>OY720429.1:157966372-159251372 GCA_963082735.1 Pocota personata
ATTGTTATTGTTATTGTTATTGTTATTGTTATTGTTATTGTTATTGTTATTGTTATTGTTATTGTTATTGTTATTGTTATTGTTATTGTTATTGTTATTGTTATTGTTATTGTTATTGTTATTGTTATTGTTATTGTTATTGTTATTGTTATTGTTATTGTTATTGTTATTGTTATTGTTATTGTTATTGTTATTGTTATTGTTATTGTTATTGTTATTGTTATTGTTATTGTTATTGTTATTGTTATTGTTATTGTTATTGTTATTGTTATTGTTATTGTTATTGTTATTGTTATTGTTATTGTTATTGTTATTGTTATTGTTATTGTTATTGTTATTGTTATTGTTATTGTTATTGTTATTGTTATTGTTATTGTTATTGTTATTGTTATTGTTATTGTTATTGTTATTGTTATTGTTATTGTTATTGTTATTGTTATTGTTATTGTTATTGTTATTGTTATTGTTATTGTTATTGTTATTGTTATTGTTATTGTTATTGTTATTGTTATTGTTATTGTTATTGTTATTGTTATTGTTATTGTTATTGTTATTGTTATTGTTATTGTTATTGTTATTGTTATTGTTATTGTTATTGTTATTGTTATTGTTATTGTTATTGTTATTGTTATTGTTATTGTTATTGTTATTGTTATTGTTATTGTTATTGTTATTGTTATTGTTATTGTTATTGTTATTGTTATTGTTATTGTTATTGTTATTGTTATTGTTATTGTTATTGTTATTGTTATTGTTATTGTTATTGTTATTGTTATTGTTATTGTTATTGTTATTGTTATTGTTATTGTTATTGTTATTGTTATTGTTATTGTTATTGTTATTGTTATTGTTATTGTTATTGTTATTGTTATTGTTATTGTTATTGTTATTGTTATTGTTATTGTTATTGTTATTGTTATTGTTATTGTTATTGTTATTGTTATTGTTATTGTTATTGTTATTGTTATTGTTATTGTTATTGTTATTGTTATTGTTATTGTTATTGTTATTGTTATTGTTATTGTTATTGTTATTGTTATTGTTATTGTTATTGTTATTGTTATTGTTATTGTTATTGTTATTGTTATTGTTATTGTTATTGTTATTGTTATTGTTATTGTTATTGTTATTGTTATTGTTATTGTTATTGTTATTGTTATTGTTATTGTTATTGTTATTGTTATTGTTATTGTTATTGTTATTGTTATTGTTATTGTTATTGTTATTGTTATTGTTATTGTTATTGTTATTGTTCCAGACACTGTGACGTCATCAGGCAAAAGGGCCTCACATGGGACATACCTTGATGTCAACAATGCCCCCACAAACGTCAAGCAACCATGTACAATCATATATAAATTGTATATAAAAAAAAAAGAATTTTATGAAAAAATACATTCCAGTTTATAACGTTTAAAGAAGCGGTGTTTTAATTCGGTCTTACGCTAAATTCATTTTACAGTAGATTAAACACAGTAGATTACAGTTCATTATTCTTACTAGAAAAACGTTCATAGCCGAACATTTGGTCATTTTTAATCCGGCTCGTGGATTAAAAAAAAAAAAAAATAATTTTTTCTTTGATCGACAGTCAACCCATAGTGTGTGTGTGTTTTCTGCCGCGTATAATCTCTATAGACAATTTAGTCGGGTTTAATTGATTTTAAATTTAAATTAAAACTTTTGCTAAGTGTGCATAGAATAAAAAAAAAAAAAAAAATCAATCGTGTGCTGCTGTGTGGTGTACATTTGGATCCGGATCTGGAAATTCCCGAAACCCTGAGGACGCAGCCAACTGAACTTGGAACCCCTTTCTCAACTGGAGCACCGCGCTTTCACAAGTAAGTGACTTCTTATTTTTTTTTTTGTTCCTGTTTCTGCAATAAGAGCAATAAATTTTTACCAATATAATGGCAACATATTTGGCACATACGCTTAAGCAATTGGAAAAAGATATCTCCAATTTTTCCAAAACTGGTTCTGCTAGACGAACAGCCAATTATCTTTCTGGTCGATTGTCTGCTTTAGAAAAGACAATGGAAGCAGCAACTGGACGACTCGAAACGGCTCTGGAGTCATTAGCAGAGAAGGAGTTAGGGGAAGTCGAGACTCGCTTCGAACAAATCCGAGAGCTCTACTTCGAACATCGTTGCGACTTATTGGACGCGATGGATAAGGTACAGCCAACTGAAAAGAAAGTAGAAAGGGATCATTCAGAATCCAAGGAAACTAGAAAGGTAGACATTCGGTCAAGATCAATTTACCCGTTTTCGCTGGGAGTTATGAGTCATGGCGAGCCTTTCATGACTTATTTGTCTCGTTAATTCACCATAATTCGGCACTCTCTGAGATACAAAAAATGCACTACTTGAAAACAAGTGTGTCAGGGGAAGCGGAGAAACTTTTGGCCCACCTGGGAATTGACAACGGCAACTACCACAAGGCATGGGAGATCCTAACAGACCGTTATGATCACCAACGATTCCTAGTGAACACGCAATTGAAATGTTTCTTCAATCAGCCTTCAATAGCCCAAGAGCGATCCGAGTCCATCAAGGAATTGCTCGATACATCGATGAAAGTTGTTCACAGCTTGGAAAATCTGAAGGTTCCAGTTCAGCATTGGGACGTTGTGCTCATTTTCATCCTGCTTCAGAAACTTCCGACGAAAACGCAACACCTGTGGGAAGAAAGGCTTGGAAGTAAGACTGACAACAAGGAACTTCCTACATTTGCCGAATTTACCCAGTTTTTGGAGACGAGGTTCCGTTCATTGGAGGCCGTTAACCAACAGCAGGCGCGACCATCAACGAATTCGGCAAGGAATGTGCCACAGCGGAGTAGTTTTTATACGTCGACCAATGCCCAGAGGTTTTCCTGCAAGCTTTGCAACAGAGGTCAACACCCTATTCGTAAGTGTGGACGATTTTTGAAGATGAGTACAGCGGACCGAATTCAGAGTGTGGGTACATTAGGGATTTGTCGGAACTGCTTAGCATATAGCCACAACACAGAGCAGTGTCCGAGCACTCGTAGGTGTTATTACTGTGAGCAGCCACATAATTCTTTATTGCATGTAGCACAGGCCAACACTTCTCATCCATCCACATTTCGGCAGTCAGGTATTTCCCATAGGTCAGGAGGTCAGGTATCTCTCAAATCCTCCACAGAATTTTCTCACCACGATGAACACCGAAGCCTCAGTCTTTTCGCCTAACAACGGAGCACACCCTTCCAGCAGTTCGGCCGTCAACAGCTTCCATGCTCTGCCAAGCACATCAACACAAGTTTTGTTAGCCACTGCGTTGATAAAGGTTAGGGCTTCGTCAGGTGATACTTATTCGTTTAGAGCCTTGCTTGACTCGGGCTCTCAAGCGAGTTTATAACAGAGTCAGCTGTCCAATTACTACGTTTAAAGCCAAGATCCACTCACGTTGAGGTATCCGGGTTGGGTTTAGTCAGCAGTGGCACTTGTCAGAGGGTTGTTGACGTCGTGCTTACGTCACATCATTCAGCCTCGAGACATCAACAAAGGCTTTCATCTTTAAGTCCCTGTCTGGCCATCTTCGGCCCGGACACTCCCCGTTGCTCATTGGGAACACCTCGCTGATCTGGTTTTAGCAGACCCATCTTTCAACAAATCAGCAAAGGTTGATCTTCTTTTGGGAAGCGATGTCTTGCCGAGATTTTGCTACACGAGCTGAGAAGACCAAAGCAGGAGGACCAGCCAGTAGCGCAAAAAACCCAGATTAGGCTGGATTTTATTGGAAAGGCTCCAGTTCAGGCTCAACCCATTCGTAGTTTCTTCCAAACAACAGATGTCGACGCTCAGCTTCGCAAGTTTTGGGAACAGGAAGAAGCTCCATTTGAATGGTACGAAACTTCCGAGAATGTCGCTTGCGAGGAACATTTCGTCAAACATGTGAGGCGTACTGTAGATGGGCGATACCAGGTGGCTCTACCCTTTAAGGGAGCTGCCTATCCAGTCTTGGGCAGATCACAGGAAGGTGCTTTACAACGCTTCAGGAGTTTGGAGAAACGTCTCAGCGCCAATCCCCAGCTACATGAGCAATATTCCGCGTGCCTGAAAGAATACAGAGACTTAGAACATATGAGCGAGGTAAAACAAGAAGACATACCCAAATTAGATCATTACTTCCTACCCCACCACGCAGTCATTAAGGAGGCTAGTTCTACAACAAGACTCAGAGTTGTGTTCGATGCATCCTTCAGAACGTCGAATGGAGTCTCATTGAACGACCAGCTGATGATAGGACCCTCACTTCAACACAATGTGACTGACATTATCCTCCGGTGGAGACTCTACCAGCACACCTTTACGGCTGACATCGAAAAGATGTACCGTCAAATCTGGGTCAGCGATCGGGATTCCTATTTTCAACTGGTCATCTGGCGTAAGGATCCATCAGAAGAACTCAAGATCTACCGCCTTAAGACTGTGACCTTTGGAACGGCTTCGGCCCCGTATCTGGCCATTCGAACATTGAAGGAGCTAGCAGAAGAGTCCGTCATCGATACCCGTTAGCAGCTCAAATGATAGATGGCGAAATGTATGTCGACGACCTTATCTCCGGCGCAGACACCTTGGAAGAAGCCAAAATTAAAATAAAGGAAGTTAGAGCAACTCTCCAATCAGCGGGATTTAACTTACGGAAGTGGACATCCAACAGGAAGGAACTTCTTCAAGGCATTCCAGAAAAGGATTGTGAATCTTCGTTTGCAGTACCTACAGAAGGTTCGGATCAAGTAAAAACGCTAGGTATTCATTGGTTTCCTGCCACCGACGTCTTCCGCTTTCAGTATATTCCTTCAAGCAATCCACTACCAACGAAGAGATTCGTACTTTCGGCAATTGCACGCCTCTTCGACCCGTTAGGTTGGATTTCGCCATGCATAACTAAAGCGAAATGTTTTATGCAGCTTCTTTGGATCCGAAAGATGTCTTGGGATGAGCCCGTCGAACCGCTATTTTATAAGAATGGGACACTTTTTATAAGATTTACAAAATATTAATAATTTAGGTCTGCCAAGGTGGGTACACACAATTGGTAGGTCACAGTGCATAGAACTCCATTGGTTTCAGCGACGCTTCGGAAAAGGCTTATGGACAGCCGTATATCTCAGGGTTGTGGACAAGGATCACAAGGTCTATATGCACTTGCTAATTTCCAAGTCCAAGGTGGCACCGGTAAAGCCAGTGAGTCTGCCAAGGTTAGAGCTATGTGGGTCTGTTCTTGCAGCGAAACTTCTACACTATGTCGGTCGAATCCTAAAACGAGACGACGTCAAGATGTACGCATGGACGGATTCCACCAATTGCCCTCTGCTGGATATCTGCATCACCATCAAGTGGGAAACGTTCGTCCGGAACAGAGTAGGAGAAATTCAGCGACTCACCGATACCAAGATATGGAGGCACATACCGACTCAAGACAATCCAGCGGACTTGGTTTCTAGAGGTATGGAACCATCGGCACTTTTAAAGGCAACGTTGTGGTGGAACGGGCCTTCATTTCTGCACCAAAAGTTTGAGTTCGAGATTCCGAAACAGCCTTCTAGTCTCCTTACTAGCGAAGGAAGTAGACTGGTACATGTCCACCACGTGGACTTAGTAGAAGGCCCGATGCACCAGCTTCTTCACCGAACGTCGAACTTAAAGCGACTTACGAGGATCGTTGGCTACTGCAAGCGTTTCATCAGTAACTTGCGAAGTGATCCTCAACGAATTGCTGGACCTCTAAGCCCGAAGGAGCTTGAAGCCGCTGCGAAGGTACTCGTTCGCTGCGCCCAATCTGATATGTTTCCCGGAGGGCTATCCAAGTTAAAGGGATTAGCATCCTTAAATCCATTCATAGACGGAGAAGGCATCATAAGGGTAGGCGGCAGACTAAAAAACGCAGACCTCTCGTTCGACCAACAGCACCCCATCATACTAGGACCGAGGCACCATTTCACAACCCTAGTCATCCGAAACGCCCATGAAAATACGCTACACGGAGGGATCCAGCTAATGATTGCGTATACCAGAAGTAAGTACTGGATCATACAGACCAGGAGAGCCGTCAAAAAATATTTAAACACCTGCGTCATTTGTCACCGGTACCGAAACAGGGTAGCCCACCAATTAATGGGAAACCTACCATCTCCTAGGGTGATAGTTTCTAGGCCGTTTGCCCATACAGGGGTCGACTATGCGGGACCAATCACCATTCGGTCTTGGAAAGGTCGCGGAGCTAAATGTTTTAAGGGATACCTGGCAATATTTGTCTGCCTCGCCACCAAAGCAATGCACTTGGAAGCAGTCACAGACCTTACCACCCAAGCTTTCTTAGCTGCCTTCCGGCGTTTTGCTGCTCGACGAGGTGTCTGTGGTCAGGTCTACAGTGACTGCGGAACAAACTTCATTGGAGCTGAAGCTGAACTGCATCGGCTATTAAAGGAAGCCGGACACAACTGGAAGGAAGCTGCTGAGGTTCTGGCGACACAGGGAACTAAGTGGAATTTCATTCCCCCTGCTTCTCCTCACTTCGGAGGATTGTGGGAAGCAGGAGTGAAGAGTGTCAAACACCACTTCAAACGGATCGTCGGCAACGGGACACTTACATACGAGGAGCTCGCCACGCTACTCACACAAATTGAGGCGTGCCTTAATTCGAGGCCTCTGTGTCCACTAACGGAAAATCCAGACGACTTCCAAGCACTCACCCCAGCTCACTTCTTAATAGGCGAAGCAATATTCACCGTTCCAGAACCAGATCTGACCACAGGCAAGCAAGGTTACATCGATCGGTGGAAGGCCATCCAAATGCATCTTCAGACATTCTGGAAACATTGGCACCAGGTATATCTGGCCCGCTTACAACAGCGACCGAAATGGTTGAAACCTCAACCACAACTCAAAATAGGCGATTTGGTACTAATCAAGGATGATCGGCTACCTCCGGCAAGGTGGAGCTTAGGACGCATCACAGAGAGCTACCCCGGCAAGGACGACATAATACGCGTCGTCAAGGTAAGAACGCAACAAGGAGAGTACAAACGACCAATAACGAAACTATGCCCACTACCGATCAACGAAAGCGAATCAATCAACGAAGGCGACACAAACAAATAACCCAACCAATCAATTTAAAAGAAATTTAAATTTAATACTTAAAATACCTAATGAATTTAAAATCAACACACCGCGAAATGCTACACGGCAACACCATTCGCTACAAAACTCAACGCACCGTACACTAAGTGAGAGCAATCACTCAATTGCATTCACTCAATTACTCAATCATCCAATACCACACTCAAGAAAACACACAATTAATTCTTTCATACACACACGCACACACACTTCGCGTAAATCAATGGCACTTATCGTCTCTCGCTCGCGATTCATTATCATACATACACACACACACACACACACACACACACGTTGCACAGACACCAAGCCGGGCGGGCTGGTGATGCTAAGCTCAGGCGACTGTGGGGGTCACAGGTGGCGGATAGTGAACGGCCTGCAGAAATGGAGGCTAACTGCGAATACCCAATAAGCAGTCCCCGACCAAGAGCGGCAGAGAAGGAGGGCTTGGCTGAAAAGGTTAAAGGAACCCCTATGAACTCTCTGCGACAAGACGAGTAAGCACCGTCTTCCATATATGTGCTTTCCACCTCAAGGTGGCTACGAGGGATACAGAAAGGAGAAAATGGCGAGATCCGGACAAACCAGCCACATCGTAAATTGCGCAGCTTCTTTGCCCGAAAGGGATGCTGCATATATACATACATATATATATGTATATACATAGGTATATATATATATATATAAATAACCATAACCACTACCCTAAAACATTAAGACTGAGCCCAGTAAGGTCTTAATTATGGCATACTGGAAAACGAATTGGAATGACAGCTATGAGGGCTGACGTTTGTAGTATTCTGTTACCTGAGTAAGCAAGAGTGAAATCTTGCAGAAATGGCTTTCAGGCTAATGCTACAAGCGCCTCCATCCCGTTAAAACCTTGGCAGGCCTAAAAGTACGTTCAATGTTTCGTCACCATTAAGTTGGTGGTGTAGGTTCAGATGTAACATTCCTGGTTAGCACCGATCCGGCTCTGGCACAAAACCCCATAAGGGCTTGTGTCAACCCTCGCATGGCCTCACTGCTTGCAAAGACAACCATGGGATCCTTAGGTGACTACACATTCGAACATTGATAGCGGCTTTGAGTGGGGATCCACTAGAAATGATTACAACAAAAACAAACAAAAGCACCGGAGAAATTGAAGTAGAGGAGAATGAGGAGAACCCCTTCCAGAGGGGATCAAGGATGCTGAGGTCACCAATTGACCAAGTAGCAGCATCACAAAGAAGTGCGGAACGACGCGAGTCACCCGCAATACGAAAGGTGACGGTCGAACCACCAACCCATAAAACTGACTTCCACAAGTTAGGTGAGCAAATTAGAGGTCTGGTAGAAATGCTGGAAGATGGCAAAAGGCGTTCAATCCACCAAGCGATGCGAGATGCTATCGAAAGCATCAGAGCTCTCTATGAGCTCTCGGCGATTCAGCTACACGATGAGGAAGCAAAGCAAGTGATTCGCCGGAACAACTCGTCGCAAACTTCGCCATGGCTAAAAACAACATCTGAACCCAAGAGAAGGCAAGTTGCAGACGACGAACCCCCGGAGCCAAAACGAAAACAGCAACAGCCACCGAGTGGCGCGGCAGACAACGAACCACCGAAGCCAAAACAGACGCAGAAAAATACATCAAACGATGTTGCAGGCAAAAAGCGCTCGGAGCCAAAGCGTAAACAAAAACAAACTGCATTGATAAACACCAAGGAGAAGGATGAGACCACCGGCGTAGAGACCCCAGTGGTCAGACCTAAGAAAAAAGTTACAGCCACAAACAAGAAGCAAGCGGCAGGAGAAGAAGAATGGGTAAATACCACCAAAAAGAAGATCGCCAAAAAGAAGCAACAAGAGGTCAAAAGACCTAGACCTGACGCTATCGTCATTAAAGCGACGGGGTCCCTCTCATACGCGGAGATACTACGCAAGGTGAAGGCAGACCCCAAACTGGAAACAGTGGGAAAGGCGGTAACTAAAATCAGGAGGACACAGAAGGGAGACCTCCTTATACAATTCAAGGAGACGGGAAATAAGACAAACGAATTTAAAGGCGTCATTAGTGAAGCTCTAGCAGAGCAAGCGAATGTAAGTTCGATTACGCATCGCACTACCCTTGAGATCAAAGACATCGATGAGGTCACGACTATAGACGACGTAATCAATGCAATCGAAGCCCAGTTTGGAGTGAAAGTTTCACCGGCAGATATTTTGTCCCTGCGGAGGGCGTACGGAGGAACACAAACAGCAACGATCAGCTTTCCCGCAGTAGACGTAAGAAAGCTGTTAGAAGCAGGAAGGATTAAAATCGGCTGGGTTAACTGTCGCATGCGCGAACGAACCCTCCTTAAAAAGTGCTTCAAATGTTTAGAGTTTGGTCATCTTGCCTGGCAATGCAAAAGCGAGGAAGACCGCTCCAAGCTATGTAGGAGATGTGGAGGAGAAGGCCACATAGCGAAGAATTGCAACAAGGATCCATCCTGCATGTTCTGCAAGAAAGACCACCCGGACGCCGCGCAGCATGTAGCCGGCAGTAGCAAATGCCCAGTATTTCGGAGAGCTATTACAAGCAAAATACCATGAAGATTCTACAGATAAATCTTAATCACTGTAGAATAGCACAGGACATCCTAGCACAAACGGCCAAGGACGAAAGCGCTGACGTTATTATGATCAGTGAACCATATAAATGTCCCGAAGAGAACAACAATTGGATCTGCGATAAGGCAAAACAGGCGGCGATATGGATGTGTGGACGCTATGCCTTTCAAGAAACAAACGACCAAACAGTCGGCTTCGTGCGGGCGAAAATAAATGGGATCCATTTTTATAGCTGCTATGCCCGACCCAGTTTGACGGCCAGCGAGTACCAACTAATGCTGGATAATCTAACCACGGATGCGCTCCAGAGAGCCCCAGTGGTTATAGGAGGAGACTTCAACGCGTGGGCAACAGAATGGGGCAGCAGGCTCACCAACACCAGAGGACAGGTCTTATTGGAGACATTCGCTCCCCTAGCGATAGGCATTGCTAATAAGGGCCGGACAAATACTTACCGGAAGGCTGGAGTAGGGTCCATTATTGACATCACCTTTGCGAGCAACTCCATCCTGAAAACCATAAAGTGGAGGGTCAGTGAGGAATATTCACACAGCGACCATCAGGTGATAATACTGGAAATAAAAGGGAAAAAACCAGTCCAGCCCCCAAAACTTACTGGCCCAAAATGGAATGACAGATCTTTCGATAAGGATGCATTCGAAGAGATGTTGAACGGTGATCAAGCTCCAAGCGGAACAGCGGAGACCCTCGCTCACCACCTCACAGGCACCATCACCACAGCGTGCGACGCATCAATGCCTAGGAGAGCAAACACCAGGAACACATCACCGTGTTACTGGTGGAACGAGGAAATATTCGAACTCCGGGCAAAATGTCTGCAAGCCCGGCGTAAAGTCCAACGATCAAGAAGGAGGGCGGATTTCCAACAATGCCTGGACACCCTTAGACTGGCGAGACGTAGCTTAAATAGAGCCATTAAGGAAAGCAAAACTGCATGCTTTAAACGTCTCTGTCAAGAAGCCGACATCAACCCATGGGGCTCGGCATACAGAATGGTGATGACAAAATTAAAGGGCTATAGGACTCCTCAAATAACATGTCCGATAATGCTGAGATCCATAGTAGAGTACCTCTTCCCTCAAAGGCCTGCTGCTATGTGCAATATTATACGAGAAGTCAATCCAGAAGATATTCCTTTAATTACTCACGAGGAACTGCTAAGGGCATGCAGCAAGATAGGTGACAACAAGGCTCCGGGACCCGACGGCATCCCGAACAAGGCAGTAAAGGCAGCTGTAACAAAAAGACCAGACCTCTTCATAACAACAATGAAGCAGTGCCTTGAAGAAGGAACCTTTCCCGAAAAATGGAAAACGCAGCATTTGGTCCTACTGCCAAAAGGAAAGAAGCCCCCAGGAGAACCATCATCCTATCGCCCAATATGCCTATTAGACACCATGGGAAAGATCCTCGAGAAGATAATCTATAATAGATTACTCGCAGTAGTAGAAGAGAAAGGAGCCCTCTCAGATCACCAATTTGGCTTCAGAAGAGCACGATCTACTGTTGATGCCATAAGAGCGGTAGTCGATATCGCCAAAGGTGCCATCGAAGGAGAAAGATGGCTCTACGGCACAAAGGAGTATTGTGCAGTAGTAACGCTGGACATTAAAAACGCATTTAACTCTGCGAACTGGTCGTTTATTAGAAGGTCACTTGCCAGGATGGATACGCCATATTACCTGCTACGGATAGTGACGAACTACTTCAACAACAGAAAGCTGAGGTACAATACCGATGAAGGCGTAAAATACTACAACGTAACTGCGGGAGTTCCACAGGGATCGGTTTTAGGGCCACTATTGTGGAACATCATGTACGACGGAGTACTACGATTAGCGTTACCTGGGGGAGTAACGATAATTGGATTCGCCGATGACATTGCAGTCGTGACAGTAGCTAAACAGATCCGTGCAGTAGAATCAGCTACAAATGAAGCAATTGCCCGGATAAAAGATTGGCTAGTATCCGCCGGACTAGAACTAGCTGACCATAAAACAGAAGCTGTTCTTATAACCAGCCGGAAAACTGTCGAATTTGCCAACTTTCAGGTTGGTAACCAAACCATCAGGTCGAAAGAGGCAATTAAATACCTTGGAGTAATGCTGGACAACAGGCTACGGTTTAAAACGCATGTTGATTTTGTTACCAAAAAAGCATCGCAAATGCAGGGAGCTCTCTCGCGTATCATGCCTAACATCGGTGGACCTGGATATGCTAGAAGGATTCTACTCTCTAGAGTTATCACCTCAGTTCTGTTATATGCCGCCCCAGTCTGGGCGGAGGCACTGAGGACGAAGGAGACCAAAAGGAAACTATCGTCATCATACAGACTCTGTGCGCTACGGACAATCAGCGGCTTTCGAACCATCTCTGACGAAGCTGCATTTGTCATAGCTGGAATGGTCCCCATCGATATTCTCGCAGATGAAATGCTGAGGATATATAACAGAAGAGCATTGAGTCATCACGACGCCACTGGTATCAAGGTGATAAAAATTGAAGAAAGGGCAGCGTCAGCAGCTATGTGGCAAGCTCGTTGGGCTAATACAACAAAAGGCAGATGGACATACAAACTTATACCGACAATCCAAGATTGGATAAGTCGAAAGCATGGAGACTGCAACTACCATCTAACGCAGTTCCTGTCTGGCCACGGTGGCTACCGCAAATATCTACACCGATTCGGACACGACAACTCACCATCCTGCCCGGAATGCCCAGGTGAAGATGAGGATACGGAGCACGCAGTGTTTTACTGCACACGTTTCACGGCATGGAGAATTACTCTGCCAAGTCCGTCATTACTCCTCGACCATATGTTACGGTTGGAAGAAAATTGGATGGCAATATGTTCTTTCGTAACAACTCTACAAAAACAGCTGCGGAGAATAGAAAAGCTAAGAAGAGCAGCAGAAGCAACAGAAGCATCAGAAGCAGCAATACAAGAAGCATAGCATGAATTGCTAACCAGCCCCGCGAAGTAATACCTAACGGCAGTCCCGCGGGGAGAGTGGTTGAAGTGTGTAGGGTGTGTGTTTAGTACGTAGGCGTATTCCTGGCATCGAGTACTCAGGTTTGCGAATCGTGCATGCTAGTAGCACTCGGGCTACTAGTATCTATGAAGATTACACATCCCTGGCGCAATCCAAAAAAAAAAAAAAAAAAACGTTGCACACACAGACACCAAGCCGGGCGGGCTGGTGATGCTAAGCTCAGGCGACTGTGGGGGTCACAGGTGGCGGATAGTGAACGGCCTGCAGAAATGGAGGCTAACTGCGAATACCCAATAAGCAGTCCCCGACCAAGAGCGGCAGAGAAGGAGGGCTTGGCTGAAAAGGTTAAAGGAACCCCTATGAACTCTCTGCGACAAGACGAGTAAGCACCGTCTTCCATATATGTGCTTTCCACCTCAAGGTGGCTACGAGGGATACAGAAAGGAGAAAATGGCGAGATCCGGACAAACCCGCGACATCGTAAAATGCGCAGCTTCTTTGCCCGAAAGGGATGCTGCATATATACATACATATATATATGTATATACATAGGTATATATATATATATATAAATAACCATAACCACTACCCTAAAACATTAAGACTGAGCCCAGTAAGGTCTTAATTATGGCATACTGGAAAACGAATTGGAATGACAGCTATGAGGGCTGACGTTTGTAGTATTCTGTTACCTGAGTAAGCAAGAGTGAAATCTTGCAGAAATGGCTTTCAGGCTAATGCTACAAGCGCCTCCATCCCGTTAAAACCTTGGCAGGCCTAAAAGTACGTTCAATGTTTCGTCACCATTAAGTTGGTGGTGTAGGTTCAGATGTAACATTCCTGGTTAGCACCGATCCGGCTCTGGCACAAAACCCCATAAGGGCTTGTATCAACCCTCGCATGGCCTCACTGCTTGCAAAGACAACCATGGGATCCTTAGGTGACTACACATTCGAACATTGATAGCGGCTTTGAGTGGGGATCCACTAGAAATGATTACAACAAAAACAAACAAAAACACCGGAGAAATTGAAGTAGAGGAGAATGAGGAGAACCCCTTCCAGAGGGGATCAAGGATGCTGAGGTCACCAATTGACCAAGTAGCAGCATCACAAAGAAGTGCGGAACGACGCGAGTCACCCGCAATACGAAAGGTGACGGTCGAACCACCAACCCATAAAACTGACTTCCACAAGTTAGGTGAGCAAATTAGAGGTCTGGTAGAAATGCTGGAAGATGGCAAAAGGCGTTCAATCCACCAAGCGATGCGAGATGCTATCGAAAGCATCAGAGCTCTCTATGAGCTCTCGGCGATTCAGCTACACGATGAGGAAGCAAAGCAAGTGATTCGCCGGAACAACTCGTCGCAAACTTCGCCATGGCTAAAAACAACATCTGAACCCAAGAGAAGGCAAGTTGCAGACGACGAACCCCCGGAGCCAAAACGAAAACAGCAACAGCCACCGAGTGGCGCGGCAGACAACGAACCACCGAAGCCAAAACAGACGCAGAAAAATACATCAAACGATGTTGCAGGCAAAAAGCGCTCGGAGCCAAAGCGTAAACAAAAACAAACTGCATTGATAAACACCAAGGAGAAGGATGAGACCACCGGCGTAGAGACCCCAGTGGTCAGACCTAAGAAAAAAGTTACAGCCACAAACAAGAAGCAAGCGGCAGGAGAAGAAGAATGGGTAAATACCACCAAAAAGAAGATCGCCAAAAAGAAGCAACAAGAGGTCAAAAGACCTAGACCTGACGCTATCGTCATTAAAGCGACGGGGTCCCTCTCATACGCGGAGATACTACGCAAGGTGAAGGCAGACCCCAAACTGGAAACAGTGGGAAAGGCGGTAACTAAAATCAGGAGGACACAGAAGGGAGACCTCCTTATACAATTCAAGGAGACGGGAAATAAGACAAACGAATTTAAAGGCGTCATTAGTGAAGCTCTAGCAGAGCAAGCGAATGTAAGTTCGATTACGCATCGCACTACCCTTGAGATCAAAGACATCGATGAGGTCACGACTATAGACGACGTAATCAATGCAATCGAAGCCCAGTTTGGAGTGAAAGTTTCACCGGCAGATATTTTGTCCCTGCGGAGGGCGTACGGAGGAACACAAACAGCAACGATCAGCTTTCCCGCAGTAGACGTAAGAAAGCTGTTAGAAGCAGGAAGGATTAAAATCGGCTGGGTTAACTGTCGCATGCGCGAACGAACCCTCCTTAAAAAGTGCTTCAAATGTTTAGAGTTTGGTCATCTTGCCTGGCAATGCAAAAGCGAGGAAGACCGCTCCAAGCTATGTAGGAGATGTGGAGGAGAAGGCCACATAGCGAAGAATTGCAACAAGGATCCATCCTGCATGTTCTGCAAGAAAGACCACCCGGACGCCGCGCAGCATGTAGCCGGCAGTAGCAAATGCCCAGTATTTCGGAGAGCTATTACAAGCAAAATACCATGAAGATTCTACAGATAAATCTTAATCACTGTAGAATAGCACAGGACATCCTAGCACAAACGGCCAAGGACGAAAGCGCTGACGTTATTATGATCAGTGAACCATATAAATGTCCCGAAGAGAACAACAATTGGATCTGCGATAAGGCAAAACAGGCGGCGATATGGATGTGTGGACGCTATGCCTTTCAAGAAACAAACGACCAAACAGTCGGCTTCGTGCGGGCGAAAATAAATGGGATCCATTTTTATAGCTGCTATGCCCGACCCAGTTTGACGGCCAGCGAGTACCAACTAATGCTGGATAATCTAACCACGGATGCGCTCCAGAGAGCCCAAGTGGTTATAGGAGGAGACTTCAACGCGTGGGCAACAGAATGGGGCAGCAGGCTCACCAACACCAGAGGACAGGTCTTATTGGAGACATTCGCTCCCCTAGCGATAGGCATTGCTAATAAGGGCCGGACAAATACTTACCGGAAGGCTGGAGTAGGGTCCATTATTGACATCACCTTTGCGAGCAACTCCATCCTGAAAACCATAAAGTGGAGGGTCAGTGAGGAATATTCACACAGCGACCATCAGGTGATAATACTGGAAATAAAAGGGAAAAAACCAGTCCAGCTCCCAAAACTTACTGGCCCAAAATGGAATGACAGATCTTTCGATAAGGATGCATTCGAAGAGATGTTGAACGGTGATCAAGCTCCAAGCGGAACAGCGGAGACCCTCGCTCACCACCTCACAGGCACCATCACCACAGCGTGCGACGCATCAATGCCTAGGAGAGCAAACACCAGGAACACATCACCGTGTTACTGGTGGAACGAGGAAATATTCGAACTCCGGGCAAAATGTCTGCAAGCCCGGCGTAAAGTCCAACGATCAAGAAGGAGGGCGGATTTCCAACAATGCCTGGACACCCTTAGACTGGCGAGACGTAGCTTAAATAGAGCCATTAAGGAAAGCAAAACTGCATGCTTTAAACGTCTCTGTCAAGAAGCCGACATCAACCCATGGGGCTCGGCATACAGAATGGTGATGACAAAATTAAAGGGCTATAGGACTCCTCAAATAACATGTCCGATAATGCTGAGATCCATAGTAGAGTACCTCTTCCCTCAAAGGCCTGCTGCTATGTGCAATATTATACGAGAAGTCAATCCAGAAGATATTCCTTTAATTACTCACGAGGAACTGCTAAGGGCATGCAGCAAGATAGGTGACAACAAGGCTCCGGGACCCGACGGCATCCCGAACAAGGCAGTAAAGGCAGCTGTAACAAAAAGACCAGACCTCTTCATAACAACAATGAAGCAGTGCCTTGAAGAAGGAACCTTTCCCGAAAAATGGAAAACGCAGCATTTGGTCCTACTGCCAAAAGGAAAGAAGCCCCCAGGAGAACCATCATCCTATCGCCCAATATGCCTATTAGACACCATGGGAAAGATCCTCGAGAAGATAATCTATAATAGATTACTCGCAGTAGTAGAAGAGAAAGGAGCCCTCTCAGATCACCAATTTGGCTTCAGAAGAGCACGATCTACTGTTGATGCCATAAGAGCGGTAGTCGATATCGCCAAAGGTGCCATCGAAGGAGAAAGATGGCTCTACGGCACAAAGGAGTATTGTGCAGTAGTAACGCTGGACATTAAAAACGCATTTAACTCTGCGAATTGGTCGTTTATTAGAAGGTCACTTGCCAGGATGGATACGCCATATTACCTGCTACGGATAGTGACGAACTACTTCAACAACAGAAAGCTGAGGTACAATACCGATGAAGGCGTAAAATACTACAACGTAACTGCGGGAGTTCCACAGGGATCGGTTTTAGGGCCACTATTGTGGAACATCATGTACGACGGAGTACTACGATTAGCGTTACCTGGGGGAGTAACGATAATTGGATTCGCCGATGACATTGCAGTCGTGACAGTAGCTAAACAGATCCGTGCAGTAGAATCAGCTACAAATGAAGCAATTGCCCGGATAAAAGATTGGCTAGTATCCGCCGGACTAGAACTAGCTGACCATAAAACAGAAGCTGGAAAACTGTCGAATTTGCCAACTTTCAGGTTGGTAACCAAACCATCAGGTCGAAAGAGGCAATTAAATACCTTGGAGTAATGCTGGACAACAGGCTACGGTTTAAAACGCATGTTGATTTTGTTACCAAAAAAGCATCGCAAATGCAGGGAGCTCTCTCGCGTATCATGCCTAACATCGGTGGACCTGGATATGCTAGAAGGATTCTACTCTCTAGAGTTATCACCTCAGTTCTGTTATATGCCGCCCCAGTCTGGGCGGAGGCACTGAGGACGAAGGAGACCAAAAGGAAACTATCGTCATCATACAGACTCTGTGCGCTACGGACAATCAGCGGCTTTCGAACCATCTCTGACGAAGCTGCATTTGTCATAGCTGGAATGGTCCCCATCGATATTCTCGCAGATGAAATGCTGAGGATATATAACAGAAGAGCATTGAGTCATCACGACGCCACTGGTATCAAGGTGATAAAAATTGAAGAAAGGGCAGCGTCAGCAGCTATGTGGCAAGCTCGTTGGGCTAATACAACAAAAGGCAGATGGACATACAAACTTATACCGACAATCCAAGATTGGATAAGTCGAAAGCATGGAGACTGCAACTACCATCTAACGCAGTTCCTGTCTGGCCACGGTGGCTACCGCAAATATCTACACCGATTCGGACACGACAACTCACCATCCTGCCCGGAATGCCCAGGTGAAGATGAGGATACGGAGCACGCAGTGTTTTACTGCACACGTTTCACGGCATGGAGAATTACTCTGCCAAGTCCGTCATTACTCCTCGACCATATGTTACGGTTGGAAGAAAATTGGATGGCAATATGTTCTTTCGTAACAACTCTACAAAAAGAGCTGCGGAGAATAGAAAAGCTAAGAAGAGCAGCAGAAGCAACAGAAGCATCAGAAGCAGCAATACAAGAAGCATAGCATGAATTGCTAACCAGCCCCGCGAAGTAATACCTAACGGCAGTCCCGCGGGGAGAGTGGTTGAAGTGTGTAGGGTGTGTGTTTAGTACGTAGGCGTATTCCTGGCATCGAGTACTCAGGTTTGCGAATCGTGCATGCTAGTAGCACTCGGGCTACTAGTATCTATGAAGATTACACATCCCTGGCGCAATCCAAAAAAAAAAAAAAAAAAAACACACGTTGCACACAGACACCAAGCCGGGCGGGCTGGTGATGCTAAGCTCAGGCGACTGTGGGGGTCACAGGTGGCGGATAGTGAACGGCCTGCAGAAATGGAGGCTAACTGCGAATACCCAATAAGCAGTCCCCGACCAAGAGCGGCAGAGAAGGAGGGCTTGGCTGAAAAGGTTAAAGGAACCC
Source organism: Pocota personata (assembly GCA_963082735.1). Taxonomy (NCBI): domain Eukaryota; kingdom Metazoa; phylum Arthropoda; class Insecta; order Diptera; family Syrphidae; genus Pocota; species Pocota personata. The sequence goes on from OY720429.1 coordinate 157,984,988, forward strand.
CTATGAACTCTCTGCGACAAGACGAGTAAGCACCGTCTTCCATATATGTGCTTTCCACCTCAAGGTGGCTACGAGGGATACAGAAAGGAGAAAATGGCGAGATCCGGACAAACCCGCCACATCGTAAAATGCGCAGCTTCTTTGCCCGAAAGGGATGCTGCATATATACATACATATATATATGTATATACATAGGTATATATATATATATATAAATAACCATAACCACTACCCTAAAACATTAAGACTGAGCCCAGTAAGGTCTTAATTATGGCATACTGGAAAACGAATTGGAATGACAGCTATGAGGGCTGACGTTTGTAGTATTCTGTTACCTGAGTAAGCAAGAGTGAAATCTTGCAGAAATGGCTTTCAGGCTAATGCTACAAGCGCCTCCATCCCGTTAAAACCTTGGCAGGCCTAAAAGTACGTTCAATGTTTCGTCACCATTAAGTTGGTGGTGTAGGTTCAGATGTAACATTCCTGGTTAGCACCGATCCGGCTCTGGCACAAAACCCCATAAGGGCTTGTGTCAACCCTCGCATGGCCTCACTGCTTGCAAAGACAACCATGGGATCCTTAGGTGACTACACATTCGAACATTGATAGCGGCTTTGAGTGGGGATCCACTAGAAATGATTACAACAAAAACAAACAAAAACACCGGAGAAATTGAAGTAGAGGAGAATGAGGAGAACCCCTTCCAGAGGGGATCAAGGATGCTGAGGTCACCAATTGACCAAGTAGCAGCATCACAAAGAAGTGCGGAACGACGCGAGTCACCCGCAATACGAAAGGTGACGGTCGAACCACCAACCCATAAAACTGACTTCCACAAGTTAGGTGAGCAAATTAGAGGTCTGGTAGAAATGCTGGAAGATGGCAAAAGGCGTTCAATCCACCAAGCGATGCGAGATGCTATTGAAAGCATCAGAGCTCTCTATGAGCTCTCGGCGATTCAGCTACACGATGAGGAAGCAAAGCAAGTGATTCGCCGGAACAACTCGTCGCAAACTTCGCCATGGCTAAAAACAACATCTGAACCCAAGAGAAGGCAAGTTGCAGACGACGAACCCCCGGAGCCAAAACGAAAACAGCAACAGCCACCGAGTGGCGCGGCAGACAACGAACCACCGAAGCCAAAACAGACGCAGAAAAATACATCAAACGATGTTGCAGGCAAAAAGCGCTCGGAGCCAAAGCGTAAACAAAAACAAACTGCATTGATAAACACCAAGGAGAAGGATGAGACCACCGGCGTAGAGACCCCAGTGGTCAGACCTAAGAAAAAAGTTACAGCCACAAACAAGAAGCAAGCGGCAGGAGAAGAAGAATGGGTAAATACCACCAAAAAGAAGATCGCCAAAAAGAAGCAACAAGAGGTCAAAAGACCTAGACCTGACGCTATCGTCATTAAAGCGACGGGGTCCCTCTCATACGCGGAGATACTACGCAAGGTGAAGGCAGACCCCAAACTGGAAACAGTGGGAAAGGCGGTAACTAAAATCAGGAGGACACAGAAGGGAGACCTCCTTATACAATTCAAGGAGACGGGAAATAAGACAAACGAATTTAAATTCGTCATTAGTGAAGCTCTAGCAGAGCAAGCGAATGTAAGTTCGATTACGCATCGCACTACCCTTGAGATCAAAGACATCGATGAGGTCACGACTATAGACGACGTAATTAATGCAATCGAAGCCCAGTTTGGAGTGAAAGTTTCACCGGCAGATATTTTGTCCCTGCGGAGGGCGTACGGAGGAACACAAACAGCAACGATCAGCTTTCCCGCAGTAGACGTAAGAAAGCTGTTAGAAGCAGGAAGGATTAAAATCGGCTGGGTTAACTGTCGCATGCGCGAACGAACCCTCCTTAAAAAGTGCTTCAAATGTTTAGAGTTTGGTCATCTTGCCTGGCAATGCAAAAGCGAGGAAGACCGCTCCAAGCTATGTAGGAGATGTGGAGGAGAAGGCCACATAGCGAAGAATTGCAACAAGGATCCATCCTGCATGTTCTGCAAGAAAGACCACCCGGACGCCGCGCAGCATGTAGCCGGCAGTAGCAAATGCCCAGTATTTCGGAGAGCTATTACAAGCAAAATACCATGAAGATTCTACAGATAAATCTTAATCACTGTAGAATAGCACAGGACATCCTAGCACAAACGGCCAAGGACGAAAGCGCTGACGTTATTATGATCAGTGAACCATATAAATGTCCCGAAGAGAACAACAATTGGATCTGCGATAAGGCAAAACAGGCGGCGATATGGATGTGTGGACGCTATGCCTTTCAAGAAACAAACGACCAAACAGTCGGCTTCGTGCGGGCGAAAATAAATGGGATCCATTTTTATAGCTGCTATGCCCGACCCAGTTTGACGGCCAGCGAGTACCAACTAATGCTGGATAATCTAACCACGGATGCGCTCCAGAGAGCCCCAGTGGTTATAGGAGGAGACTTCAACGCGTGGGCAACAGAATGGGGCAGCAGGCTCACCAACACCAGAGGACAGGTCTTATTGGAGACATTCGCTCCCCTAGCGATAGGCATTGCTAATAAGGGCCGGACAAATACTTACCGGAAGGCTGGAGTAGGGTCCATTATTGACATCACCTTTGCGAGCAACTCCATCCTGAAAACCATAAAGTGGAGGGTCAGTGAGGAATATTCACACAGCGACCATCAGGTGATAATACTGGAAATAAAAGGGAAAAAACCAGTCCAGCCCCCAAAACTTACTGGCCCAAAATGGAATGACAGATCTTTCGATAAGGATGCATTCGAAGAGATGTTGAACGGTGATCAAGCTCCAAGCGGAACAGCGGAGACCCTCGCTCACCACCTCACAGGCACCATCACCACAGCGTGCGACGCATCAATGCCTAGGAGAGCAAACACCAGGAACACATCACCGTGTTACTGGTGGAACGAGGAAATATTCGAACTCCGGGCAAAATGTCTGCAAGCCCGGCGTAAAGTCCAACGATCAAGAAGGAGGGCGGATTTCCAACAATGCCTGGACACCCTTAGACTGGCGAGACGTAGCTTAAATAGAGCCATTAAGGAAAGCAAAACTGCATGCTTTAAACGTCTCTGTCAAGAAGCCGACATCAACCCATGGGGCTCGGCATACAGAATGGTGATGACAAAATTAAAGGGCTATAGGACTCCTCAAATAACATGTCCGATAATGCTGAGATCCATAGTAGAGTACCTCTTCCCTCAAAGGCCTGCTGCTATGTGCAATATTATACGAGAAGTCAATCCAGAAGATATTCCTTTAATTACTCACGAGGAACTGCTAAGGGCATGCAGCAAGATAGGTGACAACAAGGCTCCGGGACCCGACGGCATCCCGAACAAGGCAGTAAAGGCAGCTGTAACAAAAAGACCAGACCTCTTCATAACAACAATGAAGCAGTGCCTTGAAGAAGGAACCTTTCCCGAAAAATGGAAAACGCAGCATTTGGTCCTACTGCCAAAAGGAAAGAAGCCCCCAGGAGAACCATCATCCTATCGCCCAATATGCCTATTAGACACCATGGGAAAGATCCTCGAGAAGATAATCTATAATAGATTACTCGCAGTAGTAGAAGAGAAAGGAGCCCTCTCAGATCACCAATTTGGCTTCAGAAGAGCACGATCTACTGTTGATGCCATAAGAGCGGTAGTCGATATCGCCAAAGGTGCCATCGAAGGAGAAAGATGGCTCTACGGCACAAAGGAGTATTGTGCAGTAGTAACGCTGGACATTAAAAACGCATTTAACTCTGCGAACTGGTCGTTTATTAGAAGGTCACTTGCCAGGATGGATACGCCATATTACCTGCTACGGATAGTGACGAACTACTTCAACAACAGAAAGCTGAGGTACAATACCGATGAAGGCGTAAAATACTACAACGTAACTGCGGGAGTTCCACAGGGATCGGTTTTAGGGCCACTATTGTGGAACATCATGTACGACGGAGTACTACGATTAGCGTTACCTGGGGGAGTAACGATAATTGGATTCGCCGATGACATTGCAGTCGTGACAGTAGCTAAACAGATCCGTGCAGTAGAATCAGCTACAAATGAAGCAATTGCCCGGATAAAAGATTGGCTAGTATCCGCCGGACTAGAACTAGCTGACCATAAAACAGAAGCTGTTCTTATAACCAGCCGGAAAACTGTCGAATTTGCCAACTTTCAGGTTGGTAACCAAACCATCAGGTCGAAAGAGGCAATTAAATACCTTGGAGTAATGCTGGACAACAGGCTACGGTTTAAAACGCATGTTGATTTTGTTACCAAAAAAGCATCGCAAATGCAGGGAGCTCTCTCGCGTATCATGCCTAACATCGGTGGACCTGGATATGCTAGAAGGATTCTACTCTCTAGAGTTATCACCTCAGTTCTGTTATATGCCGCCCCAGTCTGGGCGGAGGCACTGAGGACGAAGGAGACCAAAAGGAAACTATCGTCATCATACAGACTCTGTGCGCTACGGACAATCAGCGGCTTTCGAACCATCTCTGACGAAGCTGCATTTGTCATAGCTGGAATGGTCCCCATCGATATTCTCGCAGATGAAATGCTGAGGATATATAACAGAAGAGCATTGAGTCATCACGACGCCACTGGTATCAAGGTTATAAAAATTGAAGAAAGGGCAGCGTCAGCAGCTATGTGGCAAGCTCGTTGGGCTAATACAACAAAAGGCAGATGGACATACAAACTTATACCGACAATCCAAGATTGGATAAGTCGAAAGCATGGAGACTGCAACTACCATCTAACGCAGTTCCTGTCTGGCCACGGTGGCTACCGCAAATATCTACACCGATTCGGACACGACAACTCACCATCCTGCCCGGAATGCCCAGGTGAAGATGAGGATACGGAGCACGCAGTGTTTTACTGCACACGTTTCACGGCATGGAGAATTACTCTGCCAAGTCCGTCATTACTCCTCGACCATATGTTACGGTTGGAAGAAAATTGGATGGCAATATGTTCTTTCGTAACAACTCTACAAAAAGAGCTGCGGAGAATAGAAAAGCTAAGAAGAGCAGCAGAAGCAACAGAAGCATCAGAAGCAGCAATACAAGAAGCATAGCATGAATTGCTAACCAGCCCCGCGAAGTAATACCTAACGGCAGTCCCGCGGGGAGAGTGGTTGAAGTGTGTAGGGTGTGTGTTTAGTACGTAGGCGTATTCCTGGCATCGAGTACTCAGGTTTGCGAATCGTGCATGCTAGTAGCACTCGGGCTACTAGTATCTATGAAGATTACACATCCCTGGCGCAATCCAAAAAAAAAAAAAAAAAAAAAAACACACGTTGCACAAATCAGTTGACACTCATTCTCGTGTCTCATGCTCGATTCCATTCATACACACACACACCCACAAGCCAAATAAACAAACAAATACTAAAATTCAATACAAACACTACGAATAAATACCACACAACCGAATCATTAACCGACGATCGACTGCTCCGGTGGTAAACAATGAAACACAGTCGGCGAAAGAGAAGAGAGCGCGCACTCATGGATATCGGGATCGTGCGTAGAATAGCTGCTACGTTCATTGTCCGCTGTCATTCTCGTTCGTTTTATGTTTTGTTGTTGTGTACAATGCATGTTGAAGAAATTTATCAATACGTTTTCTCTTTGCATGGTCAAATGACGAGCGGTCAGTTAGAAGAGGGTTGCCAACTTTCTTTATCGCAGATTACGATAGCAAACAACTAAACTACTGAAGAATTATGATGTCGATGAGGACCGGCGCCACTTGTGAACTTCGTTCACGGGGGGGGAGAATGTTCCAGACACTGTGACGTCATCAGGCAAAAGGGCCTCACATGGGACATACCTTGATGTCAACAACGCCCCCACAAACGTCAAGCAACCATGTATAATCATATATAAATTGTATATAAAAAAAAAGAATTTTATGAAAAAATACATTCCAGTTTATAACGTTTAAAGAAGCGGTGTTTTAATTCGGTCTTACGCTAAATTCATTTTACAGTAGATTAAACACAGTAGATTACAGTTCATTATTCTTACTAGAAAAACGTTCATAGCCGAACAGTTATTGTTATTGTTATTGTTATTGTTATTGTTATTGTTATTGTTATTGTTATTGTTATTGTTATTGTTATTGTTATTGTTATTGTTATTGTTATTGTTATTGTTATTGTTATTGTTATTGTTATTGTTATTGTTATTGTTATTGTTATTGTTATTGTTATTGTTATTGTTATTGTTATTGTTATTGTTATTGTTATTGTTATTGTTATTGTTATTGTTATTGTTATTGTTATTGTTATTGTTATTGTTATTGTTATTGTTATTGTTATTGTTATTGTTATTGTTATTGTTATTGTTATTGTTATTGTTATTGTTATTGTTATTGTTATTGTTATTGTTATTGTTATTGTTATTGTTATTGTTATTGTTATTGTTATTGTTATTGTTATTGTTATTGTTATTGTTATTGTTATTGTTATTGTTATTGTTATTGTTATTGTTATTGTTATTGTTATTGTTATTGTTATTGTTATTGTTATTGTTATTGTTATTGTTATTGTTATTGTTATTGTTATTGTTATTGTTATTGTTATTGTTATTGTTATTGTTATTGTTATTGTTATTGTTATTGTTATTGTTATTGTTATTGTTATTGTTATTGTTATTGTTATTGTTATTGTTATTGTTATTGTTATTGTTATTGTTATTGTTATTGTTATTGTTATTGTTATTGTTATTGTTATTGTTATTGTTATTGTTATTGTTATTGTTATTGTTATTGTTATTGTTATTGTTATTGTTATTGTTATTGTTATTGTTATTGTTATTGTTATTGTTATTGTTATTGTTATTGTTATTGTTATTGTTATTGTTATTGTTATTGTTATTGTTATTGTTATTGTTATTGTTATTGTTATTGTTATTGTTATTGTTATTGTTATTGTTATTGTTATTGTTATTGTTATTGTTATTGTTATTGTTATTGTTATTGTTATTGTTATTGTTATTGTTATTGTTATTGTTATTGTTATTGTTATTGTTATTGTTATTGTTATTGTTATTGTTATTGTTATTGTTATTGTTATTGTTATTGTTATTGTTATTGTTATTGTTATTGTTATTGTTATTGTTATTGGTGTTGGTGTTGGTGTTGGTGTTGGTGTTGGTGTTGGTGTTGGTGTTGGTGTTGGTGTTGGTATTGGTGTTGGTGTTGGTGTTGGTGTTGGTGTTGGTGTTGGTGTTGGTGTTGGTGTTGGTGTTGGTGTTGGTGTTGGTGTTGGTGTTGGTGTTGGTGTTGGTGTTGGTGTTGGTGTTGGTGTTGGTGTTGGTGTTGGTGTTGGTGTTGGTGTTGGTGTTGGTGTTGGTGTTGGTGTTGGTGTTGGTGTTGGTGTTGGTGTTGGTGTTGGTGTTGGTGTTGGTGTTGGTGTTGGTGTTGGTGTTGGTGTTGGTGTTGGTGTTGGTGTTGGTGTTGTTGCTGTTTATTCAGCTGTTGTTGCATCTAGCCTTCTGATGGCTGCTGCTGTGTTTGTTGCTGTTTCTTCAGCTGTTGTTGCTGCATCTGAAGTGTTCTGACTCAGAAGCAGCAAGAACTGAGAGATGTTACTATCCCCCATATAGTGGCCTTCCCCACCATCGGAGACGTATGGGTATTGGTCATCGTCATCTGAACTTGGCCGCTTTTTTCTGCAGCTGCTGTTGCTGTACTAGGCGCCCCTTCCATCACTCCGCCCGGCAGCTGTTCAGATGAAGCTGTTATGGAGGGGCGCTTTACCACTTTGGGAGTCGGTTTTGTCTTCCTTCTTCTCTTCCCTGTACCATCGGCGGCTACCGTTGCTAGGTGGTCAGTACCTACATTAACTGCCTTCTCGTCTGGGAGCGCGGACTGCTCGTTTTCCATCGCCTGATTATTGTTTGCACTTTGTTATTATTATTATCTTTTTTTTTAAAGTTAGAAAAAAAAAAGTTCCAAATTGGATTGGGTACTGGGTTACCAGTCCACTACCACTTGTATTAGGCTAACCCGCCACTTGATTAACCAAATTCTAATAGTCAACTAGAAATTACTTGAAGTAAAAGCCGAAACACGTCTGCACTCTACGAAAGTCTGTGAACGACTGTGAGAAAGCGTTACACGTATTCTTTTATGAACGACATGCTTCTGGCCATCTACTGAAGTTGTCAACGATCGAAAGAATTTAGCGATATTCACTGGATGGAGGGAGCGGTCCCACTGTGTCCATGTGAATGTGGTGAAAACGTCCATTGGGTATTACGATGGTGTCATATCTGGACTTGGTGCTCCGTTGGACTTTTGCTTTTTCAATTCTATTCAAATTCATTTTATTTATCAAATTTAGTGTTACATGGTTATCCATTTATCTGCGGAGCCTGAGGGGCTTATCTGCAGAAGATTGCATATCACTTTTTAATAAATGTTTCTTAAGTGAGGTTTAAATTATTTTTACATATTTAATGAAGAACCAAAAACAAAATCAAAAATTAAAAGTTCAAATTTAAATATATAGCTAATTATAGGAAACAAAAAAAGTTATATTTCAGCAAGAAAAAAATCTTTTAAACGCTTTTTGCGGGTTTTGAAATTTGCAATATTTTTTTTAAATTTGAGTAAAGCTCATTAAACACTGTTGGAACACTATAGTTTGTTTGTCTTTTGCCATAGTTGTTGCTGCATAATGGTGTTTGAAGCATACCTCGAACTCGTCTTCTCGTGTTGTATTGATGGTCAACAGGTCTTTTAAGTCGGATGTCATCATAATATTCTAGGCATACCGTCAACTTGAAAATTTGCTTAATAGTCAATACCTTCAAAGAGTTCTCTCCATATGTGTTTGTTAGATGTTTCCTGTTGATCTTCTTAATAATGGTGTTTTGAAGCTTTTGTAATTTATTAATGTGTGTATTAGATGCGTTGCCCCAAGCAAGTATCCCGTACCTCAGTTTTGATTCGACTAGTGCATAGTAGACTTGCTTCTGGACTTGAGTGTCGAGTAATTTCCCAGATGGTATAGAGCAAACAGCGCCTTTTTAAGATCTAAACGAAGTTTATCGATGTGTTTGTCCCAAATGAAATGGCTATCGATGGTAACTCCTAGGTATTTATAACTTTCGACAACTTCGATGTTCTGATTCGGCAATGCACTTTGACAGATTATACTTCGAAAGCTAATGCTCTGTTGAGTTAATCTATGATGTGGTCCCCGAATATGCATCATCTTGGTTTTCGATGGGTTCAATATTAGTCCGTTATCGTGACACCATTCTACAGCTTTATCAAACTCATCTTGCATTATTCTCGTAGCCGTATCAAGACATTTATGTTGGGCGATTAGCGCCGAGTCATCGGCGAATGCAAAAGGCATACTGTTTTTGAAAACGCGAAGTAGCTCGTTTGTAAAAAGATGTACAATAATGGTCCCAGTTTCGATCCCTGTGGAACTCCGAAAAGAACCGGTGTATGATTGCTGAAACTGCCTCCCACCTTCACTTGAAAAGATCTTTCACTTAGATAGTCTTGTAACCAGTCAGCCAGTGTGCCTCGAATCCCTAATCTTTTTAACGCCGTTATTAACTTTTTATGGAGAGTATCAAATGCTTTACTGAAGTCCATGAATAAAACAAGAACATGGTGGTTTTTACTCAAGCTCCCATTGATAATATCCGCAAATCCACCCATGAGTTTTCCCGTACTTTTGTTTTTTTGAAAGCCGAATTGTTTTTCGTGGATAAGGGAATGATTTTCTACAAAGTTTCGGAGCCGTCTTGTTATAACTTCTTCCATACACTTCTCAATTGCCGGCAAAATTGATATTGGTCTGTAATTGGCTAACAAATTTCTAGTTCCTCCTTTATAGATAGGGCGCACAATTACAGTCTTCAGTATTCGAGGAATTTTAGACTGTTTCAAGCTAAGGTTTATAAGCCTTGTGATTATCGGAGCAAAAATAACAGCATTGTTTTTGATATCACGCACTCTGATACCATCGATACCCGCTGATTTATTTTCATCCATTTGTTTTAATATATCATGAACTCCTTCAGTGTTTGTTTCTAAGATGAATATTGTATTCGGTAATACGGAGTTGATATGGTGGGATATATTTGTATTGCAGCTGTGAACTATCTGCAGGACTTGATCCGAAAAGTTTTCAGCGCATTTCTTTGATAAGGTTGTCAGGCTCTAGAGGAAAGTTTTTGCTGATAACTTCGTCGATATTTTGCTCCTTCCGTCCCATTATTTCATTGACCAGGTTCCATGTTTTCCGAGGATCCGATCTAAGGTTGTTAAATTTATCTCTATAGTAGTTAGACTTCTGTATAAAGATATCTCTGTTCACTTTGTTCCGAAATTGCTTATACTCGGCTTCATAAGTCATGTTCAGCCTGTTATTCTTCCATCTTCGATACAGTTGCTCCCTCAGCTTGCATTTTTCCCGAATATCAGTGGTAATCCAAGGATTGTGTCTGCATTTCTTGTGCGATATAGTAGACACCGTTGAGTTCGCATAGATGTCTTGCATTGTTGTTAAAAATTTTCAATACATATCGCCAGTATCATTTTCATTTAAAAGCACTTGCCAGTCAGTTGAATGTATTCGTTCGTCCACCATCCTATTTCGAATATATGACTTTGGTCTTGCTTGAATGCTAGATAAGCTCTGAGTAATGGTTCCATACAAAACAGCATAGTGATCGGAGATTTCACTTTCAATTACGAAGGATAAGATTGGTCTATCTATCATGCTAACCACAATGTGCTGTATCAAGGTTGATGTTCCTCTTTTTAGATCTACTCACGTGCCATCCTGGTTCACATTCATCAAGCCGTGTGCAGCAAACATCTCTAGGTAGTCCTTTACATAATTTCGATCAGATCTTCGAATGTCAATATTCATAGCTCCTGATATCACGATATCCCTTTTCTTATCTAGTTGTTCAAGTATAAGTCCCATTTCTCTAATAAATCCTTTTATATTTAGTTTAGGCGACCTATATAATCCATCCACATATTTAGCTTTTTCCCCTTCCAGAATTTTTATTCGAAGACATTCGTAAAACGTACTTTCAACACTCATGCGTTCATATTTTAAATCATTTTTAATGAACATGACAATGCCACCACCTCTGCGCTCGTTCCTGTTAAGAAATTCCGCATTAAATCCGTTTAAGGAATATTTATCATTTTCCTCTTTTTGAATGTTAATTTCTACTAGAACAATTATTTTTAAATACTTCAGAAGGTTGCTTATGTTTACGCAAAAAGTATTCCAGTGCTTGCGCATTGATCTTATATTGAGACACAAGCAACTAAAATTCGCATTTTTTAAATCATTGAAATTATCACCGCTAAAACCGTGTATTACCCTATAATCCAAATCTACTAGTATATTATTTCTATTTGTGTTTTCCATTTTTGTGGTCAGTTAGTCGTCTAAACACACACTCTCACATTGAATTTAAACATTTGCTATGAGACTGACGTCATCAAGTGTCAATATTGGAACCGCATTCGTACTCTCCCTTTTTTTTGCTAGTTATCTTCCCGCTGACTCCCACACATAGCTCCAGTTTACTTGTTTTGCCTTTTCTTTCGCCAACCAAAGCAGTTGTTTATTTTGTTTGGTCAGCTGATTGTTGACGAAAACAGGAGCACTACTCCAATTTGAATAAACTGGCACTTATACTTTTATTATAAGAAGGCTATTAAGCAGTCACTGTCTTATATTGTTTTTTAAAAATATTTTACGCAAGAAAAACGTTTTATTAAAGAGTAAATCACCGAAATTCACAGAGCACTTTCAATAGACGACTGTAAAGCTCAGCTCACTATAGCACGATGACATTGATGACAAGCTCTAGTCCAAGTGTTAACATATTTGTTTATCGACGGCAGGAAGTATCTGCCCGTGATATTCTTGCGCGTGGATCCAAGTCCTGGGTGTGAAAGTAAGTGAATGGAGTTGACAACAGATTTGCGTTTCGTGTTCGGAACATATGGTCGGTCCTTGCCGGTGGAGGTTTCACATCATAGAGTCAGTGCGATGGCTCGAATATGATTTGGTTTAAGTGTAAATGAGTTGGTTTTATTGCATTTAAACGATTTCAGTTCTTCGTCATTTACTTGAGATTTTGCAAGTTCTTCCAGGCCTGCAATTGTGAGATCAATGGAGTCTGTGTGTATGCGCGACAGTGCGTCTGCAATGACATTGTTGGGTCTTTTTATGTACCGAATTTCGTTCGTGAATTGGGATACATAATCAGGATAAAGTTCCTGACGAGGAGTTCTATCTGTTCTTGTGGTGAGTGAAGTGGTCAGCGGCTTGTGATCCGTGAAAATACAGAAAATACAGAACTATTGATATACAAAGTACCTGAAATGTTTTACTACTTAATAAATTGCGAGCAGCCGCGGTCGAACGTAGAATATCTCTATTGTGTAGGAGTTAGCTTCTTACTAAAGAACGCTAATGGTTTCCAATTGTTACCGACCCATTGTTGTAGAACTGTTCCAATATCTGTTTGTGATGCTCGTCATGCTCAAGTAAGCGTTATGGTGCCGAAAAGTTAGAAGTGTTGCTTTCTTAAGAGCTTCTTTGGCCTCAGTGTATGCTTTTTCACATTCTGAAGGCCAGGAAACGTTCTTTAAGCTCTTTGACTTTTTGAGCAGTGTGGTTAAGTGTGTATGAATAGGGGCTAATATTCGAGCGAGATGTGGAATTCACTATTCCAATGAATCTGTGTATTTGGCATATTGAAGTGGGTGCTGGAAATTCGCTTATGACTTCTATTCTGGAAGCAGATTGTTTTGTTTCATCTTTTGAAATTCAGTTTGGGTGTTCTGTAAAACTGCAAGATTTGACGTATTTCCTTGCATTTGATCCAAATTGTTTATGATACCGACACGTCCCTGGCTTATTGATTACTCTGCCATTTCTGTGTTTGGACGAATAACGACTCTGGCAACCGAAACGAGAACTACTACGGTGTCGAAAACTGACGATTTTTAGAACTGAGTTTCGAAATGATCTCTTTTATGTTGGAAATTGCAGCTCTGAGTTTTTTTTTTTGAGAGTTCATCTAGTAGGGATATAATAGAGTTCAAGTAGTTTAGTTTTTACTTTGGGAGGAGATTGAACAATTTTGAAGTTGTTCCTGCTGATATACTTCATATATGTCGTCAGCCAACTTTAAAAGGGCGTGACCACTGTTTTGTCGCGGATGAGGTTATCGGTTACTATTTCAGATTGCCCTGCTAAGGAGTCGTCTATAAAATTCGGAAGATTTACGATCACCAATTTCTTCATTTGATAACAAGACCGTAAGCACTACGTCTTGGGATAAGGCCTGAAGAATATGGTAAAACTTTGTTCCTTCGACCGTTATGCGGCGGAGAGAAAATTGAGCTTCAGTTTGGACGAACCATGCAGTCGGCACGTTGGTCCAGAATGACGAGAGTTTAAGTGTAATTGCGTTTATTTCTTTATTCGCGATCTGTGTAGCTTGGCTTGATTCAAGTGATGTAGCGGAACTAGCACTGTCCTTTGACCTACTTACCTTCATGTCTATTAATTTAAATTTACTTCACGGATCTTACGAGTATAGCGTAATTAAACGAAAAAAATTTTTTTCTGGGCTTCTCCGCTGCGATGATGAAGTGCTGTCTTATCGTTGGTATGCTGAGGGACGATTCGGATTTGTAGCTGGCTGTGATGACGCTGCTGTTGCTGACGATGGATGATTTGGTGCCGGCTGTGATGATGTTGATGATGTTTGCTTTGGTACCGTTGTTGGATGGTACCGTTGCTTGTATGGTACCGTAGTTGGATGGTACCGTTGCTTGTATGATACCATAGTTGACAGTACCGTTGCTTGAAGATGCTTTTCTGTTGCACCCGGTTGTTTGTTGGTCTTGAGAAAGACCTTTTTATTTTTTTAACTTCGAAGTATGTTTCAAATGTGCGGAACTAACTTCTTTTTTGATGAAAATGCAACTTTATTCTGTAAAAGTGGTTACAAATGAATCATTCAAGGTATTGCCCATCACTAGCTAGAACTTTTTCCCATCTTTCTGGCAGAGCTCGAATACCGTTACGGTAAAAGGGGCTATCCACGGATAAAGCATTTTTTTGATGTCTTCAGCGGAAGCGGAACTGCTGATCAGCCATGTGCCATCGAACGGAGCAAGTAATAATCGGATGGCGCAATATCTGGGGAATATGGACTTCCCGTTCGAGCATTTCCAGGTAGGTTTTAACGGGTTTGGCAACGTGAGGCCGAGCGTTGTCATGCTGTAATCACTTTTTCGTGCCTCTGCTCGTATTGTGGCAGTTTTTCGCGCAGTGCTCGGCTCAATCGCATCAATTGAAGTCGATACCGTTCCCCAGTGATGGTTTCGTTGGGTTCCAACAGTTCATAATAAATGACATCGAAATGGTCCCTCCAAATACACAGCATAATCTTCGCAGTGTGAATATTCGGCCGAACCGACGACGTAGAAGCATGACCGGGCAGTCCCCATGATTTTCTTTAATTTGGGATGCTGTAATGAATCCATTTTTCATCACGCGTCACGATGCGATGAAGAAAACCCTTCCTTTCTTGCCGCTGGAGCAGTTGTTCACAGGCGAAAAAACGACGCTCAACGTCCCTTGGCTTCAAATCATAAGGAACCCAAGTCCTTGTTTTTTAATCATTCCAAACATATGCAATTGCTTGGAAATGGCTTGATGGGTAACTACTAATGCTGAAGCAAGCTGTTCTTGCATTTGGCACGGATCCTCATTGAGCAATGCCTCCAATTCCAAAATGGGAAGTCCTACCCCACCTGCCATAAGCCCCAGATATTACGCCATCCGATTATTACTTGCTCCGTTCGATGGCACATGGTCTGGCTGATCAGCAGTTCCGCTCATATGAAGACATCAAAAAATAGCTTGAGTCGTGGATTTCCTCGCCATTTTTTCACAATAAAGTTGCATTTTCATAAAAAAAAACAGCGAGAACTTAGTCGCGCACCTAATAGTTTTTTTAAGTTATCATCAGTTATCAGTTCTTAGAAAAAAAAAAAATTCAATAAATAAAGAATTTAAGTTAGGTTACGTCGAAAGACATAGTTTTAGGTATTAGGTTTAGCGTAGAGCGCCCCCATAGTGCCAGTAAACTAAAATAATGTAACATAATGTAGCATAATAACTACGCCCTCGAACAGACAACAAATTCCGAAGGGTCTTTTCATTGCTTCTTCTGAGGTTCGTGTCTGAAATTAGTCACCACAGCTCGGATAATATCGCGGATAAAAGAGAACAAGAGAGAATTATAACTGCACGAAATGATTGTCATCTTGGAATTATTATATCAGAATTTTTCTTGTTCCAGTGGTCGAAGAATTTGCTAGAAGTTTCTGGCTATCAGAAACTTCTGCTATATAAGGACAGATGGCGATCAAAAAAGGGACAGTTGGTTTTAGAACCGTGGCGAAGAGATTGGAAAAGTGATAATGGGCGAAGTTGTAATTTGGTGATAAATTGAAAGTTGAGAGTAAACAAGAAAAAGTAATTAGTTTGAATTTGTGAATTAAGTAATTGAAAGGAGATAAAGTGATTTGAGAGGAAAGAGACCTTGTAAGAAAAGAATTTGCGAAGAATAGTATAGTGTGAACTTGAATTGTTCTATAGAGTAGAAAATAAAGAAATAAATTTCACAGAATATTGTTTTATCTACTCGAGCCGTAGCCTGCATATTACAATAACATAGACAAGTTAGTTGAACTAGTTGTAAGCATTTTTTGTCTAGCAATTAATTTATACTGAATTTAATAAATACCTTGGACTTTGGCTACACCAATAGCTATTGTTAGGTATTGACCAATTTAGATATATTTATCATCACCAACACGTAGTCTCTTTTCTCTTTCATATTGTAAATAAGAAGTGGAATGTAAGATAACTTCCAATAATAAAATTTCTTTGCTTTGTTAACCATATTCCACACCATTACAAAAAATGGCGACGAGTAGTTCTAATTAAAATGAATCAATTTTAAAACGACATTCGGTCACACATATATGTTGTATAAGAAATATTACTTCTTCGAATTATGACACCAACTCCAAGTACTGCAAATAGTGCGATCACGTTGTTCCAAATATCAAGTGTTCCGGAATGTTGCCCTAATAAAGTAACATTTTCCATTTGGAAGCAGAAATTGAACATCTATTTTTGTGAAATAAACTGCACTAAGGACTATACAAAAAAAAGGGCAATTTTTTTCTGAAATCAGTTGGTATTGTGTTTTACACAGTTTATGCAGTCCGGAATCACCTTTTTCGAAATCATACGAAGAGTTATGCAGTATTCTAACCACACATTATACTCCAGCAACAATTATTTATAGTGATCGAAAACGTTTCATTCTTCAACCAAAGATAACGGGGAAATAGTTGTGGAATGGTTTACCCAAGTGGAAAAGTTAACATTAAATTGTAAATTTGGTGAGAATCCAGATGCTTTCGTCTTGAATCAATTTGTCATTAGTGTTCCGACTGCAATTTTTGAGAGGTTGTGTGAAAAAGACGAAAAACGAACTCCTTCAGTAGCACTCAATGATAATTGAAACAAAAATTATCACAAAAGTTGTCAGTGAAACTGACACGTAAAAAATTCCACATGGTCAAAGCCAGACCATCGAACGGTGGTGGCAGGGAAAGTAATGCAAGTGGCGGCAATAACGGTGTTGGTGGAAGCAGAAAAGAAAAACATCGAGAAGTTTGCTCTCATTGTGGCTGGCGAAATCACGAATCACGATTGTGCAAAGATAAATAGAGTAAATACCATTCTTGGGGAAAGTTCGGACATTTGACTTCAGTTTGTCGAATTAAGAACCAAAGGTCAAATTACGCATCAGATTCAGATAATAATTCTCTTTGTGAATTTATTTTTCATTCCATTTACAGTGTGGCCACGAAGTTTTACAGTGGTTTCTATTCCGTGCCAGTGATTTTCGACGGTGTTCAGATGCAGGTTGCTTGTGATACCGATGCTCCTTGTACATTGGTTCAGTTTCGTTTTACGAACAAATCTTATGTACAAGATCCAACTATTGGGTGAGTATGATACTTCAATAACATATCGAGGTACCACAAAGAAAGCAGTTGTTGTAGTTTCCAAAACGAAAAGTCTACCATATCTTGGTCGTACATTTTTAAGTAAATATTAATAACAAATACTCAGTCATTGTTTTCAAGTTTCAGTGAATAGTTCTCAAAAAAACTTCTAGCTTATAATGGTAGTAAAATATCTTTGGAAGTTTGTGATAAAGCAAAACCAATATTTTTCAAGTCGAAAACCAATTGCGAAATTTAATTCAAGAAGGCGTACTTGAACAAGTACACCTTTTTTGCGATTTTAAAACCAAGAATAGGTAGCGATTATAAAGTCATGATAAATAAATCTTTAGTGGATTATAAATTACCATTACCTTGTATTGAGAAAATCTTCGTATCTTTAGAGGGAGGTAAATTATTCACCAAACTTGATTTAACTAATGCATATAATCAGTCGTTATTAGATGAGAAATCTCAACTCCTTTGTATCTGGAGTCTCATTTTAGATCTCTCTGTTCGCAGTGCCTACACGCCATTTGGGCGTGGCCACGCTCTTTTCAAAAAAAAATCTGGGGTACGCATATTGGCTTACTTAAAGTAAAAAGATTACCTTTTGGTGTTAAAACGACAGCAGCCATTTTTCAAAAACAATATGGCAAATTTATTGCGTGGGATTCCATTTGTTGTGGTTTATCAAGATGACATTACAGTCACGGGCAGAGATACCCAACAGCATATCAAAACTTTAAAATTAGTTTTGAGTAAGCTGAAATCAGCCAGAGTTGAATATAAAAAAGTGTGAATTTTTCAAAGCCAAAATTTGTTACTAATGATTTATTATTGATGAATACGGACTTAGTAAAAACAATGATGAAATTTCAAGTGTCTCATTAGCATAGCACCTACTCCGAATACTGTTTCTGAACTCAGAGCTTTTATCAGTATGGTGAATTATTATTCCAAATTCATAAATAATTTTGCTCAAAAGATGTTTCCTTTATATATTTCATTAGGCATATGTTGCCAAAGAGCATATGAATTAATTAGAATCTGAAATCACATGGGTTGAAGTCTTTAAGACTAAATTAATTACTACTCCGTTTACTATTAATAAAATGAGGAAATTGTTTTGCCGCTACGGTTTAGTTGACGTACTTGTAAGCGACAATTTAATAAATTTGTAACAAATAATGGTATGTATCAAATACATTTTTACTGCCCCTGGGCACCTGGCAACGAATGATCAAGCAGACAATTTTTATTAAGACCTTAAAAAAGTCAATTTTTGCCAATCTGAAAGACAATAAAATACTTGCTGTTGATGTTGCGGCTGCAGAAGCGTCATTTGAAGAATAAAACGCCGTTTTATTTTCCTTGTTACGGAGTTTATTCTCTAAAAATTGATATATGTAAATTATATTAAAATTAAAATTCTAAGGCAATGTAGAACTTACTTTTGTAGTGAACGATCCGAGC
Source organism: Pocota personata (assembly GCA_963082735.1). NCBI lineage: Eukaryota > Metazoa > Arthropoda > Insecta > Diptera > Syrphidae > Pocota > Pocota personata. The sequence continues at coordinate 158,003,606 of OY720429.1, forward strand.
TTCCAAATGCAAATGGCAGAATTGTGCGTCGCGTGGAAGTAGCACCATACGGTGGTGTATTCCTCCACCAACTTTCGCGCCTATTTTGAAATTTACGGAAAGGAAATTTAAAGTTCTGTTCGCATTTGAAAAAAGGGAAGTTTAAATGTTCTGTTTGTGTTTAAAACCCCCAAACCGCTTACTTAACAAATTTACTAAAATATTTTAACATCCCCCCCCCTAAAATATTTTGACATCAGCTGAACGGACTTGGTTGTCTCGACCAGGAAAATCTCTGGTAACTCTTCCTCGCACCCATTTGCATCTGGGCATATCGGCATCACAAATGAGGACTAAATCTTCGACCGCCACTGGTGGAAACCATTTACATCGTCGCGTGAGGACATCGCAAGAACTCATAGATCCACTTTCGACAAAACCGATCTTTGATTTGGTGGCTTATGCGTCATTGTTTGCGAAGACATAACGCTTTTGCGTCGGCTTGGCCTGGCACTTTCGTTGAGTTCGGACCACCCAGCAGGAAGTGTTTCGGTGTTAATGGCTCTTCATCCTTAGGTGACACCGGTAAGTGCGTGAGAGGACGGTTGTTGACAATATTTCCTGCTTCAATTAGGCTGCTTAACAAAGTCTCAATTCTCGCCTATAATTTGTAAAGAACGTGCAACAGCATCCCTTGACAGACCGGACAAGTCTCTCCCAACATCCTCCGGCGTGTGGGTTCAACGATCAATTGAACACCCATCTAAACCCTTTCAAGAAAACTCCGTCTTAATGGCTTCGTTATCGAATATTTCTGCAGTCATCAGCTCATTTTTTACTTAGATGAAGTTTTTGCCATTATCATTTCTTATACGACGTGGAACCCCTCTTCTGGTGATGAAATTTCTAATGCACATGACGCAGGCATCTGTCGACAAATCAGCAGCGATTTCCAATTGGACAGCCCTTATAGTCTGCATGTGAAAAGTGCAATCCACCGTTTTCCTTTACGACGCCCAGTAATGACTAGGACCGGTTCGAAGTAGTCCAAGCTAGTATAGATAAATGGTCTCATGCAATGGTTGAGCAATTTGGATGCGGCAATAACGGCACTCTCTTTTCGCTCGTAAGCCAGGCACAAACAATTTGCATCTTTTCTCGTTCACAATTGAGGCGTCGTTCTGACGTCGCTATGACAATGTGCTATTACCAACTTCGTAAGTGGATGACCCTTTGGCAGAATGATGGGACGTCTAGCAATGAACGGTATACTTGCGGCAGCATCTATACCTCCATAAACCCGTAGAAGGCCAACATCGTCCAAATATGGTGTCAGTTTGCCTGGGCTGAAAGTTGGTTGTAGAGGGGAACTTTATTAAGATCGCTAATGAAGAATAGATCCAGGAGCGTACTTGTATCATTAGAGGGATGTGTAGGTATTAGTGGCGTGGGGTGAAATTTCAAGAGAGGGAAGCCGAAAAAATTTTAAATAAAATGTTTTATTCAAGCCTTACCATTTTAGTGCTTATTCGAAACACAGACTTAAGATATGCAATCTAAGCCAACTTTGTTATACTTTAAGTCATTGGAAATTACGTAGACAATGAGCTCATCGCATAAAAAAAAAGTGTCTTCGAAAGGATCCGTTCTGGGCAGAATAATCTATATAAGTTTTTGATAACTCGGAGCGTTGTTAAATATAAAAAATTTAGCAATTACAATTATGTACTACCTATTTGTACTCTAAAACTATCCTACGATTATTTTTTACGAATTCTGCTAAAACTCTTTCATAAAAATTTGAATTATTTCTAATTTCTAAAATAAGGTGGTTTTCGATAGATAAAAGTGCCAGGTCTGAGAGTCTTTCTTCTTTGTGGGAATTTCTTAAGTGTGGACTATTTTCAAAGTTGAAAAATATCTTTCGACAGAGGCCACAGTCAAAGGCAGGGTTAAAAAGATTTCACACAATGTTAGAGCTTGAGAAAAAGTATCTCTAAGCATTTCCGTATTAAAGTGCTTATGAAGTTGAAAAACCTCAAGCTTTTTAAATGAACGGGTAGTGTATAAAACTTTAAGTTCCTCTTTTTGAAGTAGTAAAATTGAAAATTCCATGAAATAGGGTAATTAAAGAATATATTTTGTCATCCTGCATTGAATTAGAAAAATATTCATATTTTGATTTTTTGATTTTTTTAAATCAAAGATAATATATGAACTAAATGACCTATACCTATTCTTAATCTGACTTATAACATTATCTATAATTGCTACAAAAATTCGGCTATAATTTGTATTTGAATCAATATTAAGTAGTCGGCGTTTGCGTGGAGGCTCTGAGCAGTTCTTTACCCTCTCATGGATTGAGTCAAATGAGTTTAGAAATTCAGAATGAATCCATGACTCAAAACTCTCGATCTCTTGCTTCGCAAGCTCTATGTCAGTTTATTTATTTTGAACTAAACTAAAAAGAATATCTGTTTTTGCAAATATGACCGAAGTAACATGCAATAAAAAACAGAATTCTTTGTCCTGCAGTTTGTACAACAAACTTTCGGATATTACCGTTATCCCATTCTCCTGGTTCACGTAAAATCTATTCAAAAGTTTTTATAATATCTTCTCTGCAATTGAATAAGACGTTCACTATACGCGAATGATATTGCCATCGAGTCTCTGATACTCCGGAATGCCAGCTCTTGTTTTCCTAGAAGAAATACAGTGTCTATGAAACGCTTCATTAAATCGCGATTGCGATCAACTTTTCTATTATGAGCCTCGTAAGAATTCCCTAAAGAAGTCTCTATGCAATATTCGCCAAATTCATGCAAATGCAAGCAACTGCGTATATGCTTTTCCGTTTGAATATGTTTTTTGGAAGAATTAATAAAATTGTTTATATTGTAAAATAATAATAACTACGCTCCCTAAAAGTATAATGCAACAAATTCCGAAGTGTATTTTCATTCGAGGTTCGTGTCTGCGGTTAAGTCTCCGCAGTTCATGTCTACGAAAGAGACGGATAATATCACGGATAAGAAAGAATTATAACTGCAAGAAATGATTGTCATCTTGGAATTATTACATCAGAAATTTTCTTGTTCCAGTGGTCGAAGAATTTGCTAGAATTTTCTGGCTATCAGAAACTTCTGCTATATAAGGACAGATGGCGATCGAAAGGAAGCAGTTGGTTTAGAACCGTGGCGAAGAGATTGGAAAAGTGATAATGGGAGAAGTTGTAATTTTGTGATAAATTGAAAGTTGAGAGTTAACAAGAAGAAGTAATTAGTTTGGATTTGTGAATTAAGTAATTGAAAGGAGATAAAGTGATTTGAGAGGAAAGAGACCTTGTAAGAAAAGAATTTGCGAAGAATAGTATAGTGTGAACTTGAATTGTTTTATAGACTAGAAAATAAAGAAATAAATTTCACAGAATATCGTTTTATCTACTCGAGCCGTAGCTCGCATATTACATTGGTGTCAGAAGTGGGATAAAACTTATTCTGTGAACAACTATTTCCGTGGTGTGAAATTGCACAATAAAAAAAAAAAAAAACCATTTTTGTGTTGAGTTAATTAGTTGCGCAAAATGGGTCGCAAATTGGGAAAACTAACTATAATTCAACTAAATAGATTCAGCGAGTAAGCGGAATCTCGACACAACTGGGGAAAAAGATGCCCTACTGATTCGTCTGGAAGAATCAGTAACGCAGGAAGGTGAAAATCCGCATGACATAGAGTTTGACGTGGAAGAGGAACCAGCAAGTATAGTAGCCGACCCGGGTATAACAAGTCTGCTCCTGCAACTTAAGTCAGTCATGGACGAAGAAAAGAAAGCAATAGAAGACCAAAAGAAGTCTCTGGAACTTAAGCTCGATAGACGACCAAAAGAATTCTCTAGGACTTAAGCTGGGCGAACAAAAGAAAGCAATGGACGAACAAAAGAATTCTCTAGATGCTCTGGAAAGCAAGCTTGATGAGCAAAACAAGAACTTGGAATCCAAATTCGAAGCGATCGAAGAGAAAATCGAGAAGGTCAAGACGCAACTCGAAAAAGTCGAAACTAGATTCGATGAAAATTTTGAGAAACATGAAACTCAATTCGGGAAGATAGAGACTCAGTTTGAAAAAGTGGATACGCAGTTCGAGATAGTGGGGAAACAAGTCGAAAATCTCGCTAAGGAGCGAGCAACGTGAAGAGATAGAAAGCACGGGAATATTCCACTGACGGTCTGAGAAGAAAGGAGATGCAGCCTCCTATCTTCGATGGTCAAACATCATGGCCAATTTATAAAAGGCAATTCGAAGCGGCCGCAATGACCAATAGCTGGGACGATGAAGAGAAGTCTATTGCACTCACACTTGCACTGAGGGGTCCAGCTGCGGAGCTCTTGCAGACCATCCCGGAAGATAAACAGCAGAACTACGACTCTCTAGTTCAGGCTATCGAGATGCGGTTTGGTAATGAACACATGCAGCAGGTGTACAGGGTTCAGCTGCGTAGTCGGGTCCAGAAAAGGGGGGAAACGCTCCAACAGTTGCAAGCGGATATAGAGCGACTAGCCCATCTTTCATACCCTAAAGCCGGTGAGGAGCTTATCAACGAAATGGCGGTGGAAGCTTCTATTCAGGCCATAGAGGACAGACAACTGCAAATGGCTGTAAGGTTGGCTGAAAAGCGAACACTCCCCGAGGCATTGGCATTCGCTTTGTCAATGAAGGCTGCGGACCAAGCATACCAGGGAATACACCGTGTCAGAGAACAAATCCGTTGCTGGAATTGCAACCAAACCGGACACCTACAACGGCAGTGCAGAAGTGCACCTAGACGAGGAAATTGTCCACATTGCGGAAGTAGGAGAAGCAGAGAGGAAGCATCCTGTCGGTCAGACTTCCTAAAACCAGCAGTCGGGAAATGCGTAAGGACCAGCTTCGCAGGGCAGAAGTTGGTTACTGGAATCGAGGCCCCCAGGACCACCATTCAAGTTTCGCACACCAAACGGGGTAACAAGAGCCTGACAGTGGAGGCACTAATCAACAAGAAGAAGTGCGTAGCCACCATCGACACAAGTGCCACCGTCTCCATTGTAAGAAGAGATATCGTCAGAAGCTCCTGGCAGCACAACACCAACAGCTACTGCCTGAAGACTGCAACAGGGGAAATGGCGAAGGTGTTTGGAGAAGTTCGTCTTACGATTACTCTGGCCTGACTGACGTTCTCCCATGCGTTTCTGGTGGCAGATATATGCGACGAGTGCATCATCGGAATAGACTTCATGAAAGCGAATGAAGTAATCTTGGACATCGGGATGCAAGTACTGAGGTATCGAAATGTGGAGATTCCGATGGTGTACGGAAACGAGAATGCCGTAACTCTCAGGACAGCCATCAGCAAAGACGAAGTTTTGCCGCCGTCTTCAGAGACAATCATTTGGACAAAGCTGGAAGGTGATCTTGGGAACCACCGATTCTACAAAGTAGAACCAGACCCAGAGAAGAATTCTCAAGACTACATCGTGGGAAAGACGTTAGTCGAACCAAAGAACACCATGGTTCCAGTGAGAGTTTTGAACGCGAGACCACACACTGTCAAACTAAGGCGAGGGGAGGTAACTGGAAAATGCACGCCGATTACCGCCGTCGCAACAATATCTGAACGTGATGCTCCAAAACCTCTCCCATCACCTTGGACAGCGGAAACGAGAGAGACGATTCTCCAGTCCAGTGAACTGAATCAAGAGCAGCGAACTATGGCAGAGAATCTTATCAATGAGTACGCTGATGTATTTGCCTCACAGGACGGAGAATACGGCCGAACACACCTGGTACAACATCGAATAGACACTGGTGATACTAGACCAATTCGTCAGCCTGCTAGGCGCCTTCCATTGGCAAAGCAGACAGAAGTTGCAGAGATGGTGTCGGCAATGGAGAAAGAAGGTCTGATTGAAAGTTCCAAAAGTCCGTGGGCATCACCGGTTGTACTGGTTAAGAAGAAAGATGGCAGCACGCGGTTCTGCGTGGACTATCGGCAGCTCAATTACGTCACCAAGAAAGTAGCTGTCCTCTGCCATGGATTGACGACACGCTAGACACACTATCAGGAGCCCAATGGTTTTCCACTCTCGACGTGAAGAGTGGCTACTGGCAGGTACAGATCCATCCAGAAGACCGGGAGAAAACCGACTTCACCGCAGGAAATGGGCTATGGCAATTCACGGTAATGCCATTCGGGCTGTGCAATGCTCCGTCGACTTTCGAGCGATTGATGGAATGTGTCCTGCAAGGGTTAACATGGAAAACCTGTTTGGTATACTTGGATGATGTCATCGTCGTAGGAAAAACGTTTGCGCAACAGCGAGACAATCTAAGGGATGTGTTTCAAAGGCTTCGAAGTGCCCACCTGAAGCTCAACCCCAAGAAGTGCGCCCTGTTTAGAGCGGAAGTCAAGTACGTGGGGCACATAATTTCAGCGAAAGGAGTGAGAACCGATCCAGAGAAGGTCGAAGCGGTGAAAAACTGGCAAGTCCTCAAGGATAAACACCAACTAAGGAGCTTCCTGGGCCTAGCCACCTACTACAGACGGTCCGTGAGGGATTTTGCCGGGATCGCAAAGAGCCTGCACCAGTTCACGGAAAAGGGAAAACAATTCAAATGGTCAATTGAGTGCGAGAAGAGCTTTAAGGCACTTAAACAACGGCTATGCGATGCCCCGATACTGGCTTACCCCACTCCCGGGGAAACGTTCATTGTGGATGCAGATGCTAGTAATGTCGGGGTAGGAGCCGTACTCTCCCAGGTGCATGATGGCCAAGAGAAGGTGGTTGCGTACTTCAGCAAGGTGCTCTCTAAGCCAGAAAGGAACTACTGCGTGACAAGGAGAGAACTTCTAGCTTTGATCTTGGCTACGAAGCATTTTCACAAATACCTCTATGGGAGGAAGTTCGTTCTTCGCACAGACCATGCAGCCTTAAAATGGCTATTACAGTTCAACAGTCCTGAGGGTCAGGTCGCAAGATGGAACGAAAGGCTACAAATATACGACTACGAAATACAGCATCGTAAAGGAAAACTCCACTCTAATGCGGATGCACTGTCCCGGAGACCATGCAGAACGGATTGTAAACATTGTGCGCGTCAGGAAGAACGGGAGCTGGTTTCCATCCAAAGAATGAGAGCCGAAACTATCGCCGGCTGGAGCGTAGATGAGATCCGGAACGCTCAGAAGGAAGACTCGGATATCGAGCCGATTCTGGCCTGGAAGGAGAACATGGAGAAACCGGATCATCAGAACATCTCTCACAGAAGCCCGACCTTAAAGGCATATTTTGCGCAGTGGGACTCCCTCCATGTCCAAGAAGGTGTTCTGAGAAGAAAATGGGAATCCTCCGACGGAAAGTCGTTTGTAATGCAGCTTGTCGTGCCGCAGACGAGGGTCAAGGAGGTGTTACAGGAGATGCATGGCGGGGCGTCCGGAGGCCACTTGGGAGTGAATAAGATGCTAGAAAAGGTACGATAACGTTTTTATTGGTTAAAAGCGAAGGAAGATATCGAAGACTGGTGCAGAAAATGCGACGTGTGTGCAGCTAGCAAGGGTCCGAGAATCAAAACTCGAGGTAAGATGCAGCAATACAACGTGGGAGCACCTTTCGAACGAATCGCCATTGACATCGCAGGGCCCTTTCCGGAAACCGACAATGGTAATCGGTATATACTCGTAGTAATCGACTACTTCAGTAAGTGGCCGGAAGCGTTTCCGATCCCTAACCAGGAAGCCAGAACCGTGGCGGAGCAGATCGTCTACAATTGGGTTAGCAGATTCGGTGTGCCCTTGGAATTGCATTCCATGCATGAATCTTCCAAGAGATGTGTCAACTACTCGGAATCAAAAAGACAAGGACAACCCCGCTTCATCCACAGTCGGAAGGTATGGTGGAGCGTTTCAATAGGACTTTGGACGAACATCTCTCGAAGGTCGTAGGTGACTACCAACGGAATTGGGACCGGCAGATTCCCTTGTTTTTGATGGCCTATAGAAGTGCCGTGCATAGCACTACTCGACATACGCCGTTCGAAATCTTATTTGGTGGAATAGCTCGTTTACCCAGTGAGGTGAAATTTGGATCTCCTACCAATGAGCCCAGAAATGAAGAAGAGTACGTGGCGGACCTTAGGGAAAGGCTTAGGGACATACACCAAAGGACCAGAAGCCAGATTAAGATAACGAGCGACCGCATGAAGACCAGGTATGATGCCAAGGCAACAACGTCAGGATTCCAGGAAGGAGATCTAGTGTGGCTGTATAATCCCCATCGCCAAAAGGGGAAATCACCTAAGTTGCAGCAGAACTGGGAGGGTCCCTACAGAATAATAACCGGCATCAACGATGTTGTCTACCGCATCCAGCGAGGACCAAGGGCCAAAATGAAAGTGGTTCATGTGGACCGACTGAGTCGATACAATGGCCGAAGTGAGGACGCACTTGTTCGGGACGAACATGTCTAAGAGGGGGGCAGTTTAACATAATAATAACTACGCTCCCTAAAAGCATAATGCAACAAATTCCGAAGTGTATTTTCATTCGAGGTTCGTATCTGCGAAATGATTGTCATCTTGGAATTATTACATAAGAATTTTTCTTGTTCCAGTGGTCGAAGAATTTGCTAGAAGTTTCTGGCTATCAGAAACTTCTGCTATATAAGGACAGATGGCGATCGAAAGGAAGCAGTTGGTTTAGAACCGTGACGAAGAGATTGGAAAAGTGATAATGGGAGAAGTTGTAATTTTGTGATAAATTGAAAGTTGAGAGTTAACAAGAAGAAGTAATTAGTTTGGATTTGTGAATTAGGTAATTGAAAGGAGATAAAGTGATTTGAGAGGAAAGAGACCTTGTAAGAAAAGAATTTGCGAAGAATAGTATAGTGTGTACTTGAATTGTTTTATAGACTAGAAAATAAAGAAATAAATTTCACAGAATATCGTTTTATCTACTCGAGCCGTAGCTCGCATATTACAATATCATAGAAACCTGTGTGACTCCAAACACTAGGAGAATTAGAAAAAAGAAGACAAATAAAACGAAACATTCTATTTAATTTGCAACTGCCAGTCAGCCATGGATTCTTTTTGTAAAAAGACACATGAAAATGTTTTTGATAAACATCCTTTCGCGTATAAGCAATTTTCATTGATGGTGTCGAGAGACCTATTTCTTTACCTTTTTTTTTTTGAAAAAAAGAAATCTTCTTGAACACGTTGGTTTCTTTTAGAAGAAAATCAGTTAAACAACACTCAAAATTAACTAGAGATATCTTGTCTAAGAATAATAAGAATGTTCAATGGGGTACCTCTTGAGTAGATTTATAATTACTTACTTGGTATATAGCTAATAACTTTTCACTTACCTCACTCACTATTTTATAATAATTGCTAACGTCAAGCAAATTGCAAACTTAGATCGCCGCTAAGGATAAAATGTGGCGTATAGCAAGACTGGAGCTATGTTTATACTGTAGCGCGGTCTGTAAGCTGTGTTTAGTAATATGTTTTCAGTGCCACAAAAATCATTTATTAGTTGCGCAGCTAAGTTGTCGCTGTTTTCTTTTATGCAAATGCAACTCTATTGTGAAAAAATGGTTACAATAGAATCATTCAAAGTATTGCCCAGCTACAACTTTTTCCCATCTTTCTGGCAGAGCTCGAATACCGTCACAGTAAAAGTGTTCATCTTTTGAGGCTATCCACGAATCAAGCTATTTTTTTGATGTTTTCATATGAGCGGAATTGCTGATCAGTCAGACTATGTGCCATCAAACGGAACAAGTAATAATCCGATAGCGCAATATCTTTGGAATATGGCGGGTGGGGTAGGACTTCCCATTTGAGCGTCTCCAGGTAGGTTTTAACGGGTTTGGTAACGGACTTTTCGCGCAGTGATCGGCTCAATCGCATCAATTGAAGTTGATACCGTTCCCCAGTGATGGTTTCATTGGGTTTCAACAGTTCATAATAAATGACACCGACCTGGTCCCAAAAAATACACAGCATAATTTTCGCAGCGTGAATATTCGGCAGAGCCGACGACGTAGCAGCATGACCGGGCAGTCCCCATGACTTTCTTTTCTTTGGGTTGCCGTAGTGAATCCATTATTCATCACCCGTCACGATGCGATGAAGAAAACCCTCCCTTTTTTGCCGCTGGAGCAGTTGTTCACAGGCGAAAAAACGACGCTCAATGTCCGTTGGCTTCAAGTCATAACTAACCCAAGTTCCTTGTATTTAAATCATTCCAAATGCATACAATCACTTAGAAATGGCTTGACGGGTAACTGCTAATGCTGAAGCAAGCTGTCCTTGCATTTGGCATGGATCCCCATCGAACAATGCCTCCAGTTCAGCGTCTTCAAATGATTTTGGCCTTTCTTCACGCGGACGGTCGTCAACATCGGAATCACCGTCTTTGAAGCGACGGAACCAATCACGGCCCATTGTTTCACTTAGAGCAGCATCTCCGTAAACTTCTTGGAGCTCTCGATGCTTTTCAGCCGCTGTTTTCTTCGAATGAAAGAAGAAAATCAACACTTCCCGCAAATGACGATTATTTGGCACAAAATCAGACATTTTCACACAACCGAAAATATACGGCGCTCTTTTTACCATCGCATCGGTTAGAAAAATTGTTCGATGGATTTTGCAGTCGAACGAATGAATGGTTTTTTTTTTACCATCACATCGGTTGGAAAAATTGTTCGATGGATTTTGCAGTCGAACGAATGAATGTTTTTTTTTACCATCCCATCGGTTAGGAAAATTGTTCGATGGATTTTGCAGTCAAATGAATGAATGGTTTTTTTTTACCATCGCATCGGTTGGAAAAATTGTTCGATGGATTTTGCAGTCGAACGAATGGGTGGTTCTTTTTTACCATCGCATCGGTTGGAAAAATTGTTCGATGTATTTTGCAGTCGAACGAATGAATGGTTTTATTTTTACCATCGCATCGGTTTGAAAAATTGTTCGATGGATTTTGCAGTCGAACGAATGAATGGTTTTTTTTTTACCACCGCATCGGTTGGAAAAATTGTTCGATGGATTTTGCAGTCGAACGAATGAATGGTTTTATTTTTACCATCGCATCGGTTGGAAAAATTGTTCGATTTTTTTTGCAGTCGAACGAATGAATTTTTTTTTTTACCATCGCATCGGTTATAAAAATTGTTCAATGGATTCTGCAGTCGAACGAATGAATGGTTTTTTTTACCATCGTGTCGGTTGGAAAAATTGTTCGATGGATTTTGCAGTCGAAAGAACGAAGTTTTTTTTTTACCATCGCATCGGTTGGAAAAATTGTTCGATGTATTTTGCAGGCGAACAAATGAATGGTTTTTTTTTACCATCGCATCGGTTGAAAAAATTGTTCGATGGATTTTGCAGTCGAACGAATGAGTGGTTTTTTTTTACCATCTCATCGGATGGAAAAACTGTTCGATGGATCTTGCAGTCGAATGAATGAATGGTTTTGTTTTTACCATCGCATCGGTTGGAAAAATTGTTCTATTTATTTTGCAGTCGAACGAATGAATGGTTTCTTTTTTACCATCGCATCGGTTGGAAAAATTGTTCTATGGATTTTGCAGTCGAACGAATGAATGGTTTTTTTTTACCATCACATCGGTTTTAAAAGTTGTTCGATGGACTTTGCAGTCATATGAATGAATGGTTCTTTTTTACCATCGCATCGGTTGGAAAAATTGTTCGATATATTTTGCAGTCGAACGAATGAATTGTTTTTTTTACCATCGCATCGGTTCAAAAAATTCAAAAATTGTTCGGTGGATTTTGCAGTCGAACGAATGAATGGTTTTTTTTATAATCGCATCGGTTGGAAAAATTGTTCGATGGATTTTGCAGTCGAATGAATCGGTGGTTCTTTTTTAGCATCGCATCGGTTGGAAAAATTGTTCGATGGATTCTGCAGTCGAACGAATGAATGTTTTTTTTTTACCATTGCACCGGTTGAAAAAATTGTTCGATGGATTTTGCAGTCGAACTAATGAATGGTTTTTTTTACCATCGTATCGGTTGGAAAAATTGTTCGATGGATTTTGCAGTCGAAAGAATGAATTTTTTTTTTACCATCGCATCGGTTGGAAAAATTGTTCGATGGATTTTGCAGTCGAACGAATAAGTGGTTTTTTTTACCATCGCATCGGATGGAAAAACTGTTCGATGGATCTTGCAGTCGAACGAATGAATGGTTTCTTTTTTACCATCGCATCGGTTGGAAAAATTGTTCGATGGATTTTGCAGTCGAACGAATGAATGGTTTTTTTTACCATTACATCGATTGGAAAAATTGTTGGACGCACTTTGCAGTCATATGAATGAAAGGTTCTTTTTTACCATCGCATCGGTTGGAAAAATTGTTCGATATATTTTGCAGTCGAACGAATGAATGGTTTTTTTTTTACCATCGCATCGGTTGGAAAAAGTGTTCGACGGATTTTGCAGGCGAACGAATGAATGGTTTTTTTTACCATCGCATCGGTTGAAAAAATTGTTCGATGGATTTTGCAGTCGAACGAATGAGTGGTTTTTTTTTACCATCTCATCGGATGGAAAAACTGTTCGATGGATCTTGCAGTCGAATGAATGAATGGTTTTGTTTTTACCATCGCATCGGTTGGAGAAACTGTTCTATTTATTTTGCAGTCGAACGAATGACTGGTTTCTTTTTTACCATCGCATCGGTTGGAAAAATTGTTCTATGGATTTTGCAGTCGAACGAATGAATGGTTTTTTTTTACCATCACATCGGTTTTAAAAGTTGTTCGATGGACTTTGCAGTCATATGAATGAATGGTTCTTTTTTACCATCGCATCGGTTGGAAAAATTGTTCGATATATTTTGCAGTCGAACGAATGAATTATTTTTTTTACCATCGCATCGGTTCAAAAAATTGTTCGGTGGATTTTGCAGTCGAACGAATGAATGGTTTTTTTTTACCATCGCATCGGTTGGAAAAATTGTTCGATGGATTCTGCAGTCGAACGAATGAATGTTTTTTTTTTACCATCGCATCGGTTGGAAAAATTGTTCCAGGGATTTTGCAGTCGAAAGAATGAATTTTTTTTTTACCACAGCATCGGTTGGAAAAATTGTTGGATGGATTTTGCAGGCGAACAAATGAATGGTTTTTTTTACCATCGCATCGGTTGGAAAAATTGTTCGATGGATTTTGCAGTCGAACGAATAAGTGGTTTATTTTTTACCATCGCATCGGATGGAAAAGCTGTTCGATGGATCTTGCAGTCGAACGAATGAATGGTTTTGTTTTTACCATCGCATCGGTTGGAAAAATTGTTCTATTAATTTTGCAGTCGAACGAATGAATGGTTTCTTTTTTACCATCGCATCGGTTGGAAAAATTGTTCTATGGATTTTGCAGTGGAACGAATGAATGTTTTTTTTACCATCCCATCGGTTAGGAAAATTGTTCGATGGATTTTGCAGTCGAATGAATGAACGTTTTTTTTTTACCATCGCATCGGTTGGAAAAATTGTTCGATTTATTTTGCAGTCGAACGAATGAATGGTTTTTTTTTACCATCGCATTGGTTGGAAAAACTGTTCGATGGATTTTGCAGTCGAGCGAATGAGTGGTTTTTTTTTACCATTGCGTCGATTGGAAAAATTGTTCGATGGATTTTGCAGTCGAAAGAACGAATTTTTTTTTTTTACCATCGCATCGGTTGGAAAAATTGTTCGATGTATTTTGCAGGCGAACAAATGAATGGTTTTTTTTACCATCGCATCGGTTGGACAAATTGTTCGATTGATTTTGCAGTCGAACGAATGTGTGGTTTTTTTTTACCATCGCATCGGATGGAAAAACTGTTCGATGGATCTTGCAGTCGAATGAATGAATGGTTTTGTTTTTACCATCGCATCGGTTGGAAAAATTGTTCTATTTATTTTGCGGTCGAACGAGTGAGTGGTTTCTTTTTTACCATCGCATCGGTTGGAAAAATTGTTCGATGGATTTTGCAGTCGAACGAATGATTTTTTTTTTTTTTTACCATCACATCGGTTTTAAAAATTGTTCGATGGACTTTGCAGTCATATGAATGAATGGTTCTTTTTTACCATCGCATCGGTTGGAAAAATTGTTCGATATATTCTGCAGTCGAACGAATGAATTGTTTTTTTTACCATCGCATCGGTTCAAAAAATTGTTCGGTGGATTTTGCAGTCGAACGAATGAATGGTTTTTTTTATAATCGCATCGGTTGGAAAAATTGTTCGATGGATTTTGCAGTCGAACGAATCGGTGGTTCTTTTTTAGCATCGCATCGGATGGAAAAATTGTTCGATGGATTCTGCAGTCGAACGAATGAATGTTTTTTTTTTACCATTGCACCGGTTGAAAAAATTGCTTGATGGATTTTGCAGTCGAACTAATGAATGGTTTTTTTTACCATCGCATCGGTTTGAAAAATTGTTGGATGGATTTTGCAGACGAACAAATGATTTTTTTTTTTACCATCGTATCGGTTGGAAAAATTGTTCGATGGATTTTGCAGTCGAAAGAATAATTTTTTTTTTTTACCATCGCATCGGTTGGAAAAATTGTTGGATGGATTTTGCAGACGAACAAATGAATTTTTTTTTTACCATCGCATCGGTTGGAAAAATTGTTCGATGGATTTTGCAGTCGAACGAATGAGTGGTTTTTTTGACCATCGCATCGGATGGAAAAACTGTTCGATGGATCTTGCAGTCGAACGAATGAATGGTTTCTTTTTTACCATCGCATCGGTTGGAAAAATTGTTCGATGGATTCTGCAGTCGAACGAATGAATGGTTTTTTTTACCATTACATCGATTGGAAAAATTGTTGGACGCACTTTGCAGTCATATGAATGAAAGGTTCTTTTTTACCATCGCATCGGTTGGAAAAATTGTTCGATATATTTTGCAGTCGAACGAATAAGTGGTTTTTTTTAATATCGCATCGGATGGAAATACTGTTCGATGGATCTTGCAGTCGAACGAATGAATGGTTTCTTTTTTACCATCGCATCGGTTGGAAAAATTGTTCGATGGATTTTGCAGTCGAACGAATGAATGGTTTTTTTTACCGTTACATCGGTTGGAAAAATTGTTGGACGCACTTTGCAGTCATATGAATGAAAGGTTCTTTTTTACCATCGCATCGGTTGGAAAAATTGTTCGATATATTTTGCAGTCGAACGAATGAATGTTTTTTTTTTTACCATCGCATCGGTTCAAAAAATTGTTCGGTGGATTTTGCAGTCGAACGAATGAATGGATTTTTTTTGATCGCATCGGTTGGAAAAACTGTTCGATGGATTTTGCAGTCGAACGAATGAATGGTATTTTTTTTACCATCGCACCGGTTGGAAAAAGTGTTCGACGGATTTTGCAGGCGAACGAATGAATGGTTCTTTTTTACCATCGCATCGGTTGGAAAAATTGTTCGATGGATTTTGCAGTCGAGCGAATAAGTGGTTCTTTTTGCCATCGCATCGGATGGAAAAACTGTTCCATGGATCTTGCAGTCGAACGAATGAATGGTTTCTTTTTTACCATCGCATCGGTTGGAAAAATTGTTCGATGGATTTTGCAGTCGAACGAATGAATGGTTTTTTTTACCGTTACATCGGTTGGAAAAATTGTTGGATGCACTTTGCAGTCATATGAATGAAAGGTTCTTTTTTACCATCGCATCGGTTGGAAAAATTGTTCGATATATTTTGCAGTCGAACGAATGGATGGTTTTTTTTTTACCATCGCATCGGTTCAAAAAATTGTTCGGTGGATTTTGCAGTCGAACGAATGAATGGATTGTTTTTTTATCGCATCGGTTGGAAAAACTGTTCGATGGATTTTGCAGTCGAACGAATGAATGGTATTTTTTTTACCGTCGCACCGGTTGGAAAAAGTGTTCGACGGATTTTGCAGGCGAACGAATGAATGGTTTTTTTTTTACCATCGCATCGGTTGGAAAAATTGTTCAATTTTTTTTGCAGTCGAACGAATGAATGGTTTTTTTTTACCATTACATCGATTGGAAAAATTGTTGGACGCACTTTGCAGTCATATGAATGAAAGGTTCTTTTTTACCATCGCATCGGTTGGAAAAATTGTTCGATATATTTTGCAGTCGAACGAATGAATGTTTTTTTTTTACCATCGCATCGGTTGGAAAAAGTGTTCGACGGATTTTGCAGGCGAACGAATGAATGGTTTTTTTTACCATCGCATCGGTTGAAAAAATTGTTCGATGGATTTTGCAGTCGAACGAATGAGTGGTTTTTTTTTACCATCTCATCGGATGGAAAAACTGTTCGATGGATCTTGCAGTCGAATGAATGAATGGTTTTGTTTTTACCATCGCATCGGTTGGAGAAACTGTTCTATTTATTTTGCAGTCGAACGAATGAATGGTTTCTTTTTTACCATCGCATCGGTTGGAAAAATTGTTCTATGGATTTTGCAGTCGAACGAATGAATGGTTTTTTTTTACCATCACATCGGTTTTAAAAGTTGTTCGATGGACTTTGCAGTCATATGAATGAATGGTTCTTTTTTACCATCGCACCGGTTGGAAAAATTGTTCGATATATTTTGCAGTCGAACGAATGAATGGTTTTTTTTTTACCATCGCATCGGTTCAAAAAATTGTTCGGTGGATTTTGCAGTCGAACGAATGAATGGATTTTTTTTATCGCATCGGTTGGAAAAACTGTTCGATGGATTTTGCAGTCGAACGAATGAATGGTATTTTTTTTACCATCGCACCGGTTGGAAAAAGTGTTCGACGGATTTTGCAGGCGCACGAATGAATGGTTTTTCTTTACCATCGCATCGGTTGGAAAAATTGTTCGATGGATTTTGCAGTCGAGCGAATAAGTGGTTCTTTTTACCATCGCATCGGATGGAAAAACTGTTCGATGGATCTTGCAGTCGAACGAATGAATGGTTTCTTTTTTACCATCGCATCGGTTGGAAAAATTGTTCGATGGATTCTGCAGTCGAACGAATGAATGGTTTTTTTTACCATTACATCGATTGGAAAAATTGTTGGACGCACTTTGCAGTCATATGAATGAAAGGTTCTTTTTTACCATCGCATCGGTTGGAAAAATTGTTCGATATATTTTGCAGTCGAACGAATAAGTGGTTTTTTTAATATCGCATCGGATGGAAATACTGTTCGATGGATCTTGCAGTCGAACGAATGAATGGTTTCTTTTTTACCATCGCATCGGTTATAAAAATTGTTCGATGGATTTTGCAGTTGAACGAATGAATGGTTTTTTTTACCGTTACATCGGTTGGAAAAATTGTTGGACGCACTTTGCAGTCATATGAATGAAAGGTTCTTTTTTACCATCGCATCGGTTGGAAAAATTGTTCGATATATTTTGCAGTCGAACGAATGAATGTTTTTTTTTTTACCATCGCATCGGTTCAAAAAATTGTTCGGTGGATTTTGCAGTCGAACGAATGAATGGATTTTTTTTTATCGCTTCGGTTGGAAAAACTGTTCGATGGATTTTGCAGTCGAACGAATGAATGGTATTTTTTTTACCATCGCACCGGTTGGAAAAAGTGTTCGACGGATTTTGCAGGCGAACGAATGAATGGTTCTTTTTTACCATCGCATCGGTTGGAAAAATTGTTCGATGGATTTTGCAGTCGAGCGAATAAGTGGTTCTTTTTGCCATCGCATCGGATGGAAAAACTGTTCCATGGATCTTGCAGTCGAACGAATGAATGGTTTCTTTTTTACCATCGCATCGGTTGGAAAAATTGTTCGATGGATTTTGCAGTCGAACGAATGAATGGTTTTTTTTACCGTTACATCGGTTGGAAAAATTGTTGGATGCACTTTGCAGTCATATGAATGAAAGGTTCTTTTTTACCATCGCATCGGTTGGAAAAATTGTTCGATATATTTTGCAGTCGAACGAATGGATGGTTTTTTTTTTACCATCGCATCGGTTCAAAAAATTGTTCGGTGGATTTTGCAGTCGAACGAATGAATGGATTGTTTTTTTATCGCATCGGTTGGAAAAACTGTTCGATGGATTTTGCAGTCGAACGAATGAATGGTATTTTTTTTACCGTCGCACCGGTTGGAAAAAGTGTTCGACGGATTTTGCAGGCGAACGAATGAATGGTTTTTTTTTTACCATCGCATCGGTTGGAAAAATTGTTCAATTTTTTTTGCAGTCGAACGAATGAATGGTTTTTTTTTACCATTACATCGATTGGAAAAATTGTTGGACGCACTTTGCAGTCATATGAATGAAAGGTTCTTTTTTACCATCGCATCGGTTGGAAAAATTGTTCGATATATTTTGCAGTCGAACGAATGAATGTTTTTTTTTTACCATCGCATCGGTTGGAAAAAGTGTTCGACGGATTTTGCAGGCGAACGAATGAATGGTTTTTTTTACCATCGCATCGGTTGAAAAAATTGTTCGATGGATTTTGCAGTCGAACGAATGAGTGGTTTTTTTTTACCATCTCATCGGATGGAAAAACTGTTCGATGGATCTTGCAGTCGAATGAATGAATGGTTTTGTTTTTACCATCGCATCGGTTTGGAAAAATTGTTCGATGAATTTTGCAGTCGAACGAATGAATGGTTTTTTTTTTACCATCGCATCGGTTGGAAAAATTGTTCAATTTTTTTTGCAGTCGAACGAATGAATGGTTTTTTTTTACCATTACATCGATTGGAAAAATTGTTGGACGCACTTTGCAGTCATATGAATGAAAGGTTCTTTTTTACCATCGCATCGGTTGGAAAAATTGTTCGATATATTTTGCAGTCGAACGAATGAATGTTTTTTTTTTACCATCGCATCGGTTGGAAAAAGTGTTCGACGGATTTTGCAGGCGAACGAATGAATGGTTTTTTTTACCATCGCATCGGTTGAAAAAATTGTTCGATGGATTTTGCAGTCGAACGAATGAGTGGTTTTTTTTTACCATCTCATCGGATGGAAAAACTGTTCGATGGATCTTGCAGTCGAATGAATGAATGGTTTTGTTTTTACCATCGCATCGGTTGGAGAAACTGTTCTATTTATTTTGCAGTCGAACGAATGAATGGTTTCTTTTTTACCATCGCATCGGTTGGAAAAATTGTTCTATGGATTTTGCAGTCGAACGAATGAATGGTTTTTTTTTACCATCACATCGGTTTTAAAAGTTGTTCGATGGACTTTGCAGTCATATGAATGAATGGTTCTTTTTTACCATCGCATCGGTTGGAAAAATTGTTCGATATATTTTGCAGTCGAACGAATGAATGGTTTTTTTTTTTACCATCGCATCGGTTCAAAAAATTGTTCGGTGGATTTTGCAGTCGAACGAATGAATGGATTTTTTTTTATCGCATCGGTTGGAAAAACTGTTCGATGGATTTTGCAGTCGAACGAATGAATGGTATTTTTTTTACCATCGCACCGGTTGGAAAAAGTGTTCGACGGATTTTGCAGGCGCACGAATGAATGGTTTTTCTTTACCATCGCATCGGTTGGAAAAATTGTTCGATGGATTTTGCAGTCGAGCGAATAAGTGGTTCTTTTTACCATCGCATCGGATGGAAAAACTGTTCGATGGATCTTGCAGTCGAACGAATGAATGGTTTCTTTTTTACCATCGCATCGGTTGGAAAAATTGTTCGATGGATTTTGCAGTCGAACGAATGAATGGTTTTTTTTACCGTTACATCGGTTGGAAAAATTGTTGGACGCACTTTGCAGTCATATGAATGAAAGGTTCTTTTTTACCATCGCATCGGTTGGAAAAATTGTTCGATATATTTTGCAGTCGAACGAATGAATGGTTTTTTTTTTACCATCGCATCGGTTCAAAAAATTGTTCGGTGGATTTTGCAGTCGAACGAGTGAATGGATTGTTTTTTTATCGCATCGGTTGGAAAAACTGTTCGATGGATTTTGCAGTCGAACGAATGAATGGTATTTTTTTTACCGTCGCACCGGTTGGAAAAAGTGTTCGACGGATTTTGCAGGCGAACGAATGAATGGTTTTTTTTTACCATCGCATCGGTTGGAAAAATTGTTTGATGGATTTTGCAGTCGAACGAATGTTTTTTTTTTCTACCATCGCATTGGTTGGAAAAACTGTTCGATGGATTTTGCAGGCGAACGAATGAATGTTTTTTTTTTACCATCGCATCGGTTTGGAAAAATTGTTCGATGGATTTTGCAGTCGAACGAATGAATGGTTTTTTTTTTACCATCGCATCGGTTGGAAAAATTGTTCGATTTTTTTTGCAGTCGAACGAATGAATGGTTTTTTTTACCATTACATCGATTGGAAAAATTGTTGGACGCACTTTGCAGTCATATGAATGAAAGGTTCTTTTTTACCATCGCATCGGTTGGAAAAATTGTTCGATATATTTTGCAGTCGAACGAATGAAGGGTTTTTTTTTTACCATCGCATCGGTTGGAAAAAGTGTTCGACGGATTTTGCAGGCGAACGAATGAATGGTTTTTTTTACCATCGCATCGGTTGAAAAAATTGTTCGATGGATTTTGCAGTCGAACGAATGAGTGGTTTTTTTTTACCATCTCATCGGATTTAAAAACTGTTCGATGGATCTTGCAGTCGAATGAATGAATGGTTTTGTTTTTACCATCGCATCGGTTGGAGAAACTGTTCTATTTATTTTGCAGTCGAACGAATGAATGGTTTCTTTTTTACCATCGCATCGGTTGGAAAAATTGTTCTATGGATTTTGCAGTCGAACGAATGAATGGTTTTTTTTTTACCATCACATCGGTTTTAAAAGTTGTTCGATGGACTTTGCTGTCATATGAATGAATGGTTCTTTTTTACCATCGCATCGGTTGGAAAAATTGTTCGATATATTTTGCAGTCGAACGAATGAATTGTTTTTTTTACCATCGCATCGGTTCAAAAAATTGTTCGGTGGATTTTGCAGTCGAACGAATGAATGGTTTTTTTTTACCATCGCATCGGTTGGAAAAATTGTTGGATGGATTTTGCAGGCGAACAAATGAATGGTTTTTTTTACCATCGCATCGGTTGGAAAAATTGTTCGATGGATTTTGCAGTCGAACTAATAAGTGGTTTATTTTTTACCATCGCATCGGATGGAAAAGCTGTTCGATGGATCTTGCAGTCGAACGAATGAATGGTTTTGTTTTTACCATCGCATCGGTTGGAAAAATTGTTCTATTAATTTTGCAGTCGAACGAATGAATGGTTTCTTTTTTACCATCGCATCGGTTGGAAAAATTGTTCTATGGATTTTGCAGTGGAACGAATGAATGTTTTTTTTACCATCCCATCGGTTAGGAAAATTGCTCGATGGATTTTGCAGTCGAATGAATGAACGTTTTTTTTTTACCATCGCATCGGTTGGAAAAATTGTTCGATTTATTTTGCAGTCGAACGAATGAATGGTTTTTTTTACCATCGCATTGGTTGGAAAAACTGTTCGATGGATTTTGCAGTCGAACGAATGAGTGGTTTTTTTTTACCATTGCGTAGATTGGAAAAATTGTTCGATGGATTTTGCAGTCGAAAGAACGAATTTTTTTTTTTTACCATCGCATCGGTTGGAAAAATTGTTCGATGTATTTTGCAGGCGAACAAATGAATGGTTTTTTTTACCATCGCATCGGTTGAACAAATTGTTCGATTGATTTTGCAGTCGAACGAATGTGTGTTTTTTTTTTACCATCGCATCGGATGGAAAAACTGTTCGATGGATCTTGCAGTCGAATGAATGAATGGTTTTGTTTTTACCATCGCATCGGTTGGAAAAATTGTTCTATTTATTTTGCGGTCGAACGAGTGAGTGGTTTCTGTTTTACCATCGCATCGGTTGGAAAAATTGTTCGATGGATTTTGCAGTCGAACGAATGATTTTTTTTTTTTTTACCATCACATCGGTTTTAAAAATTGTTCGATGGACTTTGCAGTCATATGAATGAATGGTTCTTTTTTACCATCGCATCGGTTGGAAAAATTGTTCGATATATTCTGCAGTCGAACGAATGAATTGTTTTTTTTACCATCGCATCGGTTCAAAAAATTGTTCGGTGGATTTTGCAGTCGAACGAATGAATGGTTTTTTTTATAATCGCATCGGTTGGAAAAATTGTTCGATGGATTTTGCAGTCGAACGAATCGGTGGTTCTTTTTTAGCATCGCATCGGATGGAAAAATTGTTCGATGGATTCTGCAGTCGAACGAATGAATGTTTTTTTTTTACCATTCCACCGGTTGAAAAAATTGCTTGATGGATTTTGCAGTCGAACTAATGAATGGTTTTTTTTACCATCGCATCGGTTGGAAAAATTGTTCGATGGATTTTGCAGTCGAAAGAATGATTTTTTTTTTACCATCGCATCGGTTTGAAAAATTGTTGGATGGATTTTGCAGACGAACAAATGAATTTTTTTTTTACCATCGCATCGGTTGGAAAAATTGTTCGATGGATTTTGCAGTCGAACGAATAAGTGGTTTTTTTTACCATCGCATCGGATGGAAAAACTGTTCGATGGATCTTGCAGTCGAACGAATGAATGGTTTCTTTTTTACCATCGCATCGGTTGGAAAAATTGTTCGATGGATTTTGCAGTCGAACGAATGAATGGTTTTTTTTACCGTTACATCGGTTGGAAAAATTGTTGGACGCACTTTGCAGTCATATGAATGAAAGGTTCTTTTTTACCATCGCATCGGTTGGAAAAATTGTTCGATATATTTTGCAGTCGAACGAATGAATGGTTTTTTTTTTACCATCGCATCGGTTCAAAAAATTGTTCGGTGGATTTTGCAGTCGAACGAATGAATGGATTTTTTTTTATCGCATCGGTTGGAAAAACTGTTCGATGGATTTTGCAGTCGAACGAATGAATGGTATTTTTTTTACCGTCGCACCGGTTGGAAAAAGTGTTCGACGGATTTTGCAGGCGAACGAATGAATGGTTTTTTTTTACCATCGCATCGGTTGGAAAAATTGTTTGATGGATTTTGCAGTCGAACGAATGTTTTTTTTTCTACCATCGCATTGGTTGGAAAAACTGTTCGATGGATTTTGCAGGCGAACGAATGAATGTTTTTTTTTTACCATCGCATCGGTTTGGAAAAATTGTTCGATGGATTTTGCAGTCGAACGAATGAATGGTTTTTTTTTTTACCATAGCATCGGTTGGAAAAATTGTTCGATGGATTTTGCAGTCGAACGAATGAATCCTTTTTTTTAACACCGCATCGGTTGGAAAAATTGTTCGATGGATTTTGAAGTCGAACGAATGAATGTTTTTTTTTACCATCGCATCGGTTGGAAAAATTGTATTATTTATTTTGCAGTCGAACGAATGAATGGTTTCTTTTTATCATCGCATCGGTTGAAAAAATTGTTTGATGGATTTTGGAGTCGAACGAATGAGTGGTTTTTTTTTTTACCATCGCATCGGTTGGAAATGATTTTGCAGTCGAACGAATGAATGGGATTTTTTTTACCATCGCATCGGTTGGAAAAAGTGTTCGACGGATTTTGCAGTCGATCGAATGAATTGTTCTTTTTACCATCGCATCGGTTTTAAAAATTGTTCGATTAATTTTCCAGTCGAACGAATGAATGGTTTTTTTTTACCATCGCATTGGTTGGGAAAATTTATCGATTAATTTTGCAGTCGAACGAATGAATGGTTTTTTTTTTACCATCGCATCGGTTGGAAAAATTGTTCGATGGATTGGGCAGTCGAACGAATGAATGGTTTTTTTTTTTACCATCGCATCGGTTGGAAAAATTGTTCGATGGATTTTGCAGTCGAACGAATGAATATTTTTACTTTTTACCATCGCATCGGTTGGTAAAAATGTTCGATGGATTTTGCAGTCGAACGAATGAATGGTTTTTTTTTTTTATCATCGAATGAATGGTTTTTTTTTACCATCCCATCGGTTGGAAAAATTGTTCCATGGATTTTGCAGTCGAACGAGTGAATTGTTTTTTTTTTACCATCGTATCGGTTGGAAAAATTGTTCGATGGATTTTGCAGTCGAACGAATGAATGGTTTTTTTTTTACCATAGCATCGGTTGGAAAAATTGTTCGATGGATTTTGCAGTCGAACGAATGAATCCTTTTTTTTAACACCGCATCGTTTATAAAAATTGTTCGATGGATTTTGAAGTCGAACGAATGAATGTTTTTTTTTACCATCGCATCAGTTGGAAAAATTGTTCGATATATTTTGCAGTCGAACGAATGAATGGTATTTTTTTACCATCGCATCGGTTCAAAAAATTGTTCGGTGGATTGTGCAGTCGAACGAATGAATGGTTTTTTTTTCCATCGCATCGGTTGGAAAAATTGTTCGATATATTTTGCAGTCGAACGAATGAATGGTATTTTTTTACCATCGCATCGGTTCAAAAAATTGTTCGGTGGATTTTGCAGTCGAACGAATGAATGGTTTTTTTTTACCATCGCATCGGTTTAAAAAATTGTTCGGTGGATTTTCCAGTCGAACGAATGAATGGTTTTTTTTTACCATCGCATCGGTTTAAAAAATTGTTCGGTGGATTTTCCAGTCGAACGAATGAATGGTTTTTTTTTCATCGCATCGGTTGGAAAAATTGTTCGATGGATTTTGCAGTCGAACGAATGAATGGTTTTTTTTTTACCATCGCATTGGTTGGAAAAACTGTACGATGGATTTTGCAATCGAACGAACGAATGGCTTTTTTTTACCATCGCATAGGATTTAAAAAATTTTTCGATGGATTTTGCAGTCGAGCGAATGAGTGGTTTGGTTTTACCATCGCATTGGTTGGAAAAACTCTTCGATGGATTTTGCAGTCGAACGAATGGATGGTTTTGTTTTTACCATCGCATCGGTTGGAAAAATTGTTCGATGGATTTTGCAGTCGAACGAATGAGTGGTTTTTTTTTACCATCGCATTGGTTGGAAAAATTGTACGATGGATTTTGCAGTCGAACGAATAAATGGTTTTTTTTTACCATCGCGTCGGTTGGAAAAATTGTTCAATGGATTTTGCAGTCGAACGAATGAATGGTTTTTTTTTACCATCGCATCGGTTAGAAATATTTTTAGATGGATTTTGCAGTCGAACGAAAGAATGGTTTTTTTTACCATCGCATCGGTTGGAAAAATTGATTGATGGATTTTGAAGTCGAACGAATGAATGGTTTCTTTTTTACCATCGCATCGATTGGAAAAATTGTTAGATGGATTTTGTATTCGAACGAATGAGTGCTTTTTCTCACCATCGCATCTTTTGGAAAAATTGTTGGATGGACTTTGCAGTCATATGAATGAAAGGTTCTTTTTTACCATCGCATCGGTTGGAAAAATTGTTCGATATATTTTGCAATCGAAAGAATGAATGGTTTTTTTTTTACCATCGCATCGGTTCAAAAAATTCTTCGGTGGATTTTGCAGTCGAACGAATGAATGGTTTTGTTTTTACCATTACATTGGTTGTTAAAATTGTTCGATAAATTTTGCAGTCGAACGAATGAGTGGTTTTTTTTTACCATCGTAATGGTTGGAAAAACTGTTCGATGGATTTTGCAGTCGAACGAATGGATGGTTTTGTTTTTACCATCACATCGGTTGGAAAAATTGTTCCATGGATTTTGCAGTCGAACGAATGAGTGGTTTTTTTGTATCATCGCATCGGATGGAAAAACTGTTAGATGGATCTTGCAGTCGAATGAATGAGTGGTTTCTTTTTTACCATCGCAACGGTTGGAAAAATTGTTCTATGGATTTTGCAGTCGAACGAATGAATGGTTTTTTTTTACCATCACATCGGTTTTAAAAGTTGTTCGATGGACTTTGCAGTCATATGAATGAATGGTTCTTTTTTACCATCGCATCGGTTGGAAAAATTGTTCGATATATTTTGCAGTCGAACGAATGAATTTTTTTTTTACCATCGCATCGGTTCAAAAAATTGTTCGGTGGATTTTGCAGTCGAACGAATGAATTGTTTTTTTTTACCATCGCATCGGTTGGAAAAATTGTTCGATGGATTCTGCAGTCGAACGAATGAATGTTTTTTTTTTTACCACTGCATCGGTTGAAAAAATTGTTCGATGGATTTTGCAGTCGAACGAATGAATGGTTTTTTTTTACCATCGCATCGGTTGGAGAAATTGTTCCAGGGATTTTGCAGTCGAAAGAATGAATTTTTTTTTTTACCATCGCATCGGTTGGAAAAATTGTTCGATGGATTTTGCAGTCGAAAGAATAAGTGGTTTTTTTTACCATCGCATCGGATGGAAAAACTGTTCGATGGATCTTGCAGTCGAACGAATGAATGGTTTTGTTTTTACCATCGCATCGGTTGGAAAAATTGTTCTATTTATTTTGCAGTCGAACGAATGAATGGTTTCTTTTTTACCATCGCATCGGTTGGAAAAATTGTTCTATGGATTTTGCAGTGGAACGAATGAATGTTTTTTTTACAATTACATCGGTTAGGAAAATTGTTCGATGGATTTTGCAGTCGAATGAATGAACGTTTTTTTTTTCACCATCGCATCGGTTGGAAAAATTGTTCGATGGATTTTGCAGTCGAACGAATGAGTGGTTTTTTTTACCATTGCGTCGATTGGAAAAATTGTTCGATGGATTTTGCAGTCGAAAGAACGAATTTTTTTTTTTACCATCGCATCGGTTGGAAAAATTGTTCGATGTATTTTGCAGGCGAACAAATGAATGGTTTTTTTTACCATCGCATCGGTTGGACAAATTGTTCGATTGATTTTGCAGTCGAACGAATGAGTGGTTTTTTTTTACCATCGCATCGGATGGAAAAACTGTTCGATGGATCTTGCAGTCGAATGAATGAATGGTTTTGTTTTTACCATCGCATCGGTTGGAAAAATTGTTCTATTTATTTTGCGGTCGAACGAGTGAGTGGTTTCTTTTTTACCATCGCATCGGTTGGAAAAATTGGTCGATGGATTTTGCAGTCGAACGAATGATTTTTTTTTTTTTTTTTACCATCACATCGGTTTTAAAAATTCTTCGATGGACTTTGCAGTCATATGAATGAATGGTTCTTTTTTACCATCGCATCGGTTGGAAAAATTGTTCGATATATTTTGCAGTCGAACGAATGAATTGTTTTTTTTACCATCGCATCGGTTCAAAAAATTGTTCGGTGGATTTTGCAGTCGAACGAATGAATGGTTTTTTTTATAATCGCATCGGTTGGAAAAATTGTTCGATGGATTTTGCAGTCGAACGAATCGGTGGTTCTTTTTTAGCATCGCATCGGTTGGAAAAATTGTTCGATGGATTCTGCAGTCGAACGAATGAATGTTTTTTTTTACCATTGCACCGGTTGAAAAAATTGTTCGATGGATTTTGCAGTCGAACGAATGAATGGTTTTTTTTACCATCGCATCGGTTGGAAAAATTGTTCGATGGATTTTGCAGTCGAAAGAATGATTTTTTTTTTTACCATCGCATCGGTTGGAAAAATTGTTGGATGGATTTTGCAGACGAACAAATGAATTTTTTTTTTTACCATCGCATCGGTTGGAAAAATTGTTCGATGGATTTTGCAGTCGAACGAAAAAGTGGTTTTTTTTACCATCGCATCGGATGGAAAAACTGTTCGATGGATCTTGCAGTCGAACGAATGAATGGTTTCTTTTTTACCATCGCATCGGTTGGAAAAATTGTTCGATATATTTTGCAGTCGAACGAATGAATGGTTTTTTTTTACCATTACATCGGTTGGAAAAATTGTTGGACGGACTTTGCAGTCATATGAATGAAAGGTTCTTTTTTACCATCGCATCGGTTGGAAAAATTGTTCGATATATTTTGCAGTCGAACGAATGAATGGTTTTTTTTTACCATCGCATCGGTTCAAAAAATTGTTCGGTGGATTTTGCAGTCGAACGAATGAATGGATTTTTTTTTTATCGCATCGGTTGGAAAAACTGTTCTATGGATTTTGCAGTCGAACGAATGAATGGGATTTTTTTTACCATCGCATCTTTTGGAAAAAGTGCTCGACGGATTTTGCAGGTGAACGAATGAATGGTTTTTTTTTACCATCGCATCGGTTGGAAAAATTGTTTGATGGATTTTGCAGTCGAACGAATGTTTTTTTTTTTTTCTACCATCGCATTGGTTTTAAAAACTGTTCGATGGATTTTGCAGGCGAACGAATGAATGGTTTTTTTTTTACCATCGCATCGGTTTGGAAAAATTGTTCGATGGATTTTGCAGTCGAACGAATGGGTTGTCTTTTTTTACCATCGCATTGGTTGGAAAAACTGTTCGATGGATTTTGCAGTCGAACGAATGGATGGTTTTGTTTTTACCATCGCATCGGTTGGAAAAAGTGTCCCATTTATTTTGCAGTCGAACGAATGAATGGTTTCTTTTTATCATCCCATCGGTTGGAAAAATTGTTTGATTGATTTTGGAGTCGAACGAATGAGTGGTTTTTTTTACCATCGCATCGGTTGGAAAAAGTGTTCGACGGATTTTGCAGTCGATCGAATGAATTGTTTTTTTTACCATCGCATCGGTTTTAAAAATTGTTCGATGGATTTTCCAGTCGAACGAATGAATAGTTTTGTTTTACCATCGCTTCGGTTGGAAAAATTATTCGATGGATTTTGCAGTCGAACGAATGAATGGTTTTTTTTTACCATCGCATCGGTTGGACAAATTGTTCAATGGATTTTGCAGTCGAACGAATGAATGGTTTTTTTTTTACCATCGCATCGGTTAGAAAAATTTTTCGATTAATTTTGCAGTCGAACGAAAGAACGGTTTTTTTTACCATCGCATCGGTTGGAAAAATAGATTGATGGATTTTGAAGTGAACCAATGAATGGTTTCTTTTTACCATCGCATCGGTTGGAAAAATTGTTCGATGGATTTTGTATTCGAACGAATGAGTGTTTTTTTTACCATCGCATCGGTTGGAAAAATTGTTCCATTAATTTTGCAGTCGACCAAATGAATGGTTTTTTTTTACCATTGCATTGGTTGTTAAAATTGGTCGATTGATTTTGCAGTCGAACGAATGAATGGTTTTTTTTTACCATCGCATCGGTTGGAAAAATTGTTCGTTGGATTTTGCAGTAGAACGAATGAATTTTTTTTTTACCATCGCATCGGTTGGAAACATTGTTCGATGGATTTTGCAGTCGAACGAATGAATGGTTTTGTTTTTACCATCGCATTGGTTGGGAAAATTGGTCGAATAATTTTGAAGTCGAACGAATGAATGGTTTTTTTTTTACCATCGCATCGGTTGGAAAAATTGTTCGATGGATTGTGCAGTCGAACGAATGAATGGTTTTTTTTTTACCATCGCATTGGTTGGAAAAACTGTACGATGGATTTTGCAATCGAACGAACGAATGGCTTTTTTTTACCATCGCATAGGATGGAAAAATTTTTCGATTGATTTTGCAGTCGAACGAATGAGTGGTTTTTTTTTACCATCGCATTGGTTGGAAAAACTGTTGAATGGATTTTGCAGTCGAACGAATGGATGGTTTTGTTTTTACCATCGCATCGGTTGGAAAAATTGTTCGATGGATTTTGCAGTCGAACGAATGAGTGGTTTTGTTTTACCATCGCATCGGTTAGAAAATTTTTTAGATGGATTTTGCAGTCGAACGAAAGAATGGTTTTTTTTACCATCGCATCGGTTGGAAAAATTGATTGATGGATTTTGAAGTCGAACGAATGAATGGTTTCTTTTTTACCATCGCATCGATTGGAAAAATTGTTAGATGGATTTTGTATTCGAACGAATGAGTGCTTTTTTTCACCATCGCACCTTTTGGAAAAATTGTTGGATGGACTTTGCAGTCATGTGAATGAAAGGTTCTTTTTTACCATCGCATCGGTTGGAAAAATTGTTCGATATATTTTGCAGTCGAACGAATGAATGGTTTTTTTTTACCATCGCATCGGTTCAAAAAATTCTACGGTGGATTTTGCAGTCGAACGAATGAATGGTTTTGTTTTTACCATTACATTGGTTGTTAAAATTGTATGATGGATTTTGCAGTCGAACGAATGAATGGTTTTTTTTTTACCATCGTAATGGTTGGAAAAACTGTTCGATGGATTTTGCAGTCGAACGAATTTATGGTTTTGTTTTTACCATCACATCGGTTGGAAAAATTGTTCCATGGATTTTGCTGTCGAACGAATGAGTGGTTTTTTTGTACCATCGCATCGGATGGAAAAACTGTTCGATGGATCTTGCAGTCGAATGAATGAATGGTTTTTTTTACCATCACATCGGTTTTAAAAGTTGTTCGATGGACTTTGCAGTCATATGAATGAATGGTTCTTTTTTACCATCGCATCGGTTGGAAAAATTGTTCGATATATTTTGCAGTCGAACGAATGAATTTTTTTTTTACCATCGCATCGGTTCAAAAAATTGTTCGGTGGATTTTGCAGTCGAACGAATGAATGGTTTTTTTTTACCATCGCATCGGTTGGAAAAATTGTTCGATGGATTCTGCAGTCGAACGAATGAATGTTTTTTTTTTTTACCATTGCATCGGTTGAAAAAATTGTTAGATGGATTTTGCAGTCGAACGAATGAATGGTTTTTTTTTACCATCGCATCGGTTGGAAAAATTGTTCCAGGGATTTTGCAGTCGAAAGAATGAATTTTTTTTTTACCATCGCATCGGTTGGAAAAATTGTTGGATGGATTTTGCAGGCGAACAAATGAATGGTTTTTTTTTACCATCGCATCGGTTTTAAAAATTGTTCGATGGATTTTGCAGTCGAAAGAATAAGTGGTTTTTTTTACCATCGCATCGGTTGGAAAAGTTGTTCTATTTATTTTGCAGTCGAACGAATGAATGGTTTCTTTTTTACCATCGCATCGGTTGGAAAAATTGTTCTATGGATTTTGCAGTGGAACGAATGAATGTTTTTTTTACCATTACATCGGTTAGGAAAATTGTTCGATGGATTTTGCAGTCGAATGAATGAACGTTTTTTTTTTTACCATCGCATCGGTTGGAAAAATTATTCGATGGATTTTGCAGTCGAACGAATGAATGGTTTTTTTTTACCATCGCATTGGTTGGAAAACCTGTTCGATGGATTTTGCAGTCGAACGAATGAGTGGTTTTTTTTACCATTACATCGGTTGGAAAAATTGTTGGACGGACTTTGCAGTCATATGAATGAAAGGTTCTTTTTTACCATCGCATCGGTTGGAAAAATTGTTCGATGTATTTTGCAGGCGAACAAATGAATGGTTTTTTTTTACCACCGCATCGGTTGGACAAATTGTTCGATTGATTTTGCAGTCGAACGAATGAGTGGTTTTTTTTTTACCATCGCATCGGATGGAAAAACTGTTCGATGGATCTTGCAGTCGAATGAATGAATGGTTTTGTTTTTACCATCGCATCGGTTGGAAAAATTGTTCTATTTATTCTGCGGTCGAACGAGTGAGTGGTTTCTTTTTTACCATCGCATCGGTTGGAAAAATTGTTCGATGGATTTTGCAGTCGAACGAATGAATGGTTTTTTTTACCATCGCATCGGTTGGAAAAATTGTTCGATGGATTTTGCAGTCGAAAGAATGATTTTTTTTTTACCATCGCATCGGTTGGAAAAATTGTTGGATGGATTTTGCAGACGAACAAATGAATTTTTTTTTTTACCATCGCATCGGTTGGAAAAATTGTTCGATGGATTTTGCAGTCGAACGAATAAGTGTTTTTTTTTACCATCGCATCGGATTTAAAAACTGTTCGATGGATCTTGCAGTCGAACGAATGAATGGTTTCTTTTTTACCATCGCATCGGTTGGAAAAATTGTTCGATGGATTTTGCAGTCGAACGAATGAATGGTTTTTTTTACCATTACATCGGTTGGAAAAATTGTTGGACGGACTTTGCAGTCATATGAATGAAAGGTTCTTTTTTACCATCGCATCGGTTGGAAAAATTGTTCGATATATTTTGCAGTCGAACGAATGAATTTTTTTTTTTTTACCATCGCATCGGTTCAAAAAATTGTTAGGTGGATTTTGCAGTCGAACGAATGAATGGATTTTTTTTTATCGCATCGGTTGGAAAAACTGCTCGATGGATTTTGCAGTCGAACGAATGAATGGGATTTTTTTACCATCGCATCGGTTGGAAAAAGTGTTCGACGGATTTTGCAGGCGAACGAATGAATGGTTTTTTTTTACCATCGCATTGGTTGGAAAAATTGTTTGATGGATTTTGCAGTCGAACGAATGTTTTTTTTTTTCTACCATCGCATTGGTTGGAAAGGATTTTGCAGTCGAACGAATGAATGGGATTTTTTTTACCATCGCACCGGTTGGAAAAAGTGTTCGACGGATTTTGCAGTCGATCGAATGAATTGTTCTTTTTACCATCGCATCGGTTTTAAAAATTGTTCGATGGATTTTCCAGTCGAACGAATGAATAGTTTTGTTTTACCATCGCTTCGGTTGGAAAAATTGTTCGATGGATTTTGCAGTCGAACGAATGAATGGTTTTTTTTTAAAATCGCATCGGGTGGAAAAATTGTTCAATGGATTTTGCAGTCGAACGAATGAATGGTTTTTTTTTTACCATCGCATCGGTTAGAAAAATTTTTCGATTAATTTTGCAGTCGAACGAAAGAACGGTTTTTTTTACCATCGCATCGGTTGGAAAAATTGATTGATGGATTTTGAAGTCGAACCAATGAATGGTTTCTTTTTTACCATCGCATCGGTTGGAAAAATTGTTCGATGGATTTTGTATTCGAACGAATGAGTGTTTTTTTTTACCATCGCATCGGTTGGGAAAATTGTTCCATTAATTTTGCAGTCGACCGAATGAATGGTTTTTTTTTACCATTGCATTGGTTGTTAAAATTGGTCGATTAATTTTGCAGTCGAACGAATGAATGGTTTTTTTTACCATCGCATCGGTTGGAAAAATTGTTCGTTGGATTTTGCAGTAGAACGAATGAATGTTTTTTTTTACCATCGCATCGGTTTTAAACATTGTTCGATGGATTTTGCAGTCGAACGAATGAATGGTTTTGTTTTTACCATCGCATTGGTTGGGAAAATTGGTCGAATAATTTTGCAGTCGAACGAATGAATGGTTTTTTTTTTTACCATCGCATCGGTTGGAAAAATTGTTCGATGGATTGTGCAGTCGAACGAATGAATGGTTTTTTTTTTACCATCGCATCGGTTGGAAAAATTGTTCGATGGATTTTGCAGTCGAACGAATGAATGGTTTTTTTTTTACCATCGCATTGGTTGGAAAAACTGTTCGATGGATTTTGCAGTCGAACGAATGGATGGTTTTGTTTTTACCATCGCATTGGTTGGAAAAATTGTTCGATGGATTTTGCAGTCGAACGAATGAGTGGTTTTTTTTACCATCGCATTGGTTGGAAAAATTGTACGATGGATTTTGCAGTCGAACGAATGAATGGTTTTTTTTTACCATCGCGTCGGTTGGAAAAATTGTTCAATGGATTTTGCAGTCGAACGAATGAATGGTTTTTTTTTTTACCATCGCATCGGTTAGAAAAATTTTTAGATGGATTTTGCAGTCGAACGAAAGAATGGTTTTTTTTACCATCGCATCGGTTGGAAAAATTGATTGATGGATTTTGAAGTCGAACGAATGAATGGTTTCTTTTTTACCATCGCATCGATTGGAAAAATTGTTAGATGGATTTTGTATTCGAACGAATGAGTGCTTTTTTTCACCATCGCATCTTTTGGAAAAATTGTTGGATGGACTTTGCAGTCATATGAATGAAAGGTTCTTTTTTTATTATCGCATCGGTTGGAAAAATTGTTCGATATATTCTGCAGTCGAACGAATGAATGGTTTTTTTTTACCATCGCATCGGTTCAAAAAATTCTTCGGTGGATTTTGCAGTCGAACGAATGAATGGTTTTGTTTTTACTATTACATTGGTTGTTAAAATTGTTCGATGGATTTTGCAGTCGAACGAATGAATGGTTTTTTTTTTACCATCGTAATGGTTGGAAAAACTGTTCGATGGATTTTGCAGTCGAACGAATTAATGGTTTTGTTTTTACCATCACATCGGTTGGAAAAATTGTTCCATGGATTTTGCAGTCGAACGAATGAGTGGTTTTTTTGTGCCATCGCATCGGATGGAAAAACTGTTCGATGGCAGTCGAATGAATGAATGGTTTCTTTTTTACCATCGCAACGGTTGGAAAAATTGTTCTATGGATTTTGCAGTCGAACGAATGAATGGTTTTTTTTTACCATCACATCGGTTTTAAAAGTTGTTCGATGGACTTTGCAGTCATATGAATGAATGGTTCTTTTTTACTATCGCATCGGTTGGAAAAATTGTTCGATATATTTTGCAGTCGAACGAATGAATTTTTTTTTTACCATCGCATCGGTTCAAAAAATTGTTCGGTGGATTTTGCAGTCGAACGAATGAATGGTTTTTTTTATACCATCGCATCGGTTGGAGAAATTGTTCCAGGGATTTTGCAGTCGAAAGAATGAATTTTTTTTTTTACCATCGCATCGGTTGGAAAAATTGTTGGATGGATTTTGCAGGCGAACAAATGAATGGTTTTTTTTTACCATCGCATCGGTTGGAAAAATTGTTCGATGGATTTTGCAGTCGAAAGAATAAGTGGTTTTTTTTACCATCGCATCGGATGGAAAAACTGTTCGATGGATCTTGCAGTCGAACGAATGAATGATTTTGTTTTTACCATCGCATCGGTTGGAAAAATTGTTCTATGGATTTTGCAGTGGAACGAATGAATGTTTTTTTTACCACTACATCGGTTAGGAAAATTGTTCGATGGATTTTGCAGTCGAATGAATGAACGTTTTTTTTTTTTACCATCGCATCGGTTGGAAAAATTGTTCGATGGATTTTGCAGTCGAACGAATGAATGGTTTTTTTTTTACCATCGCATTTATTGGAAAACCTGTTCGATGGATTTTGCAGTCGAGCGAATGAATGGTTTTTTTTTAAAATCGCATCGGTTGGAAAAATTGTTCAATGGGCTTTTTCAGTCGAACGAATAAATGGTTTTTTTTTTTTACCATCGCATCGGTTTTAAAAATTGTTCTATTTATTTTGCAGTCGAACGAATGAATGGTTTCTTTTTTACCATCGCATCGGTTGGAAAAATTGTTCTATGGATTTTGCAGTGGAACGAATGAATGTTTTTTTTACCATTACATCGGTTAGGAAAATTGTTCGATGGATTTTGCAGTCGAATGAATGAACGTTTTTTTTTTTTACCATCGCATCGGTTGGAAAAATTGTTCGATGGATTTTGCAGTCGAACGAATGAATGGTTTTTTTTTACCATCGCATTGGTTGGAAAACCTGTTCGATGGATTTTGCAGTCGAACGAATGAGTGGTTTTTTTTACCATTGCGTCGATTGGAAAAATTGTTCGATGGATTTTGCAGTCGAAAGAACGAATTTTTTTTTTTACCATCGCATCTTTTGGAAAAATTGTTCGATGTATTTTGCAGGCGAACAAATTAATGGTTTTTTTTTACCATCGCATCGGTTGGACAAATTGTTCGATTGATTTTGCAGTCGAACGAATGAGTGGTTTTTTTTTACCATCGCATCGGATGGAAAAACTGTTCGATGGATCTTGCAGTCGAACGAATGAATGGTTTTGTTTTTACCATCGCATCGGTTGGAAAAATTGTTCTATTTATTTTGCGGTCGAACGAGTGAGTGGTTTCTTTTTTACCATCGCATCGGTTGGAAAAATTGTTCGATGGATTTTGCAGTCGAACGAATGATTTTTTTTTTTTTTTTTTACCATCACATCGGTTTTAAAAATTGTTCGATGGACTTTGCAGTCATATGAATGAATGGTTCTTTTTTACCATCGCATCGGTTGGAAAAATTGGTCGATATATTTTGCAGTCGAACGAATGAATTGTTTTTTTTACCATCGCATCGGTTCAAAAAATTGTTCCTTGGATTTTGCAGTCGAACGAATGAATGGTTTTTTTTATAATCGCATCGGTTGGAAAAATTGTTCGATGGATTTTGCAGTCGAACGAATCGGTGGTTCTTTTTTAGCATCGCATCGGTTGGAAAAATTGTTCGATGGATTCTGCAGTCGAACGAATGAATGTTTTTTTTTTACCATTGCACCGGTTGAAAAAATTGTTCGATGGATTTTGCAGGCGAACGAATGAATGGTTTTTTTTACCATCGCATCGGTTGGAAAAATTGTTCGATGGATTTTGCAGTCGAAAGAATGATTTTTTTTTTATCATCGCATCGGTTGGAAAAATTTTTGGATGGATTTTGCAGACGAACAAATGAATTTTTTTTTTTACCATCGCATCGGTTGGAAAAATTGTTCGATGGATTTTGCAGTCGAACGAATAAGTGGTTTTTTTTACCATCGCATCGGATGGTAAAACTGTTCGATGGATCTTGCAGTCGAACGAATGAATGGTTTCTTTTTTACCATCGCATCGGTTGGAAAAATGGTTCGATGGATTTTGCAGTCGAACGAATGAATGGTTTTTTTTACCATTACATCGGTTGGAAAAATTGTTGGACGGACTTTGCAGTCATATGAAAAAAAGGTTCTTTTTTACCATCGCATCGGTTGGAAAAATTGTTCGATATATTTTGCAGTCGAACGAATGAATGGTTTTTTTTTACCATCGCATCGGTTCAAAAAATTGTTCGGTGGATTTTGCAGTCGAACGAACGAATGGATTTTTTTTTTATCGCTTCGGTTGGAAAAACTGTTCGATGGATTTTGCAGTCGAACGAATGAATGGGATTTTTTTTTACCATCGCATCGGTTGGAAAAAGTGTTCGACGGATTTTGCAGGCGAACGAATGAATGGTTTTTTTTTACCATCGCATCGGTTGGAAAAATTGTTTGATGGATTTTGCAGTCGAACGAATGTTTTTTTTTTTTTCTACCATCGCATTGGTTGGAAAAACTGTTCGATGGATTTTGCAGGCGAACGAATGAATGGTTTTTTTTTACCATCGCATCGGTTTGGAAAAATTGTTCGATGGATTTTGCAGTCGAACGAATGGGTTGTCTTTTTTTACCATCGCATTGGTTGGAAAAACTGTTCGATGGATTTTGTAGTCGAACGAATGGATGGTTTTGTTTTTACCATCGCATCGGTTGGAAAAATTGTCCCATCTATTTTGCAGTCGAACGAATGAATGGTTTCTTTTTATCATCGCATCGGTTGGAAAAATTGTTTGATGGATTTTGGAGTCGAACGAATGAGTGGTTTTTTTTTACCATCGCATCGGTTGGAAAGGATTTTGCAGTCGAACGAATGAATGGGATTTTTTTTACCATCGCACCGGTTGGAAAAAGTGTTCGACGGATTTTGCAGTCGATGGAATGAATTGTTCTTTTTACCATCGCATCGGTTTTAAAAATTGTTCGATGGATTTTCCAGTCGAACGAATGAATAGTTTTGTTTTACCATCGCTTCGGTTGGAAAAATTGTTCGTTGGATTTTGCAGTCGAACGAATGAATGTTTTTTTTTTACCATCGCATCGGTTGGAAAAATTGTTCAATGGATTTTGCAGTCGAACGAATGAATGGTTTTTTTTTTACCATCGCATCGGTTAGAAAAATTTTTCGATTAATTTTGCAGTCGAACGAAAGAACGGTTTTTTTTACCATCGCATCGGTTGGAAAAATTGATTGATGGATTTTGAAGTCGAACCAATGAATGGTTTCTTTTTTACCATCGCATCGGTTGGAAAAATTGTTCGATGGATTTTGTATTCGAACGAAGGAGTGTTTTTTTTTACCATCGCATCGGTTGGAAAAATTGTTAAATTAATTTTGCAGTCGACCGAATGAATGGTTTTTTTTTACCATTGCATTGGTTGTTAAAATTGGTCGATTGATTTTGCAGTCGAACGAATGAATGGTTTTTTTTTACCATCGCATCGGTTGGAAAAATTGTTCGTTGGATTTTGCAGTAGAACGAATAAATGTTTTTTTTTACCATCGCATCGGTTGGAAACATTGTTCGATGGATTTTGCAGTCGAACGAATGAATGGTTTTGTTTTTACCATCGCATTGGTTGGGAAAACTGGTCGAATAATTTTGCAGTCGAACGAATGAATGGTTTTTTTTACCATCGCATCGGTTGGAAAAATTGTTCGATGGATTTTGCAGTCGAACGAATGAATGTTTTTATTTTTTACCATCGCATCGGTTGGTAAAATTGTTCGATGGATTTTGCAGTCGACCGAATGAATTTTTTTTTGTTTTATCATCGAATGAATGGTTTTGTTTTTACCATATCATCGGTTGGAAAAATTGTTCCATGGATTTTGCAGTCGAACGAGTGAATTGTTTTTTTTTACCATCGCATCGGTTGGAAAAATTGTTCGGTGGATTTTGCAGTTGAACGAATGAATGGTTTTTTGTTTACCATAGCATCGGTTGGAAAAATTATTCGATGGATTTTGCAGTCGAACGAATGAATCCTTTTTTTTTAACACCGCATCGGTTGGAAAAATTGTTCGATGGATTTTGAGTCGAACGAATGAATGGTTTTTTTTACCATCGCATCGGTTGGAAAAATTGTTCGATATATTTTGCAGTCGAACGAATGAATGGTATTTTTTTACCATCGCATCGGTTCAAAAAATTGTTCGGTGGATTGTGCAGTCGAACGAATGAATGGTTTTTTTTTCCATCGCATCGGTTGGAAAAATTGTTCGATGGATTTTGCAGTCGAACGAATGAATGGTTTTTTTTTACCATAGCATCGGTTCAAAAAATTGTTCGGTGGATTTTGCAGTCGAACGAATGAATGGGATTTTTTTTACCATCGCATCGGTTTAAAAAAGTGTTCGGTGGAGTTTGCAGGCGAACGAATGAATGGTTTTTTTCTACCATCGCATCGGTTGGAAAAACTGTTCGATGGATTTTGCAGGCGAACGAATGAATGGTTTTTTTTTTACCATCGCATCGGTTTGGAAAATTTGTTCGATGGATTTTGCAGTCGAACGAATGGGTTGTCTTTTTTTACCATCGCATTGGTTGGAAAAACTGTTCGATGGATTTTGCAGTCGAACGAATTTATGGTTTTGTTTTTACCATCGCATCGGTTGGAAAAATTGTCCTATTTATTTTGCAGTCGAACGAATGAATGGTTTCTTTTTATCATCGAATCGGTTGGAAAAATTGTTTGATAGATTTTGGAGTCGAACGAATGAGTGGTTTTTTTTACCATCGCATCGGTTGGAAAGGATTTTGCAGTCGAACGAATGAATGGGATTTTTTTTACCATCGCACCGGTTGGAAAAAGTGTTCGACGGATTTTGCAGTCGATGGAATGAATTGTTCTTTTTACCATCGCATCGGTTTTAAAAATTGTTCGATGGATTTTCCAGTCGAACGAATGAATAGTTTTGTTTTACCATCGCTTCGGTTGGAAAAATTGTTCGATGGATTTTGCAGTCGAACGAATGAATGGTTTTTTTTTAAAATCGCGTCGGTTGGAAAAATTGTTCAATGGATTTTGCAGTCGAACGAATGAATGGTTTTTTTTTACCATCGCATCGGTTAGAAAAATTTTTCGATTAATTTTGCAGTCGAATGAAAGAACGGTTTTTTTTACCATCGCATCGGTTGGAAAAATTGATTGATGGATTTTGAAGTCGAACCAATGAATGGTTTCTTTTTTACCATCGCATCGGTTGGAAAAATTGTTCGATGGATTTTGTATTCGAACGAATGAGTGTTTTTTTTTACCATCGCATCGGTTGGAAAAATTGTTCCATTAATTTTGCAGTCGACCGAATGAATGGTTTTTTTTTACCATTGCATTGGTTGTTAAAATTGGTCGATGGATTTTGCAGTCGAACGAATGAATGGTTTTTTTTTTACCATCGCATCGGTTCAAAAAATTGTTCGGTGGATTTTGCAGTCGAACGAATGAATGGTTTTTTTTACCATCGCATCGGTTGGAAAAATTGTTCGATTAATTTTGCAGTCGACTGAATGAATGGTTTTGTTTTTACCATTACATTGGTTGTTAAAATTGGTCGATGGATTTTGCAGTCGAACGAATGAATGGTTTCTTTTTACCATCGCATAATTTGGAAAAATTGTTCGATGGATTTTGCAGTCGAACGAATGAGTGGTTTTTTTTTACCACAACATCGGTTGGAAAAATTGTTCGATGGATTTTGCAGTCGAACGAATGAGTGGTTTTTTTTACCATCGCATTGGTTGGAAAAACTGTTCGATGGATTTTGCAGTCGAACGAATGGATGGTTTTGTTTTTACCATCGCATCGGTTGGAAAAATTGTTCGATGGATTTTGCAGTCGAACGAATGAGTGGTTTTTTTTTACCATCGCATTGGTTGGAAAAATTGTACGATGGATTTTGCAGTCGAACGAATGAATGGTTTTTTTTACCATCGCTCCGGTTGGAAAAATTGTTCAATGGATTTTGCAGTCGAACGAATGAATGGTTTTTTTTTTACCATCGCATCGGTTAGAAAAATTTTTAGATGGATTTTGCAGTCGAACGAAAGAATGGTTTTTTTTACCATCGCATCGGTTGGAAAAATTGATTGATGGATTTTGAAGTCGAACGAATGAATGGTTTCTTTTTTACCATCGCATCGATTGGAAAAATTGTTAGATGGATTTTGTACTCGAACGAATGGGTGCATTTTTTCACCATCGCATCTTTTGGAAAAATTGTTGGATGGACTTTGCAGTCATATGAATGAAAGGTTCTTTTTTACCATCGCATCGGTTGGAAAAATTGTTCGATATATTTTGCAGTCGAACGAATGAATGGTTTTTTTTTACCATCGCATCGGTTCAAAAAATTCTTCGGTGGATTTTGCAGTCGAACGAATGAATGGCTTTATTTTTAACCATTACATTGGTTGTTAAAATTGTTCGATGGATTTTGCAGTCGAACGAATGAATGGTTTTTTTTTACCATCGTAATGGTTGAAAAAACTGTTCGATGGATTTTGCAGTCGAACGAATGGATGGTTTTTTTTTACAATCGCGTCGGTTCGAAAAATTGTTCAATGGATTTTGCAGTCGAACGAATGAATGGTTTTTTTTTACCATCGCATCGGTTAGAAAAATGTTTAGATGGATTTTGCAGTCGAACGAAAGAATGGTTTTTTTTCCATCGCATCGGTTGGAAAAATTGATTGATGGATTTTTAAGTCGAGCGAATGAATGGTTTCTTTTTCACCATCGCATCGGTTGGAAAAATTGTTCGATGGATTTTGTATTCGAACGAATGAGTGGTTTTTTTTACCATCGCATCGGTTGGAAAAATTGTTCGATTAATTTTGCAGTCGACCGAATGAATGGTTTTGTTTTTACCATTACATTGGTTGCTAAAATTGGTCGATGGATTTTGCAGTCGAACGAATGAATGGTTTTTTTTTACCATCGCATCGGTTAGAAAAATGTTTAGATGGATTTTGCAGTCGAACGAATGAATGGTTTTTTTTTTACCATAACATCGGTTGGAAAAATTGTTCGATGGATTTTGCAATCGAACGAATGAGTGTTTTTTTCTACCATCGCATCGGTTGTAAAAATTGGTCGATGGATTTTGCAGTCGAACGAATGAATGGTTTTGTTTTTACCATCGCATCGGTTGAAAAAATTGTTCGATGGATTGTGCAGTCGAACGAATGAATGTTTTTTTGTTACTATCGCATCGGTTGGAAAAATTGTTCGATGGATTTTGCAGTCGAACGAATGAATGGTTTTTTTTTACCATCGCAGCGGTTGGAAATATTGTTCGATGGATTTTGCAGTAGAACGAATGAATGGTGTTTTTTTACCATCGCATCGGTTGGAAAAAATGTTCGATGGATTTTGCAGTCGAACGAATGAATGTTTTTTTTCTCCCATCGCATCGGTTGGTAAAATTGTTCGATGGATTTTGCAGTCAAACGATTGAATGGTTTTTTTTTTTTATCACCGAATGAATGGTTTTGTTTTTACCATCCCATCGGTTGGAAAAATTGTTCGATGGATTTTGCAGTCGAACGAGTGAATGTTTTTTTTTTTTTACCATCGCATCGGTTGGAAAAATTGTTCAATGGATTTTGCAGTCGAACGAATGAATGGTTTTTTTTAACCATTTCATCGGTTGGAAAAATTGTTCGATATATTTTGCAGTCGAACGAATGAATGGTATTTTTTTACCATCGCATCGGTTAAAAAAATTGTTCGGTGGATTATGCAGTCGAACGAATGAATGGTTTTTTTTTCCATCGCAACGGTTGGAAAAATTGTTCGATGGATTTTGCAGTCGAACGAATGAAAGGGTTTTTTTTTACCATCGCATCGGTTGGAAAAAGTGTTCGATGGATTTTGCAGGCGAACGAATTTTTTTTTTTTTACCATCGCATCGGTTGGAAAAATTGTTCAATGGATTTTGCAGTCGAACGAATGAATGGTTTTTTTTTAACCATTTCATCGGTTGGAAAAATTGTTCGATATATTTTGCAGTCGAACGAATGAATGGTATTTTTTTACCATCGCATCGGTTAAAAAAATTGTTCGGTGGATTATCCAGTCGAACGAATGAATGGTTTTTTTTTCCATCGCAACGGTTGGAAAAATTGTTCGATGGATTTTGCAGTCGAACGAATGAAAGGGTTTTTTTTTACCATCGCATCGGTTGGAAAAATTGTTCGATGGATTTTGCAGTCGAACGAATGAGTGGTCTTTTTTTACCACCGCATTGGTTGGAAAAACTGTTCGATGGATTTTGCAGTCGAACGAATGAATGGTTTTGGTTTTACCATCGCATCGGTCGGAAAAATTGTTCGATGGATTTAGCAGTCGAACGAATGAATGGTTTTTTTTTTACCATCGCATCGGTTGGAAAAGTTGTTCGATGGACTTTGCAGTCGATAGAATGAATAGTTCTTTTTACCATCGCATCGGTTGGAAAAATTGTTCGATGGATTTAGCAGCCGAACGAATGAATGCTTTTTTTTAACATCGCATCGGTTGGTAAAATTGTTCGATGGATTTTGCAGTCGAACGAATGAATGGTTTTTTTTACTATCGCATCGGTTGGAAAAATTGTTCGATATATTTTGCAGTCGAACGAATGAATGGTATTTTTTTAAAATCGCATCGGTTCAAAAAATTGTTCGATGGATTTTGCAATCGAACGAATGAATGTTTTTTTTTTACCATCGCATCGGTTCAAAAAATTGTTCTTTGGGTTTTGCAGTCGGACGAATGAATGGGATTTTTTTGCCATCGCATCGGTTGAAAAAATTGTTCGATATCAGTCGAACGAATGAATGTTTTTTTTTTTTACCATCGCATTGGTTTTGAAAATTGTTCGATTAATTTTGCAGTCGAACGAATGAATGGTTTTTT
Source organism: Pocota personata (assembly GCA_963082735.1). Taxonomy (NCBI): domain Eukaryota; kingdom Metazoa; phylum Arthropoda; class Insecta; order Diptera; family Syrphidae; genus Pocota; species Pocota personata. The sequence continues at coordinate 158,047,101 of OY720429.1, forward strand.
TTTACCATCACAGCGGTTCTAAAAATTGATCGATGGACTTTGCAGTCGAACGAATGAATGGTTCTTTTTACCATCGCATCGGTTGGAAAAATTCTTCGATATATTTTGCAGTCGAACGAATGAATGGTTTTTTTTTTACCATAGCATCGGTTTAAAAAATCGTTCGGTGGATTTTGCAGTCGAACGAATGAATTTTATTTTTTTTCCATCGCATCGGTTGGAAAAATTGTTCGATATATTTTGTAGTCGAACGAATGAATGGGTTTATTTTTACCATCGCATCGATTGGAAAAATTGTTCGATGGATTTTGCAGGCGAACGCATGAATGACTTCTTTTTTACCATCGCATCGGTTGGAAAAATTGTTTGATGGATTTTGAAGTCGAACGAATGAATGTTTTTCTTTTACCATCGCATCGGTTGGAAAAATTGTTCGCTGGATTTTCCAGTCGAACGATAGAATGGATTTTTTTTTACCATCGCATCGGTTGGAATAATTGTTCGATGGATTTTGTAGTCCAACGAATGAGTGGTTTTTTTTTACCATCGCTTCGGTTGGAAAAATTGTTCGATGGACTTTGCAGTCGAACGTATGAATGGTTTTGTTTTTACCATCGCATTGGTTGGGAAAATTGGTCGATGGATTTTCCAGTCGACCGAATGAATGGTTTTTTTTTACCATCGCATCGGTTGGAAAAATTGTTCGTTGGATTTTCTAGTCGAACGAATGAATGGTTCTTTTTCACCATCACACCGGTTGGAAAAATTGTTCGATGGATTTTGCAGTCGAACGAGTGAGTTTTTTTTTTACCATCGCATCGGTTGGAAAATTTGTTCGATGGACTTTGCAGTCGAACGAAAGAAAGGTTTTGTTTTTACCATCGAATTTTATGGAAAAATTATTCGATGGATTTTGCAGTCGAAAGAATGAATGGTTTTTTTACCATCGCATCGGTTGGAAAAATTGTTCTATTTATTTTGCAGTCGAACGAATGAATGGTTTCTTTTTTATCATCGCATCGGCTGGAAAAATTGTTCGATGGATTTTGCAGTCGAACGAATGAATGGTTTTTTTTTTACCATCGCATCGGTTGGAAAAGTTGTTCGATGGACTTTGCAGTCGATCGAATGAATGTTTTTTTTTTACCATCGCATCGGTTTTAAAAATTGTTCGATGGATTTTGCAGTCGAACGAATGAATAGTTTTGTTTTACCAACGCGTCGGTTGGAAAAATTGTTCGATGGATTTTGCAGTCGAACGAATGAATGGTTTTCTTTTTACCGTCGCGTCGGTTTAAAAAATTGTTCAGTGGATTTTGCAGTCGAACGAATGAATGGTTTTTTTTTACCATCTCATCGGTTAAAAAAATTTTTCGATGGATTTTGCAGTCGAACGAATGAATTTTTTTTTTTACCATCGCATTGGATGGAAAAATTGTTCGATTGATTTTGCAGGCGAACGAACGGTTTTTTTTACCATCGCATCGGTTGGAAAAATTGTTCGATGGATTTTGAAGTCAAACGAATGAGTGGTTTTTTTTACCACTATCGCATCAGTTGGAAAAACAATTCGATGGATCTTGCAGTCGAACGAATGAATGGTTTTGTTTTTACCATCGCATCGGTTGGAAAAATTGTTCTATTTATTTTGCAGTCGAACGAATGAATGGTTTCTTTTTTACCATCGCATCGGTTGGAAAAAATGTTCGATGGATTTTGCAGTCGAACGAATGAGTGTTTTTTCTTTACCATCACATCGTTTGGAAAAATTGTTCGATGGACTTTGCAGTCGAACGAATGAATGGTTTCTTTTTTACCATCGCATCTTTTGGAAAAATTGTTCGATATATTTTGCAGTCGAACGAATGAATGGTTTTACTTTACCATCGCATCGGTTTAAAAAATTGTTGAGTGGATTTTGCAGTCGAACGAATGAATGGTATTTTTTGTCCATCGCATCGGTTGGAAAAATTGTTCGATATATTTTGCAGTCGAACGAACGAATGGGTTTTTGTTACCATCGCATCGATTGGAAAAATTGTTCGATGGAATTTGCATTCGAACGCATGAATGGTTTCTTTTTTACCATCGCATCGGTTGGAAAAATTGTTCGACGGATTTTGCAGTGGAACGAATGAGTAGTTTTGTTTTTACCATCGCATCGGTTGGAAAAATTGTTCTATTTATTTTGCAGTCGAACGAATGAGTGGTTTCCTTTTTACCATCGCATCGGTTGGAAAAATTGTTCAATGGATTTTGCAGTCGAACGAATGAATGGTTTTTTTTTACCATCGCATTTAATGGAAAAATTATTCGATTGATTTTGCAGTCGAACGAATGAATGGTTTTTTTTTTCCATGGCATCGGTTGGAAAAATTGGTCGATGTATTTCGCAGTCGAACGAATGAGTGTTTTTTTTTACCATCGCATTGGTTGGAAAAATTGTTTGATGGATTTTGAAGTCGAACGAACGAATGTTTTTTTTTACCATCGCATCGGTTGGAGAAATTGTTCGATGGATTTGCCAGTCGAATGAATGAATGTTTTTTTTTTTACCATCACATCGGTTGGAAAAATTGTTCGATTTATTTTGCAGTCGAACGAATGGATGGTTCTTTTATACCATCGCATCGGTTGGAAAAGTTGTTCGATGGATTTTGCAATCGAACGAATGAATGGTTTTTCTTTACTATCGCATCGGTTGGAAAAATTGTTTGATGGATTTTGAAGTCGAACGAATGAATTGTTTTTTTTTTACCATCGCATCGGTTGGAAAAATTGTTCGATGGATTTTCCAGTCGAACGAATGAATGTTTTTTTTTTACCATCGCATCGTTTGGAAAAATTGTTCGATGGATTTTGCAGTCGAACGAATGAATGGTTTTGTTTTTACCATCGCATCGGTTGGGAAAATTGTTCTATTTATTTTGCAGTCGAGCGAATGAATGGTTTTTTTTTACCATCGCATCGGTTGGAAAAATTGTTCAATGGGCTTTTTCAGTCGAACGAATAAATGGTTTCTTTTTTACCGTCGCATCGGTTTTAAAAATTGTTCGATGGATTTTGCTGTCCAACGAATGAATGGTTTTTTTTTACCATCGCATCTGTTGGAAAAATTCTTCGATGGATTTTGCTGTCCAACGAATGAATGGTTTTTTTTACCATCGCATGGGTTGGAAAAATTGTTTAATGGGTTTTTTCAGTCGAACGAATGAATGTTTTTTTTTTTACAATCACATCGGTTTTAAAATTGTTCGATGGATTTTGTTACACGGGCGAATGAATGGTTTTTTTTTACCATTGCATCGGTTGGAAAAATTGTTCGATGGATTTTGCAGTCGAATGAATGAATGGTTTTTTTTTTACCATCGCATCGGTTGGAAAAATTGTTCGATGGATTTTCCAGTCGAACTTATGAATGTTTTTTTTTTACCATCGCATCGGTTATAAAAATTGTTCGATGGATTTTGCAGTCGAACGAATCAGTTGTTTTTTTTTACCATCGCATCGGTTGGAAAAACTGTTCGATGGATTTTGCTGTCGAAAGAATGAATGGTTTTGTTTTTACCATCGCATCGGTTGGAAAAATTGTTCTATTTATTTTGCAGTCGAACGAATGATTGGTTTTTTTTTAACATCGCATCGGTAGGAAAAATTTTTCGATAGATTTTGCAGTCGAACGAATGAATGTTTTTTTTTTTACCATCGCATCTGTTGGAAAAATTGTTCGATGGATTTTGCAGTCGAACGAATGAATGGTTTCTTTTTTAACATCGCATCGGTAGTAAAAAATTTTCGATAGATTTTGCAGTCGAACGAATGAATGATTTTTTTTTACCATCGCATCGGTTGGAAAAATTATTCGATGGATTTTGCAGTCCAGCGAATGAATGGGTTTTTTTTCGCTTGTTTGGAATTTGAACTATCGCATCGATTTAAAAAATTGTTCGATGGATTTTGCAGTCGAACGAATGAATGTTTTTTTTAAAAATCTCATCGGTTGGAAAAATTGTTCGATTGATTTTGCAGTCGAACGAATGAATGATTCTTTTTTACCATCGCGTCTGTTGGAAAAATTGTTCGATGGATTTTGCAGTCGAACGAATGAATGGCTCTTGTTTACTGTCGCATCGATTGGAAAAATTGCTCGGTGAATTTTGCAGCCGAACGAATGAATGATTTTTTTTTACCATCGCATCGGTTGAAAAAATTGTTCGAGGGATTTTGCAGTCCAGCGAATGAATGGGTTTTTTCACTTGTTTGGAATTTGAAAATTCGCATCGGTTTAAAAAATTGTTCGATGGATTTTGCAGTCGAACGAATGAATGGTTTTTTTTTAAATCGCATTGGTTGAAAAAATTGTTCGAGGGATTTTGCAATCGAACGAATGAATGGTTTTGCTTTTACCATCGCATCGGTTAAAAAAATTTGTCGATGGATTTTGCAGTCGAACGAATGAATGGTTTTTTTTTAATATGGCACCGGTTTTGAAAATCGTTCGATGGATTTTGCGGTCGGACGAATGAATGGTTTTTTTTTACCATCGCATTGGTTGAAAAAATTGTTCGATTTATTTTGCAGTCCAGCGAATGAATGGGTTTTTTTCACTTGTTTGGAATTTGAACCATGGCATCGGTTTAAAAAATTTTTAATTTTTCGATGAATTTTGCAGTCGAACGATTAAATGTTTTTTTTTTTACCATCGCATCAGTTATAAAAATTGTTCGATGGATTTTACAATCCGGCGAATGAATGGTTTTTTTTTTAAATCGCATCGGTTGAAAAAATTGTTCGATTTATTTTGCAGTCCAGCGGATGAATGGGTTTTTTTCACTTGTTTGGAATTTGAACCATGGCATCGGTTTAAAAAAATTTTAATTTTTCGATGAATTTTGCAGTCGAACGAATGAATGTTTTTTTTTTACCATCGCATCGGTTGGAAAAATTGTTCGATGTATTTTGCAGCCGAACGAATGAATGGTTTTTTTTTCCATCGCATCGGCTGGAAAAATTGTTCGACGGATTTTGCAGTCGAACGAATGACTTTTTTTTACCATCGCATCGTTTGGAAAAACTGTTCGATGGATTTTGCAGTCGAATGAATGAATGGTTTTGGTTTTACCATCGCATCAGTTGGAAAAATTGTTCTATTTATTTGGCAGTCGAACGAATGAATGTTTTTTTTTTTACCATCGCATCGGTTGGAAAAATTGTTCGATGGATTTTGCAGTCGAACGAATGACTGGCTTTTTTTTAAAATCGCATCGGTTGGAAAAACTGTTTCGATGGATTTTGCAGTCGAACTAATGAATGGTTTTGTTTTTACCATCGCATCGGTTGGAAAAACTTTTCTATGGATTTTGCAGTCGAACGAATGAGTGGTTTTTTTTTTACCATCGCATCGGTTGGAAAAATTGTTTGATGGATTCTGAAGTCGAACGAATGACTGGTTTTTTCTTAACATCGCATCGGTTGGAAAAATTGTTCGATGAATTTTCCAGTCGAACGAACGAATGTTTTTTTTTTACCATCGCATCAGTTATAAAAATTGTTCGATGGATTTTGCAGTCGAACGAATGAGTGGTTTTTTTTTACCATCGCATCGGTTGGAAAAATTGCTCGATGGATTTTGTAGTGGAACGAATGAATGGTTTTGTTTTTACCATCGCATCGGTTGGAAAAATTGGTCGATGGATTTTGCAGTCGAACGAATGAATGGTTTTTTTTACCACCGCATCGGTTGGAAAAATTGTTCGATGGATTTTGTAGTCGAGCGAATGAATGGTTTTGTTTTTACCATCGCATCTTTTGGAAAAATTGTTCGATGGATTAAGCAGTCGAACGAATGAATGGTTTTGTTTCTGCCATCGCATCGGTTGGAAAAATTGTTCGATGGATTTTGCAGTCGAACTAATGGATGTTTCTTTTTTACCATCGCATCGGTTTAAAAAATTATTCAATGGATTTTGCAGTCGAACGGATGAATGGTTTTTTTTTACCATCGCATCGGTTGGACAAATTTGTCGATGGATTTTGCAGCCGAACGAATGAATGGTTTTTTTTACCATCGCATCGGTTTAAAAAATTGTTTGATGGATTTTGAAGTCGAATGAATGAATGGTTTTTTTTTAACATCGCATCGGTTGGAAAAATTGTTTGATGGATTTTGAAGTCGAACGAATGAATGGTTTTTTTTTACCATCGCATCGGTTGGAAGAATTGTTCGATGGATTTTGCAGTCGAACGAATGAGTGGTTTTTTTTACCATAGCATCGGTTGGAAAAATTGTTCTATTTATTTTGCAGTCGAACAAATGAATTGTTTTTTTTTTTACCATCGCATCGGTTGGAAATATTGTTTGATGGATTTTGAAGTCGAACGAATGAAATGTTTTTTTTACCATCGCATCGGTTGGAAAAATTGTTCGATGGATTTTCCGGTAGAATGAATGAATGGTTTTTTTTTTACCATCGCATCGGTTGGAAAAATTGTTTGATGGATTTGAAGTCGAACGAATGAATGGTTTTTTTTACCATCGCATCGGTTGGAAAAATTGTTCGACGGATTTTGCAGTCAAACGAATGAATGTTTTTTTTTTTATTTGTTTTTACTTTGAACCATCGCATCGGCTGGAAAAATTGTTTGATGGATTTTGCAGTCGAACGAATGAATGGTTTTGTTTTTACCATCGCATTGGTTGGAAAAATTGTTCGATAGATTTTGCAGTCGAACGAAAGAATGGTTTTTTTTACTTGTTTGGACTTTGAACCATCGCATGGTTGGAAAAATTGTTAGATGGATTTTGCAGTCGGACGAATGAATGTTTTTTTTTTTCCATCGCATCAGTTGGGAAAATTGTTCGATGTATTTTGCAGTCGAACGAATGAATGTTTTTTTTTCATTTGTTTAGACTTTGAACCATCGTATCGGTTTGAAAAATTGTTCGATTTCTTTTGCAGTCGAGCGAATGATTTTTTTTTTTCTTACCATCGCATCAGTTTAAAAAATAGTTCGATTTATTTTGCAGTCGAACGAATGATTGTTTTTTTTTTACCATCGCATCGGTTGTAAAAATTTTTCGATGGATTTTGCAGGCGAACGAATGAATGGTTTTTTCGAAACCATCGCATCGGTTGGAAAAATTGTTCGATGGATTTTACAGTCGAAAGAATGAGTCGTTTTTTTTACCATCGCATCGGTTGGAAAAACTGTTCGATGGATTTTGCAGTCGAACGAATGAATGGTTTTGCTTTTACCATCGCATCGGTTGCAAAAATTGCTCTATTTATTTTGCAGTCGAACGAATGAATGGTTTCTTTTTTACCATCGCATCGGTTGGAAAAATTGTTCGATGGATTTTGCAGTCGAACGAATGAATGTTTTTTTTTTACCATCGCATCGGTTGGAAAAATTGTTTAATGGATTTTGAAGTCGAACGAATGAATTTTTTTTTTTAATATCGTATCGGTTGGAAAAATTTAATTAAAGTTATTTTGTATTAAAATCGCATCTGTTGGAAAAATTGTTCGATGGATTTTGCAGTCGAACGAATCAGTGGTTTTTTTTACCATCGCATCGGTTGGAAAAACTGTTCGATGGATTTTGCTGTCGAACGAATGAATGGTTTTGTTTTTACCATCGCATCGGTTGGAAAAATTGTTCTATTTATTTTGCAGTCGAACGAATGAATGGTTTTTTTTTTACCATTGCATCGGTTGGAAAAATTGTTCGATGGATTTTGCAGTCGAATGATTGAATGGTTTTTTTTTTTAATATCGCATCGGTTGGAAAAATTGTTCGATGGATTTTGCAGCCGAACGAATGAATGGTTTTTTTTTACCATTGCATCGGTTGGAAAAATTGTTCAATGGGTTTTTTTCAGTCGAACGAATGAATGGTATTTGTTTACCATCGCATCGGTTTAAAAAATTGTTCGATGGATTTTGCAGTCGAACGAATGAATGGTTTGTTTTTTTTTACCATCCCATCGGTTGGAAAAATTGTACAATTTGTTTTTTCAGTCGAACGAATGAATGGTTTTTGTTTTAATATCGCATCGGTTGGAAAAATTGTTCGATGGATTTTGCAGTCGAACGAATAAATGGTTTTTTTTACCATCGCATGGGTTGGAAAATTGTTCAATGGTTTTTTTCAGTCGAACGAATGAATGTTTTTTTTTTACAATCACATCGGTTTTAAAATTGTTCGACGGATTTTGTTACTCGGAGGAATGAATGGTTTTTTTTTTACCATTGCATCGGTTTAAAAAATTGTTCGATGGATTTTGCAGTCGAATGAATGAATGGTTTTTTTTTTTACCATCACGTCGATGGATTTTGCAGTCGAACGAACGAAGGTTTTTTTTTTACCATCGCAAAGGTTGGAAAAATTGTCCGATGGATTTTGCAGTCGAATAATTGAATGGTTTTTTTTTTACCATCGCATCGGTTGCAAAAATTATTCGATGGATTTTGCAGTCGAACGAATGAATGATTTTTTTTTACCATCGCATCGGTGCAAAAAATTGTTCGATGGATTTTGCAGTCGAACGAATGAATGGTATCTTTTTACCATCGCATCGGTTGAAAAAATTGTTCAATGGGTTTTTTCAGTCGAACGAGTGAATGGTTTTTTTTTACCATCGCATCGGTTGGAAAACTGTACAATGGGTTTTTTTCAGTCCAACGAATGAATGGTTTTTGTTTTAATATCGCATCCGTTGGAAAAATTGTGCGATGGATTTTGCAGCCGAACGAATGAATGGTTTTTTTTTGCCATTGCATCGGTTGGAAAAATTGTTCGATGGATTTTGCAGTCGAAAAATTTTTTTTTTTTTTTACCATGGCATCGGTTGGAAAGATTGTTCGATGGTTTTTCAAGTGGAACGGATGATTGGTTTTTTTTACCATCGCATCGGTTGGAAAAATTGTTCGATTTATTTTGCAGTCGAACGAATAAAAGTTTTGTTTTTTACCATCGCATCCGTTGGAAAAATTGTTCGATTTATTTTGCAGTCGAACGAATGAGTGTTTTTTTTTAACATCGCATCCGTTGGAAAAATTGTTCGATACATTTTGCAGTCGAACGAATGAATGGTTTTTTTTACCATGGCATCATTTGGAAAAGTTGTTCGATGGATTTTGCAGTCGAACGAATGAATGGTTTTCTTTTAAAATCGCAACGGTTGGAAAAATTGTTCGATGGATTTTGCAGTCGAACTAATGAATGGTTTTTTTTACCATCGCTTCGGTTGGAAAAATTGTTCGATGGATCTTGCAGTCGAACGAATGAATGGTTTTCTTTTAAAATTGCATCGGTTGGAAAAATTGTTCGATGGATTTTGCAGTCGAACGGATGAATGGTTTTTTTTACCATCGCATCGGTTGGAAAAATTGTACGATGGATCTTGCAGTCGAACGAATGAATGGTTTCCTTTTAAAATCGCATCGGTTGGACAAATTGTTAGATGGTTTTTGCAGTCGAACGAATGAATAGTTTTTTTTACCATCGCGTCTTTTGGAAAAATTGTTCGATGGATCTTGCAGTCGAACGAATGAATGGTTTTCGTTAAAATCGCATCGGTTGGAAAAATTGTTCGATGGATTTTGCAGTCGAACGGATGAATGGTTTTTTTTTACCATCGCATCGGTTGGAAAAATTGTAAGATGGATCTTGCAGTCGAACGAATGAATGGTTTCCTTTTAAAATCGCATCGGTTGGAAAAATTGTTAGATGGATTTTGCAGTCGAACGAATGAATAGTTTTTTTTTTTTTAAATCGCGTCGGTTGGAATAATTGTTCGATGGATTTTGCAGTCGAACAAATAAATGTTTTTTTTTAATTTGATTAGACTTTGAACCATCGTATCGGTTTGAAAAATTGTTCGATGGATTTTGCAGTCGAAAGAATGAATGGTTTTTTTTTACAATCACATCGGTTTTAAAATTGTTCGATGGATTTTGTCAGTCGGAAGAATGAATGGTTTTTTTTTTAATATCGCATCGGTTGGAAAAAGTGTTCGATGGATTTTGCAGTCGAATGAATGAATAGTTTTTTTTTTACCATCGCATCGGTTGGAAATATTTTTCGATGGACTTTACAGTCGAGCGAATGAATGGTTTTTTTTTAAAATCGCATCGGTTGGAAAAATTGTTCAATGGGCTTTTTCAGTCGAACGAATAAATGGTTTTTTTTTTTACCATCGCATCGGTTTTAAAAATTGTTCGATGGATTTTGCTGTCCAACGAATGAATGGTTTTTTTTTACCATCGCATCGGTTGGAAAAATTCTTCGATGGATTTTGCTGTCCAACGAATGAATGGTTTTTTTTACCATCGCATGGGTTGGAAAAATTGTTCAATGGGTTTTTTCAGTCGAACGAATGAATGTTTTTTTTTTACAATCACATCGGTTTTAAAATTGTTCGATGGATTTTGTTACTCGGGCGAATGAATGGTTTTTTTTTACCATTGCATCGGTTGGAAAAATTGTTCGATGGATTTTGCAGCCGAACGAATGAATGGTTTTTTTTTACCATTGCATCGGTTGGAAAAATTGTTCAATGGGTTTTTTTCAGTCGAACGAATGAATGGTATTTGTTTACCATCGCATCGGTTTAAAAAATTGTTCGATGGATTTTGCAGTCGAACGAATGAATGGTTTGTTTTTTTTTACCATCCCATCGGTTGGAAAAATTGTACAATGTTTTTTTTCAGTCGAACGAATGAATGGTTTTTTTTACCATCGCATGGGTTGGAAAAATTGTTCAATGGTTTTTTTCAGTCGAACGAATGAATGTTTTTTTTTTACAATCACATCGGTTTTAAAATTGTTCGACGGATTTTGTTACTCGGGGGAATGAATGGTTTTTTTTTTACCATTGCATCGGTTTAAAAAATTGTTCGATGGATTTTGCAGTCGAATGAATGAATGGTTTTTTTTTTTACCATCACATCGGTTGGAAAAATTGTTCGATGGATTTTGCAGCCGAGCGAATGAATGGTTTTTTTTTACCATCGCATCGGTTATAAAAATTGTTCGATGGATTTTGCAGTCGAACGAATCAGTGGTTTTTTTTTACCATCGCAACGGTTGGAGAAACTGTTCGATGGATTTTGCTGTCGAACGAATGAATGGTTTTGTTTTTACCATCGCATCGGTTGGAAAAAATGTTCTTTTTTAACATCGCATCGGTATTAAAAATTTTTCGATAGATTTTGCAGTCGAACGAATGAATGTTTTTTTTTTACCATCGCTTCGGTTGGAAAAATTGTTCGATGGATTTTGCAGTCGAACGAACGAAGGTTTTTTTTTTACCATCGCAACGGTTGGAAAAATTGTCCGATGGATTTTGCAGTCGAATAATTGAATGGTTTTTTTTTTACCATCGCATTGGTTGCAAAAATTATTCGATGGATTTTGCAGTCGAACGAATGAATGATTTTTTTTTACCATCGCATCGGTTGGAAAAATTGTTCGATTTATTTTGCAGTCGAACGAATAAAAGTTTTGTTTTTTACCATCGCATCCGTTGGAAAAATTGTTCGATTTATTTTGCAGTCGAACGATTGAGTGTTTTTTTTTAACATTGCATCCGTTGGAAAAATTGTTCGATACATTTTGCAGTCGAACGAATGAATGGTTTTTTTTACCTTGGCATCATTTGGAAAAATTGTTCGATGGATTTTGCAGTCGAACGAATGAATGGTTTTCTTTTAAAATCGCAACGGTTGGAAAAATTGTTCGATGGATCTTGCAGTCGAACGAATGAATGGTTTCCTTTTAAAATTGCATCGGTTGGAAAAATTGTTCGATGCATTTTGCAGTCGAACGAATGAATGGTTTTTTTTACCATCGCATCGGTTGGAAAAATTGTTCGATGGATCTTGCAGTCGAACGAATGAATGGTTTCCTTTTAAAATCGCATCGGTTGGAAAAATTGTTCGATGGATTTTGCAGTCGAACGAATGAATGGTTTTTTTTACCATCGCATCGGTTGGAAAAATTGTGCGATGGATCTTGCAGTCGAATGAATGAATGGTTTTCTTTAAAATCGAATCGGTTGGAAAAATTGTTCGATGGATTTTGCAGTCGAACGGATGAATGGTTTTTTTTACCATCGCATCGGTTGGAAAAATTGTACGATGGATCTTGCAGTCGAACGAATGAATGGTCTCCTTTTAAAATCGCATCGGTTGGAAAAATTGTTAGATGGATTTTGCAGTCGAACGAATGAATAGTTTTTTTTTTTTTAAATCGCGTCGGTTGGAATAATTGTTCGATGGATTTTGCAGTCGAACAAATAAATGTTTTTTTTTAATTTGATTAGACTTTGAACCATCGTATCGGTTTGAAAAATTGTTCGATGGATTTTGCAGTCGAAAGAATGAATGGTTTTTTTTACAATCACATCGGTTTTAAAATTGTTCGATGGATTTTGTCAGTCGGAAGAATGAATGTTTTTTTTTTTAATATCGCATCGGTTGGAAAAAGTGTTCGATGGATTTTGCAGTCGAATGAATGAATGGTTTTTTTTTTACCATCGCATCGGTTTGAAATATTTTTCGATGGACTTTGCAGTCGAGCGAATGAATGGTTTTTTTTTAAAATCGCATCGGTTGGAAAAATTGTTCAATGGGCTTTTTCAGTCGAACGAATAAATGGTTTTTTTTTTACCATCGCATCGGTTTTAAAAATTGTTCGATGGATTTTGCTGTCCAACGAATGAATGGTTTTTTTTTTACCATCGCATCGGTTTTAAAAATTCTTCGATGGATTTTGCTGTCCAACGAATGAATGGTTTTTTTTACCATCGCATGGGTTGGAAAAATTGTTCAATGGGTTTTTTCAGTCGAACGAATGAATGTTTTTTTTTTACAATCACATCGGTTTTAAAATTGTTCGATGCATTTTGTTACTCTGGCGAATGAATGGTTTTTTTTCACCATTGCATCGGTTGGAAAAATCGTTCGATGGATTTTGCAGTCGAATGAATGAATGGTTTTTTTTTTTACCATCGCATCGGTTGGAAAAATTGTTCGATATATTTTGGAGCCGAGCGAATGAATGGTTTTTTTTTACCATCGCATCGGTTTTAAAAATTGTTCAATGGGTTTTTTTCAGTCGAACGAATGAATGGTATTTTTTTACCATCGCATCGGTTTAAAAAATTGTTCGATTGATTTTGCAGTCGAATGAATGAATGGTTCTTTTTTACCATCGCATCGGTTGGAAAAATTGTACAATGGGTCTTTTCAGTCGAACGAATGAATGGTTTTTGTTTTAATATCGCATCGGTTGGAAAAATTGTTCGATGGACTTTGCAGTCGAATGAATGAATGGTTTTTTTTTACCATCGCATCGGTTGGAAAAATTGTTCGATGGACTTTGCAGTCGAGCGAATGAATGGTTTTTTTTTTACCATCGCATCGGTTGGAAAAATTGTTCGATGGACTTTGCAGTCGAGCGAATGAATGGTTTTTTTTTACCATCGCATTGGTTGGAAAAATTGTTCAATGGGCTTTTTCAGTCGAACGAATAAATGGTTTTTTTTTTACCATCGCATCGGTTTTAAAAATTGTTCGATGGATTTTGCTGTATAACGAATGAATGGTTTATTTTTACCATCGCATCGGTTGGAAAAATTCTTCGATGGATTTTGCAGTCGAATGAATGAATGGTTTTTTTTTTACCATCGCATCGGTTGGAAAAAATGTTCAATGGGTTTTTTCAGTCGAACGAATGAATGTTTTCTTTTTACAATCACATCGGTTTTAAAATTGTTCGATGGATTTTGTTACTCGGGCGAATGAATGGTTTTTTTTACCATTGCATCGGTTGGAAAAATTGTTCGATGGATTTTGCAGTCGAATGAATGAATGGTTTTTTTTTTACCATCGCATCGGTTGGAAAAATTGTTCGATGGATTTTCCAGTCGAACTAATGAATGTTTTTTTTTTACCATCGCATCGGTTATAAAAATTGTTCGATGGATTTTGCAGTCGAACGAATCCGTTCTTTTTTTTTACCATCGCATCGGTTGGAAAAACTGTTCGATGGATTTTGCTGTCGAACGAATGAATGGTTTTTTTTTACCATCGCATCGGTTGGAAAAATTGTTCGATTTATTTTGCAGTCGAACGAATAAAAGTTTTGTTTTTTACCATCGCATCCGTTGGAAAAATTGTTCGATTTATTTTGCAGTCGAACGATTGAGTGTTTTTTTTTAACATCGCATCCGTTGGAAAAATTGTTCGATACATTTTGCAGTCGAACGAATGAATGGTTTTTTTTTTACCATCGCATCGGTTGCAAAAATTATTCGATGGATTTTGCAGTCGAACGAATGAATGATTTTTTTTTACCATCGCATCGGTTGGAAAAATTGTTCGATTTATTTTGCAGTCGAACGAATAAAAGTTTTGTTTTTTACCATCGCATCCGTTGGAAAAATTGTTCGATTTATTTTGCAGTCGAACGATTGAGTGTTTTTTTTTAACATCGCATCCGTTGGAAAAATTGTTCGGTACATTTTGCAGTCGAACGAATGAATGGTTTTTTTTACCTTGGCATCATTTGGAAAAATTGTTCGATTTATTTTGCAGTCGAACGAATGAATGGTTTTCTTTTAAAATCGCAACGGTTGGAAAAATTGTTCGATGGATCTTGCAGTCGAACGAATGAATGGTTTTCTTTTAAAATTGCATCGGTTGGAAAAATTGTTCGATGCATTTTGCAGTCGAACGAATGAATGGTTTTTTTACCATCGCATCGGTTGGAAAAATTGTTCGATGGATCTTGCAGTCGAACGAATGAATGGTTTCCTTTTAAAATCGCATCGGTTGGAAAAATTGTTCGATGGATTTTGCAGTCGAACGAATGAATGATTTTTTTTACCATCGCATCGGTTGGAAAAATTGTCCGATGGATCTTGCAGTCGAATGAATGAATGGTTTTCTTTAAAATCGCATCGGTTGGAAAAATTGTTCGATGGATTTTGCAGTCGAACGGATGAATGGTTTTTTTTACCATCGCATCGGTTGGAAAAATTGTACGATGGATCTTGCAGTCGAACGAATGAATGGTTTCCTTTTAAAATCGCATCGGTTGGAAAAATTGTTAGATGGATTTTGCAGTCGAACGAATGAATAGTTTTTTTTTTTTTAAATCGCGTCGGTTGGAATAATTGTTCGATGGATTTTGCAGTCGAACAAATAAATGTTTTTTTTTAATTTGATTAGACTTTGAACCATCGTATCGGTTTGAAAAATTGTTCGATGGATTTTGCAGTCGAAAGAATGAATGGTTTTTTTTACAATCACATCGGTTTTAAAATTGTTCGATGGATTTTGTCAGTCGGAAGAATGAATGGTTTTTTTTTTAATATCGCATCGGTTGGAAAAAGTGTTCGATGGATTTTGCAGTCGAATGAATGAATGGTTTTTTTTTTACCATCGCATCGGTTTGAAATATTTTTCGATGGACTTTGCAGTCGAGCGAATGAATAGCTTTTTTTAAAATCGCATCGGTTGGAAAAATTGTTCAATGGGCTTTTTCAGTCGAACGAATAAATGGTTTTTTTTTTTTTACCATCGCATCGGTTTTAAAAATTGTTCGATGGATTTTGCTGTCCAACGAATGAATGGTTTTTTTTTTACCATCGCATCGGTTGGAAAAATTCTTCGATGGATTTTGCTGTCCAACGAATGAATGGTTTTTTTTACCATCGCATGGGTTGGAAAAATTGTTCAATGGGTTTTTTCAGTCGAACGAATGAATGTTTTTTTTTTACAATCACATCGGTTTTAAAATTGTTCGATGCATTTTGTTACTCGGGCGAATGAATGGTTTTTTTTTACCATTGCATCGGTTGGAAAAATCGTTCGATGGATTTTGCAGTCGAATGAATGAATGGTTTTTTTTTTTACCATCGCATCGGTTGGAAAAATTGTTCGATATATTTTGGAGCCGAGCGAATGAATGGTTTTTTTTTACCATCGCATCGGTTTTAAAAATTGTTCAATGGGTTTTTTTCAGTCGAACGAATGAATGGTATTTTTTTACCTTCGCATCGGTTTAAAAAATTGTTCGATTGATTTTGCAGTCGAATGAATGAATGGTTTTTTTATACCATCGCATCGGTTGGAAAAATTGTACAATGGGTCTTTTCAGTCGAACGAATGAATGGTTTTTGTTTTAATATCGCATCGGTTGGAAAAATTGTTCGATGGACTTTGCAGTCGAATGAATGAATGGTTTTTTTTTACCATCGCATCGGTTGGAAAAATTGTTCGATGGACTTTGCAGTCGAGCGAATGAATGGTTTTTTTTTTACCATCGCATCGGTTGGAAAAATTGTTCGATGGACTTTGCAGTCGAGCGAATGAATGGTTTTTTTTTACCATCGCATTGGTTGGAAAAATTGTTCAATGGGCTTTTTCAGTCGAACGAATAAATGGTTTTTTTTTTACCATCGCATCGGTTTTAAAAATTGTTCGATGGATTTTGCTGTATAACGAATGAATGGTTTATTTTTACCATCGCATCGGTTGGAAAAATTCTTCGATGGATTTTGCAGTCGAATGAATGAATGGTTTTTTTTTTACCATCGCATCGGTTGGAAAAAATATTCAATGGGTTTTTTCAGTCGAACGAATGAATGTTTTTTTTTTACAATCACATCGGTTTTAAAATTGTTCGATGGATTTTGTTACTCGGGCGAATGAATGGTTTTCTTTTACCATTGCATCGGTTGGAAAAATTGTTCGATGGATTTTGCAGTCGAATGAATGAATGGTTTTTTTTTTACCATCGCATCGGTTGGAAAAATTGTTCGATGGATTTTCCAGTCGAACTAATGAATGTTTTTTTTTTACCATCGCATCGGTTATAAAAATTGTTCGATGGATTTTGCAGTCGAACGAATCCGTTGTTTTTTTTTTACCATCGCATCGGTTGGAAAAACTGTTCGATGGATTTTGCTGTCGAACGAATGAATGGTTTTGTTTTTACCATCGCATCGGTTGGAAAAATTGTTCTGTTTATTTTGCAGTCGAACGAATGAATGGTTTCTTTTTTAACATCGCATCGGTAGGAAAAATTGTTCGATAGATTTTGCAGTCGAACGAATGAATGTTTTTTTTTTACCATCGCTTCGGTTGGAAAAATTGTTCGATGGATTTTGCAGTCGAACGAATGAATGGTTTTTTTTTATCCTCGCATTGGTTGGAAAAATTGTTTGATGGATTTTGAAGTCGAACGAATGGATGGTTTTTTTTTACCATCGCATCGGTTGGAAAAATTGTTCGATGGATTTTGCAGTCGAACGAATGAATGGTTTCTTTTTTAACATCGCATCGGCAGGAAAAAATTTTCGATAGATTTTGCAGTCAAACGAAGGAATGTTTTTTTTTACCATCGCATCGGTTGGAAAAATTGTTCGATGGATTTTGCAGTCGAACGAATGAATGGTTTTTTTTTTACCATCGCATTGGTTGGAAAAATTGTTTGATGGATTTTGAAGTCGAACGAACGAATGTTTTTTTTTACCATCGCATCGGTTGGAGAAATTGTTCGATGGATTTGCCAGTCGAATGAATGAATTTTTTTTTTTTACCATCACGTCGGTTGGAAAAATTGTTCGATTTATTTTGCAGTCGAAGGAATGAATGGTTTATTTCATACCATCGCATCGGTTGGAAAAAGTTTTCGATGGATTTTGCAGTCGAACGAATGAATGTTTTTTTTTTAAAAATCACATCGGTTGGAAAAATTGTTCGATGGACTTTGCAGTCTTACGAATCAATGGTTCTTTTATACCATCGCATCGGTTGGAAAAGTTGTTCGATGGATTTTGCAATCGAACGAATGAATGGTTTTTCTTTACTATCGCATCGGTTGGAAAAATTGTTTGATGGATTTTGAAGTCGAACGAATGAATGGTTTTTTTTTTACCATCGCATCGGTTGGAAAAATTGTTCGATGGATTTTCCAGTCGAACGAATGAATGTTTTTTTTTACCATCGCATCGTTTGGAAAAATTGTTCGATGGATTTTGCAGTCGAACGAATGACTTCCTTTTTTTACCATCGCATCGGTTGGAAAAACTGTTCGATGGATTTTGCAGTCGAACGAATGAATGGTTTTGTTTTTACCATCGCATCGGTTGGGAAAATTGTTCTATTTATTTTGCAGTCGAGCGAATGAATGGTTTTTTTTTACCATCGCATCGGTTGGAAAAATTGTTCAATGGGCTTTTTCAGTCGAACGAATAAATGGTTTCTTTTTTACCATCGCATCGGTTTTAAAAATTGTTCGATGGATTTTGCTGTCCAACGAATGAATGGTTTTTTTTTACCATCGCATCGGTTGGAAAAAGTTTTCGATGGTTTTTTCAGTCGAACGAATGAATGTTTTTTTTTTACAATCACATCGGTTTTAAAATTGTTCGATTTATTTTGTTACTCGGGCGAATGAATGGTTTTTTTTTACCATTGCATCGGTTGGAAAAATTGTTCGATGGATTTTGCCGTCGAATGAATGAATGGTTTTTTTTTTACCATCGCATCGGTTGGAAAAATTGTTCGATGGATTTTCCAGTCGAACTAATGAATGTTTTTTTTTTACCATCGCATCGGTTATAAAAATTGTTCAATGGATTTTGCAGTCGAACGAATCAGTGGTTTTTTTTACCATCGCATCGGTTGGAAAAACTGTTCGATGGATTTTGCTGTCGAAAGAATGATTGGTTTTGTTTTTACCATCGCATCGGTTGGAAAAATTGTTCTATTTATTTTGCAGTCGAACGAATGAATGGTTTCTTTTTTAACATCGCATCGGTAGGAAAAATTTTTCGATAGATTTTGCAGTCGAACGAATGAATGGTTTTTTTTTACCATCGCATTGGTTGGAAAAATTGTTTGATGGATTTTGAAGTCGAACGAATGATTGGTTTTTTTTTAACATCGCATCGGTAGGAAAAATTTTTCGATAGATTTTGCAGTCGAACGAATGAATGTTTTTTTTTTTACCATCGCATCGGTTGGAAAAATTGTTCGACGGATTTTGCAGTCGAACGAATGAATGGTTTCTTTTTTAACATCGCATCGGTAGTAAAAATTTTTCGATAGATTTTGCAGTCGAACGAATGAATGATTTTTTTTTACATCGCATCGGTTGGAAAAATTATTCGATGGATTTTGCAGTCCAGCGAATGAATGGGTTTTTTTTCGCTTGTTTGGAATTTGAACTATCGCATCGATTTAAAAAATTGTTCGATGGATTTTGCAGTCGAACGAATGAATGATTCTTTTTTACCATCGCGTCTGTTGGAAAAATTGTTCGATGGATTTTGCAGTCGAACGAATGAATGGCTCTTGTTTACTGTCGCATCGATTGGAAAAATTGCTCGATGAATTTTGCAGCCGAACGAATGAATGATTTTTTTTTACCATCGCATCGGTTGAAAAAATTGTTCGAGGGATTTTGCAGTCCAGCGAATGAATGGGTTTTTTCACTTGTTTGGAATTTGAACCATCGCATCGGTTTAAAAAATTGTTCGATGGATTTTGCAGTCGAACGAATAAATTGTTTTTTTTTACCATCGCATCGGTTGGAAAAATTGTGCGATGGATTTTGCAGTCGAACGAATGAATGGTTTTTTTTTAAATCGCATTGGTTGAAAAAATTGTTCGATCGATTTTGCAATCGAACGAATGAATGGTTTTGCTTTTACCATCGCATCGGTTAAAAAAAATTGGCGATTAATTTTGCAGTCGAACGAATGAATGGTTTTTTTACCATCGCATCGGTTGGAAAAATTATTCGATGGATTTTGCAGTCGAACGAATGAATGTTTTTTTTTTAATATGGCACCGGTTTTAAAAATCGTTCGATGGATTCTGCAGTCGGACGAATGAATTGTTTTTTTCACCATCGCATTGGTTGAAAAAATTGTTCGATTTATTTTGCAGTCCAGCGAATGAATGGGTTTTTTTCACTTGTTTATAATTTGAACCATGGCATCGGTTTAAAAAATTTTTCGATGAATTTTGCAGTCGAACGATTAAATGTTTATTTTTTACTATCGCATCAGTTATAAAAATTGTTCAATGGATTTTGCAATCCAGCGAATGAATGGTTTTTTTTTTTTTTTAAATCGAATCGGTTGGAAAAATTGTTCGATGGATTTTGCAGTCGAACGAATGAATGGTTTTTTTTTTACAATCGCATCGGACTTAAAAATTGTTCGATGGATTTTGCAGTAGAACGAATTAATGGTTTTTATTTTACCATCGCACCACTTGGGAAAATTGTTCGATGGATTTTGCAGTCGAACGAATGAGTGGTTCTTTTTTACCGTCGCATTGGTTGGAAAAATTTTTCGATGGATTTTGCAGTCCAGCGAATAAATGTTCTTTTTTCACTTGTTTGGAATTTGAGCCATCGCATCGGTTTAAAAAATTGTTCGATGGATTTTTCAGTCGAACGAATGAGTGGTTTTTTTTTACCACCGCATCGGTTGGAAAAATTGTTCGATGGATTTTGCAGTCGAACGAATGAATGTTTTTTTTTTCCATCGCATCGGTTGGAAAAATTGTTCGATGGATTTTGCAATCGAAAGAATGAATGGTTTTGCTTTTCCCATCGCATCGGTTAAAAAAATTTGTCGATGGATTTTGCAGTCGAACGAATGAATGGTTTTTTTTCCATCGAATCGGTTGGAAAAATTGTTCGATGGATTTTGCAGTCGAACGAATGAATGGTTTTTTTTTACCATCGCATCGGATGGAAAAATTGTTCGATATATTTTGCAGTCGGACGAATGAATGGTTTTTTTACCATCGCATCGGTTGGAAAAATTGTTCGATGGGTTTTGCAGTCGAACGAATGAATGGTTTTTTTTACCATCGCATCGGTTGGAAAAATTGTTCGATAAATTTTGCAGTCGAACGAATGAATGGTTTTTTTTACCATCGCATCGGTTGGAAAAATTGTTGGATGGATTTTGCAGTCGAACGAATGAATGGTTTTTTTACCATCGGATCGGTTGGAAAAATTGTTCGATGGATTTTGCAGTCGAACGAATGAATGGTTTTTTTTATTACCATCGCATCGGTTGCAAAAATTGCTCGTAGGATTTTGCAGTCGAAGGAATGAATAGTTTTTTTTTTACCATCGCATCGGTTTAAAAAATTGTTCGATGGATTTTGCAGTCGAACGAATGAATGGTTTGTTTTTTTTACCATCGCATCGGTTGGAAATATTGTTCGATGGATTTGGCAGTGGAACGAATGGATGGTTTTTTTTTCAGTTGTTTGGACTTTGAACCATCGCATGTTGGAAAATTGTTCAATGGATTTTGCAGTCGAACGGATGAATGGTTTTTTTTACCATCGCATCGGTTGGAAAAATTGTTCGATGGATTTTGCAGTCGAACGAATGAATGATTTTTTTTTACCATCGCATCGGTGCAAAAAATTGTTCGATGGATTTTGCAGTCGAACGAATAAATGGTTTTTTTTTGCCATTGCATCGGTTGGAAAAATTGTTCGATGGATTTTGCAGTCGAACGAATGAATGGTTTTTTTTTACCATGGCATCGGTTGGAAAGATTGTTCGATGGTTTTTCAAGTGGAACGAATGATTGGTTTTTTTTACCATCGCATCGGTTGGAAAAATTGTTCGATTTATTTTGCAGTCGAACGAATAAATGTTTTGTTTTTTACCATCGCATCCGTTGGAAAAATTGTTCGATTTATTTTGCAGTCGAACGAATGAATGGTTTTTTTTTAACATCGCAACCGTTGGAAAAATTGTTCGATGGTTTTTGCAGTCGAACGAATGAATGATTTTTTTTACCATGGCATCATTTTGAAAAATTGTTCGATGGATTTTGCAGTCGAACGAATGAATGTTTTTCTTTTAAAATCGCAACGGTTGGAAAAATTGTTCGATGGATTTTGCAGTCGAACGAATGAATGGTTTTTTTTACCATCGCTTCGGTTGGAAAAATTGTTCGATGGATCTTGCAGTCGAACGAATGAATGGTTTTCTTTTAAAATTGCATCGGTTGGAAAAATTGTTCGATGGATTTTGCAGTCGAATGAATGAATTGTTTTTTTTTACCATCGCATCATTTGGAAAAATTGTTCGATGGATCTTGCAGTCGAACGAATGAATGGTTTCCTTTTAAAATCGCATCGGTTCAAAAAATTGTTCGATGGATTTTGCAGTCGAACGAATGAATGGCTTTTTTACCTTCGCATCGGTTGGAAAAATTGTTCGATGGATCTTGCAGTCGAACGAATGAATGGTTTTCTTTAAAATCGCATCGGTTGGAAAAATTGTTCGATGGATTTTGCAGTCGAACGGATGAATGGTTTTTTTTTACCATCGCATTGGTTGGAAAAATTGTTCGATGGATCTTGCAGTCGAACGAATGAATGGTTTCCTTTTAAAATCGCATCGGTTGGAAAAATTGTTCGATAGATTTTGCAGTCGAACGAATGAATAGTTTTTTTTTTTTAAATCGCGTCGGTTGGAATAATTGTTCGATGGATTTTGCAGTCGAACAAATAAATGTATTTTTTTAATTTGATTAGACTTTGAACCATCGTATTGGTTTGAAAAATTGTTCGATGGATTTTCCAGTCGAAAGAATGAATGGTTTTTTTTACAATCACATCGGTTTTAAAATTGTTCGATGGATTTTGTCAGTCGGAAGAATGAATGGTTTTTTTTTAATATCGCATCGGTTGGAAAAATTGTTCGATGGATTTTGCAGTCGAATGAATGAATGGTTTTTTTTTACCATCTCATCGGTTGGAAAAATTGTTCCATGGACTTTGCAGTCGAGCGAATGAATGGTTTTTTTTTACCATCGCATCGGTTGGAAAAATTGTTCAATGGGCTTTTTCAGTCGAACGAATAAATGGTTTTTTTTTACCATCGCATCGGTTTTAAAAATTGTTCGATGGATTTTGCTGTCCAACGAATGAATGGTTTTTTTTTACCATCGCATCGAACAAATGAATGGTTTTTTTTTTAAATCGCATCGGTTGGAAAAACTGTTCGATGGATTTTTTAATCGAACGAATTAATGGTTTTTTTTTCCATCGCATCGGTCGGAAAAATTAATCAATTTATTTTGCAGTCGAACGAATGAATGGTTTTTCTTTACCATCGCATCGGTTTTAAAAATTATTCGATGGATTTTACAGTCGAACGAATGAATGTTTTTTTTTTTACCATCGCATTTTTTGGAAAAATTGTTCGATGGATTTTGCAGTCGAACGAATGAATGGTTTTTTTTACCATCGCATCTGTTGGAAAAATTGTTCAATGGATTTTGCAGTCGAACGAATGAATGGTTTGTTTTTTTACCATCGCATCGGTTGGAAAAATTGTTCGATGGATTTGGCAGTGGAACGAATGAATGGCTTTTTTTTCAGTTGTTTGGACTTTGAACCATCGCATGTTGGAAAATTTGTTCGATGGATTTTGCAGTCGAACGAACGAATGGCTTTTTTTTTACCATCGCAACGGTTGGAAAAATTGTCCGATGGAATTTGCAGTCGAATGATTGAATGGTTTTTTTTTACCATTGCATCGGTTGCAAAAATTATTCGATTGATTTTGCAGTCGAACGAATGAATGGTTTTTTTTTACCATCGCATCGTTGCAAAAAAATTGTTCGATGGATTTTGCAGTCGAACGAATGAATGGTTTTTTTTTACTATCGCATCGGTTCGAAAACTGTTCAGTGGATTTTGCAGTCGAATGAATGAACGGTGTTTTTTACCATCGCATCGGTTGGAAAATCTATTCGATGGATTTTGCGGTCGAACGAATGAATGGTTTTTTTAACATCCCATTGGTTTAAAAAAAATGTTCGAGGGATTTTGCAGTCGAACGAATGAATGTTTTTTTTTTTAAATCGCATCGGTTGGAAAAACTGTTCGATGGATTTTTTAATCGAACGAATTAATGGTTTTTTTTTTCCATCGCATCGGTCGGAAAAATTAATAGATAGATTTTGCAGTCGAACGAATGAATGGTTTTTCTTTACCATCGCATCGGTTTTAAAAATTGTTCGATGGATTTTGCAGTCGAACGAATGAATGTTTTTTTTTTACCATCGCATTTTTTGGAAAAATTGTTCGATGGATTTTGCAGTCGAACGAATGAATGGTTTTTTTTTACCATCGCATCTGTTGGAAAAATGGTTCAATGGATTTTGCAGTCGAACGAATGAATGTTTTTTTTTTTACCATCGCATCGATTTAAAAAATTGTTCGATGGATTTTGCAGTCGAACGAATGAACGGTTTTTTTTTACCATCGCATCGGTTGTAAAAATTGTTCGATGGATTTTGCAGTCGATCGAGTGAATGGTTTTTTTTTTACCATCGCATCGGTTGCAAAAATTGTTCGAGGGATTTTGCAGTTAAACGAATGAATGGTTTTTCTTTACCATCGCATCTGTTGGAAAAATTGTTCGATGGATTTTGCAATCGAACGAATGAATGGTTTTTTTTTTCATCGCATCGGCTGGAAAAATTGTTCGAAGGATTTTGCAGTCAAACGAATGAATGGTTTTTTTTTACCATCGCATCGGTTGGAAAAATTGTTCGATGGAATTTGCAGTCGAACGAATGAATGGTTTTTTTACCATCGCGTAGTTTGGAAAAATTGTTCGACGGATTTTGCAGTCGAACAAATAAATGTTTTTTTTTAATTTGATTAGACTTTGAACCATCGTATTGGTTTGAAAAATTGTTCGATGGATTTTGCAGTCGAAAGAATGAATGGTTTTTTTTACAATCACATCGGTTTTAAAATTGTTCGATGGATTTTGTCAGTCGGAAGAATGAATGTTTTTTTTTTTAATATCGCATAGGTTGGAAAAATTGTTCGATGGATTTTGCAGTCGAATGAATGAATGGTTTTTTTTTTACCATCGCATCGGTTGGAAAAATTGTTCCATGGACTTTGCAGTCGAGCGAATGAATGGTTTTTTTTTACCATCGCATCGGTTGGAAAAATTGTTCGATGGATTTGGCAGTGGAACGAATGAATGGCTTTTTTTTCAGTTGTTTTCACTTTGAACCATCGCATGTTGGAAAATTTGTTCGATGGATTTTGCAGTCGAACGAACGAATGGCTTTTTTTTTACCATCGCAACGGTTGGAAAAATTGTCCGATGGAATTTGCAGTCGAATGATTGAATGGTTTTTTTTTTACAATTGCACCGGTTGCAAAAATTATTCGATTGATTTTGCAGTCGAACGAATGAATGGTTTTTTTTTACCATCGCATCGTTGCAAAAAAATTGTTCGATGGATTTTGCAGTCGAACGAATGAATGGTTTTTTTTTTACCATCGCATCGGTTGGAAAACTGTTCAGTGGATTTTGCAGTCGAATGAATGAACGGTGTTTTTTACCATCGCATCGGTTGGAAAAACTATTCGATGGATTTTGCGGTCGAACGAATGAATGGTTTTTTTTAACATCCCATTGGTTGGAAAAAATGTTCGAGGGATTTTGCAGTCGAACGAATGAATGGTTTTTTTTTTAAATCGCATCGGTTGGAAAAACTGTTCGATGGATTTTTTAATCGAACGAATTAATGGTTTTTTTTTTCCATCGCATCGGTCGGAAAAATTAATCGATAGATTTTGCAGTCGAACGAATGAATGGTTTTTCTTTACCATCGCATCGGTTTTAAAAATTGTTCGATGGATTTTGCAGTCGAACGAATGAATGTTTTTTTTTTACCATCGCATTTTTTGGAAAAATTGTTCGATGGATTTTGCAGTCGAACGAATGAATGGTTTTTTTTTACCATCGCATCTGTTGGAAAAATGGTTCAATGGATTTTGCAGTCGAACGAATGAATGGTTTTTTTTTACCATCGCATCGATTGGCAAAATTGTTCGATAGATTTTGCAGTCGAACGAATGAACGGTTTTTTTTTACCATCGCATCGGTTGTAAAAATTGTTCGATGGATTTTGCAATCGAACGAATGAATGGTTTTTTTTTTCATCGCATCGGCTGGAAAAATTGTTCGAAGGATTTTGCAGTCAAACGAATGAATGGTTTTTTTTTACCATCGCATCGGTTGGAAAAATTGTTCGATGGAATTTGCAGTCGAACGAATGAATGGTTTTTTTACCATCGCGTAGTTTGGAAAAATTGTTCGACGGATTTTGCAGTCGAACGAATGAATGTTTTTTTTTTACCATCGCATCAGTTTTAAAACTTGTTAGCTGGATTTTGCAGTCGAACGGATGAATGGTTTTTTTTGCCATCGCATTGGTTGGAAAAATTGTTCTATGGATTTTTCAGTCGAACGAATAAATGGGTTTTTTTTTACCATCGCATCGGTTGGAAAAAATGTTAGATGGATTTTGCAGTCGAACGAATGAATGGTCCTTTTTTACCGTCGCATCGGTTGGAAAAATTGTTCGATGAATTTTGAAGTCGAACGAATGAATGTTTTTTTTTTACAATCGCATCGGTTAAAAAAATTGTTCGATGGATTTTGCAGTCGAACGAAAAATTGTTTTTTTTTTTACCATCGCATCGTTTGCAAAATATGTTCGAGGGATTTTGCAGTCGAACGAATGAATGGTTTTTTTTAACCATCGCATCTTTTGGAAAAATTGTTCGATGGATTTTGCAGTCGAACGAATGAATGGTTTTTTTTAACATCGCATCGGTTTAAAAAAATTGTTCAATGTTTTTTTTCAGTCGAACGAATGAATGGTTCTTTTTACCATGGCATCATTTGGAAAAATTGTTCGATGGATTTTGCAGTCGAACGAGTGGATGGTCCTTTTTACCATCGCATCGGTTGGAAAAATTGTTCGATGGATTTTGTAGTCGAACGAATGAATGGTTTTTTTTTATCATCGCATCGGTTGGAAAAATTGTTCGATGGATTTTGCAGTCGAACGAATGAATGGTTTTTTTTTACAATCACATCGGTTTTAAAATTGTTCGATGGATTTTGTCAGTCTGACGAATGAATGGTTTTTTTTTTTAATATCGCATCGGTTGGAAAAATTGTTCGATGGATTTCGCAGTCGAACGAATGAATGGTTTTTTTTACCATCGCATCGGTTAGGAAAATTGTTCGATGGATTTTGCAGTCGAGCGAATGAATGGTTTTTTTTTACCATCGCATCGGTTGGAAAAATTGTTCAATGGGCTTTTTCAGTCGAACGAACGAATGATATTTTTTTTACCATCGCATCGGTTAGGAAAATTGTTCGATGGATTTTGCAGTCGAGCGAATGAATGGTTTTTTTTACCATCGCATCGGTTGGAAAAATTGTTCAATGGGCTTTTTCAGTCGAACGAACGAATGATATTTTTTTTACCATCGCATCGGTTTGAAAAATTGTTCGATGGATTTTGCAGCCGAACGAATGAATGGTTTTTTTTTAAAATCGCATTGGTTGGAAAAATTGTTCGATGGATTTTGCAGTCGAACGAATGAATATTTTTTGTTACCATCGCATCGGTTGGAAAAATTGTTCGATGGATTTTGCAGTCGAACGAATGAATTTTTTTTTTACCGTCGCATCGGTTGGAAAAATTGTTCGATGGATCTTGCAGTCGAACGAATGAGTGTTTTTTTTTTAAATCGCATTTAATTTGAACTATCGCATCATTTGAAAAAATTGTTTGATGGATTTTGCAGTCGAAAGAATGAATAGTTTTTTTTTACCATCGCATCGGTTTTTAAAAATTGTTCGATGGATCTTGCAGTCGAACGAATGAATGGTTTTTTTTTACCATCGCATCGGTTTCGAAAATTGTTCGATGGATTTTGCAGTCGAACGAGTGCATGGTTTTTTCTTACCATCGCATCTTTTGGAAAAATTGTTCGATGGATTTTGCAGTCGAACGAATGAATGTTTTTTTTTTAAAAATCGCATCATTTGGAAAAATTGTTCGATGGATTTTGCAGTCGAACGAATGAATGGTTTTTTTTTTAAATCGCATCGGTTGAAAAAATTGTTCGATGGATTTTGCAGTGCAACGAATGAATGTTTTTTTTTTTTTACTATAACATCGGTTTAAAAAATTGTTCGATGGACTTTGCAGCCGAACAAATGAATGGTTTTTTTTTTACCACAACATCGGTTAGAAAAATTATTCGATGGAATTTGCAGCCGAACGAATGTATGGTTTTTTTTACCATCGCATCATTTGGAAAAATTGTTCGATTGATTTTGCAGTCGAACGAATGAATGGTTTTTTTTCACTTCTTTGGAATTTGAACCATCGCAACGGTTTTAAAAATTGTTCGATGGATTTTGCAGTCGAACGAATGAATGGTTTTTTTTACCATCGCATCATTTGGATAAATTGTTCGATTGATTTTGCAGTCGAACGAATGAATGGTTTTTTTTCACTTCTTTGGAATTTGAACCATCGCAACGGTTTTAAAAATTGTTCGATGGATTTTGCAGACGAATGAATGAATGGTCTTTTTTACCATGGCATCGGTTGGAAAAATTGTTCGATGGATTTTGCAGTCGAATGAATGAATGGTTTTTTTTGTACCATCGCATCGGTTGGAAAAATTGTTCGATGGATTTTGCAGTCGAACGAATGAATGGTTTTTTTTTTACCATCGCATCGGTTAGGAAAATTGTTCGATGGATTTTGCAGTCGAGCGAATGAATGGTTTTCTTTTACCATCGCATCGGTTGGAAAAATTGTTCAATGGGCTTTTTCAGTCGAGCGAACGAATGATATTTTTTTTACCATCGCATCGGTTTGAAAAATAGTTCGATGGATTTTGCAGTCGAACGAATGAATGGTTTTTTTTTTTCAAAATCGCATCGGTTGGAAAAATTGTTCGATGGATTTTACAATCGAACGAATGAATGGTTTTTTTTTTTTGAATCGCATCGGTTGAAAAAATTATTCGATGGATTTTGCAGTCGATCGAATGAATGTTTTTTTTTACCATAACATCGGTTTAAAAAATTGTTCGATGGACTTTGCAGTCGAACAAATGAATGGTTTTTTTTTTACCATAACATCGGTTGGAAAAATTATTCGATGGACTTTGCAGCCGAACGAATAAATGTTTTTTTTTTACCATCGCATCGGTTGGAAAAATAGTTCGATGGATTTTGCAGTCGAACGAATGAATGGTTTTTTTTTACCATCGCATCATTTGGATAAATTGTTCGATTGATTTTGCAGTCGAACGAATGAATGGTTTTTTTTCACTTCTTTGGAATTTGAACGATCGCAACGGTTGAAAAAATTGTTCGATGGATTTTGCAGACGAATGAATGAATGGTCTTTTTTACCATGGCATCGGTTGGAAAAATAGTTCGATGGATTTTGCAGTCGAACGAATGAATGGTTTTTTTTTACCATCGCATCATTTGGATAAATTGTTCGATTGATTTTGCAGTCGAACGAATGAATGGTTTTTTTCACTTCTTTGGAATTTGAACGATCGCAACGGTTGAAAAAATTGTTCGATGGATTTTGCAGTCGAATGAATGAATGGTTTTTTTTTTGTACAATCGCATTGGTTGGAAAAATTGTTTGATGGATTTTGCAGTCGAACGAATGAATGGTTTTTTTTTACCATCGCATCGGTTGAAAAAATTGTTCGATGGATTTTGAAGTCGAACGAATGTTTGGTTTTTTTTTTTAATCGCATCGGTTTGAAAAATTGTCTGATCTATTTTGCAGTCGAACGAATGAATGGTTTTTTTTTACTTGTTTGGAATTTGAACTATCGCATCTTTTGGAAAAATTGTTTGACGAATTTTGCAGTCGAACGAATGAGTGTTTTTTTTTACCATCGCATCGGTTGGAAAAATTGTTCGATGGATTTTGCAGTCGAATGAATTAATGGTTTTTTTTTTACCACTGCAACGGTTGGAAAAATTGTTCAATGGGTTTTTTCAGTCGAACGAATGAATGGTATTTTTTTACCATCGCATCGGTTTAAAAAATTGTTCGATGGATTTTGCAGTCGAACGAATGATTGGCTTTTTTTTACCATCGCATCGGTTTTGAAAATTGTTCGATGTATTGTGTTTTGCAGTCGAACGAATGAATGGCTTTTTTTTACCATAAAATTTTTTGAAAAATTGTTCGATGGATTTTGCAGTCGAACAAATGAGTGTTTCTTTTTTAGAATCGCCTCGGTTGGAAGAATTGTTTGATGGAATTTGCAGTCGAACGAATGAATGGTTTTGTTTACCACGGCATCGTTTGGAAAAATTATTCGATGGATATTGCAGTCGAACGAATGAATGGGTTTTTTTACCACCGCATCGGTTGGATAAATTGTTCGATGGATTTTGCAGTCGAACGAATGAATGGTTTTTTTTTACCATCGTATCGGTTGGAAAAATTTTTCGACCTCTTTTGCAGTCGAACGAATGAATGGATTTTTTACTAACGCATCGGCTGGAAAAATTGTTCGATGGATTTTGCCGTCGAACGAATGAATGGTATTTTGTTACCATCGCATCGGTTTAAAAAAATGTTCAATATATTTTGCAGTCGAACGAATGAATGGTTTCTTTTTACCATCGCATCGGTTGGAAAAATTGTTCAATGGATTTTGCAGTCGAACGAATGAATGGTTTTTTTTTACCATCGCATCGGTTGGAAAAATTATTCAATGGGTTTTTTCAGTCGAACGAATGAATGGTATTTTTTTTACCATCGCATCGGTTTAAAAAATTGTTCGATGGATTTTGCAGTCGAAAGAATGAATGGTTTTTTTTTACCATCGCATCGGTTGGAAAACTTGTTCAATTGGTTTTTTTTCAGTCGAACGAATAAATGGTATTTTTTTTACCATCGCATCGGTTTAAAAAATTGTTCGATGGATTTTGCAGTCGAACGAATGAATGGTTTTTTTTGCGATCGCATCAGCTGGAAAAATTGTTCAATGGATTTTGCATTCGAATGAATGAATGTTTTTTTTTACCACCGCATCGGTTGGAAAAATTGTTTGACGGATTTTGCAGTCGAACGAATGCATGGTTTGTTTCTTACCATCGCATCGGTTGGAAAAATTGTTCGATGGATTTTGCAGTCGAACGAATGAGTGGTTTTTTTTTATAATCGCATCGGTTGGAAAAATTGTTCGATGGATTTTGCGGTCGAACGAATGAATGTTTTTTTTACCATCGCATCGGTTGGAAAAATTGTTCAATGAAATTTGCAGTCAAACGAATGAATGTTTTTTTTTTACTATCGCATGGGTTTAAAAAATTGCTCGATAGATTTTGCAGTCGAACGAATGCATGGTTTGTTTCTTACCATCGCATCGGTTTTAAACAATTGCTCGATGGAATTTGCAGTCGAACGAATAAATGGTTTTTTTTTTACCATCGCATCGGTTTTGAAAATTGTTCGGATTATTTTGCAGTCGACCGAATGAATGGTTCTTTTTTACTATCGCATCGGTTGGAAAAATTGTTCGATATATTTTGCAGTCGAACGAATAAACGGTTTTTTTTTTTAAAAATCGCATCGGTTGGAAAAATTGTTCGAAGGATTTTGCAGTCGAACGAATAATGGTTTTTTTTTACCATCGCATCGGTTGGAAAAGTTCTTCGATGGATTTTGCTGTCCAAGGAATGAATGGTTTTTTTTACCATCGCAACGGTTGGAAAAATTGTTCAATGGGTTTTTTCGGTCGAGCGAATGAATGGTTTTTTTTACCATCGCAACGGTTGGAAAAATTGTTCAATGGGTTTTTTCAGTCGAGCGAATGAATGGTTTTTGTTTTACCATCGCATCGGTTGGAAAAATTGTTCGATGGATTTTGCAGTCGAACGAATGCATGGTTTTTTTACCATCGCATCGGTTGGAAAAATTGTTTGACGGATTTTGCAGTCGAACGAATGCATGGTTTGTTTCTTACCATCGCATCGGTTGGAAAAATTGTTCGATGGATTTTGCAGTCGAACGAATGAATGGTTTTTTTTTTATAATCGCATCGGTTGGAAAAATTGTTCGATGGATTTTGCAGCCGAACGAATGAATGTTTTTTTTACCATCGCATCGGTTGGAAAAATTGTTCAATGAAATTTGCAGTTGAACGAATGAATGTTTTTTTCTTACCATCGCATCGGTTGGAAAATTGTTCGAATTATTTTGCAGTCGAACGAATGAATGGTTTCTTTTACCATCGCATCGGTTGGAAAAATTGTTCTATGGATCTTGCTGTCCAACGAATGAATGGCTTTTTTTACCATCGCATCGGTTGGAAAAATTGTTCGATGTATATTGCAGTCGAACGAATGAATGGTTTTTTTTTACCATCGCATCGGTTTAAAAAATTGTTCTATGGATCTTGCTGTCCAACGAATGAATGGCTTTTTTTACCATCGCACCGGTTGGAAAAATTGTTCGATGTATATTGCAGTCGAACGAATGAATGGTTTTCTTTTACCATTGCATTGGTTGGAAAAATTGTTCGATTAATTTTGTTCGATGGATTTTGCAGTCCAACGAATTCGATATTCGATAGATTTTGCAGTCGAACGATTTAATGGTTTTCTTTTACCATTGCATCGTTTGGAAAAATTGTTCGATGGATTTTGTAGTCGAACGAATGAACGGTTTTTTTTAATCATCACATCGGTTGGAAAATTTGTTCAATGGATTTTGCAGTCCAAAGAATGAATTTTTTTTTTTTTAAATCGCATCGGTTGGAAAAATTGTTCGTTTGATTTTGCAGTCGAACGAATTAATGGTTTTTGTTTTACCATTGCATCGATTGGAAAAATTGTTCGATGGATTTTGCAGTCAAACGAACGAACTGCTTTTTGCCCTCGCATCGGTTAAAAAATTGTTCGATTTATTTTGCAGTCGAACGAATAAATGGTATTTTTTACCATCGCATCGGTTGGAAAAATTGTTCGATGGATTTTGCAGTCGAACGAATGAGTGGTTTTTGTTTTACCATTGCATCGATTAGAAAAATTGTTCGATGGATTTTGCAGTCGAACGGATGAATGGTTTTTTTTACCATTGCATCGGTATTAAAAATGGTTCGATAGATTTTGCAGTCGAACGAATGAATGGTTTTTTTTCACTTGTTTGGAATTTGAACCATCGCATCGGTTGGAAGAATTGTTCGACGGATTTCGCAGGCGAACGAATGAGTAGTTTTTTTTTTACCATCGCATCGGTTGGAAAAATTGTTCGATGGATTTTGCAGTCGAACGAATGAATGGTTTTTTTTTACCATGGCATCGGTTGGAAAAATTGTTCGATGGATTTTGCAGTCGAACGAATGAATGGTTTTTTTTTACCATCGCATCGGTTGGAAAAATTGTTCGTTGGATTTTGCCGTCGAACGAATGAATGGTTTTTTTTTTCACTTGTTTGGAATTTGAACTATCGCACCTTTTGGAAAAATTGTTTGATGAATTTTGCAGTCGAACGAATGAATGGTTTTTTTTTACCATCGCATCGGTTGGAAAAATTGTTCGATGGATTCTGCAGTCGAACGAATGAATGGTTTTTTTTAACCATCGCATCGGCTGGGAAAATTGTTCGATGGATTTTGCACTCGAACGAGTGCACGGTTTTTTCTTAAAGTCGCATCGGTTGGAAAAATTGTTCGATGGATTTTGCAGTTGAACGTTGGAAGAATTGTTTGATGGATTTTGCAGTCGAACGAATGAATGGTTTTGTTTACCACGGCATCGTTTGGAAAAATTATTCGATTTATATTGCAGTCGAACGAATGAATGGGTTTTTTTACCACCGCATCGGTTGGATAAATTGTTCGATGGATTTTGCAGTCGAACGAATGAATGGTTTTTTTTTACCATCGTATCGGTTGGAAAAATTTTTCGACCTCTTTTGCAGTCGAACGAATGAATGGATTTTTTACTAACGCATCGGCTGGAAAAATTGTTCGATGGATTTTGCAGTCGAACGAATGAATGGTATTTTTTTACCATCGCATCGGTTTAAAAAATTGTTCGATATATTTTGCAGTCGAACGAATGAATGGTTTCTTTTTACCATCGCATCGGTTGGAAAAATTGTTCAATGGATTTTGCAGTCGAACGAATGAATGGTTTTTTTTTACCATCGCATCGGTTGGAAAAATTATTCAATGGGTTTTTTCAGTCGAACGAATGAATGGTATTTTTTTTACCATCGCATCGGTTTAAAAAATTGTTCGATGGATTTTGCAGTCGAAAGAATGAATGGTTTTTTTTTACCATCGCATCGGTTGGAAAACTTGTTCAATGTGTTTTTTTTCAGTCGAACGAATAAATGGTATTTTTTTTACCATCGCATCGGTTTAAAAAATTGTTCGATGGATTTTGCAGTCGAACGAATGAATGGTTTTTTTTACCATCGCATCAGCTGGAAAAATTGTTCAATGGATTTTGCATTCGAACGAATGAATGGTTTTTTTTTATAATCGCATCGGTTGGAAAAATTGTTCGATGGATTTTGCGGTCGAACGAATGAATGTTTTTTTTAAAATCGCATCGGTTGGAAAAATTGTTCAATGAAATTTGCAGTCAAACGAATGAATGTTTTTTTTTTACCATCGCATGGGTTTAAAAAATTGCTCGATAGATTTTGCAGTCGAACGAATGCATGGTTTGTTTCTTACCATCGCATCGGTTTTAAAAAATTGCTCGATTTAATTTGCAGTCGAACGAATAAATGGTTCTTTTTTACTATCGCATCGGTTGGAAAAATTGTTCGATATATTTTGCAGTCGAACGAATAAACGGTTTTTTTTTTTAAAAATCGCATCGGTTGGAAAAATTGTTCGAAGGATTTTGCAGTCGAACGAATAATGGTTTTTTTTTACCATCGCACCGGTTGGAAAAGTTCTTCGATGGATTTTGCTGTCCAAGGAATGAATGGTTTTTTTTACCATCGCAACGGTTGGAAAAATTGTTCAATGGGTTTTTTCAGTCGAGCGAATGAATGGTTTTTGTTTTACCATCGCATCGGTTGGAAAAATTGTTCGATGGATTTTGCAGTCGAACGAATGCATGGTTTTTTTACCATCGCATCGGTTGGAAAAATTGTTTGACGGATTTTGCAGTCGAACGAATGCATGGTTTGTTTCTTACCATCGCATCGGTTGGAAAAATTGTTCGATGGATTTTGCAGTCGAACGAATGAATGGTTTTTTTTTTATAATCGCATCGGTTGGAAAAATTGTTCGATGGATTTTGCAGCCGAACGAATGAATGTTTTTTTTACCATCGCATCGGTTGGAAAAATTGTTCAATGAAATTTGCAGTTGAACGAATGAATGTTTTTTTCTTACCATCGCATCGGTTGGAAAATTGTTCGAATTATTTTGCAGTCGAACGAATGAATGGTTTCTTTTACCATCGCATCGGTTGGAAAAATTGTTCTATGGATCTTGCTGTCCAACGAATGAATGGCTTTTTTTACCATCGCATCGGTTGGAAAAATTGTTCGATGTATATTGCAGTCGAACGAATGAATGGTTTTTTTTTTACCATCGCATCGGTTTAAAAAATTGTTCTATGGATCTTGCTGTCCAACGAATGAATGGCTTTTTTTACCATCGCATCGGTTGGAAAAATTGTTCGATGTATATTGCAGTCGAACGAATGAATGGTTTTTTTTTTACCATCGCATCGGTTTAAAAAATTGTTCTATGGATCTTGCTGTCCAACGAATGAATGGCTTTTTTTTACCATCGCACCGGTTGGAAAAATTGTTCGATGTATATTGCAGTCGAACGAATGAATGGTTTTCTTTTACCATTGCATTGGTTGGAAAAATTGTTCGATTAATTTTGTTCGATGGATTTTGCAGTCCAACGAATTCGATATTCGATAGATTTTGCAGTCGAACAAATTAATGGTTTTCTTTTACCATTGCATCGTTTGGAAAAATTGTTCGATGGATTTTGTAGTCGAACGAATGAACGGTTTTTTTTAATCATCACATCGGTTGGAAAATTTGTTCAATGGATTTTGCAGTCCAAAGAATGAATGTTTTTTTTTTTAAATCGCATCGGTTGGAAAAATTGTTCGATGGATTTTGCAGTCGAACGAATTAATGGTTTTTGTTTTACCATTGCATCGATTGGAAAAATTGTTCGATGGATTTTGCAGTCAAACGAACGAACTGCTTTTTGCCCTCGCATAGGTTAAAAAATTGTTCGATTTATTTTGCAGTCGAACGAATAAATGGTTTTTTTTACCATCGCATCGGTTGGAAAAATTGTTCGATGGATTTTGCAGTCGAACGAATGAGTGGTTTTTGTTTTACCATTGCATCGATTAGAAAAATTGTTCGATGGATTTTGCAGTCGAGCGAATGAATGGTTTTTTTTACCATCGCATCGGTATTAAAAATGGTTCGATAGATTTTGCAGTCGAACGAATGAATGGTTTTTTTTCACTTGTTTGGAATTTGAACCATCGCATCGGTTGGAAGAATTGTTCGATGGATTTTGCAGTCGAACGAATGAATGGTTTTTTTTTACCATGGCATCGGTTGGAAAAATTGTTCGATGGATTTTGCAGTCGAACGAATGAATGGTTTTTTTTACCATCGCATCGGTTGGAAAAATTGTTCGTTGGATTTTGCCGTCGAACGAATGAATGGTTTTTTTTCACTTGTTTGGAATTTGAACCATCGCATCGGTTGGAAGAATTGTTCGATGGATTTTGCAGTCGAACGAATGAATGGTTTTTTTTTACCATCGCATCGGTTGGAAAAATTGTTCGATGGATTCTGCAGTCGAACGAATGAATGGTTTTTTTTTACCATCGCATCGGTTGGGAAAATTGTTCGATGGATTTTGCACTCGAACGAGTGCACGGTTTTTTCTTAAAGTCGCATCGGTTGGAAAAATTGTTCGATGGATTTTGCAGTTGAACGAATTAATGGTTTTTTTTTCACTTGTTTGGAATTTGAACCATCGCATCGGTTGGAAGAATTGTTCGCCGGATTTTGCAGGCAAACGAATGAGTAGTTTTTTTTTTACCATCGCATCATTTGGAAAAATTGTTCGATGGATTTTGCAGTCGAACGAATGAATGGTTTTTTTTACCATGGCATCGGTTAGAAAAATTGTTCGATGGATTTTGCAGTCGAACGAATGAATGGTTTTTTTTTACCATCGCATCGGTTGGAAAAATTGTTCATTGGATTTTGCCGTCGAACGAATGAATGGTTTTTTTTTCACTTGTTTGGAATTTGAACTATCGCACCTTTTGGAAAAATTGTTTGATGAATTTTGCAGTCGAACGAATGAATGGTTTTTTTTTACCATCGCATCGGTTGGAAAAATTGTTCGATGGATTCTGCAGTCGAACGAATTAATGGTTTTTTTTTACCATAACATCGGTTGGAAGAATTGTTTGATGGATATTGCAGTCGAACGAATAAATGGTTTTTTTTACCGTCGCTTCTTTTGGAAAAATTGTTCGATGGATTTTGCTGTAAAACGAAAAAATGGTTTTTTTTTACCATCGCATCTTTTCAAAAAATTGTTCGATGGATTTTGCAGTCGAAAGAATGATTGTTTTTTTTTACCATCGCATTGGTTGGGAAAATTGTTTGATGGATTTTGCAGTCGAACGAGTGAATGTTTTTTTTTTTTTAAATCGCATCGGTTGGAAAAATTGTTCGATGGATTTTGCAGTCGAACGAATGAATGTTTTTTTTTTACTATCGCATCGGTTGGAAAAATTTGTCCGGTGAATTTTGCAGTCGAACGAATGAATGTTTTTTTTTTACCATCGCATCGGTTGGAAAAGTTGTTCGATGGATTTTGCAGTCGACCGAATGAATGGTTTTTTTTGTTGCCATCGCATCGGTTGGAAAAATTGTTCGATGGATTTTGCAGTCGAACGAATGAATGGTTTGTTTCTTACCATCGCATCGGTTGGAAAAATTGTTCGATGGATTCTGCAGTCGAACGAACAAATGTTTTTTTTTTTCCACAATCGCATCAGTTTGAAAAAAATTGTTCTAGAGATTTTGCAGTCGAACGAATGCATGGCTTGTTTCTTACTATCGCATCGGTTGGAAAAATTGTTCGATGGATTTTGCAGTCGAACGAATATATGGTTTTTTTTTTACCATCGCATCGGTTGGAAAAATTGCTCGACTTATTTTGCAGTCGAACGAATAAATGGCTTTTTTTTTATCATCGCATCGGTTGGAAAAATTGTTCCATGGATTTTGCAGTCGAACGAATGAATGCTTTTTTTTTACCATCGCATCGGTTGGGAAAATTGTTTGATGGATTTTGCAGTCGAACGAGTGAATGGTTTTTTTCACTTGTATGGAATTTGAACTATCGCATCTTTTGGAAAAATTGTTTGATGGATTTTGCAGTCGAACGAATGAATGGGTTTTTTTTTTACCATCGCATCGGTTTAAAAAAATTATTCGATGGATTTTGCAGTCGAACGAATGAATGGTTTTTTTTTACCCTCGCATCGGTTGCTAAAATTGTTCGATGGATTTTGCAGTCGAACGAGTCCATGGTTTTTCTTAAAATCGCATCGGTTGGAAAAATTGTTAGATGGGTTTTGCAGTCGAACGAATGAATGGTTTTTTTTTACTATAACATCGGTTTTAAAAAATTGTTCGATTTGTTTTGCAGTCGAACGAATGAATGGTATTTTTTTTACCATCGCAGGTTTTTTAAAAATTGTTCGATGGATTTTGCAGTGGAACGAATGAATGGTTTTTTTTAACATCGCATCGGTTTGAAAAAATTGTTCGATGGATTTTGCAGTTGAACGAATGCATGGTTTTTTTTACCATCGCATCAGTTGGAAAAATTGTTCGATTAATTTTGCAGTCGAACGAATATATGTTTTTTTTTTACCATCGCATCAGTTGGAAAAATTGTTCTAAGGATTTTGCAGTCGAACGAATGAATGTTTTTTTTTACCAACGCATCGGTTGGAAAAATTCGTCGATGGATTTTGGTGTCCAACGAATGAATGGTTGTTTTTTACCATCGCATCGGTTGGAAAAATTGTTCGATGGATTTTGCAGTCGAACGAATGAATGGTTTTTTTTACCATCGCATCGGTTGGAAAAATTGTTCGATGAATTTTACAGTCGAGCGAATGAATGTATTCTTTTTTGCCATCGCATCGGTTGGAAAATTTGTTCGATATATTTTGCAGTCGACCGAATGGATGGTTTTTTTTTACCATCGCATCATTTGGAAAAATTGTTCGATGGATTTTGCAGTCGAACGAGTCAACGGTTTTTTTTATTATAGCATCGGTTGGAAAAATTGTTAGATGGATTTTGCAGTCGAACGAATCAATGGTTTTTTTTTACCATCGCATCGGTTGGAAAAATTGTTCGATGGATTTTGCAGTCGAACGAATCAACGGTTTTTTTTAATATAGCATCGGTTGGAAAAATTGTTAGATGGATTTTGCAGTCGAACGAATTAACGGTTTTTTTTAATATAGCATCGGTTGGAAAAATTGTTAGATGGATTTTGCAGTCGAAAGAATGATTGTTTTTTTTTACCATCGCATTGGTTGGGAAAATTGTTTGATGGATTTTGCAGTCGAACGAGTGAATGTTTTTTTTTTTTTAAATCGCATCGGTTGGAAAAATTGTTCGATGGATTTTGCAGTCGAACGAATGAATGTTTTTTTTTTACTATCGCATCGGTTGGAAAAATTTGTCCGGTGAATTTTGCAGTCGAACGAATGAATGTTTTTTTTTTACCATCGCATCGGTTGGAAAAGTTGTTCGATGGATTTTGCAGTCGACCGAATGAATGGTTTTTTTTGTTGCCATCGCATCGGTTGGAAAAATTGTTCGATGGATTTTGCAGTCGAACGAATGAATGGTTTGTTTCTTACCATCGCATCGGTTGGAAAAATTGTTCGATGGATTCTGCAGTCGAACGAACAAATGTTTTTTTTTTTCCACAATCGCATCAGTTTGAAAAAAATTGTTCTAGAGATTTTGCAGTCGAACGAATGCATGGCTTGTTTCTTACTATCGCATCGGTTGGAAAAATTGTTCGATGGATTTTGCAGTCGAACGAATATATGGTTTTTTTTTTACCATCGCATCGGTTGGAAAAATTGCTCGACTTATTTTGCAGTCGAACGAATAAATGGCTTTTTTTTTACCATCGCATCGGTTGGAAAAATTGTTCCATGGATTTTGCAGTCGAACGAATGAATGCTTTTTTTTTACCATCGCATCGGTTGGGAAAATTGTTTGATGGATTTTGCAGTCGAACGAGTGAATGGTTTTTTTCACTTGTATGGAATTTGAACTATCGCATCTTTTGGAAAAATTGTTTGATGGATTTTGCAGTCGAACGAATGAATGGGTTTTTTTTTTACCATCGCATCGGTTTAAAAAAATTATTCGATGGATTTTGCAGTCGAACGAATGAATGGTTTTTTTTTACCCTCGCATCGGTTGCTAAAATTGTTCGATGGATTTTGCAGTCGAACGAGTCCATGGTTTTTCTTAAAATCGCATCGGTTGGAAAAATTGTTAGATGGGTTTTGCAGTCGAACGAATGAATGGTTTTTTTTTACTATAACATCGGTTTTAAAAAATTGTTCGATTTGTTTTGCAGTCGAACGAATGAATGGTATTTTTTTTACCATCGCAGCTTTTGGAAAAATTGTTCGATGGATTTTGCAGTGGAACGAATGAATGGTTTTTTTTAACATCGCATCGGTTTGAAAAAATTGTTCGATGGATTTTGCAGTTGAACGAATGCATGGTTTTTTTTACCATCGCATCAGTTGGAAAAATTGTTCGATTAATTTTGCAGTCGAACGAATATATGTTTTTTTTTTACCATCGCATCAGTTGGAAAAATTGTTCTAAGGATTTTGCAGTCGAACGAATGAATGTTTTTTTTTACCAACGCATCGGTTGGAAAAATTCGTCGATGGATTTTGGTGTCCAACGAATGAATGGTTGTTTTTTACCATCGCATCGGTTGGAAAAATTGTTCGATGGATTTTGCAGTCGAACGAATGAATGGTTTTTTTTACCATCGCATCGGTTGGAAAAATTGTTCGATGAATTTTACAGTCGAGCGAATGAATGTATTCTTTTTTGCCATCGCATCGGTTGGAAAATTTGTTCGATATATTTTGCAGTCGACCGAATGGATGGTTTTTTTTTACCATCGCATCATTTGGAAAAATTGTTCGATGGATTTTGCAGTCGAACGAGTCAACGGTTTTTTTTATTATAGCATCGGTTGGAAAAATTGTTAGATGGATTTTGCAGTCGAACGAATCAATGGTTTTTTTTTACCATCGCATCGGTTGGAAAAATTGTTC
The DNA here is from genome assembly GCA_963082735.1 of Pocota personata. NCBI lineage: Eukaryota > Metazoa > Arthropoda > Insecta > Diptera > Syrphidae > Pocota > Pocota personata. The sequence continues at coordinate 158,088,448 of OY720429.1, forward strand.
GATGGATTTTGCAGTCGAACGAATCAACGGTTTTTTTTAATATAGCATCGGTTGGAAAAATTGTTAGATGGATTTTGCAGTCGAACGAATTAACGGTTTTTTTTAATATAGCATCGGTTGGAAAAATTGTTAGATGGATTTTGCAGTCGAACGAATCAATGGTTTTTTTTTATCATCGCATCGGTTGGAAAAATTGTTCGATGGATTTTGCAGTCGAACGAATGAATTTTTTTTTTCACTTGTTTGGAATTTGAACTATCGCATCGGTTGGAAAAATTGTTCGATGGATTTTGCAGTCGAACGAATGAATGGATTTTTTTGCCATCATGTCGGTTGGAAAAATTGTTTGACGGATTTTGCAGTCGATCGAATGAATGGTTTTTTTTACAATGACATCGGTTGGGAAAATTGTTCCATATATTTTGCAGTCGAACGAATGAATGTTTTTTTTTACCATCGCATCGGTTGGAAAAATATTTCGCTTTATTTTGTAGTCGAACGAATAAATGTTTTTTTTTTTACCATCGCATCGGTTGGAAAAATGTTCGATGGATTTTGCAGTCGAACGAATGAATGGTTTTTTTTTTACCATCTCATCGGTTGGAAAAATTGTTCGATAGATTTTGCAGTCGAACGAATGAATGGTTTTTTTTACTATCGCATCGGTTGGAAAAATTGTTCCATAGATTTTGCAGTCGAACGAATGAATGGTTTTTTTTTAACATCGCATCGGTTGGAAAAATTGTTCGATGGATTTTGCAGCCGAACGAATGAATGATTTTTTTTTTAACCATCGCATCGGTCTTAAAAATGGTTCGATATATTTTGCAGTCGAACGAATGAATGGTTATTTTTTTCACTTGTTTGGAATTTGAACCATCGCATTTTTTGGAAGAACTGTTCGATTTATTTTGCAGACGAACGAATGAATGGTTTTTTTTTACCGCCGCATCGGTTCGAAAAATTGTTCGATGGATTTTGCAGTCGAACGAATGAATGGTTTTTTTTTACCATCGCATGGGTTTAAAAAATTTATCGATGGATTTTTCAGTCGAACGAATGAATGGATTTTTTTTACCATCGCATCGGTTGGAAAAATTGTCCGTTGGATTTTGCAGTTGAACGAATGAATGGTTTTTTTTCACTTGTATGGAATTTGAACTATCGCATCTTTTGGAAAAATTGTTTGATGGATTTTGCAGTGGAACGAATGTATGGGCTTTTTTTTTACCATCGCATCCTTTGGAAAATTGTTCGATGGATTTTGCAGTCGAACGAATGAATTTATTTTGTTTTACCATCGCATCGGTTGCTAAAATTGTTCGACGGATTTTGCAGTCGAACGAGTGCATGGTTTTTTCTTACCATCGCATCGGTTTAAAAAATTGTTCGATGGGTTTTGCAGTCGAACGAATGAATGGTTTTTTTTTACCATCGCATCGGTTGGAAAAATTGTTCGACAGATTTTGCAGTCGAAAGAATGAATGGTTTTTTTTTACCATCGCATCGGTTGTAGAGATAGTTCGATGGATTTTGCAGTCGAACGAATAAGTGGTTTTTTTACTATCGCATCGGTTGGAGAAATTGTTCGATGGATTTTGCAGTCGAACGAATGATTGGTTTTTTTTTACAATCACAACGGTTTTAAAATTGTTCGATGAATTTTTTCAGTCGAACGAATGAATAGTTTTTTTTACCATCGCATCGGTTGGAAAAATTGTTCAATGGATTTTGCAGTCGTACGAATGAGTGGTTTTTTTTACCATCGCATAGGTCGGAAAAATTGTTCTATGGCTTTTTTCAGTCGGACGCATGAATCGTATTTTTTTACCATCGCATCGGTTTAAAAAATTGTTCGATGGATTTTGCAGTAGAACGAATGAATTTTTTTTTTTAACCATCGCATCGGTTTGAAAAAATTGTTCGATAGGTTTTGCAGTCGAACGAATGCATGGTTTTTTTACCATCGCATCTTTTGGAAAAACTGTCCTATGGATTTTGCAGTCGAACGAATATATGTTTTTTTTTACCATCGCATCGGTTGGAAAAATTGTTCTAAGGATTTTGCAGTCCAACGAATGAAAGTTTTTTTTTTACCATCGCATCAGTTGGAAAAATTGTTCGATGGATTTTGCAGTCGAACGAATGAATGCTTTTTTTACCACCGCATTGGTTTGAAAAAATTGTTCGATGGATTTTGCAGTCGAACGAATGAATTGTTTTTTTTTACCATCGCATCTGTTGGAAAAAATTTCGATGGATTTTGCAGCCGAACGAATGAATGGTTTTCTTTTTCCATCGCATCTGTTGGAAAAATTGTTCCATTTATTTTGCAGTCGAACAAATGAATGCTTTTTTTTACCATCGCATCGGTTTTAAAAATATTTCGATTTATTTTGCAGTCGAACGAATGAATGGTTTTTTTTAACATCGTATCGGTTGGAAAAATTGTTCCATGGATTTTGCAGTCGAACGAATGAATGGTTTTTTTTACCATCGCATCGGTTGGAAAAATATTTCGATTTATATTGCAGTCGAACGAATGAATTTTTTTTTTTACCATCCCATCGGTTGGAAAAATGTTCGATGGATTTTGCAGTCGAACGAACGAATGGTTTTTTTTTTAAAAAATCGGAACGGTTGGAAAAATTGTTCGATGGATTTTGCCGTCGAACGAATGAATTTTTTTTTTTATAATCGCATCGGTTGGAAAAATTGTTCGATTTATTTTGCAGTCGAACGAATGAATGATTTTTTTTTACCATCGCATCGGTCTCAAAAATCGTTCGATATATTTTGCAGTCAAACGAATGAATGGTTTTTTTTTACCATCGCATCGGTTTAAAAAATTTTTCGATGGATTTTTCAGTCGAACGAATGAATGGATTTTTTTTAATATCGCATCGGTTGGAAAAATTATCCGATGGATTTTGCAGTCGAACGAATGAATGGTTTTTTTTCACTTGTATGGAATTTGAGCTATCGCATCTTTTATAAAAATTGTTTGATGGATTTTGTAGTGGAACGAATGCATGGGTTTTTTTTTACCATCGCATCGGTTGGAAAAATTGTTCGATGGATTTTGCAGTCGAACGAATGAATGGTTTTTTTTTACCATCCCATCGGTTGCTAAAATTGTTCGATGGATTTTGCAGTCGAACGAGTGCATGGTTTTTTCTTACCATCGCATCGGTTTAAAAAATTGTTCGATGGGTTTTGCAGTCGAACGAATGAATGGTTTTTTTTTACCATCGCATCGGTTGGAAAAATTGTTCGACAGATTTTGCAGTCGTCCGAATGAATGGTTTTTTTTTACCATCGCATCGGTTGGATAAATTGTTCGATGGATTTTGCAGTCGTCCGAATGAATGGTTTTTTTTTTACCATCGCATCGGTTTAAAAAAATTGTTCTTCTTGGTTTTTTTACTATCGAACGAATGATTGTTTTTTTTTACAATCACAACGGTTTTAAAATTGTTCGATGGATTTTTTCAGTCGAACGAATGAATGGTTTTTTTTACCATCGCATCGGTTGGAAAAATTGTTCAATGGATTTTGCAGTCGAACGAATGAGTGGTTTTTTTTACCATCGCATCGGTTGGAAAAATTGTTCAATGGCTTTTTTCAGTCGGACGCATGAATCGTATTTTTTTTACCATCGCATTGGTTTAAAAAATTGTTCGATGGATTTTGCAGTCTAACGAATGAAATGTTTTTTTTACCAACACATCGGTTGGAAAAATTGTTCAGAGTTTTTTTTCAGTCGAACGAATGAATGGATTTTGTTTTACCATCGCATCGGTTATAAAAATTGTTTCATGGATTTTGCAGTCGAACGAATGAATGGTTTTTTTTTAACATCGCATCTGTTGGAAAATTCGTTCGATGGATTTTGCAGTCGAACGAATGAATGGTTTTGTTTTTGCCATCGAATCGGTTGGAAAAATTGTTCGATGGATTTTGCAGTCGAACGAATATATGGTTTTTTTTACCATCGCATCGGTTGGAAAAATTGTTCTAAGGATTTTGCAGTCGAACGAATGAAGGCTTTTATTTTACCATCGCATCGGTTGGAAAATTGTTCGCTGGATTTTGCAGTCGAACGAATGAATGGTTTTTTTTTTTACCATCGCATCGGCTAGAAAAATTGTTTGATGAATTTTGCAGTCGAACGAATGAATGTTTTTTTTTACCACTGCATTGGTTTGAAAAAATTGTTAGATGGATTTTGCAGTCAAACGAATGAATGGTTTTTTTTTTAACATCGCATCGGTTGGAAAAAATTTCGATGGATTTTGCAGCCGAACGAATGAATGGTTTTCTTTTAAAATCGCATCGGTTGGAAAAATTGTTCGACGGATTTTGCAGTCGAACGAATGAATGGATTTTTTCACCATCATGTTGGTTGGAAAAATTGTTTGACGGATTTTGCAGTCGAACGAATGCATGGTTTTTTTTACAATGACATTGGTTGGAAAAATTGTTTGACGGATTTTGCAGTCGTCCGAATGAATGGTTTTTTTTACCATCGCATCGGTTAAAAAAATATTTCGATTTATTTTGCAGTCGAACGAATGAATGTTTTTTTTTACCATCGCATCGGTTGGAAAAATGTTCGATGGATTTTGCAGTCGAACGAATGAATATTTTTTTTTTACCATCTCACCGGTTTTAAAAATTGTTCGATGGATTTTGCAGTCGAACGAATTAATGGTTTTTTTTACTATCGCATCGGTTTTAAAAATTGTTCGATAGATTTTGCAGTTGAGCGAATGGATGGTTTTTTTTTAACATCGCATCGGTTGGAAAAATTGTTCGATGTATTTTCCAGTCGAACGAATGAATGGTCTTTTTTGTTACTATCGCATCGGTTTTAAAAATTGTTCGATGGATTTTGCAGTCGAACGAATGAATGGTTTTTTTTACCATCGCATTGGTTGGAAAAAATTTCGATGGATTTTGCCGCCGAACGAATGCATGGTTTTCTTTTACCATCGCATCGGTTGGAAAAATTGTTCGATGAAATTGTTCGATATATTTTGCAGTCGACCGAACGAATGGTTTTTTTTTTTGCCATCGCATCACTTATAAAAATTGTTCGATGGATTTTGCAGTCGAACGAATGAATGGTTTTTGTTTACCATCGCATCGGTTGGAAAAAATTTCGATGGATTTCGCAGCCGAACGAATGAAAGGTTTTCTTTTACCATCGCATCGGTTGGAAAAATTGTTCGGTGCATTTTGCAGTCGAACGAATGAATGGTTTTTTTCTACCATCGCATCGGTTGGAAAAATTGTTCGATGGATTTTGCAGTCGAACGCATCAACTGTTTTTTTTACGATAGCATCGGTTTGAAAAATTGTTAGATGGATTTTGCAGTCGAACGAATAAATTTTTTTTTTTACCATCGCATCGGTTGGAAAAATGTTCGATGGATTTTGCAGTCGAACGAATGAATGGCTTTTTTACCATCTCATCGGTTGGAAAAATTGTTCGATAGATTTTGCAGTCGAACGAATGAATGGTTTTTTTTTAACATCGCATCGGTTGGAAAAATTGTTCGATGAAATTGTTCGATATATTTTGCAGTCGACCGAACGAATGGTTTTTTTTTTTGCCATCGCATCAGTTATAAAAATTGTTCGATGGATTTTGCAGTCGAACGAATGAATGGTTTTTGTTTACCATTGCATCGGTTGGAAAAAATTTCGATGGATTTCGCAGCCGAACGAATGAAAGGTTTTCTTTTACCATCGCATCGGTTGGAAAAATTGTTCGGTGCATTTTGCAGTCGAACGAATGAATGGTTTTTTTCTACCATCGCATCGGTTGGAAAAATTGTTCGATGGATTTTGCAGTCGAACGCATCAACTGTTTTTTTTACGATAGCATCGGTTTGAAAAATTGTTAGATGGATTTTGCAGTCGAACGAATAAATTTTTTTTTTTACCATCGCATCGGTTGGAAAAATGTTCGATGGATTTTGCAGTCGAACGAATGAATGGCTTTTTTACCATCTCATCGGTTGGAAAAATTGTTCGATAGATTTTGCAGTCGAACGAATGAATGGTTTTTTTTTAACATCGCATCGGTTGGAAAAATTGTTCGATGGATTTTGAAGTCGAACGAATGAATGGTCTTTTTTGTTACCATCGCATCGGTTGGAAAAATTGTTCAATGGATTTTGCAGTCGAACGAATGAATGGTTTTTTTTTAACATCGCATCGGTTGGAAAAATTGTTCAATGGATTTTGCAGTCGAACGAATGAATGGTCTTTTTTGTTACAATCGCATCGGTTGGAAAAATTGTTCGATGGATTTTGCTGTCCAACGAATGAATGGTTTTTTTTTACCATCGTATCGGTTGGAAAAAATTTCGATTGATTTTGCAGCCGAACGAATGAATGGTTTTTTTTTACCATCGCATCGGTTGGAAAAATTATTCGATGGATTTTGCAGTCGAACGAATGAATGGTTTTTTTTTTACCATCGCATCAGTTGGAAAAATTATTCGATGGATTTTGCAGTCGAACGAATGAATGGTTTTTTTTAACACCGCATCGGTTGGAAAAATATTTCGATTTATTTTGCAGTCGAACGAATGAATGGTTTTTTTTTTAATATCGTATCGGTTTTAAAAATCGTTCGATCAATTGTGCAGTCGAACGAATGAATGGTTTTATTTTAACATCGCATCGGTTGGAAAAATTGTTCGATGGATTTTGCAGTCGAACGAATGAATGTCTTTTTTTTTACCACCGCATCGGTTGGAAAAAATTTCGATGGATTTTGCAGCCGAACGAATGCATGGTTTTCTTTTACCATAGCATCGGTTGGAAAAATTGTTCGATGGATTTTGCAGTCGAACGAATGAATGGTTTTTTTTTATCATCGCATCGGTTGGAAAAATTTTTCGATGGATTTTGCAGTCGAACGAATGAATGGTTTTTTTTTTACCATTGCATCGGTTTTAAAAATTGTTCGATGGATTTTGCAGTAGAACGAATCAACGGTTTTTTTTACGATCGCATCGGTTTGAAAAATTGTTAGATCGATTTTGCAGTCGAACGAATCAATTGAATCAATGAATGGTTTTTTTATTTTTACCATTGCGTCGGTTGGAAAAATTGTTCGATAGATTTTGCAGTCGAACGAACGAATGGCTTTTTTTTACCATCGCATCGTCTGGGAAAATTGTTCGACGGATTTTGCAGTCGAACGAATGAATGGTTTTTTTTTATAATCGCATCGGTTGGAAAAATTCTTCGATGGATTTTGCAGTCGAACGAATGAATGTTTTTTTTTTTATAATCGCATCGGTTGAAAAAATTGTTCGATGGATTTTCCAGTCGAACGAATGGATGGTTTTTTTTACCATCGCATCGGTTGGAAAAATGTTGAATGGATTTTGCAGTCGAACGAATGAATGTTTTTTTTTACCATCGCATCGGTTGGAAAAATGTTGGATGGATTTTGCAGTCGAACGAATGAAAGGCTTTTTTTACCATCTCATCGGTTGGAAAAATTGTTCGATAGATTTTGCAGTCGAACGAATGAATGGTTTTCTTTTAACATCGCATCGGTTGGAAAAATTGTTCGATGGATTTTGCAGTCGAACGAATGAACGTTTTTTTTTTTAACATCGCATCGGTTGGAAAATTTGTTCGATGGATTTTGCAGTTAAACGAATGAATGGTCTTTTTTGTTACCATCGCATCGGTTGGAAAAATTGTTCGATGGATTTTGCAGTCGAACGAATGAATGGTCTTTTTTGTTACAATCGCATCGGTTGCAAAAATTGTTCGATGGATTTTGCTGTCCAACGAATGAATGGTGTTTTTTTAACATCGCGTCGGTTGGAAAAATTGTTCGACGGATTTTGCTGTCCAACGAATGAATGGTGTTTTTTTAACATCGCATCGGTTGGAAAAATTGTTCGATGGATTTTGCAGTCGAACGAGTGAATGGTTTTTTTTTACCATCGCATCGGTTGGAAAAAATTTCGATGGATTTTGCAGCCGAACGAATGCATGGTTTTCTTTTACCATAGCATCGGTTGGAAAAATTGTTCGATGGGTTTTGCAGTCGAACGAATGAATATTTTTTTTTACAATCGCATCGGTTGGAAAAGTTGTACGATGGATTTTGCAGTCGAACGAATGAATGGTTTTGATTTTACCATCGCATCAGTTGGAACAATTGTTCGATGGATTTTGCAGTCGATCAAATGAATTTTTTTTTTTACCATCGCATCGGTTGGAAAAATTGTTCTATGGATTAGTCGAACGAATGAATGGTTTTTTTTTACCATCGCATCGGTTGGAAAAATTGTTCGATGGATTTTGCAGTCGTATGAATGAACGGTTTTTTTTACCATCGCATTGGTTGGAAAAATTGTTCGATGGAATTTGCAGTCGAACGAATGAATGGTTATTTTTACCATCGCATCGGTTGGAAAAATTGTTCGATAGAATTTGCAGTCGAACGAAAAATGTTTTTTTTATAATCGCATCGGTTGGACAAATTATTCGATGGATTTTGCAGTCGAACGAATGAACGTTTTTTTTTTACCATCGCATCGGTTGGAAAAATTGTTCGATGGATTTTGCAGTCGAACGAATGAATGGTTTTTTTTTTCATCGCATCGTTTGGAAAAATTGTTCGATGGATTTTGCAGTCGAACGAATGAATGGTTTTTTTTCCATCGCATCAGTTGGAAAAATTGTTCGATGGATTTTGCAGTCAAACGAATGACTGGTTTTTTTTCCCATCGCATCGTTTGGAAAAATTGTTCAATGGATTTTGCAGTCGAACGAATGAATGGCTTTTTTTACCATCGCATCGTTTCGTAAAATTGTTCGATGGATTTTGCAGTCGAACGAACGATTGATTTTTTTTTTTTTTAATCGCATCGGTTGGAAAAATTGTTCGATGGATTTTGCAGTCGAACGAATGAATGGTTTTTTTTTACCATCGCATCGGTTGGAAAAATTGTTCGATGGATTTTGCAGTCGAACGAAAGAACGGTTTTTTTTTACTATCGCATCGGTTGGAAAAATTTATCAATGGATTTTGCGGTCGAACGAATGAATGGTTTTTTTTACCATTGCGTCGGTTGGAAAATTTGTTCGATATATTTTGTAGTCGAACGAATGAATGGTTTTTTTTCCATCGCATCGGTTGGAAAAATTGTTCGATGGATTTTGCAGTCGAACGAAAGAATGGTTTTTTTTTACTATCGCATCGGTTGGAAAAATTTATCAATGGATTTTGCAGTCCAACGAATGAATGGTTTTTTTTTACCATTGCGTCGGTTGGAAAATTTGTTCGATATATTTTGCAGTCGAACGAATGAATGTTTTTTTTTTCCATCGCATCGTTTGAAAAAATTGTTCGATGGATTTTGCAGTCGAAAGAATTTTTTTTTTTTTCCATCGCATCGTTTGGAAAAATTGTTCGATGGATTTTGCAGTCGAACGAAAGAATGGTTTTTTTTTACTATCGCATCGGTTGGAAAAATTTATCAATGGATTTTGCAGTCCATCGAACGAATGGTTTTTTTTTTACCATCGCATCGGTTGGAAAAATTGTTCGATGCAATTTGCAGTCGAACGAATGACTGGTTTTTTCTTACCATCACATCGGTTGGAAAAATTCTTCGATGGATTTTGCAGTCGAACGAATTTTTTTTTTTTTTCCATCGCATCGTTTGGAAAAATTGTTCGATGGATTTTGCAGTCGAACGAAAGAATGGTTTTTTTTTACTATCGCATCGGTTGGAAAAATTTATCAATGGATTTTGCAGTCCAACGGATGAATGGTTTTTTTTTACCATCGCATCGGTTGGAAAAATTGTTCAATGGATTTTGCAGTCGAACGAATGACTGGTTTTTTCTTACCGTCGCATTGGTTGGAAAAATTGTACGATGGATTTTGCAGTCGAACGAATGAATGGTTTTTTTTTACTATCGCATCGGTTGGAAAATTTGTTCAATGGAATTTGCAGTCGAACGAATGAATGGTTTTTTTTTACCATTGCGTCGGTTGGAAAAATTGTTCGATGTATTTTGCAGTCGAACGAATGAATTTTTTTTTTACCATCGCATCATTTGCAAAATTTGTTCGATGGATTTTGCAGTCGAACGAATGAATGCTTTTGTTTTTACCATCGCATCAGTTGGAACCATTGTTCGATGGATTTTGCAGTCGAACGAATGAATGGTTTTTTTTACCATCGCATCGTTTGGAAAAATTGTTCGATGGATTTTGCAGTCGAACGAATGAATGGTTTTTTTTTACTATCGCATCGGTTGGAAAATTTGTTCAATGGATTTTGCAGTCGAACGAATGAATGGTTTTTTTTTACCATTGCGTCGGTTGGAAAAATTGTTCGATGTATTTTGCAGTCGAACGAATGAATTTTTTTTTTACCATCGCATCATTTGCAAAATTTGTTCGATGGATTTTGCAGTCGAACGAATGAATGGTTTTGTTTTTACCATCGCATCAGTTGGAACCATTGTTCGATGGATTTTGCAGTCGAACGAATGAATGGTTTTTTTTACCATCGCATCGTTTGGAAAAATTGCTCGGTGGATTTTGCAGTCGAACGAATGAATGGTTTTTTTTTACCATTGCGTCGGTTGGAAAAATTGTTCGATGTATTTTGCAGTCGAACGAATGAATTTTTTTTTTACCATCGCATCATTTGCAAAATTTGTTCGATGGATTTTGCAGTCGAACGAATGAATGGTTTTGTTTTTACCATCGCATCAGTTGGAACCATTGTTCGATGGATTTTGCAGTCGAACGAATGAATGTTTTTTTTTTACCATCGCATCATTTGGAAAAATTGTTCGATGGACTTTGCAGTCGAATGATTAAGGTTTTTTTTACCATCGCATCGTTTGGAAAAATTGTTCGATGGATTTTGCAGTCGAACGAATGATTGATTTTTTTTTTTTTTAATCGCATCGGTTGGAAAAATTGTTCAATGGATTTTGCAGTCGAACGAATGAATGGTTTTTTTTACCATCGCTTCGGTTGGGAAAATGTTTGATGGATTTTGCAATCGAACGAATGAATGTTTTTTTTTACTTGCTTTTTTTTTTACTATCGCATCATTTGGAAAAATTTATCAATGGATTTTGCAGTCCATCGAACGAATGGTTTTTTTTTTACCATCGCATCGGTTGGAAAAATTGTTCGATAGAATTTGCAGTCGAGCGGAAGAATGTTTTTTTTATAATCGCACCGGTTGGACAAATTGTTCGATGGATTTTGCAGTCGAACGAATGAACGTTTTTTTTTTTACCATCGCATCGGTTGGAAAAATTGTTCGATGGATTTTGCAGTCGAACGAATGAGTGGTTTTTTTTTACCATCGCATTGGTTGGAAAAATTGTTCGATGGATTTTGCAGTCGAACGAATGATTGATTTTTTTTTTTTTAATCGCATCGGTTGGAAAAATTGTTCGATGGATTTTGCAGTCGAACGAATGAATGGTTTGTTTTTTCATCGCATCGTTTGGAAAAATTGTTCGATGGATTTTGCAGTCGAACGAATGAATGGTTTTTTTTTTTAAATCGCATCGGTTGGAAAAATTGTTCGATGGATTTTGCAGTCAAACGAATGACTGGTTTTTTTTCCCATCGCATCGTTTGGAAAAATTGTTCAATGGATTTTGCAGTCGAACGAATGAATGGCTTTTTTTACCATCGCATCGTTTGGAAAAATTGTTCGATGGATTTTGCAGTCGAACGAATGATTGATTTTTTTTTTTTAATCGCATCGGTTGGAAAAATTGTTCGATTAATTTTGCAGTCGAACGAATGAATGGTTTTTTTTTACCATCGCATCGGTTGGAAAAATTGTTCGATGGATTTTGCAGTCGAACGAAAGAACGGTTTTTTTTACTATCGCATCGGTTGGAAAAACTTATCAATGGATTTTGCGGTCGAACGAATGAATGGTTTTTTTTTACCATTGCGTCGGTTGGAAAATTTGTTCGATATATTTTGTAGTCGAACGAAAGAATGGTTTTTTTTTACTATCGCATCGGTTGGAAAAATTTTTCAATGGATTTTGCAGTCCAACGGATGAATGGTTTTTTTTACCATTGCGTCGGTTGGAAAATTTGTTCGATATATTTTGCAGTCGAACGAATGAATGTTTTTTTTTTCCATCGCATCGTTTGGAAAAATTGTTCGATGGATTTTGCAGTCGAAAGAATTTTTTTTTTTTCCATCGCATCGTTTGGAAAAATTGTTCGATGGATTTTGCAGTCGAACGAAAGAATGGTTTTTTTTTACTATCGCATCGGTTGGAAAATTTATCAATGGATTTTGCAGTCCATCGAACGAATGGTTTTTTTTTAACATCGCATCGGTTGGAAAAATTGTTCGATGCAATTTGCAGTCGAACGAATGACTGGTTTTTTCTTACCATCACATCGGTTGGAAAAATTCTTCGATGGATTTTGCAGTCGAACGAATTTTTTTTTTTTCCATCGCATCGTTTGGAAAAATTGTTCGATGGATTTTGCAGTCGGACGAAAGAATGGTTTTTTTTTACTATCGCATCGGTTGGAAAAATTTATCAATGGATTTTGCAGTCCAACGGATGAATGGTTTTTTTTTACCATCGCATCGGTATTAAAAATTGTTCGATGCAATTTGCAGTTGAACGAATGAATGGTTTTTTTTTACTATCGCATCGGTTGGAAAATTTGTTCAATGGATTTTGCAGTCGAACGAATGAATGGTTTTTTTTTACCATTGCGTCGGTTGGAAAAATTGTTCGATGTATTTTGCAGTCGAACGAATGAATTTTTTTTTTACCATCGCATCATTTGCAAAATTTGTTCGATGGATTTTGCAGTCGAACGAATGAATGGTTTTGTTTTTACCATCGCATCAGTTGGAACCATTGTTCGATGGATTTTGCAGTCGAACGAATGAATGGTTTTTTTTACCATCGCATCGTTTTTAAAAATTGCTCGGTGGATTTTACAGTCGGACGAATGAGTGTTTTTTTTTTTTTAATCGCATCGGTTGGAAAAATTGTTCGATGGATTTTGCAGTCGAACGAATGAATGTTTTTTTTTTACCATCGCATCGGTTGGAAAAATTGTTCGATGGACTTTGCAGTCGAACGATTAAGGTTTTTTTTACCATCGCATCGTTTGGAAAAATTGTTCGATGGATTTTGCAGTCGAACGAATGATTAATTTTTTTTTTTTTTAATCGCATAGGTTGGAAAAATTGTTCAATGGATTTTGCAGTCGAACGAATGAATGGTTTTTTTTACCATCGCTTCGGTTGGGAAAATGTTTGATAAATTTTGCAGTCGAACGAATGAATGTTTTTTTTACTTGCGTTTTTTTTTACTATCGCATCGGTTGGAAAAATTTATCAATGGATTTTGCAGTCCATCGAACGAATGGTTTTTTTTTACCATCGCATCGGTTGGAAAAATTGTTTCGATGCAATTTGCAGTCGAACGAATGACTGGTTTTTTCTTAAAATCACATCGGTTGGAAAAATTGTTCGATGTATTTTGCAGTCGAACGAATGAATTTTTTTTTTACCATCGCATCATTTGCAAAATTTGTTCGACGGATTTTGCAGTCGAACGAATGAATGGTTTTGTTTTTACCATCGCATCAGTTGGAACCATTGTTCGATGGATTTTGCAGTCGAACGAATGAATGGTTTTTTTTACCATCGCATCGTTTGGAAAATTTGCTCGGTGGATTTTACAGTCGGACGAATGAGTGTTTTTTTTTTTTAATCGCATCGGTTGGAAAAATTGTTCGATGGATTTTGCAGTCGAACGAATGAATGTTTTTTTTTTACTATCGCATCGGTTGGAAAAATTTATCAATGGATTTTGCAGTCCAACGGATGAATGGTTTTTTTTTACCATCGCATCGGTATTAAAAATTGTTCGATGCAATTTGCAGTTGAACGAATGAATGGTTTTTTTTTATTATCGCATTGGTTGGAAAAATTGTTCAATGGATTTTGCAGTCGGACGAATGACTGGTTTTTTCTTACCGTCGCATTGGTTGGAAAAATTGTTCGATGGATTTTGCAGTCGAACGAATGAATGGTTTTTTTTTACCATTGCGTCGGTTGGAAAAATTGTTCGATGTATTTTGCAGTCGAACGAATGAATTTTTTTTTTACCATCGCATCATTTGCAAAATTTGTTCGACGGATTTTGCAGTCGAACGAATGAATGGTTTTGTTTTTACCATCGCATCAGTTGGAACCATTGTTCGATGGATTTTGCAGTCGAACGAATGAATGGTTTTTTTTACCATCGCATCGTTTGGAAAATTTGCTCGGTGGATTTTACAGTCGGACGAATGAGTGTTTTTTTTTTTTAATCGCATCGGTTGGAAAAATTGTTCGATGGATTTTGCAGTCGAACGAATGAATGTTTTTTTTTTACTATCGCATCGGTTGGAAAAATTTATCAATGGATTTTGCAGTCCAACGGATGAATGGTTTTTTTTTACCATCGCATCGGTATTAAAAATTGTTCGATGCAATTTGCAGTTGAACGAATGAATGGTTTTTTTTTATTATCCCATTGGTTGGAAAAATTGTTCAATGGATTTTGCAGTCGGACGAATGACTGGTTTTTTCTTACCGTCGCATTGGTTGGAAAAATTGTTCGATGGATTTTGCAGTCGAACGAATGAATGGTTTTTTTTTTACTATCGCATCGGTTGGAAAATTTGTTCAATGGATTTTGCAGTCGAACGAATGAATGGTTTTTTTTTACCATTGCGTCGGTTGGAAAAATTGTTCGATGTATTTTGCAGTCGAACGAATGAATTTTTTTTTTACCATCGCATCATTTGCAAAATTTGTTCGACGGATTTTGCAGTCGAACGAATGAATGGTTTTGTTTTTACCATCGCATCAGTTGGAACCATTGTTCGATGGATTTTGCAGTCGAACGAATGAATGGTTTTTTTTACCATCGCATCGTTTGGAAAATTTGCTCGGTGGATTTTACAGTCGGACGAATGAGTGTTTTTTTTTTTAATCGCATCGGTTGGAAAAATTGTTCGATGGATTTTGCAGTCGAACGAATGAATGTTTTTTTTTTACTATCGCATCGGTTGGAAAAATTTATCAATGGATTTTGCAGTCCAACGGATGAATGGTTTTTTTTACCATCGCATCGGTATTAAAAATTGTTCGATGCAATTTGCAGTTGAACGAATGAATGGTTTTTTTTTATTATCGCATTGGTTGGAAAAATTGTTCAATGGATTTTGCAGTCGGACGAATGACTGGTTTTTTCTTACCGTCGCATTGGTTGGAAAAATTGTTCGATGGATTTTGCAGTCGAACGAATGAATGGTTTTTTTTTTACTATCGCATCGGTTGGAAAATTTGTTCAATGGATTTTGCAGTCGAACGAATGAATGGTTTTTTTTTACCATTGCGTCGGTTGGAAAAATTGTTCGATGTATTTTGCAGTCGAACGAATGAATTTTTTTTTTACCATCGCATCATTTGCAAAATTTGTTCGACGGATTTTGCAGTCGAACGAATGAATGGTTTTGTTTTTACCATCGCATCAGTTGGAACCATTGTTCGATGGATTTTGCAGTCGAACGAATGAATGGTTTTTTTTACCATCGCATCGTTTGGAAAATTTGCTCGGTGGATTTTACAGTCGGACGAATGAGTGTTTTTTTTTTTTAATCGCATCGGTTGGAAAAATTGTTCGATGGATTTTGCAGTCGAACGAATGAATGTTTTTTTTTTACCATCGTTGGAAAAATTGTTCGATGGACTTTGCAGACGAACGAATGAATGGTTTTTTTTCGCATCGGTTATAAGAATTGTTCGATGGATTTTGCAGTCGAACGAATGAATGCTTTTGTTTTTACCATCGCATCGGTTGGAAAAATTAGTTCAATGGATTTTGCAGTCGAACAAATGAGTGGTTTTTTTTAATTCGCATCGGTTGAAAAAATTGTTCGATGGATTTTGCGGTCGAACGAATGAAATTTTTTTTTTAATATAGCATCGGTTGGAAAAAATGTTCGATGGATTTTGCAGTCGAACGAATGAATGGCTTTTTTTACCATCGCATCGGTTGGGAAAATTGTTCGATGCAATTTGCAGTCGAACGAATGACTGGTTTTTCTTACCATCGCATCGGCTGGAAAAATAGTTCGATGGATTTTGCAGTCGAACGAATGAACTGTTTTTTTTCGCATCGGTTGGAAGAATTGTTCGATGGATTTTGCAGTCGAACGAATGAATGGTTTTGTTTTTACCATCTTTGTTGTTGGAAAAATTGTTCGATTGATTTTGCAATCGAACGAATGAATGGTTTTTTTTTACTATCGCATCGGTTGGAAAATTTGTTCAACGGATTTTGCAGTCGAACGAATGAATGGTTTTTTTTACCATTGCGTCGGTTGGAAAAATTGTTCGATGTATTTTGCAGTCGAACGAATGAGTGGTTTTTTTACCATCGCATCATTTGCAAAATTTGTTCGATGGATTTTGCAGTCGAACGAATGAATGGTTTTGTTTCTACCATCGCATCAGTTGGAACAATTGTTCGATGGATTTTGCAGTCGAACGAATGAATGGCTTTTTTACCATCGCATCGGTTGGAAAAATAGTTCGATGGATTTTGCAGTCGAACGAATGAATAGTTTTTTTTACCATCGCATCGTTTGGAAAAATTGTTCGATGGATTTTACAGTCGGACGAATGAATGTTTTTTTTTTAATATCGCATCGGTTGGAAAACTTGTTCGATGGATTTTGCAGTCGAACGAATGAGTTTTTTTTACCATCGCATTGGTTGGAAAAATTGTTCGAGGGATTTTGCAGTCGAACGAATGAACGTTTTTTTTTTTACCATCGCATCGGTTGGAAAAATTGTTCGATGGACTTTGCAGTCGAACGATTAAGGTTTTTTTTACCATCGCATCGTTTGGAAAAATTGTTCGATGGATTTTGCAGTCGAACGAATGAATGGTTTTTTTTTTACCATCGCATCGGTTGGAAAAATTTATCAATGGATTTTGCAGTCCAACGAATGAATGGCTTTTTTTTACCATCGCATCGGTAAGAAAAATTGTTCGATGCAATTTGCAGTTGAACGAATGACTGGTTTTTTCTTATCATCGCATCGGTTGGAAAAATTCTTCGATGGATTTTGCAGTCGAAAGAATGAACTGTTTTTTTTTTCGCATCGGTTGGAAAATTTGTTCAATGGATTTTGCAGTCGAACGAATGAATGGTTTTTTTTACCATTGCGTCGGTTGGAAAAATTGTTCGATGCAATTTGCAGTTGAACGAATGACTGGTTTTTTCTTATCATCGCATCGGTTAAAAAAATTCTTCGATGGATTTTGCAGTCGAAAGAATGAATTGTTTTTTTTTTCGCATCGGTTGGAAAAATTGTTCGATGGATTTTGCTGTCGAACGAATGAGTGGTTTTTTTTTACTATCGCATCGGTTGGAAAATTTGTTCAATGGATTTTGCAGTCGAACGAATGAATGGTTTTTTTTTACCATTGCGTCGGTTGGAAAAATTGTTCGATGGATTTTGCAGTCGAACGAATGAATGGTTTTTTTTACCATCGCATCATTTTTAAAAATTGTTCGATGGATTTTGCAGTCGAACGAATGAATGGTTTTTTTTACCATCGCTTCGGTTGGGAAAATGTTTGATAAATTTTGCAGTCGAACGAATGAATGTTTTTTTTACTTGCGTTTTTTTTTACTATCGCATCGGTTGGAAAAATTGTTCAATGGATTTTGCAGTCGAACGAATGAATGGTTTTTTTTTACCATTGCGTCGGTTGGAAAAATTGTTCAATGGATTTTGCAGTCGAACGAATGAATGGTTTTTTTTACCATCGCTTCGGTTGGGAAAATGTTTGATAAATTTTGCAGTCGAACGAATGAATGTTTTTTTTACTTGCGTTTTTTTTTTACTATCGCATCGGTTGGAAAAATTTATCAATGGATTTTGCAGTCCATCGAACGAATGGTTTTTTTTTTACCATCGCATCGGTTGGAAAAATTGTTTCGATGCAATTTGCAGTCGAACGAATGACTGGTTTTTTCTTAAAATCACATCGGTTGGAAAAATTCTTCGATGGATTTTGCAGTCGAACGAATTTTTTTTTTTTTTCCATCGCATCGTTTGGAAAAATTGTTCGATGGATTTTGCGGTCGAACGAAAGAATGGTTTTTTTTTACTATCGCATCGGTTGGAAAAATTTATCAATGGATTTTGCAGTCCAACGGATGAATGGTTTTTTTTTACCATCGCATCGGTATTAAAAATTGTTCGATGCAATTTGCAGTTGAACGAATGAATGGTTTTTTTTTATTATCGCATTGGTTGGAAAAATTGTTCAATGGATTTTGCAGTCGAACGAATGACTGGTTTTTTCTTACCGTCGCATTGGTTGGAAAAATTGTTCGATGGATTTTGCAGTCGAACGAATGAATGGTTTTTTTTTTACTATCGCATCGGTTGGAAAATTTGTTCAATGGATTTTGCAGTCGAACGAATGAATGGTTTTTTTTTACCATTGCGTCGGTTGGAAAAATTGTTCGATGTATTTTGCAGTCGAACGAATGAATTTTTTTTTTACCATCGCATCATTTGCAAAATTTGTTCGACGGATTTTGCAGTCGAACAAATGAATGGTTTTGTTTTTACCATCGCATCAGTTGGAACCATTGTTCGATGGATTTTGCAGTCGAACGAATGAATGGTTTTTTTTACCATCGCATCGTTTGGAAAATTTGCTCGGTGGATTTTACAGTCGGACGAATGAGTGTTTTTTTTTTTTAATCGCATCGGTTGGAAAAATTGTTCGATTTATTTTGCAGTCGAACGAATGAATGCTTTTTTTTTACCATCGTTGGAAAAATTGTTCGATGGTCTTTGCAGACGAACGAATGAATGGTTTTTTTTTACTATCGCATCGGTTGGAAAAATTTATCAATGGATTTTGCAGTCCAACGGATGAATGGTTTTTTTTTACCATCGCATCGGTATTAAAAATTGTTCGATGCAATTTGCAGTTGAACGAATGAATGGTTTTTTTTTATTATCGCATTGGTTGGAAAAATTGTTCAATGGATTTTGCAGTCGAACGAATGACTGGTTTTTTCTTACCGTCGCATTGGTTGGAAAAATTGTTCGATGGATTTTGCAGTCGAACGAATGAATGGTTTTTTTTTACTATCGCATCGGTTGGAAAATTTGTTCAATGGATTTTGCAGTCGAACGAATGAATGGTTTTTTTTTTACCATTGCGTCGGTTGGAAAAATTGTTCGATGTATTTTGCAGTCGAACGAATGAATTTTTTTTTTACCATCGCATCATTTGCAAAATTTGTTCGACGGATTTTGCAGTCGAACGAATGAATGGTTTTGTTTTTACCATCGCATCAGTTGGAACCATTGTTCGATGGATTTTGCAGTCGAACGAATGAATGGTTTTTTTTACCATCGCATCGTTTGGAAAATTTGCTCGGTGGATTTTACAGTCGGACGAATGAGTGTTTTTTTTTTTTAATCGCATCGGTTGGAAAAATTGTTCGATTTATTTTGCAGTCGAACGAATGAATGTTTTTTTTTTACCATCGTTGGAAAAATTGTTCGATGGACTTTGCAGACGAACGAATGAATGGTTTTTTTTCGCATCGGTTATAAGAATTGTTCGATGGATTTTGCAGTCGAACGAATGAATGCTTTTGTTTTTACCATCGCATCGGTTGGAAAAATTAGTTCAATGGATTTTGCAGTCGAACAAATGAGTGGTTTTTTTTAATTCGCATCGGTTGAAAAAATTGTTCAATGGATTTTGCAGTCGAACGAATGAATGGCTTTTTTTACCATCGCATCGGTTGGGAAAATTGTTCGATTCAATTTGCAGTCGAACGAATGACTGGTTTTTCTTACCATCGCATCGGCTGGAAAAATAGTTCGATGGATTTTGCAGTCGAACGAATGAACTGTTTTTTTTCGCATCGGTTGGAAGAATTGTTCGATGGATTTTGCAGTCGAACGAATGAATGGTTTTGTTTTTACCATCTTTGTTGTTGGAAAAATTGTTCGATTGATTTTGCAATCGAACGAATGAATGGTTTTTTTTTACTATCGCATCGGTTGGAAAATTTGTTCAACGGATTTTGCAGTCGAACGAATGAATGTTTTTTTTTACCATTGCGTCGGTTGGAAAAATTGTTCGATGTATTTTGCAGTCGAACGAATGAGTGGTTTTTTTACCATCGCATCATTTGCAAAATTTGTTCGATGGATTTTGCAGTCGAACGAATGAATGGTTTTGTTTCTACCATCGCATCAGTTGGAACAATTGTTCGATGGATTTTGCAGTCGAACGAATGAATGGCTTTTTTTACCATCGCATCGGTTGGAAAAATAGTTCGATGGATTTTGCAGTCGAACGAATGAATGGTTTTTTTTTACCATCGCATCGTTTGGAAAAATTGTTCGATGGATTTTACAGTCGGACGAATGAATGTTTTTTTTTTAATATCGCATCGGTTGGAAAACTTGTTCGATGGATTTTGCAGTCGAACGAATGAGTTTTTTTTACCATCGCATTGGTTGGAAAAATTGTTCGAGGGATTTTGCAGTCGAACGAATGAACGTTTTTTTTTTTACCATCGCATCGGTTGGAAAAATTGTTCGATGGACTTTGCAGTCGAACGATTAAGGTTTTTTTTACCATCGCATCGTTTGGAAAAATTGTTCGATGGATTTTGCAGTCGAACGAATGAATGGTTTTTTTTTTACCATCGCATCGGTTGGAAATATTTATCAATGGATTTTGCAGTCCAACGAATGAATGGCTTTTTTTTACCATCGCATCGGTAGGAAAAATTGTTCGATGCAATTTGCAGTTGAACGAATGACTGGTTTTTTCTTATCATCGCATCGGTTGGAAAAATTCTTCGATGGATTTTGCAGTCGAAAGAATGAATTGTTTTTTTTTTCGCATCGGTTGGAAAATTTGTTCAATGGATTTTGCAGTCGAACGAATGAATGGTTTTTTTTACCATTGCGTCGGTTGGAAAAATTGTTCGATGCAATTTGCAGTTGAACGAATGACTGGTTTTTTCTTATCATCGCATCGGTTGGAAAAATTCTTCGATGGATTTTGCAGTCGAAAGAATGAATTGTTTTTTTTTTCGCATCGGTTGGAAAAATTGTTCGATGGATTTTGCTGTCGAACGAATGAGTGGTTTTTTTTTACTATCGCATCGGTTGGAAAATTTGTTCAATGGATTTTGCAGTCGAACGAATGAATGGTTTTTTTTTACCATTGCGTCGGTTGGAAAAATTGTTCGATGGATTTTGCAGTCGAACGAATGAATGGTTTTTTTTACCATCGCATCATTTTTAAAAATTGTTCGATGGATTTTGCAGTCGAACGAATGAATGGTTTTGTTTTTACCATCGCATCAGTTGGAACAATTGTTCGATGGATTTTGCAGTCGAACGAACGAATGGTTTTGTTTTTACCATCGCATCAGTTGGAACAATTGTTCGATGGATTTTGCAGTGGAACGAATTAATGGCTTTTTTTACCATCGCATCGGTTGGAAAAATAGTTCGATGGATTTTGCAGTCGAACGAATGAACTGTTTTTTTTCGCATCGGTTGGAACAATTGTTCGTTGCAATTTGCAGTCGAACGAATGACTGGTTTTTCTTACCATCGCATCGGCTGGAAAAATAGTTCGATGGATTTTGCAGTCGAACGAACGAACTGTTTTTTTTCGCATCGGTTGGAAGAATTGTTCGATGGATTTTGCAGTCGAACGAACGAATGGTTTTGTTTTTACCATCTTTGTTGTTGGAAAAATTGTTCGATTGATTTTGCAATCGAACAAATGAATGGTTTTTTTTTACTATCGCATCGGTTGGGAAATTTGTTCAACGGATTTTGCAGTCGAACGAATGAATGGTTTTTTTTACCATTGCGTCGGTTGGAAAAATTGCTCGATGTATTTTGCAGTCGAACGAATGAGTGGTTTTTTTTACCATCGCATCATTTGCAAAATTTGTTCGATAGATTTTGCAGTCGAACGAATGAATCTTTTTGTTTCTACCATCGCATCAGTTGGAACAATTGTTCGATGGATTTTGCAGTCGAACGAATGAATGGCTTTTTTTACCATCGCATCGCTTGGAAAAATAGTTCGATGGATTTTGCAGTCGAACGAATGAATGGTTTTTTTTACCATCGCATCGTTTGGAAAAATTGTTCGATGGATTTTACAGTCGGACGAATGAATGTTTTTTTTTTAATATCGCATCGGTTGGTAAACTTGTTCGATGGATTTTGCAGTCGAACGAATGAGTTTTTTTTACCATCGCATTGGTTGGAAAAATTGTTCGAGGGATTTTGCAGCCGAACGAATGAACGTTTTTTCTTTACCATCGCATCGATTGGAAAAGTTGTTCGATGGATTTTACAGTCGGACGAATGAATGTTTTTTTTTTAATATCGCATCGGTTGGAAATATTGTTCGATGGATTTTGCAGTCGAACGAATGAGTGTTTTTTTTTTACCATCGCATCGGTTGGAAAAACTGTTCGAGGGATTTTGCAGTCGAACGAATGAACGTTTTTTTTTTTACCATCGCATCGGTTGGAAAAATTGTCCGATGGATTTTGCAGTCGAACCAATGATTGATTTTTTTTTTTTTAATCGCATCGGTTGGAAAAATTGTTCGATGGATTTTGCAGTCGAACGAATTAATGGTTTTTTTTACCATCGCTTCGGTTGGAAAAATGTTTGATGGATTTTGCAGTCGAACGAATAAATTTTTTTTTTCTTCTTGTTTTTACTTTGAACCATCGCATCCGTTGGAAAAATTGTTCGATGGAATTTGCAATCGAACGAATGACTGGTTTTTTCTTACCATCGCATCGGTTGGAAAAATTCTTCGAGATATTTTGCAGACGAACTAATGAATGGTTTTTTTTTCGCATCGGTTATAAGAACTGTTCGATGGATTTTGCAGTCGAACGAATGAATGGTTTTGTTTTTATCATCGCATCGGTTGGTAAAATTAGTTCAATGGATTTTGCAGTCGAACAAATGAGTGTTTTTTTTTTTAAATCGCATCGGTTGGAAAAATTGTCCGATGGATTTTGCGGTCGAACGAATGATTGATTTTTTTTTTTTAATCGCATCGGTTGGAAAAATTGTTCGATGGATTTTGCAGTCGAACGAATGAATGGTTTTTTTTTACCATCGCATCGGTTGGAAAATTAGTTCAATGGATTTTGCAGTCGAACAAATGAGTGGATTTGTTTTTACCATCGCATCGGTTTTAAAAATTGTTCGATGGATTTTGCAGACGAACGAATGAATGGTTTTTTTTTTACCATCTCATCGGTTGGAAAAATTGTTCGATGGATTTTACAGACGAACGAATGATTGGTTTTTTTTACCATCGCATCGGTTGGAAAATTAGTTCAATGGATTTTGCAGTCGAACAAATGAGTGATTTTTTTTTAAATCGCATCGGTTGGAAAAATTGTTCGATGGATTTTGCGGTCGAACGAATGAACGTTTTTTTTTTAATATCGCATCGGTTGGAAAAATGGTTCGATGGATTTTGCAGTCGAACGAATGAATGTTTTTTTTTACCATCGCATCGGCTGGAAAAATTGTTCGATGGATTTTGCAGTCGAACGAGTGAATGGTTTTTTTTTTACCATCGCATCGGTTGGAAAAATTTATCAATGGATTTTGCAGTCCAACGAATGAATGGTTTTTTTTTTACAATCGCATCGGTAATAAAAATTGTTCGATGCAATTTGCAGTTGAACGAATGACTGGTTTTTTCTTATCATCGCATCGGTTGGAAAAATTCTTCGATGGATTTTGCAGTCGAAAGAATGAATTGTTTTTTTTTTCGCATCGGTTGGAAAATTTGTTCAATGGATTTTGCAGTCGAACGAATGAATGGTTTTTTTTACCATTGCGTCGGTTGGAAAAATTGTTCGATGCAATTTGCAGTTGAACGAATGACTGGTTTTTTCTTATCATCGCATCGGTTGGAAAAATTCTTCGACGGATTTTGCAGTCGAAAGAATGAACTGTTTTTTTTTTCGCATCGGTTGGAAAAATTGTTCGATGGATTTTGCTGTCGAACGAATGAGTGGTTTTTTTTTACTATCGCATCGGTTGGAAAATTTGTTCAATGGATTTTGCAGTCGAACGAATGAATGGTTTTTTTTTACCATTGCGTCGGTTGGAAAAATTGTTCGATGGATTTTGCAGTCGTACGAATGAATGGTTTTTTTTATAATCGCATCATTTTTAAAAATTGCTCGATGGATTTTGCAGTCGAACGAATGAATGGTTTTGTTTTTGCCATCGCATCAGTTGGAACAATTGTTCGATGGATTTTGCAGTCGAACGAACGAATGGTTTTGTTTTTACCATCGCATCAGTTGGAACAATTGTTCGATGGATTTTGCAGTGGAACGAATGAATGGCTTTTTTTACCATCGCATCGGTTGGAAAAATAGTTCGATAAATTTTGCAGTCGAACGAATGAATGGTTTTTTTTACCATCGCATCGTTGGGAAAAATTGTTCGATGGATTTTACAGTCGGACGAATGAATGTTTTTTTTTTAATATCGCATCGGTTGGAAAAATTGTTCGATGGACTTTGCAGTCGAACGAATGATTGAATTTTTTTTTTTTAATCGTATCGGTTGGAAAAATTGTTCGATGGATTTTGCAGTCGAACGAATGATTGATTTTTTTTTTTTTTAATCGCATCGGTTGGAACAATTGTTCGATCGATTTTGCAGTCGAACGAATAAATGTTTTTTTTTACTTGTTTTTACTTTGAGCCATCGCATCCGTTGGAAAAATTGTTCGATAGAATTTGCAGTCGAACGAATGACTGGTTCTTTCTTACCATCACATCGGTTGGAAAAATTCTTCGAAATATTTTGCAGACGAACGAATGAATGGTTTTTTTTTCGCATCGGTTATAAGAATTGTTCGATGGATTTTGCAGTCGAACGAATGAATGGTTTTGTTTTTACCATCGCATCGGTTTTAAAAATTGTTCGATGGATTTTGCAGACGAACGAATGATTGTTTTTTTTTACCATCGCATCGGTTGGAAAATTAGTTCAATGGATTTTGTAGTCGAACAAATGAGTGGTTTTTTTTTAAAACGCATCGGTTTAAAAAATTGTTCGATGGATTTTGCGGTCGAACGAATGAACGCCTTTTTTTTAATATCGCATCGGTTGGAAAAATTGTTCGACGGATTTTGCAGTCGAACGAATGAATGTTTTTTTTTACCATCGCATCGGTTGGAAAAATTGTTCGATGGATTTTGCAGTCGAACGAATGAATGGTTTTTTTTTACCATCGCATCGGTTGGAAAAATTGTTCGATGGATTTTGCAATCGAACGAAAGAATGGTTTTTTTTTTAATATCGCATCGGTTGGAAAAATTTATCAATGATTTTGCAGTCGAACGAATGAATGGTTTTTTTTACCATTGCGTCGGTTGGAAAATTTGTTCGATATATTTTGCAGTCGAACGAATGAATGGTTTTTTTTCTCCATCGCATCGGTTGAAAAAATTGTTCGATGAATTTTGCAGTCGAACGAAAGAATGGTTTTTTTTTACCATCGCATCTTTTGGAAAAATTTATCAAAGGATTTTGCAGTCCAACGAATGAGTGGTTTTTTTTTACCATTGCGTCGGTTGGAAAATTTGTTCGATATATTTTGCAGTCGAACGAATGAATGTTTTTTTTGCCATCGCATCGTTTGGAAAAATTGTTCGATGGATTTTGCAGTCGAAGGAAAGAATGGTTTTTTTTTACTGTCGCAACGGTTGGAAAAATTGTTCGATGCAGTTTGCAGTCGAACGAATGACTGGTTTTTTCTTACCATCGCATCGGTTGGAAAAATTCTTCGATGGATTTTGCAGTCGAACTATTTTATTTTTTTTTTCCATCGCATCGTTTGGAAAAATTGTTCGATGGATTTTGCAGTCGAACGAAAGAATGGTTTTTTTTTTACTATCGCATCGGTTGGAAAAATTTATCAATGGATTTTGCAGTAAAACGAATGAATTGTTTTTTTTTACCATCGCATCGGTTGGAAAAATTGTTCGATGCAGTTTGCAGTCGAACGAATGACTGGTTTTTTCTTACCATCGCATCGGTTGGAAAAATTCTTCGATGGATTTTGCAGTCGAACGATTTTATTTTTTTTTTCCATCGCATCGTTTGGCAAAATTGTTCGATGGATTTTGCAGTCGAACGAAAGAATGGTTTTTTTTTTTACTATCGCATCGGTTGGAAAAATTTATCAATGGATTTTGCAGTCCAACGAATGAATGTTTTTTTTTTACCATCGCATCATTTGGAAAAATTGTTCGATGCAATTTGCAGTCGAACGAATGACTGGTTTTTTCTTACCATCGCATCAGTTGGAAAAATTCTTCGATGGGTTTTGCAGTCGAACGAATGAATTGTTTTTTTTTGCATCGGTTGGAAGAATTGTTCGATGGATTTTGCAGTCGAACGAATGAATGGTTTTGTTTTTACCATCTCATCGGTTGGAAAAATTGTTCAATGGATTTTGCAGTCCAACGAATGAATGGTTTTTTTTTTACCATTGCGTCGGTTGGAAGATTTGTTCGGTATATTTTGCAGTCGAACGAATGGATTTTTTTTTTTCCATCGCATCGTTTGGAAAAATTGTTCGATGGATTTTGCAGTCGAACGAATTTATTTTTTTTTTTCCATCGCATCGTTTGGAAAAATTGTTCGATGGATTTTTCAGTCGAACGAAAGAATGGTTTTTTTTTACTATCGCAACGGTTGGAAAAATTTATCAATGGATTTTGCAGCCCAACGAATGAATAGTTTTTTTTACCATCGCATCGGTTGGCAAAATTGTTCGATGCACTTTGCAGTCGAACGAATGACTGGTTTTTTCTTACCATAGCATCGGTTGGAAAAATTCTTCTATGGATTTTGCAGTCGAACGAATGAGTTGTTCTTTTTTCGCATGGGTTGGAAGAATTGTTCGATGGATTTTGCAGTCGAACGAATGAATGGTTTTGTTTTTACCATCTCATCGGTTGGAAAAATTGTTCGATTTATTTTGCAATCGAACGAATGAGTGGTTTTTTTTTACTATCGCATCGGTTGGAAAATTTGTTCAGTGGATTTTGCAGTCGAACGAATGAATGGTTTTTTTTTACCATTGCGTCGGTTGGAAAAATTGTTCGATGGATTTTGCAGTCGAACGAATGAATGGTTTTATTTTTACCATCGCATCAGTTGGAACAATTGTTCGATGGATTTTGCAGTCGAACGAATGAATGGTTTTTTTTACCATCGCATCGGTTGGAAAAATAGTTCGATGGATTTTGCAGTCGAACGAATGAATTGTTTTTTTTACCATCTCATCGGTTGGAAAAATTGTTCGATGAATTTTACAGTCGGACGAATGAATGTTTTTTTTTTAATATCGCATCGGTTGGAAAAATTGTTCGACGGATTTTGCAGTCGAACGAATGAATGTTTTTTTTTTTACCATCGCATCGGTTGGCAAAATTGTTCGATGGATTTTACAGTCGAACGAATGATTGATTTTTTTTTTTTTAATCGCATCGGTTGGTAAAATTGTTCGATGGATTTTGCAGTCGAACGAATGAATGGATTTTTTTACCATCGCATCGTTTGGAAAAATGTTCGATGGATTTTGCAGTCGAAAGAATGAATGTTTTTTTTACTTGTTTTTACTTTCAACCACCGCATCTTTTGGAAAAATTGTTCGATGGAATTTGCAGTCGAACGAATGACTGGTTTTTTCTTAAAATCCCTTAGGTTATAAAAATTCTTCGAGATATTTTGCAGACGAACGAATTTTTTTTTTTTCGCATCGGTTATAAGAACTGTTCGATGGATTTTGCAGTCAAACGAATGAATGGTTTTGTTTTTACCATCGCATCGGTTGGAAAAATTGTTCGATGGATTTTGCAGACGAACGAATGAATGGTTTTTTTTTACCATCGCATCTTTTGGAAAATTAGTTCAATGGATTTTGCAGTCGAACAAATGAGTGGTTTTTTTTTACCATCGCATCGGTTAGAAAAATTGTTCGATGGAATTTGTAGTCGAACAAATGAATGGTTTTTTTTTACCATCGCATCGGTTGGAAAAATTGTTCGATATATTTTGCAGTCGAACGAATGAATGGTCTTTTTTTTACCGTCGCATCGTTTGGAAAAATGTTCGATGGATTTTGCAGTCGAACGAATGAATGTTTTTTTTTTACTTATTTTTACTTTGAACCATCGCATCTTTTGGAAAAATTGTTCGATGGAATTTGCAGTCGAACGAATGACTGGTTTTTTCTTACCATCGCTTCGGTTATAAAAATTCTTCGAGATATTTTGCAGACGAACGAATTTTTTTTTTTTCGCATCGGTTATAAGAATTGTTCGATGGATTTTGCAGTCAAACGAATGAATGGTTTTGTTTTTACCATCGCATCGGTTGGAAAAATTTATCAATGGATTTTGCAGTCCAACGAGTGATGATTTTTTTTTTACCATTGCGTCGGTTCTAAAATTTGTTCGATATATTTTGCAGTCGAACGAATGAATGTTTTTTTTTTTCATCGCATCGTTTGGAAAAATTGTTCGATGGATTTTGCAGTCGGAAGAATTTTTTTTTTTTTCCATCGCATCGTTTGGAAAAATTGTTCGATGGATTTTGCAGTCGAACGAAAGAATGGTTTTTTTTTTACTATCGCGTCGGTTGGAAAAATTTATCAATGGATTTTGCAGTCCATCGAACGAATGGTTTCTTTTTACCATCGCATCGGTTGGAAAAATTGTTCGATGCAATTTGCAGTCGAACGAATGACTGGTTTTTTCTTACCATCACATCGGTTGGAAAAATTCTTCGATGGATTTTGCAGTCGAACGAATTTTTTTTTTTTTTTCCATCGCATCGTTTGGAAAAATTGTTCGATGGATTTTGCAGTCGAACGAAAGAATGTTTTTTTTTTACTATCGCATCGGTTGGAAAAATTTATCAATGGATTTTGCAGTCCAACGAATGAATGGTTTTTTTTTACCATCGCATCCGTATTAAAAATTGTTCGATGCAATTTGCAGTTGAACGAATGAATGGTTTTTTTTTACTATCGCATCGGTTGGAAAAATTGTTCAATGGATTTTGCAGTGGAACGAATGACTGGTTTTTTCTTACCGTCGCATTTTTTGGAAAAATTGTTCGATGGATTTTGCAGTCGAATGAATGAATGGTTTTTTTTTACTATCGCATCGGTTGGAAAATTTGTTCAATGGATTTTGCAGTCGAACGAATGAATGGTTTTTTTTACCATTGCGTCGGTTGGAAAATATGTTCGATATATTTTGCAGTCGAACGAATGAATGGTTTTTTTTTTTCATCGCATCGTTTGGAAAAATTGTTCGATGGATTTTGCAGTCGAACGAATGAATGTTTTTTTTTTCCATCGCATCGGCTGGAAAAACTGTTCGATGGATTTTGCAGTCAAACGAATGACTAGTTTCTTTTCCCATCGCATCGTTTGGAAAAATTGTTCGATGGATTTTGCAGTCGAACGAATGAATGGCTTTTTTTACCATCGCATCGTTTGGAAAAATTGTTCGATGGATTTTGCAGTCGAACGAATGAATGGTTTTTTTTTAACATCGCATCGGTTGGAAAAATTGTTCGATGCAATTTGCAGTCGAACGAACGACTGGTTTTTTCCTTACCATCGCATCGGTTGGAAAAATGGTTCTATGGATTTTGCAGTCGAACGAATGAATGGTTTTTTTTTACAATCGCTTCGGTTGGAAAAATGTTCGATGGATTTTGCAGTCGAACGAATGAATGTTTTTTTTTACTTGTTTTTACTTTGAACCATCGCATCCGTTGGAAAAATTGTTCGATGGAATTTGCAATCGAACGAATGACTGGTTTTTTCTTACCATCGCACCGGTTGGAAAAATTCTTCGAGATATTTTGCAGACGAACGAATGAATGGTTTTTTTTTCGCATCGGTTATAAGAATTGTTCGATGGATTTTGCAGTCGAACGAATGAATGGTATTGTTTTTACCATCGCATCGGTTGGAAAATTTAGTTCAATGGATTTTGCAGTCGAACAAATGAGTGGTTTTTTTTAAATCGCATCGGTTGAAAAAATTTTTCGATGGATTTTGCGGTCGAACGTATGAACGTTTTTTTTTTTAATACAGCATCGGTTGGGAAAATTGTTCGATGGATTTTGCAGTCGAACGGATGAGTGTTTTTTTTTTTACCATCGCATCGGTTGGAAAAATTGTTCGATGCAATTTGCAGTCGAACGAATGACTGGTTTTTTCTTACCATCGCATCGGCTGGAAAAATAGTTCGATGGATTTTGCAGTCGAACGAATGAACTGTTTTTTTTTCGCATCGGTTGGAAGAATTGATCGATGGATTTTGCAGTCGAACGAATGAATGGTTTTGTTTTTACCATCTTTGTTGTTGGAAAAATTGTTCGATGGATTTTGCAATCGAACGAATGAATGGTTTTTTTTTACTATCGCATCGGTTGGAAAATTTGTTCAACGGATTTTGCAGTTGAACGAATGAATGGTTTTTTTTACCATTGCGTCGGTTGGAAAAATTGTTCGATGTATTTTGCAGTCGAACGAATGAATGGTTTTTTTTACCATCGCATCATTTGCAAAATTTGTTCGATGGATTTTGCAGTCGAACGAATGAATGGTTTTGTTTTTAAAATCGCATCAGTTGGAACAATTGTTCGATGGATTTTGCAGTCGAACGAATGAATGGCTTTTTTTACTATCGCATCGGTTGGAAAAATAGTTCGATGGATTTTGCAGTCGAACGAATGAATGGTTTTTTTTTACCATCGCACCGTTTGGAAAAATTGTTCGATGGATTTTACAGTCGGACGGATGAATGTTTTTTTTTAAATGTCGCATCGGTTGGAAAAATTGTTCCATGGATTTTGCAGTCGAACGAATGAGTGTTTTTTTTTTACCATCGCATCGGTTTTAAAAATTGTTCGAGGGATTTTGCAGTCGAAGAAATGAACGTTTGTTTTTTACCATCGCATCGTTTGGGAAAATTGTTCGATGGATTTTGCAGTCGAACGAATGATTGATTGTTTTTTTTTAATCGCATCGGTTGGAAAAATTGTTCGATGGATTTTGCAGTCGAACGAATGAATGGTTTTTTTACCATCGCTTCGGTTTGAAAAATTGTTCGATGGATTTTGCAGACGAACGAATGAATGGTTTTTTTTTCGCATCGGTTATGAGAATTGTTCGATGGATTTTGCAGTCGAAGGAATGAATGGTTTTGTTTTTACCATCGCATCGGTTGGAAAAATTGTTCGATGGATTTTGCAGACGAACGAATGATTGGTTTTTTTTTACCATCGCATCGGTTGGAAAATCAGTTCAATGGATTTTGCAGTCGAACAAATGAGTGGTTTTTTTTTAAATCGCATCGGTTGGAAAAATTGTTCGATGGATTTTGCGGTCGAACGAATGAATGTTTTTTTTTACCATCGCATCTTTAGGAAAAATTGTTCGATGCAATTTGCAGTTGAACGAATGACTGGTTTTTTCTTACTATCGCATCGGTTGGAAAAATTCTTCGATGGATTTTGCAGTCGAAAGAATGAATTGTTTTTTTTTCGCATCGGTTGGAAAAATTGTTCGATGGATTTTGCTGTCGAACGAATGAGTGGTTTTTTTTACTATCGCATCGGTTGGAAAATTTGTTCAATGGATTTTGCAGTCGAATGAATGAATGGTTTTTTTTTACCATTGCGTCGGTTAGAAAAATTGTTCGATGGATTTTGCAGTCGAACGAATGAATGGTTTTTTTTACCATCGCATCATTTTTAAAAATTGTTTAATGGATTTTGCAGTCGAACGTATGAATGGTTTTGTTTTTACCATCGCATCAGTTGGAACAATTGTTCGATGGCTTTTGCAGTCGAACGAATGAATGGTTTTGTTTTTACCATCGCATCAGTTGGAAAAATTGTTCGATGGATTTTGCTGTCGAACGAATGAGTGGTTTTTTTTACTATCGCATCGGTTGGAAAATTTGTTCAATGGATTTTGCAGTCGAACGAATGAATGGTTTTTTTTTACCATTGCGTCGGTTAGAAAAATTGTTCGATGGATTTAGCAGTCGAACGAATGAATGGTTTTTTTTAGCATCGCATCATTTTTAAAAATTGTTCAATGGATTTTGCAGTCGAACGAATGAATGGTTTTGTTTTTACCATCGCATCAGTTGGAACAATTGTTCGCTGGATTTTGCAGTCGAACGAATGAATGGTTTTGTTTTTACCATCGCATCAGTTGGAACAATTGTTCGATGGATTTTGCAGTCGAACGAATGAATGGCTTTTTTTACCATCGCATCGGTTGGAAAAATAGTTCGATGGATTTCGCAGTCGAACGAATGAATGATTTTTTTTTACCATCGCATCGTTTGGAAAAATTGTTCGATGGATTTTACAGTCGGACGAATGAATGTTTTTTTTTTAATATCGCATCGGTTGGAAAAATTGTTCGATGGATTTTGCAGTCGAACGAATGAGTGTTTTTTTTTACCATCGCATCGGTTTAAAAAATTGTTCGAGGGATTTTGCAGTCGAACGAATGAACGTTTTTTTTTACCATCGCATCGGTTGGAAAAATTGTTCGATGGACTTTTCAGTCGAACGATTAAGGTTTTTTTTTAGCATCGCATCGTTTGGAAAAATTGTTCAATGGATTTTGCAGTCGAACGAATGAATGGTTTTTTTTTAAATCGCATCGGTTTAAAAAATTTATCAATGGATTTTTCAGTCCAAAGAATGAATGGTTTTTTTTTACCATCGCATCGGTAGGAAAAATTGTTCGATGCAGTTTGCAGTTGAACGAATGACTGGTCTTTTCTTACCATCGCATCGGTTGGAAAAATTCTTCGATGGATTTTGCAGTCGAAAGAATGAATTGTTTTTTTTTCGCATCGGTTGGAAAAATTGTTAGATGGATTTTGCTGTCGAACGAATGAGTGTTTTTTTTTACTATCGCATCGGTTGGAAAATTTGTTCAATGGATTTTGCAGTCGAACGAATGAATGGTTTTTTTTTACCATTGCGTCGGTTAGAAAAATTGTTCGATGGATTTTGCAGTCGAACGAATGAATGGTTTTTTTTAGCATCGCATCATTTTTAAAAATTGCTTAATGGATTTTGCAGTCGAACGTATGAATGGTTTTGTTTTTACCATCGCATCAGTTGGAACAATTGTTCGATGGCTTTTGCAGTCGAACGAATGAATGGTTTGGTTTATACCATCGCATCGGTTGAAAAATTTGTTCAATGGAGTTTGCAGTCGAACGAATGAACGTTTTTTTTTCCATCGCATCTTTTGGAAAAATTGTTCGATATACTTTGTAGTCGAACGATTAAGGTTTTTTTTACCATCGCATCGTTTGGAAAAATTGTTCGATGGATTTTGCAGTCGAACGAATGATTGATTTTTTTTTTTTAATCGCATCGGTTGGAAAAATTTTTCGACGGATTTTGCAGTCGAACGAATGAAGGGTTTTTTTTTTACCATCGCTTCGGTTGGAAAAATGTTCGATGGATTTTGCAGTCGAACGAAAGAATGTTTTTTTTTACTTGTTTTTACTTTGAACCATCGCATCCGTTGGAAAAATTGTTCGATGGAATTTGCAGTCGAACGAATGGCTGGTTCTTTCTTACCATCGCATCGGTTGGAAAAATTCTTCGAAATATTTTGCAGACGAACGAATGAATGGTTTTTTTTCGCATCGGTTATAAGAATTGTTCGATGGATTTTGCAGTCGAACGAATGAATGGTTTTGTTTTTACCATCGCATCGGTTTTAAAAATTGTTCGATGGATTTTGCAGACGAACGAATGATTGGTTTTTTTTACCATCGCATCGGTTGGAAAATTAGTTCAATGGATTTTGTAGTCGAACAAATGAGTGGTTTTTTTTTAAAACGCATCGGTTTAAAAAATGGTTCGATGGATTTTGCGGTCGAACGTTTTTTTTTCAATATCGCATCGGTTGGAAAAATTGTGCGATGGATTTTGCAGTCGAACGAATGAATGTTTTTTTTTACTATCGCATCGGTTGGAAAAATTGTTCGATGGATTTTGCAGTCGAACGAATTAATGGTTTTTTTTTACTATCGCATCGGTTGGAAAAATTTATCAATGGATTTTGCAGTCGAACGAATGAATGGTTTTTTTTACCATTGTGTCGGTTGGAAAATTTGTTCGATTTATTTTGCAGTCGAACGATTGAATGGTTTTTTTTTCCATCGCATTGGTTGGAAAAATTGTTCGATGAATTTTACAGTCGAACGAAAGAATGTTTTTTTTTACTATCGCATCTTTTGGAAAAATTTATCAATGGATTTTGCAGTCCAACGAATGAGTGGTTTTTTTTACCATTGCGTCGGTTGGAAAATTTGTTCGATATATTTTGAAGTCGAACGAATGAATGTTTTTTTTTTCCACCGCATCGTTTGGAAAAATTGTTCGATGGATTTTGCAGTCGAACGAAAGAATGGTTTTTTTTTACTACCGCATCGGTTGGAAAAATTTTTCAATGGATTTTCCAGTAGAACGAATGAATGGTTTTTTTTACCATCGCATCGGTTTTAAAAATTGTTCGATGCAGTTTGCAGTCGAACGAATGACTGGTTTTTTCTTACCATCGCATAGGTTGGAAAAATTCTTCGATGGATTTTGCAGTCCAACGAATTTATTTTTTTTTTTCCATCGCATCGTTTGGAAAAATTGTTCGATGGATTTTGCAGTCGAACGAAAGAATGGTTTTTTTTACCATCGCATCGGTTGGAAAATTTGTTCGATGCAATTTGCAGTCGAACGAATGACTGTTTTTTTCTTACCATCGCATCGGTTGGAAAAATTCTTCGATGGGTTTTGCAGTCGAACGAATGAATTGTTTTTTTTCGCATCGGTTGGAAGAATTGTTCGATGCATTTTGCAGTCGAACGAATGAATGGTTTTGTTTTTACCATCTCATCGGTTGGAAAAATTGTTCAATGGATTTTGCAATCGAGCGAATGAGTGGTTTTTTTTTACTATCGCATCGGTTGGAAAAATTTATCAATGGATTTTGCAGTCCAACGAATGAATGGTTTTTTTTTACCATTGCGTCGGTTGGAAAATTTGTTCGATATATTTTGCAGTCGAACGAATGAATTTTTTTTTTCCATCGCATCGTTTGGAAAAATTGTTCGATGGATTTTGCAGTCGAACGAATTTATTTTTTTTTTTCCATCCCATCGTTTGGAAAAATTGTTCGATGGATTTTGCAGTCGAACGAAAGAATTTTTTTTTTTTACTATCGCAACGGTTGGAAAAATTTATCAATGGATTTTGCAGCCCAACGAATGAATAGTTTTTTTTTACCATCGCATCGGTTGGAAAAATTGTTCGATGCAATTTGCAGTCGAACGAATGAATGGTTTTTTTTTTTACTATCGCATCGTTTGGAAAAATGTTCGATGGATTTTGCAGTCGAACGAATGAATGTTTTTTTTTTACTTATTTTTACTTTGAACCATCGCATATTTTGGAAAAATTGTTCGATGCAGTTTGCAGTCGAACGAATGACTGGTTTTTTCTTACCATCGCATAGGTTGGAAAAATTCTTCGATGGATTTTGCAGTCCAACGAATTTATTTTTTTTTTTCCATCGCATCGTTTGGAAAAATTGTTCGATGGATTTTGCAGTCGAACGAAAGAATGGTTTTTTTTACCATCGCATCGGTTGGAAAATTTGTTCGATGCAATTTGCAGTCGAACGAATGACTGGTTTTTTCTTACCATCGCATCGGTTGGAAAAATTCTTCGATGGGTTTTGCAGTCGAACGAATGAATTGTTTTTTTTCGCATCGGTTGGAAGAATTGTTCGATGCATTTTGCAGTCAAACGAATGAAAGGTTTTGTTTTTACCATCGCATCGGTTGGAAAAATTGTTCGATGGATTTTGCAGACGAACGAATGAATGGTTTTTTTTTACCATCGCATCGGTTGGAAAATTAGCTCAATGGATTTTGCAGTCGAACAAATGAGTGGTTTTTTTTTACCATCGCATCGGTTGGAAAAATTGTTCGATGGATTTTGCAGTCGAACGAATGAACATTTTTTTTTTTAATATCGCATCGATTGGAAAAAATGTTCGATGGATTTTGCAGTCGAACGAATGATTGTTTTTTTTTTTACCATTGCATCGGTTAGAAAAATTGTTCGATGGATTTTGCAGTCGAACGAATGAATGGTTTTTTTTTTAAATCGCATCGTTTGGAAAATTTGTTCAATGGATTTTGCAGTCGAAAGAATGAATGGTTTTTTTTACCATTGCGTCGGTTGGAAAAATTGTTCGATGGATTTTGCAGTCGAACGAATAAATGGTTTTTTTTACCATCGCATCGTTTGGAAAAATTGTTCGATGGATTTTTCAGTCGAACGAATTAATGGTTTTGTTTTTACCATCGCATCGGTTGGAAAAATTGTTCGATGGATTTTGCAGTCGAACGAATGAATGGTTTTTTTTACCATCGCGTCGTTTGGAGAAATTGTTCGATGGATTTTGTAGTCGAACGAATGAATGGTTTTTTTTAACATCGCATCGGATTAATAAATTGTTCGATGGATTTTATAGTCGAACGAATGAATGGTTTTTTTTACTTGTTTTTACTTTGAACCATTGCATCGGTTGGAAAAATTGTTCGATGGAATTTGCAGTCGAACGAACGACTGGTTTTTTTTTACCATCGCATCGGTTGGAAAAATTCTTCGGTGGATTTTGCAGTCGAACGAATGAACGTTTTTTTTTTTAATATCGCATCGATTGGAAAAAATGTTCGATGGATTTTGCAGTCGAACGAATGATTGTTTTTTTTTTTACCATTGCATCGGTTAGAAAAATTGTTCGATGGATTTTGCAGTCGAACGAATGAATGGTTTTTTTTTACCTTCGCATCGGTTGGAAAAATTGTTCGATATATTTTGCAGTCGAACGAATGAATGGTTTTTTTTTACCATCGCATCGTTTGGAAAAATGTTCGATGGTTTTTGCAGTCGAACGAATGAATTTTTTTTTTTACTTGTTTTTACTTCGAACCATCGCATCTTTTGGAAAAATTGTTCGATGGAATTTGCAGTCGAACGAATGATTTTTTTTTTTCTTACCATCGCATCGGTTGGAATAATTCTTCGGTGGATTTTGCAGTCGAACGAATGAATTGTTTTTTTTCGCATCGCTTGGAAGAATTGTTCGATGGATTTTGAAGTCGAACGAATGAATGGTTTTGTTTTTACCATCTCATCGGTTGGAAAAATTGTTCGATGGATTTTGCAATCGAACGAATGAATGGTTTTTTTTTTTAAATCGCATCGTTTGGAAAATTTGTTCAATGGATTTTGCAGTCGAAAGAATGAATGGTTTTTTTTACCATTGCGTCGGTTGGAAAAATTGTTCGATGGATTTTGCAGTCGAACGAATAAATGGTTTTTTTTACCATCGCATCGTTTGGAAAAATTGTTCGATGGATTTTGCAGTCGAACGAATTAATGGTTTTGTTTTTACCATCGCATCGGTTGGAAAAATTGTTCGATGGATTTTGCAGTCGAACGAATGAATGGTTTTTTTTACCATCGCATCGTTTGGAGAAATTGTTCGATGGATTTTGTAGTCGAACGAATGAATGGTTTTTTTTAACATCGCATCGGATTAATAAATTGTTCGATGGATTTTATAGTCGAACGAATGAATGGTTTTTTTTACTTGTTTTTACTTTGAACCATTGCATCGGTTGGAAAAATTGTTCGATGGAATTTGCAGTCGAACGAACGACTGGTTTTTTTTTACCATCGCATCGGTCGGAAAAATTCTTCGATGGATTTTGCAGTCGAACGAATGAATGGTTTTTTTTTCTCATCGGTTTTAAGAATTGTTCGATGGATTTTGCAGTCGAGCGAATGAATGGTTTTGTTTTTTACCATCGCATCGGTTGGAAAAATAGATCGATGGATTTTGCAGTCGAACGAATGAATGTTTTTTTACTATCGCATCGGTTATAAAAATTGTTCGGCTTATTTTGCAGTCGAACCAATGAATGGTGTTTTTTTTCACTTGTTTGGACTTTGAACCATCGCATCGGTTGGAAAAATTGTTCGATGGGTTTTGCAGTCGAACGAACGAAAGGTATTTTTTTTACCATCGCATCGGTTGGAAAAATTCTTCGATGGATTTTGCAGTCGAACGAATGAATTGTTTTTTTTTCGCATCAGTTGGAAGAATAGTTCGATCGATTTTGCAGTCGGCCGAATGAATGGTTTTTTTTTTACTATCGCATCAGTTGGAAAATTTGTTCAATTTATTTTGCAGTCGAACGAATGAATGGTTTTTTTTACCATTGCGTCGGCTGGAAAAATTGTTCGATGGATTTTGTAGTCGAACGAATGGATGCTTTTTTTTACCATCGCATCATTTGGAAAAATTGTTCGAGGGATTTTGCAGTCGAACGAATGAATGGTTTTGTTTTTACCATCGCATCAGTTTAAACAATTGTTTGATGGATTTTGCAGTCGAACGAATGAATGGTTTTTTTTTCACTTGTATGGACCTTGAACCATCGCATCGGTTACAAAAATTGTTCGATGGGTTTTGCACTCGTACGAATGAATGGTATTTTTTTTACCATCGCATCGGATTGAAAAAAATTTCCGATGGATTTTGCAGTCGAACGAATGCATGGTTTGTTTCTTACCATCGCATCGGTTGGAAAAATTGTTCGATGGATTTTGCAGTCGAACGAATGAATGGTTTTTTTTAAGATCGCATCGGTTGGAAAAATTGTTCGATGAATTTTGCAGTCGAACGAATGAATGGTTTTTTTTACTTGTTTTTACTTTGAACCATCGCATCGGTTGGAAAAATTGTTCGATGGAATTTGCAGTCGAATAAATGACTGGTTTTTTCTTACCATCGCATCGGTTGGAAAAATTCTTCGATGGATTTCGCAGTCGAACGAATGAATGGTTTCTTTTACCATCGCATCGTTTGGAAAAATTGTTCGATGGATTTTGCAGTCGAACAAATGAATTTTTTTTTTTTACCATCGCATCGGTTGGAAAAATTGTTCGTTGGATTTGCAGTCGAACGAATGAATGGTTTTTTTTTACCATCGCATCGGTTGGAAAAATTGCTCGATGGATTTTGCAGTCGAACGAATGAGTGGCTTGTTTTTACCATTGCGTCGGTTGGAAAAATTGTTCGATGGTTTTTTTTAAGATCGCATCGTTTGGAAAAATTATTCGATGGATTTTGCAGTCGAACGAATGAATGTTTTTTTTTTACCATCGCATCGTTTTAAAAAATTGTTCGACGAATAAAGGTTTTTTTTTTTTAATATCGCATTGATTGGAAAAAATGTTCGTTGGATTTTGCAGTCGAACGAATGATTGGTTTTTTTTTACCATCGCATCGGTTAGAAAAATTGTTCGATGGATTTTGCAGTCGAACGAATGAATGGTTTTTTTTTACCATCGCATCGGTTGGAAAAATTGTTCGATATATTTTGCAGTCGAACCAATGAATGGTTTTTTTTTACCATCGCATCGTTTGGAAAAATGGTTCGATGGATTTTGCAGTCGAACGAATGAATGGTTTTTTTTTAAATCGCATCGGTTGGAAAAATTGTTCGATGGATTTTGCAGTCGAACGAATGAATGGTTTTTTTTACCATCGCATCGGTTGGAAAAATTGTTCGATGGATTTTGCAGTAGAACGAATGAATGGTTTTTTTTAAGATCGCATCGTTTGGAAAAATTGTTCGATGGATTTTGCAGTCGAAAGAATGAATGGTTTTTTTTACCATCGCATCGTTTGGAAAAATTGTTCGATGGATTTTGCAGTCGAACAACGGTTTTTTTTAAAATCGCATCGGTTGGCAAAATTGTTCGATGTATTTTGCACTCGAACGAATGAATGGTTTTCTTTCACCAACGCACATTTTGGAAAAATTGTTCGATGGATTTTGCAGTCGAACGAATGAATGTTTTTTTTTTTAAATCGCATCGGTTGGAAAAATGGTTCGATGGATTTTGCAGTCGAACGAAAGAATGTTTTTTTTTTTAAATCGCATCGGTTGGATAAATTGTTCGACGGATTTTGCAGTCGAACGAATATATGGTTTTTTTTACCATCGAATCGGTTATAAAAA
Organism: Pocota personata; assembly: GCA_963082735.1. Classification (NCBI taxonomy): domain Eukaryota; kingdom Metazoa; phylum Arthropoda; class Insecta; order Diptera; family Syrphidae; genus Pocota; species Pocota personata. The sequence goes on from OY720429.1 coordinate 158,128,852, forward strand.
TTGTTTAACGGATTTTGCAGTCGAACAAATGAATGGTTTTTTTTTATAATCGCATCGGTTGCAAAAATTTTTCGATGGATTTTTCAGTCGAACGAATGAATGTTTTTTTTTATAATCGCATTGGTTGGAGAAATTGTTCGAAGGATTTTGCAGTCGAACGAATGAGTGGTTTTTTTTTTATAATCGTATCGGTTGGAAAAATTTTTCGATGGATTTTGCAGTCGAACGAATGAATGTTTTTTTTTTATAATCGCATCAGTTGTAAAAATTGTTTAATGGATTTTGCAGTCGAACGAATGAATGGTTTTTTTACCATCGCATCGTTTGGAAAAATTGTTCGATGGATTTTGCAGACGAACGAATGAATGGTTTATTTTTAATATTGCGTCGATTCGAAAAATTGTTCGATGGATTTTGCAGTCGAACGAATGAATGGTTTTTTTACCATCGCATCTGTTGGAAAAATGTTCGACGGATTTTGCAGTCGAACGAACGAATGGTTTTTTTTTTACTTGTTTTTATTTTGAACCATCGCATCGGTTGGAAAAATTGTTCGATGGAATTTGCAGTCGAACGAATGACTGGTTTTTTCTTACCATCGCAACGGTGCGAAAAATTCTTTGATGGATTTTGCAGTCGAACGAATGAATGGTATTTTTTTTATAATCGCATAGGTTTGAAAAAAATGTTCGATGGATTTTGCAGTCGAAAGAGTGCATGGTTTGTTTCTTAAAATCGCATTGGTTGGAAAAATTGTTCGATGGATTTTGCAGTCGAACCAATGAATGGTTTTTTTTTATAATCGCATCGGTTGGAAAAATTGTTCTATGGATTTTGCAGTCGAACGAATGAATGGTTTTTTTTTATAATCGCATCGGTTAGAAAAATTGTTCGATTTATTTTGCAGTCGAACGAATGAATGGTTTTTTTTTTACTTGTTTTTACTTTGAACCAACGCATCGGTTGGAAAAATTGTTCGATGGAATTTGCAGTCGAACGAATGACTTTTTTCTTCTTACCATCGCATCGGTTGGAAAAATTCTTCGATGGATTTTGCAGTCGAACGAATGAGTGGTTTTTTTTTACCATCGCATCGTTTGGAAAAATTGTTCGATGGATTTTGCAGTCGAACGAATGAATGGTTTTTTTTCGCATCGGTTTGAAGAATTGTTCGATGGATTTTTCAGTCGAACGAATGAATGGTTTTGTTTTTACCATCGCATATTTTGGAAAAATTGTTCGACGGATTTTGCAGTCGAACGAATAAATGGTTTTTTTTTAATATCGCATCGGTTGCAAAATTTTTCGATGGATTTTGCAGTCGAACGAATGAATGTTTTTTTTTAATATCGCATCGGTTGGAAAAATTGTTCGATGGATTTTGCAGTCGAACGAATGAATGTTTTTTTTTACCATCGCATCGGTTGGAAAAATTTGTCGATGCATTTTGCAGACGAACGAATGAATGGTTTATTTTTACTATTGCGTTGGTTGAAAAAATTGTTCGATGGATTTTGCAGTCGAACGAGTGAATGGCTTATTTTTACCATTGCGTCGGTTGGAAAAATGGTTCGATGGATTTTGCAGTCGAACGAATGAATGTTTTTTTTTACCATCGCATCGTTTGGAAAAATTGTTCGATGGATTTTGCAGTCGAACGAGTGAATGGTTTTTTTTTATAATCGCATCGGTTGGAAAAATTGTTCGATAGATTTTGCAGTCGAACGAATGAACGGTTTTTTTTTATAATCGCACCGGTTGGAAAAATTGTTCGATGGATTTTGCAGTCGAACGAATGAATGGTTATTTTTTACCATCGCATCGGTTTAAAAAATGTTCGATGGATTTTGCAGTCGAACGAATGAATGGTTTTTTTTTATCATCGCATCGGTTGGAAAAATTGTTCGATGGAATTTGCAGTCGAACGAATGAATGGTTTTTTTTAAGATTGCATCGTTTGGAAAAATTGTTCGATGGATTTCGCAGTCAAAAGAATGAATGGTTTTTTTGACCATCGCATCGGTTGGCAAAATTGTTCGATGTATTTTGCAGTCGAACGAATGAATGGTTTTCTTTTACCAACGCACATTTTGGAAACATTGTTCGATGGATTTTGCAGTCGAACAAATTAATGGTTTTTTTTTTAAATCGCATCGGTTGGAAAAATGGTTCGATGGATTTTGCAGTCGAGCGAATGAATGGTTTTTTTTACCATCGCATCGGTTGGAAAAATTGTTCGATGGATTTTGCAGTCGAACGAATGAATGTTTTTTTTTTTTTTAAATCGCATCGGTTGGAAAAATGGTTCGATGGATTTTGCAGTCGAACGAATGAATGGTTTTTTTTTAAATCCCATCGGTTGGAAAAATTGTTCGATGGATTTTGCAGTCGAACGAATATATGGTTTTTTTTACCATCGAATCGGTTATAAAAATTGTTTAATGGATTTTGCAGTCGAACGAATGAATGGTTTTTTTTTACCATCGCATCGGTTGGAAAAATTGTTCGATGGATTTTGCAGTCGAACGAATGAATGGTTTTTTTTAAGATCGCATCGTTTGGAAAAATTGTTCGTTGGATTTTGCAGTCGAAAGAATGAATGGTTTTTTTTACCATCGCATCGTTTGGAAAAATTGTTCGATGGATTTTGCAGTCGAACAACGGTTTTTTTTTTAAATCGCATCGGTTGGCAAAATTGTTCGATGTGTTTTGCACTCGAACGAATGAATGGTTTTCTTTCACCAACGCACATTTTGGAAAAATTGTTCGATGGATTTTGCAGTCGAACGAATGAATGTTTTTTTTTTAAAATCGCATCGGTTGGAAAAATGGTTCGATGGATTTTGCAGTCGAACGAAAGAATGGTTTTTTTTTTTAAATCGCATCGGTTGGAAAAATTGTTCGTCGGATTTTGCAGTCGAACGAATATATGGTTTTTTTTACCATCGAATGGGTTATAAAAATTGTTTAACGGATTTTGCAGTCGAACGAATGAATGGTTTTTTTTATAATCGCATCTGTTGGAAAAATTTTTCGATGGATTTTTCAGTCGAACAAATGAATGTTTTTTTTTTATAATCGCATTGGTTGGAGAAATTGTTCGATGGATTTTGCAGTCGAACGAATGAGTGGTTTTTTTATATAATCGTATCGGTTGGAAAAATTTTTCGATGGATTTTGCAGTCGAACGAATGAATGTTTTTTTTTTATAATCGCATCAGTTGGAGAAATTGTTTAATGGATTTTGCAGTCGAACGAATGAATGGTTTTTTTATTTTTAGCATTGCGTCGGTTGGAAAAATTGTTCGATAGGTTTTGCAGTCGAACGAATGGATGGTTTTTTTTACCATCGCATCGTTTGGAAATTTGTTCAATGGATTTTGCAGTCGAACGAATGGATGGTTTTTTTTACCATCGCGTCGGTTGGAAAAATATTCAATATATTTTGCAGTCGAACGAATGAATGGTTTTTTTTTACCATCGCATCGGTTGGAAAAATTATTCGATGCATTTTGCAGACGAACGAATGAATGGTTTATTTTTAATATTGCGTCGGTTCGAAAAATTGTTCGATGGATTTTGCAGTCGAACGAATGAATGGTTTTTTTTATAATCGCATCAGTTGGAGAAATTGTTTAATGGATTTTGCAGTCGAACGAATGAATGGTTTTTTTATTTTTACCATTGCGTCGGTTGGAAAAATTGTTCGATAGATTTTGCAGTCGAACGAATGGATGGTTTTTTTTACCATCGCATCGTTTGGAAATTTGTTCAATGGATTTTGCAGTCGAACGAATGGATGGTTTTTTTTACCATCGCGTCGGTTGGAAAAATATTCAATATATTTTGCAGTCGAACGAATGAATGGTTTTTTTTTACCATCGCATCGGTTGGAAAAATTATTCGATGCATTTTGCAGACGAACGAATGAATGGTTTATTTTTAATATTGCGTCGGTTCGAAAAATTGTTCGATGGATTTTGCAGTCGAACGAATGAATGGTTTTTTTTATAATCGCATCAGTTGGAGAAATTGTTTAATGGATTTTGCAGTCGAACGAATGAATGGTTTTTTTATTTTTACCATTGCGTCGGTTGGAAAAATTGTTCGATAGATTTTGCAGTCGAACGAATGGATGGTTTTTTTTACCATCGCATCGTTTGGAAATTTGTTCAATGGATTTTGCAGTCGAACGAATGGATGGTTTTTTTTACCATCGCGTCGGTTGGAAAAATATTCAATATATTTTGCAGTCGAACGAATGAATGGTTTTTTTTTACCATCGCATCGGTTGGAAAAATTATTCGATGCATTTTGCAGACGAACGAATGAATGGTTTATTTTTAATATTGCGTCGGTTCGAAAAATTGTTCGATGGATTTTGCAGTCGAACGAATGAATGGTTTTTTTTATAATCGCATCAGTTGGAGAAATTGTTTAATGGATTTTGCAGTCGAACGAATGAATGGTTTTTTTATTTTTACCATTGCGTCGGTTGGAAAAATTGTTCGATAGATTTTGCAGTCGAACGAATGGATGGTTTTTTTTACCATCGCATCGTTTGGAAATTTGTTCAATGGATTTTGCAGTCGAACGAATGGATGGTTTTTTTTACCATCGCGTCGGTTGGAAAAATATTCAATATATTTTGCAGTCGAACGAATGAATGGTTTTTTTTACCATCGCATCGGTGCGAAAAATTCTTTGATGGATTTTGCAGTCGAACGAATGAATGGTATTTTTTTGATAATCGCATCGGTTTGAAAAAAATGTTCGATGGATTTTTCAGTCGAACGAGTGCATGGTTTTTTTTTACCATCGAATCGGTTATAAAAATTGTTTAATGGATTTTGCAGCCGAACGAATGAATGGTTTTTTTTTATAATCGCATCTGTTGAAAAAATTGTTCGATGGATTTTGCAGTCGAACGAATGAACGGTTTTTTTTTACCATCGCATCGGTTGGAAAAATTGTTCGATGGATTTTGCAGTCGAACGAATGAATGGTTTTTTTTACCATCGCATCGGTTGGAAGAATGTTCGATGGATTTTGCAGTCGAACGAATGAATGGTTTTTTTTCGCATCGGTTGGAAGAATTGTTCGATGGATTTTTCCGTCGAACGAATGAATGGTTTTGTTTTTACCATCGCATAGGTTGGAAAAATTGTTCGATGGATTTTGCAGTCGAACAAATGAATGGTTTTTTTTTTAATATCGCATCGGTTGGAAATATTGTTCGATGGATTTTGCAGTCAAACGAATGAATGGTTTTTTTTCGCATCGGTTGGAAAAATTGTTCGATGGATTTTGCAGTCGAACGAATGAATGGTTTTTTTTTACCATCGCATCGGTTTAAAAAATGTTCGATGGATTTTGCAGTCGAACGAATGAATGTTTTTTTTTACCATCTCATCGTTTGGAAAAATTGTTCGATGGATTTTGCAGTCGAACGAGTGAATGGTTTTTTTTTATAATCGCATCGGTTGGAGAAATTGTTCGATGGATTTTGCAGTCGAACGAATGAATGGTTTTTTTTTATAATCGCACCGGTTGGAAAAATTGTTCGATGGATTTTGCAGTCGAACGAATTAATGGTTTTTTTTACCATCGCATCGGTTTTCAAAATTGTTCGATGTATTTTGCAGTCGAACGAATGAATGGTTTTCTTTTACCAACGCACATTTTGGAAACATTGTTCGATGGATTTTGCAGTCGAACAAATGAATGGTTTTTTTTTTAAATCGCATCGGTTGGAAAAATGGTTCGATGGATTTTGCAGTCGAGCGAATGAATGGTTTTTTTCACCATCGCATCGGTTGGAAAAATTGTTCGATGGATTTTGCAGTCGAACGAATGAATGGTTTTTTTTTAAATCGCATCGGTTGGAAAAATTGTTCGATGGATTTTGCAGTCGAACGAATATATGGTTTTTTTTACCATCGAATCGGTCATAAAAATTGTTTAATGGATTTTGCAGCCGAACGAATGAATGGTTTTTTTTTTATAATCGCATCGGTTGAAAAACTTGTTCGATGGATTTTGCAGTCGAACGAATGAATGTTTTTATTTAAAATCGCATCGGTTGGAAAAATGGTTAGATCGATTTTGCAGTCGAACGAGTCAATGGTTTTTTTTTATAATCCCATCGGTTGGAAAATTTTTCGATGGATTTTGCAGTCGAACGAATGAATGGTTTTTTTTTACCATCGCATCGGTTTAAAAAATGTACGATGGATTTTGCAGCCGAACGAATGAATGGTTTTTTTTTTATCATCGCATCGGTTTTAAAAATGGTTCGATGGATTTTGCAGTCGAACGAATGAATGGTTTTTTTAAGATCGCATCGTTTGGAAAAATTGTTCGATGGATTTTGCAGTCGAACGAGTGAATGGTTTTTTTTTATAATCGCATCGGTTGGAGAAATTGTTCGATGGATTTTGCAGTCGAACGAATGAATGGTTTTTTTTTATAATCGCACCGGTTGGAAAGATTGTTCGATGGATTTTGCAGTCGAACGTATGAATGGTTTTTTTTTACCATCGCATCGGTTTAAAAAATGTTCGATGGATTTTGCAGTCGAACGAATGAATGGTTTTTTTTTAAGATCGCATCGTTTGGAAAAATTGTTCGATGGATTTTGCAGTCAAAAGAATGAATGGTTTTTGTCACCATCGCATCGTTTGGAAAAATTGTTCGATGGATTTAGCAGTCGAACGAATGAATGGTTTTTTTACCATCGCATCGGTTGGAAGAATGTTCGATGGATTTTTAAGTCGAACGAATGAATGGTTTTTTTTACATGATTTTACTTTGAACCATCGCATCTGTTGGAAAAATTGTTCGATGGAATTTGCGGTCGAACGAATGAATGTTTTTTTTTTTTTATAATCTCATCAGCTTCAAAAATTGTTTAATGGATTTTGCAGTCGAACGAATGAATGGTTTTTTTTACCATCGCATCGTTTGGAAAAATTGTTCGATGGATTTTGCAGTCGAATGAATGAATGGTTTTTTTTTTAATATCGCATCGGTTGGAAAAATTGTTAGATGGATTTTGCAGTCGAACGAATGAATGTTTTTTTTTACCATCGCATCGTTTGGAAAAATTGTTCGATGGATTTTGCAGTCGAACGAGTGAATGGTTTTTTTTTATAATCGCATCGGTTGGAAAAATTGTTCGATGGATTTTGCAGTCGAACGAATGAATGGTTTTTCTTTACCATCGCATCGGTTTAAAAAATGTTCGATGGATTTTGCAGTCGAACGAATAAATGGTTTTTTTTTATCATCGCATCGGTTGGAAAAATTGTTCGATGGATTTTGCAGTCGAACGAATGAATGGTTTTTTTAAGATCTCACCGTTTGGAAAAATTTTTTCGATGGCTTTTGCAGTCGAACGAATGAATGGTTTTCTTTTACCAACGCACATTTTTGAAACATTGTTCGATGGATTTTGCAGTCAAACAAATGAATGTTTTTTTTTTTTAAATCGCATCGGTTGGAAAAATGGTTCGATGGATTTTGCAGTCGAGTGAATGAATGGTTTTTTTACCATCGCATTGGTTGGAAAAATTGTTCGATGGATTTTGCAGTCGAACGAATGAATGGTTTTTTTTTAAATCGCATCGGTTGGAAAAATTGTTCGATGGATATTGCAGTCGAACGAATATATGTTTTTTTTTACCATCGAATCGGTTATAAAAATTGTTTAATGGATTTTGCAGCCGTACGAATGAATGGTTTTTTTTTTATAATCGCATCGGTTGAAAAAATTGTTCGATGGATTTTGCAGTCGAACGAATGAATGTTTTTATTTAAAATCGCATCGGTTGGAAAAATGGTTAGATCGATTTTGCAGTCGAACGAGTGAATGGTTTTTTTTATAATCGCATCGGTTGGAAAAATTTTTCGATGGATTTTTCAGTCGAACGAATGAATGGTTTTGTTTTTACCATCGCATAGGTTGGAAAAATTGTTCGATGGATTTTGCAGTCGAACGAATGAATGGTTTTTTTTTTAATATCGCATCGGTTGGAAAAATTGTTCGATGGATTTTGCAGTCGAATGAATGAATGTTTTTTTTTTTAATATCGCATCGGTTGGAAAAATTGTTCGACGGATTTTGCAGTCGAACGAAAGAATGTTTTTTTTTACCATCGCATCGGTTGGAAAAATTGTTCGACGCATTTTGCAGACGAACAAATGAATGGTTTATTTTTACCATTGCGTTGGTTGGAAAAATTGTTCGATGGATTTTGCAGTCGAACGAGTGAATGGCTTATTTTTACCATTGCGTCGGTTGGAAAAATTGTTCGATGGATTTTGCAGTCGAACGAATGAATGTTTTTTTTTACCATCGCATCGTTTGGAAAAATTGTTCGATGGATTTTGCAGTCGAACGAGTGAATGTTTTTTTTTTATAATCGCATCGGTTGGAAAAATTGTTCGATGGATTTTGCAGTCGAACGAATGAATGGTTTTTTTTTATAATCGCACCGGTTGGAAAAATTGTTCGATGGATTTTGCAGTCGAACGAATGAATGGTTTTTTTTACCATCGCATCGGTTTAAAAAATGTACGATGGATTTTGCAGTCGAACGAATGAATGGTTTTTTTTATCATCGCATCGGTTGGAAAAATTGTTCGATGGATTTTGCAGTCAAACGAATGAATGGTTTTTTTTACCATCGCATCGGTTGGCAAAATTGTTCGATGTATTTTGCAGTCGAACGAATGAATGGTTTTCTTTTACCAACGCACATTTTGGAAACATTGTTCGATGGATTTTGCAGTCGAACAAATGAATGTTTTTTTTTTTTAAATCGCATCGGTTGGAAAAATGGTTCGGTGGATTTTGCAGTCGAGCGAATGAATGGCTTTTTTTACCATCGCATCGGTTGGAAAAATTGTTCGATGGATTTTGCAGTCGAACGAATGAATGTTTTTTTTTTTAAATCGCATCGGTTGGAAATATTGTTCGATGGATTTTGCAGTCGAACGAATATATGGTTTTTTTTTACCATCGAATCGGTTATAAAAATTGTTTAATGGATTTTGCAGCCGAACGAATGAATAGTTTTTTTTATAATCGCATCGGTTGAAAAAATTGTTCGATGGATTTTGCAGTCGAACGAATGAATGTTTTTATTTAAAATCGCATCGGTTGGAAAAATGGTTAGATCGATTTTGCAGTCGAACGAGTGAATGGTTTTTTTTTATAATCGCATCGGTTGGAAAAATTTTTCGATGGATTTTGCAGTCGAACGAATGAATGGTTTTTTTTTTATAATCGCATCAGTTTCAAAAATTGTTTAATGGATTTTGCAGTCGAACGAATGAATGGTTTTTTTATTTTTACCATTGCGTCGGTCGGAAAAATTGTTCGATAGATTTTGCAGTCGAACGAACGAATGGTTTTTTTATTTTTACCATCGCACCGTCTGGAAAAATTGTTTGACGGATTTTGCAGTCGAACGAATGAATGGTTTTTTTTTATAATCGCATCGGTTGGAAAAATTCTTCGATGGATTTTGCAGTCGAACGAATGAATTTTTTTTTTTATAATCGCATCGGTTGAAAGAATTGTTCGATGGATTTTCCAGTCGAACGAATGGATGGTTTTTTTTTACCATCGCATCGGTTGGAAAAATGTTCAATGGATTTTGCAGTCGAAAGAATGAGTGGTTTTTTTTTACCATCGCATCGGTTGGAAAAATTGTTCCATGCGTTTTGCAGACGAACGTATGAGTGGTTTATTTTTACCATTGCGTCGGTTCGAAAAATTGTTCGATGGATTCTGCAGTCGAACGAATGAACGGTTTTTTTTACCATCGCATCGTTTTAAAAAATTGTTCGATGGACTTAGCAGTCGAGTGAATGAATGGTTTTTTTTTTATAATCGCATCGGTTGGAAAAGTTGTTCGATTGATTTTGCAGTCGAACGAATGAATGGTTTTTTTACCATCGCATCGGTTGGAAGAATGTTCGATGGATTTTGCAGTCGAACGAATGAATGGTTTTTTTTACATGATTTTACTTTGAACCATCGCATCTGTTGGAAAAATTGTTCGATTTAATTTGCGGTCGAACGAATGAATGTTTTTTTTTTATAATCGCATCAGTTTCAAAAATTGTTTAATGGATTTTGCAGTCGAACGAATGAATGGTTTTTTTTACCATCGCATCGTTTGGAAAAATGTTCAATGGATTTTGCAGTCGAACGAATGAGTGGTTTTTTTTTTACCATCGCATCGGTTGGAAGAATGTTCGATGGATTTTGCAGTCGAACGAATGAATGGTTTTTTTTACATGATTTTACTTTGAACCATCGCATCTGTTGGAAAAATTGTTCGATGGAATTTGCGGTCGAACGAATGAATGTTTTTTTTTTTTTATAATCGCATCAGTTTCAAAAATTGTTTAATGGATTTTGCAGTCGAACGAATGAATGGTTTTTTTATTTTTACCATTGCGTCGGTTGGAAAAATTGTTCGATAGATTTTGCAGTCGAACGAACGACTGGTTTTTTTTACCATCGCATCGTTTGGAAAAATTGTTCGATGGATTTTGCAGTCGAACGAATGAATGGTTTTTTTTTATAATCGCATCGGTTGGAAAAATTCTTCGATGGATTTTGCAGTCGAACGAATGAATGTTTTTTTTTTTTATAATCGCATCGGTTGAAAAAATTGTTCGATGGATTTTCCAGTCGAACGAATGGATGGTTTTTTTTTACCATAGCATCGGTTGGAAAAATGTTCAATGGATTTTGTAGTCGAACGAATGAATGTTTTTTTTTACCATCGCATCGGTTGGAAAAATTGTTCCTTGCATTTTGCAGACGAACGAATGAATGGTTTATTTTTACCATTGCGTTGGTTGGAAAAATTGTTCGATGGATTTTGTAGTCGAACGAGTGAATGGCTTATTTTTACCATTGCGTCATTTGAAGAAATTGTTCGATGGATTTTGCAGTCGAACGAATGAATGTTTTTTTTACCATCGCATCGGTTGGAAGAATGTTCGATGGATTTTGCAGTCGAACGAATGAATGGTTTTTTTTACATGATTTTACTTTGAACCATCGCATCTGTTGGAAAAATTGTTCGATTTAATTTGCGGTCGAACGAATGAATGTTTTTTTTTTATAATCGCATCAGTTTCAAAAATTGTTTAATGGATTTTGCAGTCGAACGAATGAATGGTTTTTTTTACCATCGCATCGTTTGGAAAAATGTTCAATGGATTTTGCAGTCGAACGAATGAGTGGTTTTTTTTTTACCATCGCATCGGTTGGAAGAATGTTCGATGGATTTTGCAGTCGAACGAATGAATGGTTTTTTTTACATGATTTTACTTTGAACCATCGCATCTGTTGGAAAAATTGTTCGATGGAATTTGCGGTCGAACGAATGAATGTTTTTTTTTTTTTATAATCGCATCAGTTTCAAAAATTGTTTAATGGATTTTGCAGTCGAACGAATGAATGGTTTTTTTATTTTTACCATTGCGTCGGTTGGAAAAATTGTTCGATAGATTTTGCAGTCGAACGAACGACTGGTTTTTTTTACCATCGCATCGTTTGGAAAAATTGTTCGATGGATTTTGCAGTCGAACGAATGAATGGTTTTTTTTTATAATCGCATCGGTTGGAAAAATTCTTCGATGGATTTTCAAGTCGAACGAATGAATGTTTTTTTTTTTTATAATCGCATCGGTTGAAAAAATTGTTCGATGGACTTAGCAGTCGAGTGAATGAATGGTTTTTTTTTATAATCGCATCGGTTGGAAAAGTTGTTCGATTGATTTTGCAGTCGAACGAATGAATGGTTTTTTTACCATCGCATCGGTTGGAAGAATGTTCGATGGATTTTGCAGTCGAACGAATGAATGGTTTTTTTTTACCATCGCATCGGTTTAAAAAATGTTCGATGGATTTTGCAGTCGAACGAATGAATGGTTTTTTTTTATCATCGCATCAGTTTCAAAAATTGTTTAATGGATTTTGCAGTTGAACGAATGAACGGTTTTTTTATTTTTACCATTGCGTCGGTTGGAAAATTTGTTCGATAGATTTTGCAGTCGAACGAACGAATGGTTGTTTTTACCATCGCATCGTTTGGAAAAATTGTTCGATGGATTTTGCAGTGGAACGAATGAATGGTTTTTTTTATAATCGCATCGGTTGGAAAAATTCTTCGATATATTTTGCAGTCGAACGGTTGAATGGTTTTTTTTTTAAGGTCGCATCGTTTGGAAAAATTGTTCGATGGATTTTGCAGTCAAAAGAATGAATGGTTTTTTTTACCTTCGCATCGTTTGGAAAAATTGTTCGATGGATTTTGCAGTCGAACGAATGAATGGTTTTTTTTACCATCGCATCGGTTGGCAAATTGTTCGATGTATTTTGCAGTCGAACGAATGAATGGTTTTCTTTTACCAATGCACATTTTGGAAACATTGTTCGATGGATTTTGCAGTCGAACAAATGAATGGTATTTTTTTACCATCGCATCGGTTGGAAAAATTGTTCATTGGATTTTGCAGTCGAACGAATGAATGGTTTTTTTTTACCATCGCATCGGTTGGAAAAATTGCTCGATGGATTTTGCAGTCGAGCGAATGAATGGTTTTTTTTACCATCGCATCGGTTGGAAAAGTTGTTCGATGGATTTGCAGTCGAACGAATGAATGGTTTTTTTTTTTAAAATCGCATCGGTTGGAAAAATGGTTCGATGGATTTTGCAGTCGAACGAATGTATGGTTTTTTTTTAAATCGCATCGGTTGGAAAAATTGTTCGATGGATTTTGCAGTCGAACGAATAAATGGTTTTTTTTTACCATCGAATCGGTTATAAAAATTGTTTAATGGATTTTGCAGCCGAACGAATGAATGGTTTTTTTTTTATAATCGCATCGGTTGAAAAAATTGTTCGATGGATTTTGCAGTCGAACGAATGAATGTTTTTATTTAAAATCGCATCGGTTGGAAAAATGGTTAGATCGATTTTGCAGTCGAACGAGTGAATGGTTTTTTTTATAATCGCATCGGTTGAAAAAATTTTTCGATGGATTTTGCAGTCGATCGAATGAATGGTTTTTTTTTACCATCGCATCTTTTGGAAGAATGTTCGATGGATTTTGCAGTCGAACGAATGAATGGTTTTTCTTACCATTGCATCGTTTGGAAAAATTGTGCGATGGAATTTGCAGTCGAACGAATGAATGGTTTTTTTTAATATTGCATCGTTTGGAAAAATTGTTCGATGGACTTAGCAGCCGAATGAATGAATGGTTTTTTTTTATAATCGCATCGGTTGGAAAAATTCTTCGATGGATTTTGCAGTCGAACGGTTGAATGGTTTTTTTTTAAGATCGCATCGTTTGGAAAAATTGTTCGATGGATTTTGCAGTCGAACGAATGAATGGTTTTTTTACCATCGCATCGGTTGGAAGAATGTTCGTTGGGTTTTGCAGTCGAGCGAATGAATGGTTTTTTTTACATGATTTTACTTTGAACCATCACATCTGTTGGAAAAATTGTTCGATGGAATTTACGGTCGAACGAATGAATGTTTTTTTTCTTTATAATCGCATCAGTTTCAAAAATTGTTTAATGGATTTTGCAGTCGAACGAATGTATGGTTTTTTTTATTTTTACCATTGCGTCGGTTGGAAAAATTGTTCGATAGATTTTGCAGTCGAACGAACGAATGGTTTTTTTTACCATCGCATCGTTTGGAAAAATTGTTCGATGGATTTTGCAGTCGAACGAATGAATGGTTTTTTTTTATAATCGCATCGGTTGGAAAAATTCTTCGATGGATTTTGCAGTCGAACGAATGAATGTTTTTTTTTTTATAATCGCATCGGTTGAAAAAATTCTTCGATGGATTTTCCAGTCGAATGAATGGATGGTTTTTTTTACCATCGCATCGGTTGGAAAAATGTTCAATGGATTTTGCAGTCGAACGAATGAATGTTTTTGTTTTACCATCGCATCGGTTGGAAAAATTGTTCGATGCATTTTGCAGAAGAACGAATGAGTGGTTTATTTTTACCAATGCGTCTTTTCGAAAAATTGTTCGATGGATTTTGCAGTCGAACGAATGAATGGTTTTTTTTACCATCGCATCGTTTGGAAAAATTGTTCGATGGACTTAGCAGTCGAATGAATGAATGGATTTTTTTTATAATCGCATCTGTTGGAAAAGTTTTTCGATGGATTTTGCTGTCGAACGAATGAATGGTTTTTTTACCATCGCATCGGTTGGAAAAATGTTCGATGGATTTTGCAGTCGAACGAATGAATGGTTTTTTTTACATGATTTTACTTTGAACCATCGCATCTGTTGGAAAAATTGTTCGATGGAATCTGCAGTCGAACGAATGAATGTTTTTTTTTTTTATAATCGCATCGGTTGGAAAAATTCTTCGATGGATTTTGCAGTCGAACGAATGAATGTTTTTTTTTTATAATCGCATCGGTTGAAAAAATTGTTTGATGGATTTTCCAGTCGAACGAATGAATGGTTTTTTTTACCATCGCATCGTTTGGAAAAATTGTTCGATGGATTTTGCAGTCGAACGAATGAATGTTTTTTTTTATAATCGCATCGGTTGGAAAAATTGTTCGATGGATTTTGCAGTCGAACGAATGAATGTTTTTTTTTTTGTAATCGCATCGGTTGGAAAAATTGTTCGATGGCTTTTGCAGTCGAACGAATGAATGGTTTTTTTTTACCATCGCATCGGTTGGAAAAATGTTCGATGGATTTTGCAGTCGAACGAATGAATGGTTTTTTTTTACCATCGCATCTTTTGGAAAGATTGTTCGATGGATTTTGCAGTCGAACGAATGAACGGTTTTTTTTAAGATCGCATCGTTTGGAAAAATTGTTCGATGGATTTTGCAGTCGAACGAATGAATGGCTTTTTTTGTACCATCGCATCGGTTGGCAAAATTGTTCGATGGATTTTGCAGTCGAACAAATGAATGGTTTTTTTTTTACCATAGCATCGGTTTTAAAAATTGTTCGTTGGATTTTGCAGTCGAACGAATGAATGGTTTTTTTTAACATCGCATCGGTTGGAAAAATTGTTCGATGGATTTTGCAGTAGAACGAATGAATGTTTTTTTTTTAAATCGCATCGGTTGGAAAAATGGTTCGATGGATTTTGCAGTCGAACGAATGAATGGTTTTTTTTTTTAAATCGCATCGGTTGGAAAAATTGTTCGATGGATTTTGCTGTCGAACGAATATATGGTTTTTTTTACCATCGAATCGGTTATAAAAATTGTTTAAAGGATTTTGCAGTCGAACGAATGAATGGTTTTTTTTTATAATCGCATCGGTAGGAAAAATTTTTCGATGGATTTTGCAGTCGAACGAATGAATGGTTTTTTTTTATAATCGCATCGGTTGGAGAAATTTTTCGATTAATTTGGCAGTCGAACGAATGAATCGTTTTTTTTTACCATCGCGTCGGTTGGAAAAATGTCCGATCGATTTTGCAGTCGAACGAATGAATGGTTTTTTTACCATCGAATCGGTTATAAAAATTGTTTAAAGGATTTTGCAGTCGAACGAATGAATGGTTTTTTTACCATCGCATCGGTTGGAAAAATTGTTCGATGGATTTTGCAGTAGAACGAATGAATGTTTTTTTTTTTAAATCGCATCGGTTGCAAAAATTGTTCGATGGATTTTGCAGTAGAACGAATATATGATTTTTTTTTACCATCGAATCGGTTATAAAAATTGTTTAAAGGATTTTGCAGTCGAACGAATGAATTTTTTTTTTTACCATCGCATCGGTTGGAAAAACTGTTCGATGGATTTTGCAGTAGAACGGATGAATGTTTTTTTTTTAAATCGCATCGGATGGAAAAATGGTTCGATGGATTTTGCAGTCGAACGAATGAATGTTTTTTTTTTTTAAATCGCATCGGTTGCAAAAATTGTTCGATTGATTTTGCAGTCGAACGAATATATAGTTTTTTTTTACCATCGAATCGGTTATAAAAATTGTTTAAAGGATTTTGCAGTCGAACGAATGAATGGCTTTTTTTTATAATCGCATCGGTTGGAAAAATTGTGCTATGGATTTTGCAGTCGAACGAAAGGATGGTTTTTTTTTATAATGGCATCGGTTGAAAAAATTGTTCGATGGATTTTGCAGTCGAACGAATATATGGTTTTTTTTTACCATAGCATCGGTTGGAAAAATGTTCAATTAATTTTGCAGTCGAACGAATGAATGGTTTTTTTTCACCATCGCATCGGTTGGAAAAATTGTTCGATGCATTTTGCAGACGAACGAATGAACGGTTTATTTTTACCATTGCGTCGGTTGGAAAAATTGTTCGTTGGATTTTGCAGTCGAACGAATGAATGGTTTTTTTTTACCATCGCATCGTTTGGAAAAATTGTTCGATGGATTTTGCAGACGAACGAATGAATGGTTTTTTTTTCCATCGCTTCGGTTGGAAAAATGTTCGATGGACTTTGCAGTCGAACGAATGAATGGATTTGTTTTACTTGTTTTTACTTTGAACCATCGCATCGGTTGGAGAAATTGTTCGATGGATTTTGCAGTCGAACGAATGAATGGTTTTTTCTTAAGATCGCATCGTTTGGAAAAATTGTTCGATGGATTTTGCAGTCGAAAGAAAGAATGGTTTTTTTTACCATCGCATCGTTTGGAAAAATTGTTCGATGGATTTTGCAGTCGAACGAATGAATGGTTTTTTTTTACCATCGCATCGGTTGGAAAAATGTTCGATGGATTTTGCAGTCGAACGAATGGATGGTTTTTTTTTACCATAGCATCGGTTGGAAAAATGTTCAATGGATTTTGCAGTCGAACGAATGAATGGTTTTTTTTCACCATCGCATCGGTTGGAAAAATTGTTCGATGCATTTTGCAGTCAGACGAATGAGTGGTTTTTTTTTACCATCGCATCGGTTGGAAAAATTGTTCCTTGGATTTTGCAGTCGAACGAATGAATGGTTTTTTTTTACCATCGCATCGGTTGGAAAAATTGTTCGTTTGATTTTGCAGTCGAACGAATGAAAGGTTCTTTTTTACCATCGCATCGGTTGGAAAAATTGTTCGATGGATTTTGCAGTCGAACGAATATATGTTTTTTTTGTACCATCGAATCGGTTATAAAAATTGTTTAAAGGACTTTGCAGTCGAACGAATGAATGGTTTTTTTTTTATAATCGCATCGGTTGGAAAAATTTTTCGATGGATTTTGCAGTCGAACGAATGAATGGTTTTTTTTTATAATCGCATCGGTTGGAGAAATTGTTCGATGGATTTTGCAGTCGAACGAATGAATCGTTTTTTTTTACCATCGCATCGGTTGGAAAAATGTCCGATGGATTTTGCAGTCGAACGAATGAATGGTTTTTTTACCATCGAATCGGTTATAAAAATTCTTTAAAGAATTTTGCAGTCGAACGAATGGATGGTTTTTTTTTACCATAGCATCGGTTGGAAAAATGTTCAATGGATTTTGCAGTCGAACGAATGAATGGTTTTTTTTCACCATCGCATCGGTTGGAAAAATTGTTCGATGCATTTTGCAGTCAGACGAATGAGTGGTTTTTTTTTACCATCGCATCGGTTGGAAAAATTGTTCCTTGGATTTTGCAGTCGAACGAATGAATGGTTTTTTTTTACCATCGCATCGGTTGGAAAAATTGTTCGTTTGATTTTGCAGTCGAACGAATGAAAGGTTCTTTTTTACCATCGCATCGGTTGGAAAAATTGTTCGATGGATTTTGCAGTAGAACGGATGAATGTTTTTTTTCTAAATCACATCGGTTGGAAGAATGGTTCGATGGATTTTGCAGTCGAACGAATGAATGGTTTTTTTTTAAATCGCATTGGTTGGAAAAATTGTTCGATGGATTTTGCAGTCGAACGAATATATGGTTTTTTTTTGCCATCGAATCGGTTATAAAAGTTGTTTAATGGATTTTGCAGCCGAACGAATGAATGGCTTTTTTTTATAATCGCATCGGTTGGAAAAATTGTGCTATGGATTTTGCAGTCGAACGAAAGGATGGTTTTTTTTTATAATGGCATCGGTTGAAAAAATTGTTCGATGGATTTTGCAGTCGAACGAATGGATGGTTTTTTTTACCATAGCATCGGTTGGAAAAATGTTCAATGGATTTTGCAGTCGAACGAATGAATGGTTTTTTTTCACCATCGCATCGGTTGGAAAAATTGTTCGATGCATTTTGCAGACGAACGAATGAATGGTTTATTTTTACCATTGCGTCGGTTGGAAAAATTGTTCGTTGGATTTTGCAGTCGAACGAATGAATGGTTTTTTTACCATCGCATCGTTTGGAAAAATTGTTCGATGGATTTAGCAGTCGAACGAATGAATAGTTTTTTTTTATAATCTCATCGGTTGGAACAATTGTTCGATGGATTTTGCAGTCGAACGAATGAATGGTTTTTTTTATAATCGCATCGGTTGAAAAAATTGTTCGATGGATTTTGCAGTCGAACGAATGGATGGTTTTTTTTTACCATAGCATCGGTTGGAAAAATGTTCAATGGATTTTGCAGTCGAACGAATGAATGGTTTATTTTTACCATCGCATCGGTTGGAAAAATGTTCGGTGGAATTTGCAGTCGAACGAATGAATGGTTTTTTTTTACCATCGGATCGGTTGGAAAAATTGTTCGATTGATTTTGCAGTCGAGCGAATGGATGGTTTTTTTTTACCATAGCATCGGTTGGAAAAATGTTCAATGGATTTTGCAGTCGAACGAATGAATTGTTTTTTTTACCATCGCATCGTTTGGAAAAATTGTTCGATTCATTTTGCAGACGAGCGAATGAATGGTTTATTTTTGAAATTGCGTCGGTTCGAAAAATTGTTCGATGGATTTTGCAGTCGAACGAATGAATGGTTTTTTTTACCATCGCATCGTTTGAAAAATTGTTCGATGGATTTTGCAGTCGAACGAATGAATGTTTTTTTTTGCCATTGCGTTGGTTGGAAAAATTGTTCGATGGATTTTGCAGTCGAACGAATGAATGGCTAATTTTTACCATTGCGTCGGTTGGAAAAATTGTTCGATGGATTTTGCAGTCGAACGAATGAGTGGTTTTTTTTACCATCGCATCGGTTGGAAAAATGTTCGATGGATTTTGCAGTCGAACGAATGAATTGTTTTTTTTACCATCGCATCGTTTGGAAAAATTGTTCGATGGATTTTGCAGTCGAACGAATGAATGTTTTTTTTTTATAATCGCATCGGTTGGAAAATTTGTTCGATGCATTTTGCAGACGAACGAATGAATGGTTTTTTTTACCATCGCATCGGTTGGAAAAATGTTCGATGGATTTTGCAGTCGAACGAATGAATTGTTTTTTTTACCATCGCATCGTTTGGAAAAATTGTTCGATGGATTTTGCAGTCGAACGAATGAATGGTTTTTTTTTATAATCGCATCGGTTGGAAAAATTGTTCGATGCATTTTGCAGACGAACGAATGAATGGTTTATTTTTACCATTGTGTCGGTTTTAAAAAATTGTTCGATAGATTTTGCAGTCGAAAGAATGAATGGTTTCTTTTACCATCGCATCGTTTGGAAAAATTGTTCGATGGAATTTGCAGTCGAGCGAATGAATGGTTTTTTTTTATAATCGCATCGGTTGAAAAATTGTTCGATGGTTTTTGCAGTCGAACGAATGGATGGTTTTTTAACTTGTTTTTATTTTGAACCATCGCATCTGTTGGAAAAATTGTTCGATGGAATTTGCTGTCGGACGAATGAATGGTTTATTTTTAACATTGCGTCGGTTGGAAAAATTGTTCGATAGATTTTGCAGTCGAACGAATGAATGGATTTTTTTTACCATCGCATCGGTTGGAAAAATTGTTCGATGCATTTTGCAGACGAGCGAATGAATGGTTTATTTTTACCATTGCGTCGGTTCGAAAAATTGTTCGATGGATTTTGCAGTCGAACGAATGAATGGTTTTTTTTACCATCGCATTGTTTGGAAAAATTGTTCGATGGATTTAGCAGTCGAATGAATGAATGTTTTTTTTTTTAAATCGAACTGTTGGAAAAATTGTTCGATGGATTTTGCAGTCGAACGGATGAATGGTTTTTTTTACCATCGCATCGGTTGGAAAAATGTTCGATCGATTTTGCAGTCGAACGAATGAATGGTTTTTTTTTACCATCGCTTTGGTTTGAAAAATATTTGATGGATTTTGCAGTCGAACGAATGAATGGATTTGTTTTACTTGTTTTTACTTTGAACCATCGCATCGGTTGGAGAAATTGTTCGATGGATTTTGCAGTCGAACGAATGAATGGTTTATTTTTACCATTGCGTCGCTTCGAAAAATTGTTCGATGGATTTTGCAGTCGAATGGATGAATGGTTTTTTTTACCATCGCATCGGTTGGAAAAATGTTCGATCGATTTTGCAGTCGAACGAATCAATGGTTTTTTTTTTACCATCGCTTTGGTTGGAAAAATGTTTGATGGATTTTGCAGTCGAACGAATGAATGGATTTGTTTTACTTGTTTTTACTTTGAACCATCGCATCGGTTGGAGAAATTGTTCGATGGATTTTGTAGTCGAACGAATGAATGGTTTATTTTTACCATTGCGTCGGTTCGAAAAATTGTTCGATGGATTTTGCAGTCGAACGAATGAATGGTTTTTTTTACCATCGCATCGTTTGGAAAAATTGTTCGATGGATTTTGCAGTCGAACGAATGAAGTTTTTTTTTTTTTAATATCGCATCTTTTTTACAAATTGTTCGATGGATTTTGGAGTCGAACGAATGCTTTTTTTTACCATCGCATCGGTTCAAAAAATTATTCGATTTATTTTGCAGTCGAACGAATGAATGATTTTTTTTTTACCATCGCATCGGTTCGAAAAATTGTTCAATGCATTTTGCAGACGAACGGATGAGTGGTTTATTTTTACCATTGAGTTGGTTGGAAAAATTGTTCGGTTTATTTTGCAGTCGAACGAATGAATGTTTTTTTTTTTTAATATCGCATCGGTTTTAAAAATTGTTCGATGGATTTTGCAGTCGAACGAATGAATGTTTTTTTTTTAATACCGCATCGGATGGAAAAACTGTTCGATGGATTTTGCAGTCGAACGAATGACTGTTTTTTTTTTACCTTCGCATCGGTTGGAAAAATTGTTCGATGCATTTTGCAGACGAACGAATGAATAGTTTATTTTTACCATTGCGTTGGTTGGAAAAATTGTTCGATGGATTTTGCAGTCGAACGAATGAGTCTCTTATTTTTACCATTGCGTCGGTTGGAAAAGTCGTTCGATGGATTTTGCAGTCGAACGAATGAATGGTTTTTTTTTATAATCGAATCGTTTGGAAAAATTGTTCGATGGATCTTGCAGTCGAAAGAATGAATTGTTTTTTTTTACCATCGCATCGTTTTAAAAAATTGTTCGATGGATTTTGCAGTCGAACGAATGAATATTTTTTTTTAAAATCGCATTGGTTGGCAAAATTGTTCGATGTATTTTGCTGTCAAACGAATGAATGGTTTTCTTTTACCAACGCACAGGTTGGAAAAATTGTTCGATGGATTTTGCAGTCGAACAAATAAATTTTTTTTTTACCATCGCATCGGTTTTAAAAATTGTTCGATGGATTTTGCTGTTGAACGAATGAATGGTTTTTTTACCATCAAATCGGTTGGAAAAATTTTTCGATGGATTTTGCAGTCGAACGAATGAATGGTTTTTTTTTACCATCGCATTGGTTGGAAAAATTGTTCGATGGATTTTGCAGTCGAACGAATGAATGGTTTTTTTTTACCATCGCATTGGTTGGAAAAATTGTTCGATGGATTTTGCAGTCGAACGAATGAATGGTTTTTTTTTACCATCGCATCGGTTGGAAAAATGGTTCAATGGATTTTGCAGTCGAAAGAATGAATAGTTTTTTTTTTTTAAATCGCATCGGTTGGAAAAATTGTTCGATGGATTTTGCAGTCGAACGAATGTATGGTTTTTTTTACCATCGAATCGGTTATAAAAATTGTTTAATGGATTTTGCAGTCGAACGAATGAATGGTTCTTTTTTTATAATCGCATCGGTTGGAAAATTTTTCGATGGATTTTGCAGTCGAACGAATGAATGTTTTTTTTTATAATCGCATCGGTTGGAGAAATTGTTCGATGGATTTTGCAGTCGAATGAATGAGTTTTTTTTTTTTTATAATCGCATCGGTTGGAAAAATATTCGATGGATTTTGCAGTCGAACGAATGAATGGTTTTTTTTACCATCGCATTGGTTGGAAAAATTGTTCGATGGATTTTGCAGTCGAACGAATGAATGGTTTTTTTTACCATCGCATCGGTTGGAAAAATGTTCGATGGATTTTGCAGTCGAACGAATGAATTGTTTTTTTTACCATCGCATCGTTTGGAAAAATTGTTCAATGGATTTTGCAGTCGAATGAATGAATGGTTTTTTTTTATAATCGCATCGGTTGGAAAAATTGTTCGAACGAATGAATGGTTTATTTTTACCATTGTGTCGGTTGGAAAAATTGTTCGATAGATTTTGCAGTCGAACGAATGGATGGTTTCTTTTACCATCGCATCGTTTGGAAAAATTGTTCGATGGGTTTTGCAGTCGAACGAATGAATGGTTTTTTTTTATAATCGCATCGGTTGAAAAAATTGTTCGATGGTTTTTGCAGTCGAACGAATGAATGGTTTATTTTTACCATTGTGTCGGTTGGAAAAATTGTTCGATAGATTTTGCAGTCGAACGAATGGATGGTTTCTTTTACCATCGCATCGTTTGGAAAAATTGTTCGATGGGTTTTGCAGTCGAACGAATGAATGGTTTTTTTTTTATAATCGCATCGGTTGAAAAAATTGTTCGATGGTTTTTGCAGTCGAACGAATGGATGGCTTTTTTAACTTGTTTTTATTTTGGACCATCGCATCTGTTGGAAAAATTGTTCGATGGAATTTGCAGTCGAACGAATGAATGGTTTTTTCTTACCATCGCATCGGTTGGAAAAATTCTTCGATGGAATTTGCAGTCGAACGAATGAATGGTTTTTTTTTATAATCGCATCGGTTGGAGAAATTGTTCGATGGATTTTGCAGTCAAATGAATGAATGGTTTTTTTTAACCATCGCATCGGTTGGAAAAATGTTCGATTGATTTTGCAGACGAACGAATGAGTGGTTTATTTTTACCATCGCATCGGTTTGAAAAATGTTCGACGGATTTTGCAGTCGAACGAATCAATGGTTTTTTTTTACCATCGCTTTGGTTTTAAAAATGTTTGATGGATTTTGCAGTCGAACGAATGAATGGATTTGTTTTACTTGTTTTTACTTTGAGCTATCGCATCGGTTGGAGAAATTGTTCGATGTATTTTGCAGTCGAACCAATGAATGGTTTTTTTTTAAGATAGCATCGTTTGGAAAAATTGTTCGCTTGATTTTGCAGACGAACGAATGAATGGTTTTTTTTTTACCATCGCATCGGTTGAAAGATTGTTCGATGGATTTTGCAGTCGAACGAATGAATGGTTTTTCTTCGCATCGGTTGGAAGAATTGTTCGATGGATTTTTCAGTCGAACGAATGAATGGTTTTGTTTTTACCAGCGCATAGGTTGGAAAAATTGTTCGACGGATTTTGCAGTCGAACGAATAAATGGTTTTTTTTACTTGTTTTTACTTTGAACCATCGCATCTGTTGAAAAAATTGTTCGATGGAATTTGCAGTCGAACGAATGACTGGTTTTTTCTTACCATCGCATCGGTTGGAAAAATTCTTCGATGGATTTTGCAGTCGAACGAATGAATGGTTTTTTTTATAATCGCATCGGTTGGAAAAATTGTTCGATGGATCTTGCAGTCGAAAGAATGAATGGTTTTTTTTATAATCGCATCGGTTGGAAAAATTGTTCGATGGATTTTGCAGTCGAACGAATGAATGGTTTTTTTTACTTGTTTTTACTTTGAACCATCGCATCGGTTTTAAAAATTGTTCGATGGATTTTGCAGTCGAACGAATGATTGTTTTTTTTTTTTTATCATCGCATCGGTTTTAAAAATTGTTCGATGGATTTTGCAGTGGAACGAATGAATGTTTTTTTTTACCATCGCATCGGTTTTAAAAATTGTACGATGCATTTTGCAGTCGAACGAATGAATGGTTTTTTCTTTATAATCGCATCGGTTGGAAAAATGGTTCGACGGATTTTGCAGTCGAACGAATGAATGGTTTTTTTTACTTGTTTTTACTTTGAACCATCGCATCGGTTGGAAAAATTGTTCAATGGATTTTGCTGTCGAACGAATGAATGGTTTTTTTACCATCGCATCAGTTGGAAAAATGTTCGATCTATTTTGCAGTCGAACGAGTGAATGTTTTTTTTTACTTGTTTTCACTTTGAACCATCGCATCGGTTGGAAAAATTGTTCGATTTATTTTTCAGTCGAACAAAATGAATGGTTTTTTTTTACCCATCGCATCGGTTGGAAAAATAGTTCGATGGATTTTGCAGTCGAACAAATGAATGGTTTTTTTTTTTACCATCGCATCGGTTGGAAAAATAGTTCGATATATTTTGCAGTCGAACGAATGAATGGTTCTTTTTTACCATCGCATCGGTTTTAAAAATTGTTCGATGGATTTTGCAGTCGAACGAATGAATGTTTTTTTTTTTAATATCGCATCGTTTGGAAAAATTGTTCGATGGATTTTGCAGTGGAACGAATGAATGTTTTTTTTTACCATCGCATCGGTTGGAAAAATTGTTCGATGCATTTTGCAGACGAACGAATGAATGTTTTATCTTTACCATTGCGTCGGTTTTAAAAATGGTTGGATTTATTTTGCAGTCGGAACGAATGAATGGTTTTTTTTACCATCGCATCGTTTGGAAAAATTGTTCGATGTATTTTGCAGTCGAACGAATGAATGTTTTTTTTTATAATCGCATCGGTTTTAAATATTGTTCGATGGATTTTGCAGTCGAACGAATGAATGTTTTTTTTTTACGATAGCATCGGTTGGAAAAATGTTCGATGGATTTTGCAGTCGAACGAATGAATGGTTTTTTTTTACTTGTTTTCACTTTGAACCATCGCATCGGTTGGAAAAATTGTTCGATGGAATTTGCAGTCGAACGAATGAATGGTTTTTCTTACCATCGCATCGTTTGGAAAAAGTGTTCGATGGATTTTGCAGTCGAAGGAATAAATGATTTTGTTTTTACCATCGCATCGGTTGGAAAAATTGTTCGATGGATTTTGCAGTCGAACAAATGAATGGTTTTTTTTACCATCGCATCGGTTGGAAAAATGTTCGACGGATTTTGCAGTCGAACGAATGAATGGTTTTACTTAAAATCGCATCGTTTGGAAAAATTTTTCGATGGATTTTGCGGTCGAACGAATGAATGATTTTGTTTTACCATCGCATCGGTTGGAAAAAATTTTCGATGGGTTTTGCAGTCGAACGAATGAGTGTTTTTTTTCACCATCGCATCGGTTGGAAAAATTGTTCGATGGATTTTGCAGTCGAACGAATGAATGGTTTTTTTTTTATAATCGCATCGGTTGGAAAAATTTTTCGATGGACTTTGCAGTCGAACGAATGAATGTTTTTTTTTACCATCGCATCGGTTGGAAAAATATTCGATGGATTTTGCAGTCGAACGAATGAATGATTTTTTTTAACTAGTTTTTACTTTGAATCATCGCATCGGTTGGAAAAATTGTTCGATGGAATTTGCAGTCGAACGAATGAATGGTTTTTTTTTTAAATAGCATCGGTTGGAAAAATGTTCGATGGATTTTGCAGTCGAACGAATGAATGTTTTTTTTTTTAAATCGCATCGGTTGGAAAAATGTTCGATGGATTTTGCAGTCAAACGAATGAATGGTTTTTTTTTATAATCGCATCGGTTGGAAAAAGTGTTCGATGGATTTTGCAGTCGAAGGAATAAATGATTTTGTTTTTACCATCGCATCGGTTGGAAAAATTGTTCGATGGATTTTGAAGTCGAACAAATGAATGGATTTTTTTACCATCGCATCGGTTGGAAAAATAGTTCGATGGATTTTGCAGTCGAACGAATGACTGGTTTTTTTTTTATAATCGCACCGGTTGGAAAAATTGTTCGACGGATTTTGCAATCGAACGAATGAATGTTTTTTTTTATAATCGCATCGGTTGGAAAAAGTGTTCGATGGATTTTGCAGTCGAAGGAATAAATGATTTTGTTTTTACCATCGCATCGGTTGGAAAAATTGTTAGATGCATTTTGCAGACGAACGAATGATTAGTTTATTTTTACCATTGCGTCGGTTGGAAAAATTGTTCGACGGATTCTGCAATCGAACGAATGAATGGTTTTTTTTACCATCGCATCGTTTGGAAAAATTGTTCGATGGATTTTGCAGTCGAAAGAATGAATGGTTTTTTTTTATAATCGCATCGGTTGGAAAAATTGTTCGATGGATTTTGCAGTCGAACGAATGAATGATTTTGTTCTTACCATCGCATCGGTTGGAAAAATTGTTCGATGGATTCTGCAGTCGAACAAATGAATGGTTTTTTTTTACCATTGCGTCGGTTTAAAAAATTGTCCGATGGATTTTGCGGTCGAACGAATGAATGGTTTTTGTTATCATCGCATCGTTTGGAAAAATTGTTCGATGGATTTTGCGGTCGAACGAATGAATGATTTTGTTTTACCATCGCATCGGTTGGAAAAATTGTTCGATGGATTTTGCAGTCGAACGAATGAATGGTTTTTTTTATAATCGCATCGGTTGGAAAAATTGTTCGATGGATTTTGCAGTCGAACGAATGAATGGTTTTTTTTTTATAATCGCATCGGTTGGAAAAATTGTTCGATGGATTTTGCAGTCGAACGAATGAATGTTTTTTTTTATAATCGCATCGGTTGGAAAAAGTGTTCGATGGATTTTGCAGTCGAAGGAATAAATGATTTTGTTTTTACCATCGCATCGGTTGGAAAAATTG
The DNA here is from genome assembly GCA_963082735.1 of Pocota personata. Lineage (NCBI taxonomy): Eukaryota > Metazoa > Arthropoda > Insecta > Diptera > Syrphidae > Pocota > Pocota personata. The sequence goes on from OY720429.1 coordinate 158,155,922, forward strand.
TTAGATGCATTTTGCAGACGAACGAATGATTGGTTTATTTTTACCATTGCGTCGGTTGGAAAAATTGTTCGACGGATTCTGCAATCGAACGAATGAATGGTTTTTTTTACCATCGCATCGTTTGGAAAAATTGTTCGATGGATTTTGCAGTCGAACGAATGAATGTTTTTTTTTAATCGCATCGGTTGGAAAAATTGTTCGATTTATTTTGCTTTACTTTGTTACTTTGTTTTTTTTTACTTGTTTTTACTTTGAACCATCGCATCGGTTGGAAAAATTGTTCGATGGAATTTACAGTCGAACGAATGAATGGTTTTTTCTTACTATCGCATCGGTTGGAAAAATTCTTCGATGGATTTTGCAGTCGAACGAATGAACGGTTTTTTTTCGCATCGGTTGGAAGAATTGTTCGGTGGATTTTGCAGTCGAACGAATGAATGGTTTTTTTTTATAATCGCATCGGTTGGAAAAATTGTTCGATGGATTTTGCAGACGAACGAATGAATGATTTATTTTTACCATTGCGTCGGTTTAAAAAATTGTTCGATGGATTTTGCAGTCGAACGAATGAATGTTTTTTTTTACCATTGCATCGTTTGGAAAAATTGTTCGATGAATTTTGCGGTCGAACGAATGAACGGTTTTTTTTTTATAATCGCATCGGTTGGAAAAATTGTTCGATGGATTTTGCAGACGAACGAATGAATGGTTTTTTTTACCATCGCTTCGGTTGGAAAAATGTTCGATGGATTTTGCAGTCGAACGAATGAATGGTTCTTTTTTACTTGTTTTTACTTTGAACCATCGCATCGGTTTTAAAAATTGTCCGATGGAATTTGCAGTCGAACGAATGACTGGTTTTTTCTTACCATCGCATCGGTTTGAAAAATTCTTCGAGGGATTTTGCAGACGAACGAATGAATGGTTTTTTTTCGCATCAGTTATAAGAATTGTTCGATGCATTTTGCAGACGAACGAATGAATGGTTTTTTTTTACCATTGCGTCGGTTGGAAAAATTGTTCGATTTATTTTGCAGTCGAACGAATGAATGTTTTTTTTTACGATCGCATCGGTTGGAAAAATATTCGATGGATTTTGCAGTCGAACGAATGAATGATTTTTTTTAACTAGTTTTTACTTTGAATCATCGCATCGGTTGGAAAAATTGTTCGATGGAATTTGCAGTCGAACGAATGAATGGTTTTTTTTTTTAAATAGCATCGGTTGGAAAAATGTTCGATGGATTTTGCAGTCGAACGAATGAATGTTTTTTTTTTTAAATCGCATCGGTTGGAAAAATGTTCGATGGATTTTGCAGTCAAACGAATGAATGGTTTTTTTTTATAATCGCATCGGTTGGAAAAAGTGTTCGATGGATTTTGCAGTCGAAGGAGTAAATGATTTTGTTTTTACCATCGCATCGGTTGGAAAAATTGTTCGATGGATTTTGAAGTCGAACAAATGAATGGATTTTTTTACCATCGCATCGGTTGGAAAAATAGTTCGATGGATTTTGCAGTCGAACGAATGACTGGTTTTTTTTTTATAATCGCACCGGTTGGAAAAATTGTTCGACGGATTTTGCAATCGAACGAATGAATGTTTTTTTTTATAATCGCATCGGTTGGAAAAAGTGTTCGATGGATTTTGCAGTCGAAGGAATAAATGATTTTGTTTTTACCATCGCATCGGTTGGAAAAATTGTTAGATGCATTTTGCAGACGAACGAATGATTAGTTTATTTTTACCATTGCGTCGGTTGGAAAAATTGTTCGACGGATTCTGCAATCGAACGAATGAATGGTTTTTTTTACCATCGCATCGTTTGGAAAAATTGTTCGATGGATTTTGCAGTCGAAAGAATGAATGGTTTTTTTTTATAATCGCATCGGTTGGAAAAATTGTTCGATGGATTTTGCAGTCGAACGAATGAATGATTTTGTTCTTACCATCGCATCGGTTGGAAAAATTGTTCGATGGATTCTGCAGTCGAACAAATGAATGGTTTTTTTTTACCATTGCGTCGGTTTAAAAAATTGTCCGATGGATTTTGCGGTCGAACGAATGAATGGTTTTTGTTATCATCGCATCGTTTGGAAAAATTGTTCGATGGATTTTGCGGTCGAACGAATGAATGATTTTGTTTTACCATCGCATCGGTTGGAAAAATTGTTCGATGGATTTTGCAGTCGAACGAATGAATGGTTTTTTTTTATAATCGCATCGGTTGGAAAAATTGTTCGATGGATTTTGCAGTCGAACGAATGAATGGTTTTTTTTTTATAATCGCATCGGTTGGAAAAATTGTTCGATGGATTTTGCAGTCGAACGAATGAATGTTTTTTTTTATAATCGCATCGGTTGGAAAAAGTGTTCGATGGATTTTGCAGTCGAAGGAATAAATGATTTTGTTTTTACCATCGCATCGGTTGGAAAAATTGTTAGATGCATTTTGCAGACGAACGAATGATTGGTTTATTTTTACCATTGCGTCGGTTGGAAAAATTGTTCGATGGATTCTGCAATCGAACGAATGAATGGTTTTTTTTACCATCGCATCGTTTGGAAAAATTGTTCGATGGATTTTGCAGTCGAACGAATGAATGTTTTTTTTTAATCGCATCGGTTGGAAAAATTGTTCGATGGATTTTGCTTTACTTTGTTACTTTGTTTTTTTTTACTTGTTTTTACTTTGAACCATCGCATCGGTTGGAAAAATTGTTCGATGGAATTTACAGTCGAACGAATGAATGGTTTTTTCTTACCATCGCATCGGTTGGAAAAATTCTTCGATGGATTTTGCAGTCGAACGAATGAACGGTTTTTTTTTCGCATCGGTTGGAAGAATTGTTCGGTGGATTTTGCAGTCGAACGAATGAATGGTTTTTTTTTATAATCGCATCGGTTGGAAAAATTGTTCGATGGATTTTGCAGACGAACGAATGAATGATTTATTTTTACCATTGCGTCGGTTTAAAAAATTGTTCGATGGATTTTGCAGTCGAACGAATGAATGTTTTTTTTTACCATTGCATCGTTTGGAAAAATTGTTCGATGAATTTTGCGGTCGAACGAATGAACGGTTTTTTTTTTATAATCGCATCGGTTGGAAAAATTGTTCGATGGATTTTGCAGACGAACGAATGAATGGTTTTTTTTACCATCGCTTCGGTTGGAAAAATGTTCGATGGATTTTGCAGTCGAACGAATGAATGGTTCTTTTTTACTTGTTTTTACTTTGAACCATCGCATCGGTTTTAAAAATTGTCCGATGGAATTTGCAGTCGAACGAATGACTGGTTTTTTCTTACCATCGCATCGGTTTGAAAAATTCTTCGAGGGATTTTGCAGACGAACGAATGAATGGTTTTTTTTCGCATCAGTTATAAGAATTGTTCGATGCATTTTGCAGACGAACGAATGAATGGTTTTTTTTTACCATTGCGTCGGTTGGAAAAATTGTTCGATTTATTTTGCAGTCGAACGAATGAATGGTTTTTTTTACGATCGCATCATTTGGAAAAATTGTTCTATGGATTTTGCAGTCGAACGAATGAATGGGTTTGTTTTTACCATCGCATCAGTTTTAACAACTGTTCGATAGATTTTGCAGTCGAACGAATGAATGGTTTATTTTTACCATTGCGTCGGTTGGAAAAATTGTTCGATAGATTTTGCAGTCGAACGAAAGAATGGTTTTTTTACCATCGAATCGTTTGGAAAAATTGTTCGATGGATTTTGCAGTCGAACGAATGAATGGTTTTTTTATAATCGCATCGGTTGGAAAAATTGTTCGATGGATTTTGAAGTCGAAAGAATGAATATTTTTTTTTTTATAATCGCATCGGTTGAAAAAATTGTTTGATGGATTTTGCAGTCGAACGAATTGATGGTTTTTTTTTACCATCGCATCGGTTGGAAAAATGTTCAATGGATTTTGCAGTCGAACGAATGAATGATTTTTCTTACCATCGCATCGTTTGGAAAAATTGTTCGATGGATTTTGCGGTCGAACGAATGAATGATTTTGTTTTACCATCGCATCGGTTGGAAAAATTGTTCAATGAATTTTGCAGTCGAACGAATGAACGTTTTTTTTTTATGATCGCATGGGGTGGAAAAATTGTTCGATGGATTTTGCAGTCGAACGAATGAGTGTTTTTTTTTACCATCGCGTCGTTTGGAAAAATTGTTCGATGGATTTTGCAGTCGAACGAATGAGTGTTTTTTTTTATAATCGCATCGGTTGGAAAAATTGTTCGATGGATTTTGCAGTCGAACGATTGAATGGTTTTTTTTTACCATCGCATCGGTTGGAAAAATGTTCGATGGATTTTGCAGTCGAACGAATGAATGGTTTTTTCTACCATCGCATCGTTTGGAAAAATTGTTCGATGGATTTTGCAGTCGAACGAATGAATGGTTTTTTTTTTTATAATCGCATCGGTTGGCAAAATTGTGCGATGCATTTTGCAGACGAACGAATGAACTTTTTATTTTTAACATTGCGTCGGTTGGAAAAATTGTTCCATAGATTTTGCAGTCGAACGAATGAATTTTTTTTTTACCATCGAATCGTTTGGAAAAATTGTTTGATGGATTTTGCAGTCGAACGAATGAATGGTTGTTTTTATAATCGCATCGGTTGGAAAAATTGTTCGATGGATTCTGCAGTCGAACGAATGTATGGTTTTTTTTTACCATCGCATCGGTTGGAAAAATTGTTCGATGCATTTTGCAGACGAACGAATGAATGGTTTATTTTTACCATTGCGTCGGTTCGAAAAATTGTTCGATGGATTTTGCAGTCGAACGAATGAATGGTTTTTTTTACCATCGCATCGTTTGAAAAAATTGTTCGATATATTTAACAGTCGCGCGAATGAATGGTTTTTTTTTATAATCGCATCGGTTGGAAAAATTGTTCGATGGATTTTGCAGTCGAACGAATGAATGGTTTTTTTTACCATCGCATCGGTTGGAAAAATGTTCGATGGATTTTGCAGTCGAACGAATGAATGGTTTTTTTTACTTGTTTTTACTTTGAACCATCGCATCTGTTGAAAAAATTGTTCGATGGAATTTGCAGTCGAACGAATGACTGGTTTTTTCTTACCATCGCATCGGTTGGAAAAATTCTTCGATGGATTTTGCAGTCGAACGAATGAATGGTTTTTTTTTATAATCGCATCGGTTTTAAAAAATTGTTCGATGGATCTTGCAGTCGAAAGAATGAATGGTTTTTTTTATAATCGCATCGTTTGGAAAAATTGTTCGATGAATTTTGCAGTCGAACGAATGATTGTTTTTTTTTTACCATCGCATCGGTTTTAAAAATTGTTCGATGGATTTTGCAGTCGAACGAATGATTGTTTTTTTTTTACCATCGCATCGGTTTTAAAAATTGTACGATGCATTTTGCAGACGAACGAATGAGTGGTTTATTTTTACCATTGCGTCGGGTGAAAAAATTGTTCGATGGATTTTGCAGTCGACCGAATGAATGGTTTTTTTTACCATCGTATCGTTTGGAAAAATTGTTAGATGGATTTTGCAGTCGAACGAATGAATGGTTTTTTTTTATAATCGCATTGTTTGGAAAAATTGTTCGATGGATTTTGCAGTCGAACGAATGAATGATTTTGTTTTTACCATCGCATCGGTTGGAAAAATTGTTCGATGGAATTTGCAGTCGAACGAATGACTGGTTTTTCTTAAAATTGCGTCTGTCGAACGAACGAATGGTTTTTCTTACCATCGCATCGTTTGGAAAAATTGTTCGATAGATTTTGCAGTCGAACGAATGAATGATTTTGTTTTTACCATCGCATCGGTTGGAAAAATTGTTCGATGGATTTTGCAGTCGAACAAATGAATGGTTTTTTTTTACCATTGCGTCGGTTTAAAAAATTGTCCGATGGATTTTGCGGTCGAACGAATGAATGGTTTTTGTTACCATCGCATCGTTTGGAAAAATTTTTCGATGGATTTTGCGGTCGAACGAATGAATGATTTTGTTTTACCATCGCATCGGTTGGAAAAATTGTTCGATGCATTTTGCAGACGAACGAATGATTGGTTTATTTTTACCATTGCGTCTGTTGGAAAAATTGTTCGATGGATTTGCAGTCGAACGAGTGAATGGTTTTTTTTACCATCGCATCGGTTGGAAAAATTGCTCGATGGATTTTGCAGTCGAACGAATGAATGGTTTTTTTTTACTTGTTGTTACTTTGAACCATCGCATCGGTTGGAAAAATTGTTCAATGGATTTTGCAGTCGAACGAAAGAATGGTTTTTTTTTACCATTGCGCCGGTTGGAAAAATTGTTCAATGGATTTTGCAGTCGAACGAATGAATGGTTTTTTTTACCATTGCGTCGATTTTAAAAATTGTTTAATTGGCGGTTGGAAGAATTGTTCGATGGATTTTGCAGTCGAACGAAAGAATTTTTTTTTTTTATAATCGCATCGGTTGGAAAAATTGGTCGATGCATTTTGCAGACGAACGAATGAATGGTTTATTTTTACCTTTGCGTCGGTTGAAAAAATTGTTCGATGGATTTTGCAGTCGAACGAATGAATGGTTTTTTTTACCATTGCATCGTTTGGAAAAATTGTTAGATGGATTTTGCAGTCGAACGAATGAATGTTTTTTTTTATAATCGCATTGGTTGGAAAAACTGTTCAATGGATTTTGCAGTCGAACGAGTGAATGGTTTTTTTTAATATCGCATCGGTTGGAAAAATGTTCGAAGGATTTTGCAGTCGAACGAATGACTGTTTTTTTCTTAAAATCGCATCGGTTGGAAAAATTCTTCGACGGATTTTGCAGTCGAACGAATAAATGGTTTTTTTTTACCATTGCGTCGGTCGGAAAAATTGTTCGATGGAGTTTGCAGTCGAACGAATGAATGGTATTTCTTACCATCGCATCGTTTGGAAAAAGTGTTCGATGGATTTTGCAGTCGAAGGAATAAATGATTTTGTTTTTACCATCGCATCGGTTGGAAAAATTGTTCGATGGATTTTGCAGTCGAACAAATGAATGGTTTTTTTTTACCATCACATCGGTTGGAAAAATTTTCGACGGATTTTGCAGTCGAACGAATGAATGGTTTTACTTAAAATCGCATCGTTTGGAAAAATTTTTCGATGGATATTGCGGTCGAACGAATGAATGATTTTGTTTTACCATCGCATCGGTTGGAAAAATTTTTCGATGGGTTTTGCAGTCGAACGAATGAGTGTTTTTTTTTACCATCGCATCGGTTGGAAAAATTGTTCGATGGATTTTGCAGTCGAACGAATGAATGGTTTTTTTTTTTATAATCGCATCGGTTGGAAAAATTTTTCGATGGACTTTGCAGTCGAACGAATGAATGATTTTTTTTAACTAGTTTTTACTTTGAATCATCGCTTCGGTTGGAAAAATTGTTCGATGGAATTTGCAGTCGAACGAATGAATGGTTTTTTTTAAATCGCATCGGTTGGAAAAATGTTCGATGGATTTTGCAGTCGAACGAATGAATGTTTTTTTTTTTAAATCGCATCGGTTGGACAAATGTTCGATGGATTTTGCAGTCAAACGAATGAATGGTTTTTTTTTTATAATCGCTTCGGTTGGAAAAAGTGTTCGATGGATTTTGCAGTCGAATTAATAAATGATTTTGTTTTTACCATCGCATCGGTTGGAAAAATAGTTCAATGGATTTTGCAGTCGAACGAATGAATGGTTTTTTTACCATAGCATCGTTTGGAAAAATTGTAGGATGGATTTTGCAGTCGAACGAATGACTGGTTTTTTTTTTATAATCGCACCGGTTGGAAAAATTGTTCGATGGATTTTGCAGTCGAACGAATGAATGTTTTTTTTTTATAATCGCATCGGTTGGAAAAAGTGTTCGATGGATTTTGCAGTCGAAGGAATAAATGATTTTGTTTTTACCATCGCATCGGTTGGAAAAATTGTTAGATGCATTTTGCAGACGAACGAATGATTGGTTTATTTTTACCATTGCGTCGGTTGGAAAAATTGTTCGACGGATTCTGCAATCGAACGAATGAATGGTTTTTTTTACCATCGCATCGTTTGGAAAAATTGTTCGATGGATTTTGCAGTCGAACGAGTGAATGGTTTTTTTTTATAATCGCATCGGTTGGAAAAATTGTTCGATGGATTTTGCAGTCGAACAAATGAATGATTTTGTTCTTACCATCGCATCGGTTGGAAAAATTGTTCGATGGATTTTGCAGTCGAACAAATGAATGGTTTTTTTTTACCATTGCGTCGGTTTAAAAAATTGTCCGATGGATTTTGCGGTCGAACGAATGAATGGTTTTTGTTATCATCGCATCGTTTGGAAAAATTGTTCGATGGATTTTGCGGTCGAATGAATGAATGATTTTGTTTTACCATCGCATCGGTTATAAAAATTGTTCGATGGATTTTGCAGTCGAACGAATGAATGTTTTTTTTTATAATCGCACCGGTTGGAAAAATTGTTCGATGGATTTTGCAGTCGAACGAATGAATGGTTTTTTTTTTATAATCGCATCGGTTGGGAAAATTGTTCGATGGATTTTGCAGTCGAACGAATGAATGTTTTTTTTTATAATCGCATCGGTAGGAAAAATTGTTCGATGGATTTTGCATTCGAACGAATGAATGGTTTTTTTTAACTTGTTTTTACTTTGAATCATCGCATCGGTTGGAAAAATTGTTCGATGGATTTTGCAGTCGAACGAATGAATGTTTTTTTTTATAATCCCATCGGTTGGAAAAAGTGTTCGATGGATTTTGCAGTCGAAGGAATAAATGATTTTGTTTTTACCATCGCATCGGTTGGAAAAACTGTTAGATGCATTTTGCAGACGAACGAATGATTGGTTTATTTTTACCATTGCGTCGGTTGGAAAAATTGTTCGACGGATTCTTCAATCGAACGAATGAATGGATTTTTTTACCATCGCTTCGTTTGGAAAAATTGTTCGATGGATTTTGCAGTCGAACGAATGAATGTTTTTTTTTTATAATCGCATCGGTTGGAAAAATTGTTCGATGGATTTTGCAGTCGAGCGAATAAATGGTTTTTTTTTACCATCGCATCGGTTGGAAAATTTGTTCGATTAATTTTGCAGTCGAACGAATGAATGGTTTTTTTTTACCATCGCATCGGTTGGAAAAATTGTTGGATGGATTTTGCAATCGAACGAATGAATGGTTTTTTTTTACCATCGCATCGGTTGGAAAAATTGTTCGATGAATTTTGCAGTCGAACGAATGAGTGGTTTTTTTCACTTTTTTGGAATTTGAGCCATCGCATCGGTTTAAAAAATTGTTCAATCGATTTTGCAGTCGAACGAATGAATGGTTTTTTTTACCATCGCATCGGTTGGAAAAATTTTTCGATAGATTTTGCAGTCGAACGAATGAATGGTATTTTTTTTACAATCGCATCGGTTATAAAAATTGTTCTATGGATTTTGCAGTCGAAGGAATGAATGGTTTTTTTTGTTACCATCGCATCGGTTTTAAAGATTGTTCAATGGATTTTGCAGTCGAACGAATGAGTCTTTTATTTTTGCCATTGCATCGGTTGGAAAAATTGTTTGTTGGATTTTGCAGTCGAACGAATGAATGGTTTTTTTTTCGCATCGGTTGGAAGAATTGTTCGATGGATTTTGCAGTCGAACGAATGAATGGTTTTATTTTTACCATCGCATCGGTTGGAAAAATTTTTCGATGGATTTTGCAGTCAAACGAATGAATGTTTTTTTCTTACCATCGCATCGGTTGGAAAAATTGTTCGATTGATTCTGCAGTCGAACGAATGAATGTTTTTTATTTTTATCATTGCATCGGTTGGAAAAATTGTTCGTTGCATTTTGCAGTCGAACGAATGAATCGTTTTTTTTTTTAAATCTCATCATTTGGAAAAATTGTTCGACGGATTTTGCAGTCGAACGAATGCATGGTTTTTTTTACGTTTTTATGTTCGATGGATTTTGCAGTCGATCGAATGATTTTTTTTTTACCATTGGATCGTTTGGAAAAATTGTTCGATGAATTTTGCAGTCGAACGAATGAGTGGTTTTTTTCACTTTTTTGGAATTTGAGCCATCGCATCGGTTTAAAAAATTGTTCAATCGATTTTGCAGTCGAACGAATGAATGGTTTTTTTTACCATCGCATCGGTTGGAAAAATTTTTCGATGGATTTTGCAGTCGAACGAATGAATGGTATTTTTTTTACAATCGCATCGGTTATAAAAATTGTTCTATGGATTTTGCAGTCGAAGGAATGAATGGTTTTTTTTGTTACCATCGCATCGGTTTTAAAGATTGTTCAATGGATTTTGCAGTCGAACGAATGAGTCTTTTATTTTTGCCATTGCATCGGTTGGAAAAATTGTTTGTTGGATTTTGCAGTCGAACGAATGAATGGTTTTTTTTTCGCATCGGTTGGAAGAATTGTTCGATGGATTTTGCAGTCGAACGAATGAATGGTTTTATTTTTACCATCGCATCGGTTGGAAAAATTTTTCGATGGATTTTGCAGTCAAACGAATGAATGTTTTTTTCTTACCATCGCATCGGTTGGAAAAATTGTTCGATTGATTCTGCAGTCGAACGAATGAATGTTTTTTATTTTTATCATTGCATCGGTTGGAAAAATTGTTCGTTGCATTTTGCAGTCGAACGAATGAATCGTTTTTTTTTTTAAATCTCATCATTTGGAAAAATTGTTCGACGGATTTTGCAGTCGAACGAATGCATGGTTTTTTTTACGTTTTTATGTTCGATGGATTTTGCAGTCGATCGAATGATTTTTTTTTTACCATTGGATCGTTTGGAAAAATTGTTCAATGGATTTTGCAGTCGAACGAATGAGTGTTTTTTTTTTATTATCGCATCGGTTGGAAAAATTGTTCGATGGATTTTGCAGTCGAACGAATGAATGGTTTTTTTTTACTTGTTTTTACTTTGAAAAATCGCATCGGTTGGAAAAATTGTTCAATTAATTTTGCTGTCGAACGAATGAATGGTTTTTTTTACCATTGCATCGTTTGGAAAAATTGTTAGATGGATTTTGCAGTCGAATGAATGAATGTTTTTTTTTATAATCGCATTGGTTGGAAAAACTGTTCAATGGATTTTGCAGTCGAACGAGTGAATGTTTTTTTTTAATATCGCATCGGTTGGAAAAATGTTCGATGGATTTTGCAGTCGAACGAATGAATGATTTTTATTTACTTGTTTTTACTTTGAACCATCGCATCGGTTGGAAAAATTGTTCGATGGAATTTGCAGTCGAACGAATGACTGTTTTTTTCTTAAAATCGCATCGGTTGGAAAAATTCTTCGACGGATTTTGCAGTCGAACGAATAAATGGTTTCTTTTTACCATTGCGTCGGTCGGAAAAATTGTTCGATTTATTTTGCAGTCGAACGAATGAATGGTTTTTCTTACCATCGCATCATTTGGAAAAAGTGTTCGATGGATTTTGCAGTCGAAGGAATAAATGATTTTGTTTTTACCATCGCATCGGTTTTAAAAATTGTTCGATGGATTTTGCAGTCGAACAAATGAATGGTTTTTTTAAACTAGTTTTTACTTTGAATCATCGCATCGGTTGGAAAAATTGTTCGATGGAATTTGCAGTCGAACGAATGGATGGTTTTTCTTAAAATCGCATCGTTTGAAAAAATTTTTCGATGGATTTTGCGGTCGAACGAATGAATGATTTTGTTTTACCATCGCATCGGTTGAAAAAATTTTTCGATGGGTTTTGCAGTCGAACGAATGAGTGTTTTTTTTACCATCGCATCGGTTGGAAAAATTGTTCGATGGATTTTGCAGTCGAACGAATGAATGGTTTTTTTTTATAATCGCATCGGTTGGAAAAATTGTTCGATGGACTTTGCAGTCGAACGAATGAATGGTTTTTTTTACCATCGCATCGGTTGGAAAAATATTGGATGGATTTTGCAGTCGAACGAATGAATGGTTTTTTTTAACTAGTTTTTACTTTGAATCATCGCATCGGTTGGAAAAATTGTTCGATGGAATTTGCAGTCGAACGAATGGATGGTTTTTTTTTAAATCGCATCGGCTGGAAAAATGTTCGATGGATTTTGCAGTCGAACGAATGAATGTTTTTTTTTTTAAAATCGCATCGGTTGGAAAAAGTTCGATGGATTTTGCAGTCAAACGAATGAATGGTTTTTTTTTATAATCGCATCGGTTGGAAAAAGTGTTCGATGGATTTTGCAGTCGAAGGAATAAATGATTTTGTTTTTACCATCGCATCGGTTTAAAAAATTGTTCGATGGATTTTGAAGTCGAACAAATGAATGGATTTTTTTACCATCGCATCGGTTGGAAAAATAGTTCGATGGATTTTGCAGTCGAACGAATGAATGGTTTTTTTACCATAGCATCGGTTGGAAAAATTGTAGGATGGATTTTGCAGTCGAACGAATGACTGGTTTTTTTTTTATAATCGCACCGGTTGGAAAAATTGTTCGATGGATTTTGCAGTCGAACGAATGAATGTTTTTTTTATAATCGCATCGGTTGGAAAAGTGTTCGATGGATTTTGCAGTCGAAGGAATAAATGATTTTGTTTTTACCATCGCATCGGTTGGAAAAATTGTTAGATGCATTTTGCGGACGAACGAATGATTGGTTTATTTTTACCATTGCGTCGGTTGGAAAAATTGTTCGACGGATTCTGCAATCGAACGAATGAATGGTTTTTTTTACCATCGCATCGTTTGGAAAAATTGTTCGATGGATTTTGCAGTCGAACGAATGAATGGTTTTTTTTTATAATCGCATCGGTTGGAAAAATTGTTCGATGGATTTTGCAGTCGAACGAATGAATGGTTTTTTTTTATAATCGCATCGGTTGGAAAAATTGTTCGATGGATTTTGCAGTCGAACGAATGAATGTTTTTTTTTATAATCGCATCGGTTGGAAAAATTTTTCGATGGATTTTGCAGTCGAACGAATGAATTTTTTTTTTTTATAATCGCATCGGTTGGAAGAATTGTTCGATGGATTTTGCAGTCGAACGAATGAAGGTTTTTTTTTATAATCGCATCGGTTGGAAAAAGCGTTCGATGGATTTTGCAGTCGAAGGAATAAATGATTTTGTTTTTACCATCGCATCGGTTGGAAAAATTGTTAAATGCATTTTGCAGATGAACGAATGATTGGTTTATTTTTACCATTGCGTCGGTTGGAAAAATGGTTCGACGGATTTTGCAGTCGCACGAATGAATGGTTTTTTTTACCATCGCATCGTTTGGAAAAATTGTTCGATGGATTTTGCAGTCGAACGAATGAGTGGTTTTTTTTAACTTGTTTTTATTTTGAATCATCGCATCGGTTGGAAAAATTGTTCGATGGAATTTGCAGTCGAAAAAATGACTGGTTTTTTCTTAACATCGCATCTGTTGGGAAAATTCTTCGATGGATTTTGCAGTCGAACGAATGAATGGTTTTTTTTTTATATCCGCATCGGTTGGAAAAATTGTTCGATATATTTTGCAGTCGAACGAATGAATGGTTTTTTTTTATAATCGCATCGTTTGGAAAAATTGTTCGATGGATTTTGCAGTCGAACGAATGAATAGTTTTGTTTTTACCATCGCATCGGTTGGAAAAATTGTTCGATGGATTTTGAAGTCGAACAAATGAATGGATTTTTTTACCATCGCATCGGTTGGACAAATAGTTCGATGAATTTTGCAGTCGAACGAATGAATTGTTTTTTACCATAGCATCGGTTGGAAAAATTGTTCGATGGATTTTGCAGTCGAACGAATGAATGGTTCTTTTTTTATAATCGCACCGGTTGGAAAAATTGTTCGATATATTTTGCAGTCGAACGAATGAATGTTTTTTTGTTTATAATCGCATCGGTTGGAAAAATTGTTCGATGGATTTTGCAGTCGAACGAATGATTGTTTTTTTTTTACTTGTTTTTACTTACTTTACAATGGATTTTGCAGTCGAATGAAAGAATGGTTTTTTTTTACCATTGTGTCGGTTGGAAAATTGTTCAATGGATTTTGCAGTCGAAAGAATGAATGGTTTTTTTTAACATTGCGTCGATTTTAAAAATTGTTCGATGGATTTTGCAGTCGAGCGAATGAATTGTTTTGTTTTTACTATCGCATCGGTTGGAAAAATTGTTCAATGGATTTTGCAGTCGAACGAATGAATGGTTTTTTTACCATCGCATCGTTTGGAAGAATTGTTCGGTGGATTTTGCAGTCGAACGAATGAATTTGTCTTTTTTTACCATGGCATCGGTTGGAAAAATTGTTCAATGGATTTTGGAGTCGAACGAATGAATGGTTTTTTTTTAACCATCGCATCGTTTGGAAAAATTGTTCGATCGATTTTGCAGTCGAACGGATGAATGTTTTTTTTTTTAAAATCTCATCGGTTGGAAAATTTGTTCGATTTATTTTGCAGTCGAGCGAATGAATGGTTTTCTCTACTATCGCATCGGTTGGAAAAATTGCTCAATGGATTTTGCAGTCGAACGAATGAATGGTCTTTTTTGTTACCATCGCATCGGTTGGAAAAATTGTTCGATGGATTTTGTAGTCGAACGAATGAATGGTTTTTTTTTATAATCGCATCGGTTGGAAAAATTGTTCGATGGATTTTGCAGTCGAACGAATGAATGGTTTTTTTTTACTTGTTCTTACTTTGAAACATCGCATCGGATGGAAAAATTGTTCGATGGTTGCAGTCGAACGAATGACTGGTTTTTTCTTACCATCGCATCGGTTGCAAAAATTCTTCGATGGATTTTGCAGTCGAACGAATGAATGGTTTTTTTTTCGCATCGGTTTCAAGAATTGTTCGATGGATTTTGCAGTCGAACGAGTGAATGGTTTTGTTTTTACCATCGCATCGGTTGGAAAAGTTGTTCGATGGATTTTGCAGTCGAACGAATAAATTGTTTTTTTTTACCATCGCATCGGTTGGAAAATTTGTTCGATTAATTTTGCAGTCGAACGAATGAATGGTTTTTTTTTACCATCGCATCGGTTGGAAAAATTGTTGGATGGATTTTGCAATCGAACGAATGAATGGTTTTTTTTTACCATCGCATCGGTTGGAAAAATTGTTCGATGGATTTTGCAGTCGAACGAATGTGTGGTTTTTTTCACTTTTTTGGAATTTGAGCCATCGCATCGGTTTAAAAAATTATTCGATCGATTTTGCAGTCGAATGAATGGTTTTTTTTACCATCGCATCGGTTGGAAAAATTTTTCGATGGATTTTGCAGTCGAACGAATGAATGGTATTTTTTTTACAATCGCATCGGTTATAAAAATTGTTCGATGGATTTTGCAGTCGAACGAATGAATGGTTTTTTTTGTTACCATCGCATCGGTTTTAAAGATTGTTCAATGGATTTTGCAGTCGAACGAATGAGTCTTTTATCTTTGCCATTGCATCGGTTGGAAAAATTGTTCGTTGGATTTTGCAGTCGAACGAATGAATGGTTTTTTTTTCGCATCGGTTGGAAGAATTGTTCGATGGATTTTGCAGTCGAAAGAATGAATGGTTTTATTTTTACCATCGCATCGGTTGGAAAAATTTTTCGATGGATTTTGCAGTCAAACGAATGAATGTTTTTTTCTTACCATCGCATCGGTTGGAAAAATTGTTCGATTGATTTTGCAGTCGAACGAATGAATGTTTTTTTTTTCGCATCGATTGGAAGAATTGTTCGATGGATTTTGCAGTCGAACGAATGTCTTTTTTTTTTTATAAATGCATCGGTCGGAAAAATTGTTCGACGGATTTTGCAGTCGAACGAATGAATGGTTTTTTTTGTTACCATCGCATCGGTTTTAAAGATTGTTCAATGGATTTTGCAGTCGAACGAATGAGTGGTTTTTTTTTACTTTTTTGGACTTTGAGCCATCGCATCGATTGGAAAAATTGTTCGATGGATTTTGCAGACGAACGAATGAATGTTTTTTTTTTCACTTGATTGGACTTTGAGCCATCGCATCGGTTAGAAAATTTTTTCGATCGATTTTGCAGTCGAACGAATGAATGGTTTTTTTTTACCATCGCATCGGTTGGAAAAAATTTTCGATGGATTTTGCAGTCGAACGAATGAATGGTATTTTCTGTTAAAATCGCATCGGTTGGAAAAATTGTTCAATCGATTTTGCAGTCGAACGAATGAGTCTTTTATTTTTATCATTGCATCGGTTGGAAAAATTGTTCGTTGGATTTTGCAGTCGAACGAATGAATCGTTTTTTTTTTTAAATCTCATCATTTGGAAAAATGGTTCGATGGATTTTGCAGTCGAACGAATGCATGGTTTTTTTTTACTATCGCATCGGTTTTAAAAATTGTTTGATGGATTTTGCAGTCGAACGAATGATTTTTTTTTTTACCATTCGATCGGTTGGAAAAATTGATCAATGGATTTTGCAGTCGAATGAATGAATGGTTTTTTTTTACCATCGCATTGGTTGGAAAAATTGTTCGATGGATTTTGCAGTCGAACGAATGACTGGTTTTTTTTTAACATCGCATTGGTTGGAAAAATTGTTCGATCAATTTTACAGTCGAACGAATGAATGGTTTTTTTTTACCATCGCATCGGTTGGAAAAATTGTTCGATCGATTTTGAAGTCGAACGAATGAATGGTTTTTTTTTACCATCTCATCGGTTGGAAAAATTGTTCGATGGATTTTGCAGTCGAACGAATGAATTTTTTTTTTTACTATCGCATCGGTTTAAAAAATTGTTCAATGGATTTTGCAGTCGAACGGATGAATGGTTTTTTTTTACCATCGCATCGGCTGGAAAAATTGTTCGATGGATTTTGCAGTCGAATGAATGAATGGTCTTTTTTGTTACCATCGCATCGGTTGGAAAAATTGTTCGATGCATTTTGCAGACGAACGAATGAATTTTTTATTTTTAATATTGCGTCGGTTGGAAAAATTGTTTTGCAGTCGAACGAATGAATGGTTTTTTTTACCATCGCATCATTTGGAAAAATTGTTCGATGGATTTTGCAGTCGAACGAATGAATGTTTTTTTCTTTATAATCGCATCGGTTTTAAAAATTGTTCGAGGGATTTTGCAGTCGAAAGAAGGAATTTTTTTTTTTTACCATCGCATCGGTTGGAAAAATAGATCGATGGATTTTGCAGTCAAACGAATGAATGTTTTTTTTTTACCATCGCATCGGTTTTACAAATTGTTCGATGGATTTTGGAGTCGAACGAATGACTGGTTTTTTTTTTACTATCGCATCGGTTGGAAAAATTGTTCGATAGATTTTGCAGTCGAACGAATGAATGTTTTTTTTTACCATCGCATCATTTGGAAACATTGTTAAATGGATTTTGCAGTCGAACGAATGAATGGTTTTTTTTTACCAACGCATCGGTTTAAAAATTGTTCGATGGATTTTGCAGTCGAATGAATGAGTGGTTTTTTTTCACTTTTTTGGACTTTGAGACATCGTATCGGTTAAAAAAATTTTTCGATGGATTTTGCAGTCGAACGAATGAATGGTTTTTTTTCACTTGTTTGGACTTTGAGCCATCGCATCGATTGGAAAAATTGCGCGATCGATTTTGCAGTCGAACGAATGAATGGTTTTTTTTTACCATCGCATCGGTTGGAAAAATTGTTCGATTAATTTTGCAGTCGAACGAATGAATGTTTTATTTTTACCATTGCATCGGTTGGAAAGATTGTTCGATTTATTTTGCAGTCGAACGTATGAATGGTTTTTTCTTAAAATCGCATCGGTTGGAAAAATTGTTCGATTTATTTTGCAGTCGAACGAATGAATGTTCCTTTTTTACCATCGGATCGGTTGGAAAAATTGTTTAATGGATTTTGCAGTCGAACGAATGAATGGTTTCTTTTTACCATCGCATCGGTTTTAAAAAATTGCTCGATGGATTTTGCAGTCGAACGAATGAATGGTTTTTTTTTTACCATCGCATCTGTTGGAAAAATTGTTCGATGGATTTTGCAGTCGAACGAATGAATGGTTTTTTTTGTTACCATCGCATCGGTTGGAAAAATTGTTCAATGGATTTTGCAGTCGAACGAATGAGTCTTTTATTTTTACCATTGCATCGGTTGAAAAAATTGTTCGATGGATTTTGCAGTCGAACGAATGACTGTTTTTTTTTACCATCGCATCGGTTGGAAAAATTCTTCGATCAATTTTGCAGTCGAACGAATGAATGGTTTTTTTTTATAATCGCATCGGTTAAAAAAATTGTTCGATGGATTTTGCAGTCGAACAAATGAATGGTTTTTTTTACCATCGCATCGGTTTTAAAAAAATTGTTCGATGGATTTTGCAGTCGAACGAATGAATTGTTTTGTTTTTACAATCGCATCGGTTGGAAAAATTGTTCGATGGATTTTGCAGTCGAACGAATGAATTTTTTTTTCACCTGTTTGGACTTTGAGCCATAGCACCAGTTGGAAAAATTGTTCGATGAATTTTGCAGTCGACCGAATGACTGGTTTTTTTTACCATCGCATTGGTTGGAAAAATTGTTCGATCAATTTTGCAGTCGAACGAATGAATGGTTTTTTCACCTGTTTGGACTTTGAACCATCGCATCAGTTGAAAAAATTGTTCGATGGATTTTGCAGTCGAACGAATGACTGGTTTTTTTTTGCCATCGCGTTGGTTGGAAAAATTGTTCGATCAATTTTGCAGTCGAACGAATGAATGGTTTTTTTTTACAATCGCATCGGTTGGAAAAATTGTTCGATTTATTTTGCAGTCGAACGAATGACTGTTTTTTTTTACTATCGCATTGGTTGGAAAAATTGTTCGATCAATTTTGCAGTCGAACGAATTAATGGTTTTTTCACCTGTTTGGACTTTGAACCATCGCATCAGTTGGAAAAATTGTTCGATGGATTTTGCAGTCGAACCAATGACTGTTTTTTTTTACAATCGCATCGGTTGGAAAAATTGTTCGATTTATTTTGCAGTCGAACGAATGAAGTTTTTTTTTCTTTAATATCGCATCGGTTTTACAAATTGTTCGATGGATTTTGGAGTCGAACGAATGACTGGTTTTTTTTTACTATCGCATCGGTTGGAAAAATTGTTCGATAGATTTTGCAGTCGAACGAATGAATGTTTTTTTTTACCATCGCATCATTTGGAAACATTGTTAAATGGATTTTGCAGTCGAACGAATGAATGGTTTTTTTTTACCAACGCATCGGTTTAAAAATTGTTCGATGGATTTTGCAGTCGAATGAATGAGTGGTTTTTTTTCACTTTTTTGGACTTTGAGACATCGTATCGGTTAAAAAAATTTTTCGATGGATTTTGCAGTCGAACGAATGAATGGTTTTTTTTCACTTGTTTGGACTTTGAGCCATCGCATCGATTGGAAAAATTGCGCGATCGATTTTGCAGTCGAACGAATGAATGGTTTTTTTTTACCATCGCATCGGTTGGAAAAATTGTTCGATTAATTTTGCAGTCGAACGAATGAATGTTTTATTTTTACCATTGCATCGGTTGGAAAGATTGTTCGATTTATTTTGCAGTCGAACGTATGAATGGTTTTTTCTTAAAATCGCATCGGTTGGAAAAATTGTTCGATTTATTTTGCAGTCGAACGAATGAATGTTAATTTTTTACCATCGGATCGGTTGGAAAAATTGTTTAATGGATTTTGCAGTCGAACGAATGAATGGTTTTTTTTTATAACCGCATCGGTTTGAACAATTTTTCGATGGGTTTTGCAGTCGAACGAATGAATGGTTTCTTTTTACCATCGCATCGGTTGTAAAAAATTGCTCGATGGATTTTGCAGTCGAACGAATGAATGGTTTTTTTTTACCATCGCATCTGTTGGAAAAATTGTTCGATGGATTTTGCAGTCGAACGAATGAATGGTTTTTTTTGTTACCATCGCATCGGTTGGAAAAATTGTTCAATGGATTTTGCAGTCGAACGAATGAGTCTTTTATTTTTACCATTGCATCGGTTGAAAAAATTGTTCGATGGATTTTGCAGACGAACGAATGACTGTTTTTTTTTACCATCGCATCGGTTGGAAAAATTCTTCGATGGATTTTGCAGTCGAACAAATGAATGGTTTTTTTTTACCATCGCATCGGTTTTAAAAAAATTGTTCGATGGATTTTGCAGTCGAACGAATGAATTGTTTTGTTTTTACAATCGCATCGGTTGGAAAAATTGTTCGATGGATTTTGCAGTCGAACGAATGAATTTTTTTTTCACCTGTTTGGACTTTGAGCCATAGCACCAGTTGGAAAAATTGTTCGATGAATTTTGCAGTCGACCGAATGACTGGTTTTTTTTTACCATCGCATTGGTTGGAAAAATTGTTCGATCAATTTTGCAGTCGAACGAATGAATGGTTTTTTCACCTGTTTGGACTTTGAACCATCGCATCAGTTGAAAAAATTGTTCGATGGATTTTGCAGTCGAACGAATGACTGGTTTTTTTTTGCCATCGCGTTGGTCGGAAAAATTGTTCGATCAATTTTGCAGTCGAACGAATGAATGGTTTTTTTTTACAATCGCATCGGTTGGAAAAATTGTTCGATTTATTTTGCAGTCGAACGAATGACTGTTTTTTTTTTACTATCGCATTGGTTGGAAAAATTGTTCGATCAATTTTGCAGTCGAACGAATTAATGGTTTTTTCACCTGTTTGGACTTTGAACCATCGCATCAGTTGGAAAAATTGTTCGATGGATTTTGCAGTCGAACGAATGACTGGTTTTTTTTACAATCGCATCGGTTGGAAAAATTGTTCGATTTATTTTGCAGTCGAACGAATGACTGTTTTTTTTTTTACTATCGCATCGGTTGGAAAAATTGTTCGATCGATTTTGAAGTCGAACGAATGAATGGTTTTTTTTTACCATCTCATCTTTTTAAAAAAATTGTTCGATGGATTTTGCAGTCGAACGAATGAATTTTTTTTTTTTACTATCGCATCGGTTGGAAAAATTGTTCAATGGATTTTGCAGTCGAACAAATGAATGGTATTTTTTTACCATCGCATCGGCTGGAAAAATTGTTCGATGGATTTTGCAGTCAAATGAATGAATGATCTTTTTTGTTACCATCGCATCGGTTCTGAAAATTGTTCGATGGATTTGGCAGTCGAAAGAATGAGTGGTTTATTTTTAATATTGCGTCGGTTGGAAAAATTGTTTTGCAGTCGAATGATTGTTTTTTTCTTTATAATCGCATCGGTTGTAAAAATTGTTCGATGGATTTTGCAGTTGAACGAATGTATTTTTTTTTTTCACCATCGCATTGGTTGGAAAAATAGTTCGATGGATTTTGCAGTCGAACGAATGAATGCTTTTTTTTACCATCGCATCGGTTGGAAAAATTGTTCGATGGATTTTGCAGTCGAAAGAATGAATGTTTGTTTTTTTTAATATCGCATCGGTTTTACAAATTGTTCGATGGATTTTGCAACCGAACGAATGTTTTTTTTTTTTACCATCACATCGGTTGGAAAAATTGTTCGATGGATTTTGCAGTCGAACGAATGAATGGTTTTTTTTTAATATCGCATCGGTTTAAAAATTGTTCGATGGATTTTGCAGTCGAATGAATGAGTGGTTTTTTTCACTTTTTCAGACTTTGAGAAATCGCATCGGTGTAAAAAATTGTTCGATGGATTTTGCAGTCGAACGAATGAAAGGTTTTTTTTCACTTGTTTGGATTTTGAGCCATCGCATCGATTGGAAAAATTGTTCGATCGATTTTGCAGTCGAACGAATGAATGGTTTTTTTACCATCGCATTGGTTGGAAAAATTGTTCGATTAATTTTGCAGTCGAACGAATTTTTTTTTTTTTTTAGCATCGCATCGGTTTCAAAAAATTGTTCGATGGATTTTGCAGTCTAATGAATGAATGGTTTTTTTTGTTACCATCGCATCGGTTGGAAAAATTGTTCAATGGCTTTTGCAGTCGAACGAATGAGTCTTTTATTTTTACCATTGCATCGGTAAAAAAAATTGTTCGATGGATTTTGCAGTCGAACGAATGAATGGTTTTTTTTTACCATTGCATCGGTTGGAAAAATTGATCGATGGATTTTGCAGTCGAACGAACGAATGGTTTTTTTTTAACATCGCATCGGTTGGAAAAATTGTTCGATCTATTTTGCAGTCGAACGAATGAATGGTTTTTTTTTACCATCACATCGGTTGGCAAAACTGTTCGATGTATTTTGCAGCCGAACGAATGAATGGTTTTCTTTTACCAACGCACAGGTAGGCAAAATTGTTAGATGGATTTTGCAGTCGATCGAATGAATGGTTTTTTTTTACTATCCCATCGGTTGGAAGAATTGTTCGATGGTTTTTGCAGTCGAACGAATGAATGGTTTTTTTTACCATCGCATCGGTTTTAAAAAATTGCTCGATGGATTTTGCAGTCGAACGAATGAATCGTTTTTTTTACCATCGCATCGTTTGGAAAAATTGCTCGATTAATTTTGCAGTCGAATGAATGAATGGTATTTTTTAAGATCGCATCTGTTGGAAAATTTGTTCGAAGGATTTTGCAGCCGAAAGAATGAGTGGTTTTTTTGTTACCATCGCATCGATTTAAAAAATTGTTCAATGGATTTTACAGTCGAACGAATGAATCTTTTATTTTTAATATTGCATCGGTTGGAAAAATTTTTCGATGGATTTTGCAGTCGAACGAATGAATCGTTTTTTTTACCATCGCATCGTTTATAAAAATTGCTCGATGGATTTTGCAGTCGAACGAATGAATGGTTTTTTTTACCATCGCATCGGTTGGAAAAATTGTTCGACGGATTTTGCAGTCGAACGAATGAATGTTCCTTTTTTACCATCGGATTGGTTGGAAAAATTATTCAATGTATTTTGCAGTCGAACGAATGAATGGTTTTTTTTTCGCATCGGTTGGAAGAATTGTTCGATGGATTTTGCAGTCGAACGAATGAATGGTTTTATTTTTAATATCGCATCGTTTGGAAAAATTGTTCGATGGATTTTGCAGTCAAACGAATGAATGTTTTTTTCTTACCATCGCATCGGTTTAAAAAATTGTTGGATTGATTTTGCAGTCGAACGAATGAATGTTTTTTTTTTCGCATCTGTTGGAAGAATTGTTCGATGGATTTTGCAGTCGAACGAATGTTTTTTTTTTTTTACCATTGAATCGGTCGGAAAAATTGTTCGATGGATTTTGCAGTCGAACGAATGAATGGTTTTTTTTTACCATCGCATCTGTTGGAAAAGTTGTTCGATGGATTTTGCAGTCGAACGGATGAATGGTTTTTTTCACGTGTTTGGACTTTGAACCATCGCACCAGTTGCAAAAATTGTGCGACGGATTTTGCAGTCGAACAAACGACTGTTTTTTTTTTACCATCGCATCGGCTGGAAAAATTCTTCGATCAATTTTGCAGTCGAACGAATGAATGGTTTTGTTTTTACCATCGCATCGGTTAAAAAAATTGTTCGATGGAATTTGCTGTCGAACGAATGAATGCTTTTTTTTTAAATCGCAGCGGTTGGAAAAATTGTTCGATGGATTTTGCAGTCGAACGAATGAATGTTTTTTTTTTACCATCGCATCTGTTAGAAATATTGTTCGATGGATTTTGCAGCCTAACGAATGAATGGTTTTCTTTTACCATCGAATCGGTTGGAAAAATTGTTCGATTAATTTTGCAGTCGAACGAATGAATGGTTTTGTTTTCAACATCGCATCGCTTGGAAAAATTGTTCGATGGATTTTGCAGTCGAACGAATGAATGCTCTTTTTTTAACATAGCATTGGTTTGGAAAATTGTTCGATGGATTTTGCAATCGAACGAATGAATGGTTTTTTTACCGTCGGATCGAATGAATGTTTTTTTTTTTTACCATCGCATCTGTTGGAAAAATTGTTCGATGGATTTTGCAGCCTATCGAAAGAATGGTTTTCTTTTACCATCGCATCGGTTGGAAAAATTGTTCGATGGATTTTGCAGTCGAACGAATGAATGGTTTTCTTTTTTAATATCGCATGGGTTGGAAAAATTGTTCGACAGATTTTGAAGTCGAACGAATGAATCTTTTATTTTTACCATTGCATCGGTTGGAAAAATTTTTCGATGGATTTTGCAGTCGAACGAATGAATCGTTTTTTTTTACCATCGCATCGTTTATAAAAATTGCTCGATGGATTTTGCAGTCGAACGAATGAATGGTTTGTTTTCACCATCGCATCGCTTGGAAAAATTGTTCGATGGATTTTGCAGTCGAACGAATGGATGCTCTTTTTTTGCCATCGCATTGGTTGGGAGAATTGTTCGATGGATTTTGCAGTCGAACGAATGAATGCTTTTTTTTACCACATCATGGGTTTAAAAAATTATTCGATGGGTTTTGCTGTCGAACGAATGAATGGTTTTTTTTACCGTCTTATCGGTTGGAAAAATTGTTCGATCAATTTTGCAGTCGAACGAATGAATGGTTTTTTTTACCATCACATCGGTTGGCAAAACTGTTCGATGTATTTTGCAGCCGAACGAATGAATGGTTTTCTTTTACCAACGCACAGGTAGGCAAAATTGTTAGATGGATTTTGCAGTCGATCGAATGAATGGTTTTTTTTTACTATCCCATCGGTTGGAAAAATTGTTCGATGGATTTTGCAGTCGAACGAATGAATGGTTTTTTTTTACCATTGCATCGGTTGGAAAAATTGTTCGATGGATTTTGCAGTCGAACGAATGAATGGTTTTTTTTTTACCATCGCATCGATTGGAAAAATTTTTCGATGGATTTTGCAGTCGAACGAATGAATGGTTTTTTTTACCATCGCAGCGGATGGAAAAATTGTTCGATGGATTTTGCAGTCGATCGAATGAATGGTTTTTTTTACTATCGCATCGGTTGGAAAAATTGTTCGATGAATTTTGCAGTCGATCGAATGAATGGTTTTTTTTACTATCGTATCGGTTGGAAAAATTGTTCGATGGATCTTGCAGTCGAACGAATGAATGGTTTTTTTTTACCATCGCATCGGTTGGAAAAATTGTCCGATGGATTTTACAGTCGAACGAATGAATGGTTTTTTTTTATCATCGCATCGGTTGGAAAAATTGTTCGATGGATTTTGCAGTCGAACGAATAAATGGTTTTTTTTTACCATCGCATCGGTTGGAAAAATTGTTCGATCTATTTTGAAGTCGAACGAATGAATGTTTTTTTTTACCATCGCATCGGTTGGCAAAATTATTCGATGGATTTTACAGTCGAACGAACGAATAGTTTTGTTTTTACCATCGCATCGGTTGGAAAATTGCTTGATGGATTTTGCAGTCGAACGAATTAATGGTTTTTTTTTACCATCGCATCGGTTGGAAAAATTGTTCGATGGATTTTTCAGTCGAACGAATGAATGGTTTTGATTTTACCATCGCATCGGTTGGAAAAATTGTTCGATGGATCTTGCAGTCGAACGAATGAATGGTTTTTTTTTACCATCGCATCGGTTGGAAAAATTGTCCGATGGATTTTACAGTCGAACGAATGAATGGTTTTTTTTTATCATCGCATCGGTTGGAAAAATTGTTCGATGGATTTTGCAGTCGAACGAATAAATGGTTTTTTTTTACCATCGCATCGGTTGGAAAAATTGTTCGACCTATTTTGAAGTCGAACGAATGAATGTTTTTTTTTACCATCGCATCGGTTGGCAAAATTATTCGATGGATTTTACAGTCGAACGAACGAATAGTTTTGTTTTTACCATCGCATCGGTTGGAAAATTGCTTGATGGATTTTGCAGTCGAACGAATGAATGGTTTTTTTTTACCATCGCATCGGTTGGAAAAATTGTTCGATGGATTTTTCAGTCGAACGAATGAATGGTTTTGATTTTACCATCGCATCGGTTGGAAAATTGCTTGATGGATTTTGCAGTCGAACGAATAAATGGTTTTTTTACCATCGCATCGGTTGGAAAAATTGTTATATGTATTTTGCAGTCGAACGAATGTATGGTTTTTTTACCGTCGCATCGGTTGGAAAAATTGTTCGATGGATTTTGCAGTCGAACGAAAGAATGCCTTTTTTTTACCATCGCATCGGTTGGAAAAATTGTTCGATGGATTTTGCAGTCGAACGAATGAATGTTTTTTTTTACCATCGCATCGGTTGGAAAAATTGTTCAATGGATTTTACAGTCGAACGAATGAATGATTTTGATTTTACCATCGCATCGGTTGGAAAATTGCTTGATGGATTTTGCAGTCGAACGAATGAATGGTTTTTTTTTACCATCGCATCGATTTAAAAAATTGTTCGATGGATTTTACAGTCGAACGAATGAATGGTTTTGATTTTACCATCGCATCGGTTGGAAAATTGCTTGATGGATTTTGCAGTCGAACGAATAAATGGTTTTTTTTACCATCGCATCGGTTGGAAAAATTGTTCGATGGATTTTGCAGTCGAACGAATGAATGTTTTTTTTTACCATCGCATCGGTTGGAAAAATTGTTCGATGGATTTTACAGTCGAACGAATGATTTTGATTTTACCATCGCATCGGTTGGAAAATTGCTTGATGGATTTTGCAGTCGAACGAATGAATGGTTTTTTTTTTACCATCGCATCGGTTTAAAAAATTGTTCGAAGGATTTTGCAGTCGAACGAATGAATGGTTTTTTTTTACCATCGCATCGGTTTAAAAAATTGTTCGAAGGATTTTGCAGTCGAACGAATGAATGGTTTTTTTCACTTGTTTGGACTTTGAACCATCGCATCGGTTGGAAAAATTGTTATATGGATTTTGCAGTCGAACGAATGAATGGTTTTTTTTTTACCATCGCATCGGTTTAAAAAATTGTTCGAAGGATTTTGCAGTCGAACGAATGAATGGTTTTTTTCACTTGTTTGGACTTTGAACCATCGCATCGGTTGGAAAAATTGTTCGATGGATTTTGCAGTCGAACGAATGAATGGTTTTTTTTTACCATTGCGTCGGTTAGAAAAATTGTTCGATGGATTTTGCAGTCGAACGAATGAATGGTTTTTTTTAGCATCGCATCATTTTTAAAAATTGTTCAATGGATTTTGCAGTCGAACGAATGAATGGTTTTTTTTTAATATCGCATCGGTTAAAAAAATTGTTCGATTTAATTTGCTGTCGAACGAATGAATGTTTTTTTTTACCATCGCAGCGGTTATAAAAATTGTTCGATTGATTTTGCAGTCGACTGAATGAATCTTTTATTTTTACCATTGCATCGGTTGGAAAAATTTTTCGATGGATTTTGCAGTCGAACGAATGAATCGTTTTTTTTACCATCGCATCGTTTATAAAAATTGCTCGATGGATTTTGCAGTCGAACGAATGAATGGTTTTTTTTACCATCGCATCCTTTTTAAAAATTGTTCGACGGATTTTGCAGTCGAACGAATGAATGGTTTTTTTACCATCGCATTGGTTGGAAAAATTGTTCGATTAATTTTGCAGTCGAACGAATTTTTTTTTTTTTTTAGCATCGCATCGGTTTCAAAAAATTGTTCGATAGATTTTGCAGTCGAATGAATGAATGGTTTTTTTTGTTACCATCGCATCGGTTGGAAAAATTGTTCAATGGCTTTTGCAGTCGAACGAATGAGTCTTTTATTTTTACCATTGCATCGGTAAAAAAAATTGTTCGATGGATTTTGCAGTCGAACGAATGAATCGTTTTTTTTACCATCGCATCGTTTGGAAAAATTGCTCGATGGATTTTGCAGTCGAATGAATGAATGGTATTTTTTAAGATCGCATCGGTTCGAAAAATTGTTCGATGGATTTTGCTGTCGAACGAATGAATGTTCCTTTTTTACCATCGGATCGGTTGGAAAAATTGTTCAATGGATTTTGCAGTCGAACGAATGAATGGTTTTTTTTTACCATCGGATCGGTTTTGAAAAATTGCTCGATGGATTTTGCAGTCGAACGAATGAATGGTTTTTTTTTACCATCGCATCTGTTGGAAAATTTGTTCGAAGGATTTTGCAGTCGAAAGAATGAGTGGTTTTTTTGTTACCATCGCATCGGTTTAAAAAATTGTTCAATGGATTTTACAGTCGAACGAATGAATCTTTTATTTTTACCATTGCATCGGTTGGAAAAATTTTTCGATGGATTTTGCAGTCGAACGAATGAATCGTTTTTTTTACCATCGCATCGTTTATAAAAATTGCTCGATGGATTTTGCAGTCGAACGAATGAATGGTTTTTTTTACCATCGCATCCTTTGGAAAAATTGTTCGACGGATTTTGCAGTCGAACGAATGAATGTTCCTTTTTTACCATCGGATTGGTTGGAAAAATTATTCAATGGATTTTGCAGTCGAACGAATGAATGGTTTTTTTTTCGCATCGGTTGGAAGAATTGTTCGATGGATTTTGCAGTCGAACGAATGAATGGTTTTATTTTTACCATCGCATCGGTTGGAAAAATTGTTCGATGGATTTTGCAGTCAAACGAATGAATGTTTTTTTTTCGCATCTGTTGGAAGAATTGTTCGATGGATTTTGCAGTCGAACGAATGTTTTTTTTTTTTTACCATCGCATCGGTCGGAAAAATTGTTCGATGGATTTTGCAGTCGAACGAATGAATGGTTTTTTTTTACCATCGCATCTGTTGGAAAAGTTGTTCGATGGATTTTGCAGTCGAACGGATGAATGGTTTTTTTCACGTGTTTGGACTTTGAACCATCGCACCAGTTGCAAAAATTGTGCGACGGATTTTGCAGTCGAACAAACGACTGTTTTTTTTTACCATCGCATCGGCTGGAAAAATTCTTCGATCAATTTTGCAGTCGAACGAATGAATGGTTTTGTTTTTACCATCGCATCGGTTAAAAAAATTGTTCGATGGAATTTGCTGTCGAACGAATGAATGCTTTTTTTTAAATCGCAGCGGTTGGAAAAATTGTTCGATGGATTTTGCAGTCGAACGAATGAATGTTTTTTGTTTACCATCGCATCTGTTAGAAATATTGTTCGATGGATTTTGCAGACTATCGAATGAATGGTTTTCTTTTACCATCGAATCGGCTGGAAAAATTGTTCGATGGATTTTGCAGTCAAACGAATGAATGGTTTTGTTTTCAACATCGCATCGCTTGGAAAAATTGTTCGATGGATTTTGCAGTCGAACGAATGAATGCTCTTTTTTTAACATAGCATTGGTTGGGAAAATTGTTCGATGGATTTTGCAGTCGAACGAATGAATGGTTTTTTTACCACATCATGTTTTTAAAAAATTGTTCGATGGGTTTTGCAGTCGAACGAATGAATGGTTTTTTTTACCGTCGGATCGAATGAATGTTTTTTTTTTTTACCATCGCATCTGTTGGAAAAATTGTTCGATGGATTTTGCAGCCTATCGAACGAATGGTTTTCTTTTACCATCGCATCGGTTGGAAAAATTGTTCGATGGATTTTGCAGTCGAACGAATGAATGGTTTTCTTTTTTAATATCGCATGGGTTGGAAAAATTGTTCGACAGATTTTGCAGTCGAACGAATGAATCTTTTATTTTTGCCATTGCATCGGTTGGAAAAATTTTTCGATGGATTTTGCAGTCGAACGGATGAATCGTTTTTTTTTACCATCGCATCGTTTATAAAAATTGCTCGATGGATTTTGCAGTCGAACGAATGAATGGTTTGTTTTCACCATCGCATCGCTTGGAAAAATTGTTCGATGGATTTTGCAGTCGAACGAATGGATGCTCTTTTTTTGCCATCGCATTGGTTGGGAGAATTGTTCGATGGATTTTGCAGTCGAACGAATGAATGCTTTTTTTTACCACATCATGGGTTTAAAAAATTGTTCGATGGATTTTGCTGTCGAACGAATGAATGGTTTTTTTTACCATCACATCGGTTGGCAAAACTGTTCGATGTATTTTGCAGCCGAACGAATGAATGGTTTTCTTTTACCAACGCACAGGTAGGCAAAATTGTTAGATGGATTTTGCAGTCGATCGAATGAATGGTTTTTTTTTACTATCCCATCGGTTGGAAGAATTGTTCGATGGATTTTGCAGTCGAACGAATGAATGGTTTTTTTTTACCATTGCATCGGTTGGAAAAATTGTTCGATCTATTTTGCAGTCGAACGAATGAATGGTTTTTTTTTACCATCACATCGGTTGGCAAAACTGTTCGATGTATTTTGCAGCCGAACGAATGAATGGTTTTCTTTTACCAACGCACAGGTAGGCAAAATTGTTAGATGGATTTTGCAGTCGATCGAATGAATGGTTTTTTTTAACTATCCCATCGGTTGGAAGAATTGTTCGATGGATTTTGCAGTCGAACGAATGAATGGCTTTTTTTTACCATTGCATCGGTTGGAAAAATTGTTCGATGGATTTTGCAGTCGAACGAATGAATGGTTTTTTTTACCATCGCATCGATTGGAAAAATTTTTCGATGGATTTTGCAGTCGAACGAATGAATGGTTTTTTTACCATCGCATCGGTTGGAAAAATTGTCCGATGGATTTTGCAGTCGAACGAATGAATGGTTTTTTTTTACCATTGCATCGGTTGGAAAAGTTGTTCGATGGATCTTGCAGTCGAACGAATGAATGGTTTTTTTTTACCATCGCATCGGTTGGAAAAATTGTTCGATGGATTTTACAGTCGAACGAATGAATGGTTTTTTTTTATCATCGCATCGGTTGGAAAAATTGTTCGATGGATTTTGCAGTCGAACGAATAAATGGTTTTTTTTTACCATCGCATCGGTTGGAAAAATTGTTCGATCTATTTTGAAGTCGAACGAATGAATGTTTTTTTTTACCATCGCATCGGTTGGCAAAATTATTCGATGGATTTTACAGTCGCACGAACGAATAGTTTTGTTTTTACCATCGCATCGGTTGGAAAATTGCTTGATGGATTTTGCAGTCGAACGAATGAATGGTTTTTTTTTACCATCGCATCGGTTGGAAAAATTGTTCGATGGATTTTACAGTCGAACGAATGAATGGTTTTGATTTTACCATCGCATCGGTTGGAAAATTGCTTGATGGATTTTGCAGTCGAACGAATAAATGGTTTTTTTACCATCGCATCGGTTGGAAAAATTGTTATATGTATATTGCAGTCGAACGAATGTATGGTTTTTTTACCGTCGCATCGGTTGGAAAAATTGTTCGATGGATTTTGCAGTCGAACGAAAGAATGCCTTTTTTTTACCATCGCATCGGTTGGAAAAATTGTTCGATGGATTTTGCAGTCGAACGAATGAATGTTTTTTTTTTATCATCGCATCGGTTGGAAAAATTGTTCGATGGATTTTGCAGTCGAACGAATGAATGTTTTTTTTTACCATCGCATCGGTTGGAAAAATTGTTCGATGGATTTTACAGTCGAACGAATGAATGATTTTGATTTTACCATCGCATCGGTTGGAAAATTGCTTGATGGATTTTGCAGTCGAATGAATGAATGGTTTTTTTTTACCATCGCATCGATTTAAAAAATTGTTCGATGGATTTTACAGTCGAACGAATGAATGGTTTTGATTTTACCATCGCATCGGTTGGAAAATTGCTTGATGGATTTTGCAGTCGAACGAATAAATGGTTTTTTTTACCATCGCATTGGTTGGAAAAATTGTTATATGGATTTTGCAGTCGAACGAATGAATGGTTTTTTTTTTACCATCGCATCGGTTTAAAAAATTGTTCGAAGGATTTTGCAGTCGAACGAATGAATGGTTTTTTTCACTTGTCTGGACTTTGAACCATCGCATCGGTTGGAAAAATTGTTCGATGGATTTTGCAGTCGAACGAATGAATGGTTTTTTTTTACCATTGCGTCGGTTAGAAAAATTGTTCGATGGATTTTGCAGTCGAACGAATGAATGGTTTTTTTTAGCATCGCATCATTTTTAAAAATTGTTCAATTGATTTTGCAGTCGAACGAATGAATGGTTTTTTTTTAATATCGCATCGGTTAAAAAAATTGTTCGATTTAATTTGCTGTCGAACGAATGAATGTTTTTTTTTACCATCGCAGCGGTTATAAAAATTGTTCGATTGATTTTGCAGTCGAACGAATGAATGTTTTTTTTTTACCATCGCATCTGTTGGAAAAATTGTTGGATGGATTTTGCAATCGAACGAATGAATGGTTTTTTTTTTACCATCGCATCGGTTGGAAAATTTGTTCGATGGATTTTGCAGTCGAACGAGTGAGTGGTTTTATTTTACCATCTCATCGATTTGAAAAATTGTTCGATGGATTTTGCAGTCGAACGAATGAGTGGTTTTTTTTTTTCACTTGTTTGGATTTGAGCCATCGCATCGATTGGAAAAATTGTTCGATCGATTTTGCAGTCGAACGAATAAATGGTTTTTTTTTACCATCGCATCGGTTGGAAAAATTGTTCGATTAATTTTGCAGTCGAACGAATGAATGGTTTTTTTTTAGCATCGCATCGGTTGGAAAAATTGTTCGATGGATTTTGCAGTCGAACGAATGAATGGTTTTTTTTGTTACCATAGCATCGGTTGGAAAAATTGTTCAATGGATTTTGCAGTCGAACGAATGAATCTTTTATTTTTACCATTGCATCGTTTGGAAAAATTGTTAGAAGGATTTTTGCAGTCGAACGAATGAATCGTTTTTTTTTACCATCGCATCGTTTGGAAAAATTGCTCGATGGATTTTGCAGTAGAACGAATGAATGGTTTTTTTTACCATCGCATCGGTTGGAAAAATTGTTCGATGGATTTTGCAGTCGAACGAATGTATGTTTTTTTTACCATCGGAACGGTTAAAAAAATTGTTCAATGGATTTTGCAGTCGAACCAATGAATGGTTTTTTTTATAACCGCAACGGTTTGAAAAATTTTTCGATGGTTTTTGCAGTCGAACGAATGAATGGTTTTTTTTACCATCGCATCGGTTTTAAAAAATTGCTCGATGGATTTTGCAGTCGAACGAATGACTGTTTTTTTTTACCATCGCATCGGTTGGAAAAATTTTTCGATCAATTTTGCACTCGAACGAATGAATGGTTTTGTTTTTACCATCGCATCGGTTAAAAAAATTGTTCGATGGAATTTGCTGTCGAACGAATGAATGATTTTTTTTACCATCGCAGCGGTTGGAAAAATTGTTCGATGGATTTTGCAGTCGAACGAATGAATGTTTTTTTTTTTTAACATCGCATCTGTTGGAAAAATTGTTCGATGGATTTTGCAGTCGAACGAATGAATGGTTTTTTTTTACCATCGCATCGGTTGGAAAAATTGTTCGATGGATTTTGCAGTCGAACGAATGAATGGTTTTTTTTTTAAATCACATCTTTTTTAAAAATTATTGGATGCATTTTGCAGTCGAACAAATGAATGGTTTTTTTTTACCATCGCATCGGTTGGAAGAATTGTTCGATGGATTTTGCAGTCGAACGAATGAGTGGTTTTTTCACTTTTTTGGACTTTGAGTCATCGCATCGGTTGGAAAAATTGTTCGACGGATTTTGCAGTTGAATGGTTTTTTTTCACTTGTTTTCTAGTTTCGAACGAATGAATGGTTTTTTTTTTACCATCGCATCGATTGGAAAATTTGTTCGATGGATTTTGCAGTCGAACGAATGAATGTTTTTTTTTTACCATCGCATCTGTTGGAAAAATTGTTCGATGGATTTTGCAGTCGAACGAATGAATTTTTTTTTTTTTTACCATCGCATCGGTTGGAAAAATTGTTCGATGGATTTTGCAGTCGAACGAATGAGTGGTTTTTTTCACTTTTTTGGATTTTGAGCCATCGCATTGGTTGGAAAAATTGTTCGATGGATTTTGCAGTCGAACGAATGAATAGTTTTTTTTTAATATCGCATCGGTTAAAAAAATTGTTCGATGGAATTTGCTGTCGAACGAATGAGTGCTCCTTTTTTACCATCGGATCTGTTGGAAAAACTGTTCAATGGAATTTGAAGTCGAACGAATGAATGGTCTTTTTTTATAACCGCATCGGTTTGAAAAATTTTTCGATGGATTTGGCAGTCGAATGAATAAAAGGTTTTTTTTTACAACCGCATCGGTTTTAAAAAATTGTTCGATGTATTTTGCAGTCGAACGAATGAATGGTTTTTTTTACCATCGCATCTGTTGGAAAAATTGTTCGATGGATTTTGCAGTCGAACGAATGACTGTTTTTTTTTTACCATCGCATCGGTTGGAAAAATTTTTCGATCAATTTTGCACTCGAACGAATGAATGGTTTTGTTTTTACCATCGCATCGGTTAAAAAAATTGTTCGATGGAATTTGCTGTCGAACGAATGAATGATTTTTTTTACCATCGCAGCGGTTGGAAAAATTGTTCGATGGATTTTGCAGTCGAACGAATGAATGTTTTTTTTTTACCATCGCATCTGTTGGAAAAATTGTTCGATGGATTTTGCAGTCGAACGAATGAATGGTTCTTTTTTATCATCGCATCGGTTTGAAAAATTGTTCGATGGATTTTGCAGTCGAGCGAATGAATGGTTTTTTTTACCATCGCAGCGGTTGGAAAAATTGTTCCATGGATTTTGCAGTCGAACGAATGAATGTTTTTTTTTTACCATCGCATCGGTTGGAAAAATTGTTCGATGGATTTTGCAGTCGAACGAATGAATGGTTTTTTTTTTTAAATCACATCTTTTTTAAAAATTATTGGACGGATTTTGCAGTCGAACAAATGAATGGTTTTTTTTTACCATCGCATCGGTTGGAAGAATTGTTCGATGGATTTTGCAGTCGAACGAATGAGTGGTTTTTTCACTTTTTGGACTTTGAGTCATCGCATCGGTTGGAAAAATTGTTCGACGGATTTTGCAGTCGAATGGTTTTTTTTCACTTGTTTTCTAGTTTCGAACGAATGAATGGTTTTTTTTTTACCATCGCATCGATTGGAAAATTTGTTCGATTTATTTTGCAGTCGAACGAATGAATGTTTTTCTTTTACCATCGCATCTGTTGGAAAAATTGTTCGATGGATTTTGCAGTCGAACGAATGAATTT
Source organism: Pocota personata (assembly GCA_963082735.1). Lineage (NCBI taxonomy): Eukaryota > Metazoa > Arthropoda > Insecta > Diptera > Syrphidae > Pocota > Pocota personata. The sequence continues at coordinate 158,191,047 of OY720429.1, forward strand.
TTTTTTTTTTTACCATCGCATCGGTTGGAAAAATTGTTCGATGGATTTTGCAGTCGAACGAATGAGTGGTTTTTTTCACTTTTTTGGACTTTGAGCCATCGCATTGGTTGGAAAAATTGTTCGATGGATTTTGCAGTCGAACGAATGAATGGTTTTTTTTTAATACCGCATCTGTTAAAAAAATTGTTCGATGGAATTTGCTGTCGAAAGAATGAGTGTTCCTTTTTTACCATCTTATCTGTTGGAAAAACTGTTCAATGGACTTTGAAGTCGAACGAATGAATGGTCCTTTTTTATAACCGCATCGGTTTGAAAAATTTTTCGACGGATTTTGAAGTCGAATGAATAAAAGGTTTTTTTTTACAACCGCATCGGTTTTAAAAAATTGCTCGATGGATTTTGCAGTCGAACGAATGAATGTTTTTTTTTACCATCGCATCTGTTGGAAAAATTGTTCGATGGATTTTGCAGTCGAACGAATGAATGGTTTTTTTTTTACCATCGCATATTTTTGAAAAATGGTTGGATGGATTTTGCAGTCGAACGAATGAATGGTTTTTTTTTTTTAGTATCGCATGGGTTGGAAAAATTGTTCGATGGATTTTGCAGTCGAACGAATGAATGGTTTTTTTACCATCGCATGGGTTGGAAAAATTGTTGGATTTATTTTACAGTCGAACAAATGAATGGATTTTTTTTTACCATCGCATCGGTTGGAAAAATTGTTCGATGGAATTTGCAGTCGAACGAATGAGTGTTTTTTTTTCACTTTTTTGGACCTTGAGCCATCGCATTGGTTGGAAAAATTGTTCGATGGATTTTGCAGTAGAACGAATGAATGGTTTTTTTTTAATATCGCATCTGTTAAAAAAATTGTTCGATGGAATTTGCTGTCGAAAGAATGAGTGTTCCTTTTTTAAAATCTTATCTGTTGGAAAAACTGTTCAATGGACTTTGAAGTCGAACGAATGAATGGTCCTTTTTTATAACCGCATCGGTTTGAAAAATTTTTCGACGGATTTTGAAGTCGAACGAATGAATGTTTTTTTTTACAACCGCATCGGTTTTAAAAAATTGCTCGATGGATTTTGCAGTCGAACGAATGAATGGTTTTTTTTTAACATCGCATCGGTTTGAAAAATTGTTCGATGGATTTTGCAGTCGAACGAATGAATGGTTTTCTTTTTTAATATCGCATGGGTTGGAAAAATTGTTCGATAGATTTTGCAGTCGAACGAATGAATGGTTTTTTTACCATCGCATCGGTTGTAAAAATTGTTGGATGGATTTTACAGTCGAACAAATGAATGGTTTTTTTTTACCATCGCATCGGTTGGAAAAATTGTTCGATGGATTTTGCAGTCGAACGAATGAATGGTTTTTTTTAATACCGCATCGGTTAAAAAAATTGTTTGATGGAATTTGCTGTCGAACGAATGAATGTTCCTTTTTTACCATCGGATCGGTTTGAAAAATTGTTCAATGGTTTTTGCAGTCGAACGAATATATGGTTTTTTTTATAACCGCATCGGTTTGAAAAATTTTTCGATGGATTTTGCAGACGAACGAATGAATGGTTTTTTTTTACCATCGCATCGGTTTGAAAAATTGCTCGATGGATTTTGCAGTCGAACGAAAGAATGCCTTTTTTTTACCATCGCATCGGTTGGAAAAATTGTTCGATGGATTTTGCAGTCGAACGAATGAATGTTTTTTTTTTATCATCGCATCGGTTGGAAAAATTGTTCGATGGATTTTGCAGTCGAACGAATGAATGTTTTTTTTTACCATCGCATCGGTTGGAAAAATTGTTCGATGGATTTTACAGTCGAACGAATGAATGATTTTGATTTTACCATCGCATCGGTTGGAAAATTGCTTGATGGATTTTGCAGTCGAACGAATGAATGGTTTTTTTTTACCATCGCATTTGTTGGAAAAATTGTTCGATGGATTTTGCAGTCGAACGAATTTTTTTTTTTTTAATACCGCATCGGTTAAAAAAATGGTTCGATGGAATTTGCTGTCGAACGAATGAATGTTTTTTTTTACCATCGCAGCGGTTGGAAAAATTGCTCGATGGATTTTGCAGTCGAACGAATGAATGGTTTTCTTTTTTAATATCGCATCGGTTGGAAAAATTGTTCGATGGATTTTGCAGTCGAACGATTGAATGATTTTTTTTACCATCGCAGCAGTTGGAAAAATTGTTCAATTAATTTTGCAGTCGAACGAATGAATGTTTTTTTTTTACCATCGCATTTGTTGGAAAAATTGTTCGATGGATTTTGCAGTCGAATGAATGGTTTGTTTTACCATCGCATCGGTTGGAAAAATTGTTCGATTTATTTTGCAGTCGAACGGATGGATGTCTTTTTTTACCACCGCATCTGTTGGAAAACCTGTTCGATGGATTTTGCAGTCGAACGAATGAATGGTTTTTTTTACCATCGCATCGGTTTGAAAAATTGTTCGATGGATTTTGCAGTCGAACGAATGATTTTTTTTCTTTTTTAATATCGCATCATTTGGAAAAATGGTTCGATGGATTTTGCAGTCGAACGATTGAATGGTTTTTTTTTTACCATCGCAACGGTTATAAAAATTGTTCGATGGATTTTGCAGTCGAACGAATGAATGTTTTTTTTTTGACTATCGCATCGGTTGGAAAAATTGTTCGATGGATTTTGCAGTCAAATGGTTTTTTTTTCACTTGTTTGGACTTTCGAACGAATGAATGGTTTTTTTTTTACCATCGCATCGGTTGGAAAATTTGTTCGATGGATTTTGCAATCGAACGAATGAATGTTTTTTTTTTACCATCGCATCTCTTGGAAAAGTTGCTCGATGGATTTTGCAGTCGAACGAATGAGTGGTTTTTTTTTTTAAATCGCATCGGTTGGAAAAATTGTTCGATGGATTTTGCAGTCGAACGAATGAGTGGTTTTTTTCACTTTTTTGGACTTTGAGCCATCGCATTTATTGGAAAAATTGTTCGATGAATTTTGCAGTCGAACGAATGAATGGTTTTTTTTTAATATCGCATCGGTTAAAAAAATTGTTCGATTCAATTTGCTGTCGAACGAATGAGTGTTCCTTTTTTACCATCGGATCTGTTGGAAAAACTGTTCCATGGACTTTGAAGTCGAACGAATGAATGGCCTTTTTTTATAACCGCATCGGTTTGAAAAATTTTTCGATGGATTTTGCAGTCGAACGAATAAATGTTTTTTTTACAATCGCAGCGGTTGGAAAAATTATTCGATGGAATTTGCTGTCGAACGAATAAATGTTTTTTTTACAATCGCAGCGGTTGGAAAAATTATTCGATGGAATTTGCTGTCGAACGAATAAATGTTTTTTTTTACCATCGCAGCGGTTGGAAAAATTGTTCTATGGATTTCGCAGTCGAACGAATTAATGTTTTTTTTTTGCCATCGCATCTGTTGGAAAAATTGCTTGATGGATTTTGCAGTCGAACGAATGAATGGTTTTTTTTTTACCATCGCCTCGGTTTGAAAAATTGTTTGATGGATTTTGCAGTCGAACGAATGAATGGTTTTTTTTTACCCTCGCAGCGGTTAAAAAAATTTTTCGATGGAATTTGCTGTCGAACGAATGAATGTTTTTTTTACCATCGCAGAGGTTGGAAAAATTGTTCGATGGATTTTGCAGTCGAATGAATGAATGTTTTTTTATACCATCGCGTCTGTTGGAAAAATTGTTCGATGGATTTTGCAGTCGAACGAATGAATGGTTTTTTTTTTACCATCGCATCGGTTTGAAAAATTGTTCGACGGATTTTGCAGTCGAACGAATGAATGGTTTTCTTTTTTAATATCGCATGGGTTGGAAAAATTGTTCGATGGATTTTGCAGTCGAACGAATGAGTGGTTTTTTTACCATCGCATGGGTTGGAAAAATTGTTGGATGGATTTTACAGTCGAACAAATGAATGGTTTTTTTTTACCATCCCATCGGTTATAAAAATTGTTCGATGGAATTTGCAGTCGAACGAATGAGTGTTTTTTTTCTTTTTTTTGGACTTTGAACCATCGCATTGGTTGGAAAAATTCTTCGATGGATTTTGAAGTCGAACGAATGAATGTTTTTTTTTTTTAATATCGCATCGTTTAAAAAAATTGTTCGATGGAATTTGCTGTCGAACGAATGAGTGTTCCTTTTTTACCATCTTATCTGTTGGAAAAACTGTTCAATGGACTTTGAAGTCGAATGAATGAATGGTCTTTTTTTATAACCGCATCGGTTTGAAAAATTGTTCGATGGATTTTGAAGTCGATCGAATGAATGGTTTTTTTTATAACCGCATCGGTTTGAAAAATTTTTCGATGGATTTCGAAGTCGAACGAATGAATGGTTTTTTTACGATCGCATCGGTTGGAAAAATTGTTGGATGGATTTTACAGTCGAACAAATGAATGGTTTTTTTTTACCATCGCATCGGTTTTAAAAAATTGCTCCATTTATTTTGCAGTCGAACGGATGAATGGTTTTTTTTTTAGTATCGCATCGGTTAAAAAAATTGTTTGATGGAATTTGCTGTCGAATGAATGAGTGTTCCTTTTTTACCATCGGATCGGTTTGAAAAATTGTTCAATGGTATTTGCAGTCGAACGAATGTATGTTTTTTTTTATAACAGCATCGGTTTGAAAAATTTTTCGATGGATTTTGCAGACGAACGAATGAATGGTTTTTTTTTACCATCGCATCGGTTTTAAAAAATTGCTCGATGGATTCTGCAGTCGAACGAATGAATGGTTTTTTTTTACCATCGCATTTGTTGGAAAAATTGTTCGATGGATTTTGCAGTCGAACGGATGAATGGTTTTTTTCACGTGTTTGGACTTTGAACCATCGCACCAGTTGGAAATATTGTTCGATAGATTTTGCAGTCGAACGAATGACTGTTTTTTTTTACCATCGCATCGGTTGGAAAATTTGTCCGATGGATTTTGCAGTCGAACGATTTTTTTTTTTTTTTAATATCGCATCGGTTAAAAAAATGGTTCGATAGAATTTGCTGTCGAACGAATGAATGTTTTTTTTACCATCGCAGCGGTTGGAAAAATTGTTCGATGGATTTTGCAGTCGAACGAATGATTTTTTTTCTTTTTTAATATCGCATCATTTGGAAAAATGGTTCAATGGATTTTGCAGTCGAACGATTGAATGGTTTTTTTTACCATCGCAGCGGTTAGAAAAATTGTTCGATGGATTTTGAAGTCGAATGAATGATTGTTTTTTTTTACTATCGCATCGGTTGGAAAAATTGTTCGATGGATTTTCCAGTCGAACGAATAAATGGTTTTTTTTAAATCGCATCGGTTTTAAAAATTGTTGGATAGATTTTGCAGTCGAACAAATGAATGGATTTTTTTTACCATCGCATCGGTTGGAAAAATTGTTCGATGGATTTTGCAGTCGAACGATTTTTTTTTTTTACCATCGCATCGGTTGGAAAAATTGTTCCGTGGATTTTGCAGTCGAACGAATGAATGGTTTTGTTTTTAGCATCGCATCGGTTGGAAAAATTGTTCGATGGATTTTGCAGTCGAACGAATGAATGTTCCTTTTTTTACCATCGCAACGGTTGGAAAAATTGTTCGATGGATTTTGCAGTCGAAGGAATGAATACTTTTGCTTTTAATATCGCATGGGTTGGAAAAATTGTTCAATGGATTTTGCAGTCGAACGAATGAATGGTTCTTTTTTTACCATCGCATAGGTTGGAAAAATCCATCGAAAAAAAAATTGTTTGATTTATTTTGCAGTCGAACGAATGAATGGTTTTTTCTTACCATCGCATCGGTTGGAAAAATTGTTCGATGGATTTTGCAGTCGAACGAATGAATTTTTTTTTTTCACTTGTTTGGACTTTGAACAATCGCATCGGTTGGTAAAATTGTTCGATGGATTTTGCAGTCGAACGAATGAATGGTTTTTTTTTCACCATCGCATCGGTTGGAATTGCAAAAATTGTTCGATGGATTTTGCAGTCGAACGAATGAATGGTTTTGTTTTTACCATCGCATCGGTTGGAAAAATTGTTCGATGGATTTTGCAGTCGAACGAATGAATGTTCTTTTTTTTACCATCGCATCGGTTGGAAAAATTGTTTGATGGATTTTGCTGTCGAACGAATGAATGTTTTTTTTTTTCACTTGTTCGGAATTTGAAAAATCGCATCGGCTGCAAAAATTGTTTGATTTATTTTGCAGTCGAACGAATGAATGGTTTTTTGCCACTTGTTTGGACTTTGAACCATCGCATCGGTTGCAAAAACTGTTCGATGGATTTTGCTGTCGAAGGAATGAATGATTTTTTTTACCATCGCATCGGTTGGAAAAAGGGTTCGATGGATTTTGCAGTCGAACAAATGAGTGTTTTTTTTTCACTTGTTTGGAATTTGAACCGTCGCATCAATTGGAAAAATTGTTTGATTTATTTTGCAATCGAACGAATGAATGGGTTTTTTTTAAATCACATCGGTTGGAAAAATTGTTCGATACATTTTGCAGTCGAACGAATAAATGGTTTTTTTTTCACTTGTTTGGACTTTGAAAAATCGCATCGGTTGGAAAAATTGTTCGATGGATTTTGCAGTCGAACGAATGAATGGTTTTTTTTTACCACCGCATCAGTTGGAAAAATTATTCGATGGATTTTGTAGTCGAAGGAATGAATACTTTTGCTTTTAATATCGCATCGGTTGGAAAAATTGTTTGATTTATTTTGCAGTCGAACAAATGAATGGTTTTATTTTTACCATCACATCGGCTGGAAAAATTGTTCAATGGATTTTGCAGTCGAACGAATGAATGGTTTTGTTTTTACCATCGCATCGGTTGGAAAAAGGGTTCGATGGATTTTGCAGTCGAACAAATGAGTGTTTTTTTTTTCACTTCTTTGGAATTTGAACCGTCGCATCGGTTGGAAAAATTGTTTGATTTATTTTGCAATCGAACGAATGAATGGGTTTTTTTTTAAATCGCATCGGTTGGAAAAATTGTTCGATACATTTTGCAGTCGAACGAATGAATGGTTTTTTTTTCACTTGTTTGGACTTTGAAAAATCGCATCGGTTGGAAAAATTGTTCGATGGATTTTGCAGTCGAACGAATGAATGGTTTTTTTTACCATCGCACAAGTTGGAAAAATTGTTCGATGGATTTTGCAGTCGAAGGAATGAATACTTTTGCTTTTAATATCGCATCGGTTGGAAAAATTGTTTGATTTATTTTGCAGTCGAACAAATGAATGGTTTTATTTTTACCATCACATCGGCTGGAAAAATTGTTCAATGGATTTTGCAGTCGAACGAATGAATGGTTTTTTTTTAAATCGCATCGGTTGGAAAAATTGTTCGATGTATTTTGCATTCGAATGAATGATTGTTTTTTTTTACCATCGCATCGGTTGGAAAAATTGTTCGATGGATTTTGCAGTCGAGCAAATGAATGGTTTTATTTTTAAAATCACATCGGCTTAAAAAATTGTTCGATGGATTTTGCAGTCGAACGAATGAATGGTTTTTTTTTTTAAATCGCATCGGTTGTAAAAATTGTTCGATGGATTTTGCATTCGAATGAATGATTGTTTTTTTTTACCATCGCATCGGTTGGAAAAATTGTTCGATGGATTTTGCAGTCGAACCAACGAATGTTTTTTTTCTCTTGTTTGTACTTTCAACCATCGCATCAGTTGGAAAAATTGTTCGATGGATTTTGCAGTCGAACGAATGAATTTTTTTTTTTCACTTGTTTTGACTTTGAACCATCGCGTCGGTATAAAAAATTGTTCGATGGATTTTGCAGTCGAACGAAGGAATGGTTTTTTTTTACCATCGCATCGTTTGGAAAAATTGTTCGGTGGATTTTGCAGTCGAACAAATGGGTTGCTTTTTTTCACTTGTTTTTAATTTGAACCACCGCATCGATTGGAAAAATTGTTTGATGGATTTTGCAGTCGAACCAACGAATGTTTTTTTTCTCTTGTTTTTACTTTCAACCATCGCATCGGTTGGAAAAATTGATCGATGGATTTTGCAGTCGAACCAACGAATGTTTTTTTTCTCTTGTTTGGACTTTCACCCATCGCATCGGTTGGAAAAATTGTTCGATGGATTTTGCAGTCGAACGAATGAATTTTTTTTTTCACTTGTTTTGACTTTGAACCATCGCGTCGGTATAAAAAATTGTTCGATGGATTTACAGTCGAAAGAATGAAAAATCGCATCGGTTGGAAAAATTGTTCGATGGATTTTGCAGTCGAACGAATGATTTTTTTTTCTTTTTTAATATCGCATCATTTGGAAAAATGGTTCAATGGATTTTGCAGTCGAACGATTGAATGGTTTTTTTTACCATCGCAGCGGTTAGAAAAATTGTTCGATGGATTTTGAAGTCGAATGAATGATTGTTTTTTTTTACTATCGCATCGGTTGGAAAAATTGTTCGATGGATTTTCCAGTCGAACGAATAAATGGTTTTTTTTAAATCGCATCGGTTTTAAAAATTGTTGGATAGATTTTGCAGTCGAACAAATGAATGGATTTTTTTTACCATCGCATCGGTTGGAAAAATTGTTCGATGGATTTTGCAGTCGAACGATTTTTTTTTTTTACCATCGCATCGGTTGGAAAAATTGTTCGATGTATTTTGAATTCGAATGAATGATTGTTTTTTTTTACCATCGCATCGGTTGGAAAAATTGTTCGATGGATTTTGCAGTCGAGCAAATGAATGGTTTTATTTTTAAAATCACATCGGCTTAAAAAATTGTTCGATGGATTTTGCAGTCGAACGAATGAATGGTTTTTTTTTTTAAATCGCATCGGTTGTAAAAATTGTTCGATGGATTTTGCATTCGAATGAATGATTGTTTTTTTTTACCATCGCATCGGTTGGAAAAATTGTTCGATGGATTTTGCAGTCGAACCAACGAATGTTTTTTTTCTCTTGTTTGTACTTTCAACCATCGCATCAGTTGGAAAAATTGTTCGATGGATTTTGCAGTCGAACGAATGAATTTTTTTTTTTCACTTGTTTTGACTTTGAACCATCGCGTCGGTATAAAAAATTGTTCGATGGATTTTGCAGTCGAACGAAGGAATGGTTTTTTTTTACCATCGCATCGTTTGGAAAAATTGTTCGGTGGATTTTGCAGTCGAACAAATGGGTTGCTTTTTTTCACTTGTTTTTAATTTGAACCACCGCATCGATTGGAAAAATTGTTTGATGGATTTTGCAGTCGAACCAACGAATGTTTTTTTTCTCTTGTTTTTACTTTCAACCATCGCATCGGTTGGAAAAATTGATCGATGGATTTTGCAGTCGAACCAACGAATGTTTTTTTTCTCTTGTTTGGACTTTCACCCATCGCATCGGTTGGAAAAATTGTTCGATGGATTTTGCAGTCGAACGAATGAATTTTTTTTTTCACTTGTTTTGACTTTGAACCATCGCGTCGGTATAAAAAATTGTTCGATGGATTTACAGTCGAAAGAATGAAAAATCGCATCGGTTGGAAAAATTGTTCGATGGATTTTGCAGTCGAACGAATGATTTTTTTTTCTTTTTTAATATCGCATCATTTGGAAAAATGGTTCAATGGATTTTGCAGTCGAACGATTGAATGGTTTTTTTTACCATCGCAGCGGTTAGAAAAATTGTTCGATGGATTTTGAAGTCGAATGAATGATTGTTTTTTTTTACTATCGCATCGGTTGGAAAAATTGTTCGATGGATTTTCCAGTCGAACGAATAAATGGTTTTTTTTAAATCGCATCGGTTTTAAAAATTGTTGGATAGATTTTGCAGTCGAACAAATGAATGGATTTTTTTTACCATCGCATCGGTTGGAAAAATTGTTCGATGGATTTTGCAGTCGAACGATTTTTTTTTTTTACCATCGCATCGGTTGGAAAAATTGTTCCGTGGATTTTGCAGTCGAACGAATGAATGGTTTTGTTTTTTGCATCGCATCGGTTGGAAAAATTGTTCGATGGATTTTGCAGTCGAACGAATGAATGTTCCTTTTTTTACCATCGCAACGGTTGGAAAAATTGTTCGATGGATTTTGCAGTCGAAGGAATGAATACTTTTGCTTTTAATATCGCATGGGTTGGAAAAATTGTTCAATGGATTTTGCAGTCGAACGAATGAATGGTTCTTTTTTTACCATCGCATAGGTTGGAAAAATCCATCGAACAAAAAATTGTTTGATTTATTTTGCAGTCGAAAGAATGAATGGTTTTTTCTTACCATCGCATCGGTTGGAAAAATTGTTCGAAGGATTTTGCAGTCGAACGAATGAATTTTTTTTTTTCACTTGTTTGGACTTTGAACAATCGCATCGGTTGGTAAAATTGTTCGATGGATTTTGCAGTCGAACGAATGAATGGTTTTTTTTTCACCATCGCATCGGTTGGAATTGCAAAAATTGTTCGATGGATTTTGCAGTCGAACGAATGAATGGTTTTGTTTTTACCATCGCATCGGTTGGAAAAATTGTTCGATGGATTTTGCAGTCGAACGAATGAATGTTCTTTTTTTTACCATCGCATCGGTTGGAAAAATTGTTTGATGGATTTTGCTGTCGAACGAATGAATGTTTTTTTTTTCACTTGTTCGGAATTTGAACCATCGCATCGGCTGGAAAAATTGTTTGATTTATTTTGCAGTCGAACGAATGAATGGTTTTTTGCCACTTGTTTGGACTTTGAACCATCGCATCGGTTGCAAAAACTGTTCGATGGATTTTGCAGTCGAAGGAATGAATGATTTTTTTTACCATCGCATCGGTTGGAAAAAGGGTTCGATGGATTTTGCAGTCGAACAAATGAGTGTTTTTTTTTCACTTGTTTGGAATTTGAACCGTCGTATCAATTGGAAAAATTGTTTGATTTATTTTGCAATCGAACGAATGAATGGGTTTTTTTTAAATCACATCGGTTGGAAAAATTGTTCGATACATTTTGCAGTCGAACGAATAAATGGTTTTTTTTTCACTTGTTTGGACTTTGAAAAATCGCATCGGTTGGAAAAATTGTTCGATGGATTTTGCAGTCGAACGAATGAATGGTTTTTTTTTACCACCGCATCAGTTGGAAAAATTATTCGATGGATTTTGCAGTCGAAGGAATGAATACTTTTGCTTTTAATATCGCATCGGTTGGAAAAATTGTTTGATTTATTTTGCAGTCGAACAAATGAATGGTTTTATTTTTACCATCACATCGGCTGGAAAAATTGTTCAATGGATTTTGCAGTCGAACGAATGAATGGTTTTGTTTTTACCATCGCATCGGTTGGAAAAAGGGTTCGATGGATTTTGCAGTCGAACAAATGAGTGTTTTTTTTTTCACTTCTTTGGAATTTGAACCGTCGCATCGGTTGGAAAAATTGTTTGATTTATTTTGCAATCGAACGAATGAATGGGTTTTTTTTTAAATCGCATCGGTTGGAAAAATTGTTCGATACATTTTGCAGTCGAACGAATGAATGGTTTTTTTTTCACTTGTTTGGACTTTGAAAAATCGCATCGGTTGGAAAAATTGTTCGATGGATTTTGCAGTCGAACGAATGAATGGTTTTTTTTTACCATCGCACAAGTTGGAAAAATTGTTCGATGGATTTTGCAGTCGAAGGAATGAATACTTTTGCTTTTAATATCGCATCGGTTGGAAAAATTGTTTGATTTATTTTGCAGTCGAACAAATGAATGGTTTTATTTTTACCATCACATCGGCTGGAAAAATTGTTCAATGGATTTTGCAGTCGAACGAATGAATGGTTTTTTTTTAAATCGCATCGGTTGGAAAAATTGTTCGATGGATTTTGCATTCGAATGAATGATTGGTTTTTTTTTACCATCGCATCGGTTGTAAAAATTGTTCGATGGATTTTGCAGTCGAGCAAATGAATGGTTTTATTTTTAAAATCACATCGGCTGGAAAAATTGTTCGATGGATTTTGCAGTCGAACGAATGAATGGTTTTTTTTTTTAAATCGCATCGGTTGGAAAAATTGTTCGATGGATTTTGCATTCGAATGAATGATTGTTTTTTTTTACCATCGCATCGGTTGGAAAAATTGTTCGATGGATTATGCAGTCGAACCAACGAATGTTTTTTTTCTCTTGTTTGTACTTTCAACCATCGCATCAGTTGGAAAAATTGTTCGATGGATTTTGCAGTCGAACGAATGAATTTTTTTTTTTCACTTGTTTTGACTTTGAACCATAGCGTCGGTATAAAAAATTGTTCGATGGATTTTGCAGTCGAACGAAGGAATGGTTTTTTTTTACCATCGCACCGTTTGGAAAAATTGTTCGGTGGATTTTGCAGTCGAACAAATGGGTTGCTTTTTTTCACTTGTTTTTAATTTGAACCACCGCATCGATTGGAAAAATTGTTTGATGGATTTTGCAGTCGAACCAACGAATGTTTTTTTTCTCTTGTTTTTACTTTCAACCATCGCATCGGTTGGAAAAATTGATCGATGGATTTTGCAGTCGAACCAACGAATGTTTTTTTTCTCTTGTTTGGACTTTCACCCATCGCATCGGTTGGAAAAATTGTTCGATGGATTTTGCAGTCGAACAAATGAATTTTTTTTTTCACTTGTTTTGACTTTGAACCATCGCGTCGGTATAAAAAATTGTTCGATGGATTTACAGTCGAAAGAATGAATGTTTTTTTTTTTACCATCGCATCGGTTGGAAAAATTGTTCGATGGATTTTGCAGTCGAACGAATGAATGGTTTTTTTTTCACTTGTTTGGACTTTGAACCATCGCATCGGTTGGAAAAATTGTTCGATGGATTTTGCAGTCGAACGATTTTTTTTTTTTTACCATCGCATCATTTTATAAAAATTGTTCCATGGATTTTGCAGTCGAACGAATGAATGGTTTTGTTTTTACCAACGCATCGGTTGGAAGTGCAAAAATTGTTCGATGGATTTTGCAGCCGAACGATTTTTTTTTTTTACCATCGCATCATTTTATAAAAATTTTTCCATGGATTTTGCAGTCGAACGAATGAATGGTTTTGTTTTTACCATCGCATCGGTTGGAAAAATTGTTCGATGGATTTTGCAGTCGAACGAATGAATGTTCTTTTTTTTACCATCGCATCGGTTTAAAAAATTGTTTGATGGATTTTGCAGTCGAACGAATGAATGGTTTTTTTTTCACTTGTTCGGAATTTGAGCCATCGCATCGGCTGGAAAAATTGTTTGATTTATTTTGCAGTCGAACGAATGAATGGTTTTTTTTATAATCGCATCGGTTGGAAAAATTGTGCAATTGATTTCGCAGTCGAACGAATGAATGGTTTTTTGTCACTTGTTTGGACTTTGAGCCATCGCATCGGTTGGAAAAATTGTTCGATGGATTTTGCAGTCGAACGAATGAATGGTTTTTTTTTCACTTGTTTGGACTTTGAACCATCGCATCGGTTGGAAAAATTGTTCGATGGATTTTGCAGTCGAACGAATGAATGTTCTTTTTTTTACCATCGCATCGGTTTAAAAAACTGTTTGATGGATTTTGCAGTCGAACGAATGAATGGTTTTTTTTTCACTTGTTCGGAATTTGAGCCATCGCATCGGCTGGAAAAATTGTTTGATTTATTTTGCAGTCGAACGAATGAATAGTTTTTTTTATAATCGCATCGGTTGGAAAAATTGTGCAATTGATTTCGCAGTCGAACGAATGAATGGTTTTTTGTCACTTGTTTGGACTTTGAGCCATCGCATCGGTTGGAAAAATTGTTCGATGGATTTTACAGTCGAACGAGTGAATGGTTTTTTTTTTACCATCGCATCGGTTGGAAAAATTGTTCGATGGATTTTGCAGTCGAACGAATGAATGGTTTTCTTTTACCATCGCATATGTTGGAAAAATTGTTCGATGGATTTTGCATTCGAATGAATGATTGGTTTTTTTACCATCGCATCGGCGGGAAAAATTGTTCGATGGATTTTGCAGTCGAACGAATGAATGGTTTTTTTTTTTATAATCGCATCGGTTGGAAAAATTGTTCGATGGATTTTGCAGTCGAACAAATGAATGGTTTCATTTTTACCATCACATCGGCTGGAAAAATTGTTCGATGAATTTTGCAGTCGAACGAATGAATGGTTTTTTTTTTTAAATCGCATCGGTTGGAAAAATTGTTCAATGGATTTTGCATTCGAATGAATGAATGGTTTTTTTTTATAATCGCATCGGTTGGAAAAATTGTTCGATGGATTTTGCAGTCAAAAGAATGAATTTTTTTTTTTTCACTTGTTTTGAATTTGAACCATCGCGTCGGTATATAAAATTGTTCGATGGATTTTGCAGCCGAACGAATGAATGGTTTTTTTTTACATCGCATCGGTTGGAAAAGTTGTTCGATGGATTTCGCAGTCGAACGAATGAATGGTTTTTTTTACCATCGCATCGGTTGGAAAACTGTTCAATGGATTTTGCAGTCGAATGAATGAACGGTGTTTTTTACCATCGCATCGGTTGGAAAAACTATTAGATGGATTTTGCGGTCGAACGAATGAATGGTTCTTTTAACACCCCATTGGTTGGAAAAAATGTTCGAGGGATTTTGCAGTCGAACGAATGAATGGTTTTTTTTTACCATCGCATCGGTTTTAAAATTTGTTCGGTGGATTTTGCAGTCGAGCGAATGAATGTGTTTTTTTTTACCATCGCATCATTTGGAAAAACTGTTCGTTGGATTTTGCAGTCGAACGAATGAATGGTTTTTTTTTACCATCGCATCGGTTGGAAAAATTGTTCGGTGGATTTTGCAGTCAAACGAATGAATGGTTCTTTTTTTACCACCGCATCGGTTGGAAAAATTGTTCGATGGATTTTGCAGTCGAACGAATGAATGATTTTTTTCACTTGTTTTTAATTTGAACCATCGCATCGGTTGGAAAAATTATTCTATGGATTTCGAAGTCGAACGAATGAATGGTTTTTTGTTTATCATCGCATCGGTTGGAAAAATTGTTTGATGAATTTCGCAGTCGAACGAATGAATTTTTTTTTACCATCGCATCGGTTTTAAAAAATTGTTCGATGTGTTTTGCAGTCGAACAAATTAATAGTTTTTTTTTCACTTGTTTCTAATTTGAACCATCGCATCTTTTGGAAAAATAGTTTGATTTATTTTGCAGTCGAACGAATGAATGGTTTTTTTTGCCATCGCATCGATTGGAAAAATTGTTCGATGGATTTTGCAGTCGAACGAATGAATGGTTTTTTTTTCACTTGTTTGGAGTTTTGCACCATCGCATCGGTTGGAAAAATTGTTCGATGGATTTTACAGTCGAAAGAATGGATGGTTTTTTTTACCATCGCTTCGGTTGGAAAAACTGTTCGATGGATTTTGCAGTCGAACGAATGGATGGTTTTTTTTTACCATCGCATCGGTTTAAAAAATTGTTCGATCTATTTTGCAGCCGAACGAATGAATGGTTTTTTTTTACCATCGCATCGGTTCTCAAAATTGTTCGATGGATTTTGCAGTCGAGCGAATGAATGTTTTTTTTTTTACCATCGCATCATTTGGAAAAACTGTTCGTTGGATTTTGCAGTCGAATGAATGAACGGTGTTTTTTACCATCGCATCGGTTGGAAAAACTATTAGATGGATTTTGCGGTCGAACGAATGAATGGTTCTTTTAACACCCCATTGGTTGGAAAAAATGTTCGAGGGATTTTGCAGTCGAACGAATGAATGGTTTTTTTTTACCATCGCATCGGTTTTAAAATTTGTTCGGTGGATTTTGCAGTCGAGCGAATGAATGTGCTTTTTTTTACCATCGCATCATTTGGAAAAACTGTTCGTTGGATTTTGCAGTCGAACGAATGAATGGTTTTTTTTTACCATCGCATCGGTTGGAAAAATTGTTCGGTGGATTTTGCAGTCAAACGAATGAATGGTTCTTTTTTTACCACCGCATCGGTTGGAAAAATTGTGCGATGGATTTTGCAGTCGAACGAATGAATGATTTTTTTCACTTGTTTTTAATTTGAACCATCGCATCGGTTGGAAAAATTATTCTATGGATTTTGAAGTCGAACGAATGAATGGTTTTTTGTTTATCATCGCATCGGTTGGAAAAATTGTTTGATGAATTTCGCAGTCGAACGAATGAATTTTTTTTTACCATCGCATCGGTTTTAAAAAATTGTTCGATGTGTTTTGCAGTCGAACAAATTAGTAGTTTTTTTTTTCACTTGTTTCTAATTTGAACCATCGCATCTTTTGGAAAAATAGTTTGATTTATTTTGCAGTCGAACGAATGAATGGTTTTTTTTGCCATCGCATCGATTGGAAAAATTGTTCGATGGATTTTGCAGTCGAACGAATGAATGGTTTTTTTTTCACTTGTTTGGGGTTTTGCACCATCGCATCGGTTGGAAAAATTGTTCGATGGATTTTACAGTCGAAAGAATGGATGGTTTTTTTTACCATCGCTTCGGTTGGAAAAATTGTTCGATGGATTTTGCAGTCGAACGAATGAATGGTTTTTTTTTACCATCGCATCGGTTTAAAAAATTGTTCGATCTATTTTGCAGCCGAACGAATGAATGGTTTTTTTTTACCATCGCATCGGTTCTCAAAATTGTTCGATGGATTTTGCAGTCGAGCGAATGAATGTTTTTTTTTTTACCATCGCATCATTTGGAAAAACTGTTCGTTGGATTTTGCAGTCGAACGAATGAATGGTTTTTTTTTACCATCGCATCGGTTTTAAAAAATTGTTCGGTGGATTTTGCAGTCAAACGAATGAATGGTTCTTTTTTTACCATCGCATCGGTTGGAAAAATTGTTCGATGGATTTTGCAGTCGAACGAATGAATGATTTTTTTCACTTGTTTTTAATTTGAACCATCGCATCGGTTGGAAAAATTATTCTATGGATTTCGAAGTCGAACGAATGAATGGTTTTTTGTTTATCATCGCATCGGTTGGAAAAATTGTTTGATGAATTTCGCAGTCGAACGAATGAATTTTTTTTTACCATCGCATCGGTTTTAAAAAATTGTTCGATGTGTTTTGCAGTCGAACAAATTAGTAGTTTTTTTTTTTCACTTGTTTCTAATTTGAACCATCGCATCGGTTGGAAAAATAGTTTGATTTATTTTGCAGTCGAACGAATGAATGGTTTTTTTTTACCATCGCATCGATTGGAAAAATTGTTCGATGGATTTTGCAGTCGAACGAATGAATGGTTTTTTTTTCACTTGTTTGGAGTTTTGCACCATCGCATCAGTTGGAAAAATTGTTCGATGGATTTTACAGTCGAAAGAATGGATGGTTTTTTTTACCATCGCTTCGGTTGGAAAAATTGTTCGATGGATTTTGCAGTCGAACGAATGAATGGTTTTTTTTTACCATCGCATCGGTTTAAAAAATTGTTCGATCTATTTTGCAGCCGAACGAATGAATGGTTTTTTTTTACCATCGCATCGGTTTTCAAAATTGTTCGATGTATTTTGCAGCCGAACGAATGAATGGTTTTCTTTTACCAACGCACAGGTTGGCAAAATTGTTCTATGGATTTTGCAGTCGAACGAATGAATGGTTTTTTTTACCATCGAATTGGTTAAACAAATTTTTCGTTGGATTTTGCTGTCGAACGAATGAATGGTTTTTTTTTACCATCGCATCGGTTGGAAAATTTGTTCGATGGATTTTGCAGTCGAACGATTGAATGGTTTTTTTTCACTTGTTTGAACTTTGAAAAATCGCATAGGTTGGAAAAATTGTTCGATGTATTTTGCAGTCGAAAGAATGAATGTTTTTTTTTTTAGCATCGCATCGATTGGAAAAATTGTCCGATTTATTTTGCAGTCGAAGGAATGAATGGTTTTTTTTTACACTCGCATCGGATGGAAAAATTGTTCGATGGATTTTGCAGTCGATCGAATGAACGGTTTTTTTTTTACCATTGCATCGGTTGGAAAAATTGTTGGATGGATTTTGCAGTCGAACGAATGAATGGTTTTTTTTTACCATCGCATCGGTTGGAAAAATTGTTCGATCTATTTTGCAGTCGAACGAATGAATGGTTCATTTTAGTATCGCATCGGTTGGCAAAATTGTTCGATGGATTTTACAGTCGAACGAATGAATGGTTTTGTTTTTACCATCGCATCGGCTGGAAAAATTGCTTGATGGATTTTGCAGTCGAACGAATGAATGGTTTTTTTTAAAATCGCATCGGTTGGAAAAATTGTTCTATGTATTTTGCAGTCGAACGAATGTATGGTTTTTTTACCGTCGCATCGGTTGGAAAAATTGTTCGATGGATTTTGCAGTCGAACGAATGAATGCTTTTTTTTACCATCGCATCGGTTGGAAAAATTGTTCGATGGATTTTGCAGCCGAACGAATGAATGTTTTTTTTTTTTAATATCGCATCGGTTGGAAAAATTGTTCGATGAATTTTGCAGTCGAACGAATGAATGCTTTTTTTTTACCATCGCATCGGTTGGAAAAATTGTTCGATGGATTTTGCAGCCGAACGAATGAATGTTTTTTTTTTTTTAATATCGCATCGGTTGGAAAAATTGTTCGATGAATTTTGCAGTCGAACAAACTAATGTTTTTTTTTTCACTTGCTTGGACTTTGGACCATCGCATGGGTTGGAAAAATTGTTTGATAGATTTTGCAGTCGAACGAATGAATGGTTTTTTTTTTTTTAATCGCACCGGTTAGAAAAGTTGTTCGATGGATTTTGCAGCCGAACGAATGAGTGGTTTTTTTTACCGTCGCATCGGTTTGAAAAATTGTTAGATTTATTTTGCAGTCGAACGAATGAGTGATTAATTTTTACCATCGCGTCGGTTGGAAAAATTGTTCGATGGATTTTGCAGTCGAACGAATCAATGGTTTTTTTTACCATCGCATTGATTGAAAAAATTGTTGGATGGATTTTGCAGACGAACGCATGAATGGTTTTGTTTTTAACATCGCATCGGTTGGAAAAGTTGTTCTATGGATTTTGCAGTCGACCGAATGAATGTTTTTTTTTACCATCACATCGGTTGGAAAAATTGTTCTATGTATTTTGCAGTCGAACGAATGAACGGTTTTTTTCCACTTGTTTGGACTTTGAAAAATCGCATCGGTTTTAAAAATTGTTCGATGGAATTTACAGTCGAACGAATGAATGGTTTTGTTTTTACCATCGCATCATTTGGAAAATTGCTTCATGGATTTTGCATTCGAACGAATGAATGTTTTTTTTTACCATCGCATCTTTTGGAAAAATTGTTCGATGGATTTTACAGTCGAACGAATGAATGGTTTTTTTTTTACCATCGCATCGGTTGGAAAATTGCTTGATGGATTTTGCATTAGAACGAACGAATGTTTTTTTTTACCATCGCATCCGTTGGAAAAATTTTTCGATGGATTTTGCAGTCGAACGATTGAATGGTTTTTTTTGTACCATCGCATCAGTTTTAAAAATTGTTCGATGGATTTTGCAGTCGAACGAAAGAATGGTTTTTTTTAGCATCGCATCGGTTGGAAAAATTGTTCGATGGATTTTGCAGTCGAACGAATGAATGGTTCTTTTTTTACCATCGCATCGGTTGGAAAAATTGTTTGATGGATTTTGCAGTCGAACGAATGAATGGTTTTTTTACCACATCATGGGTTTAAAAAATTGTTCGATGGATTTTGCAGTCGAACGAATGAATGGTTTTTTTGCCATCGCATCGGTTGGAAAAAGTGTTCGATCAGTTTTGCAGTCGAACGAATGAATGGTTTTTTTTTTTTAAATCGCATCGGTTGGCAAAATTGTTCGATGTATTTTGCAGCCGAACGAATGAATGGTTTTCTTTTACCAACGCATAGGTTGGCAAAATTGTTCGATGGATTTTGCAGTCGAACGAATGAATAGTTTTTGGTACCATCGCATCGGTTGGAATAATTGTGCGATGGATTTTGCAGTCAAACGAATGAATGGTTTTTTTTCACTTGTTTGGACTTTGAACCATCGCATCGGTTTAAAAAATTGTTCGATGGATTTTGCAGTCGAAAGAATGAATGGTTTTTTCTTACCATCGCATCGGATGGAAAAATTGTTCGATGGATTTTGCAGGCGATCGATTGAATGGTTTTTTTTTACTATCGCATCGGTTGGAAAAATTGTTCGATGGATTTTGCAGTCGAACGAATGAATGGTTTTTTTTTACCATTGCATCGGTTGGAAAAATTGTTCGATGGATTTTGCAGTCGATCGAATGAATGGTTTTTTTTTTACTATCGCATCGGTTGGAAAAATTGTTCGATGGATTTTGCAGTCGAACGAATGAATGGTTTTTTTTACCATCGGATCGGTTATAAAAATTGCTCAATAAATTTTGCAGTCGAACGAATGAATGGTTTTTGTTTATAATCGCATCGGTTGGAAAAATTGTTCGATGGATTTTGCAGTCGAACGAAAGAATGCTTTTTTTTACCATCGCATCGGTTGGAAAAATTGTTCGATGGATTTTGCAGCCGAACGAATGAATGTTTTTTTTTTTAATATCGCATCGGTTGGAAAAATTGTTCGATGGGTTTTGCAGTCGAACAAATTAATGTTTTTTTTTTTCACTCGCTTGGAATTTGGACCATCGCATCGGTTGGAAAAATTGTTTGATTTATTTTGCAGTCGAACGAATGAGTGTTTTTTTTACCATCGCTTCGGCTTTAGAAAGTGTTCAATAAATTTTGCAGTCGAACGAATGAGTGTTTTTTTTTACCATCGCATCGGTTGGAAAAACTGTTCGATGGATTTTGCAGTCGAACGAATGGATGGTTATTTTTTACCATCGCATCGGTTGGAAAAATTGTTCGATGGATTTTGCAGACGAACGAATGAATGGTTTTGTTTTTAACATCGCATCGGTTGGAAAAGTTGTTCTATGGATTTTGCAGTCGAACGAATGAATGGTTTTTTTACCATCATATCGGTTGGAAAAATTGTTCTATGTATTTTGCTCTGGAACGAATGAATGGTTTTTTTCCACTTGTTTGGACTTTGAAAAATCGCTTCGGTTGGAAAAATTGTTCGATGGATTTTACAGTCGAACGAATGAATGGTTTTTTTTTACCATCGCATCGGTTGGAAAAATTGTTCGATCTATTTTGAAGTCGAACGAATGAATGTTTTTTTTTACCATCGCATCGGTTGGCAAAATTATTCGATGGATTTTACAGTCGAACGAACGAATAGTTTTGTTTTTACCATCGCATCGGTTGGAAAATTGCTTGATGGATTTTGCAGTCGAACGAATGAATGGTTTTTTTTTACCATCGCATCGGTTGGAAAAATTGTTCGATGGATTTTACAGTCGAACGAATGAATGGTTTTGATTTTACCATCGCATCGGTTGGAAAATTGCTTGATGGATTTTGCAGTCGAACGAATAAATGGTTTTTTTACCATCGCATCGGTTGGAAAAATTGTTATATGTATTTTGCAGTCGAACGAATGTATGGTTTTTTTACCGTCGCATCGGTTGGAAAAATTGTTCGATGGATTTTGCAGTCGAACGAAAGAATGCCTTTTTTTACCATCGCATCGGTTGGAAAAATTGTTCGATGGATTTTGCAGTCGAACGAATGAATGTTTTTTTTTATCATCGCATCGGTTGGAAAAATTGTTCGATGGATTTTGCAGTCGAAGGAATGAATGTTTTTTTTTACCATCGCATCGGTTGGAAAAATTGTTCGATGGATTTTACAGTCAAACGAATGAATGATTTTGATTTTACCATCGCATCGGTTGGGAAATTGCTTGATGGATTTTGCAGTCGAACGAATGAATGGTTTTTTTTTTACCATCGCATCGGTTTAAAAAATTGTTCGATGGATTTTACAGTCGAACGAATGAATGGTTTTGATTTTACCATCGCATCGGTTGGAAAATTGCTTGATTAATTTTGCAGTCGAACGAATAAATGGTTTTTTTACCATCGCATCGGTTGGAAAAATTGTTATATGGATTTTGCAGTCGAACGAATGAATGGTTTTTTTTTTACCATCGCATCGGTTTAAAAAATTGTTCGAAGGATTTTGCAGTCGAACGAATGAATGGTTTTTTTCACTTGTTTGGACTTTGAACCATCGCATCGGTTGGAAAAATTGTTCGATGGATTTTGCAGTCGAAGGAATGAATGGTTTTTTTTTACCATCGCATCGATTGGAAAAATTGTTCGAAGGATTTTGCAGTCGAACGAATGAATGGTTTTTTTTTACCATCGCATCGGTCGGAAAAATTGTTCTGTGGATTTTGCAGTCGAACGAATGAATGGTTTTTTTTACCATAGCATCGGTTGGAAAAATTGTTCGATGGATTTTGCAGTCGAACGAATGAATGGTTTTTTTTTACCATCGCATCGGTTTTAAAAATTGTTCGATTTATTTTGCAGTCGAACGAATATATGTTTTTTTTTTACCATCGGATCGGTTATAAAAGTTGTTCAATGGATTTTGCAGTCGAACGAATGAATGGTTTTTTTTTACCATCGCATCGGTTGGCAAAATTGTTCGATGGATTTTGCAGTCGAACGAATGAATGGTTTTTTTTCACCTGTTTGAAATTTGAACCATCGCATCGGTTGGAAAAATTGTTCGATGGATTTTGCAATCGAACGAATGAATGGTTTTTTTTCACCTGTTTGGACTTTGAACCATCGCATCGGTTGGAAAAATTGTTCGATGGATTTTGCAGTCGAACGAATGAATGGTTTTTTTTACCATCGCGTCGGTTGGAAAAATTGTTCTATTTATTTTGCAGTCGAACGAATGAATGGTTTTTTTTACCATCGCATCGGTTGGAAAAATTGTTCAATGTTTTTGGCAGTCGAACGAATGAATGGTTTTTTTTTATAATCGCATCGGTTGGAAAAATTGATCAATGGATTTTGCAGTCGATCCAATGAATTTTTTTTTTTACCATCGCATCGGGTGGAAAAATTGTTCGATGGATTTTGCAGTCGAACGAATGAGTGGCTTTTTTACCATCGTATCGGCTGGAAAAAGTTTTCGATTAATTTTGCAGACGAAAGAATGAATGGTTTTTTTTTACCATCGCATCGGTTGGAAAAATTGTTCGATGGATTTTGCAGTCGAACGAATGAATAGTTTTTCTTTACCATGAATGAATAGTTTTTCTTCACCATCGCAATGGTTGGAAAAATTGTTCGATAGATTTTGCAGTCGAACGTAAGAATGTTTTTTTTTACCATCGCATCGGTTGGGAAAACTGTTCGATGGATTTTTCAGTCGAACGAATGAATGGTTTTGTTTTCAACATCGCATCGGTTGGAAAAGTTGTTCGATGGATTTTGCAGTAGAAAGAATTTATGGTTTTTTTTACCATCGCGTTGGTTGGAAAAATTGTTCTATGTATTTTGCAGTCGAACGAATGGATGGTTTTTTTTACCGTCGCATCGGTTGGAAAAATTGTTCGATGGACTTTGCAGTCGAACGAATGAATTTTTTTTTTTTACCATCGCATCGGTTGGAAAAATTGTTCGATGGATTTTGCAGCCGAACGAATGAATGTTTTTTTTTTACCATCGCATTGGTTGGAAAAGTTGTTCGATGGATTTTGCAATCGAACGAATGAATGGCTTTTTTTACCATCGCATCGGTTCGAAAAATTGTTTGATGGATTTTGCAGTCGAACCAATGAATGGTTTTTTTTAACATCGCATCGGTTTAAAAATTGTACGATGGATTTTGCAGTCTAGCGAATGAATGTTTTTTTTACCATCGCATCGGTTGGAAAAATTTTTTGGTTGGAAATTTTTGATTGGAAAATTTATTCGATGGAATTTGCAGTCGAACGAATGAATGGTTTTTTTTCACTTGTTTGGACTTTGAACCATCGCATCGGTTGGAAAAATTATTCGATGTATTTTGCAGTCGAACGAATGAATGGTTTTTTTTTACCGTCGCATCGGTTGGAAAAATAGTTCAATGGATTTTGCAGCCGAAAAAATGAGTGGTTTTTTTTTTTGATAATCGCATCGATTGGAAAAACTGTTCGATGGAATTTGCAGTTGAACGAATGAATGTTTTTTTTGTTTGAAAAACTGTTCGATGGAATTTGCAGTCGAACGAATGAATGTTTTTTTTTTTTTACTATCGCATTGGTTGGAAAAATTGTTCGATGGATTTTGCAGTCGATCGAATGAATGTTTTTTTTTTTACTATCGCATCAGTTGGAAAAATTGTTCGATGGATTGTGCCGTCGAACGAATGAATGGTTTTTTTCTACCATTGCATCGGTTGGAAAAATTGTTCGATGGATTTTGCAGTCGAATGAATGAATGGTTTTTTTTTACAATCGCATCGGTTTTAAAAATTGTTCGATGAATTTTGCAGTCGAACGAATGAGTAGTTTTTTTTAAAGTCGCATCGGTTGGAAAAAGTTGTTCGATGGATTTTGCAGTCGAACGAATGAATGGTTTTTTTTTACCATCGCATCGGTTGGAAAAGTTGTTCGATGGATTTTGCAGTCGAAAGAATTTATGGTTTTTTTTACCATCGCGTTGGTTGGAAAAATTGTTCTATGTATTTTGCAGTCGAACGAATGGATGGTTTTTTTTACCGTCGCATCGGTTTTTAAAAAATTGTTCGATGGATTTTGCAGTCGAAGGAATGAGTTTTTTTTTTTTACCATCGCATCGGTTGGAAAAATTGTTCGGTGGATTTTGCAGCCGAACGAATGAATGTTTTTTTTTTACCATCGCTTCGGTTGGAAAAATTGTTCGATGGATTTTGCAATCGAACGAATGAATGGTTTTTTTTACCATCGCATCGGCTCGAAAAATTGTTCAATGGATTTTGCAGTCGAACCAATGAATGGTTTTTTTTAACATCGCATCGGTTTAAAAATTGTACGATGGTTGAAAAAATTGTTCGATGGAATTTGCAGTCGAACGAATGAATGGTTTTTTTTTCACTAGTTTGGACTTTGAACCATCGCATCGTTTGGAAAAATTATTCGATGTATTTTGCAGTCGAACGAATGAATGGTGTTTTTTTACCGTCGCATCGGTTGGAAAATAGTTCAATGGATTTTGCAGTCGAAAAAATGAGTGGTTTTTTTTTTTTGATAATCGCATCGGTTGGAAAAACTGTTCGATGGAATTTGCAGTCGAACGAATGAATGTTTTTTTTTTGTCTGAAAAACTGTTCGATGGAATTTGCAGTCGAACGAATGAGTGGTTTTTTTTTACCGTCACATCGGTTTGAAAAATTGTTCGATGGATATTGCAGTCGAACGAATGAATGTTTTTTTTTTTACTATCGCATTGGTTGGAAAAATTGTTCGATGGATTTTGCAGTCGATCGAATGAATGTTTTTTTTTTTACTATCGCATCGGTTGGAAAAATTGTTCGATGGATTTTGCAATCGTACGATTGAATGTTTTTTTTTGTACCATCGCATCAGTTTTAAAAATTGTTCAATGGATTTTGCAGTCGAACGAAAGAATGGCTTTTTTTAACATCGCATCGGTTGGAAAAATTGTTCTATGGATTTTGCAGTCGAACGAATGAATGGTTTTTTTTTACCATTGCATCGGTTAAAAAAATTGTTCGATGGATTTTGCAGTCGAACGATGTACGTTTTTTTTTTTACTATCGCATCGGTTGGAAAAATTGTTCGATGGATTTTGCAGTCGAACGAATGAGTGGTTTTTTTTTACCGTCACATCGGTTGGAAAAATTGTTCTATGGATTTTGCAGTCGAATGAATGAATGGTTTTTTTTACCATCGCATCGGTTGGCAAAATGGTTCGATGGATTTTGCAGTCGAACGAATGAATGGTTTTTTTTTTTCACCTGTTTGGACTTTGAACCATCGCATCGGTTGGAAAAATTGTTCGATGGATTTTGCAGTCGAACGAATGAATTTTTTTTTTTCACCTGTTTGGACTTTGAACCATCGCATCGGTTGGAAAAATTGTTCGATGGATTTTGCAGTCGAACGAATGAATGGTTTTTTTTACCATCGCGTCGGTTGGAAAAACTGTTCTATTTATTTTGCAGTCGAACGAATGAATGGTTTTTTTTACCGTCGCATCGGTTGGAAAAATTGTTCAATGTTTTTATCAGTCGAACAAATGAATGGTTTTTTTCTATAATCGCATCGGTTGGAAAAATTGATCAATGGATTTTGCAGTCGATCCAATGAGTTTTTTTTTTTACCATCGCATCGGGTGGAAAAATTGTTCGATGGGTTTTGCAGTCGAACGAATGAGTGGTTTTTTTTTACCATCGTATCGGCTGGAAAAAGTTTTTGATTAATTTTGCAGACGAACGAATGAATGGTTTTTTTTTACCATCGCATCGGTTGGAGAAATTGTTCGATGGATTTTGCAGTCGAACGAATGAATAGTTTTTCTTTACCATCGCAATGGTTGGAAAAATTGTTCGATAGATTTTGCAGTCG
Source organism: Pocota personata (assembly GCA_963082735.1). NCBI lineage: Eukaryota > Metazoa > Arthropoda > Insecta > Diptera > Syrphidae > Pocota > Pocota personata. The sequence goes on from OY720429.1 coordinate 158,217,552, forward strand.
AACGAAAGAATGTTTTTTTTTAACATCGCATCGGTTGGGAAAACTGTTCGATGGATTTTTCAGTCGAACGAATGAATGGTTTTGTTTTCAACATCGCATCGGTTGGAAAAGTTGTTCGATGGATTTTGCAGTCGAAAGAATTTATGGTTTTTTTTACCATCGCGTTGGTTGGAAAAATTGTTCTATGTATTTTGCAGTCGAACGAATGTATTTTTTTTTTACCGTCGCATCGGTTTGGAAAAATTGTTCGATGGATTTTGCAGTCGAAGGAATGAGTTTTTTTGTTTTACCATCGCATCGGTTGGAAAAATTGTTCGGTGGATTTTGCAGCCGAACCAATGAATGGTTTTTTTTAACATCGCATCGGTTTAAAAATTGTACGATGGATTTTGCAATCGAACGAATGAATGGTTTTTTTTTACCATGGCATCGGTTCGAAAAATTGTTGGATGGATTTTGCAGTCGAACCAATGAATGGTTTTTTTTATCATCGCATCGGTTTAAAAATTGTATGATGGATTTTGCAGTCGAGCGAATGAATGTTTTTTTTACCATCGCATTGGTTGGAAAAATTGTTCGATGGAATTTGCAGTCGAACGAACGAATGGTTTTTTTTTCAATTGTTTGGACTTTGAACCATCGCATCGTTTGGAAAAATTATTCGATGTATTTTGCAGTCGAACGAATGAATGGTTTTTTTTTACCGTCGCATCGGTTTTAAAAATAGTTCAATGGATTTTGCAGTCGAAAAAATGAGTTGTTTTTTTTTTTGATAATCGCATCGGTTGGAAAAACTGTTCGATGGATTTTGCAGTCGAGCGAATGAATGTTTTTTTTACCATGGCATCGGTTGGAAAAATTTTTTGGTTGGAAATTTTTGGTTGGAAAATTTATTCGATGGAACTTGCAGTCGAACGAATGAATGGTTTTTTTTTACCGTCGCATCGGTTGGAAAAATAGTTCAATGGACTTTGCAGTCGAAAAAATGAGTGGTTTTTTTTTTTGATAATCGCATCGTTTATAAAAACTGTTCGATGGAATTTGCAGTCGAACGAATGAATGTTTTTTTTTGTTTGAAAAACTGTTCGATGGAATTTGCAGTCGAACGAATGAGTGTTTTTTTTTTACCGTCACATCGGTTTGAAAAATTGTTCGATGGATATTGCAGTCGAACGAATGAATGTTTTTTTTTTTTTACTATCGCATTTTTTGGAAAAATTGTTCGATGGATTTTGCAGTCGATCGAATGAATGTTTTTTTTTTACTATCGTATCGGTTGGAAAAATTGTTCGATGGATTTTGCAGTCGAACGATTGAATGGTTTATTTTGTACCATCGCATCAGTTTTAAAAATTGTTCGATGGATTTTGCAGTCGAACGAAAGAATGGTTTTTTTTAACATCGCATCGGTTGGAAAAATTGTTCTATGGATTTTGCAGTCGATCGAATGAATGTTTTTTTTTTTACTATCGCATCGGTTGGAAAAATTGTTCAATGGATTTTGCAGTCGAACAAATGAATGGTATTTTTTTACCATCGCATCGGCTGGAAAAATTGTTCGATGGATTTTGCAGTCAAATGAATGAATGATCTTTTTTGTTACCATCGCATCGGTTCTGAAAATTGTTCGATGGATTTTGCAGTCGAAAGAATGAGTGGTTTATTTTTAATATTGCGTCGGTTGGAAAAATTGTTTTGCAGTCGAATGATTGTTTTTTTCTTTATAATCGCATCGGTTGTAAAAATTGTTCGATGGATTTTGCAGTTGAACGAATGGATTTTTTTTTTTCACCATCGCATCGGTTTAAAAAATAGTTCGATGGATTTTGCAGTCGAACGAATGAATGGTTTTTTTTTACCATTGCATCGGTTGGAAAAATTGTTCGATGGATTTTGCAGTCGAACGAATGAATGTTTTTTTTTTACTATCGCATCGGTTGGAAAAATTGTTCGATGGATTTTGCAGTCGAACGAATGAGTGGTTTTTTTTACCGTCACATCGGTTGGAAAAATTGTTCTATGGATTTTGCAGTCGAATGAATGAATGGTTTTTTTTTACCATCGCATCGGTTATCAAAATTGTTCGATGGATTTTGCAGTCGAGCGAATGAATGGTTTTTTTTCACCTGTTTGGAATTTGAACCACCGCATCGGTTGGAAAAATTGTTCGATTAATTTTGCAGTCGAACGAATGAATGGTTTTTTTTCACCCGTTTGGAATTTGAACCATCGCATCGGTTGGAAAAATTGTTCGATGGATTTTGCAGTCGAACGAATGAATGGTTTTTTTACCATCGCGTCGGTTGGAAAAATTGTTCTATTTATTTTGCAGTCGAACGAATGAATGGTTTTTTTTACCGTCGCATCGGTTGGAAAAATTGTTCAATGTTTTTGGCAGTCGAACGAATGAATGGTTTTTTTTTATAATCGCATCGGTTGGAGAAATTGATCAATGGATTTTGCAGTCGATCCAATGATTTTTTTTTTTACCATCGCATCGGGTGGGAAAATTGTTTGATGGATTTTGCAGTCGAACGAATGAGTGTTTTTTTTTACCATCGTATCGGCTGGAAAAAGTTTTCGATTAATTTTGCAGACGAACGAATGAATTGTTTTTTTTTACCATCGCATCGGTTGGAAAAATTGTTCGATGGATTTTGCAGTCGAACGAATGAATAGTTTTTCTTTACCATCGCAATGGTTGGAAAAATTGTCCGATAGATTTTGCAGTCGAACGAAAGAATGTTTTTTTTTACCATCGCATCGGTTGGGAAAACTGTTCGATGGATTTTTCAGTCGAACGAATGAATGGTTTTGTTTTCAACATCGCATCGGTTGGAAAAGTTGTTCGATGGATTTTGCAGTCGAAAGAATTTATGGTTTTTTTTACCATGGCGTTGGTTGGAAAAATTGTTCTATGTATTTTGCAGTCGAACGAATGGATGGTTTTTTTTACCGTCGCATCGGTTGGAAAAATTGTTCGATGGATTTTGCAGTCGAACGAATGAGTTTTTTTTTTTACCATCGCATCGGTTGGAAAAATTGTTCTATGGATATTGCAATCGAACGAATGAATGTTTTTTTTTTACCATCGCATCGGTTCGAAAAATTGTTCGATAAATTTTGCAGTCGAACCAATGAATGGTTTTTTTTAACATCGCATCGGTTTAAAAATTGTACGATGGATTTTGCAGTCGAGCGAATGAATGTTTTTTTTTACCATCGCATCGGTTGGAAAAATTTGTTGGTTGGAAATTTTTGGTTGGAAAATTTATTCGATGGAACTTGCAGTCGAACGAATGAATGGTTTTTTTTTCACATGTTTTGACTTTGAACCATCGCATCGGTTGGAAAAACTATTCGATGTATTTTGCAGTCGAACGAATGAATGGTTTTTTTTTACCGTCGCATCGGTTGGAAAAATAGTTCAATGGATTTTGCAGTCGAAAAAATGAGTGGTTTTTTTTTTGATAATCGCATCCGTTGGAAAAACTGTTCGATGGAATTTGCAGTCGAACGAATGAGTGTTTTTTTTTGTTTGAAAAACTGTTCGATGGAATTTGCAGTCGAACGAATGAGTGGTTTTTTTTACCGTCACATCGGTTTGAAAAATTGTTCGATGGATATTGCAGTCGAACGAATGAATGTTTTTTTTTTTTTACTATCGCATTGGTTGGAAAAATTGTTCGATGGATTTTGCAGTCGATCGAATGAATGTTTTTTTTTTACTATCGCATCGGTTGGCAAAATTGTTCGATGGATTTTGCAGTCGAACGATTGAATGGTTTTTTTGTACCATCGCATCAGTTTTAAAAATTGTTCGATGGATTTTGCAGTCGAACGAAAGAATGGTTTTTTTTAATATCGCATCGGTTGGAAAAATTGTTCTATGGATTTTGCAGTCGATCGAATGAATGTTTTTTTTTTTACTATCGCATCGGTTGGAAAAATTGTTCGATGGATTTTGCAGTCGAACGAATGAATGGTTTTTTTTTACCATTGCATCGGTTGGAAAAATTGTTCGATGGATTTTGCAGTCGAACGAATTTGTTTTTGTTTTACTATCGCGTCGGTTGGAAAAATTGTTCGATGGATTTTGCAGTCGAACGAATGAGTGGTTTTTTTTACCGTCACATCGGTTGGAAAAATTGTTCTATGGATTTTGCCGTCGAATGAATGAATGGTTTTTTTTTACCATCGCATCGGTTGGCAAAATTGTTCGATGGATTTTGCAGTCGAACGAATGAATGGTTTGTTTTCAAATGTTTGGACTTTGAACAATCGCATCGGTTGGAAAAATTGATCAGTGGATTTTGCAGTCGAACGAATGAATGGTTTTTTTTCACCTGTTTGGACTTTGAACCATCGCATCGGTTGGAAAAATTGTTCTATTTATTTTGCAGTCGAACGAATGAATGGTTTTTTTTACCGTCGCATCGGTTGGAAAAATTGTTCAATGTTTTTGGCAGTCGAACGAATGAATGGTTTTTTTTTACCATCGTATCGGCTGGAAAAAGTTTTCGATTAATTTTGCAGACGAACGAATGAATGGTTTTTTTTTTACCATCGCATCGGTTGGAAAAATTGTTCGATGGATTTTGCAGTCGAACGAATGAATAGTTTTTCTTTACCATCGCAATGGTTGGAAAAATTGTTCGATAAATTTTGCAGTCGAACGAAAGAATGTTTTTTTTTACCATCGCATCGGTTGGGAAAACTGTTCGATGGATTTTTCAGTCGAACGAATGAATGGTTTTGTTTTCAGCATCGCGTTGGTTGGAAAAATTGTTCTATGTACTTTGCAGTCGAACGAATGGATGGTTTTTTTACCGTCGCATCGGTTGGAAAAATTGTTCGATGGATTTTGCAGTCGAACGAATGAGTTTTTTTTTACCATCGCATCGGTTGGAAAAATTGTTCGGTGGATTTTGCAGCCGAACCAATGAACGTTTTTTTTTTACCATCGCATCGGTTGGAAAAATTGTTCGATGGATTTTGCAATCGAACGAATGAATGGTTTTTTTTTACCATCGCATCGGTTCGAAAAATTGTTCGATGGATTTTGCAGTCGAACCAATGAATGTTTTTTTTAACATCGCATCGGTTTAAAAATTGTACGATGGATTTTGCAGTCGAGCGAATGAATGTTTTTTTTACCATCGCATCGGTTGGAAATTTTTGGTTGGAAAGTTTATTCGATTTAATTTGCAGTCGAACGAATGAATGGTTTTTTTTTCACTTGTTTGGACTTTGAACCATCGCATCGGTTGGAAAAATTATTCGATGTATTTTGCAGTCGAACGAATAAATGATTTTTTTTTACCGTCGCATCGGTTGGAAAAATAGTTCAATGGATTTTGCAGTCGAAAAAATGAGTGGTTTTTTTTTTGATAATCGCATCGGTTGGAAAAACTGTTCGATGGAATTTGCAGTCGAACGAATGAATGTTTTTTTTTTGTTTGAAAAACTGTTCGATGGAATTTGCAGTCGAACGAATGAGTGGTTTTTTTTTTACCGTCACATCGGTTTGAAAAATTGTTCGATGGATATTGCAGTCGAACGAATGAATGTTTTTTTTTTTTTTACTATCGCATTGGTTGGAAAAATTGTTCGATGGATTTTGCAGTCGATCGAATGAATGTCTTTTTTTTACTATCGCATCGGTTGGAAAAATTGTTCGATGGATTGTGCCGTCGAACGAATGAATGGTTTTTTTTACCACTGCATCGGTTGGAAAAATTGTTCGATGGGTTTTGCAGTCGAATGAATGAATGGTTTTTTTTTACAATCGCATCGGTTTTAAAAATTGTTCGATGAATTTTGCAGTCGAACGAATGAGAAGTTTTTTTTTAAAATCGCATCGGTTGGAAAAATTTGTTCGATGGATTTTGCAGTCGAACGAAAACATTTGTTTTTTCTGCCATCGGATCGGTTATAAAAATTGTTCAATGGATTTTGCAGTCGAACGAATGAATGGTTTTTTTTTTATAATCGCATCGGTTGGAAAAATTGGTCTATGGATTTTGCAGACGAATGAATGAATGGTTTTTTTTACCATCGCATCGGTTGAAAAAATTGTTCGATGGATTTTGCAGTCGAACGAATGAATGTTTTTTTTTTACTATCGCATTCGTTGGAGAAATTGTTCGTTGGATTTTGCAGTCGATCGAATGAATGTTTTTTTTTTACTATCGCATCGGTTGGAAGAATTGTTCGATGGATTTTGCAGTCGAACGATTGAATGGTTTTTTTTGTACCATCGCATCAGTTTTAAAAATTGTTCGATGGATTTTGCAGTCGAACGAAAGAATGGTTTTTTTTAACATCGCATCGGTTGGAAAAATTGTTCTATGGATTTTGCAGTCGATCGAATGAATGTTTTTTTTCACTATCGCATCGGTTGGAAAAATTGTTCAATGGATTTTGCAGTCGATCGAATGAATGTTTCTTTTTTTTACTATCGCATCGGTTGGAAAAATTGTTCGATGGATTTTGCAGTCGAACGAATGAATGGTTTTTTTTTACCATTGCATCGGTTGGAAAAATTGTTCGATGGATTTTGCAGTCGAACGAATGAATGTTTCTTTTTTACTATCGCATCTTTTGGAAAAATTGTTCGATGGATTTTGCAGTCGAACGAATGAGTGGTTTTTTTTACCGTCACATCGGTTTGAAAAATTGTTCGATGGATATTGCAGTCGAACGAGTGAGTTTTTTTTTACCGTCACATCGGTTTGAAAAATTGTTCGGTGGATTTTGCAGTCGAACGAATGAATGGTTTTTTTCTTTACCATCGCATCGTTTGGAAAAATTGTTTGATGGATTTTGCAGTCGATCGAATGAATGTTTTTTTTTTTACTATCGCATCGGTTGGAAAAATTGTTCGATGGATTTTGCAGTCGATCGAATGAATGTTTTTTTTTTTTACTATCGCATAAGTTGGAAAAATTGTTCGATGGAATTTGCAGTCGAACGAATGAATGGTTTTTTTTTACCATCGTATCTTTTGGGAAAATTGTTCAATAAATTTTGCAGTCGAACGAATGAGTGTTTTTTTTACCATCGCTTCGGTTTTAGAAATTGTTCAATAAATTTTGCAGTCGAACGAATGAATTTTTTTTTTTACCATCGCATCGGTTGGAAAAATTGTTCGATGGATTTTGCAGTCGAACGAATGAATGGTTTTGTTTTTACCATCGCATCGGTTGGAAAAATTGTTCTATGGATTTTGCAGTAGAACGAAAGAATGGTTTTTTTTTATAATCGCATCGGTTGGGAAATTTGTTCGATGGATTTTGCAGTCGAATGAATGAATGGTTTTTTTGTTTGAAAAATTGCTCGATGGATTTTGCAGTCGAAGGAATGAATGGTTTTTTTTTACCATTGCACCGGTTGGAAAAATTGTTCGATGGATTTTGCAGTCGATCGAATGAATGTTTTTTTTTTTATAATCGCATCGGTTGGGAAATTTGTTCGATGGATTTTGCAGTCGAATGAATGAATGGTTTTTTTGTTTGAAAAATTGTTCGATGGATTTTGCAGTCGAACGAATGAATGCTTTTTTTTTACCATTGCACCGGTTGGAAAAATTGTTCGATTTATTTTGCAGTCGAACGAATGAATGGTTTTGTTTTTACCATCGCATCATTTGGAAAAGTTGTTCGATGGATTTTGCAGTCGAACGAATGATTTTTTTTTTTACCATCGCATCGGTTCTAAAAATTGTTCTATGGATTTTGCAGTCGAACGAATGAATTTTCTTTTTTTAAAAGTCGCAAAGGTTGGAAAAATTGTTCAAAGGATTTTGCAGTCGAACGAATGAATGGTTTTTTTTTATAATCGCATCGGTTGGAAAAATTGTTCGATGGATTTTGCAGTCGAACGAATGAATGATTTTTTTTACCATCGCATCGGTTGGAAAAATTGTTCGATGGATTTTGTAGTCGAACGAATGAATGGTTTTGATTTTACCATCGCATCGGTTGGAAAATTTTTTCGATGGATTTTGAAGTCGAAATAATGAATGGTTTTTTTACCATCGCATCGGTTCTAAAAATTGTTCTATTCATTTTGCAGTCAAACGAATGAATGGTTTTTTTTTACCGTTGCATCTGTTGGAAATATTGTTCAATGAATTTTGCGGTCGAACGAATGAATTGTTTTTTCTTTACCATCGCATCGTTTGGAAAAATTGTTCGATGGATTTTGCAGTCGATCGAATGAATGTTTTTTTTTTTTACTATCGCATCGGTTGGAAAAATTGTTCGATGGATTTTGCAGTCGATCGAATGAATGTTTTTTTTTTTTTACTATCGCATAAGTTGGAAAAATTGTTCGATGGATTTTGCAGTCGATCGAATGAATGTTTTTTTTTACTATCGCATCGGTTGGGAAAATTGTTCCATAGATTTTGCAGTCGAACGAATGAATGGTTTTTTTTACCATTGCATCGGTTGGAAAAATTGTTCGATGGATTTTGCAGTCGAACGAATGAGTGTTTTTTTTTACCATCGCTTCGGTTTTAGAAATTGTTCGATAAATTTTGCAGTCGAACGAATAAATTTTTTTTTTCTTACCATCGCATCGGTTGGAAAAATTGTTCGATGGATTTTGCAGTCGATCGAATGAATGTTTTTTTTTTTAATATCGCATCGGTTGGAAAAAGTGTTCGATGGATTTTGCAGTCGAACGAATGAATGGTTTTTTTTTACCATCGTATCTTTTGGGAAAATTGTTCAATAAATTTTGCAGTCGAACGAATGAATGGTTTTGTTTTTACCATCGCATTGGTTGGAAAAATTGTTCGATTTATTTTGCAGTCGAATGAACGAATGGTTTTTTTGTTTGAAAAATTGCTCGATGGATTTTGCAGTCGAAGGGATGAATGGTTTTTTTTTACCATTGCACAGGTTGGAAAAATTGTTCGATGGATTTTGCAGTCGATCGAATGAATGTTTTTTTTTTTTACTATCGCATCGGTTGGAAAAATTGTTCGATGGATTTTGCAGTCGATCGAATGAATGTTTTTTTTTTTTTACTATCGCATAAGTTGGAAAAATTGTTCGATGGATTTTGCAGTCGATCGAATGAATGTTTTTTTTTACTATCGCATCGGTTGGGAAAATTGTTCCATAGATTTTGCAGTCGAACGAATGAATGCTTTTTTTTACCATTGCACCGGTTGGAAAAATTGTTCGATTTATTTTGCAGTCGAACGAATGAATGGTTTTGTTTTTACCATCGCATCATTTGGAAAAGTTGTTCGATGGAATTTGCAGTCGAACGAATGATTTTTTTTTTACCATCGCATAAGTTGGAAAAATTGTTCGATGGATTTTGCAGTCGATCGAATGAATGTTTTTTTTACTATCGCATCGGTTGGGAAAATTGTTCGATGGATTTTGCAGTCGAACGAATGAATGGTTTTGTTTTTACCATCGCATTGGTTGGAAAAATTGTTCGATTTATTTTGCAGTCGAACGAATGAATGGTTTTTTTTTACCATCGCTTCGGTTTTAGAAATTGTTCGATAAATTTTGCAGTCGAACGAATGAATTTTTTTTTTCTTACCATCGGATCGGTTGGAAAAATTGTTCGATGGATTTTGCAGTCGATCGAATGAATGTTTTTTTTTTTTAATCGCATCGGTTGGAAAAATTGTTCGATGGATTTTGCAGTCGAACGAATGAATGGTTTTTTCTTTATAATCGCATCGGTTGGAAAAATTGTTCGATGGATTTTGCAGTCGAACAAATGAATGGTTTTATTTTTACCATCACATCGACTGGAAAAATTGTTCGATGAAATTTGCAGTCGAACGAATGAATGGTTTTTTTTTTTAAATCGCATCGGTTGGAAAAATTGTTCAATGGATTTTGCATTCGAATGAATGAATCGTTTTTTTTTATAATCGCATCGGTTGGAAAACTTGTTCGATGGATTTTGCAGTCGAACCAAGGAATGTTTTTTTTCTCTTGTTTTTACTTTCAACCATCGCATCGGTTGGAAAAATTGTTCGATGGATTTTGCAGTCGAACGAATGAATTTTTTTTTTTTTTTCACTTGTTTTGACTTTGAACCATCGCGTCGGTATAAAAAATTGTTCGATGGATTTTGCAGCCGAACGAATGAATGGTTTTTTTTTTACATCGCATCGGTTGGAAAAATTGTTCGTTGGATGTTGCAGTCGAACGAATGAATCGTTTTTTTTTTTAAATCTCATAGTTTGGAAAAATTTTTCGATGGATTTTGCAGTCGAACGAATGAATTTTTTTTTTTTACCATCGCATCGGTTTTAAAAATTGTTCTATTTATTTTGCAGTCGAACGAATGAATGGTTTTTTTTTACCATCGCATCGGTTTTAAAATTTGTTCGTTGGATTTTGCAGTCGAGCGAATGAATGTTTTTTTTTTTACCATCGCATCGGTTGGAAAAATTGTTCGATGGATTTTGCAGTCGAACGAATGAATGGTTTTTTTTACCAGCGCATCGGTTGGAAAAACTATTCGATGGATTTTGAAGTCGAACGAATGAATGGTTTTTTTTTAGCATCGCATCGGTTGGAAAAATGGTTCGATGAATTTTGCAGTCCAACGAATGAATGATTTTTTTCACTTGTTTTTAATTTGAACCATCGCATCGGTTGGAAAAATTATTCTATGGATTTTGAGGTCGAACGAATGAATGGTTTTTTGTTTATCATCGCATCGGTTGGAAAAATTGCTTGATGAATTTCGCAGTCGAACGAATGAATGGTTTTTTTTTCACTTGTTTGGAGTTTTGAAGAATCGCATCGGTTGGAAAAATTGTTCGATGGATTTTACAGTCGATCGAATGAATGTTTTTTTTTTTACTATCGCATAAGTTGGAAAAATTGTTCGATGCAGTCGATCGATTGAATGTTTTTTTTTACTATCGCATCGGTTGGGAAAATTGTTCGATGGATTTTGCAGTCGAACGAATGAATGGTTTTTTTTACCATTGCATCGGTTGGAAAAATTGTTCGATGGATTTTGCAGTCGAACAAATTAGTGCTTTTTTTTCACTTGTTTGGAATTTGAACCATCGCATCGGTTGGAAAAATAGTTTGATTTATTTTGCAGTCGAACGAATGAATGGTTTTTTTTTACCATCGCATCGGTTGGAAAAATTGTTCGATGGATTTTGCAGTCGAACGAATGAATGTTTTTTTTTTCACTTGTTTGGAGTTTTGAACCATCGCATCGGTTGGAAAAATTGTTCGATGGATTTTACAGTCGAAAGAATGAATGGGTTTTTTTACCATCGCTTCGGTTGGAAAAATTGTTCGATGGATTTTGCAGTCGAACGAATGAATGGGTTTTTTTTACCATCGCATCGGTTTAAAAAATTGTTCGATCTATTTTGCAGTCGAACGAATGAATGGCTTTTTTTTACCATCGCATCGGTTGGCAAAATTGTTCGATGTATTTTGCAGCCAAACGAAAGAATGGTTTTCTTTTACCAACGCACAGGTTGGCGAAATTGTTCGATGGATTTTGCAGTCGAACGAATGAATGGTTTTTTTTTACTTGTTTGAACTTTGAAAAATCGCATCGGTTGGAAAAATTGTTCGATGGATTTTTCAGTCGAAGGAATGAATGGTTTTTTTTAACCTCGCATCGGATGGAAAAATTGTTCGATGGATTTTGCAGTCGATCGAATGAATGGTTTTTTTTACTATCGCATCGGTTGGAAAAATTGTTCGATCTATTTTGCAGTCGAACGAATGAATGGTTCTTTTTTAGTATCGCATCGGTTGGCAAAATTGTTCGATGGATTTTACAGTCGAACGAATGAAGGGTTTTGCTTTTACCATCGCATCGGTTGGAAAATTGCTTGATGGATTTTGCAGCCGAACGAATGAATGATTTTTTTCTACCATCGCATCGGTTGGAAAAATTGTTCGATGGATTTTACAGTCGAATGAATGAATGGTTTTTTTTTACCACCGCATCGGTTTAAAAAATTGTTCGATGGATTTTGCAGCCGAACGAATGAATGTTTTTTTTTTTTAATATCACATCGGTTGGAAAAATTGGTCGATGAATTTTGTAGTCGAACGAATGAGTGTTTTTTTTTTCACTTTTTTGGACCTTGAGCCATCGCATTGGTTGGAAAAATTGTTCGATGGATTTTGCAGTAGAACGAATGAATGGTTTTTTTTTAATATCGCATCTGTTAAAAAAATTGTTCGATGGAATTTGCTGTCGAAAGAATGAGTGTTCCTTTTTTACCATCTTACCTGTTGGAAAAACTGTTCAATGGACTTTGAAGTCGAACGAATGAATGGTCCTTTTTTATAACCGCATCGGTTTGAAAAATTTTTCGACGGATTTTGAAGTCGAACGAATGAATGTTTTTTTTTACAACCGCATCGGTTTTAAAAAATTGCTCGATGGATTTTGCAGTCGAACGAATGAATGGTTTTTTTTTAACATCGCATCGGTTTGAAAAATTGTTCGATGGATTTTGCAGTCGAACGAATGAATGGTTTTCTTTTTTAATATCGCATGGGTTGGAAAAATTGTTCGATAGATTTTGCAGTCGAACGAATGAATGGTTTTTTTACCATCGCATCGGTTGTAAAAATTGTTGGATGGATTTTACAGTCGAACAAATGAATGGTTTCTTTTTTTAATCGCATCGGTTGGAAAAATTGTTCGATGGATTTTGCAGTCGAACGAATGAATGGTTTTCTTTTTTAATATCGCATGGGTTGGAAAAATTGTTCGATAGATTTTGCAGTCGAACGAATGAATGGTTTTTTTACCATCGCATCGGTTGTAAAAATTGTTGGATGGATTTTACAGTCGAACAAATGAATGGTTTTTTTTTTTAATCGCATCGGATGGAAAAATTGTTTGATGGAATTTGCTGTCGAACGAATGAATGTTCCTTTTTTACCATCGGATCGGTTTGAAAAATTGTTCAATGGTTTTTGCAGTCGAACGAATATATGGTTTTTTTTATAACCGCATCGGTTTGAAAAATTTTTCGATGGATTTTGCAGACGAACGAATGAATGGTTTTTTTTTACCATCGCATCGGTTTGAAAAATTGCTCGATGGATTCTGCAGTCGAACGAATGAATGGTTTTTTTTTACCATCGCATTTGTTGGAAAAATTGTTCGATGGATTTTGCAGTCGAACGAATTTTTTTTTTTTTAATACCGCATCGGTTAAAAAAATGGTTCGATGGAATTTGCTGTCGAACGAATGAATGTTTTTTTTTACCATCACAGCGGTTTGAAAAATTATTCGATGGATTTTGCAGTCGAACGAATGAATGGTTCTTTTTTAGTATCGCATCGGTTGGCAAAATTGTTCGATTGATTTTACAGTCGAACGAATGAATGGTTTTGCTTTTATGATCGCATCGGTTGGAAAATTGCTTGATGGATTTTGCAGTCGAACGAATGATTGGTTTTTTTTTACCATCGCATCGGTTGGAAAAACTGTTCTATGTATTTTGCAGTCGAACGAATGCATGGTTTTTTTACCGTCGGATCGGTTGGAAAAATTGTTCGATGGATTTTGCAGTCGAACGAATGAATGCTTTTTTTTACCATCGCATCGGTTGGAAAAATTGTTCGATGGATTTTGCAGCCGAACGAATGAATGTTTTTTTTTTTTAATATCACATCGGTTGGAAAAATTGGTCGATGAATTTTGTAGTCGAACAAATTAATGTTTTTTTTTTTCACTTCCTTGGACTTTGGACCATCGCATGGGTTGGAAAAATTGTTTGATAGATTTTGCAGTCGAACGAATGAATGGTTTTTTTTTTTAATCGCATCGGTTGGAAAAATTGTTCGATGGATTTTTCAGTCGAAGGAATGAATGGTTTTTTTTAACCTCGCATCGGATGGAAAAATTGTTCGATGGATTTTGCAGCCGAACGAATGAGTGGTTTTTTTACTATCGCATCGGTTGGAAAAATTGTTCGATGGATTTTGCTGTCGAACGAATGAATGGTTTTTTTTTACCATTGCATCGGTTGGAAAAATTGTTCGATGGATTTTGCAGTTGAACGAATGAATGTTTTTTTTTACCATCGCATCGATTGGAAAAATAGTTCGATGGATTTTGCAGTCGAAGGAATGAATGGTTTTTTTTTACCCTCGCATCGGATTAAAAAATTGTTCGATGGATTTTGCAGTCGATCGAATGAATGGTTTTTTTTTACTATCGCATCGGTTGGAAAAATTGTTCGATGGATTTTGCAGTCGAACGAATGAATGTTTTTTTTTTACCATCGCATCGGTTGGAAAAATTGTTCGATCTATTTAGCAGTCGAACGAATGAGTGGTTCTTTTTTAGTATCGCATCGGTTGGCAAAATTGTTCGATGGATTTTACAGTCGAACGAATGAATGGTTTTGCTTTTACCATCGCATCGGTTGGAAAATTGCTTGATGGATTTTGCAGTCGAACGAATGATTGGTTTTTTTCTACCATCGCATCGGTTGGAAAAATTGTTCGATGGATTTTACAGTCGAACGAATGAATGGTTTTTTTTTACCATCGCATCGGTTGGAAAAATTGTTCGATTTATTTTGCAGTCGAACGAATGAATGGTTCTTTTTTAGTATCGCATCGGTTGGCAAAATTGTTCGATGGATTTTACAGTCGAACGAATGAATGGTTTTGCTTTTACCATCGCATCGGTTGGAAAATTGCTTGATGGATTTTGCAGTCGAACGAAAGAGTGGTTTTTTTTTACCATCACATCGGTTGGAAAAATTGTTCTATGTATTTTGCAGTCGAACGAATGCATGGTTTTTTTACCGTCGGATCGGTTGGAAAAATTGTTCGATGGATTTTGCAGTCGAACGAATGAATGCTTTTTTTTTACCATCGCATCGGTTGGAAAAATTGTTCGATGGATTTTGCAGCCGAACGAATGAGTGTTTTTTTTTTTTAATATCGCATCGGTTGGAAAAATTGTTCGATGAATTTTGCAGTCGAACAAATTAATGTTTTTTTTTTCACTTGCTTGGACTTTGGACCATCGCATGGGTTGGAAAAATTGTTTGATAGATTTTGCAGTCGAACGAATGAATGGTTTTTCTTTTTAATCGCATCGGTTAGAAAAGTTGTTCGGTGGATTTTGCAGCCGAAGGATTGAGTGGTTTTTTTTACCGTCGCATCGGTTTGAAAAATTGTTCGATGGATTTTGCAGTCGAACGAATGAATGTTTTTTTTTACCATCACATCGGTTGGAAAAATTGTTCTATGTATTTTGCAGTCGAACGAATGAACGGTTTTTTTCCACTTGTTTGGACTTTGAAAAATCGCATCGGTTGGAAAAATTGTTCGATGGATTTTACAGTCGAACTAATGAATGGTTTTGTTTTTACCATCGCATCATTTGGAAAATTGCTTGATGGATTTTGCATTCGAACGAATGAATATTTTTTTTTTACCATCGCATCGGTTGGAAAAATTGTTCGATGGATTTTACAGTCGAACGAATGAATGGTTTTTTTTACCATCGCATCGGTTGGAAAATTGCTTGATGGATTTTGCATTCGAAAGAATGAATGTTTTTTTTTTACCATCGCGTCGGTTGGAAAAATTGTTCGATGGATTTTGCAATCGAAAGAATGAATGGTTTTTTTTTACCATCGCATCGGTTGGAAAAATTGTTCGATAGATTTTGCAGTCGAACGAATGAATGGTTCTTTTTTTACCATCGCATCGGTTTCAAAAATTGTTCGATCAATTTTGCAGTCGAACGAATGAATATTTTTTTTTGTTTAAATCGCATCGGTTGGCAAAATTGTTCGATGGATTTTGCAGTCGAACGAATGAATAGTTTTTTTTACCATCGCATCGGTTGGAATAATTGTGCGATGGATTTTGCAGTCAAACGAATGAATGGTTTTTTTTCACTTGTTTGGACTTTGAACCATCGCATCGGTTTAAAAAATTGTTCGATAAATTTTGCAGTCGAAAGAATGAATGCTTTTTTTTACCATCGCATCGATTGGAAAAATTGTTCGATGGATTTTGCAGTCGAACGAATGAATGGTTTTTTTTTACCATCGCATCGGTTGGAAAAATTGTTCGATGGATTTTACAGTCGAACGAGTGAATGGTTTTGATTTTACCATCGCATCGGTTGGAAAATTGCTTGATGGATTTTGCAGTCGAACGAATGAATGGTTTTTTTACCGTCGCATTGGTTGGAAAAATTGTTCGATGGACTTTGCAGTCGAACGAAAGAATGCTTTTTTTTACCATCGCATCGGTTAAAAAAATTGTTATATGTATTTTGCAGTCGAACGAATGTATGGTTTTTTTACCGTCGCATCGGTTGGAAAAATTGTTCGATGGACTTTGCAGTCGAACGAAAGAATGCTTTTTTTTACCATCGCGTTGGTTGGAAAAATTGTTCGATGGATTTTGCAGTCGAACGAATGAATGGTTTTGATTTTAATATCACATCGGTTGGAAAATTGCTTGATGGATTTTGCAGCCGAACGAATGAATGTTTTTTTTTTGTAACATCGCATCGGTTGGAAATATTGTTCGATGGATTTTGCAGTCGAACAAATTAATGTTTTTTTTTTCACTTGCTTGGAATTTGGACCATCGCATCTTTTAAAAAAATTGTTTGATTTATTTTGCAGTCGAACGAATGAGTGTTTTTTTTTACCATCGCTTCGGTTTTAGAAATTGTTCAATAAATTTTGCAGTCGAGCGAATGAATGGTTTTTTTTGCCATCGCATCGGTTGGAAAAATTGTTCTATGTATTTTGCAGTCGAACGAATGCATGGTTTTTTTACCGTCCGATCGGTTGGAAAAATTGTTCGATGGATTTTGCAGTCGAACGAATGAATGCTTTTTTTTATCATCGCATCATTTGGAAAAATTGTTCGATGGATTTTGCAGCCGAACGAATGAATTTTTTTTTTTTTTATTATCGCATCGGTTGGAAAAATTGTTCGATGAATTTTGCAGTCGAACAAATTAAAGTTTTTTTTTTCACTTGCTTGGACTTTGGACCATCGCATGGGTTGGAAAAATTGTTTGATAGATTTTGCAGTCGAACGAATGAATGGTTTTTTTTTTTAATCGCATCGGTTAGAAAAGTTGTTCGATGGATTTTGCAGCCGAACGAATGAGTGGTTTTTTTTACCGTCGCATCGGTTTGAAAAATTGTTCGATGGATTTTGCAGTCGAACGAATGAATGTTTTTTTTTACCATCACATCGGTTGGAAAAATTGTTCTATGTATTTTGCAGTCGAACGAATGAACGGTTTTGTTCCACTTGTTTGGACTTTGAAAAATCGCATCGGTTGGAAAAATTGTTCGATGGATTTTACAGTCGAACTAATGAATGGTTTTGTTTTTTACCATCGCATCATTTGGAAAATTGCTTGATGGATTTTGCAGTCGAACGAATGAATGTTTTTTTTTTACCATCGCATCGGTTGGAAAATTGCTTGATGGATTTTGCAGTCGAACGAATGAATGGTTTTTTTACCGTCGCATCGGTTGGAAAAATTGTTATATGTATTTTGCTGTCGAACGAATGTATGGTTTTTTTACCGTCGCATCGGTTGGAAAAATTGTTCGGTGGACTTTGCAGTCGAACGAAAGAATGCTTTTTTTTTACCATCGCATCGGTTGGAAAAATTGTTCGATGGATTTTACAGTCGAACGAATGAATGGTTTTGATTTTAATATCGCATCGGTTGGAAAATTGCCTGATGGATTTTGCAGCCGAACGAATGAATGTTTTTTTTTTTGTAACATCGCATCGGTTGGAAATATTGTTCGATGGATTTTGCAGTCGAACAAATTAATGTTTTTTTTTCACTTGCTTGGAATTTGGACCATCGCATCTTTTGGAAAAATTGTTTGATTTATTTTGCAGTCGAACGAATGAATGGTTTTTTTTTACCATCGCATCGGTTGGAAAAATTGTTCGATTTATTTTGCAGTCGAACGAATGAATGGTTCTTTTTTAGTATCGCATCGGTTGGCAAAATTGTTCGATGGATTTTACAGTCGAACGAATGAATGGTTTTGCTTTTACCATCGCATCGGTTGGAAAATTGCTTGATGGATTTTGCAGTCGAACGAAAGAGTGGTTTTTTTTTACCATCACATCGGTTGGAAAAATTGTTCTATGTATTTTGCAGTCGAACGAATGCATGGTTTTTTTACCGTCGGATCGGTTGGAAAAATTGTTCGATGGATTTTGCAGTCGAACGAATGAATGCTTTTTTTTTACCATCGCATCGGTTGGAAAAATTGTTCGATGGATTTTGCAGCCGAACGAATGAGTGTTTTTTTTTTTTAATATCGCATCGGTTGGAAAAATTGTTCGATGAATTTTGCAGTCGAACAAATTAATGTTTTTTTTTTCACTTGCTTGGACTTTGGACCATCGCATGGGTTGGAAAAATTGTTTGATAGATTTTGCAGTCGAACGAATGAATGGTTTTTCTTTTTAATCGCATCGGTTAGAAAAGTTGTTCGGTGGATTTTGCAGCCGAAGGATTGAGTGGTTTTTTTTACCGTCGCATCGGTTTGAAAAATTGTTCGATGGATTTTGCAGTCGAACGAATGAATGTTTTTTTTTACCATCACATCGGTTGGAAAAATTGTTCTATGTATTTTGCAGTCGAACGAATGAACGGTTTTTTTCCACTTGTTTGGACTTTGAAAAATCGCATCGGTTGGAAAAATTGTTCGATGGATTTTACAGTCGAACTAATGAATGGTTTTGTTTTTACCATCGCATCATTTGGAAAATTGCTTGATGGATTTTGCATTCGAACGAATGAATATTTTTTTTTTACCATCGCATCGGTTGGAAAAATTGTTCGATGGATTTTACAGTCGAACGAATGAATGGTTTTTTTTACCATCGCATCGGTTGGAAAATTGCTTGATGGATTTTGCATTCGAAAGAATGAATGTTTTTTTTTTACCATCGCGTCGGTTGGAAAAATTGTTCGATGGATTTTGCAATCGAAAGAATGAATGGTTTTTTTTTACCATCGCATCGGTTGGAAAAATTGTTCGATAGATTTTGCAGTCGAACGAATGAATGGTTCTTTTTTTACCATCGCATCGGTTTCAAAAATTGTTTGATGGATTTTGCAGTCGAACGAATGAATGGTTTTTTTTACCACATCATGGGTTTAAAAAATTGTTCGATGGATTTTGCAGTCGAACGAATGAAGGGTTTTTTTGACCATCGCATCGGTTGGAAAAATTGTTCGATCAATTTTGCAGTCGAACGAATGAATATTTTTTTTTGTTTAAATCGCATCGGTTGGCAAAATTGTTCGATGGATTTTGCAGTCGAACGAATGAATAGTTTTTTTTACCATCGCATCGGTTGGAATAATTGTGCGATGGATTTTGCAGTCAAACGAATGAATGGTTTTTTTTCACTTGTTTGGACTTTGAACCATCGCATCGGTTTAAAAAATTGTTCGATAAATTTTGCAGTCGAAAGAATGAATGCTTTTTTTTACCATCGCATCGATTGGAAAAATTGTTCGATGGATTTTGCAGTCGAACGAATGAATGGTTTTTTTTTACCATCGCATCGGTTGGAAAAATTGTTCGATGGATTTTACAGTCGAACGAGTGAATGGTTTTGATTTTACCATCGCATCGGTTGGAAAATTGCTTGATGGATTTTGCAGTCGAACGAATGAATGGTTTTTTTACCGTCGCATTGGTTGGAAAAATTGTTCGATGGACTTTGCAGTCGAACGAAAGAATGCTTTTTTTTACCATCGCATCGGTTAAAAAAATTGTTATATGTATTTTGCAGTCGAACGAATGTATGGTTTTTTTACCGTCGCATCGGTTGGAAAAATTGTTCGATGGACTTTGCAGTCGAACGAAAGAATGCTTTTTTTTACCATCGCGTTGGTTGGAAAAATTGTTCGATGGATTTTGCAGTCGAACGAATGAATGGTTTTGATTTTAATATCACATCGGTTGGAAAATTGCTTGATGGATTTTGCAGCCGAACGAATGAATGTTTTTTTTTTGTAACATCGCATCGGTTGGAAATATTGTTCGATGGATTTTGCAGTCGAACAAATTAATGTTTTTTTTTTCACTTGCTTGGAATTTGGACCATCGCATCTTTTAAAAAAATTGTTTGATTTATTTTGCAGTCGAACGAATGAGTGTTTTTTTTTACCATCGCTTCGGTTTTAGAAATTGTTCAATAAATTTTGCAGTCGAGCGAATGAATGGTTTTTTTTGCCATCGCATCGGTTGGAAAAATTGTTCTATGTATTTTGCAGTCGAACGAATGCATGGTTTTTTTACCGTCCGATCGGTTGGAAAAATTGTTCGATGGATTTTGCAGTCGAACGAATGAATGCTTTTTTTTATCATCGCATCATTTGGAAAAATTGTTCGATGGATTTTGCAGCCGAACGAATGAATTTTTTTTTTTTTTATTATCGCATCGGTTGGAAAAATTGTTCGATGAATTTTGCAGTCGAACAAATTAAAGTTTTTTTTTTCACTTGCTTGGACTTTGGACCATCGCATGGGTTGGAAAAATTGTTTGATAGATTTTGCAGTCGAACGAATGAATGGTTTTTTTTTTTAATCGCATCGGTTAGAAAAGTTGTTCGATGGATTTTGCAGCCGAACGAATGAGTGGTTTTTTTTACCGTCGCATCGGTTTGAAAAATTGTTCGATGGATTTTGCAGTCGAACGAATGAATGTTTTTTTTTACCATCACATCGGTTGGAAAAATTGTTCTATGTATTTTGCAGTCGAACGAATGAACGGTTTTGTTCCACTTGTTTGGACTTTGAAAAATCGCATCGGTTGGAAAAATTGTTCGATGGATTTTACAGTCGAACTAATGAATGGTTTTGTTTTTTACCATCGCATCATTTGGAAAATTGCTTGATGGATTTTGCAGTCGAACGAATGAATGTTTTTTTTTTACCATCGCATCGGTTGGAAAATTGCTTGATGGATTTTGCAGTCGAACGAATGAATGGTTTTTTTACCGTCGCATCGGTTGGAAAAATTGTTATATGTATTTTGCTGTCGAACGAATGTATGGTTTTTTTACCGTCGCATCGGTTGGAAAAATTGTTCGGTGGACTTTGCAGTCGAACGAAAGAATGCTTTTTTTTTACCATCGCATCGGTTGGAAAAATTGTTCGATGGATTTTACAGTCGAACGAATGAATGGTTTTGATTTTAATATCGCATCGGTTGGAAAATTGCCTGATGGATTTTGCAGCCGAACGAATGAATGTTTTTTTTTTTGTAACATCGCATCGGTTGGAAATATTGTTCGATGGATTTTGCAGTCGAACAAATTAATGTTTTTTTTTCACTTGCTTGGAATTTGGACCATCGCATCTTTTGGAAAAATTGTTTGATTTATTTTGCAGTCGAACGAATGAATGGTTTTTTTTTACCATCGCATCGGTTGGAAAAATTGTTCGATTTATTTTGCAGTCGAACGAATGAATGGTTCTTTTTTAGTATCGCATCGGTTGGCAAAATTGTTCGATGGATTTTACAGTCGAACGAATGAATGGTTTTGCTTTTACCATCGCATCGGTTGGAAAATTGCTTGATGGATTTTGCAGTCGAACGAAAGAGTGGTTTTTTTTACCATCACATCGGTTGGAAAAATTGTTCTATGTATTTTGCAGTCGAACGAATGCATGGTTTTTTTACCGTCGGATCGGTTGGAAAAATTGTTCGATGGATTTTGCAGTCGAACGAATGAATGCTTTTTTTTTACCATCGCATCGGTTGGAAAAATTGTTCGATGGATTTTGCAGCCGAACGAATGAGTGTTTTTTTTTTTAATATCGCATCGGTTGGAAAAATTGTTCGATGAATTTTGCAGTCGAACAAATTAATGTTTTTTTTTCACTTGCTTGGACTTTGGACCATCGCATGGGTTGGAAAAATTGTTTGATAGATTTTGCAGTCGAACGAATGAATGGTTTTTCTTTTTAATCGCATCGGTTAGAAAAGTTGTTCGGTTAATTTTGCAGCCGAAGGATTGAGTGGTTTTTTTTACCGTCGCATCGGTTTGAAAAATTGTTCGATGGATTTTGCAGTCGAACGAATGAATGTTTTTTTTTACCATCACATCGGTTGGAAAAATTGTTCTATGTATTTTGCAGTCGAACGAATGAACGGTTTTTTTCCACTTGTTTGGACTTTGAAAAATCGCATCGGTTGGAAAAATTGTTCGATGGATTTTACAGTCGAACTAATGAATGGTTTTGTTTTTACCATCGCATCATTTGGAAAATTGCTTGATGGATTTTGCATTCGAACGAATGAATATTTTTTTTTTACCATCGCATCGGTTGAAAAAATTGTTCGATGGATTTTACAGTCGAACGAATGAATGGTTTTTTTTACCATCGCATCGGTTGGAAAATTGCTTGATGGATTTTGCATTCGAAAGAATGAATGTTTTTTTTTTACCATCGCGTCGGTTGGAAAAATTGTTCGATGGATTTTGCAATCGAAAGAATGAATGGTTTTTTTTTACCATCGCATCGGTTGGAAAAATTGTTCGATAGATTTTGCAGTCGAACGAATGAATGGTTCTTTTTTTACCATCGCATCGGTTTCAAAAATTGTTTGATGGATTTTGCAGTCGAACGAATGAATGGTTTTTTTTACCACATCATGGGTTTAAAAAATTGTTCGATGGATTTTGCAGTCGAACGAATGAAGGGTTTTTTTGACCATCGCATCGGTTGGAAAAATTGTTCGATCAATTTTGCAGTCGAACGAATGAATATTTTTTTTTGTTTAAATCGCATCGGTTGGCAAAATTGTTCGATGGATTTTGCAGTCGAACGAATGAATAGTTTTTTTTACCATCGCATCGGTTGGAATAATTGTGCGATGGATTTTGCAGTCAAACGAATGAATGGTTTTTTTTCACTTGTTTGGACTTTGAACCATCGCATCGGTTTAAAAAATTGTTCGATAAATTTTGCAGTCGAAAGAATGAATGCTTTTTTTTACCATCGCATCGATTGGAAAAATTGTTCGATGGATTTTGCAGTCGAACGAATGAATGGTTTTTTTTTACCATCGCATCGGTTGGAAAAATTGTTCGATGGATTTTACAGTCGAACGAATGAATGGTTTTGATTTTACCATCGCATCGGTTGGAAAATTGCTTGATGGATTTTGCAGTCGAACGAATGAATGGTTTTTTTACCGTCGCATCGGTTGGAAAAATTGTTCGATGGACTTTGCAGTCGAACGAAAGGATGCTTTTTTTTACCATCGCATTGGTTGGAAAAATTGTTCGATGGATTTTACAGTCGAACGAATGAATGGTTTTGATTTTAATATCGCATCGGTTGGAAAATTGCTTGATGGATTTTGCAGCCGAACGAATGAATGTTTTTTTTTTGTAACATCGCATCGGTTGGAAATATTGTTCGATGGATTTTGCAGTCGAACAAATTAATGTTTTTTTTTTCACTTGCTTGGAATTTGGACCATCGCATCTTTTACAAAAATTGTTTGATTTATTTTGCA
The DNA here is from genome assembly GCA_963082735.1 of Pocota personata. Lineage (NCBI taxonomy): Eukaryota > Metazoa > Arthropoda > Insecta > Diptera > Syrphidae > Pocota > Pocota personata. The sequence goes on from OY720429.1 coordinate 158,241,120, forward strand.
GTCGAACGAATGAGTGTTTTTTTTTACCATCGCTTCGGTTTTAGAAATTGTTCAATAAATTTTGCAGTCGAGCGAATGAATGGTTTTTTTTGCCATCGCATCGGTTGGAAAAATTGTTCTATGTATTTTGCAGTCGAACGAATGCATGGTTTTTTTACCGTCGGATCGGTTGGAAAAATTGTTCGATGGATTTTGCAGCCGAAAGAATGAGTGTTTTTTTTTACCGTCGCATCGGTTTGAAAAATTGTTCTATGTATTTTGCAGTCGAAAGAATGAACGGTTTTTTTCCACTTGTTTGGACTTTGAAAAATCGCATCGGTTTTAAAAATTGTTCGATATATTTTACAGTCGAACGAATGAATGGATTTGTTTTTACCATAGCATCATTTGGAAAATTGCTTCATGGATTTTGCATTCGAACGAATGAATGTTTTTTTTTTACCATCGCATCGGTTGGAAAAATTGTTCGATGGATTTTACAGTCGAACGAATGAATGGTTTTTTTTTACCATCGCATCGGTTGGAAAATTGCTTGATGGATTTTGCATTCGAACGAACGAATGTTTTTTTTTACCATCGCATCGGTTGGAAAAATTGTTCGATGGATTTTGCAGTCGAAAGGATGAGTGGTTTTCTTTTACCATCGCATCGGTTTGAAAAATTGTTCGATGGATTTTGCAGTCGAACGAATGAATGGTTCTTTTTACCATCGCATCGGTTATAAAAATTGTTTGATGGATTTTGCAGTCGAACGAATGAATGGTTTTTTTTACCACATCATGGGTTTAAAAAATTGTTCGATGGATTTTGCAGTCGAACGAATGAATGGTTTTTTTTACCATCGCATCTGTTGGAAAATTGCTTGACGGATTTTGCAGTCGAACGAATGAATGGTTTTTTTTTTTAAATCGCATCGGTTGGCAAAATTGTTCGATGTATTTTGCAGCCAAACGAATGAATGGTTTTCTTTTACCAACGCACAGGTTGGCAAAATTGTTCGATGGATTTTGCAGTCGAACGAATGAATAGTTTTTTTTACTATCGAATCGGTTGGAATAATTGTGCGATGGATTTTGCAGTCAAACGAATGAATGGTTTTTTTTTTCACTTGTTTGGACTTTGAACCATCGCATCGGTTTAAAAAATTGTGCGATGGATTTTGCAGTCGAAAGAATGAATTGTTTTTTTTTACCATCGCATCGATTGGAAAAATTGTTCGATGGATTTTGCAGTCGAACGAATGAATTTTTTTTTTACCATCGCATCGGATGAAAAAATTGTTCAATGGATTTTGCAGTCGATCGAATAAATGGATTTTTTTTACTATCGCATCGGTTGGAAAAATTGTTCGATGGATTTTGCAGTCGAACGAATGAATGGTTTTTTTTTTACCATTGCATCGGTTGGAAAAATTGTTCGATGGATTTTGCAGTCGAACGAATGAATGGTTTTTTTTTTACCATCGCATCGGTTATAAAAATTGTTCGATGGATTTTGCAGTCGAACGAATGAATGGTTTTTTTTACCATCGCATCGGATGAAAAAATTGTTCGATGGATTTTGCAGTCGATCGAATGAATGGTTTTTTTTTACTATCGCATCGGTTAAAAAAATTGTTCGATGGATTTTGCAGTCGAACGAATGAATGGTTTTTTTTTACCATTGCATCGGTTGGAAAAATTGTTCGATGGATTTTGCAGTCGAACGAATGAATGGTTTCTTTTTACCATCGCATCGGTTGGAAAAATTGTTCGATGGATTTTGCAGTCGAACGAATGAATGGTTTTTTTTTACCATCGCATCGGTTGGAAAAATTGTTCGATGGATTTTGCAGTCGAACGAATGAATGGTTTTTTTTTTACCATCACATCGGTTGGAAAAATTGTTTGATCTATTTTGCAGTCGAACGAATGAATGTTTTTTTTTCACCATCGCTTCGGTTGGAAAAATTGTTCGATGGATTTTACAGTCGAACGAATGAATGGTTTTTTTTTACCATCGCATCGGTTTTAAAAATTGTTCGATGGATTTTGCAGTCGAAAGAATGAATGGTTTTTTTTACCATCGCATCGGTTGGAAAAATTGTTCGATCTATTTGGCAGTCGAACGAACGAATGGTTCTTTTTTTACCATCGCATCGGTTGGAAAAATTGTTTGATGGATTTTGCAGTCGAACGAATGAATGGCTTTTTTTACCACATCATGGGTTTAAAAAATTGTTCGATGGATTTTGCAGTCGAACGAATGAATGGTTTTTTTTACCATCGCATCGGTTGGAAAAATTGTTCGATCAATTTTGCAGTCGAACGAATGAATGGTTTTTTTTTTAAATCGCATCGGTTGGCAAAATTGTTCGATGTATTTTGCAGCCAAACGAATGAATGGTTTTCTTTTACCAACGCACAGGTTGGCAAAATTGTTCGATGGATTTTGCAGTCGAACGAATGAATGGTTTTTTTTTTACCATCGCATCGGTTGGAAAAATTGTTCGATGGGTTTTGCAGTCGAACGAATGAATGGTTTTTTTTTATCATCGCATCGGTTGGAAAAATTGTTCGATGGATTTTGCAGTCGAAAGAATGAATGGTTTTTTTTACTATCGCATCGGTTGGAAAAATTGTTCGATGGATTTTGCAGTCGAACGAATGAATGGTTTTTTTTTACCATTGCATCGGTTGGAAAAATTTTTCGATGGATTTTGCAGTCGAACGAATGAATGGTTTTTTTTTACCATCGCATCGGTTGGAAAAATTGTTCGATGGGTTTTGCAGTCGAACGAATGAATGGTTTTTTTTTATCATCGCATCGGTTGGAAAAATTGTTCGATGGATTTTGCAGTCGAACGAATGAATTGTTTTTTTTTACCATCGCATCGGTTGGAAAAATTGTTCGATCTATTTGGCAGTCGAACGAATGAATGTTTTTTTTTTACCATCGCATCGGTTGGCAAAATTGTTCGATGGATTTTACAGTCGAACGAATGAATGGTTTTGATTTTACCATCGCATCGGTTGGAAAATTGCTTGTAGGATTTTGCAGTCGAACGAATGAATGGTTTTTTTTACCATCGCATCGGTTGGAAAAATTGTTATATGTATTTTGCAGTCGAACGAATGCATGGTTTTTTTACCGTCGCATCGGTTGGAAAAATTGTTCAATGGACTTTGCAGTCGAACGAAAGAATGCTTTTTTTTACCATCGCATCGGTTGGAAAAATTGTTCGATGGATTTTACAGTCGAACGAATGAATGGTTTTGATTTTACCATCGCATCGGTTGGAAAATTGCTTGACGGATTTTGCAGCCGAACGAATGAATGGTTTTTTTTTTAAATCGCATCGTTTGGCAAAATTGTTCGACGTATTTTGCAGCCGAACGAATGAATGGTTTTCTTTTACCAACGCACAGGTTGGCAAAATTGTTCGATGGATTTTGCAGTCGAACGAATGAATAGTTTTTTTTACCATCGCATTGGTTGGAATAACTGTGCGACGGATTTTGCAGTCAAACGAATGAATGGTTTTTTTTTCACTTGTTTGGACTTTGAACCATCGCATCGGTTAAAAAATTGTTCGATGGATTTTGCAGTCGAAAGAATGAATGGTTTTTTTTTACCATCGCATCGATTGGAAAAATTGTTCGATAGATTTTGCAGTCGAACGAATGAATGGTTTTTTTTACCATCGCATCGGATGGAAAAATTGTTCGATGGATTTTGCAGTCGATCGAATGAATGGTTTTTTTTTACTATCGCATCGGTTGGAAAAATTGTTCGATGGATTTTGCAGTCGAACGAATGAATGGTTTTTTTTTACCATTGCATCGGTTGGAAAAATTGTTCGATGGATTTTGCAGTCGAACGAACGAATGGTTTTTTTTTAACATCGCATCGGTTGGAAAAATTGTTCGATGGATTTTGCAGTCGAACGAATGAATGGTTTTTTTTACCATCACATCGGTTGGAAAAATTGTTCGATCTATTTTGCAGTCGAACGAATGAATGTTTTTTTTTACCATCGCATCGGTTGGCAAAATTGTTCGATGGATTTTACAGTCGAACGAACGAATGGTTTTGTTTTTACCATCGCATCGGTTGGAAAATTGCTTGATGGATTTTGCAGTCGAAGGAATGAATGGTTTTTTTTACCATCGCATCGGTTTTAAAAAATTGTTCGATGGATTTTACAGTCGAACGAATGAATGGTTTTGATTTTACCATCGCATCGGTTGGAAAATTGCTTGATGGATTTTGCAGTCGAACGAATGAATGGTTTTTTTTTACCATCGCATCGGTTGGAAAAATTGTTCGATGGATTTTGCAGCCGAACGAATGAATGTTTTTTTTTTTAATATCGCATCGGTTTAAAAAATTGTTCGATGGATTTTGCAGTCAAACGAATGAATGGTTTTTTTTCACTTGTTTGGACTTTGAACCATCGCATCGGTTGGAAAAATTGTTCGATGGATTTTGCAGTCGAACGAATGAATGGTTCTTTTTTTACCATCGCATCGGTTGGAAAAATTGTTTGATGGATTTTGCAGTCGAACGAATGAATGGTTTTTTTTTACCACATCATAGGTTTAAAAAATTCTTCGATGGATTTTGCAGTCGAACGAATGAATTTTTTTTTTACCATCGCATCGGTTGGAAAAATTGTTCGATCAATTTTGCAGCCGAACGAATGAATGGTTTTCTTTTACCAACGCACAGGTTGGCAAAATTGTTCGATGGATTTTGCAGTCGAACGAATGAATAGTTTTTTTTACCATCGCATCGGTTGGAATAATTGTTCGATGGATTTTGCAGTCAAACGAATGAATGGTTTTTTTCACTTGTTTGGACTTTGAACCATCGCATCGGTTTAAAAAATTGTCCGATGGATTTTGCATTCGAAAGAATGAATGGTTTTTTTTTACCATCGCATCGATTGGAAAAATTGTTCGATGGATTTTGCAGTCGAACGAATGAATGGTTTTTTTCACCATCGCATCGAATGGAAAAATTTTTCGATGGATTTTGCAGTCGATCGAATGAATGGTTTTTTTTACCATCGCATCGGTTGGAAAAATTGTTCGATCAATTTTGCAGTCGAACGAATGAATGTTTTTTTTTTTTAAATCGCATCGGTTGGCAAAATGGTTCGATGTGTTTTGCAGCCGAAAGAATGAATAGTTTTCTTTAATAACGCACAGGTTGGCAAAATTGTTCGATGGATTTTGCAGTCGAACGAATGAATAGTTTTTTTTTACCATCGCATCGGTTGGAATAATTGTTCGATGGATTTTTCAGTCAAACGAATGAATGGTTTTTTTTCACTTGTTTGGACTTTGAACCATCGCATCGGTTTAAAAAATTGTTCGATGGATTTTGCAGTCGAAAGAATGAATGGTTTTTTTTTACCATCGCATCAATTAGAAAAATTGTTCGATGGATTTTGCAGTCGAACGAATGAATGGTTTTTTTCACCATCGCATCGGATGGAAAAATTGTTCGATGGATTTTGCAGTCGATCGAATGAATGGTTTTTTTTTACTATCGGATCAGTTGGAAAAATTGTTCGATGGATTTTGCAGTCGAACGAATGAATGGTTTTTTTTTACCATTGCATCGGTTGGAAAAATTGTTCGATGGATTTTACAGTCGAACGAATGAATGGTTTTGATTTTACCATCGCATCGGTTGGAAAATTGCTTGATGGATTTTGCAATCGAACGAATGAATGGTTTTTTTTTACCATCGCATCGGTTGGAAAAATTGTTCGATGGATTTTACATTCGAACGAATGAATGGTTTTGATTTTACCATCGCATCGGTTGGAAAATTGCTTGATGGATTTTGCAGTCGAACGAATGAATGGTTTTTTTTACCATTGCATCGGTTGGAAAAATTGTTATATGTATTTTGCAGTCGAACGAATGTATGGTTTTTTTACCGTCGCATCGGTTATAAAAATTGTTCGATGGATTTTTCAGTCGAAGCAATGAATGGTTTTTTTACCATCGCAACGATTGGAAAAATTGTTCGAAGGATTTTGCAGTCGAACGAATGAATGGTTTTTTTTTACCATCGCATCGGTCGGAAAAATTGTTCTATGTATTTTGCAGTCGAAAGAATGAATGGCTTTTTTTACCATCGCATCGGTTGGAAAAATTGTTCGATGAATTTTGCAGTCGAACGAATGAATGGTTTTTTTTACCATAGCATCGGTTGGAAAAATTGTTCGATGGATTTTGCAGTCGAACGAATGAATGGTTTTTTTTTACCATCGCATCGGTTTTAAAAATTGTTCGATGGATTTTGCAGTCGAACGAATATATGTTTTTTTTTTGGAATCGGCTCGGTTATAAAAATTGTTCAATGGATTTTGCAGTCGAACGAACGAATGGTTTTTTTTCATGGTCGCATCGGTTGGAAAAATTTTTCTATGGATTTTGCAGTCGAATGAATGAATGGTTTTTTTTTACCATCGCATCGGTTGGCAAAATTGTTCGATGGATTTTGCAGTCGAACGAATGAATGGTTTTTTTCACCTGTTTGGACTTTGGACCATCGCATCGGTTGGAAAAATTGTTCGATGGATTTTGCAGTCGAAAGAATGAATGATTTTTTCTACCATCGCGTCGGTTGGAAAAATTGTTCTATTTATTTTGCAGTCGAACGAATGAATGGTTTTTTATACCGTCGCATCGGTTGGAAAAATTGTTCAATGTTTTTGGCAGTCGAACGAATGAATGGTTTTTTTTTATAATCGCATCGGTTGGAAAAATTGATCAATGTAATTTGCAGTCGATCCAATGAATTTTTTTTTTTACCATCGCATCGGGTGGAAAAATTGTTCGATGGATTTTGCAGTCGAACGAATGAGTGGTTTTTTTTGCCATCGTATCGGCTGGAAAAGGTTTTCGATTAATTTTGCAGACGAGCGAATGAATGGTTTTTTTTTTACCATCGCATCGGTTGGAAAAATTGTTCAATGGGTTTTGCAGTCGAACGAATGAATAGTTTTTCTTTACCATCGCAATGGTTGGAAAAATTGTTCGATAGATTTTGCAGTCGAACGAAAGAATGGTTTTTTTTACCATCGCATCGGTTGGGAAAACTGTTCGATGGATTTTTCAGTCGAACGAATGAATGGTTTTGTTTTCAACATCGCATCGGTTGGAAAAGTTGTTCGATGGATTTTGCAGTCGAAAGAATTTATGGTTTTTTTTAAAATCGCGTTGGTTGGAAAAATTGTTCGATGGATTTTGCAGTCGAACGAATGAATGGTTTTCTTTAAAATCGCATTGGTTTAAAAATTGTACGATGGATTTTGCAGTCGAGCGAATGAATGTTTTTTTTACCTTCGCATCGGTTGGAAACATTTTTTGGTTGGAAATTTTTGGTTGGAAAATTTATTCGATGGAATTTGCAGTCGAACGAATGAATTTTTTTTTTTTACCATCGCATCGGTTGGAAAAATTGTTCGATGGATTTTGCAATCGAACGAATGAATGGTTTTTTTTACCATCGCATCGGTTCGAAAAATTGTTCGATGGATTTTGCAGTCGAACGAATGGATGGTTTTCTTTAAAATCGCATTGGTTTAAAAATTGTACGATGGATTTTGCAGTCGAGCGAATGAATGTTTTTTTTACCTTCGCATCGGTTGGAAACATTTTTTGGTTGGAAATTTTTGGTTGGAAAATTTATTCGATGGAATTTGCAGTCGAACGAATGAATGGTTTTTTTTCACTTGTTTGGACTTTGAACCATCGCATCGGTTGGAAAAATTATTCGATGTATTTTGCAGTCGATCGAATGAATGGTTTTTTTTTTACCGTCGCATCGGTTGGAAAAATAGTTCAATGGATTTTGCAGTCGAAAGAAAGAATGGTTTTTTTTTTTGATAATCGCATCGGTTGGAAAAACTGTTCGATGGAATTTGCAGTCGAACGAATTAATATTTTTTTTGTTTGAAAAATTGTTCGATGGAATTTGCAGTCGAACGAATAAATGGTTTTTTCTTTACCATCGCATCGTTTGGACAAATTGTTCGATGGATTTTGCGGTCGATCGAATGAGTGTTTTTTTTTTTACTATCGCATAGGTTGGAAAAATTGTTCGATGGATTTTGCCGTCGAACGAATGAATGGTTTTTTTTTCCATTGCATCGGTTGGAAAAATTGTTAGATGGATTTTGCAGTCGGATGAATGAATGGTTTTTTTTACAATCGCATCGGTTTTAAAAATTGTTCGATGAATTTTGCAGTCGAACGAATGAGTAGTTTTTTTTTACAATCGCATCGGTTGGAAAAAGTTGTTCGATGGATTTTGCAGTCGAACGAAAATATGGGTTTTTTCTACCATCGGATCGGTTATAAAAATTGTTCAATGGATTTTGCAGTCGAACGAATGAATGGTTTTTTTTTATAATCGCATCGGTTTAAAAAATTGTTCTATGGATTTTGCAGACGAATGAATGAATGGTTTTTTTTACCATCGCATCGGTTTCAAAAAATTGTTCGATGGATTTTGCTTTTTTTTTACATCGCATTTGTTTTTTTTTACATCGCATTGGTTGGAAAAATTGTTCGATGGATTTTGAAGTCGATCGAATGAATTTTTTTTTTTTACTATTTCATCGGTTGGAAAAATTGTTCGATGGATTTTGCAGTCGAACGGATAAATGGTTTTTTTTTACCATTGCATCGGTTGGAAAAATTGTTCGATGGATTTTGCAGTCGAACGAATGAGTGTTTTTTTTTTAAATCGCTTCGGTTTAAGAAATTGTTCAATAAATGAATGAATTTTTTTTTTTACCATCGCATCGGTTGGAAAAATTGTTCGATGGATTTTGCAGTCGATCAAATGAATGTTTTTTTTCTTACCATCGCATCGGTTGGAAAAATTGTTCGATGGATTTTGCAGTCGATCGAATGAATGTTTTTTTTTTTAATATCGCATCGGTTGGAAAAATTGTTCGATGGATTTTGCAGTCGATCGAATGAATGTTCTTTTTTTTACTATCGCATCGGTTGGAAAAATTGTTCAATTAATTTTGCAGTCGAACGAATGAATGTTTTTTTTTACCGTCACATCGGTTTGAAAAATTGTTCGATGGATTTTGCAGTCGAACGAATGAATGGTTTTTTCTTTACCATCGCATCGTTTGGAAAAATTGTTCGATGGATTTTGCAGTCGATCGAATGAATGTTTTTTTTTTTTACTATCGCATCGGTTGGAAAAATTGTTCGATGGATCTTGCAGTCGATCGAATGAATGATTTTTTTTTTACCTTCGCATAAGTTGGAAAAATCGTTCGATGGATTTTGCAGTCGATCGAATGAATGTTTTTTTTTTTTAATATCGCATAGGTTGGAAAAATTGTTCGATGGATTTTGCAGTCGATCGAATGAATGTTTTTTTTTTTACTATCGCATCGGTTGGAAAAATTGTTCGATGGATTTTGCAGTCGAACGAATGAATGGTTTTTTTTACCATTGCATCTTTTGGAAAAATTGTTCGATGGATTTTGCAGTCGATCGAATGAATGTTTTTTTTTTCAATATCGCATCGGTTGGAAAAATTGTTCGAAGGAGTTTGCAGTCGAACGAATGAATGTTTTTTTTTACCATTGCATCGGTTTTAAAAATTGTTCGATTTATTTTGCAGTCGAACGAATGAGTGTTTATTTTTACCATCGCTTCGGTTTTAGAAATTGTTCAATAAATTTTGCAGTCGAACGAATGATTTTTTTTTTTTTACCATCGCATCGGTTGGAAAAATTGTTCGATGGATTTTGCAGTCGAACGAATGAATGGTTTTATTTTTACCATCGCATCGGTTGGAAAAATTGTTCTATGGATTTTGCAGTCGATCGAGTGAATGTTTTTTTTTTACTATCGCATCGGTTGGAAAAATTGTTCGATGGATTTTGCAGTCGATCGAATGAATGTTTTTTTTTTACTATCGCATCGGTTGGAAAAATTGTTCGATGGATTTTGCAGTCGAACGGATGAATGGTTTTTTTTTACCATTGCATCGGTTGGAAAAATTGTTCGATGGATTTTGCAGTCGAACGAATGAGTGTTTTTTTTTACCATCGCTTCGGTTTAAGAAATTGTTCAATAAATTTTGCAGTCGAACGAATGAATTTTTTTTTTTACCATCGCATCGGTTGGAAAAATTGTTCGATGGATTTTGCAGTCGATCAAATGAATGTTTTTTTTTTTACTATCGCATCGGTTGGAAAAATTGTTCGATGGATTTTGCAGTCGATCGAATGAATGTTTTTTTTTTACTATCGCATAAGTTGGAAAAATTGTTCGATGGATTTTGCAGTCGATCGAATGAATGTTTTTTTTTTTACTATCGCATCGGTTGGAAAAATTGTTCGATGGATTTTGCAGTCGAACGAATGAATGGTTTTTTTTTACCATTGCATCGGTTGGAAAAATTGTTCGATGGATTTTGCAATCGAACGAATGAGTGCTTTTTTTACCATCGCTTCGGTTTTAGAAATTGTTCAATAAATTTTGCAGTCGAACGAATGAATTTTTTTTTTTCTTACCATCGCATCGGTTGGAAAAATTGTTCGATGGATTTTGCAGTCGATCGCATGAATGTTTTTTTTTTAATATCGCATCGGTTGGAAAAATTGTTCGATGGATTTTGCAGTCGATCGAATGAATGTTTTTTTTTTTACTACCGCATCGGTTGGAAAAATTGTTCGACGGACTTTGCAGTCGAACGAATGAATGGTTTTTTTTTTACCGTCACATCGGTTTGAAAAATTATTCGATGGATTTTGCAGTCGAACGAATGAGTTTTTTTTTTACCGTCACATCGGTTTGAAAAATTGTTCGATGGATTTTGCAGTCGAACGAATGAATGGTTTTTTCTTTACCATCGCATCGTTTGGAAAAATTGTTCGATGGATTTTGCAGTCGATCGAATGAATGTTTTTTTTTTTACTATCGCATCGGTTGGAAAAATTGTTCGATGGATCTTTCAGTCGATCGAATGAATGTTTTTTTTTTTACTATCGCATAAGTTGGAAAAATTGTTCGATGGATTTTGCAGTCGATCGAATGAATGTTTTTTTTTTTAATATCGCATAGGTTGGAAAAATTGTTCGATGGATTTTGCAGTCGATCGAATGAATGTTTTTTTTTTTTAATATCGCATCGGTTGGAAAAATTGTTCGATGGATTTTGCAGTCGAACGAATGAATGGTTTTGTTTTTACCATCGCATTGGTTGGAAAAATTGTTCTATGGATTTTGCAGTCGATCGAATGAATGTTTTTTTTTTTTTTACTATCGCATCGGTTGGAAAAATTGTTCGATGGATTTTGCAGTCGAACGAATGAATGGTTTTTTTTTACCATTGCTTCGGTTGGAAAAATTGTTCGATGGATTTTGCAGTCGAACGAATGAATGTTTTTTTTTTACTATCGCACCGGTTGGAAAAATTGTTCGAGGGATTTTGCAGTCGAACGAATGATTGGTTTTTTTTTACCGTCACATCGGTTCGAAAAATTGTTCGATGGATTTTGCAGTCGAACGAGTGAGTTTTTTTTTACCGTCACATCGGTTTGAAAAATTGTTCGATGGATTTTGCAGTCGAACGAATGAATGTTTTTTTCTTTAAAATCGCATCGTTTGGAAAAATTGCTCGATGGATTTTGCAGTCGATAGAATGAATGTTTTTTTTTTTACTATCGCATCGGTTGGAAAAATTGTTCGATGGATTTTGCAGTCGATCGAATGAATGTTTTTTTTTTACTATCGCATAAGTTGGAAAAATTGTTCGATGGATTTTGCAGTCGATCGAATGAATGTTTTTTTCTTACTATCGCATCGGTTGGAAAACTTGTTCGATGGATTTTGCAGTCGAACGAATGAATGGTTTTTTTTTACCATTGCATCGGTTGGAAAAATTGTTCGATGGATTTTGCAGTCGAACGAATGAGTGTTTTTTTTACCATCGCTTCGGTTTTAGAAATTGTTCAATAAATTTTGCAGTCGAGCGAATGAATTTTTTTTTTCTTACCATCGCATCGGTTGGAAAACTTGTTCGATGGATTTTGCAGTCGATCGAATGAATGTTTTTTTTTTTTTAATATCGCATCGGTTGGAAAAATTGTTCGATGGATTTTGCAGTCGATCGAATGATTGTTTTTTTTTAATATCGCATAGGTTAAAAAAATTATTCGAAGGAGTTTGCAGTCGAACGAATGAATGTTTTTTTTTTACCATTGCATCGGTTTTAAAAATTGTTCGATTTATTTTGCAGTCGAACGAATGAGTGTTTTTTTTACCATCGCTTCGGTTTTAGAAATTGTTCAATAAATTTTGCAGTCGAACAAATTAATTTTTTTTTTTTACCATCGCATCGGTTGGAAAAATTGTTCGATGGATTTTGCAGTCGAACGAATGAATGGTTTTGTTTTTACCATCGCATCGGTTGGAAAAATTGTTCTATGGATTTTGCGGTCGAACGAATGAATGGTTTTTTTGGTTGTGAAATTTGTTCGATGGATTTTGCAGTCGAATGAATGAATGGTTTTTTTGTTTGAAAAATTGTTCGATTTATTTTGCAGTCGAACGAATGAATGGTTTTTTTTACCATCGCATCGGTTGGAAAAATTGTTCGATTTATTTTGCAGTCGAACGAATGAGGGCTTTTTTTTACCATCGCATCGGTTGCAGAAATTGTTCAATAGATTTTGCAGTCGAAAGAATGAATTTTTTTTTTTTACCATCACATCGGTTGGAAAAATTTTTCGATGGATTTTGCAGTCGAACGAATGAATGGTTTTGTTTTTACCATCACATCGGTTGGAAAACCTGTTCGATGGATTTTGCTGCCGAACGAATGAGTGTTTTTTTTTTACCGTCGCATCGGTTTGTAAAATTGTTCGATGGATTTTGCAGTCGAACGAATGAATGGTTTTTTTCCACTTGTTTGGACCTTGAAAAATCGCATCGGTTGAAAAAATTTTTCGATGGACTTTGAAGTCGAACGAATGAATGGTTTTTTTTTTACCATCGCATCGGTTGGAAAAATTGTTCAATGGATTTTACAGTCGAACGAATGAATGGTTTTGTTTTTACCATCGCATCTTTTGGAAAATTGCTTGATGGGTTTTGCAGTCGAACGAATGAATGGTTTTTTTTTACCATCGCATCGGTTGGAAAAATTGTTCGATGGATTTTGCAGTCGAACGAATGAATGGTTTTTTTTTACCATAGCATCGGTTTTAAAAATTTGTTCGATGAATTTTGCAGTCGAACGAATGAATGGTTTTTTTTTTACCATCGCATCGGTTTCTAAAAGTTGTTCGATGGATTTTGCAGTCGAACGAATATATGGTTTTTTTCTACCATCGGATCGGTTATAAAAATTGTTCAATGGATTTTGCAGTCGAACGAATGAATTGTTTTTTTTTTATAATCGCATCGGTTCAAAAAATTGTGCTATGGATTTTGCAGACGAATGAATTAATTTTTTTTTTTACCATCGCATCGGTTGGAAAAAATATTCAATGGATTTTGCAGTCGAACGAATGAGTGGTTTTGTTTTTACCATCGCATCTTTCTGAAAATTGCTTGATGGATTTTGCAGTCGAACGAATGAATTTTTTTTTTTACCGTCGTATCGGTTGGAAAAGTTGATCGATGGATTTTACAGTCGAACGAATGATTGTTTTTTTTTTTACCACCGCATAGGTTGGAAAAATTGTTCGATGGATTTTGCAGTCGAACGAACGAATGGTTTTTTTTTACCATCGCATCGGTTGAAAAATTGTTCGATGGATTTTGCAGTCAAGCGAATGAATGGTTTTTTTTACCATCGCATCGGTTGGAAAAAGGTCTCAATGAATTTTGCAGTCGAACGAATGAGTGGTTTTTTCTTTACCATCGCATCGTTTGGAAAAATTGTTCGATTAATTTTGCAGTCGATCGAATGAATGGTTTTTTTTTTACTATCGCATCGGTTGAAAAAATTGTTCGATAGATTTTGCAGTCGAGGGAATGAATGGTTTTTTTTTACCATCGCATCGGTTGGAAAAATTGTTCGATGGATTTTGCAGTCGAACGAACGAATGGTTTTTTTTTACCATCGCATCGGTTGAAAAATTATTCGATGGATTTTGCAGTCGAGCGAATGAATGGTTTTTTTTTACCATCGCATCTTTTGGAAAAATTGTTCTATGGATTTTGCAGTCGAACGAATATATGTTTTTTTTTTACCATCGGATCGGTTATAAAAATTGTTCCATGGATTTTGCAGTCGAACGAATGAATGGTTTTTTTTTATAATCGCATCGGTTGGAAAAATTTTTCTATGGACTTTGCAGTTGTATTACCATATTAATTGTAACACATTACTATACATAAAAACAAAAGTAATATTCATAAAAATTGCGTGAACAAAACAGCAAACTAAAATTTGGAATATAAATTAAATAAATGAAGCTGCAATTTCTGTACAAGGGCCGAGGAAAAGGAGTTTGCTCAGGAGAGGCAGGCTAACGTCGTAGAGGTTTCGCGCGATTTGAAAGTGGAACACCAAAAAAACCCGACGCTCGCTAAGCTGAGGACTTGGTTAGGCAAAGGAGGGCGAAAGAGGAGATAATGGGTGAAAATGCAGACCTGAAGGCTTACAGGTGCCATTCAGCCAGCTGCAACTCGACAAAGGCGTTGTTACCCGGAAGTGGAAGCGGGACACTGGTACGGTGAGTCAACTATTGGTCATCCAAAAATCTATCTTTTCAGACATCTTAGCGGCACTGCACGATAGTCCCAGCGGAGGAAATTTGGGTCAAAAAAAGACACCTGAAGAGGTAAAAAGCCGATACTTTTGGTTAGGTCGAACCTCAGGCGTATGGCGGTGGTGCTTAAGCTATTCACTCTGCACTGCTGGAAGGGGGCCAATACGATGAGCTCACGGGGCACTGCTGGCAAGCGATGCATCGTGGTAACGATAGTCTACTTTACCAATTGGCTCCAGTTTTTCGCCGTCCCGATCCAGACAACGGAAGTGGTGTTGCAGCCTTAAATCGACCAGGTATTCTGCAGATTCGGTGTACCACATGTCATTCACTGGGACCAGACTCGGAACTTTGTATCCGAAATTTTTCAGCCAGGAATACACCCCTATGACTAGATTAGACGCCAAATTCACCGACCAAAACCAGACCGATTGGGATCGGTACCTTCAATCGGCGTTACTGGCTATCGTACCGCGGAACACGAGGCCACTGGTTTCAACCCCTCCATGCTGAATTTTGGGAGGGAATTGAAGCTTCCGACCTACCTAGTGTGCGAAATACCCCCAATTACCTCAAAGAACGCACCTACCTACGTGCTAGAACTATGCGAATGGCTACAGAAAGTCGATGACAGTCAATGAAAGCCAGGTATGACTTAAAATGGAATTCAACTAATTTCCAACCCGATCAACAGGCTTGGTTCTACAACTCAAAGAGGTGGAAGGGCTTATGCCCGAAGTTGCAAGGCGACTGGAAGGGCCCAGTTAAAGTCGTCGAACGGTTGTCGGACTTAGTCTACCCCATCCAGACGGTGGTTCACGTCAAGGGTCTAGCACCTCCGTCTGAGGTGAAACTCAGACGGAGCTTTGAGTTTTTAAGACGGGGGCAGTGTTACAAAAGTGGGGAATGACCGAGTTGTACCACCACAACTACTGCTACTCAATAAAGAAACTCACTACTAAATAAAGAAGCAGTTACCTTTGCTACCAAAACGGGTTCACCGTCGTCATTCACTGGTGTCAAATACATGGTAACCCGGCTATCTGCAGTAAAATTCTCGTCTCGCCTTCACTTCGCGTATCCTAACGAGACATTGAATTAAAATAAAATTCTAATAAAGAGATTGATTAGTTTTACCTCCAACTTTAGGCACCTTCGAATGCTCCACCAACGCCGGCACACCATATCTCCAGAGTCACCTTGCCTGCCCTGGCAAACATCGCCATCAACCCTCAACGCCGAACCAGCGGGTTACCTACAGTCTATCATCAGAGGGTTACTTACAGCCTATCACCTGTCGGAAGAAAAATTCATTAAAGCGGTAATTTAACTAGTACCTGCTCCCTCTCTCAAGGTTTACCTGTGATGCCTTATGCAGTGCCCATAACATCGTCTTAGCGCAGTCGCCTGAAAAGAAACTCACCCGCAGTATCTGCCTAGGCAAAAGTTTCACCGCACAAAAGAAAACAACCCCAATTTCGACAGACATTACTTGCGCTATTGTACACGGCTGCACCTGCGCTGGCACAACCGCGGACCCCTCGATTCACAGCAACGATGTCGGTTTTCCGGCATATGACACCAGGGAATTCAGTCTCGTTCACTGGAGTAAAGGGAACGAACTCACACGCGGGAAATACATCCGAGGAAGGCAGGAATTCCAACAAACAAAAAGGTAAACAAAGATCTTAATCACTCACATGTTGCAGAGGGCATCCAAACAGACCCGACAGCGTGATGTGGCATACCAGTTATCCTCAGATTGCCTCCCAGATGGAGAAGCACCCGGAGAACAAACAGTCGAATCCTGTAGGGACGCCCGGACGAATAGCAAATAACACACACTCCCAGATCGAACAATTTCTTCCGTTTGAACGAAAACTCCCGAAAAAACACAAATTCTGACGTCTGTCAGCTGATGTCAGATCCGGGGTACGTTCTACTGGTTGATGCGGCGCTCCCATTCGGCTGTCTTGCTGGTTGGGTAAAAGCTACCCCGGGGGAAAATTGATCCAGTGTCCGCTGGTCCAACAGGTGGCGATTATTGGAAAAGCACAGGACCGTGTTTTAATGGCAACAAAGCTACGAAAAGAGGCGTAAAATGAAAAAAAAAAAAAAAGCCATTACAAGGGTAACTCAAGGTTCTCCGAGACAACAGACCCCTCTTTGGAAAGGGAAAATTACGGTCAATCCGAGGAAATGGGTGACGAGGCCAAAGAAAAGGTGGACAAGAGGAAATCTTTCTAGGTCTAAGTGAGATGACAAGAGAGGATGACACGTCCACGTCTTTGATCAGTGGGCGTTTTGTTTACAAATGTGGGAAAAACCGCTTTTGTGGTTTATTTAGAAATGTTTAGGTTTTTCATGCGCGCTTGTTTATGACCCTGTAACAGTGTGGCTCTGTTATGAAATTCGTGGTGCAATATGAGGATTGCGTGTTAAAAGAAAATCAAAGGCGTGCGTCTTTACCAAAAACTAAAATTGAATTCTTTATTACGTAGTAATATGACATAGTAAAATACACAGAAACCAATGGTGCCTAATGGCAAGTAAAAAGGAGGAAAATAATCGACAGGTAGATGTCGTTGCGCTCACACGACCCCTTCTTGTAAAATTGACTCCTGACAATTTACTTCTCATGTGTAGTCGTGGAGCCATCTTGGTGGTTTTCGGGAGCTAACCGGTGCTGTATCCTTCCGGTCGACGATTTCCTCAATGTCTTCTTCTTTGTCACTATCTTCCATTTGATATACTGATGACCCGTCACTCGTAGAATATTGTTCAGTTGGCAGCTCTTCTTCATCGCCGGTACTTGTCTCGATGATGTTTTGTAATCCATTGTGAGTGTCAGTTAGCAGCTGATTGTTGTTTCTTTCTTTATATCTTTTTATCTGTCCGGTGTGAACGATTCTTATTATTTCTTGTCCAAGTTCATTGTACTTCCGAATTTTTATAACGTTGTCGCCGAGAATATTTGTTATTTTATATGGTGTCGGTTCATATGTTGGGCATAATTTGCTATTTTTATTTTGATTTAATGCTAGTACCAGATCCTCTTTCATGGTAAAGTTTAGTCTATGTTGATCGATACTGGTTTTTGCTTGACTTTGTTATTTGTTTAGATTTTCTATTGCTGTTTGGCAGGCTGAATTAAGTTGTGCAATTTGTTGTGGTCTATTGACTTGGCACTCTACCGTACCCAAAAGAAGTTCGTCCCGAATTCTGGCTTCGAATCCATGGAGCAGATAGAAGGGTGATTCTTGAAGTGACGAATGTTTGCTTGCGTTAATTGCTTGTACTATTTCAGGAATGTAAGATGACCAGTGTGCGATGTCCCTTTCGGAAATGTATTTTCGGAGAATTGAAGAGACTGTTTTAACTTCGCGCTCGATAAGTCCATTCGATTCGGGCCAATATGGTGGAGTCGTGCGACTTTGGATTCCGTAATCTTTGAAGAAATTTTGAACTTCGAGTGAGGTGAAGCTGGTAGCATTATCATTGGTGATGGTTTTCGGTGCGCCGTAAATTAGAATGATTCTGTTTTTTTATTAGGTTCGTAACGTGGCGCGAACTAACGTCGGGGACACATTTTGCAACAATGTATCGAGTTGTGTGATCAATTAAAATTAGAATATTTGTGTTACCTTTGTTGTCTTTTGGGAAGCCGCAGTGATCCATTGAAATAACGTCAAACGGTCTTTCCGGGATTGTTCTTGGTTTCAAAAGGCCCAGTCTCTTGGTGGTCCTGTGGTTAAATTGCTGACATGTGCTACAACTAGATACGTAATCCTTGCAGTCCTTAAAGTATGATGGCCAGAAATAGCGTTTGGATAGTTTTGAGAATGTGTTTTCATTGTCCATGTGTCCACTGTTGTCGTGACACATTTCCAGAATGGTTGTTTGAAGCGATTTCGGTATTTGGATGCATCCGTGGCCTTTATTGTCTTTGTGTATCAGGATGTTATTCTGGATGCAGTATTTTTCTTTGATTTTTTTGTCGTTTTTTGTATTAGAGTCTCTAGTTAGAATTTGTAATATTTCGTTGCATTCCGGGTCGTTGATTTGGGCTATTGAAATTCGCGATTCATCGTTTGATTTTAAAATTAGTTGGGCTATTGTATTTTCCGAAATTCTTGACAGTGCATCCGCGCAGATATTTTGTTTGGTTGATTTGTGTTTTATTGTGATTGTAAATCTAGGAGCCATCGCGCGAATTTACAATTAAATTTGCTGTTTTGTAATAAACAAGCGGTGGTCCAATTGTCTGTAATTATTGTGAATGATTTTAATCCGTATAAATAAATGTGAAATTTATTAGTAACCGCCCAGTGTACTGCTAGGCTTTCTATTTGGTTAATATGTAAATTTTGTTCACTATCGGCAAGTGCACGGCTAGCATATGCGATTACTACTTGCTGATTGTTTTGTTTTTGTAAAAGGATTGCTCCCAAGCCGGTTAATGATGCGTCAATTTGAACTTCCGTTGGACAATTATTCCTAAAATGTCCCAGTATTGGTGGAGATTTTAATTTTTGTTTTAAAATTTCGACTGCTGCTGCTGCTTCTTCTGTCCAGATGAATGGGGATGAATTATATGCGTTGCGGATTGGTAATGATATCTTTGAAAAGTCTTTGATGAACTTTCTGTGATGAGATGCAAATGCATGGAATGATTTAGCGTCTGTTTTTGTTTTGAAAATTTTGTTGTATCTGTCGATGGAGTTTGTACGGGAAGGATCTGGACGTATGCCGTGTGCTGAAATACCATAGCCCAAGAAGAATATTTCCATTTGGAAAAGCTGACTCTTTTGTAGAGAAATACGTAGTCCGCTTTTGATTATTCGTTTAAGTGCGTTTTCGAAATTTCTAATAGCCATGTCAATGTTCGGAGCTGATTGACCTACGTCGTCCATGTATGTAATAGTGTTTTCGGTGTTATCGAATGTTTGCTACATTATACGTTCCATGGTCTTTGGCGCATTGGTCAGTCCAAATGGCATTCTCATAAATTCGTATATACCGTCTTGAGTTATAAATGCTGTTTTGTGAATGTCCTCTGGTTTGACAGCAACCGTCATAAATGCTGTTTTAATGTCCATTGTGTTGAAAATTTGTGCATCCTGTTGAACCAGTTTCTCTATGATGTCGTCGATGTGTGGAGGTGGAAAATTATCTTTATATAATTTTTTGTTAAGCTGTGTATAATCTATTGTCAATCTGCGTGGGGTACTTGGATGATGAGGCTGGTTAACTATTACAACTGGAGAGGCATATTCAGATTGCGAATCTCTTGCAATGTTTAGTTTTTTCCAATTTTCTACTGTTTCGTTTATAAACTGGCGGTCGCTCCATGAATAGCGGTAGGGCTTTCTGCGAACTGGTATATCATCTACTGTACGTAAGGAATGTTGATCTATGGTGCAGTATCCTAAAATCTCATTGTCTGTCGAGAAGGCTTGTAAATTGTTGCTGACTATTTCTCGAAATTTTTGAATTTGTGTTGGAGATATAGATTTCGGAAATGTTGAGATTTGATGTTCGACTTCTTTTAGAATACATGGTGGTATAGTCTGGCTTTGTTTTAATATGCAGGAATTTATATTTGTGTGTGTGGTGTAGCCTGAGTTCGTATTTTGTTTTAATTGGACATCTCCGTTCGTTTCGACAGTTATGGTAATGTTATTGGCCTTTCTCCAATCGCTGCCGAGTATCAGTGGTATTGGTGCATTGTTTACCACCGCTACAGGACCAAATGTGCAACATATGTCGCCTACTGCAACGAATAGGTCAATTTGTCCTACAGGTCTACACTCATTGTCAATGGAAGTTATTGCTGAGCCTTCGTATTTTTGAACTGCATAATCAGGTGGTATAGAACGACGATCGATTACTGACTGTTCAGCACCGCTATCGATAAGAGTGGAAATAGGTTTTCCATCGAATGCATAGGCATCTACGATGGGTAAGCCTCGATCACCACCTTTTGACTTCAATGCGCAGTTTGCTTGTTTTGGAGATGGTTTATTTGGGCAGTTGCTCAGTGAATGACCAGTTCTATTGCATGTGTAACAGGGTATTGGACATTGCGAAACGGGGTGTTGACCTTTTTTACAGCGTGGGCATACATAAGTATTTATTTTTGTATTTTCTGTGTATGCTGGTTTCTTGAAATTATTGTCTGTAAAGGACTGTGGCGTTCTAGTGTTGCGATACATTGTTGTTGTGTTGTGGAACTGTTTGCTGGTGTGTTTTGTGTCATCGTCAAGTTTTTGCCCCAGTTCGAATAGTTCGGTTATGGTCGAAGGTGTGCCAATGCGTAGAATACGGCGGTCTGTATTGTCAGCAACACCCTCGAGTAAATACGCAATTTGATCTTCCGTAGGAATATTTACATTCTTTGGGGGCTTAGAAATAATATCTAACTTACTGCTGAAGTACTGGATTATAGATTCGTTCGGCCGTTGGATACGTGCATTTACTCTGTCATTCCATTCGCGTAATGTTGGTGTCTTTATGAATCGTTTCCTGAATGAATTGAGCCATATATTCCAGTCGTCCCTTGAATCGCCTTCGAAGTTCTGCCAGTTTCTTGCAATGCCCGTTAATTTGCTGGTGCAGAATACTAATTTAACCTCGTCACTCCATCCGTTTATTTTTGCGGCTTTTTCGATGGATTTTATGAATTGCTCGGTGGAGTTGCTATCTTCCCCGTTGCATTCCAAAATCGTTTGCGTCATGTCTGGGTTGATGACGACAGTCTGAATAACTGCTGGACAAGTCCCTACCGAACTAGAAGTACCTGCTGATGGTTCGATTTTCCTTGCTTTAAGGGTAGATAGGATTTTATTGTGTTTGATTATGATTTGAATTAACTCATCTTTTGTTGTTGCTGTTGTTTCCAGTCCTCTTGATTTGACTTCTGTTTGGAGTGCATCCTTCGTGAACTGGTTCAGAATTTCTGCGTCGATGGTCGTTTCTAAGAGTTGCTGGACGAGAGACATTTTGTTGTCGGGTGTTGGTTGTTTCTTTATTGTATGTAGGTTGAGATACCGGCTGCGCCATGTAACAGTGTGGCTCTGTTATGAAATTCGTGGTGCAATATGAGGATTGCGTGTTAAAAGAAAATCAAAGGCGTGCGTCTTTACCAAAAACTAAAATTGAATTCTTTATTACGTAGTAATATGACATAGTAAAATACACAGAAACCAATGGTGCCTAATGGCAAGTAAAAAGGAGGAAAATAATCGACAGGTAGATGCCGTTGCGCTCACAGACCCTTACATCAAAAGGGTTCTCAAATCCCAAAATTTTGTTGACCTGGATAGCAAGGGTCTTACATAAAAGCCACATTTTGAAGCCATAAGAAGTTACTTGAGATTCTTCAGGTCCTGACTTAACAACTCGTTAAAAATGGGAAAAGTCGCGGAAACCACAAAAGAGAAACGATCTGAAATAATCACTTATCTTAAAGAATACAAAGCGCAGGGGGAAGATGCTTCGCAGTTGAATTTATGAAAGTGCTGTGTTCAACGTGCCATTGAACGACACGGAGGAAAAACCACGGTCAGGACTGCCTAGAGGTAGAACTAAACACGAGGATCGGCTAATAATCACAACAGGCAAACGAAGTGGACGAAAAACAGCATCCGAAATACGCCCCGAAATAAATGAAACACGGAATAAACCGCTGTCCTTGTCAACGGTTAATGAAGATTAAGACATGCTGGATTATTTGGGCTAGTTTCTGTTCGAAAAGCCCTGCTGCGACCACAAGATAAGCAGAAAAGGTTAGAATGGGTCAAAAAGCATAAAGACTGGAAGAAGACCACAACAGAATTTTATAGAGCGATGAATCCAAGTTCGAGGTATTTGGCACAAAACAGAGAGTTTTCGTTCGACGCAGTGTAGAACAAAAGATGCTACTAGACTGTGTGGTTCCTACCGTCAAGCATGGAGGCGGTTCTATTATAGTCTGGGGATGTTCCTCTTCAAGTGGAGTCGGAGATCTGGCTCAACTGATTGGAAAAATGAATAAGGAGGCATACAGAACCATATTGGAAGGAAATGCTGTTTCCTCTGCACAATGCTAATTGGCGAATGATCCGTATTTCAAGGAGAACGATCCTAAACCCACGTCAAGACTTTGTCAAGACTACCTGAAATAGAGGGAAGATGAAGAAATCTTACAAATCATGATTTGTAAGATTGCCGCCGTAATCACCAAATTTAAACTCTATAGAGCTGTTGTGGGAGTAACTAGATAAAAGGGTCTGGGATCAATGCCCATCATCAGAATCTGCGTTGTGGAATATACTATTGGATTGCTGGAGCAATATACCACAGGCAACAAATTAAAAAACTGAAAGCAATAATTTCAAGAATTGTAAAAAAAAACAGTAATCGGGTGTAAAGGTGGCTTGTCCGACGAAAAGCCTGTTTAAGTAATTTTTTTTTCTTTCTAATAAATTCCTTTGTGTTAAGAACAATATGAAAATATTTTTCATCTTATTTTAGTTTCGTATATGTTCCCCGTTCATTTTACATTATTACTATTCTAGTAAAGAGTTTTTTCCGATGTTAGATTTTCTTTTTCCTTCGAGTACTGAGGGCGGCCTCAAACTTTTGGTTTGCATTGTATATACCTATATTAATTAACAAACAATACTTCCCTTAAGTTATACGAGTATAATAACTTTTTAATATCAGAATAAGCGTTTGTTTGCTTTCTCTCACCGTTTCTGATGGGAACTGTTATGAGCTAGGGGCAGGCCATGGAGGTATCTTCAGTGTGGGTGAAGGGGACGGTGGCACGCACGCGGTTTCACGGCTTAACTCGTCGGACGGGGCTGGTTCTTGTCTCCCATCACTCTCACACCACCTGCTCAAACACAAAAAAAATCATGCCATATGTGTATTAAAAAAGAACCTAATAGAGAAGAATAAAGCTAACCTAATTAGACTACGGACGGACTTAAAAAATGATAGGACAGAAGACAGGAGAAGAAGGAGAAGCTCAAGGGCTTATGCCCACATCCCGGAGAAAGAAGGGTATGCCAGATCTAACCTAAACCTAACTATTCTTAACTAAACCTACTCTACTCTAAAACTTACGATAAGCCCTAACCTTTACTTAAACTAACTTATAACTATTCTATTCTAGCCCTATACTACGGCATCTGTATTCCCTTGTCTCTCCCGGATGTGGGTTCGTCTCGTTACAGAGACGTGCCAGGTGTTGATGGCACCAGGATGGCCAACCCACCCTTGTGTCTGAAAGGCACAACCTTCGCCATCTTCTTGGCCAATATTCACTGGAGATGGCCCCTAATGCCTCAATCCAGCCACTATGGTCTCATGTGCTCTACGTTACGTGCGTATGGTCGTCGCGTATGGTCCTTGTCCAGTCAGTATAGTCGTCCGGTCAAGTCATCGTCACACCTGGTCAGCGAAAGGACGGCCTTCCCATTCCCCCACACACTATCGTTGCACACAAAATTTTCACCGGCACATCACTAATATGATATTATGAACACCAAACTTTCATCATCATACATTTAGCTTTATTCGTATGATCTCTTCGGATCTCAAAATTATGCACGTAATTCTATCAAAGAAATTTCATTAAACTAAATTAAAATTAGCCTAACCTATCCTACGTATCAAAAAAAATTCTGTTCTTAACACTAAAATAAAACTAAAAAAAACTATTCATAAAAAAAATCAACAAAATTTACTCACGGTTTCTTTGTCCCCCGTTGTCCTGCCGGCAGCACAAGAAGAGATGTAGATGCTGATGCTCCAGCTATATTCTCGCGAACCAAATACAAGATTGTTAAGCACAGAACTTTTGTTATCCCTAACCTTACTTTACACTCGATTGACAAAAGAAAATCTTCAGGAAAAAAAATACTAAACTAAAAACTCAAAAGAAAAAAAACTACTTTAAACTAAAAAACTTCTGGTGATTCACTGCACTAATCGTTGCACCAAAAAAAAAATGCTGCTCCCTCGTTGGTCTCTGATACTGCTGCGGTGACAATGGTACGGAACACTTAGGGCGGAGCACCTCGCTTCAGTTCCCTGGGTGGCCTTTCCTCCTTGCTGTACCTTAGTATGCCACTTGGGGATTACCGTTAGGTTGGCTGGTATTTGCCGGATTACCTTACGGTCCCCACTAGCCGTTGTTACAAAAAAAACGGGGCCTATCAAAAAAAATCACTGCAGAGGCTTGGGTATGGCAGCTCGACCCAAGTCCTGGAAATTCGCCAGAAGTTACACAGGTCAGGTAATTTGGCTCGTCAAAATAGATTTATGTATACACCTACCTCTGCTATTCGCCCCGGGTCCTCTACTCGAAGAATACTATAATATTACCACCAATAGTATATTATGGTCCCTCCGCACCTTTTTTCTTTTTTTTTCTCTGTCTTCTATAAAAGAATATTTTTTTTTCTAATACCCTTTTAGTCAATTTTCACTTACCCGCAAAAATCAAAAAAGAAGGTTCCTTCCCTTTATTTTGTGTGTCACTGTCTGTTGCTTTTTCCACTATCTGTATTGTCGGGTCATCGACCGTTCTCGATTGAATTAATCAGAAAAGTGATCAACGGTCGGTGCACGTTTGCTCTAGTTTCTTATCTTTCTTGATTTTTTTTTCTCTTTATCATGGTCGTTGGCTACGTTTCTCTTCGTTCATCTATGTCTTCTCTGTCTCCCTCTGTGTCATGTCGGTCGTCCTTGTCAGCGTCCCTAATGCTTTCAGAACATTGGAAAAGGGAAATTCCCTTTGCCAATATCCTTCGTCAAGATGATAATACTTAGATATAACACTTTAATAAATTAATACATTCACCTAAATTCGAACAATAAAATAATACAACATACCTTACATTAACATAACTAACCTACCCTAATCAACCTCAAATCTATTTACTAATGACAAACTACGTAAATTACTACAAACGGAACGTATAACATTTTTAAATAGGGATCTTTTCCATTTCCCTTCGGTTTTTCGTTTTGAAGTTTTCTCTTTCGTCGAATTTCTTTCCAAGAGGGAGAGCTTAACTGTGTGTGAACAGGACCACTAGCGTGTACGTTTATGTCAAAACAAATCCCATTTCTTCATTTCGCGTTTATACACGATGTACGGGCGAAGTGTTTTTTTTTTTATTTTGTTTTGTTTCTTTTTTTTTATTGTTTTTTTTTCTCTTTGTAAAATTAACTGCCGCGATCGTTTTCCTTGCGATAACCTGAACCTCTTTCGGGTGGATTGTCCCTGGTAAGCGGAACTACCACCAAAGTTCCCGAATTTGTGCTGTTAAGTGGAGGACGGTACACGGACGACCCACAATGATAACTTCCCAAGGCTTACCTGGGCAGGAATCCATACCAGTGGTCATAGTCCGCATCGTTGGACACCATTCCTTGTGGCCGGTGGGGATGGCTTTTCGGCTCGTCTCCACTATGGATGTGGATCTGCGGTTAGTATCTATACTATCTATGTATATCATTTCTTCTGCAAGTACACTTGCCTTTGATTTTGTTTTGTGTTTGAGTTGTGGGCTTGACGACTAGTGTCGCCTTTGGTGACTGGTGGCACATTTGGTGGCTAGCGTCGCCTCAACCAAACAGATCTACATATATATTTTTCTATTTTATATATATATATATTTTTTACCTATTTTTTTTTATTGTTTTGTGTGTATGTTTTGAACGTGTTGTGGTCTCTACGGCCTCGTAACATAATCGACGACAGTGTCTGAGTGGTCGTGAGGACACTGGCCTCGTAAAGAAAATTGGCCTGTAGTGACTGCGGTATCCCTTCGTACCCTTCGCGCGTTTGTAGGCCGACTAACGTGTGGCAAGGGCCCACGCCCTGGGTTTAAGGGTCTCGTGTTGCACAGACTGGCCGGGCTATAGGACTTTATTAGCTCTGCTCATCCCATTATTGTAAGGTGCCTGAAGTGTGGCCTATATGTGTGTGCATGTGTGTGTGTGTGCTTGTGGTTTTGGTGCTGTTATAATTATATGTAATTCGAGAGGCACGTTAGTTTAACCTTTACAATATACCGTGTATCTTGAGTGTGTTATCTACATGAGAGGTACTATGCTACACCAATAAATCTAAAAAAGTAAATTGCTCTACTAATAAATAAACATTTCTAACAATGACTAAATAAACTTTATATATAAATAAATAAATAAATCTGTAACTATATAAATAATTCTATAGATAAATATACTCTATGACTAACTATAAATCTCTCTGAATAAATAAATACATCTCTATAAATACATATCTACTTCTATAAATAAATAAATAACTCTATGGATAAATAAATAACTATGGATAAATAAATAACTCTCTATAAATAAATAAATAAACTATGCCTCCAAATAAATAATAAACTATCTCTATAAATAAATAAATATGTATATCACTACTTATAAACTATCATGACTATAGCAACGACAGCTCATGTGCGTCAGGTATATCACAGTTTTTTTTTTGTCCCTCATACGTGAAGGTCTTTGGCATGAAACTTGCCCACCACTTCACCTCTCTGGTTGCCTACTTCGTACAGAGAGTTGCCGATCACCGTCAAGATCACCGATGGTAAGAACTTCGGGCCTAGTTTGGCATTATAACCGTCAGGTAGGCTACTTTGTTTGAAGTTACGCCTATAGACGGTTTGCCCTACGGCGTATTTAACCTCTCGGCTTCTTGTGTTGTAGACTTTGGTGGACTTTTGATGTGTCAGTCTTAGATTCTCAAAAATTCTGTCTCTAATTAAAGCTAACTTATCAGTCTTATTTTCAATGTGTGCCCTTGGGTCCTTGATCATGTCCAGTCTGCGCAGGCCTTCATAGGCACTAGCATGCTGCACCATGGGTATCCCGAATACGGCGTAATAGGGCGAATGCCGCAATACTGACATGTAGGTCCCAGTTCTTCTGGTCCCCCGTCAATATACGACCATAATTGGGCCAGTAAGGAACGGTTAACCCTCTCGGAAGCATTTGCCTGAGGAAAGTAGAACGCGGTGCGAATGTGTTTGACCCCATATTTGCTTAGCAAGCTGGAAAACAATTCTGAAACGAATTGTTTCCCGTTGTTTGAATGAATAAGTTCGGGGACACCAACGACTTGGAAAACTACCTCAGCTGCCGTTGCTCTGCGGATAGGCCGCAATAAAACATACTTGCTAAAATGATCTAAGACTATAAATATGTGTGTATGTCCTGTCTTCGTTCGTGGGTATGGTCCTAAGAAGTCGATGTAGAGGCGTTGAAAAGGTCGTTCGGTAATCGTTTGTTGTCCCAACGGCGGTCGGGATACCACGTTTAGTGATTTGCTGCACTTACAGGTTACGCACGCTTTAACGTAAGCCTGTACATCTGATGCCATACCTGGCCAGAAGCACTTCTGTCTCAACTTCGCTAACGTCTTGCTTATTCCCCAATGTGATACAGCAGGAGAATCGTGAGCAGATTGTAAAAGACTACCACGCAACTCCTTCGGTACCCAAAGCTTCCATGCCCGATCTTCTTGCAGATCGTCACCTGTCCGTAATCCGTTTGTAGACAAATCCGTCGGACACACATACGTCTGGTAGTTTGTCTTTGTTCATGTCGACTGTCTTCCTTAATTCGTCATATTCCCCCGCAGTGAAGTATGGCGAACTAAGGTCTACCTCTAACATTATCGTATCGGAAGTGAGCCCCTCCATATGGACACGCGAGAGAGTATCAGGGACTACGTTCTGGACACCCTTCCTATGTTCGATCACGAAGTCAAAACCCTGAAGCTTCAGGCTCTATCTGGCCAATCGACCAGACAGATCCTTCTGAGTCATCAACCACTTCAAACTTGCGTAGTCAGTGATTATAGTGAATGGTAATCCTTCCACATAGGCCCTTAACTTCTTTACTGACAGAACAGCCGCATAGCATTCAAGTTCCGTCACACTGTAATTTCGCTGAGCGGAGTTAAGCTTCTGGGACATGAATGCTATTGGTCGTTCGTTTTTCTCGGCATCTATTTGGAACAACACACTCCCCACACCAGACGTCGAAGCATCACATTGTATGTAGAAGTGTTTGGTGAAGTCCGGATTTGTCAGTATCGGCGCTGTCACCAAGGTAGACCAAGAGGTCATCAAGGTAGACAAAGACATTCTCTTTCAGCAGAGAGGGAATGACCTTGTCCATCAGCCTGTACATTCTCTGGGCGGCATTGCACAGTCCGAACGGCATAACCGTGAACTGATATAGCGGCCGTCCAGGGACTGTGAAGGCTGTTTTCTCCCTCGACTTGTTCTCCAGAGGAATCTGCCAGAAAGCATCATTCAGGTCAATGGCCGATATGAATCGTCTATCCTGAAGTCTGCTCAATAGACCCTCGATGTGGGGAAGCGGATAAGCGTCCTTTTTGGTGACTGCGTTTATTTTTCGCGAGTCCAGACGAAGTCTATTTTTGCCGGGTTTCCGCACTAACACAACTGGAGAGCTCCATGCGCTGTTACTCTCTTCGATGACTCCGAGAGAAATCATTCGGTCGAGTTCATCAAAAAGCAGCTTCTGAATTGCTGGCGAGATCGGGTAATGCCTCTGTTTAATGGGAATTTGCTCATCATCCACCTCGATAACATGCTTTTCGAGGGAGGTCTTACCCACACCTTGCACTCCAAACGATGGGAACAGTTGCTTGATTCTTTCCAGTTGTGCTGTTTGTGCGGGTGACAATGTCTGGACAGGAGAACTCTCTACCGTCGGAGATGGAGTGTCGAGTTCGTCAATAATATGAGGAGCGACCTTAAAAGCGCTCCAAAAATCTACCCCTAAATACAGTTGCTGTTGCAAACTAGGAACAATATTCAGCTCCATTTCTTGGGTTTTGCCACCCCATGAAACAATAGTTGTAAAACGTCCTTGTATCCGTTGGTGGTTCCCGTCCGCGGTCCTAATGTCTGTTGCCATCTTAGTTAACGTTACGTTCGTCCTAGCTATGAACTCGAGTGCACCTTTCCCCAAACAGCTAATAGTGGCTCCACTATCTAATAGCCCTAGAATCTCCTCTCCTTTTATTCTCACTTTTGTATAGGGCCTATTATCGTCCGAAGTACATATCACAGGTGCTTCTATTTGATTCTTTCGTCGTCTATATGTTGCAACCTTTTCCCTTAGCCTATGTATCTTTCTAAAGTTTCGGAGATTTGAAGGTCGTGCTATCTCTTCTCCGAAAATTCATCGTCTAGCTTCTTCGTACTCTTGCAGTCGTCTGTGGAGGCTCTTTCTCGGAGGGATCTCCTCCTTCGACCATTTGGGTCCCTCTTCAAGATTTGGACTGCCCCGGTTTGTCCTGATTCTCCGGGAGTGCAGACGCCATCGACGAGTGATTCCCGGACGCACCGCCGACCTTCAAGTTTCCCTGACACTTCGGACAGTTGAAGGCGAAGTTACCCTGCGCACAACTGAAACATGTCAGGGTGTGAAACGAGGAGGGACATGCTGGTGGGGTTTGTTCCGTACTACTAGTCAAGTCTGTCCTGTTCGTAAAGGCGTTTGTTATTCTGTTAGTAGGGTCTGTGTAAGTAGTTTGTTGGTCTGTTCGTTCTTTTGTTCTGGAGTGCTGCCACTTCAAAATCTTCGTCCTCTACCTCACCCAGCATGCCTCTCCGTAAACTACGGTCTCCTTTGTCGTCAGCTATTTCGTTGGCGGTGCATCTCATCCTAGAATTTCTCGCCACCATGTGCTTTTCGGCACGTCTACACTCCTCCCTCAGCTCCTGTGTACTCCTGATGGTGCACCCGAATATCAGTGTAGCTACAATGTCTTTAATGTTTTGTCTGAGTATGGCTACCAAGTCGTCTTCGTGTGGTCGAATCTTCATCTGCAAGGTCAAAGTTCGTATGTCGCTGTAGAAGTCGTCAAACGTTTCATGGGGTTGCTGTCTTCTGTCCATTATTGTCCTTATGATTTCGTGGTCTCGTTGTTGATGTTTGAACTGGCTTACCAGTTCCGTCTTTAAATCAAAATAGTTGAGCAGTTCATCGCCTTCATTCTCCTGCATATACTCCCAGTACCACTTTTCCGCAGGCCCTGACACTAAGTGGTGGAAGTTTTCGAAAAGCTGCTCTTCTGTCAACCCATATTTTCTTCTGAGAGTCTCTACCCGGAACAAGAAGCTTTCTACCGACATCGATTTCGACGAACCATCAAACTTAACCCCCCACTTGTAAACTTCTACCGGCTTTCCAAGACTTGGCGTGACAGAAGGCGTGAGCCTAATGGTCCTCATTAGGCTCACGCCTCCTGTCTTGTCTAGGTATGGAGCTAGGTCTGTTGAACGTCGGAGTCTCCATTCGCACAAGATAGCTAATGTCAAATAGGTCTTTTGGTCTTAGCGTTTGTCTGTTTGTCTGGCCACCCGTTTGTCCGTCTGTCAGTCGTGGAGCTTGTCTCTCTGTTTGCCGTGGTGCTTCCTTCTGCTGAATGGCTCCTCTTTCCAGGTCGCAGATCTTATTTTGTAGCAGGCTCATATTGGCTTGGAAAGTCGCCACTACATCGCTCATTCTCTCGGCGAAGACCAGCATGATCTGCTTCTCGCTTTTCTGTACAGCTGAAGAAACCACTTCTTGAAACATTCGAGACATTCTCCGGTCCTCTTCTCTCACATTGGGTAGATTGAAGTCTATATCGTTACGTTCTTGTCGTAGACCTTCAATACCGACTGCCCCTACCCAGGGGCGTGGGGTGAAATTTCAAGAGAGGGAAGCCGAACAAATTTTAAGTAAAATGTTTTATTCAAGACTTACCATTTTGGTGCTTATTCGAAACAGAGACTTAAGATATGCAATCTAAGCCAACTTTGTTATACTTTAAGTCATTGGAATTTACGTAGACAATGAGCTCATCGCATAAAAAAAGTGGCTTCAAAAGATGCCGTTCTGGGCAAAGTAATCTATATAAGTTATTGATAACTCGGAGCGTTGTTAAATATAAACAATTTAGAAATTACAATTATGTACTATCTATTTGTACTCTAAAGCTATCCTACGATTCTTTTTTACGAATTCTGCTAAAACTCTTTCATAAAAATTTTAGTTATTTTTAATTTCTAAAAGAAGGTGCTTTTCGATAGATAAAAGTGCCAGGTCTGAGAGTCTTTCTTCTTTTTGGGAATTTCTTAAGTAAGTGTGGATTCTTTTTAAAGTCGAAAAAGATCTTTTGACAGAGGCCACAGTCATAGGCAGGGTTAAAAAGATTTCACACAATGTTAGAGCTTGAGAATAAGTATCTGTAAGCATTTCCGTATTAAAATGCTTATGAAGTTGAAAAACCTCAAGCTTTTTAATTAAGTGAAGGGGTAGTGTATACAACTTTGAATTCCTTTTTTTGAAGTAGTAAAATTAAAAATTCCATGAAATAGGGTAATTAAAGAAGATATTTTGTAATCCGGCATTGAATTAGAAAAATATTCGTATTTTGATTTGTTTAATAAATCAAGGAAAATATATGAACTAAATGAACTATACCTATTCTTAATCTGACTTGTAACATTATCTATAATTGCTACAAAAATTCGGCTATAATTTGTATTTGAATCTCTATAAAGTAGTCGGCGTTTGCGTGGAGGTTCTGAGCAGTTATTTACGCTCTCATCGATTGAGTCAAATGAGTTTAAAAATTCAGAATGAATCCATGACTCAAAACCCTCGATCTCTTGCTTCGCAAGCTCTATGTCTTCTCTGCAATTGAATAAGACGTTCACTATACGCCATCGAATCTCTGATACCCCGGAGTGCCAGCTCTTGTTTTCCTTGAAGAACTACAGTGTATATGAAACGCTTCATTAAATCGCGATTGCGATCAACTTTTTTATTATGAGCCTCGTAAGAATTCCATAATGAAGTCTCTATGCGATATTCGCCAAATTCACGCAAATGCAAGCAGCTGCGTATATGCTTTTCCGTTTCAATATGTTTTTTGGAATAATTAATAAAATTGTTTATATCAAAGAAACCTGTGTGACTCCAAACACTAGGAGAATTAGAAAAAAGAAAACAAGGGAAACAAAACATTCTATTTAATTGCAACTGCCAGTCAGCCATGGATGCTTTTTGTAAAAAGACTCATGAAAATGTTTCTGATAGCCATCCTTTCGCATATAATCAATTTTCATTTATGGTGTCGAGCGACCTAGTTCTATAACGTTTTTTTTTACCAAAAAGAAAGCTTACTGAACTCGTGGGTTTCTTTTAGAAGAAAATCAGTTTAACAACACTCAAAATAAACTAGAGACATCTTGTCTAAGAATAATAAGAATGTTCAATGGGGCTCCTCTTGAGTAGATTTATAATTACTTACTTGGTATATAGCTAATAACTATTCACTTAGCTCACTCACTATTTTATAATAATTTAATAATTTAAAACACTATCTTAACTACCAATATGTAATTGCTAAATTTTTAAAATTTTCTAATAATTAGCAGTCACAAAAATCAAAAAAATTTGCATCCAAATTTTTAATAACCTCAAACTCCGTTCGAATAACTACATCACCCAATTACTCGATATTCGTCGGCTTATTTTGTGGCCTTCAATAAAAAAGAAAAAACTCCTTCGAACTAAAACCTTTCTGCTCCACCAATGTTCATGCACAAAAGCCGAGAAATCGCGGGTTATTTTCCTCATAAGCGAATGTATGTTAGACAAAGAAATCGCAAATAAACTTCTACTATATGCCAGAAAGGAATAGAGTTGAAAGTTCGTACTGTGAAGAAATGAATGCATAAGCCGGAAAATGTACGGCTTCTCAAAAAAATTCATTGCACCCTCTCTCGCTAGAGGATTTCATACTTGTCTCGCCTATGTGTGCGAATTTGTGTATGAGTAAAAATGAATAAACAACCGAAGTGGTCGCAGCATTTCATCTTCGAGCGTGTATAATGTTATGAAAAATGGATTGATGAACAAATAATTGAATGTGATGGTTGGCAAGTAGCAAAATAAAAATTTTTGATATTTGAAAAGGGAAGCCGGAAGGAATCGGCTTGTATGGACGCCACGCCACTGCCACTGCCCGTGCCACATTTTCTGTGTTTTCTGTCTGAGTTGTTAGGCTGAACCGTTCTTGTCGTCTATAGTCTACCCCTGGGATCCCTGTCGGAGTAGAAGTCTGTCTGTCGTGGTCTGTCTGTCCATCCCTAGTCTGTAGCTGTTCCCGCCCCGATTCTTTCTGAATCACCAACAGCGAGGGCGGGGCTACTTTCACAGTTTTTGCCGTGTTCGTTACTGCACGTAATCGTTCGAATGTGCTTGTCCCGTCCCTAAATTTGGGTCCCAGTATTAGAGTTCGTGGACTGTTACGTTTAAGTCTTGTGTTGATTCAGTCCACGTAGCGGGGCATCTGTCGGCCTGGTTTGTCATTTGGTCCTGTCCTTGTCTCTGTGCCATTTGCCGAGTAAACCTACGTTCACTCGCGCACTGAAACGAGGTGCCTTTGGGAACCGCGCTCTGTTCTTTACCCCTATCTGCCATTATTTGAGCGTTCAAAACCTCTACTAGTTATTCAAAAAAACAAAAAACTTCACGTATCAGAACTCTAAAAAAAATAACTATGTAATCCAAAAAAAAAAAAATTATAGTAAGTGTTATAAGGAAAATTCTACCAGAATATGCACCTAAGAAATTCAAAAAATTAAAAGAAAACCAAAAACCAAGATTCTAAAACTCAATTCAAACGCTGAAAAACAAAATAATAAAAATAAAAAGCTAAAAGAAAACTAAAATACTACTAAAGAAAATCCAATAAATGAATCAAAAAAACTAGCAATAAATGAATCAAAAAAAACTCCAATTAAACTGTGAATAAAAAAAATAATCGTATTTCGACATTCAATTTTTCAAATGATGTGCGATGGTGTGTGAATTCATGGTCGGGTTCTCCAGTAACCATTCCGCTGACTAACCAAGTTCGTTATTTACGTCTACGAGTCTATTGTACGTTATATGTCCTTGTCTACTTGTGGCTGGGTCTCTTGGACTAGACGAGTGTTGGCATAAATCCCTTCTGTCATTACCACTTCTAGCCATCAGGTAGACTCCAACAGCTGGCTGGCTAGGACTTTCAGAATATACTCCAACACGGTTATAGCTTCAAGACCTATACTCACGCCTCACCGATGGTCTGGCAAAAGCCTTGACCCTTGGACAGCAGCTTTGCATTAGGAGTTTCCACCCTAACCTACTCTTTATTTCTTCCTAGACCTCCAACTACCTCACGAGATCCTCTGGCTTTTAACCCTAAGATTGGATAGCTGTCTTTGGCCTAAGATGAAACAAAGAATTTGATCAGCCCTTAAACCGAAAGTAAGACAGGAAAGTAAAATTGTTTATAAAAGAGGAAAATATACTAATTCGCGAATGAGGCAGATTGATATGAATCCAAGGTGACGACTTTCGAAGAGAGAAAATCGTCCCCTTGGAGTCGCAATCTGGCCTCTAAAACCGTTCGATAACGTTGGGCGCCATTGTTATGAGTTAGAGGCAGGCCACGGAGGCATCTTCAGTGTGGGTGAAGGGGACGGTGGCACGCACGCGGTTTCACGGCTTAACTCGTCGGACGGGGTTGGTTCTTGTCTCCCATCACTCTCACACCACCTGCTCAAACACAAAAAAAATCATGTCATATGTGTATTAAAAAAGAACCTAATAGAGAAGAGAAAAGCTAACCTAATTAGACTACGGACGGACTTAAAAAAAGATAGGACAGAAGACAGGAGAAGAAGAAGAAGCTCAAGGGCTTATGCCCACATCCCGGAGAAAGAAGGGTATGCCAGATCTAACCTAAACCTAACTATTCTAAACTAAACCTACTCTACTCTAAAACTTACGATAAGCCCTAACCTATACCTAAACTAACTTACAACTATTCTATTCTAGCCCTATACTACGGCATCTGTATCCCCTTGTCTCTCCCGGATGTGGGTCCGTCTCGTCCCAGAGACGTGCCAGGTGTTGATGGCACCAGCATGGCCAACCCACCCTTGTGTCTGAAAGGCACAACCTTCGCCATCTCCTTGGCCAATATTCACTGGAGATGGCCCCTAATGCCTCAATCCAGCCACTATGGTCTCATGTGCTCTACGTTACGTGCGTATGGTCGTCACGTATGGTCCTTGTCCAGTCAGTATAGTCGTCCGGTCAAGTCATTGTCACACCTGGTCAGCGAAAGGACGGCTTTCCCATTCCCCCACACACTATCGTTGCACAAAAAATTTTCACCGGCACATAACTAATATGATATTATGAACACTAAACTTTCATCATCATACATTTAGCTTTATTCGTATGATCTCTTCGGATCTCAAAATTATGCACGTAATTCTATCAAAGAAATTCAATTAAACTAAATTAAAATTAACCTAACCTATCCTACGCATCAAAAAAAATTCTGTTCTTAACGCTAAAATAAAACTAAAAAAAACTATTCATAAAAAAAATCAACAAAATTTACTCACGGTTTCTTTGTCCCCCGTTGTCCTGCCGGCAGCACAAGAAGAGATGTAGATGCTGATGCTCCAGCTATATTCTCGCGAACCAAATATAAGATTGTTAAGCACAGAACTTTTGTTATCCCTAACCTTACTTTACACTCGATTGACAAAAGAAAATCTTCAAAAAAAAAATACTAAACTAAAAACTCAAAAGAAAAAAAACTGCTTTAACTAAAAAAATTCTGGTGATTCACTGCACTAATCGTTGCACCAAAAAAAAATACTGTTCCCTCGTTGGTTTCTGATACTGCTGCGGCGACAATGGTACTGAACACTTAGGACGGAGCACCTCGCTTCAGTTCCCTGGGTGGCCTTTGCTCCTTGCTGTACCTTAGTATTCCACTTGGGGATTACCGTTAGGTTGGCTGGTATTTGCCGGATTACCTTACGGTCCCCACTAGCCGTTGTTACAAAAAAAACGGGGAATATCAAAAAAAATCACTGCAGAGGATTGGGTATGGCAGCTCGACCCAAGTCCTGGAAATTCGCCAAAAGTTACACAGGTCAGGTAATTTGGCTCGTCAAAATAGATTTATGTATACACCTACCTCTGCTATTCGCCCCGGGTCCTCTTCTCGAAGAATACTATAATATTACCACCAATAGTATATTATGGTCCTTCCGCACCTTTTTTCTTTTTTTTTTCTCTGTCTTCTATAAAAGAATATTTTTTTTTTCTAATACCCTTTTAGTCAATTTTCACTTACCCGCAAAAATCAAAAAAGAAGGTTCCTTCCCTTTATTTTGTGTGTCACTGTCTGTTGCTTTTTCCACTATCTGTATTGTCGGGTCATCGACCGTTCTCGATTGAATTAATCAGAAAAGTGATCAACGGTCGGGGCTCGTTTGCTCTAGTTTCTTATCTTTCTTGATTTTTTTTCTCTTTATCATGGTCGTTGGCTACGTTTCTCTTCGTTCATCTATGTCTTCTCTGTCTCCCTCTGTGTCATGTCGGTCGTCCTTGTCAGCGTCCCTAATGCTTTCAGAACATTGGAAAAGGGAAATTCCCTTTGCCAATATCCTTCGTCAAGATGATAATACTTAGATATAACACTTTAATAAATTAATACATTCACCTAAATTCGAACAATAAAATAATACAACATACCTTACATTAACATAACTAACCTACCCTAATTAACCTCAAATCTATTTACTAATGACAAACAACGGAAATTACTACAAACCGAACGTATAACATTTTTAAATATCTTTTCCATTTCCCTTCGGTTTTTCGTTTTGAAGTTTTCTCTTTCGTCGAATTTCTTTCCAAGAGGGAGAGCCTAACTGTGTGTGAACAGGACCACTAGCGTGTATGTTTATGTCAAAACAAATCCCATTTCTTCATTTCGCGTTTATACACGATGTACGGGCGAAGTTTTTTTTTTTTTTTTATTTTGTTTTTTCTTTTGTTTTGTTTCTTTTTTTTTATTGTTTTATTTTTCTTTGTAAAATTAACTGACGCGATCGTTTTCCTTGCGATAACCTGAACCTCATTCGGGTGGATTATCCCTGGTAAGCGGAACTACCACCAAAGTTCCCGAATTTGTGCTGTTAAGTGGAGGACGGTACACGGACGACCCACAATGGTAACTTTCCAAGGCTTACCTGGGCAGGAATCCATACCAGTGGTCATAGTCCGCATCGTTGGACACCATTCCTTGTGGCCGGTGGGGACGGCTTTTCGGCTCGTCTCCACTATGGATGTGGATCTGCGGTTAGTATCTATACTATCTATGTATATCATTTCTTCTGCAAGTACACTTGCCTTTGTTTTTGTTTTGTGTTCGAGTTGTGGGCTTGACGACTAGTGTCGCCTTTGGTGACTGGTGGCACATTTGGTGGCTAGGGTCGCCTCAACCAAACAGATCTAGATATATATTTTTCTATTATATATATATATATATATATATTTTAAATATTTTTTTTTTGTTTTGTGTGTATGTTTTGAAAGTGTTGTGCTCTCTACGGCCTCGTAACAGAATACAAATTGTGACCTGCTAGATTTCCTATGGTATTACATCAGTCCGCAACATATGATATCGCATGTCCAACGTCGTGTTTCAAACCGTCTGCGTCTTCGAGATTGCCTTTGGCATTAAGTAGTAACGTATCAATTTGAAAAATCTTGGGAAATAGTAGCAGTTTCAAATTAACATTTTTCTTGTTGTCGAAGCCCGTGAATGTCTATATAAAATTTCTCTGTAATAGCACACTTTTTCAATAAATATGCATATGTATGATTGATGGTTTCGGATAAGCGAAAAAGATAGCATTGCATCAGGTAAACCCTTAATGCTTTGCCAGGGATATGACCATTTTCCCATATACACATAAGTTCGATTATTGTGGCAGACAAAAAAACGAAAAATCTGAATCTCAAAAGTGTTTAACAAGTCCAGATACCTTTACTTGTTCTATTTTATTAAATACAAACGCAAACAAAACGAGCGTTAAAATATTTCAGTAAATTTGTAAACTGAGCGCTTCGAGGTTTTAAATGCAAACAGAACCTTTAAACTTTCCTTTTTTCGAGTGCGAACAGAGCTTCAAGTTTCATTTCCGTATATGTCAAAATAGGCGCGAAAGTAGGCGGAGGAATGCAACACCGTATGGTGCTACTTTCACGCGACGCACTATTCTGCCATTTGCATTTGGAAGCTCGGGTCGTTCACTACAAATGTAAGTTCTTTATTGCCTTAGAATTTTAATTTTAATATAATTTACATATATAAATTTTTAGAGAATAAACTCCGTAATAAGGAAAATAAAACGGCGTTTTATTCTTCGAACGACGTTTTTGCAGCCGCAACATCAAAAACATTTATGCGTTTTGAAAAACAAAAGATGATTCGCCAATTTTTATTCCCCTTGTGGAAAGTATTCGCTGAATTTTTCAGCCTCCGGCGCAAAAGTTATTCCCTGATTTCTTGGAATGATAACCACAACAAGGCAGCCAGTCTTGTCGTAGTATTTACAGCCAGCATCAGAAACGAGACAGCCGCCGCCATCGATAGTTAAATTTTTCATCGTCGTCCATGTCAGAAGACGAGACGCCAAGAAGAAGCTCCCGTTTAGACAAAGGGAAGTTCATCATCAGCTAAAACGAAATCCCAGCCAATCTATTAGATATTTCCCTTCTGAAAGTGAGACAGATTCCGACAAAAAACAGGAAACCACAATGGTCGAGACGGGAGGAACAGATCTGCAGTCAGCCGCCAATGAGCAGTACGTACAGGAGCAGATAGAGGAGTTATGTACACAGCTCGAAGCCGCCAGAGCATGCGCGGAAAGAGAAAAAGAAGAGCTCATTCGTTTACAATTCCGCCATAGCTCCTGCCGATTCTTCAAACGTTCCCGTCGTTCTACCAACAGTAAATCCTCCAACGAATGTGACCGCAAGCCTGTACTGGAATAATGGCACTACAGCCAGTACACACCAAACACATAGTCCACATTGATGTATTTGACGCCGCAATTGCCGCTGACGTCAGCCACGCAGACAACTTCGACCAGTTCCTCGGGCATGTAAAGAATTTCTTCATATCTGCCACCTTTAAATCAACTCCAGCCTTTCAGTCAGCAAACATTCATTACGCAGCCATCGTTACGATCATCGTTATTCCTATCAGTCAGCCCATGCCGCATGCTGGTCGAAAACTCCACGACCTTCCCGATTTCACCGGTAGACCCGAAAATTGGCCTATGTTTTCAACAGCTCTTCAAGAATTAACGACAGTGTTCGGCTATTCTAAAGTCGAAAATATTTTCCGGCTACAAAGATGTATAAAAAACGATGTGAAGGAGGTAGTCGAGGTATTGCTTATACACTCCCATAATGTGGATCGGGTCATGGCAGCGTTGGAATTTAGATTTGATCGTCCAGAGTGTCTATCAAGGAGTCAACTCATGGAGATCGGGTAAGTCGCAAATATTCCATAGGGCAAATTGTAATTGCTCATACCATTTTCCACGAAAGTGCAAAACCTCGCAACGTTTCTGGAGTCGTGCGGTCTTTACCAGCACCTGGCTAAAACCATGTTTACTGACGAGCTCGTTTACGAGTTGCCAATGAGCAATCGTCTAGAATGGGGTCAACGAAGTGTTTGTGTTCAGCCATTTTCCACCGTCAAACATTTTGTTAAGTCGAAAAGCCAGACTCGTATGCATTGTCATTGCGGTTTGTCTTCAGCCGCAAGCCAGAGTAGATCAAAGAGCAAGGACAAAAAACATTCGTCATGCCACGGTACAGTCAACAGTAGCAGCTGCAGAGAATGGACGTCAAAGTCGAGGTGAAAAGCTGCAAGTAGAGGTTCTTCATGCAACGGAACAATCTACCCCCGCCGCCGCCAATAGTGGCTTATGCCGCCATTATAAACGGAAGTCACACACAGTAGTTAATTGCAATGTTTATGTGTCTTTGACGTACAAAAGTGGGAGTTCGTTAAAAGGAATAAATTATGTTTATGCTGATTTAGGTATGGGCATAGTGTGCGGTCATGCAGGTTCCGGAAGCCATGTGATCAATGGCTGCACAAGAATAAATCATTCGTCTCTTCATGAAGAGCAGCTGCCGAAGAAGCCGACTTTTTCAGTGGAGGGAGACATTTATCAAGAGTCATCGAAGATTCTCTTGATGACATGGTGGTGTGAACTTATGCGCTACTCGACGAGGGTTCCTCCGTCACTATTATGGGTGCGGATTTGGCTAGACAATTGAATCTAAAGGGTCACAATAGGCCTTTATATTTACAATAGTTCGGTAAGGAGACGATGAAGGAGAAGTCAATGCTGGTGGACCTTCAGATAAGCACAGACAAAGGCGGAGCTGAACGATTTATGTTGAACGGAGTGCAGACTGATTGCGAATTGAACCTGCCAATTCAATCACTTACTGCGACCGATCTGCGTTTGTTGCCCTGCCATACATCTACACTATCGTTTTAGAAGTTTGAGAACGCGCAGCCGCAATTGTTAATTGGCCTTGACAATAGTCATTTGGGTGCTCCAGTAAACACTATATGCAGAACCAATCATCGCCGAAACAAAACTTGGTTGGGTAATATATGGTAGGACAGAGGTGAACGTACCTGAGGGACCGGATGGTGACTTCGTTTCACATAGTAGTAAAAGCAAGGAGGAAGAAGATCTGCGTTTGAAGCTGACAGCCGAAGAGTATCTTAGTATGGAGAATTTCG
This sequence comes from Pocota personata, assembly GCA_963082735.1. NCBI lineage: Eukaryota > Metazoa > Arthropoda > Insecta > Diptera > Syrphidae > Pocota > Pocota personata. The sequence goes on from OY720429.1 coordinate 158,282,644, forward strand.
GTGTAAAGAAGCCAGCAGAAGAATTAATTTCTGCCAGTGATAAGAGAGCTCTCCAAATTCTCTCGAGTGCAACAAAAGGAGTCGGGAGTCATTTTCTGACAGGTGTATTGTGGAAGAAGAAAGTAGTTGACATCCCAGAGAGTTATGAAATGGCGAGACGAAAGCTATGGAGCCTTGAAGTAAGATCTCTAGGGAACCTGTGCTCGCAGCCAAATACAGGGACATCATCAAGAGCTACGTAGAGAAGGGGTATGCAGGAAGCTGACTAAGGTCGAAGCAGATAGGACGACTTCAAGAACATAGTATCTTGCCCAATTTGGCGTGAAGAATCCTTACAAGCCAAATAAGATTCGACTAGTTTTCGATGTAGCAGCCAGTGTGAACGATATCCCTCTAAACTCACTATTGTTAAAGGGACCAGATAACCTCAAACCTTTATTACCTATTCTCTTTAACTTTCGCCTACGTCCTATTGCGGTGATTGGGGACATAAAAGGAATGTTCCACCAGATTTGGATCCAGCCAGAGGACCAGCAATCGCAGCACTTTCTGTGGATGGATGAATGAGACCTTCCAATGCAGTCAATGACGTTCGGTGCGAACTGTTCGCCATGCTCAGCTAATTTTGTCAAGAACCTGAACCCTTCCAATTTTGTAAACGATCATCCGAGGGTAGTGAAATCGATTGTTCATCATCATTATGTGGATGATTATGTGGACCGATTTGATAGTATAACTGAAGCTTTCGAGGTCACCATAACCGTCATATGAATACATAAAACCGCAGATTTTGAACTGCGAAACTTTTAGTAGAATTCTCCGGAAGTCTTACAAAGTATTTCTGACGCCGCCACTGAAGATCAACGAAGCCAAGTAGTAGACTTCAATTTTGATGCTGCCACAGAAAAAGTCATTGGAATGTGCTGTGAGCCTATCAAAGATATTTTTACCTTTGCCCTGAAGTTTCCTTGGGTCAGCAGGGATGTTATAGCGAATGATATATGTTCAACTAAGGGGCAGTTCCTCAGTATCGCAATGTCCATATTCGATCCAAATGGCATGATTGCTAATTTCACCGTTCAACTTGTTGCTGCAGTCAGTGTGGAAATACGAAGTTTCGTGGGACGAGCCGATTCCCAATGAGATTTTTGAAAACTGGAAGAAGTGGAAAGCGGAGCTAAATACGCTGATGAATACCCTGATGCCATGATTCGCTCCTGTCAAAGTCCAGCAAAATAGATCTTCACATCTTCGTCGATGCCAGTGAAGAGGCGTATAGTGCAGTTTCATATCTTGGTGCCGAGGTTGGAGATCGCATCAGCGTGTCATTTATCTGCGGAAAGACGAAGTGTGGTCCAAAAAAGCTAACATCGATCCCGCTCCTCGAGTAGTCAGCTGCCGTTCTAGGGATTATACCCTGTAATTTTATAGTAGAGAGTCATGAGCTGCAATTCGGGAATCAAGTATATTGGAGTGATTGAAAAACTTGTATCAATTGGCTTCGTATGGATCCGCGACGCAACAAGCCATTTGTGGCCTTCTTGACAGCAGCAAGATTAGTCAATTCCATCAAAGTTAAATAAAGCAGATGAAGGAACGCGAGACAAATATCAAGTACACAGCAAGTGGTTGGGCCCGTCCATTTTTGAAGCTGCCTGGCGATGCTTGGCCTGCAATGCCGGATGACATTAGCAGTCACACCTGGGAGAGAGGGCTAAGGCCACAATCTCTTTGCACGGGAACAGTAAGTAGAACTATAATTGACATCACTAGGTTTTCTAAATATTTGAAGCTGAAAAGAACCATGGTTGAGTACTACGATTTATGAGAAACTGTCAAAGGTGGAACAAAATGGTAAGATGTCGGTTTCCGAAATTTGTGAAGCAGAGCAGCAGTTATGTCGCCAAGCCCAAGTGGATATTTTCGGATGTGATATTGACCGGTTTAAACAGAATCTGCCCCGAGAGAAGAACAGCGCTATATACAAACTGGCACCATATTTGGACGATGTTGGCCTTCTACAGGTTTATGGAGGTGTAGATGCCGCCACAAGTATACCGTTCACTGCCAGACGTCCCATCAGTCTACCAAAGGGTCATCCACTTACGAAGTTAATAATAGCACATTTTCATAGCATGCTGCGCCACCAAAGCGACGAGATGTGAACGAGATAAGATTCAAAATTTTGGGTGCCTGGCTTACGCTCCGCTGTTAGGCGGGCGAAAAGAGATTGCCGTTATTGCCGCATACAAATTGATAAACCATTGCATGAGACCATTTACTTATACCGATTTGGACTACTTCGAACCGGTCCAAATCACTACTGGGCATCGTAAAGGAAAACGGTGGATTGCATTTTCACATGCATGAATATAAGGGCAGTCCATTTGGAAATCGCTGCTGATTTGTCGACAGATGCCTGTGTCATGTGCATTAGAATAACGGATTTCGTCACCAGAAGAGTGGTTCCGCGTCGTAAGAAGTGCTCACACACAACGCTGTGCCCACACAAGACGCAGCGACCTAACCCAATTCGACACATGTCATTCATATCACTATTTCAGTGCAAACATGCAACTGACCTACTGCGGCGACACACATTTCACCCTACAACATTCCACGAATATGCAACTGACCCACAGCGGCGACACACTTGTGCAGTCACACTGACCCACTCAAGTGCCCGCAACAAATAACCGAAAAGGTCACAAAGTGTCGATTACAAATGTTACGTATTCTTGCGACCACTTGGATCGAATTACTTCGATGACTCATTGACGGTACAATGGGTAAGGTACGAACAATGAGACATAGTGGAAACATCGGAAACGATTGGATGGACAGTGGAGTCTCAACAGCCAAACAGAAAGGTCTTTTCATTCAAACTTAAAAAATCGACTCGCGTATCCACTCGCGCGTTTCAACATTGGTGGCAGCGGTGGGATAACTCAAGCATCTGCCTAGAGTCCCAAGTTTAAAAAAAAAAATGTATAAAAGTCATAAGTGAAGCTCGTCTTGTTTTTAGTTTGAGTCTCGAGTTCCAAAAGTTATTTTTATTTGTGTTAAAAAAAAGGAGAAAAAAAACTACAATTCTCTACAATAAAAAAAGACAAAGGAAACGGATATATATATATATTTATATATATATTAACGTATGCTAAGAGTGACAGTGTTTAGAAGACCCATAACCGTAAGTCCTTACCAGCTTTAGAGCGAAGGTACATTGGGCAGTGATAAAAAGACCAGGACAAACGCAGCTCTAGGGTGTGAAGCCTGTCTGGCACGTCAGAAAAAAAAAAACAACATCTACAAAATCACACGCATCAAAAGACATCGCAGCAACTTCAACAAGCATTAATGCCAACCACAGCATCCAGCAATCGACGATATGAATACCACACAGTAAGCTTAACATTTATACATACCTATTGAAAAACAAAAAAAAAATATCAAAAACCAAATAAAGATAAACTTATTCAATCAAATAAAAATGTTATAACAATAGTTATTGAATTTAATGAGACAACTTCCCATTCAATCGAAAAATTTTTTTTTTTTTTTAATTCATTCACAATAAAATAAAAAAAATAATAATAATATAGCAACACATACAAAAAAATAATAAAGGTATGTATATACAAGTATTACAAATAAGCGATTCCTTTCTGTTATCTCTCTATTATCACTTAAGTAAATCATTATTAAACAAATTATTGCAATTCTACTTGTATCCAACACTCCTTCCCTTCTCTCAATCCTTTCTCGGTTGACACGGTAAATGTCGAATCTAAACCTGAATATTTCACTCAGAAATAGAAAGGTTCGTAGATTGTCTGAAAGCGAAGTGTCCGACTCTTTGCCTATTCTTGAACAAATGGCTATCGAACGTTCTCCTCCCTATAAGGAACCACAAAAGGAATCAGTTAGAGTTTCTGATTCCTCGTCTCAAAACCAAACCGATACTTCCAACGCGTCTCTTTCCAACGGAGTCGGTAACTCCGATTCATCCTCGTCAGCAAACCTCTCGACATCACAAACCCCAGTAACAATGCCTTTCAATTCTTCGCAAGCCATAAAACTCATACCCGAGTTCGATGGTTCTGCCCGGAAATTAGATAGATTCATCCAATTGGTTGATCTCCAATCGAAAAAGGCAATCTCCGAGTGCGATAAAGCCGAACTAGTAGACCTAGTTAAGTCCAAATAAACAGGCAGAGCATATAACGTCCTAGTAAAATACAACGATTTTAATGACTGGCCGGAGTTGAAGGACGTACTTTTCAAAAGCTTTAGAAAAACTCGATCTCTCCAAGTAATACAAACAGAGATATTTCAGTTCGAACAAGGGTACAACGAGTCAGTGGCATCCTACACTGAAAGAGCCAACGCGTTATGCGACGAATTAAACTATGCAAATGCGAACACTATAGATGAATCCGCAAACACAGCAATCCGTTCACTAAACAGCGCAATGGTCCTAAATAGTTTCTGCAACGGTGCAAAGAGCTCGACGAAGCAGTCGACATAGCACAAGAAGAGGAGAAACTTATTACATCCACAAGTAATAGGTATGCAAACAATTCTCACATGTATTGTCAAAACTGCAGAACAAAAAATCATAATACCAGTGAATGTCGTCGTCTCAGAAACACAACATTTAGCCCCAATGACAACAGAACCTCCAAATTCACAAATCATGAGCCAGTTCCCAACAATCGACAAACATTTTCAAATAGAATTACTTCCACCTATGCCCAAACATTCTCAAGTAAGTTTGGTGTTAGCACAGTGTACAATGCAATCATCTATTATATATGCTCTGCCTGTTTATTTGGACTTAACTAGGTCTACTAGTTCGGCTTTATCGCACACGGAGATTGCCTTTTTCGATTGGAGATCAACCAATTGGATGAATCTATCTAAATTCCGGGCAGAACCATCGAACTCGGGTATGAGTTTTATGGCTTGCGAAGAATTGAAAGGCATTGTTACTGGGGTTTGTGATGTCGAGAGGTTTGCTGACGAGGATGAATCGGAGTTACCGACTCCGTTGGAAAGAGACGCGTTGGAAGTATCGGTTTGGTTTTGAGACGAGGAATCAGAAACTCTAACTGATTCCTTTTGTGGTTCCTTATAGGGAGGAGAACGTTCGATAGCCATTTGTTCAAGAATAGGCAAAGAGTCGGACACTTCGCTTTCAGACAATCTACGAACCTTTCTATTTCTGAGTGAAATATTCAGGTTTAGATTCGACATTTACCGTGTCAACCGAGAAAGGATTGAGAGAAGGGAAGGAGTGTTGGATACGAGTAGAATTGCAATAATTTGTTTAATAATGATTTACTTAAGTGATAATAGAGAGATAACAGAAAGGAATCGCTTATTTGTAATACTTGTATATACATACCTTTATTATTTTTTTGTATGTGTTGCTATATTATTATTATTTTTTTTATTTTATTGTGAATGAATTAAAAAAAAAAATTTTTTTCGATTGAATGGGAAGTTGTCTCATTAAATTCAATAACTATTGTTATAACATTTTTATTTGATTGAATAAGTTTATCTTTATTTGGTTTTTGATATTTTTTTTTTGTTTTTCAATAGGTATGTATAAATGTTAAGCTTACTGTGTGGTATTCATATCGTCGATTGCTGGATGCTGTGGTTGGCATTAATGCTTGTTGAAGTTGCTGCGATGTCTTTTGATGCGTGTGATTTTGTAGATGTTGTTTTTTTTTTCTGACGTGCCAGGCAGGCTTCACACCCTAGAGCTGCGTTTGTCCTGGTCTTTTTATCACTGCCCAATGTACCTTCGCTCTAAAGCTGGTAAGGACTTACGGTTATGGGTCTTCTAAACACTGTCACTCTTAGCATACGTTAATATATATATAAATATATATATATATCCGTTTCCTTTGTCTTTTTTTATTGTAGAGAATTGTAGTTTTTTTTCTCCTTTTTTTTAACACAAAAAAAAAATAACTTTTGGAACTCGAGACTCAAACTAAAAACAAGACGAACTTCACTTATGACTTTTATACATTTTTTTTTTTAAACTTGGGACTCTAGGCAGATGCTTGAGTTATCCCACCGCTGCCACCAATGTTGAAACGCGCGAGTGGATACGCGAGTCGATTTTTTAAGTTTGAATGAAAAGACCTTTCTGTTTGGCTGTTGAGACTCCACTGTCCATCCAATCGTTTCCGATGTTTCCACTATGTCTCATTGTTCGTACCTTACCCATTGTACCGTCAATGAGTCATCGAAGTAATTCGATCCAAGTGGTCGCAAGAATACGTAACATTTGTAATCGACACTTTGTGACCTTTTCGGTTATTTGTTGCGGGCACTTGAGTGGGTCAGTGTGACTGCACAAGTGTGTCGCCGCTGTGGGTCAGTTGCATATTCGTGGAATGTTGTAGGGTGAAATGTGTGTCGCCGCAGTAGGTCAGTTGCATGTTTGCACTGAAATAGTGATATGAATGACATGTGTCGAATTGGGTTAGGTCACTGCGTCTTGTGTGGGCACAGCGTTGTGTGTGAGCACTTCTTACGACGCGGAACCACTCTTCTGGTGACGAAATCCGTTATTCTAATGCACATGACACAGGCATCTGTCGACAAATCAGCAGCGATTTCCAAATGGACTGCCCTTATATTCATGCATGTGAAAATGCAATCCACCGTTTTCCTTTACGATGCCCAGTAGTGATTTGGACCGGTTCGAAGTAGTCCAAATCGGTATAAGTAAATGGTCTCATGCAATGGTTTATCAATTTGTATGCGGCAATAACGGCAATCTCTTTTCGCCCGCCTAACAGCGGAGCGTAAGCCAGGCACCCAAAATTTTGAATCTTATCTCGTTCACATCTCGTCGCTTTGGTGGCGCAGCATGCTATGAAAATGTGCTATTATTAACTTCGTAAGTGGATGACCCTTTGGTAGACTGATGGGACGTCTGGCAGTGAACGGTATACTTGTGGCGGCATCTACACCTCCATAAACCTGTAGAAGGCCAACATCGTCCAAATATGGTGCCAGTTTGTATATAGCGCTGTTCTTCTCTCGGGGCAGATTCTGTTTAAACCGGTCAATATCACATCCGAAAATATCCACTTGGGCTTGGCGACATAACTGCTGCTCTGCTTCACAAATTTCGGAAACCGACATCTTACCATTTTGTTTCACCTTTGACAGTTTCTCATAAATCGTAGTACTCAACCATGGTTCTTTTCAGCTTCAAATATTTAGAAAACCTAGTGATGTCAATTATAGTTCTACTTACTGTTCCCGTGCAAAGAGATTGTGGCCTTAGCCCTCTCTCCCAGGTGTGACTGCTAATGACATCCGGCATTGCAGGCCAAGCATCGCCAGGCAGCTTCAAAAATGGACGGGCCCAACCACTTGCTGTGTACTTGATATTTGTCTCGCGTTCCTTCATCTGCTTTATTTAACTTTGATGGAATTGACTAATCTTGCTGCTGTCAAGAAGGCCACAAATGGCTTGTTGCGTCGCGGATCCATACGAAGCCAATTGATACAAGTTTTTCAATCACTCCAATATACTTGATTCCCGAATTGCAGCTCATGACTCTCTACTATAAAATTACAGGGTATAATCCCTAGAACGGCAGCTGACTACTCGAGGAGCGGGATCGATGTTAGCTTTTTTGGACCACACTTCGTCTTTCCGCAGATAAATGACACGCTGATGCGATCTCCAACCTCGGCACCAAGATATGAAACTGCACTATACGCCTCTTCACTGGCATCGACGAAGATGTGAAGATCTATTTTGCTGGACTTTGACAGGAGCGAATCATGGCATCAGGGTATTCATCAGCGTATTTAGCTCCGCTTTCCACTTCTTCCAGTTTTCAAAAATCTCATTGGGAATCGGCTCGTCCCACGAAACTTCGTATTTCCACACTGACTGCAGCAACAAGTTGAGTTGAACGGTGAAATTAGCAATCATGCCATTTGGATCGAATATGGACATTGCGATACTGAGGAACTGCCCCTTAGTTGAACATATATCATTCGCTATAACATCCCTGCTGACCCAAGGAAACTTCAGGGCAAAGGTAAAAATATCTTTGATAGGCTCACAGCACATTCCAATGACTTTTTCTGTGGCAGCATCAAAATTGAAGTCTACTACTTGGCTTCGTTGATCTTCAGTGGCGGCGTCAGAAATACTTTGTAAGACTTCCGGAGAATTCTACTAAAAGTTTCGCAGTTCAAAATCTGCGGTTTTATGTATTCATATGACGGTTATGGTGACCTCGAAAGCTTCAGTTATACTATCAAATCGGTCCACATAATCATCCACATAATGATGATGAACAATCGATTTCACTACCCTCGGATGATCGTTTACAAAATTGGAAGGGTTCAGGTTCTTGACAAAATTAGCTGAGCATGGCGAACAGTTCGCACCGAACGTCATTGACTGCATTGGAAGGTCTCATTCATCCATCCACAGAAAGTGCTGCGATTGCTGGTCCTCTGGCTGGATCCAAATCTGGTGGAACATTCCTTTTATGTCCCCAATCACCGCAATAGGACGTAGGCGAAAGTTAAAGAGAATAGGTAATAAAGGTTTGAGGTTATCTGGTCCCTTTAACAATAGTGAGTTTAGAGGGATATCGTTCACACTGGCTGCTACATCGAAAACTAGTCGAATCTTATTTGGCTTGTAAGGATTCTTCACGCCAAATTGGGCAAGATACTATGTTCTTGAAGTCGTCCTATCTGCTTCGACCTTAGTCAGCTTCCTGCATACCCCTTCTCTACGTAGCTCTTGATGATGTCCCTGTATTTGGCTGCGAGCACAGGTTCCCTAGAGATCTTACTTCAAGGCTCCATAGCTTTCGTCTCGCCATTTCATAACTCTCTGGGATGTCAACTACTTTCTTCTTCCACAATACACCTGTCAGAAAATGACTCCCGACTCCTTTTGTTGCACTCGAGAGAATTTGGAGAGCTCTCTTATCACTGGCAGAAATTAATTCTTCTGCTGGCTTCTTTACACCGAAATTCTCCATACTAAGATACTCTTCGGCTGTCAGCTTCAAACGCAGATCTTCTTCCTCCTTGCTTTTACTACTATGTGAAACGAAGTCACCATCCGGTCCCTCAGGTACGTTCACCTCTGTCCTACCATATATTACCCAACCAAGTTTTGTTTCGGCGATGATTGGTTCTGCATATAGTGTTTACTGGAGCACCCAAATGACTATTGTCAAGGCCAATTAACAATTGCGGCTGCGCGTTCTCAAACTTCTAAATCGATAGTGTAGATGTATGGCAGGGCAACAAACGCAGATCGGTCGCAGTAAGTGATTGAATTGGCAGGTTCAATTCGCAATCAGTCTGCACTCCGTTCAACATAAATCGTTCAGCTCCGCCTTTGTCTGTGCTTATCTGAAGGTCCACCAGCAATGACTTCTCCTTCATCGTCTCCTTACCGAACTATTGTAAATATAAAGGCCTATTGTGACCCTTTAGATTCAATTGTCTAGCCAAATCCGCACCCATAATAGTGACGGAGGAACCCTCGTCGAGTAGCGCATAAGTTCACACCACCATGTCATCAAGAGAATCTTCGATGACTCTTGATAAATGTCTCCCTCCACTGAAAAAGTCGGCTTCTTCGGCAGCTGCTCTTCATGAAGAGACGAATGATTTATTCTTGTGCAGCCATTGATCACATGGCTTCCGGAACCCGCATGACCGCACACTATGCCCATACCTAAATCAGCATAAACATAATTTATTCCTTTTAACGAACTCCCACTTTTGTACGTCAAAGACACATAAACATTGCAATTAACTACTGTGTGTGACTTCCGTTTATAATGGCGGCATAAGCCACTATTGGCGGCGGCGGGGGTAGATTGTTCCGTTGCATGAAGAACCTCTACTTGCAGCTTTTCACCTCGACTTTGACGTCCATTCTCTGCAGCTGCTACTGTTGACTGTACCGTGGCATGACGAATGTTTTTTGTCCTTGCTCTTTGATCTACTCTGGCTTGCGGCTGAAGACAAACCGCAATGACAATGCATACGAGTCTGGCTTTTCGACTTAACAAAATGTTTGACGGTGGAAAATGGCTGAACACAAACACTTCGTTGACCCCATTCTAGACGATTGCTCATTGGCAACTCGTAAACGAGCTCGTCAGTAAACATGGTTTTAGCCAGGTGCTGGTAAAGACCGCACGACTCCAGAAACGTTGCGAGGTTTTGCACTTTCGTGGAAAATGGTATGAGCAATTACAATTTGCCCTATGGAATATTTGCGACTTACCCGATCTCCATGAGTTGACTCCTTGATAGACACTCTGGACGATCAAATCTAAATTCCAACGCTGCCATGACCCGATCCACATTATGGGAGTGTATAAGCAATACCTCGACTACCTCCTTCACATCGTTTTTTATACATCTTTGTAGCCGGAAAATATTTTCGACTTTAGAATAGCCGAACACTGTCGTTAATTCTTGAAGAGCTGTTGAAAACATAGGCCAATTTTCGGGTCTACCGGTGAAATCGGGAAGGTCGTGGAGTTTTCGACCAGCATGCGGCATGGGCTGACTGATAGGAATAACGATGATCGTAACGATGGCTGCGTAATGAATGTTTGCTGACTGAAAGGCTGGAGTTGATTTAAAGGTGGCAGATATGAAGAAATTCTTTACATGCCCGAGGAACTGGTCGAAGTTGTCTGCGTGGCTGACGTCAGCGGCAATTGCGGCGTCAAATACATCAATGTAGACTATGTGTTTGGTGTGTACTGGCTGTAGTGCCATTATTCCAGTACAGGCTTGCGGTCACATTCGTTGGAGGATTTACTGTTGGTAGAACGACGGGAACGTTTGAAGAATCGGCAGGAGCTATGGCGGAATTGTAAACGAATGAGCTCTTCTTTTTCTCTTTCCGCGCATGCTCTGGCGGCTTCGAGCTGTGTACATAACTCCTCTATCTGCTCCTGTACGTACTGCTCATTGGCGGCTGACTGCAGATCTGTTCCTCCCGTCTCGACCATTGTGGTTTCCTGTTTTTTGTCGGAATCTGTCTCACTTTCAGAAGGGAAATATCTAATAGATTGGCTGGGATTTCGTTTTAGCTGATGATGAACTTCCCTTTGTCTAAACGGGAGCTTCTTCTTGGCGTCTCGTCTTCTGACATGGACGACGATGAAAAATTTAACTATCGATGGCGGCGGCTGTCTCGTTTCTGATGCTGGCTGTAAATACTACGACAAGACTGGCTGCCTTGTTGTGGTTATCATTCCAAGAAATCAGGGAATAACTTTTGCGCCGGAGGCTGAAAAATTCAGCGAATACTTTCCACAAGGGGAATAAAAATTGGCGAATCATCTTTTGTTTTTCAAAACGCATAAATGTTTTTGATGTTGCGGCTGCAAAAACGTCGTTCGAAGAATAAAACGCCGTTTTATTTTCCTTATTACGGAGTTTATTCTCTAAAAATTTATATATGTAAATTATATTAAAATTAAAATTCTAAGGCAATAAAGAACTTACATTTGTAGTGAACGACCCGAGCTTCCAAATGCAAATGGCAGAATAGTGCGTCGCGTGAAAGTAGCACCATACGGTGTTGCATTCCTCCGCCTACTTTCGCGCCTATTTTGACATATACGGAAATGAAACTTGAAGCTCTGTTCGCACTCGAAAAAAGGAAAGTTTAAAGGTTCTGTTTGCATTTAAAACCTCGAAGCGCTCAGTTCACAAATTTACTGAAATATTTTAACGCTCGTTTTGTTTGCGTTTGTATTTAATAAAATAGAACAAGTAAAGGTATCTGGACTTGTTAAACACTTTTGAGATTCAGATTTTTCGTTTTTTTGTCTGCCACAATAATCGAACTTATGTGTATATGGGAAAATGGTCATATCCCTGGCAAAGCATTAAGGGTTTACCTGATGCAATGCTATCTTTTTCGCTTATCCGAAACCATCAATCATACATATGCATATTTATTGAAAAAGTGTGCTATTACAGAGAAATTTTATATAGACATTCACGGGCTTCGACAACAAGAAAAATGTTAATTTGAAACTGCTACTATTTCCCAAGATTTTTCAAATTGATACGTTACTACTTAATGCCAAAGGCAATCTCGAAGACGCAGACGGTTTGAAACACGACGTTGGGCATGCGATATCATATGTTGCGGACTGATGTAATACCATAGGAAATCTAGCAGGTCACAATTTGTATTCTGTTACGAGGCCGTAGAGAGCACAACACTTTCAAAACATACACACAAAACAAAAAAAAAATATTTAAAATATATATATATATATATATATAATAGAAAAATATATATCTAGATCTGTTTGGTTGAGGCGACCCTAGCCACCAAATGTGCCACCAGTCACCAAAGGCGACACTAGTCGTCAAGCCCACAACTCGAACACAAAACAAAAACAAAGGCAAGTGTACTTGCAGAAGAAATGATATACATAGATAGTATAGATACTAACCGCAGATCCACATCCATAGTGGAGACGAGCCGAAAAGCCGTCCCCACCGGCCACAAGGAATGGTGTCCAACGATGCGGACTATGACCACTGGTATGGATTCCTGCCCAGGTAAGCCTTGGAAAGTTACCATTGTGGGTCGTCCGTGTACCGTCCTCCACTTAACAGCACAAATTCGGGAACTTTGGTGGTAGTTCCGCTTACCAGGGATAATCCACCCGAAAGAGGTTCAGGTTATCGCAAGGAAAACGATCGCGTCAGTTAATTTTACAAAGAAAAATAAAACAATAAAAAAAAAGAAACAAAACAAAAGAAAAAACAAAATAAAAAAAAAAAAAAACTTCGCCCGTACATCGTGTATAAACGCGAAATGAAGAAATGGGATTTGTTTTGACATAAACATACACGCTAGTGGTCCTGTTCACACACAGTTAGGCTCTTCCTCTTGGAAAGAAATTCGACGAAAGAGAAAACTTCAAAACGAAAAACCGAAGGGAAATGGAAAAGATATTTAAAAATGTTATACGTTCGGTTTGTAGTAATTTCCGTTGTTTGTCATTAGTAAATAGATTTGAGGTTAATTAGGGTAGGTTAGTTATGTTAATGTAAGGTATGTTGTATTATTTTATTGTTCGAATTTAGGTGAATGTATTAATTTATTAAAGTGTTATATCTAAGTATTATCATCTTGACGAAGGATATTGGCAAAGGGAATTTCCCTTTTCCAATGTTCTGAAAGCATTAGGGACGCTGACAAGGACGACCGACATGACACAGAGGGAGACAGAGAAGACATAGATGAACGAAGAGAAACGTAGCCAACGACCATGATAAAGAGAAAAAAAAATCAAGAAAGATAAGAAACTAGAGCAAACGAGCACCGACCGTTGATCACTTTTCTGATTAATTCAATCGAGAACGGTCGATGACCCGACAATACAGATAGTGGAAAAAGCAACAGACAGTGACACACAAAATAAAGGGAAGGAACCTTCTTTTTTGATTTTTGCGGGTAAGTGAAAATTGACTAAAAGGGTATTAGAAAAAAAAAATATTCTTTTATAGAAGACAGAGAAAAAAAAAAGAAAAAAGGTGCGGAAGGACCATAATATACTATTGGTGGTAATATTATAGTATTCTTCGAGAAGAGGACCCGGGGCGAATAGCAGAGGTAGGTGTATACATAAATCTATTTTGACGAGCCAAATTACCTGACCTGTGTAACTTTTGGCGAATTTTCAGGACTTGGGTCGAGCTGCCATACCCAATCCTCTGCAGTGATTTTTTTTGATATTCCCCGTTTTTTTTGTAACAACGGCTAGTGGGGACCGTAAGGTAATCCGGCAAATACCAGCCAACCTAACGGTAATCCCCAAGTGGAATACTAAGGTACAGCAAGGAGCAAAGGCCACCCAGGGAACTGAAGCGAGGTGCTCCGTCCTAAGTGTTCAGTACCATTGTCGCCGCAGCAGTATCAGAAACCAACGAGGGAACAGTATTTTTTTTTGGTGCAACGATTAGTGCAGTGAATCACCAGAATTTTTTTAGTTAAAGCAGTTTTTTTTCTTTTGAGTTTTTAGTTTAGTATTTTTTTTTTGAAGATTTTCTTTTGTCAATCGAGTGTAAAGTAAGGTTAGGGATAACAAAAGTTCTGTGCTTAACAATCTTATATTTGGTTCGCGAGAATATAGCTGGAGCATCAGCATCTACATCTCTTCTTGTGCTGCCGGCAGGACAACGGGGGACAAAGAAACCGTGAGTAAATTTTGTTGATTTTTTTTATGAATAGTTTTTTTTAGTTTTATTTTAGCGTTAAGAACAGAATTTTTTTTGATGCGTAGGATAGGTTAGGTTAATTTTAATTTAGTTTAATTGAATTTCTTTGATAGAATTACGTGCATAATTTTGAGATCCGAAGAGATCATACGAATAAAGCTAAATGTATGATGATGAAAGTTTAGTGTTCATAATATCATATTAGTTATGTGCCGGTGAAAATTTTTTGTGCAACGATAGTGTGTGGGGGAATGGGAAAGCCGTCCTTTCGCTGACCAGGTGTGACAATGACTTGACCGGACGACTATACTGACTGGACAAGGACCATACGTGACGACCATACGCACGTAACGTAGAGCACATGAGACCATAGTGGCTGGATTGAGGCATTAGGGGCCATCTCCAGTGAATATTGGCCAAGGAGATGGCGAAGGTTGTGCCTTTCAGACACAAGGGTGGGTTGGCCATGCTGGTGCCATCAACACCTGGCACGTCTCTGGGACGAGACGGACCCACATCCGGGAGAGACAAGGGGATACAGATGCCGTAGTATAGGGCTAGAATAGAATAGATGTAAGTTAGTTTAGGTACAGGTTAGGGCTTATCGTAAGTTTTAGAGTAGAGTAGGTTTAGTTTAGAATAGTTAGGTTTAGGTTAGATCTGGCATACCCTTCTTTCTCCGGGATGTGGGCATAAGCCCTTGAGCTTCTTCTTCTTCTCCTGTCTTCTGTCCTATCTTTTTTTAAGTCCGTCCGTAGTCTAATTAGGTTAGCTTTTCTCTTCTCTATTAGGTTCTTTTTTAATACACATATGACATGATTTTTTTTGTGTTTGAGCAGGTGGTGTGAGAGTGATGGGAGACAAGAACCAACCCCGTCCGACGAGTTAAGCCGTGAAACCGCGTGCGTGCCACCGTCCCCTTCACCCACACTGAAGATGCCTCCGTGGCCTGCCTCTAACTCATAACAATGGCGCCCAACGTTATC
The DNA here is from genome assembly GCA_963082735.1 of Pocota personata. Lineage (NCBI taxonomy): Eukaryota > Metazoa > Arthropoda > Insecta > Diptera > Syrphidae > Pocota > Pocota personata. The sequence goes on from OY720429.1 coordinate 158,297,922, forward strand.
GAACGGTTTTAGAGGCCAGATTGCGACTCCAAGGGGACGATTTTCTCTCTTCGAAAGTCGTCACCTTGGATTCATATCAATCTGCCTCATTCGCGAATTAGTATATTTTCCGCTTTTATAAACGATTTTTCTTTCCTGTCTTACTTTCGGTTTAAGGGCTGATCAAATTCTTTGTTTCATCTTAGGCCAAAGACAGCTATCCAATCTTAGGGTTAAAAGCCAGAGGATCTCGTGAGGTAGTTTGAGGTCTAGGAAGAAATAAAGAGTAGGTTAGGGTGGAAACTCCTAATGCAAAGCTGCTGTCCAAGGGTCAAGGCTTTTGCCAGACCATCGGTGAGGCGTGAGTATAGGTCTTGAAGCTATAACCGTGTTGGAGTATATTCTGAAAGTCCTAGCCAGCCAGCTGTTGGAGTCTACCTGATGGCTAGAAGTGGTAATGACAGAAGGGATTTATGCCAACACTCGTCTAGTCCAAGAGACCCAGCCACAAGTAGACAAGGACATATAACGTACAATAGACTCGTAGACGTAAATAACGAACTTGGTTAGTCAGCGGAATGGTTACTGGAGAACCCGACCATGAATTCACACACCATCGCACATCATTTGAAAAATTGAATGTCGAAATACGATTATTTTTTTTATTCACAGTTTAATTTGAGTTTTTTTTGATTCATTTATTGCTAGTTTTTTTGATTCATTTATTGGATTTTCTTTAGTAGTATTTTAGTTTTCTTTTAGCTTTTTATTTTTATTATTTTGTTTTTCAGCGTTTGAATGGAGTTTTAGAATCTTGGTTTTTGGTTTTCTTTTAATTTTTTGAATTTCTTAGGTGCATATTCTCTTCTTGTCCATTGGCTTATTTGTGAGCTCAGCGATAGCGGCTGTGAGGTCTTGTATTGCTCCCTCTAACCTGCTGAGACGTTCTTCCTGAGTTGTAGGGTGATTCACCTTCTCTGTGGCCATTACTTGGAGAGTTCCGCTGTTTTCTAAGATGCGGTCTGCGATTGTGACGAGCTGTACTAACGATACTTCACTACTTGCTGATAGTACGCAGCGTACTGAGACTGGCATTTGTCGCATCCAGAGAGAACGGAGAAGGTCCTCCGATACCCTTTCGCCAGCAAGATCTTTCATCCCGCGGAGAAGGTGAGAAGGCTTTTTGTCTCCCAATTCCATGTCGTTGAGCAGTTTTTTATTTTGCTACTTGCCAACCATCACATTCAATTATTTGTTCATCAATCCATTTTTCATAACATTATACACGCTCGAAGATGAAATGCTGCGACCACTTCGGTTGTTTATTCATTTTTACTCATACACAAATTCGCACACATAGGCGAGACAAGTATGAAATCCTCTAGCGAGAGAGGGTGCAATGAATTTTTTTGAGAAGCCGTTCATTTTCCGGCTTATGCATTCATTTTTTCACAGTACGAACTTTCAACTCTATTCCTTTCTGGCATATAGTAGAAGTTTATTTGCGATTTCTTTGTCTAACATACATTTAGTTCAAAGGAGTTTTTTCTTTTTTATTGAAGGCAACAAAATAAGCCGACGAATATCGAGTAATTGGGTGATGTAGTGGTTCGAACGGAGTTTGAGGTTTGAGGTTATTGAAAATTTGGATGCAAATTTTTTTGATTTTTGTGACTGCTAATTATTAGAAAATTTTAAAAATTTAGCAATTACATATTGGTAGTTAAGATAGTGTTTTAAATTATTAAATTATTATAAAATAGTGAGTGAGCTAAGTGAATAGTTATTAGCTATATACCAAGTAAGTAATTATAAATCTACTCAAGAGGAGCCCCATTGAACATTCTTATTATTCTTAGACAAGATGTCTCTAGTTTATTTTGAGTGTTGTTAAACTGATTTTCTTCTAAAAGAAACCCACGAGTTCAGTAAGCTTTCTTTTTGGTAAAAAAAAACGTTATAGAACTAGGTCGCTCGACACCATAAATGAAAATTGATTATATGCGAAAGGATGGCTATCAGAAACATTTTCATGAGTCTTTTTACAAAAAGCATCCATGGCTGACTGGCAGTTGCAATTAAATAGAATGTTTTGTTTCCCTTGTTTTCTTTTTTCTAATTCTCCTAGTGTTTGGAGTCACACAGGTTTCTTTGATATAAACAATTTTATTAATTATTCCAAAAAACATATTGAAACGGAAAAGCATATACGCAGCTGCTTGCATTTGCGTGAATTTGGCGAATATCGCATAGAGACTTCATTATGGAATTCTTACGAGGCTCATAATAAAAAAGTTGATCGCAATCGCGATTTAATGAAGCGTTTCATATACACTGTAGTTCTTCAAGAAAAACAAGAGCTGGCACTCCGGGGTATCAGAGATTCGATGGCGTATAGTGAACGTCTTATTCAATTGCAGAGAAGACATAGAGCTTGCGAAGCAAGAGATCGAGGGTTTTGAGTCATGGATTCATTCTGAATTTTTAAACTCATTTGACTCAATCGATGAGAGCGTAAGTAACTGCTCAGAACCTCCACGCAAACGCCGACTACTTTATAGAGATTCAAATACAAATTATAGCCGAATTTTTGTAGCAATTATAGATAATGTTACAAGTCAGATTAAGAATAGGTATAGTTCATTTAGTTCATATATTTTCCTTGATTTATTAAACAAATCAAAATACGAATATTTTTCTAATTCAATGCCGGATTACAAAATATCTTCTTTAATTACCCTATTTCATGGAATTTTTAATTTTACTACTTCAAAAAAAGGAATTCAAAGTTGTATACACTACCCCTTCACTTAATTAAAAAGCTTGAGGTTTTTCAACTTCATAAGCATTTTAATACGGAAATGCTTACAGATACTTATTCTCAAGCTCTAACATTGTGTGAAATCTTTTTAACCCTGCCTATGACTGTGGCCTCTGTCAAAAGATCTTTTTCGACTTTAAAAAGAATCCACACTTACTTAAGAAATTCCCAAAAAGAAGAAAGACTCTCAGACCTGGCACTTTTATCTATCGAAAAGCACCTTCTTTTAGAAATTAAAAATAACTAAAATTTTTATGAAAGAGTTTTAGCAGAATTCGTAAAAAAGAATCGTAGGATAGCTTTAGAGTACAAATAGATAGTACATAATTGTAATTTCTAAATTGTTTATATTTAACAACGCTCCGAGTTATCAATAACTTATATAGATTACTTTGCCCAGAACGGCATCTTTTGAAGCCACTTTTTTTATGCGATGAGCTCATTGTCTACGTAAATTCCAATGACTTAAAGTATAACAAAGTTGGCTTAGATTGCATATCTTAAGTCTCTGTTTCGAATAAGCACCAAAATGGTAAGTCTTGAATAAAACTTTTTACTTAAAATTTGTTCGGCTTCCCTCTCTTGAAATTTCACCCCACGCCCCTGGGTAGGGGCAGTCGGTATTGAAGGTCTACGACAAGAACGTAACGATATAGACTTCAATCTACCCAATGTGAGAGAAGAGGACCGGAGAATGTCTCGAATGTTTCAAGAAGTGGTTTCTTCAGCTGTACAGAAAAGCGAGAAGCAGATCATGCCGGTCTTCGCCGAGAGCATGAGCGATGTAGTGGCGACTTTCCAGGCCAATATGAGCCTGCTACAAAATAAGATCTGCGACCTGGAAAGAGGAGCCATTCAGCAGAAGGAACCACCACGGCAAACAGAGAGACAAGCTCCACGACTGACAGACGGACAAACGGGTGGCCAGACAAACAGACAAACGCTAAGACCAACAGACCTATTTGACATTAGCTATCTTGTGCGAATGGAGACTCCGACGTTCAACAGACCTAGCTCCATACCTAGACAAGACAGGAGGCGTGAGCCTAATGGTCCTCCAAGTCTTGGAAAGCCGGTAGAAGTTTACAAGTGGGGGGTTAAGTTTGATGGTTCGTCGAAATCGATGTCGGTAGAAAGCTTCTTGTTCCGGGTAGAGACTCTCAGAAGAAAATATGGGTTGACAGAAGAGCAGCTTTTCGAAAACTTCCACCACTTAGTGTCAGGGCCTGCGGAAAAGTGGTACTGGGAGTATATGCAGGAGAATGAAGGCGATGAACTGCTCAACTATTTTGATTTAAAGACGGAACTGGTAAGCCAGTTCAAACATCAACAACGAGACCACGAAATCATAAGGACAATAATGGACAGAAGACAGCAACCCCATGAAACGTTTGACGACTTCTACAGCGACATACGAACTTTGACCTTGCAGATGAAGATCCGACCACATGAAGACGACTTGGTAGCCATACTCAGACAAAACATTAACGACAGGGTAGCTACACTGATATTCGGGTGCACCATCAGGAGTACACAGGAGCTGAGGGAGGAGTGTAGACGTGCCGAAAAGCACATGGTGGCGAGAAATTCTAGGATGAAACGCACTGCCAACGAAATAGCTGACGACAAAGGAGACCGTAGTTTACGGAGAGGCATGCTGGGTGAGGTAGAGGACGAAGATTTTGAAGTGGCAGCACTCCAGAACAAAAGAACGAACAGACCAACAAACTACTTACACAGACCCTACTAACAGAATAACAAACGCCTTTACGAACAGGACAGACTTGACTAGTAGTACGGAACAAACCCCACCAGCATGTCCCTCCTCGTTTCACACCCTGACATGTTTCAGTTGTGCGCAGGGTAACTTCGCCTTCAACTGTCCGAAGTGTCAGGGAAACTTGAAGGTCGGCGGTGCGTCCGGGAATCACTCGTCGATGGCGTCTGCACTCCCGGAGAATCAGGACAAACCGGGGCAGTCCAAATCTTGAAGAGGGACCCAAATGGTCGAAGGAGGAGATCCCTCCAAGAAAGAGCCTCCACAGACGACTGCAAGAGTACGAAGAAGCTAGACGATGAATTTTCGGAGAAGAGATAGCACGACCTTCAAATCTCCGAAACTTTAGAAAGATACATAGGCTAAGGGAAAAGGTTGCAACATATAGACGACGAAAGAATCAAATAGAAGCACCTGTGATATGTACTTCGGACGATAATAGGCCCTATACAAAAGTGAGAATAAAAGGAGAGGAGATTCTAGGGCTATTAGATAGTGGAGCCACTATTAGCTGTTTGGGGAAAGGTGCACTCGAGTTCATAGCTAGGACGAACGTAACGTTAACTAAGATGGCAACAGACATTAGGACCGCGGACGGGAACCACCAACGGATACAAGGACGTTTTACAACTATTGTTTCATGGGGTGGCAAAACCCAAGAAATGGAGCTGAATATTGTTCCTAGTTTGCAACAGCAACTGTATTTAGGGGTAGATTTTTGGAGCGCTTTTAAGGTCGCTCCTCATATTATTGACGAACTCGACACTCCATCTCCGACGGTAGAGAGTTCTCCTGTCCAGACATTGTCACCCGCACAAACAGCACAACTGGAAAGAATCAAGCAACTGTTCCCATCGTTTGGAGTGCAAGGTGTGGGTAAGACCTCCCTCGAAAAGCATGTTATCGAGGTGGATGATGAGCAAATTCCCATTAAACAGAGGCATTACCCGATCTCGCCAGCAATTCAGAAGCTGCTTTTTGATGAACTCGACCGAATGATTTCTCTCGGAGTCATCGAAGAGAGTAACAGCGCATGGAGCTCTCCAGTTGTGTTAGTGCGGAAACCCGGCAAAAATAGACTTCGTCTGGACTCGCGAAAAATAAACGCAGTCACCAAAAAGGACGCTTATCCGCTTCCCCACATCGAGGGTCTATTGAGCAGACTTCAGGATAGACGATTCATATCGGCCATTGACCTGAATGATGCTTTCTGGCAGATTCCTCTGGAGAACAAGTCGAGGGAGAAAACAGCCTTCACAGTCCCTGGACGGCCGCTATATCAGTTCACGGTTATGCCGTTCGGACTGTGCAATGCCGCCCAGAGAATGTACAGGCTGATGGACAAGGTCATTCCCTCTCTGCTGAAAGAGAATGTCTTTGTCTACCTTGATGACCTCTTGGTTTGTTCTCCAGATTTCGAGTCACACGCCAGAGTGTTGGAATAGGTAGCGAGATGTTTATGGGAAGCAGGTTTGACGATCAATATTGAGAAAAGTAAGTTCTGCTATAAGGAGATAAAGTACCTCGGATATATCGTCGGGGATGGATGTCTAAGAATGGACAAAGACAAGGTGTTGGCGGTCGAGAACTTCCCAATACCGAAGACTCCCAGGCAACTTCGTCGGTTCCTAGGGATGACAGGTTGGTACAGACGTTTTATCCCCAATTTTGCTTCTGTATCGGCTCCCATGGCTCCCCATTGCCTCAAGAAAGGACAGACATTTACAGTGACCGACGAGGTGCTGAGGGCTTTCCAATAGCTCAAAATGTCCTTGGTGACAGCGCCGATACTGACAAATCCGGACTTCACCAAACACTTCTACATACAATGTGATGCTTCGACGTCTGGTGTGGGGAGTGTGTTGTTCCAAATAGATGCCGAGAAAAACGAACGACCAATAGCATTCATGTCCCAGAAGCTTAACTCCGCTCAGCGAAATTACAGTGTGACGGAACTTGAATGCTATGCGGCTGTTCTGTCAGTAAAGAAGTTAAGGGCCTATGTGGAAGGATTACCATTCACTATAATCACTGACTACGCAAGTTTGAAGTGGTTGATGACTCAGAAGGATCTGTCTGGTCGATTGGCCAGATAGAGCCTGAAGCTTCAGGGTTTTGACTTCGTGATCGAACATAGGAAGGGTGTCCAGAACGTAGTCCCTGATACTCTCTCGCGTGTCCATATGGAGGGGCTCACTTCCGATACGATAATGTTAGAGGTAGACCTTAGTTCGCCATACTTCACTGCGGGGGAATATGACGAATTAAGGAAGACAGTCGACATGAACAAAGACAAACTACCAGACGTATGTGTGTCCGACGGATTTGTCTACAAACGGATTACGGACAGGTGACGATCTGCAAGAAGATCGGGCATGGAAGCTTTGGGTACCGAAGGAGTTGCGTGGTAGTCTTTTACAATCTGCTCACGATTCTCCTGCTGTATCACATTGGGGAATAAGCAAGACGTTAGCGAAGTTGAGACAGAAGTGCTTCTGGCCAGGTATGGCATCAGATGTACAGGCTTACGTTAAAGCGTGCGTAACCTGTAAGTGCAGCAAATCACTAAACGTGATATCCCGACCGCCGTTGGGACAACAAACGATTACCGAACGACCTTTTCAACGCCTCTACATCGACTTCTTAGGACCATACCCACGAACGAAGACAGGACATACACACATATTTATAGTCTTAGATCATTTTAGCAAGTATGTTTTATTGCGGCCTATCCGCAGAGCAACGGCAGCTGAGGTAGTTTTCCAAGTCGTTGGTGTCCCCGAACTTATTCATTCAAACAACGGGAAACAATTCGTTTCAGAATTGTTTTCCAGCTTGCTAAGCAAATATGGGGTCAAACACATTCGCACCGCTTTCTACTTTCCTCAGGCAAATGCTTCCGAGAGGGTTAACCGTTCCTTACTGGCCAAATTACGGTCGTATATTGACGGGGACCAGAAGAACTGGGACCTACATGTCAGTATTGCGGCATTCGCCTTGAGGAGCGTAGTGCACGATGTGACATCGTTAGAGCCCTATTACGCCGTATTCGGGATACCCATGGTGCAGCATGCTAGTGCCTATGAAGGCCTGCGCAGACTGGACATGATCAAGGACCCAAGGGCACACATTGAAAATAAGACTGATAAGTTAGCTTTAATTAGAGACAGAATTTTTGAGAATCTAAGACTGACACATCAAAGTCCACCAAAGTCTACAACACAAGAAGCCGAGAGGTTAAATACGCCGTAGGGCAAACCGTCTATAGGCGTAACTTCAAACAAAGTAGCCTACCCGACGGTTATAATACCAAACTAGGCCCGAAGTTCTTACCATCGGTGATCTTGACGGTGATCGGCAACTCTCTGTACGAAGTAGGCAACCAGAGAGGTGAAGTGGTGGGCAAGTTTCATGCCAAAGACCTTCACGTATGAGGGACAAAAAAAAAACTGTGATATACCTGACGCACATGAGCTGTCGTTGCTATAGTCATGATAGTTTATAAGTAGTGATATACATATTTATTTATTTATAGAGATAGTTTATTATTTATTTGGAGGCATAGTTTATTTATTTATTTATAGAGAGTTATTTATTTATCCATAGTTATTTATTTATCCATAGAGTTATTTATTTATTTATAGAAGTAGATATGTATTTATAGAGATGTATTTATTTATTCAGAGAGATTTATAGTTAGTCATAGAGTATATTTATCTATAGAATTATTTATATAGTTACAGATTTATTTATTTATTTATATATAAAGTTTATTTAGTCATTGTTAGAAATGTTTATTTATTAGTAGAGCAATTTACTTTTTTAGATTTATTGGTGTAGCATAGTACCTCTCATGTAGATAACACACTCAAGATACACGGTATATTGTAAAGGTTAAATTAACGTGCCTCTCGAATTACATATAATTATAACAGCACCAAAACCACAAGCACACACACACACATGCACACACATATAGGCCACACTTCAGGCACCTTACAATAATGGGATGAGCAGAGCTAATAAAGTCCTATAGCCCGGCCAGTCTGTGGAACACGAGACCCTTAAATCCAGGGCGTGGGCCCTTGCCACACGTTAGTCGGCCTACAAACGCGCGAAGGGTACGAAGGGATACCGCAGTCACTACAGGCCAATTTTCTTTACGAGGCCAGTGTCCTCACGACCACTCAGACACTGTCGTCGATTATGTTACGAGGCCGTAGAGACCACAACACGTTCAAAACATACACACAAAACAAAAAAAAAATAGGTAAAAAATATATATATATATAAAATAGAAAAATATATATGTAGATCTGTTTGGTTGAGGCGACGCTAGCCACCAAATGTGCCACCAGTCACCAAAGGCGACACTAGTCGTCAAGCCCACAACTCAAACACAAAACAAAATCAAAGGCAAGTGTACTTGCAGAAGAAATGATATACATAGATAGTATAGATACTAACCGCAGATCCACATCCATAGTGGAGACGAGCCGAAAAGCCATCCCCACCGGCCACAAGGAATGGTGTCCAACGATGCGGACTATGACCACTGGTATGGATTCCTGCCCAGGTAAGCCTTGGGAAGTTATCATTGTGGGTCGTCCGTGTACCGTCCTCCACTTAACAGCACAAATTCGGGAACTTTGGTGGTAGTTCCGCTTACCAGGGACAATCCACCCGAAAGAGGTTCAGGTTATCGCAAGGAAAACGATCGCGTCAGTTAATTTTACAAAGAGAAAAAAAAACAATAAAAAAAAGAAACAAAACAAAATAAAAAAAAAAACACTTCGCCCGTACATCGTGTATAAACGCGAAATGAAGAAATGGGATTTGTTTTGACATAAACGTACACGCTAGTGGTCCTGTTCACACACAGTTAAGCTCTCCCTCTTGGAAAGAAATTCGACGAAAGAGAAAACTTCAAAACGAAAAACCGAAGGGAAATGGAAAAGATCCCTATTTAAAAATGTTATACGTTTCGTTTGTAGTAATTTACGTAGTTTGTCATTAGTAAATAGATTTGAGGTTAATTAGGGTAGGTTAGTTATGTTAATGTAAGGTATGTTGTATTATTTTATTGTTCGAATTTAGGTGAATGTATTAATTTATTAAAGTGTTATATCTAAGTATTATCATCTTGACGAAGGATATTGGCAAAGGGAATTTCCCTTTTCCAATGTTCTGAAAGCATTAGGGACGCTGACAAGGACGACCGACATGACACAGAGGGAGACAGAGAAGACATAGATGAACGAAGAGAAACGTAGCCAACGACCATGATAAAGAGAAAAAAAAATCAAGAAAGATAAGAAACTAGAGCAAACGAGCACCGACCGTTGATCACTTTTCTGATTAATTCAATCGAGAACGGTCGATGACCCGACAATACAGATAGTGGAAAAAGCAACAGACAGTGACACACAAAATAAAGGGAAGGAACCTTCTTTTTTGATTTTTGCGGGTAAGTGAAAATTGACTAAAAGGGTATTAGAAAAAAAAAATATTCTTTTATAGAAGACAGAGAAAAAAAAAAGAAAAAAGGTGCGGAGGGACCATAATATACTATTGGTGGTAATATTATAGTACTCTTCGAGAAGAGGACCCGGGGCGAATAGCAGAGGTAGGTGTATACATAAATCTATTTTGACGAGCCAAATTACCTGACCTGGGTAACTTTTGGCGAATTTCCAGGACTTGTGTCGAGCTGCCATACTCAAGCCTCTGCAGTAGTTTTTTTTTAATAGGCCCCGTTTTTTTGTAACAACGGCTAGTGGGGACCGTAAGGTAATCCGGCAAATACCAGCCAACCTAACGGTAATCCCCAAGTGGAATACTAAGGTACAGCAAGGAGCAAAGGCCACCCAGGGATCTGAAGTGAGGTGCTCCGCCCTAAGTGTTCCGTACCATTGTCGCCGCAGCAGTATCAGAGACCAATGACGGAACAGCATTTTTTTTGGTGCAACGATTAGTGCAGTGAATCACCAGAATTTTTTTTAGTTTAAAGTAGTTTTTTTTCTTTTGAGTTTTTAGTTTAGTATTTTTTTTCCTGAAGATTTTCTTTTGTCAATCGAGTGTAAAGTAAGGTTAGGGATAACAAAAGTTCTGTGCTTAACAATCTTGTATTTGGTTCGCGAGAATATAGCTGGAGCATCAGAATCTACATCTCTTCTTGTGCTGCCGGCAGGACAACGGGGGACAAAGAAACCGTGAGTAAATTTTGTTGATTTTTTTTATGAATAGTTTTTTTTAGTTTTATTTTAGTGTTAAGAACAGAATTTTTTTTGATACGTAGGATAGGTTAGGTTAATTTTAATTTAGTTTAATGAAATTTCTTTGATAGAATTACGTGTATAATTTTGAGATCCGAAGAGATCATACTAATAAACTGAATGTATGATGATGAAAGTTTAGTGTTCATAATATCATATTAGTGATGTGCCGGTGAAAATTTTGTGTGCAACTATAGTGTGTGGGGGAATGGGAAGGCCGTCCTTTCGCTGACCAGGTGTGATGATGACTTGACCGGACGACTATACTGACTGGACAAGGACCATACGTGACGACCATACGCACGTAACGTAGAGCACATGAGACCATAGTGGCTGGATTGAGGCATTAGGGGCCATCTCCAGTGAATATTGGCCAAGAAGATGGCGAAGGTTGTGCCTTTCAGACACAAGGGTGGGTTGGCCATCCTGGTGCCATCAACACCTGGCACGTCTCTGTAACGAGACGAACCCACATCCGGGAGAGACAAGGGAATACAGATGCCGTAGTATAGGGCTAGAATAGAATAGTTATAAGTTAGTTTAAGTAAAGGTTAGGGCTTATCGTAAGTTTTAGAGTAGAGTAGGTTTAGTTAAGAATAGTTAGGTTTACGTTAGATCTGGCGTACCCTTCTTTCTCCGGGATGTGGGCATAAGCCCTTGAGCTTCTCCTTCTTCTCCTGTCTTCTGTCCTATCTTTTTTTAAGTCCGTCCGTAGTCTAATTAGGTTAGCTTTATTCTTCTCTATTAGGTTCTTTTTTAATACACATATGGCATGATTTTTTTTGTGTTTGAGCAGGTGGTGTGAGAGTGATGGGAGACAAGAACCAGCCCCGTCCGACGAGTTAAGCCGTGAAACCGCGTGCGTGCCACCGTCCCCTTCACCCACACTGAAGATACCTCCATGGCCTGCCCCTAGCTCATAACAGTTCCCATCAGAAACGGTGAGAGAAAGCAAACAAACGCTTATTCTGATATTAAAAAGTTATTATACTCGTATAACTTAAGGGAAGTATTGTTTGTTAATTAATATAGGTATATACAATGCAAACCAAAAGTTTGAGGCCGCCCTCAGTACTCGAAGGAAAAAGAAAATCTAACATCGGAAAAAACTCTTTACTAGAATAGTAATAATGTAAAATGAACGGGGAACATATACGAAACTAAAATAAGATGAAAAATATTTTCATATTGTTCTTAACACAAAGGAATTTATTAGAAAGAAAAAAAAATTACTTAAACAGGCTTTTCGTCGGACAAGCCACCTTTACACCCGATTACTGTTTTTTTTTACAATTCTTGAAATTATTGCTTTCAGTTTTTTAATTTGTTGCCTGTGGTATATTGCTCCAGCAATCCAATAGTATATTCCACAACGCAGATTCTGATGATGGGCATTGATCCCAGACCCTTTTATCTAGTTACTCCCACAACAGCTCTATAGAGTTTAAATTTGGTGATTACGGCGGCAATCTTACAAATCATGATTTGTAAGATTTCTTCATCTTCCCTCTATTTCAGGTAGTCTTGACAAAGTCTTGACGTGGGTTTAGGATCGTTCTCCTTGAAATACGGATCATTCGCCAATTAGCATTGTGCAGAGGAAACAGCATTTCCTTCCAATATGGTTCTGTATGCCTCCTTATTCATTTTTCCAATCAGTTGAGCCAGATCTCCGACTCCACTTGAAGAGGAACATCCCCAGACTATAATAGAACCGCCTCCATGCTTGACGGTAGGAACCACACAGTCTAGTAGCATCTTTTGTTCTACACTGCGTCGAACGAAAACTCTCTGTTTTGTGCCAAATACCTCGAACTTGGATTCATCGCTCTATAAAATTCTGTTGTGGTCTTCTTCCAGTCTTTATGCTTTTTGACCCATTCTAACCTTTTCTGCTTATCTTGTGGTCGCAGCAGGGCTTTTCGAACAGAAACTAGCCCAAATAATCCAGCATGTCTTAATCTTCATTAACCGTTGACAAGGACAGCGGTTTATTCCGTGTTTCATTTATTTCGGGGCGTATTTCGGATGCTGTTTTTCGTCCACTTCGTTTGCCTGTTGTGATTATTAGCCGATCCTCGTGTTTAGTTCTACCTCTAGGCAGTCCTGACCGTGGTTTTTCCTCCGTGTCGTTCAATGGCACGTTGAACACAGCACTTTCATAAATTCAACTGCGAAGCATCTTCCCCCTGCGCTTTGTATTCTTTAAGATAAGTGATTATTTCAGATCGTTTCTCTTTTGTGGTTTCCGCGACTTTTCCCATTTTTAACGAGTTGTTAAGTCAGGACCTGAAGAATCTCAAGTAACTTCTTATGGCTTCAAAATGTGGCTTTTATGTAAGACCCTTGCTATCCAGGTCAACAAAATTTTGGGATTTGAGAACCCTTTTGATGTAAGGGTCATAAACAAGCGCGCATGAAAAACCTAAACATTTCTAAATAAACCACAAAAGCGGTTTTTCCCACATTTGTAAACAAAACGCCCACTGATCAAAGACGTGGACGTGTCATCCTCTCTTGTCATCTCACTTAGACCTAGAAAGATTTCCTCTTGTCCACCTTTTCTTTGGCCTCGTCACCCATTTCCCCGGATTGACCGTAATTTTCCCTTTCCAAAGAGGGGTCTGTTGTCTCGGAGAACCTTGAGTTACCCTTGTAATGGCTTTTTTTTTTTCATTTTACGCCTCTTTTCGTAGCTTTGTTGCCATTAAAACACGGTCCTGTGCTTTTCCAACAATCCCCACCTGTTGGACCAGCGGACACTGGATCAATTTTCCCCCGGGGTAGCTTTTACCCAACCAGCAAGATAGCCGAATGGGAGCGCCGCATCAACCAGTAGAACGTACCCCGGATCTGACATCAGCTGACAGACGTCAGAATTCCATTTTTTTTTTGTGTTTTTTCGGGAGTTTTCGTTCAAACGGAAGAAATTGTTCGATCTGGGAGTGTGTGTTATTTGCTATTCGTCCGGCCGTCCCTACAGGATTCGACTGTTTGTTCTCCGGGTGCTTCTCCATCTGGGAGGCAATCTGAGGACAACTGGTATGCCACATCACGCTGTCGGGTCTGTTTGGATGCCCTCTGCAACATGTGAGTGATTAAGATCTTTGTTTACCTTTTTGTTTGTTGGAATTCCTGCCTTCCTCGGATGTATTTCCCGCGTGTGAGTTCGTTCCCTTTACTCCAGTGAACGAGACTGAATTCCCTGGTGTCATATGCCGGAAAACCGACATCGTTGCTGTGAATCGAGGGGTCCGCGGTTGTGCCAGCGCAGGTGCAGCCGTGTACAATTGCGCAAGTAATGTCTGTCGAAATTGGGGTTGTTTTCTTTTGTGCGGTGAAACTTTTGCCTAGGCAGATACTGCGGGTGAGTTTCTTTTCAGGCGACTGCGCTAAGGCGATGTTATGGGCACTGCATAAGGCATCACAGGTAAACCTTGAGAGAGGGAGCAGGTACTAGTTAAATTACCGCTTTAATGAATTTTTCTTCCGACAGGTGATAGGCTGTAAGTAACCCTCTGATGATAGACTGTAGGTAACCCGCTGGTTCGGCGTTGAGGGTTGATGGCGATGTTTGCCAGGGCAGGCAAGGTGACTCTGGAGATATGGTGTGCCGGCGTTGGTGGAGCATTCGAAGGTGCCTAAAGTTGGAGGTAAAACTAATCAATCTCTTTATTAGAATTTTATTTTAATTCAATGTCTCGTTAGGATACGCGAAGTGAAGGCGAGACGAGAATTTTACTGCAGATAGCCGGATTACCATGTATTTGACACCAGTGAATGACGACGGTGAACCCGTTTTGGTAGCAAAGGTAACTGCTTCTTTATTTAGTAGTGAGTTTCTTTATTGAGTAGCAGTAGTTGTGGTGGTACAACTCGGTCATTCCCCACTTTTGTAACGCTGCCCCCGTCTTAAAAACTCAAAGCTCCGTCTGAATTTCACCTCAGACGGAGGTGCTAGACCCTTGACGTGAACCACCGTCTGGATGGGGTAGACTAAGTCCGACAACCGTTCGACGACTTTAACTGGGCCCTTCCAGTCGCCTTGCAACTTCGGGCATAAGCCCTTCCACCTCTTTGAGTTGTAGAACCAAGCCTGTTGATCGGGTTGGAAATTAGTTGAATTCCATTTTAAGTCATACCTGGCTTTCATTGACTGTCATCGACTTTCTGTAGCCATTCGCATAGTTCTAGCACGTAGGTAGGTGCGTTCTGTGAGGTAATTGGGGGTATTTCGCACACTAGGTAGGTCGGAAGCTTCAATTCCCTCCCAAAATTCAGCATGGAGGGGTTGAAACCCGTGGCCTCGTGTTCCGCGGTACGATAGCCAGTAATGCCGGTTGAAGGTACCGATCCCAATCGGTCTAGTTTTGGTCGGTGAATTTGGCGTCTAATCTAGTCATACGGGTGTATTCCTGGCTGAAAAATTTCGGATTCAAAGTTCCGAGTCTGTCCCAGTGAATGACATGTGGTACACCGAATCTGCAGAATACCTGGTCGATTTAAGGCTGCAACACCACTTCCGTTGTCTGGATCGGGACGGCGAAAAACTGGAGCCAATTCGTAAAGTAGACTATCGTTACTACGATGCATCGCTTGCCAGCAGTGCCCCGTGAGCTCATCGTATTGGCCCCCTTCCAGCAGTGCAGAGTGAATACCTTAAGCACCACCGCCATACGCCTGAGGTTCGACCTAACCAAAAGTATCGGCTTTTTACCTCTTCAGGTGTCTTTTTTTGACCCAAATTTCCTCCGCTGGGACTATCGTGCAGTGCCGCTAAGATGTCTGAAAAGATAGATTTTTGGATGACCAATAGTTGACTCACCGTACCAGTGTCCCGCTTCCACTTCCGGGTAACAACGCCTTTGTCGAGTTGCAGCTGGTTGAATAGCACCTGTAAGCCTTCAGGTCTGCATTTTCACCCATTATCTCCTCTTTCGCCCTCCTTTGCCTAACCAAGTCCTCAGCTTAGCGAGCGTCGGTTTTTTTTTTGTGTTCCACTTTCAAATCGCGCGAAACCTCTACGACGTTAGCCTGCCTTTCCTCGGCCCTTGTACAGAAATTGCAATTCATTTATTTAATTTATATTTCAAATTTTAGTTTGCTGTTTTGTTCACGCAATTTTTATGAATATTTCTTTTGTTTTTATGTATAGTAATGTGTTGCAATTAATATGGTAATACAACTCTCTCAAACTATAGAGCTACTTTACATGAAGTTATGCTTTTGCGTATATTATATACTTCTCAGAACGTCATTCTTTGTACAAAAACAACAGTTAAATAAATTGATAATATAATATTATAAATATACACAGTTCTAAGATAAAACCAAACTTTTAATATAACTACCTAAAGAAAATTAATAATCCTATTGAGCTAAAAAAAAAAATTGTTCACTCTGATCCCTGTTGTTCTTCTCGTCATTCGGTTTCTGAATCGATTTCCATTAACTTTTTCGACACTTCAGATATGTAATAGAATTCTAGACGTCAAAAAACGGCTATAGTCGCTGTGTTATTGTTATTGATTTTTTTTTTTTGTCGGGTCGGGTACACCCTACTGGAGCACTCAGACTCAAAAACAGGTCCATTGTACAACCAGGCAGAGAACCCCATTTTAATGCGTTTTTTTTTTTGTCTTATGTAAAAAGACGAGTAGACGCTTCAGCGATGAAGAGCTTAGGTCATCAGCACTCACCACATCAGCACCGCAAATTTGCCACTTGATCGGAGCAAAGGCAGGACAATCACACAGGAAGTGTTCCGCCCTCTCCACAGGAGTTGCAGACAGGGGTAGCGCTCAAACCCAGCACATGGAGGTGCTTGGCAAAGGTGAAGTGGCCCGTAAGATCGTCAGTAAGTTGTCTGCAGTCTTTTTTTGCTAAAGGATAGCAGGAAAGCCGCGGATTTCTTACAGACGACGGGGACCATTCATTTAGTCTACCTGCATCCTGGAGAGTCATGCCACCTACGATTGTGTTCACTGAAAACGCAGTCGTCAATGGAAGCCCTAACCGAGGACGCTGGCAAACCCTACGTGGGTTCAGGTCCTGAGAAATTCTCTTCTGAGCCTTGTCTAGCAAGCTCGTCAGAGATCTCATTTCCTGTTATCCCTTTGTGCCCTGGGACCCAAACAAGATTCAGTGAGTTCAGCCTTCCGACCGAATTCAAGGATGTTTTGCATTCTCGAACTATTTTGGAAGTGGTTAAAGGATTGAGCAAGGCCTTAAGCGCAGCCTGACTGACACTACAGACGCAGATATTTCGCCCCTTCCACCTGTTCTTACCAATATAGTCCGCTGCCGTTAGGATAGCATATATTTCCGCCTGGAAGACAGATGTGTGTTTTCCCAATGAGAAGTGAAGCCTAATGTTGTCGCATTCCACGAAATCACTAGCACCAGACCCCTGACTACATTCCTTTCCTGGCTCAGACTCCTGCCAAAGCCAATCTTGAACATGAGGAAAGTTGACTTCAAATTTGCACCACAGCCGTAATTCAGGTGTCATTGCATCAGATGGCATATCCATGAGACAGGGGTCGTAGGATGCGACGATTATCCAACGTCATCAAAACTCCAGTGCGAATCGTGCCAGAAACCACTTCTTTTTAAGCGGAAGATGGTTCTAAGTGTACACTCCATGATATAAATATCAAGGGGGGGGAGGTTCATCAAGGCGTCCAGAGCAGTGTCAGGCGTACTGGGGAAAGCTCCCAAGCAGCCAAGACAGACCGTTCTTTGGAGTTTGACGAAAGCAGCAGTAACGTATTTACGTGAGGGCTTATTCCACCAAACAACTGACGCATATGAGAGGAAAGGTCTTATCATTGCCGTGTAGATCCAAAGGACTTTCCTTGGCGAAAGTAATAGTTTACTTCAGTAAAATTTAAAGGTAGCAGTTTACCTTACAACAGATCGATATAATTGTAAAACCCCTACCAAGGTGGTATAAAATGAAGAATCTTGAGAGAATCATAGATAACTTCCAAGATGACATCGTCCAGCTGGAAGAGGTTAGAGTTAACCTTATCAAGCTGGGGTTAGATGAGCGTACTCCGGAAACGCTTGCAATTCAGTACGGCAAGGCAAAGAGCCTTTGGACTTCCATCAAGGCTAATTACGCTATCATGGTGGACCTAAGCGAAGAAACCGCGGCCACCTTTCTGCCGAAGTACGAGGCAGCAAAAGCCATTTCTTCAAAAATAAAAGAATTCATAGCGAAGAATTCCCCAGAACTATTTTGGAGGAGGATGAAAAAGAAGAAGACGATACCGAAGATCGAGTCCGTCCAGGAATCAGCCAGGCTCTCGAAGCCCCGTCGGCCATAGGTCCTTACCCGAAGATGGTTGCAGCGATCAACTAACCAATGCATTTCAATCCGACCTCATCGCAAAAAACCGAATCAATGTCTTCCATTAACCCTAAAAATGATAATAACAATCAGTTCGGTGCGGCTGACGATCCACAGTCTTACCGTCAGCAAACCCCACAACACGAAAGGAGAGAGCACACCAGTAACGGTTCCCGATTTGGGATGTCACAGAATCATCAAGATGCTCAAACACACCCTGAAACTACCCAGACGCTCAGGATGCCAGCCCAACCCACGTATATATTTGTGCAAGTAGTTGGGTACGTTTTGATTAACCCCGAGGGAGGGGTACACCAAGGATACAACAACAGTCCCCCACAGCAGCCCCAGTTAATTCAACAGGACAACAAAAACCCAACCGAAGCACTACTACACGCGATAGCCAAACTCACGCTAGAGCGAGGGAACGTATCACATGCCACAAAGGCGGAAGAAAGTGGTATCAAAATCCCAGAAGTGAACTTAAGAGAATATAGTGGTGATATCACGAAGTACCGTGAATTCAGGGATCAGCTCGATTCACTGGTACAAAGGAGCCGAAAGTCCAACATCGATCGCTTCGCTCTACTCAAGTCGAAGCTAACTGAGTAAACATTGGAAACAATTAGTGACTTATATTTAACTGGAGACAACTATCCAATTGCCTGGTAAACATTGGACCGAACGTTTGACAATCCAAGGCATCTAGTTAAATTAGAACTATAGGCTATGTTAGCTCTACCTCAACGACCAACAATCCCAGGGAATGCAGAGTCTATAATAGCATACATGCATTATGCTAAAGGACGGGTCTCCAATCATGGCCTATTTAATTCTACGAGGTTTTGATTCTATCACACGGGGAAGAATGGACGATTTTGTAAAATGTAAGACTAGACTTCCCACCTTAGAGGAGATAGAAGATTTCCTGTTCACGAAATATCAGCACTATCTAGACCAAGACGACAACCATCGATTTATTCAGAGAGTGTCCAAAAAAGAGTTCAACATCCCGCAGACCAGAGTACATGTTATTCTCCAGCCCAATGAGGCAGGAGCAAAAGTGGCGAAGAAGTGTTTCATTTGCACAGAACAACATCCAATAATAGACTGTCCAAAGTTCCTGAGTGCCCCGAATCGAGAAGCCTTGCTACTTGATCACAAGATCTGTATCTATTGCATAAAGCATCGATTCGACTATCGTTCCCCTTGCAGATCAAGGCAGTATGTTATATGCAAAACTTGTCAAGGACCTCACCTTACAGAAATGCATACTGTTTCCACTCCGATCATGACTCCTTCATCAACCAGCAGCACTTACCTATGCCAAAATGAGTCCGATGCGTCTTCTGGTGTGCTTCTGCCTACGGCATTGCAACGCTCGTAGTTAATAATGACAACGTTCCAGTCCGCTGTTTACTACAATACATCAGGGCAGCCAAGCTAACTATATATCCGAAGATCTGGTCCAGAAGCTGCGATTGCCAAAAAACGGACACTTGTCAAAATCATCAAAGTAGGAGGACAAATTGGAGCAGTCCGTTCCATTGCCAATATAAAACTGAAGCTGGATAACCCAGACCTACCAATCGTGAATATAAAAGCACTGGTAGTCAAACCAGTTACCGGATCACTTCCACATATGTCTAGTCACATCGCCTGGAAATCCTCCTTTGATAAACCACTTGCAGATCCACACTTCAACAAACCAGCCCACATCCCTCTATTATTAGGTGGCCCAATATATTCTACGGTGAACGTCCAGGTCTAGAGAAGAGGGATGGGTTGTTACTTCAAAATACCTACCTTGGTGGGTGAATCGTGTCTAGAGACCCAGGAAATGGAACAATTGGAAAACGAACCTCAACCTTTACAACACTGTCAGAGTTCGAGACGAACCTAGTAAATCTCTGGGACCTGCCTGTTACCGGGGAAGACATCAGTGAAGTCGAGAGTTCATACTGCGAAAACTTATTCATCGAAAAACACTCTCGAACCGAAGACGGCCGTTACATCGTTCCAATCCCTTGAAAACATCAGGAAATTCCTATCGGAATGCAATCAAATTCTATATCGGACAGGAAAGACGTTGAGAGCAAAACGAGATCCATAAGCAAATGTCAAACGATTTCATGGAGGACTATCTCGCGTCAAATCACATGTCTCCAGTACCTGCTGAAAGGCAGCGAGACGAGACCGGAAACGCTTATTATATCCCATATATGAGCATCATTCGAAAAGATGCTGTCACAACCAAGTTGAGAAACGTATTTAACGCCAGCACGCCATCAAGCAACGGGATTTCTCTAAATCAACTCATCCAACCAGGGCCGAAATTGCAGTGTTATACTTTCGACATTATCCATCAAAATAGGCAATACGAATTCGGCTACACCAGCGATATGCACCAAATGTTTCGACAATTCCTGATACCTCAAGCAGATCGGGAAAAATTTCGGATCCTCAGGCGCCCCAACAAAACACAACTATTGGGTGAGTTTTGGCTAAACACCGTGACATACGGCGTGGACTGTGCACCATGGCAAGCAATTCGAACAATCCACCAGATTGCCGATGATAACGTACCGGATCTGAAGACCAAGGACATTATTAAGAACTCTATTTACATGGATGATTTGTTTCATGGAGTCGATAGCATTAAAAAGTGCCAAGAACAAATCTCAACCCTAGAGGCCGGAAAGCTGTCTCTGACAAAATGGTCAGCCAATAACCCAGCAGTCCTTCACAATATAGAGGATAATAAAAAACTCGCCGCATACAAAGAGACCGTCGATCCAACTATGAAAGTCCTGGGTATTAACTACAGTCCAGTAGAAGACACGTTCCTCATCCGTATCCCAAATCAAGACCAAGTAACATACACTAAAAGAGCTATATTTTCTATGGCTGCATCCGTTTACGATCCTCTGGGTTGAATCCTACCAGTTATCATGCTCCTCCAGATACGCATACAAGAGTTGTGGATACTCAGGTACGACTGGGATGACCAAATAGATGAGAAAATACAGCAGAAGTTCCGCAAAATATTTGAAACCTTATCCCAACTTAGTGGCATTAGAATCCCGCGCTGGATCCAAGGAACGCAGAGTACACCAATTCAGCTCATTGGATTTTGTGATGCCTCGGGGGACGGCTACGCAGCAGTGATTTACAGTCGAGTAAAAAATGAAGAAGTCTACACAACCCGATTACTAGCAGCCAGGGGTCGAGTCAAACCACTTAAGAGAAGAGCAAATAAAGACAGTAAACTATGCACGATCCCCAAGATGGAGCTAGAAGGAATTGTGCTATTAACCGAGCTTCCCAACCAAGTCAGAAGTAAGTTTCACCATCCTAATATCGCTGTGATCATATACACAGATAGTGAGGTAGCCCTAAGCTGAGTAGTAACAACAAGATCGGCAACAAATTTGTGACTAGAAGAGTTACCAAAATTCGGAAAGTCATTAGTCCGGCGGACATACATTACGTCAAATCTGCGGAGAATCCAGCTTCACGTAGACTCACTCCCGGTCATCTGACTAGCTGTCGGCTTTGGTTTGAGGGTCTAACCTGGTTAAAGCATGACCAGCTTCCACTCACTCCTTTCAAGGATATGGAAATTACCATGACACATGTCTCTCGAAATATGGTTGCTGAAGAAAACTTTATTGAGAGGTTCTCCTGCTTTAACCGTCTACTACGAGTAACCGCTTATTGTCTTCGGTGGGCCGGAAAGAAGCAAACACGTGAGACCGGCCCAATCTCCGCTGAAGACATATCCAATGCCAAGGCAAAAATCATTCGGTTTCAGCAGCATCTATCATTTAATAACGAAATAGCCCACTTCAAGAAATCAAAAACCTTTCCGAAGAGAAGCTGGTTGACATCTTTAACTCCAATGTTTTGCCCGGATGACAACATCCTTCGTGTGGGGGGAGGATTTCTCCCGCCAACCTCCCGGAAAGTCATAAGCATCCAATATTGTTAACCAAATGCCACTTGGTTGATTTAATAGTACGCCAAACACACTTGGATCACCACCATTTCGGAAATTCTTTAACGGAGCACTTAATAAGGGAAGAATTCTGGATTACTGCTATAAAATCACGAGTCAAGAAATGTATCCGGAGTTGTCCCACATGCACTCGATGGAAGGCCCAAACTGCCCAGCCGATTATGGGCGATCTACCCACGGAACGAATCACCCCAGCACCAGCATTTAGCACAATCGGTGTCGATTTGTGTGGTCCTTTCTGCATTAAAGCTAGCACAATAAGGTTCGATGAAATCATAAAACTTTGGGTGGCGATCTTTGTCTGTTTAGTCACCAAAGCTGTTCACTTAGAAATTTGCTCGGATCTAAGTACGGAAATGTTCCTGGCAGCCTTCACACGCTTCGCGAACAGACGGTGCTGGCCATCCTTGGTCCTCTCTGATAATGGTACCAATTTTATTGGAGCAAAAAAGAATTTCAACCGAGAATGGAGCAAGGTCACCAATAACTGCAAGGACAGACTAGCGATCCAGGAGATTGTTTGGAAGTGCAATCCGCCATACAGCCCTAACTTCGGCGGGCTATGGGAGGCCGTCGTTAAGTCTATGAATGAATGAAGAAGATGTCTAATATAACTAATCTTACCTATGCCGCATCGAAGGTATTTTCAATAGCCGACCATTACATCCAGAATCATCTGAAGCAGAAGACGCACCCGCCCTTACACCATTCCATTTCATCACGCAACGGAGCTTCAGGAGCTCCGTAATCGATGGAAGTCCATCAACTGCCGTCCCAATCACAAAACGCTGGTTACAAGTGCAACAAATTCAACAATACTTCTGGGAACGTTTCCATCAAGAGTACCTCCGCTAACTGCAGAAGAGAAATAAATGGAGATTCCCAGCTCGAACAGTCAGCATCGGGGATCTGGTACTATTACAAAAACCAAGTGTTACTCCTGCCGATTGGAAAATGGGTCGAATTATTGAATGCTAGCCTGACAGTATGGGAGATGTTCGGAGAGTTGATGTAAAGACAACCAAACGGGAGGTCGTGCATCGAGCAACAAATCGTTTGGTCCCTCTCTTCCCAGAAGATGCCCAGGATGAGCCCGCCGTACGCCAAAGCAGTCAGCAGCATGCTCGCACCACCTCACTGCTAACTCAAGTACTTTTATGTTATTTTATGCCTTAGAAATCCAAACACCCAATCCGGGTATCCATATTCATTAATTGGGAGACGCTTTCATCAAATACTCCGACTTGGAGTTCTCGGTCGAAACCACTTTGAATTTTACCGCCGAATTGATTACCGTCGACAATCATGTGAAGGAATTCTACGATTACTGCCAACAATATCAGAACAGCAGCTACTCAAAGTTATATCAACACTGCCGTTCTCTAGAAGAAACTGTTAGACGCGAGGCCATGACAGTTAAAGAAGAAATCACTACAAGCTATTTCGGTGAACGGACCAAACGTTCTATTAGGCCTATAGTTCTAAAAGGAATTGTCGAATATGGTCCCCAAATACTTATGACCGCCGGCATCGTGTATCAAGCAGTAGAGTATTACCAACTAGAGCATCAAATCGTCAAATTGGAGAATAAAATAAAAAAGGTAGAAACATCCCACCTCATGGCAGACATCAATGACCTAGAATCTAAAGCTGTTGACGTGCAACTTCATGCCTTGCTTGAACAGCAGCAGCAACTTCGGCTTCAAGAGCAAATGAACGATTACTCAGCCAACATTCAAATCCCTATCAGCGCTATCCAGGCAAATCATCAGGACATCATCACCATCAGGCCCGTTGAAGCTCTACAGACCTATGTCGGCAAACTAAACGGAGGTTTGAACTTTTGCAGGATGCCAACTATACCAAATGCAGCCGCACTATTCACTTTTAAAAGTATAACGAAGACCATCCGCAAAAATATGGTTATCGTGACGTTCAACATTCCTCTGGTCCAAACGAGAAATTTCTCTAAAAAGGACTTTATCAGCGTTCCAACCACCGAGGCTCATGGTATCCTTCTGGGCCGTGGAGACTTCGTGCAACAAATTGTGCTCAGCAATGAAAACAAAACCTCTTTCGATCCAACCCAAGCCATCTATCTAGGCCACGGAATCTACGACAATATTAAGAAAACACAACTAAATGACTGCGGGAAAGAAGTATTGAAAAGCCCCTCTCCCCCCTCGCTTTGGAACATATGCACCTCAATACCAGCCAACACGGAATTCGATAAGGTATACCGATTGCAGAGTGATCTTGCAGTCATATTTAAAACAAGCGCTAACAAAGTTACTATCGTATGCAACGCCACACAGACACCACTCGTTGCCAAATTTAATCTGGTGAGGTTTCCAGGTTGCAGAATCTCCAGCACCTAGTTTGATATTATGTCTCCTATCGAAGGTGTCAAGGAAATCGAAACTGACAACAAAAATTTCTCAACCGAAGACTATATATCCCCTCCCAAAATCGACCTAAGCGGAGAACCCACAGAGGATCCTCGTCTTACCATACTCAGGGCAAGACTCTCAGCTGAACTGGATGACAATGACTGGGACTCCTGGGAACATCAGTACTGGTACTTAGGAGGTATGTGTACCATCCTCTGCATCGCTCTATTTTTAATCATATTCGCCTGTAAACGCCGCCGAAAAGAAAGGTCGGAGATTCCTACTATCAGTTACCTCAACAAAGAAGACAAGA
Organism: Pocota personata; assembly: GCA_963082735.1. Taxonomy (NCBI): domain Eukaryota; kingdom Metazoa; phylum Arthropoda; class Insecta; order Diptera; family Syrphidae; genus Pocota; species Pocota personata. The sequence goes on from OY720429.1 coordinate 158,322,849, forward strand.
TACCCGGAAGTTGGGTACGGGCATACTTGATTCACCGCGATACGGTACCCCACATAAACACGGACGCAGTATAAATCTATAATTCCTTCAATAATGAAATATAAGCACTTTTTCCGCCGGGAGTTTGTTTATGAGAATTCCCTATATTTTGCCCAATAAGCAACTTCAATAATTACTGACCTCAATAGTGAATTTGCGTATTTAATTATTTTACGATATTCTGCCCACAAAGCAGCTTCCATAGTGTTATTATTTGCTTATTGAAATATTTGATTGACCCGAAAAGTTGCGAACAATTCATATTTGATTAACTTACGATATTCTGCCCAATCAGCAACTTCGATAATGTTATTGATTTGCTCATGGGAATAATTTATTGACCTGAAAAGTTGCGAACAATTCATATTTTGGCAACTTGCTGATTGTTAACTTCAGTAATTTTAAGTATAAATAGAGTTAAGAAATTAAATAAAGTGCCCAGTTGTTATACCAAGTACGAAGCGTACATATCTCTCTAAATAACAATGAAAAACGCCATCAATCATCCCGGAATCGGGATGATTGATGGTTTCTTTTTTATATGGCACATAAATACAAAGATGTATACGACGAAATATTCCCTATATAAATTGGATTTTTGGAATTCATTATTTTTTCTTTTACAAACGAAAAAAAAAGTATCATACCTACATTTTCTTTTCTAAGGAAAATGAAAATAAACGAAATGAAAATTATCAAATTACAGAGTGCGAATTATTAAAAAAAAAACGATAATAATAATTACCTCCAATTGAAGAACGCCGAGATTTAGAAAACAAAACAAATTATCTGGCTTAAACAAAGAAAAAATAATAATAAACGTTTAACAGAAATTAATATACATTGCAAATACGAATGAAGCTATAAAGCACTTGGTATTCCCAACGAAAACACAAAAAATTAGCAGTTTGCTATAAATTGGAAAAAAAATAATACAAATTTTAGATTGGGAGTCTTACGAAAAGACGAATTCATTTATGAGTGAGTTAAACTAATAATTCAACTGAAAACTAAAGATACTGACATTCCATTCTTTCACTCTCTCTCTTCCTCTATTACTAGGCTGTTTTTCTTTTATAATATTTGTATTTTATGAATATACGTTTTTAGGTTGGTACAAACCTAGGGCCGGGTTATAACGAACTTGTTGTATCTTTGGTTAAATGGGTTTCGATATCAACACGACATATGGGGCAGTGTTTTTTTGTCACCAGCCACTGATCAACGCATTTCGTGTGAAATAGATGCATGCAGGGAACTCGTCGAACTTCGTTATCAATTTCGAACAAGGACAAACAGATTGCGCACTTCTCCGCATTCTCATCGGATCCACTAGCACGACAAACACGCTTGTATTTGTGCGGTAGGGTGTTACGTTCAATTATTTCCAATGAAGCACCACGATTTGGTCTCAAGGTTGGCCCGAAGACAATCCTAGATCCAATATCTTCAATAGATCTCAGAGTTGTTAACGGTGCCCTTAAGCCGATTTAAAATCGCACTGGTGTCGGTAAAGCATAATGATGAATCATATGATGATGGTCAGCCGGAGTGGTCCTCTGTCGTGGCTGTATTGTGGGTGGCGGCTCAAATGAAATGGACAAGCTAACCATCTGATATGCCGGATTCAAACTAGAAACTGGCCCATTTCTACTGTGCACGCATGAGCAGATATTCGGTATCTACCTCGAGCGATTGTTTGGAAGGCTGCGATTCGAAGACAAGTCAATTGGTGTTGGCGTTAGATGACGACGATGTATCTCCTGCATAGTTCGTTGGTGACACCATAAATTTTGATGAACCAAATATGGCGGTGGCACACCTACCCGATGATGTTGATGATTTAAATGTTGGATAGCGACCTGTTGGAGCACGCAGCGGACCATTAATATCTCGTATAAAGTATGGTGTATAATTGAAACTTTCTGTTGAATGTGCTGCGGGTGGAGAACGAATGTTCGCACGCCGAGGTGGCGGTGGATGTTGTTCTGCTGCTGCTTCAGATGTTGAACTGACTTGAGTCGGCGGTGGAACAGGTGCTGAAGTAGAAATAACAGGTGGAACACTACTGTTAATAGTTGTCGCTGGGGTATTAGTAGTAAGGTGTGCATTTGCAGCTGTAGTTGCTTGCCCTCGAAGACATTGCGGCAGATGAGGATAGAACTCCATTTGTGGATACATATCGGGTATAATTGGATCGCTGTACACATAAGGAGCCATTTCCTCGTGAAAACCATCACGTTGTCAAATACCACGATAGGCATTGATCGGCGTTGGGAAATCAGGTGGTGATAATGTACGCAACCTTTGAGTGCGAGGTTGATAGGGGGCAAGTCGTGGCGGATCAATTATGTTGACAAAAACAATAAGGCGAATTCGATTTACATTGTAACGATATCCATCGTAGGAGTAACTGCCAATCGCAGCTGCTGCTGCCGACGTTGAGGTGACCTCATTATAACGACGGCCGTAATCATGGTAGGAGCGGGCGTCTGCTGGTACCGCCGTCGGTGTTGATGAAGTGACTTCAGTTGGTGTAGGTGGTACTTGTTGAGCTCCTCGTGGAGGCAATGTAGATGCCGAGCCTGATGGGCTTGTTTGTTGCAACACCAACGGTTTAAAATCGTCGCTCGGTTCATCGTCAGTTGTCAAATCAATCGAAACAATTGGCTCACGCGTGGAATTCACAAATACCACATCATCATCGTCACCAGTGGAGTCAGATAAGCAATCCAGTTGCAAATCAGGTAATGTTAAAACATCATTTGAACGAGAAGAGGATGAACACTCTCCGCCGTTGCCTGTACGCTCTGTAGTAGTAGTCGCCGGATCATGACTGGTCTTTGCAATTTTGTTTGCCGTCGTCGTTGATAAAAGTGAAACTTTGGTGCTATCCCTGCTGCCTTAAGTTTACGTAAATTAACTACAACTACCTCTTCATCATCAGATGAATCTGTATCAGCTTGTTGTTGTTGTTGGTACTGAGACATTCGCATTAAATCGTTAAAGATCGCTGCTCTTCGTGCAGCGCTATTTACTATCAAACTCTAACTCCTTTTCTGGAGACCACTTGGCCCTGGCAATGATGATGGTTCATCGTATTAATTTGTCAAAGATGATGACGATGTTGTGGTGTGATCTGCAGCTGCAGCTTGGTTAGCAGTAATATTCCCGATTACATCATCCTCCTGTTTATGCTGCTGTTTGATTTGCAAGTCTTTGTTAATAGCACTATTATAGTTAATACTACTACTACTACTACCACTATCGCAGCCACTGGTTGAATCAAGTTTTATTGGGGATGTGGTTAATACTTTGTTACTATTACTTCTGCTGGAACTGCTACTTGCTATTTGGCATAGTTGTGCTGAGGCTAGCACCTCTGCTGATGACGCAGAGGAAGCTGCAGATGCTGCCACAGAAGCTGTAGCTGGCGGTTTTGGTTTTGTGCCGATATAAGCTATTGTAGTCGCTTTATTGGTGTCGGTATTATTATGATCACTTTTACGTGACTCAAAGTACTCAGCGTTATTTGGTTGTTTATTCCTGTGTATACCCGGAGGAGGAGATGCATTGCTGCTACCATTACCGCTGCAACCACTGCTGCTGCTACTGCTGCTAATATACATTCCGTCGGGATTTATTTCAGTCTTAACTAAGTTACCACGGGCAGTATTTGGTGGAGGTGGCGCTGGTGATGGTTGCTCTTGTTGTAGATTGTGTAGATGATCAGGTGGTGGCGGTGGCGCTGGTGGCGGCTGATGATGGTAATGATGATGGTAATGTGAAAGAACCGGTGGGGGGTGCGTGTATGTGTTGACCATTCCACCATAGTCATACGCAGAAGATGATGACCAACACAAGTGCTGTGGTAACGCTGAATTTGAATAATCAAGATGGTTTACCACATCATCGAGCATTGCATTTCTGGACGTATCACTAACGCCAGTACTGCCACTGCTGTTAGCACTGCTACTGGTGCTATTTCCGTTGAATGACTGTATATTTGGCTGACGACTCCTGGATGTTATTTGGTACGCTGCATCTCTTGTTGACTCGCGTGGGCAATTGCATGTTTCTTTTTGGCATTTCCGACACGAGAGCCACGGATCTCGGCTCATCAAATACATCCGGTAGCGTTCTTGTGCCCCGTTCATTGGATTCCTCCTTTGTAAGTGAGGTGAAATTATTTGATTGTGATATACTGGATACGTTTGTCGCATATACGGCTCCGGGTGCATTGTATTGTATTGTAACCCTGCTGGTTCCCTCGGTGAATATTGGTTGTATGCAAACAGATCATACGGTTCATCACTGGGGCGTGATTCAATGTCATAACTATTTGTTAGACTGGAAGTGGAAAATGCCGCCTCAAAGATTTCACGGAACGGTAGGTCATGGTGTTCTTCATGTTCATTTTCCATTTTAGTAATGCAAGTTTGGGAATAATTGTAAGTTCAGAAAGCCTCCGGGACAGCGCGTCTGCATTGCCGTATCTGCGTCCGGGTGGATGCTGGATCTCAAAGGCGTACTGCTGGAGTCTCTCAATCCACCTCGCCATCTGGCCTTCCGGCTGCTTAAAATTCTACAGGCAGGGGATTGACGCATGATCCGTCTTCAGCACGAACCGCCTCCCAAAGAGGTAGTGGTGAAAATGATACGTAGCCAGAACCGTAATACAGTAGTTCCTCTCCGCTCCTGCTGTAGTATTCCAGTGCCACCTCGGAGTCCCCTTGACGTTGACTAAGTACGGCACCCGTGTCCAAAATCAGTGGATCATCTGTGGTCGGGAATGATAGCACGGGAGCGTTCGTGAACCTCTTCTTGAGGTCGGTGAATGCTGTCTCGCACTGTGTGCCCCACGCGAACCGTCTCTTCTTCTCCGTCAGCTCCGATAGTGGTTTGGCGATAGTTGAGAAGCCCTGGATAATTTTGCGATAACAGGCACACAAGCCTAAAAAGCTACTTACCTGTTGCTTAGTTCGAAGTGTCGGCCACTCATGTATGGCTCAAATCTCGGTCGGTCTTCAAGCCTTTATCTAACATTATGTGCCCGAGATACTGGACTTCCTGACTCAGTTTTAGGTGCGCGGCCTGCAGTCGCTGAAAGACAGACTCTAAGTTAGTTAAGCTATAAGCATACAAGACCACATCCATGACCCTTTCGAAGGTGGCGGGAGCGTTGCATAATCCGAAGGGCATCACCTTAAAATGCCACAGACCGGAACCGTTGGAAACCGCGGTCTTCTCCTTGTCCGCAGCCTCCATCTACACCTGCCAATACCCGCTTTGCAAATCCATAGTGGAAAACCACTTCGTGCCAGCTAGGTTGCAGAACAGATCATCCATTCGTAGAATAGGATAGGGATAATTCTTGGTGATCTCGTTGAGCCGACAGTAATTGTTATAAAATATAAATTATAAAGCAATTGCCGTATTTTAACAATTTCATATGTTTAGTGTCAGCCCAGTTGCAAGAATTGCGCTTGCAACTCGAAGCAGCCACTGCTAATGATGCAGCCGAGAGAGAGGAACGCATATGCCTACAGGATTTTCTTGCCCGCCAACAGTAGGATAAAATGGTTTCAGCGGCTGTTTTCTCATCTGTTCCCGCCTCTTCTGCAAGGTCCAGTACGCCATCAATAAGTCCCACGACAACAGCAACAACAGCCGCTGAACTTACAATGAGCACCGGCAGTGAAATGGTACAGCGCACGCCGTACTCCTGGCCGCCGTCGATATTTCCACCACAACTGCCACAGAGCAGTATTCCAAATACCTCGTTTATAACTCCAATCAGCATTTCGTGTTCCCAAAGAGTACCAACGTTCTTGCCGCCTTTGAATGCACGTCAGTCATTTGGCCAACAAACGTACGTGCCACAACCATCATTCGTGACCCAACCATCACAACCACCAGTTCAATTCAGAGGGGGTTGGGCAAATAGTCGAAAGTTGTACGAACTGCCCGATTTCACTGGTAGACCGGAAGAATGGCCAATATTCTGCACCGCATTTCAAGAATCCACCGCGATGTTTGGCTAAACTCAAATCGAAAATACGTTCCGACTAGAAAGTACATGAAGGGAGATGCGAGAAAAGCCGCCGAATCATTGCTAATCCATCCCGACAACGTGGACAGAATAATGTCAACTGTGGAGTTCCGCTCTAGTCGCCCAGAATGATTGCTACGTAGCCAGCTGTTGAAGATTAGAGAAGTTCCCCAGATACCAGGAGGTATCTGGGGAACGGTTAATACCGTTTGCCACAAAAGTGCAAAACCTGTCAACGTTCCTGGAGTCAAGCGGTATGTTTCAACATTTAGCCAACTCCACTCTATTAGACGAACTCATTAGTAAACTCCCAATGAACAAACGCATGGAATGGGCTCAAATGAGAATTTATATTTATCAATATCCTACCATTAAATATTTTAAGGAGTGGTTAAGCGGAATTGTCAGATTGGTTTGTTTGGTCGCAGCGCCATCTCTGGTCCCAGAAGCCAAAGCCAAGGAACGCTCTACTCGCCACAGAACAATCTACTACAGTTAGCGCCAATAGCAACAAATGCCGCCATTGACAAGGAAAGTCACATCCAGTAGCCTACTGCAGTATTTACGCCAACCTGGAAGTTCCAGCTAAATGGGACTTCGTCAAGAGAAACAAATTGTGTTTCAGCTGCCTTAGATATGAACATCGAGTACGTTCCTGCAAAGTAAGAAAGACATGTGGGACGTGCAAAGATACATCGTTCATCGCTCAATGAAGCCCAGGAGCCGGCGACGTTAACGCTATCTGCGCGAGAGGAGGAGACCCGAGGGACCATAAAGCCTCTGTTGAGCTGCAGTACCGCAAACGTAAAAATCCTTTTCCGTGTGCTGCCAGTTATATTATACGGTGATGGCATTGCTGTAAGGACATATGCACTCTTCGATGAGGGTTCTTCTGTCACCAATATGAGTGCAGATATGGCTAGACAACTACAGCAAAAGACCTGAAACTGCAATGGTTCGGTAGGGTGACGCTAACGGAGAAATCACTTCTCGTGAATCTTCACATAAGTGCGGACAGGGATGTAGCTGAAAGATTTGCGATGAATGGGGTGCAGACCGTAAAGAAATTTAATCTGCCAATCCAGACAGTGACTGCTGCCGACTTGGATCCATCTTATCGTCATTCAACAGTGCTTCCATTAGTCAAGTGTGAGAATGCGAAGCCCCACCTAATCGGACTCGATAACAGTCATTTGGCGCACAAATAAGTAACATCGAATATGCTGGGATTGGACCAATCGTCGCGGAGCCCAAAATTGGATGAGTGGTGTACGGTAGAATGGCAGCCGAGGTCAAGGAGGACAATAATAATGACTTCATCCTTCATAGCAGCCAGAGCAGGGATGAGAACTTACGATTGGAGTGCATATTGGAGGATTATTTCGCAATGGAGAATTTCGGTGTCAAGAAACCAAAAGAGCAGTCACCTTCCGAAGTCGATACAAGGGCCCTTCAAATTATGTCGAGCACTACTAAAAGAATCAATAACCGCTATCAAACCGGTCTGTTGTGGAAGAATGACATATTAGAGGTACCATCAAGTTTTGAAATGGCGAAACGAAAACTTTGGGCTCTGGAAAGTAAGCTACAGAAGGAACTTGAGTTTGCCGCTTTGTACAAGGACATCATCGCGAGCTATGTGGCGAAAGGGTACGCCAGAAAGCTCACAGAAGCTGAAGCACATGTACATTCATCGAGGAACTGGTATCTTCCACATTCCATGATAAGGAATCTCAGCAAGCCGGATAAGATTCGTTTGGTGTTCGATGCAGCCGCAAAGGTGAACGACATTTCGTTGAACTCCTTTCTGCTAAAGGGACCTCTGATGAGCTGAAGCCGTTGAAAGCCATCCTGTTCAACTTCCTTATGCGGCGCATAGCGGTTTCAGGTGACGTGAAGGAAATGTTTCATCAGGTCGTGATGCAACCGTATGATCAAGACTCGCAGCAATTTCTTTGGGAAAACCATAAGGACGACTCGATCGACATATACGTGATGCAATCGATAACGTTTGGTGGCAGTGTTCGCTTTGTCTAGCCAATTATGTGGAAAATTGTAATGCCTTAAAGTTTATTCAGGAGCATATCATTGCCGTTCGAGCAATAGTCGTTCACCATTACGTTGATGACCACATCGACAATTTTGACAGCGCAGCTGAAGCGGTTGAAGTCACCTCGGTAATTGTTGAGTTGAGGATGTTTTTATGTTCAAGCTGAAATTCCCTCGTGTCAGCCAAGATGTTACGCTAAAGGATAGGTGCCCCACTAAAAGAGAATTTTTAAGCATAACGATGTCTATTTTTGACCCACACGGGATGATCGCTAACTTCGCCATTCACCTACAATTTCTATTGCGGTCAGTATGGAGGTAAGTGATAGAATGGGACCAGCCAATTCCCCATGAAATCTTCATGCTGTGGAAGCAGAACTACCAACATTGACCCACTTAAGGGTGCGGAGATATCATGACCCTTCCCTGTCAACGGCCAACGACGTCGTTCTACATACTTTATAAAGATGCCTGCGAAGAGGAGCGTTTAGTGCGGTTTCGTTCCTTCGCATTAGAGTTGGTCAACAGATTCGTGTGTCATTCGTATGTGGGAAGACAAAGTGTGCTCCGAAGAAGCTGTTATCTATTCTACGATTAGAATTATCCACCGCTATGCTGGGCATAAGAGTCAGCAACTCCATAGTCGAACACCATGATTTGCCGCTAAAGAATCGCATATTCTGGAGCGATTCTAAAACCGTCAACAACTGACTTGGATCGGAGCCCCGTCGCCATAAACAGTTCGTAGGATTTCGGATTGCTGATGTCCTAGACAGCAGCCAGAGCAGCCAGTGGCAATGGATCCCATCCAAGCTGAACTTAGCCCATGAAGCCACACGAGCGAGATTCCCTCCAAAGCTGCAATTCAACAACAAGTGGTTAAACGGACTATCATTCCTCAATCAGCCAGAAGAGAACTGGCCTTCACTACCAAATGACATCAGTGGTCATATGTGCCAGGAGTGAGTATTCCCGTATGATGTATCTAGATCAGCAAATTTTTCCAATTTAAGAAGAACCATTGCATGGGTCCTTTGGGGGAACTATCAGTTGCAGAAATTGATCAATCCGAGAAAGTGTTGTGCCGCCAAGCTCAAAAAGACGTTTTCACAGAAAAAATTGCCCAACTAAGTCAGAACCTGCCCGTTCGTAACAACAGCAGTATATTTAAATTAACGCCATACTTAGACGACGATGTACTACTTCGCGTATACGGATATATTGATGCCGCCACAACCGTACCGTTTACTGCCAGACGTCCCATCATTCTGCCCAAGAAACACCGGCTAACAGAGTTGCTTATTGGTTACTTCCATCAGTTATTACGTTACCCAAACGACGATAAGATCATTACTGAGATACGGCAGAAGTTTTGGGCCCCAAGCCTGCGCTCAGCAGTCAGAAAAGCAAAAAGTCAGTGTCAGTATCGCCTAGCCGTCGCCGCCACTAAAGGAACAGTTGCCGACGGACCATCTAACACCATTTGTCGGACCATTCACATTCACTGGACTTGACTACTTCGGGTCAGTTTATGCCAATATTGGCCGTCGGAAGGAGAAGCGCTGGGTTGCCCTCTCTACATGTATGACGGTAGAGGTCGTGCACCTCGAAATAGCAGCCGACTTATCCACAGATGCTTGCATAATATGCATCCGCAATTTCGTCAATAGCCGTGGAGTTTCTACCCGTACAAGGAGTGACAACGGAACAAATTTCGTCGGCGCAAAGAATGAACTGAGGACTATTGGAATCTTCGACACCGATGCCGTTAAAGCGGAACTATCCGCCACGGGCATCAAATGGATTTTCAATTGCCCATTGAACCCACATGCTGGAGGATGCTGAGAGAGACTAGTCTGGAGCGTCAAAAGGGTCCCGTGTTTTTCTCTTAATGAGACAGCTCCAAGAATCGAAACTCTTAAAAAATGCCTTGATAGAAGCGGAGAACATCGTCAACAATCGTCTCTAATGCATCTACCAGTATCCATTGAGGACGAGGAACCCTTAACACCTAATCACTTCTTATTGGGTGTTGCAAATTCGACGCAGACCCCTGGTAAGATTGACGGAAGAGCTCTCTGTCTTCGCAAACAATGGCGAATGAGCCAGCAGATAAAAATTCGATTCTGGAAAAAGTGGATACAAGAGAACTTGCCGGTTTTGGCAAGAAGTTGTAAGTGGTTCGAGAAGGTCCCGAAAATTAAGGCTGGGGATCTAGTCCTTATTTGCGATGTTGACTTGTCGCGAAGCCAGTGGTTGCGAGGAATAGTCCTTAGCGTGGTCGAGATGAACAAGCCCATATAACTGAGGTGAAGACCGCCACAGGGACACTACGAACGAGCAGTTTTGGACGTTAGTAAGGCTTTGGATGAGAGTCCAATCGCCTTACGCGGGGCGTGATGTTATAAATTATAAATTATATACCAATTGCCGTATTTTAAATATCTCATGTATTTAGTGTCAGCGGATTGGGCTTTAAACCAAAACAAACAGAACCCGCAGATAAATCAAACGAACAAAGCAAAAATACTTGGTTTGAACGCGCTAAGTCAAATGTCAGAAAAAGCGCGCCATAGAAGATTCGCGAAAAGAATAAAGGTTTGTTTTTTTTTTTAATTTGTACGTGTGAAAGAGGATATGAATACCCTTATGCTAATTTTTAAGACGCGGGCGTTTTGTGGAAAGGAGAAGAGACAAAGAGAAAGACAGATTGGTGTAGTTGGTTTGAAACTCAGGTGGTATTAAGTTTCAGTGAACTCCAAGGGTGTCGTCTAGATAACTGGGGAGTATTTTTGTTTTGCTGTTATTGTCGTTGCTTATGATTCACAGTACTTTTTTCCATCCTCCTTATGTCATCATCACGATCAAGTTGTATTTTAGCCATATGACCACCCTACTCCCCAGTGTTATGCCTTCGCAGTAGAGTTGACATAAGCTTTCGCAATTGCTCGACTTTTTTATTTATTTCATGCGAAAATAAATAGGTGATTCTTGACATCAGGATTCGAACCGTGAACCTGCAGCGATGATATTGCCACTATACCATGGCCACCCTTTGTTGAAGTTGAAGCCCAAACGGACGCCACGAGTTCGCTAAAAAAGAGTAAGTTCCCATTTAATTTTACTTGTATATTCAATAATTTGTCAACTTCACAGAGAATAAACGAATCCATTTGGATCCATATGAATCCATTCGAACACATTTTGAAGCAGCGTTAAAATTCTCTAAAAGTGAAAACGGTTCGGGCTCAACAATGCCCATCATTACGCCGCCTGCGTTATAGTAGTCTACGCAGAATCGGGCTGATCCGTCCTTTTTTCCTCACGAGAACAATCGGAGAGGCCCAAGGGCTGTTTGAAGGCCCTACCACACCACGATCCGTCATGTCCTGGATCAGCTCTTCTACCTCCTACCTTTTGGCTATAGGAACTCTTCGGGCCGGGTTCTTAATGGGCTTCGCCGTCCAGGTTTCGATGCGATGTTTGGCTAGTCCCGCCCTACCAAAGTCATTTGATCCCGAGGTAAACACCCGTCGATATTTAAGAAGTAAATCTTTAAATTGACTAACCTGGTCTTTTGAGAGATCCCCTAGAGCTTCTGGCACCAGATCTTCCAGCCTGTATGCACTTCGGTGATAGACGGCAGCTCTTCGCAGACATCAGCGACCATCATCCGTCCTATGATCAGGTCTCGTGGGATGGTGACATCTTCGTTGGATGTGTTTGCCAGTCGCACTAGTAGCTGATTGCGTTTGGGATTGTTCAGGCTTCGTCCCAGATGTATCCCTTCTGGTAGTTGGCTCTCTGCATATTGCTCGAGCAGGATGTCATTTCCCGTCACGATGATTAGCGGCGGCAACTTCAGAGAGTTTGCAGTGTAACGGTGAAAAGGAGACCTGTTTGAACGCTAGCCGGTACCTGTAAGGGCAGTTTCTTACCTTGAGCACTACTTCCCGACGATCACAAGGCTGACCTCCGTATTGCAAAGACTCCAAATTGTGCCTCCCGAGATGTCCTCGATCTGTACAGGTATACCGGCTATACGCGTCTTCTTTGGCAAAAACTGCTCTCCCAAAGTCGACACATTGACCCCTATAACGATGACAACCTGGCACAATTCCCCTCCAATATAAGCATCTACCGATAAGCTGGTCGCGCTTAGTGCACCGATGAACTTGGGCGCTGCCTGGGTCTGCGTCGAAGGGTTGGTGGAAGAAAGATTGCAATTGTTTTTTTTTTTTGTCTGGTGAAGCGGCACTATGCTTCAACACTAGTCTGTGCTCCTTGGGACCAGTGGTGTTTAGTTTTCCGATAGGCCCAGAGTTCCACGAGCCATCTGGTTTTCCGACTGTCGCCCTCGATCCCGCCTTTGGTTCGCCTCGTCAGACACCATAAACTTCGCCCCGATGGTTCCTTCGCTCAAACCGCAACGACATGTCCTACGCAATTCGAAGGGCCTCCTGCAAGTTCCGGGGACGCCCAATGGCGACGAAGTTTTGCACCTGCTCGTCACGAATTCCCTCGATGAACTGCCTCAGCAATATCTCCTCTACCACTCTCTGCGCAATCCGGAAGTCGGCAACTGACAGTCGTTGGATGGCGAACAAAGCAGCGCTGATCTCGAACTGTAGCTTATAGTCGGCCCAAGACGCTTGCCCATCGAACGGCTGTAATACCCCGAAATTCACTGCCCGATTTGGTTGCTTACCTGACGACTCTCTAGTGGTCGGCTGGCAGAGAGCGCCTTCATTTTCTGTGCTTTTGCGAGGTAGCTGGTTGCATGCTACAGTCACCTAATTCTACGTCTGCTTCTGGCTGATGAGATGACGTCGTCCATTTAGCGGTGTCTTCGGATACCGGATGAGGCGACGAGTGCTGCTGGGCTGTGGGGTAAAATTTCTGTAGCTGAATGTCTTCTCTAGCGCCTCCATTCGGTCCTCCATTTTCGTTCGCCTACCGACCAGGGGTCATACTCTCTATTTCGTTCGAAAGTCAATCCTATTCGAAATTGCAGTTCGTTTCGCTTTTGAATTGGTACTCTGTAACACTTTCTAAATGTAAAAAATACTACTAGACACTTTTTCTTTAAATTTTTTTTTTTTTTTTTTGTCGAGTCTCGATTTATTTCTTTTAAGATCTGTCAAATAAACACACCAAAACAAATACAAGTATAGGCATTTGAAAGTCAAAAAAGAAGAAATTGTGATTTTTAAAGAAAGAATTTAATATAAAAAAAGAAAATGAATTCTGTTGCATTTTGGATGGACGAAGAAACTAGTGAAGGATTGAGGGGAAATTATGCGGGAAAAATCAAATATTATGGAAATAAGTGGTAAAAGGTAAAACTCGATTGGTAGCCAGGATCCATATCACCGTTAACTATTATTTATTATTTTAGTTTTGTTCAGAACTTTCGCCTGTCGGAGGATGCTTTTTTGTACGTTTTCAATCGCATATGAGATGAACTTTCTGCTCCTTTGAGATCAACTGTAGTCCCTGTAATTTTAAAGTAGCTGCCACTCTAAAGCGTGTAGAACAAGGAGGCTATCAGCACCAAATAGGACGTGATTACTACATTGGCATGGCGCAACAAACAGCATCAAGTTCTATTGCAGAACTGTCTACACACATTTGTGTATCACAGTGACCATTACGGACTCAGTGGTGTAACAACGATTCCCAACGAAATTGCGGAGTTGGAGGAGTTTGTCCAAACGTACTCTTACAATTATAGTAGGAAGCGTTGGACTCTCTTGTCCAGAACTTTGACAACTCTGCTCAAATTCGCTCTACCCACCGTCTAACAGGAATCTATCAATGGAGGAGATTGACTGGTACCTAAAACAAATGTATGATACAATTAAGCAAACTATGGACAGTGCGATACCTCATTATCAACATACTGACAACGCAGACATATTACGCAATGTAACTATTGACGCACTACACCAACACAAAATTTGACTGCTGTCGAGACTAAAAACCTTGTATAGAGAGTTTACTGACAGACAAAACTCGAAGGTTAGGACGCTGAAGTCGTTAATTAAAAAGCTCCAGAAATTAACCAGGGATAACTACACACTGTAAATTTGCATTGGAACAACAAATTTCGGGGTGTAAAAGCCAACAACCCGAGTATGAACAATCGAAATGACCTTCCGTGTCTTAAGATCAACCGGACGACGAACAATGGACGAATACTGATATCAGCAGGTATAGACCCAGATAACGCAGTAGAGGATGACAACTCCTTAGTAATCGAAGATCCGCAGGAGAAGGTAGAGGCTATAGGAGCTACTTTCCAGGAAGTGTACAAGGTGAATGATACCATTTGCCTGAACCGAGAATTGGAAAATCGCGTCCTTGTGCACAACTTCTACTTTCGAGATGATATAGAGCACTGGCGATCCGCGAACATGGGTTCTATCGAGTTCAATGACGATATCAAGGCATACGGTACATCCCCCGTACATATCGGAGGAGGAGCTGCAAGCTATCTTCTTTGAGGAGGAAGAAGTCTGTGGGAATCGACGGAGTATCGAACATTGTTCTTCGACATCTCCCCCTAGAAGTGGTGGACATTTACACCACTATGTATAACAATGCACTGAATAATGAACATTATCCAGCGCATTGCAAAATAGCAGTTATACAACACATCCCCAAAAGGGGTAAGGACACATCCAATCCGACAAATTTCCGGTCGATAAGTTTCCTTCCGAACATCAGCAAGATATTCGAAAAGGTTATTGTGCCCAAATCAGAGGCCGCACACATTTCGTCGTAACACAGTGGCGCAGTGAAAGTTAGTCATTTAGAACAACCAAAGTTATTTAGTATCAATGTCGAAACCCAAAACACAGCAGATCGTCCACCTTATACTGCAGTGGTATGCGATGTGTCTTATCAAAACGAAATTTCTGACTGCGTTGACATTTCACGATGTTCTGCATTGCTTCGTCCCTGCGTTGGGTCATCCATTCAGCATCTATACTTGATTTCTTACCGAGCTCTAAGAACAGCTTGTATCCCAGTATATCCCTAGGAGTGTAAGAGAACAGTAATTCTTGAGGGCTTACCTTTGTTGTCGAGTTCTTCACCGTGTTGAGACTCCACTGAATCTTCCGAAGGTGGCTGGCCCAATCCTGACCCTTCTCGGTTGTGTGGACGCATTTCAGAGAAGATAGAGTCGTATGGTTGCACCTTTCTACCTGGCCATTTGCCCTGGGTGTCCTAATTGCATTTTTTACATGCTGAATGTCATTATCCAGACAGAACTGCTCGAATGCTTTAGCAGTGAAAGCTGCACCGCGGTCGGTGATCATTCCTCTTGGCATACCAAAATAGCCGCTTATTTCGGTTAGGACGCTTAAACCTCCTCGGGTGTTCGTGGTCTTTACGCATCGCAAGATGGTGTACTTCGTGAAATTGTCTACGATGGCAAGTACATACCAAGCTCCTCCCCTTCCAATGGTAAACGGTCCAAGGTGGTCCAGGTGAATGGTGTCGAATGGCAAGGGAACTCTTTCGATATTGTGCAGCTCTGCTTCGGACATGCCTCCTTTCTTCTTAGCATACGCACAATCTACGCAGGACTTAATTTACGATCTGGTGTAGCCCCTCATCTTCGGGAACCAGTACGTGTCCCTCACCGTAACAGACTCTTCTCGTCCGCAAGATGTCCGTTGTCGTCGTGGTACAACTTTAAGACTCTCCATCTAATCGCCTTCGGGACAACCCATTTTTCGTCTTTGTTCACCAGTAGAAACAGACGACATCCGTTGACGCGATATTCCTTTTGTAGTTGCTTCTTCATTAACAACTTACTATCCTGCCACTGCATCGTCGCTAACCAATCCTCGCCGCTAATGCTTACGTTTAGGATGAAAGAAGATACCTCCTCCACTTCAAGCTCGTTCTCCAATAGCTGTCGACTCAGTGCGTCCACGTATGCTGCATTCTTGCCAGGTTGATGGACCGTATCAAAAGAAAATTCTTGCAATTTCAACCACCAGCGGCCCACCCTTGGGATTATATTCTGCTTGTTGCTTGTAGCCACTATCGCCTTGCAGTCAGTTACGATCTTAAACCTCTTCCCCAGCAAGTATATCCTGAACCGATCCAGGCTCTCGACTATCGCTGGGACCTCCAGATCGTAGGAGTGGTATTTCTTCTCTGCTAACGTCAATTTCCGACTGAAGAATATCACTGGGCGTAGGTGGTTTCCCTCGTTGGAATAAGACTCCGACCAAACCCGCGGAAGAGGCGTCTGTATGCACCTCGTGCTCGCAGTTAAAATCGTACAGTGCCAGTGCTGGAGATTTAACTAAGACTTCCTTCAATTTCCGGAATGCTGCGTCTTGTTTTTTCTGTCCATTCGAATTTACTACCAGCTCTGGTACAGCCCAGTGTGATTAGTCCTTCATAAACTTTCTTAAAAATCCCGTAAGTCCCAGAAATTGACGAATTTCATGGACATTTTGTGGTATTGGGAACTGAATGATTGCCGCTGAAAGCTGAACTAAACAAAACTACGGGGGTCTGACATCGACGCCCTGTCTTTCGTTCGCTGGGTTACAACCCTTCTTTGCTAATATGTTAACCAAAAAATTCAATGTTAGTCTTGAAAAATGAAGGTAGTCGACACAGAACCTGTCGCTACCATCCTTCTTCTTCGTCAACACGATCGGAGAGCAGTAGTCAGAGATCGATGGCCTGATTACACCTTGCCGTAGCAGCTCACTGATTTTCTCCTTTACAACGACTCGTTTCGCGAAGGGTAATTTGTAAGTTTGGACGCAGATGGGCTGCGTAGTTGTTAGTTCAATCGAGCACATGCCAAGCTTCGATTCACCCAGCTCGTCCATATCTTTGGCAAAACACTCACGGTAAGTTGCCACGAGGCCTTCCAACGTCTACCTCTCCGATTCCTCGATGTCCCCGATGTCCATCTCATCTAGCTGCAGTTTTTTCCTATTAGTAGACGAGACTTCGGAGTCATCTATCGGGGGTTGTTGGAATTCTTCGCTTGTTGCATCTCTAATCGAGAGTTTCTTGAAAGATTTCACCAGATTTCACACCCAAGAGTTTTGACATGAGTGTCAGATAAACGCACTTCATTTGTTCGCGACAAAAGTTTTCAAGTTTTTACTCAGTTTTAAACTCCCACATTTTCCCAAAAAGTTTTAAAGTATTCTTCAAACAGTGTTTTCCGGAAATATTGCCTTAGTTTTTCACAATTCGCGATATTTCCTTTTGTGTAATAGCTAAACTATTTGTTTGCATACGGAATCCAGTTGTTGTTGGTTTCTTTTCGCGCGCAAATCAGCTGCCAAAATGACTGAAGCCCCACACAGACCAGAAACCAGACTTGTGGCAAAAATGGCCAAGCCACAAACACCAAATTCGTCTAAGGATGAAAAATTTGGCAAATCATTCGAGACACGACTAGCCAAACAGCTTGAGGAGTACAACTCTCAACTAAAATCTACAATAATGGAAATGCATAACATCTTGCTGGTAAAACTTGACGCTATAGTCGTAGATTTCACCACTCGATTCGAAGATGTCAACAAATCTATATCTGCGCTCACAGTGCGAGTCGAAGTCCTCGAACAAACGTCAGAGTCAGTCCGGTGCTCACTGCTGGAAAATGAAGTATTATGCTTAAAAGATAAAGTTGATTCAGTCGAACGTGATAAGCTGGCCACTGATATTAACAATCATGGAGTGCCGACGACTAACAGCGAAGATCTCCAAAGTGTTTACAACCGACTGTGTACAGCTGTCGAATGTACTCAAGCACCTACACCCAAAGCGATCTTCAGAACCAAACCTATAGGCAAACTAGGCAGTTCTTCGATAATCGTAAAATTTCCATCGGTAGGAGACAAAATCACTCTATTGACTTCAGCAAATGCCGCATTCAAAAAAACCAAGAAACAACTTTGTTTACAACAGATCGGGATACAATCAGACAAACTAATTGCTGTCAACGAAAGCTTAACGACAAATAATCTCGCTATATTTCGGAAAGCTCACGAGTTAAAACAACAATATCAGCTGTCTTCTGTCTTCACACGAGGGGGACGGGTGTATGTACGCCAAAAACCAACTGGCAAAGCTTTTTTGGTCGACTACATCACACGCTTGGATTCTTTTGCCGCTGCAGCTACCAACCACGATGAACATCGAAATGCTACCTAATCGAAGCTTTTTTAATAACCACATATTTATTTTGTATATTGTAATTAGTAAGTATCTTTTGTATCTGCGTAACTTATTGTCTGTTAGCCATTTGAGAGTTTACATGTTTTGTGTTCTGAGTTTTCTTACATTTTTCGCGATGATAGGCAAAATCGAATGGGTGGGGGTGTTGCAATTTACGTCCGTAGGCCGCTGCCTGTAAAGCTAATTGCAACCTCACCTACTGATAGTCCGTTCGAGTATTGTTTCATTGAACTTGCATGTGAGAGAAGGAAATATTTACTGGGTGTCGTTTATCGACCAAGAAATTACATTGACCTTTCACAGCTTTATTGCTTTCTTGAAAATAATACAACATCGTTTTGGAAAATTATTGTTTGTGGTGATTTCAACTGCAATATTTTAAATCCTGCTATTTCGTTTTCCCTAATCGAAAATATGAAAGCACTAAATCTTGATCTTCTTAATTCGACCATTCCGACTCATTTCACTGACTCAAGTAGTACCCTCCTGGACTTATTTCTTGCAAGTGACACTCAGAATGCTTTTTACAGCCAAGTTTCCGCGCCAGTATTTTCTAAACACGATCTCCTCCTTGCCTGTTTTGATATCGCCACTTGTATAGAACAATTGAAATACTCATACAGGGATTTCAAAAATGTGCGAGCGGATATTCTTGAGCGAGACTTAAAACGTGTAAACTGGCTACCAATATATTCGGAACCTTCAACCGACATGCAAGTTGAATATCTGCAATGCGTGATTACACAGTTGTTTGACTGCCATGTTCCTTTTAGAACTAAGCTTGCAAAATGCAACATCAATCCATGGTTTACCCCAGAGATTCTCAGACTAAAAAATGAACGAGATGCTGTATACATGAAGTGGAAATATTTTAGGCTCCCTGAATTTTTCTCGTCTTATAAAGCACTAAGAAATCTTGTATGTTCAAAAATAAGGCAAGCCAAGCGTATTTTTTACAGTGAGCATCTTAACTATAAACTTCCCAGCAAGATATTATGGAAGAACTTAAGTTGATAATGTTGATCCAAACCAGCTAAACCGTGATTTCATCAAAATTCAATCGACAAACACTGGAATATCTCCGGTAATCGCACCAAGCGGATCCTTTGAATTTTCCAGGGTTGAGCAAACGGATGTTGTTAGAGCTGTCCTCAAAATAAAGTCGAAAGCTATTGGTGTTGACGGGATCCACCCCTATTTTATAAAAATGCTTCTACCGTACATCCTTCCAGCAATAACTCATCTTTTCAACACAATCATAACAACATCCAATTTCCCAAAGTCCTGGAAAGCTGCAAAGATTATCCCAATCCTTAAAAAGAAAGCAACACAAAGAGCCCCAGCAGAATACTGACCTATCGCAATACTTCCATACTTATCCAAAGTCTTAGAATAAAACAGTCCACTATCAAATGTCTGCTTATCTTCGGCAAAACAACCTTCTTTGTATGTACCAGTCTGGTTTTCGGCGGCATCACAGTTGTACTTCAGCATTGCTTAAAGTAACGGACGATATAAGGGCAGCAACTGATAAAAACTACGTTACTTTTCTAACTTTGCTAGACTTTTCAAAGGCTTTTGACACGGTTGATCATAGGCTTCTTGTCGCAAAACTTCAAAATTTGTTTGCTTTCTCCTCATCCGCTGGAAAATTAATTTTTTCCTAC
This sequence comes from Pocota personata, assembly GCA_963082735.1. Classification (NCBI taxonomy): domain Eukaryota; kingdom Metazoa; phylum Arthropoda; class Insecta; order Diptera; family Syrphidae; genus Pocota; species Pocota personata. The sequence goes on from OY720429.1 coordinate 158,342,886, forward strand.
CTGACAGGTCGCGTACAAGCAGTTTTCGTAAACGGTGTCCAATCAGAATTCTTAACAAGTTTCACAGGTGTCCCCCAAGGATCCATATTGGGCCCACTGCTTTTCACCATCTTTATTAATGACATCCCGAACGTTGTTCACAACTCCGCAGTGCATATGTATGCCGACGATGTGCAACTGTACATAAGTAGTGCACGCGGTCTTATCGATAATGCTGCTTATAAACATAATGAGGATCTGAAGAATATCCTTACTTGGTCCAAGGACAATTTTTTAAGTATAAGTCCAGATAAATCCAAATGCCTTGTAATCAGCAGAAATGTTCATGATTCAAATATTTTACCCCCTATTTATCTTGGATATGCTCAAATTGAATTTGTCCACAAAGCCAAAAATCTGGGGGTTTGGTTCAGTGAAACGCTGTGCTGGGATAACAATATCTTGACGTTAATTGGCAAAATCTATGGATGTCTCCGAAATCTATCTTTATCGCAAAACTTCACACCGACAAATACAAGACTAATTTTGGCACGAACTCTACTCGTGCCCCTAATTACATACAGCTGTCAAATTTTCTGTTGCAATAACGCTATTATAACACGCAAATTACAAGTTGCATTTAATAATATAACGCGTTATGTTTTTGGGTTAAGAAGATACGACCATGTTTCCACCTATGCTAAGAAAATACTTGGTTGTACACTAGAAAAGTATCTTGAGTTTTGCACAATCAAGTACTTACATAAAGTCATAACCACCAAACAGCCTCAATTCTTATACGAAAAACTAAAATTCGCACAATCACAACGTTCTTTGACGTTGCTCCACCTCGCGTTACTTATCAGGTCTCGGAACGCCAATTCTTTATTCATGCCATTCGCCTTTGGAACGCACTTCCTCTCAGCGTAAGAAGACTCCACGACGCGAATAATTTTTGTGATACTCTCTTTCGGCATATTACGTCTACATAAATTGCAGATACAAATAATACTATCTAATATTAAAAATTTTCTCATTTTTCTATTGAAATTATTTTAACCTCAGAATTTAACATGAAGTTCTAATTTTAATTTTCAATTCTAATTTTAAATAATGTAATGAAAATGTCAATATTTATGCCTTAAAGACTGTTAAAGTCTATTGTAAGTGTTGTTGAAAAGTTGAATAAATGAAAAATGAAAAAAATGAAGTACTACTTGTGGTTGGTCCAATAGCTTATGCCCAATCATCATGGCGTATGGTTGGGAGTCATCTGGCACGATAAGAATTTCCAACCACGACTTGAGTTGATCCACCACAACTTCCGCGTATGTTTGGCCGATAGTCAGGCATCTTCCGCCCCGAATCCAATCAAGCTCCTGCAACTTGTAGTGTACTGGATACCGCCGTCCTCAGCAATCGATTTGCGCAACATTACGCAATCGCTTCCCGGATTTATGAACTCTTCTATTTCGTGGCCGTTGACAAGTGCCTTCTGGATATACTCCGTCTCCTGTTCCTTAACCACATTAATTTGGCCATATGCAGGTTTCGTCGGCCTTACCTTTCTCTGCCCACCATGGGGCAAGTCCCGCTGTATTGGACAATTACGTCGAAAATGTCCCGTTTGATGACACTGGAAACACTTGGCTTCATTTCCCGCCTTGTTTGTGCTATCAATTTGGGCAATGGGGTTTGGTTTCTCCACCGTGTGCTTTCTACCAGTTCGTAGGCTGGCTATCCAGCGCACTCTGTCCAACACTTCCTATATGGATACGGGTTTTACCGCCCTAAAGTCTTCCCGGCACTCGACGTTTGCCATCCCTTGGATAACATACTTAATTAGAGACCCATCTCCAATACTTCCCCTCAATGCAATGCTCTTCATTTCGAAAACAAACTCTTCGATATCTTCGCCTGCTTTCTGTTTTCTCGCCAGGAGTTAGTCATGGATGTCTGCCTGATCATCCGTCGCCGGAAAACTTCTTAAGAGGCCGTAGAAGAACTCGGCCAAGGACCCATGTGAACCGCTGCTACTCCAAATTTTTGCTGCACCTGCCAGCCTCATTGTAGGCGCCATCAGCACAAGCCTTTCATCCAATTGATAGATTCTCTGCAGTTCTTTTATCTTCCTCGCCCATGCCTCTGAAGACAATCCGCACACGTTTCTGGGATTGAATTCGGGTATCATGTCCACTACGTCGAGAACCATGTAGAAATTTCTCGTTGACCTTCTGCTGTCATTTTCGGCCATCGTACGTGACCTCCCCGAAGTCGCTGATGCTCCAGCTGCGTATCCACCCGTGAGCAGAGTTGCCTCCGCGAGTTCAGCTTTCAGACGCTGTAGCTTCCAGCGTAACTCTTCCATTTCACTCGGCCCCCCAGCGCTTGCCTTCTCAGCGGTTTCAATTCCTACTGCCAACATTTCCCCACTATCTAAGTCCGTCTCATTAACCAGACGATCCACCAAATCGTCCTTTACTCCCACTCGATTCAAGTTGCGAGACTTAAGTATTCGCCTTAGATTATCCACTGTCAAGGCCGAATACTCAGCTCAAAGCTTATCTTTCTCCATTGCGTACCGACTGACTATCCACGCAGCCCCAGGAAAAAAACAGTTGCTATCCGCTCCGCTAACTCAGGACCCAGAGCTACTCGATGATCGTGATTAATTTAAACCACGGCCACTGAACTATCTGTTCCGCTAATCGAAGACCCAGCAATATATTCTGTGCTGACCGTCGCGTCGCAGTACAATTAATAATTTAGATCACCCCCACTAACTATTCCGTACTGACTGTGTCGCTGGATACTCTTCGCAGCGTCTCTCTATTCCGCTAACTGAGGACCCAGAGATATTCTAGGTGATTGTCGCACGCTAGCCGATGGACCCAGATAACACCACCAAAGTAAAGAAAAAATATCAAAGGAATAATATAAAATAAAACGACCTAATGCTTTGCGCTTAGATATTTGTATCCCTCTTCTGACGTGTGAAGTAAATAATAAAATAAGCAACAAAACGGTTACGTTACTGATTATAATGCTTTATTTAGGTGATGTTATCAGCTTGACGGTCGGACGTTGACTCACTCCTTTCTACTGCTGAGCCGCAGTGACGTTCATCGATAGAACATGACGTCATACTTGCATGTCGAAGTGTAGTCAGATACCTGAGTCTCCGGCTAGACCAACGTTAAAACATCGCTATCCGTGAATGTTAAATAAACACACGGACCGAAGCCCCGCGAACACCCACCCTTCGCTTAATTAATAGAACCAAACTGTACGAGATGCAAATGCAACTTTATTATACCGAACCGTATCAGCACAAGTCACAAATAAGACTAATTCTTAAAGCTAATCCGCTCCCATAGGAAGACGCTGTTCCCACCATCCAGACTGCAGCCTCAGCAATTTAAACTCATTACTAAGTTTTTGCTTAAAAATTTTTTTCTTAGTTTCCCAATATTTGTAAGTATAGATTTAATAAATATTTTAAGTTATGTTACGTCGAAAGACATAGTTTAAGCATTAGGTTTAGCTTAGAGCGCCCGCATAGGGCCATTAAGTTAGTACATATATAACATAGTTAAGTTAATTAAGCTAGTTTTAAGCTTTTTTGTGTCTAGCTGTTAAGAGTTCATGAATTCGAAAAATAAAAATGCATTAAAAACGAAAACGAACGCAATTTAAACCCAGCGAACTTATTATTTAATCCCATGAGAACTTGTTCTCAGCTGATTAAACTGAGTCAGCGAATCTGCAATGATTCGCTGTCACGCTTATACAATGTGACTGCATGTGCCGTGTTAACTCCGTAAAAGATCTACGCCCCGTAGATTATACGTGACGTCTGAGGCCGATGATCATGTTCGTACGGCCGGGGGTTCATAAACCTGATCCTGCTCCTTGTCACTTACGGGATCGACTCCTCCATCAGGTAGGTTTGTAGATGGTAGTTTGGGTTCATTCTAACTTTTTGCCATATTGTCCAAGCGATGATCAGCACCAATGCACCAATTGAGACATCCATGAAGGAGGAGACCGTAGCTTGTTCCGTTAGATCCTTCAGTCGCTTTATGTTTTCGATATCCTTGTTGTGCACATGTTCGAGGTCGATTTTCTGCACCCGATTAGTGATGTTGGTCAGGACGGGTGGAAGCACCTAAAGGCTGGTGTACGAGAAACTCGAAAATGTTCTACTTCCCAACTGGATCGTCTCATTATTCAGATGAATCACGTAAGTACCGTTAAGAGATCTTGAGCCGTTCACCGAGGTTAGGGGACCTTTAAAATTTGTCACAAACACTGTGTCTTCTTTGACGAGTTCGATAACTTCCCTGATGTTCGTACGAATAGTGCACGTTTTATGTCCTCCCTTCAAGAGTTTGGGTATGCAACTGTCTTCATCAAGCTTTTCTACGGACTTGTCGTCGCATATTACCAGGTTGTTTATTGAAAGGCATTTCCCTATAATCTCAAATGTCTCCTTGTGGTTAACCAGCATTTTCTCATATTCCATGTTGACCTGTAGTCTGTTGACAATTGAGGATATCGTTAAGAGTAAGTTGAACTCCTCGTTTTCACTTTCGGCATCTAAAGGACATAGAGCAACAGTGCGCCATTTGGATAAACTAACGGAGACCCATATTCCACTGGTTCGAATTCATTAGCATAGGGCAGAGTTCCAATTCCACTGAGGGTCCTATTTATTTCTTCTTTGTGTAGGAGATTTGTATTAACCAGGCCATATTTAGCCATTTGACATGAACGTACTATCTCACCGATCTCGTCCTTAACTATCAAGATTTCGTTCAGAATATCCTGTTCGCGTTTTACGGCATTAGATGACTGGATCTCATTCTTAAATACGTCTATTATCAGATTGATTTTCTCGGCTGTTCCTTTCATGGTGATGAATAGTCTGCTATTGATCTTGTGTTGCTGATTATTGTTGTCGATTATCTGCTGCTCGTTGGAAACGACCTTATCCCAATTAGCCGCATCCGGGTTACCTGCGATCTACTTCTAAGCCGATCCTATCGAATCGATGGATCTCGCACTTCGGCTTGTTTTGCTCCTGAGCAGACTCAGCCTCACGCTGATCTTCTCCAGGTAAAATTGAATTGTAGCCTTTTTCTCTGTTGCAGTTATCTTGGCGGCGCCTACCGACTTGTTAACATTTTCTACCAAGTTTTCGAATTGTGTTAAGTCGATCACATGCATCAGCTTGAAGTGACCATCAATGATCCATCCTTTGCCTTCTTTTATTGTAACAATTGGTGCCTAGTAATCGAAGATCTGGTAGCCATGGACGATGAATATGGAAAAGATTCTGGAGAAAAGAATGCAAGTGGGAACTTCATCTCGCGAATAATTTAAATTAAACAAGTTTTGTGATGTGCTTATGGATATTAGTCTATGTAGGTTTATTCTGCACATTTCATACTACAACTAAATAGATTCTAGATTATAGTTTTGAATATAGTATGCATGATTTTTTGTAACTTTAATTCTTCTACTTCTAAAATATCCTTAGTCCAATCAAGAAACATTCTATACTATAATAATAATTGCTATTTATTGTTAATTCTTACATGACTATAGTTTCAAATATAGTATATACTTTTTGTAATTTTAATTCTTCTCTTAAAACTGACCAAGTAACATATTGTAATATGCAAGCTACGGCTCGAGTAGATAAAACGATATTCTGTGAAATTTATTTCTTTATTTTCTACTCTATAGAACAATTCAAGTTCACACTATACTATTCTTCGCAAATTCTTTTCTTACAAGGTCTCTTTCCTCTCAAATCACTTTATCTCCTTTCAATTACTTAATTTACAAATCCAAACAAATTACTTTTTCTTGTTCACTCTCAACTTTCAATTTATCACAAAATTACAACTTCGCCTATTATCACTTTTCTAATCTCTTCGCCACAGTTTAAAAATCACTGTCTTTCCTATTGATCGCCATCTGTCCTTATATAGCAGAAGTTTCAGATAGCCAGAAACTTCTAGCAAATTCTTCGACCACTGGAAATAATTCCAAGATGACAATCATTTCTTCCAGTTATAATTCTCTCTTTATCCGTGACGTTGTCAGCTATTGCGAACCTCGAATGAAAGTACAGTTTGGAATGGGCTGTAGGAGCGTAGTTATTATTCTACATTATTGTTGCATACTTTTAGACGATGTTACACTGCCCCCCTCTTAGACTTGTTCGTCCCGAACAAGTGCGTCCTCACTTCGACCATTGTATCGACTCAGTCGGTCCACATGAACCACTTTCATTTTGGCCCTTGGTCCTCGCTGGATGCGGTAGACAACATCGTTGATGCGGGTTACTATTCTGTATGGACCCTCCCAGTTCCGCTGCAATTTAGGTGATTTCCCCTTTTGGCGATGGGGATTATACAGCCACACTAGATCTCCTTCCTGGAATCCTGACGTTGTTGCCTTGGCATCATACCTGGTCTTCATGCGGTCGCTCGTTATCTTAATCTGGCTTCTGGTCCTTTGGTGTATGTCCCTAAGCCTTTCCCTAAGGTCCGCCACGTACTCTTCTTCATTTCTGGGCTCATTGGTAGGAGATCCAAATTTCACCTCACTGGGTAAACGAGCTATTCCACCAAATAAGATTTCGAACGGCGTATGTCGAGTAGTGCTATGCACGGCACTTCTATAGGCCATCAAAAACAAGGGAATCTGCCGGTCCCAATCCCGTTGGTAGTCACCTACGACCTTCGAGAGATGTTCGTCCAAAGTCCTATTGAAACGCTCCACCATACCGTCCGACTGTGGATGAAGCGGGGTTGTCCTTGTCTTTTTGATTCCGAGTAGTTGACACATCTCTTGGAAGATTCTTGACTCGAAGTTCCTCCCTTGGTCAGAATGCAATTCCAAGGGCACACCGAATCTGCTAACCCAATTGTAGACGATCTGCTCCGCCACGGTTCTGGCTTCCTGGTTAGGGATCGGAAACGCTTCCGGCCACTTACTGAAGTAGTCCATCACTACGAGTATATACCGATTACCATTGTCGGTTTCCGGAAAGGGCCCTGCGATGTCAATGGCGATTCGTTCGAAAGGTGCTCCCACGTTGTATTGGTGCATCTTACCTCGAGTTTTGGTTCTCGGACCCTTACTAGCTGCACACACGTCGCATTCTCTGCACCAGTCTTCGATATCTTCCTTCGCTTTTAACCAATAAAAACGTTCTCGTACCTTTTCTAGCGTCTTATTCACTCCCAAGTGGCCTCCGGACGCCCCGCCATGCATTTCCTGTAACACCTCCTTGACCCTCGTCCGCGGTACTACAAGCTGCATTACAAACGACTTTCCGTCGGAGGATTCCCATTTTCTTCTCAGAACACCTTCTTGGACATGGAGGGAGTCCCACTGCGCAAAATATGCCTTTAAGGTCGGGCTTCTGTGAGAGATGTCCTGATGATCCGGTTTCTCCATGTTCTCCTTCCAGGCCAGAATCGGCTCGATATCCGGGTCTTCCTTCTGAGCGTTCCGGATCTCATCTACGCTCCAGCCGGCGATAGGTTCGGCTCTCATTCTTTGGATGGAAACCAGCTCCCGTTCTTCCTGACGCGCACAATGTTTACAATCCGTTCTGCATGGTCTCCGGGACAGTGCATCCGCATTAGAGTGGAGTTTCCCTTTACGATGCTGTATTTCGTAGTCGTAGATTTGCAGCCTTTCGATCCATCTTGCGACCTGACCCTCAGGACTCTTGAACTGTAATAGCCATTTTAAGGCTGCATGGTCTGTGCGAAGAACGAACTTCTTCCCGTAGAGGTATTTGTGAAAATGCTTCGTAGCCAAGATCAAAGCTAGAAGTTCTCTCCTTGTCACGCAGTAGTTCCTTTCTGGCTTAGAGAGCACCTTGCTGAAGTACGCAACCACCTTCTCTTGGCCGTCATGCACCTGGGAGAGTACGGCTCCTACCCCAACATTACTAGCATCTGCATCCACAATGAACGTTTCCCCGGGAGTGGGGTAAGCCAGTATCGGGGCATCGCATAGCCGTTGTTTAAGTGCCTTGAAGCTCTTCTCGCACTCAATTGTCCATTTGAATTGTTTTCCCTTTTCCGTCAACTGGTGCAGGTTCTTTGCGATCCCGGCAAAATCCTTCACGAACCGTCTGTAGTAGGTGGCTAGGCCCAGGAAGCTCCTTAGTTGGTGTTTATCCTTGGGGACTGGCCAGTTTTTCACCGCTTCGACCTTCTCCGGATCGGTTCTCACTCCTTTCGCTGAAATTATGTGCCCCAAGTACTTGACTTCCGCTCTAAACAGGGCGCACTTCTTGGGGTTGAGCTTCAGGTGGGAACTTCGAAGCCTTTGAAACACATCCCTTAGATTGTCTCGGTGTTGCGCAAATGATTTTCCTACGACGATGACATCATCCAAGTATACCAAACAGGTTTTCCATGTTAACCCTTGCAGGACACATTCCATCAATCGCTCGAAAGTCGCCGGAGCATTGCACAGCCCGAATGGCATTACCGTGAATTGCCATAGCCCATTTCCTGCGGTGAAGGCGGTCTTCTCCCGGTCTTCTGGATGGATCTGTACCTGCCAGTAGCCACTCTTCAAGTCGAGAGTGGAAAACCATCGGGCTCCTGATAGTGTGTCTAGCGTGTCGTCAATCCGTGGCAGAGGATAGCTGTCTTTCTTGGTGACGTAATTGAGCTGCCGATAGTCCACGCAGAACCGCGTGCTGCCATCTTTCTTCTTAACCAGTACAACCGGTGATGCCCACGGACTTTTGGAACTTTCAATCACACCTTCTTTCTCCATTGCCGACACCATCTCTGCAACTTCTGTCTGCTTTGCCAATGGAAGGCGCCTAGCAGGCTGACGAATTGGTCTAGTATCACCAGTGTCTATTCGATGTTGTACCAGGTGTGTTCGGCCGTATTCTCCGTCCTGTGAGGCAAATACATCAGCGTACTCATTGATAAGATTCTCTGCCATAGTTCGCTGCTCCTGATTCAGCTCACTGGACTGGAGAATCGTCTCTCTCGTTTCCGCTGTCCAAGGTGATGGGAGAGGTTTTGGAGGACCACGTTCAGATATTGTTGCGACGGCGGTAATCGGCGTGCATTTTCCAGTCACCTCCCCTCGCCTTAGTTTGACAGTGTGTGGTCTTGCGTTCAAAACTCTCACTGGAACCATGGTGTTCTTTGGTTCGACTAACGTCTTTCCCACGATGTAGTCTTGAGAATCCTTCTCCGGGTCTGGTTCTACTATGTAGAATCGGTGGCTCCCAAGATCACCTTCCAGCTTCGTCCAAATGATTGTCTCTGAAGACGGCGGCAAAACTTCGTCTTTGCTGATGACTGTCCTGAGAGTTACGGCATTCTCGTTTCCGTACACCATCGGAATCTCCACATTTCGATACCTCAGTACTTGCATCCCGATGTCCAAGATTACTTCATTTGCTTTCATGAAGTCTATTCCGATGATGCACTCGTCGCATATGTCTGCCACCAGAAACGCATGGGAGAACGTCAGTCCTGCCAGAGTAAGCGTAAGACGAACTTCTCCAAATACCTTCGCCATTTCCCCTATTGCAGTCTTCAGGCAGTAGCTGTTGGTGTTGTGCAGCCAGGAGCTTTTGACGATATCTCTTCTTACAATGGAGGCAGTGGCACCTGTGTCGATGGTGGCTACGCACTTCTTCTTGTTGATTAGTGCCTCCACTGTCAGGCTCTTGTTATCCCGTTTGGTTTGCGAAACTTGAATGGTGGTCCTGGGGGCCTCGATTCCAGTAACCAACTTCTGCCCCGCGAAGTTGGTCCTTACGCATTTCCCGACTGCTGGTTTTGGGAAGTCTGACTGACAGGATGGATGTTATCACCTCCAGATGCTTCCTCTCTGCTTCTCCTACTTCCGCAATGTGGACAATTTCCTCGTCTAGGTGCACTTCTGCACTGCCGTTGTAGGTGTCCGGTTTGGTTGCAATTCCAGCAACGGATTTGACTTCCGCGAGCTCTGTCTTCATCCATGACGGCTGTTCTCTGGCATGAGCATTCCACGACGGACATTTCCCTGACACGGTGTATTCCCTGGTATGCTTGGTCCGCAGCCTTCATTGACAAAGCGAATGCCAATGCCTCGGGGAGTGTTCGCTTTTCAGCCATCCTTACAGCCATTTGCAGTTGTCTGTCTTCTATGGCCTGAATAAAAGCTTCCACCGCCATTTCGTTGATAAGCTCCTCACCGGCTTTAGGGTATGAAAGATGGGCTAGTCGCTCTATATCCGCTTGCAACTGTTGGAGCGTTTCCCCCCCTTTTTGGACTCGACTACGCAGCTGAACCCTGTACACCTGCTGCATGTGTTCATCCCCAAACCGCATTTCGATAGCCTGAACCAGAGAGTCGTAGTTCTGCTGTTTATCTTCCGGGATGGTCTGCAAGAGCTCCGCAGCTGGACCCCTCAGTGCAAGTGTGAGTGCAATGGACTTCTCTTCATCGTCCCAGCTATTGGTCATTGCGGCCGCTTCGAATTGCCTTTTATAAATTGGCCATGATGTTTGACCATCGAAGATAGGAGGCTGCATCTCCTTTCTTCTCAGACCGTCGGTGGAATATTCCCGTGCTTTCTGTCTCTTCACGTTGCTGAGTTCCTTAGTAAGATTTTCGACTTGTTTTTCTACTTTTTCGAACTGAGTCTCTATTTTCCCGAACTGAGTTTCATGCTTCTCAAAGTTTTCATCGAATCTAGTTTCGACTTTTTCGAGTTGCGTCTCTACCTTCTCGATTTTCTCTTCGATCACTTCGAATTTGGATTCCAAGTTCTTGTTTTGCTCATCAAGTTTACTTTCCAGAGCATCTAGAGAATTCTTTTGTTCGTCCATTGCTTTCTTTTGTTCGTCCATTGCTTTCTTTTGTTCATCCATTGCTTTCTTTTGTTCATCCAACTTAAGTTCTAGAGAATTCCTTTGGTCATCGAGCTTATGACTTTGATCTTCTATTGCTTTCTTTTGTTCGTCCATGACTAACTTAAGTTGCAGGAGCAGACTTGTTATACCCGGGTCGGCTACTGTACTTGCTGGTTCCTCTTCCACGTCAAACTCTATGACATGCGGATTTTCACCTTCCTGCGTTACTGCTTCTTCCAGACGAATCAGTAGGGCATCTTTTCCCCCAGTTGTGTCGAGATTCCGCTTACTGAGTTCTGCCTTTAGTTGAATTATAGTTAGTTTTCCCAACTTGCGACCCATTTTGCGCAACTAATTAACTCAACGCAGAAATCGTTTTTTTTTTTTTTTTTTTTTCTTGTACAATTTCACACCACAGAAATAGTTATTCACAGAATAAGTTTTATCCCACTTCTGACACCAATGTAATATGCAAGCTACGGCTCGAGTAGATAAAACGATATTCTGTGAAATTTATTTCTTTATTTTCTACTCTATAGAACAATTCAAGTTCACACTATACTATTCTTCGCAAATTCTTTTCTTACAAGGTCTCTTTCCTCTCAAATCACTTTATCTCCTTTCAATTACTTAATTTACAAATCCAAACTAATTACTTTTTCTTGTTCACTCTCAACTTTCAATTTATCACAAAATTACAACTTCGCCTATTATCACTTTTCTAATCTCTTCGCCACAGTTTAAAAATCACTGTCTTTCCTATTGATCGCCATCTGTCCTTATATAGCAGAAGTTTCAGATAGCCAGAAACTTCTAGCAAATTCTTCGACCACTGGAAATAATTCCAAGATGACAATCATTTCTTCCAGTTATAATTCTCTCTTTATCCGTGACGTTGTCAGCTATTGCGAACCTCGAATGAAAGTACAGTTTGGAATGGGCTGTAGGAGCGTAGTTATTATTCTACATTATTGTTGCATACTTTTAGACGATGTTACAATATGTACGTTGTGCCATTTTTTTATTTTTTTTATTTGTTTTGTTCTATATATGATGTGCTATTTGTGCTTTTGTGCAAACTAGTTTCTTGTAATAAGGTTACATAACTGCGTATTATGGTTCCGACGTTTGACCCGATGTTTGATGCTTTATGCTAGAAATATTTTTAAAGTAAGCCTTATGGACTCTGCATTTATAGGCCGTGACTGCAGTAACTTTGTTGTCTTTGACCACTGTTTTATTCCAGAACAGGGGTTTGTTTTTTGCCCGAATGCCCTTATAGGCCGTGAAAATAGTGTCGCCTGCCTCAAAAGTTCTCGACATCCGAGGTTAAGTTATTGTACCTATCCACCGCTATATTTAGTAGTTCCTTTAAACGTAGGTCCTTGTACTCTGCCGTTAGGCACCTAAAGATTTCGATTATTGTCGAGTGGAACCTTTCAACTTTCCCATTTACCTCACTGCGGTGAACAGTTGTTTCGTAGAGTTCTAAGCCCAACATTCCTCCAGCCAAAAGTACTTTAATCTCTTTTTCTACTTCAGGGTGAGTAGGGGTTGCTCTTAGTATAAATCGGTTCGCTCGTACTAGTCCGAATTTCTGCCTTGATCGCAGTTTTTACGGCTTCGCTCGTATCGATGGGGCCGTAGAGCCGTTCCTACCTCCTTATAAATTCTCGAAGGCCGACCCTAGTATTTTCAGGCATTTTCATTCAGTCGAAATTAACTTTTTTAGAGAATGTAGAATTCAATGGAATTATTATATTTGCTTTGACACTTAGAGTGTTTTTCTTGCTATCAATGACCGCTTCAAGCTCCCTGAGGGTGTTGTCTCCTATAATACCGTAGAAGGATGCGAGATTTGGTAGGACATAAAAAGTGAACAAGGTGTCGATACCCACTTTTTCGAAAAACCTTCCACAAATTTTCCCTCGACTTTAATACCACCCCGCGCTGAGTGAACATAAAAGGGACGATCGAGACGAGTTGGCAAGACGCGCTTTTTTTGATAACGGAGGGGCTAAAGACCTTTTTATTCGCGCCGGTGTCAACAAGAAAGTTTAAGATGAGCCCCTCCTTTATTATAAACTCTATATATGGAAGGCCGGTTGGGCGTCTTTCATAAAATTTACTTCGTCTTGAACCTCTTCCTGGGCCATCTCATCATAGTTACCGGTAGGGTCTTTTTCGCGCGTTTGCGTATAATACAACCTCTGTTGCTTATGGGGGTAATTTTCGGATCTCACTTTCCGTTTGAAAGAAAAAGATTCGATCCTGGGGGACGATTCATATAATTCACGTTATGTGATTGTACCGACCTGTCGACCTCCATTTTTCCATGGGGTTTTGATGCCGTTGGTCTTCTGGTAAAGTTTTGGGTATTTGCATGATCAGCATCTTACATAGGCCGTCGTTAAGGCCTCGTATGAACACATCTAATGCCCTATTTTGGTAACTTTCGAGCAGCGCATTAAAAGTTTTTTGACTGTATGATTCCGTTTTCATTTTACCTATTATCAGTGAAAACTGATGGTTGACGTTCGCATAGAATTCGTCGAGTTTCATCCCCTTCTGAGACAACCGGTTCAACTGGTGTTCCAGTGTCCGTATGTCTCTCTTGTCCGCATAATGCAGGGAGATACATTTCTTGATTTCACTCCAGTCGTCATCGAAAATATTGTATGAAATAAGGGCATTATCCGCATTGCCTCTTACCTTCTGCCTCACGTGCTGTACTATTGCACGATACAGCGGTTTGTCTCTTATTATAGAGAAATCTTTTAATATTCCCTCCACGGTATGTAGCCACGAAACATATTGGGTCGGATTTCCATTAACATCTTGGAGCTCCTTCACGCAGTTTGGAAACCTTCCGATTTCTTTCAGATCGGCTACAGTCCTTGGACTGCATAAGGGGGTTGTTTGTTTATAAAATAAGTTTATAAATTATAGCTTTCCGTTTTTTTTTTTTTTGATTTCGGAAAAATTATTTTTAAATATTGTTTTGAAACTTCAACAAAAATTAATAACAAAAAAAAAAGTATCTTACGTTCATTATCAAGTTAATTCACATTGTTGTAATCTAACTCGGACTCACTGTACTTGCTGTTTATCTAGTTGAGTGTAATTCATTAACAGACTTCATCGGTTTTTTTATACACTATGCCAATTGTGCGGTACTCGTATCAAACAACACTTAATCTTCTCTCTGGAATAGAACAGCAATTACAGTGAGCGAGAGTTTGAGTTTTTGTTGACTTAGTGCTTGCTTGATCTTTGTTTTCTCGTTCTCTTGAATTTCGACCGTAGCAGACACCACATCTCATATAACCGTTAATTTACCCAAAATTAATTTACCGTATTTCTCTGGTGACTATAAGGATTGGCCGTGTTTCAGGGATCTCTTCCCTGGCTCGGTAGATAACAACCCCCATCTGACAGTTAGCCAAAAGTTCCACCATTTAAAAGCCCTGCTTCGTGACGACGCGGCTAATTTTGTGAAACATATTCCCATTTCAGACGCCAACTATATCGATGCTTGGGAAAGATTGGAAGAACGATTAAAACATTTTTGTCACTTTTTGAACGATTAAAACATTTTTGTCACTACCCTCAATAAGCGGAAGCAACGTCCATATATTGCGAAAAATTACTAACGGTGCAGATGAAGTTATTCGTGGTCTTAATGCACTTGATGCAACCGGTCGCGACCCGTGGTTGATATACCTTCTGGTGAATAAGCTCTATAAAGATACCAAACAAGCTTGGGCAGAGAAGGTCGGTTCTCATGAAAATAGTACCATTATTGAACTATTAAATTTTTTTAAATCACAGTGTGTTGCCTTAGAATCGTGTCAACCGGCGACTCGTCTAAGCTCGTCGCATAATAAACCACAAGGACAAATACGTGCCCATTTCGCCGAACCACAACAGACAAAATATTAGATTGGTAAATTGTCGCGTATTAATCGATTCTGAATCTCAGGTCTCCTTCGTCGTGGAATCGATTGTTCAAAAACTCGGACTCGGTCAAAAACATGCTCGCATCCCCATCATTGACTTATCGTCATCAGATGCGGGTTACACAAAAGGTTTTGTTTCATTAAGCTTATGTTCGCGTCTTAATGGACATCATTTATTCGTGGATGCATTTGTCCTTAATAAATTAACATCGAACCTGCCATCTCAATCCTTTGTTGTATCTTGTTGGCCTCATGTACAGAATTTAGATTTAGCCGACCCGTATTTCAATATCCCCAGTGCTGTAGACGCTGGTCAAATAAAGGGATCGCAGGGTACTCCGATTGCACAAAATACTTCCTTTGGCTGGGTTGTTACCGGGGAGTTACTGGATAGTCAGAGGCCGACTCATTTGCCAATATCGGCCTTCCATTCCACTCTAGATGTTGATGTCTCATTACAACGATTTTGGGAAATAGAGGAAGTATCACCATCGACCAATCAATCAGTCGTTGATGACAAAGCTGAATGCCATTTTCGCAAAACATTTTCGCGCGCTTCTGACGGAAGGTATGTCGTCCAGTTGCCTTTCAAATCACCTACTCCGTTTTTTGGATACTCGTTTAAATCCGCTGCATCTCGTTTATATTCAATGGAACGCCGTTTCCGCATCGATCCAGAACTGCATAATCTTTATTCCAAATTTATGAGGGAGTATCTAGACCTGGGCCATATGGTGCACATACTTGAAAATGAGTTAGCAGCCTCCGCCGGACAACATTTCTACCTTCCTCACCACGCAGTATTGAAACCCGAAAGTATAACTACCAAACTCCGCGTCGTGTTCGATGGTTCTGCTAAGGATTCATTTGGGAATTCTCTCAATAGTATTCTACTAATCGGTCCTCCAATCCAGCGGGACTTAGTCGGCGTTTGCTTACGGTTCCGTCAACATCGGTACGTTTTTACGGCCGATGTCGTAAAAATGTTTGGCCAAATTTGGATGGACAAACAACATACCGATTTTCAAAGAATATTTTCAAAGATAATCCAATAAAATTGAACATTTTAGATTATATACCGTCACATATGGCACCGCTTCTGCTCCATTTTTGTCCGTTAGAGTACTACAACAACTGGCTAATGATTACCAAAATCAGTATTCAAATGCAGCCCATATTCTACTAAACGACGTATACGTAGACGATGTGGTGACCGGAGCCGAATCTGAAGAAACCTTAATAAGTCTCCAGTCAGAATTTGATGCTTTAATGTCGCAAGCTAAACTTCAACTTCGCAAATAGAACTTCATTTCTTCGAACGGCTTTAGGTTCCCAGAAATGTATTCGCGTCCTCAGAAGGGATCGAGCTACATTTTTTTTCCGATGCATCTTCCTTGGCATATGCCGCCGTTGTTTATGCTCGCTGTAAGCTGTCTAAAGGTGAATTTAGGACTGCTATCATCGCAGCCAAAACCTAGGTAGCGCCACTAAAACCATTATCGATTCCGCGTCTCGACCTCTGTGGAGCCCTGCTTTTGTGCCGACTGATACCGACAATTAAAACGTCTTTTCAACCAGCTTTGTAAAGTTGTATACGTGGTGTAACTCCGAAGTCGTCCTTCATTGACTGTCGTCTCCGCTTCGCCGCAGGACTACCTTTGTGGCGAACCGTATGGCATCATGTGGGAATGGTTTCGAACCCTTGGTTGTCCTTGGAGCAAGAATTTTGGCCAAAATCGAAGTTGTCTACCCAACAATCAGAAACTGCAGCGTTTGAGGAAAGACATTCCACCAAATTCGCGTTCGTATCATCCGCATAACCCAATGCTATTCAAACACTAATCGATAAACAATCATCTTCAAGCCAACGCGATAGAATTACACAAGGTCTTAGGTTCTGTGAAATTCAACATGCAAGGAATGCAATCATCCAGCACGCGCAGAAAGAATCGTTCGGAGAGGAAATTTGTCATTTAAACAATCATCGAAGACTCGCATCTAAATCCAAACTCTTGAGATACTCAGCATTTGTCGACAAGGACGGAATTTTGCGAGGCGGTGGTCGTATAAAACACGCCAACGTTTCATACACTATTAAACATCCTATCATGCTGCCAAATAATCACCTCTCTTTTCTTATAGCCACCCACATCCACGTAAATAATATACATACAGGAGTATCCGAAACATTCGCACTAGCTCGACAACAGTATTGTATAATGGGTAGCCGTAATCTGTTACGGAAGATCGTGCATACATGCAAGTCTTGTTTTATGCAACGCAGGAGTACGAGCAATCAGCTCATGGGAGATCTACCACCACCGCGCATACACCCCAGCCGCCCATTTTCCAATACTGGATGTGACTACGCTGGCCCCATTACAATAAAGCTTTCCCGGGGCCGCAAACCGAAAATATCAAAAGCATATGTAGCGAATTAAAACAAAGAAAAAGGCGATATCCAAAAACGTGACAATTTATTTAATCTTTAATTCGACCAAGACAAACGAAATAATCAAAAAAGATCCCCACTGGTTCGATAGAGGGAATGATGTTACGCGCTTGGTGGCTGCTAGTCAAGAGAGCGGGAAAAATCACTGCACAACAGCAAGAAGCTGAAAATATCCAAATTTCAACCGGTTTATGCAATTGAGCAACGTCGTACGGTTGTGCTGATAACAAATATTAATCTTATTGATATCATTTACAGATCGAGTAAAACGGTATAGAAGCACTGTATCGAGCCATAGGGTAAATTAACAAATGTTTGACGATAATTAAGTATATAAGGTTAATCATTTAAATATTAATTTACAATTCCTTAATTTAAGTTTCGGAGAAAAAACAAAAAAGTTAGTTAGACTTAAGCAAGTTTTCTATTTCATAACAGCCCTGTTCGGGTGCATGTGTACAAAGGCGGTCCACTTGGAGCTGGTAAGTGAGTTAACCACAGACGCCTTTCTGGCTGCGTTTCGAAGATTTGTTACTCGTCGGGAAAAGTGTTCGAATATAAACACCGACAATGGAACGAACTTTCTAGGTGCACGTCGCTGCCTCAACGAGATGCAGAAGTTAGTTCTGTCGGAGACGTACAATGACAGCATTGCAGCAGCTTTAGCTATGGATGGCGTCGCTTGGCATTTTATCCCCCCATCTGCACCACACTTTTGACGGATTGTGGGAGGCCGGGGTGAAATCTGTTAAATTACATTTACGACGCGTTCTTGGATCTTCTATACTAACGTTCGAAGAACTTTATACAGTATTAGCTCAGATCGAGGCCATTCTTAATTCTCGTCCTCTTTGTAGCATATCTGATGACGATTTCAATACACTAACTCCATCGCATTTCCTTATAGGTGAACCGTACTCAGCAGTTCCAGAGACAAATTTATCGGAGACGTCGCCAAACAGGTTGTCCCGCTGGAATCACTTGCAGAGCATGGTACAAGGTTTTTGGAAGCGATGGAAAAACGAATATCTCACTACGCTACAAGAACGTCTGAAGTGGCAGCGGATATGGGACAACGTGAAACCCGGCGATCTAGTTGTTGTAAAGAAATCCAACCTCCCCCCACAAAGTGGTTCCTTGGCAGAGTCGAAAGTGTTCATCCTGACCCAGATACCCGAGTAAGAGTTGCGACATTAAGTACCAGTCGCGGCTTATTTGTTCCACCCATCAGCAAACTGGCTGTGCTTCCCACTTCCTTTTTTTATAATTTGCACGTATTAAAGGGGATATGAACACCCTTATACTAATTTTTAGAACACGTGCGTTTTTGTGGAAAGGAAGAGACAGGTAGAAAGACAGAGGGGTGTGGTTTGAAACTCAGGTGGTATTAAGTTTTTGTAAACTCCAAGGGTGGCTGTCCATATAACTGGGGAGTATCTTGTTTTGTTTTTCGCTATTATTGTCGTTGCTTATGATTCACTGTATTTCTTTCCGTCCTCCTGATGTCATCATCACGATCAAGTTGTATTTTGGCCATATGACCACCCTACTGCCCGTGTTATGCCTTCACAGTAGAGTTGTCTTAGTTTTCGCAAGTGGTCGACTTTTTTATTTATTTCATGGGAAATAAATAGATGATTCTTGACATCTGGATTCGAACCGTGAATTAACAGCGTGACAAGCGATTATGTTACCACTACACCACGGCCTCCTGAAACGTGTTTCAGCGGGGCCGGAATGTTTTGAAACTTCAGCAAAAATTAATAACAAAAAAAAAGTATCTTACGTTCATTATCAAGTTAATTCAAATTGTTGTAATCTAACTCTGACTCACTGCGCTTGCTGTTTATCTAGTTGAGTGTAACTCATTAACAGACTTCATCGATTTTTTTATATACCATGCCAATTGTGCGGTACTCGTATCAAACAACACTTAATCTTCTCTCTGGAATAGAACAGCAATTACAGTGAGCGAGAGTTTGAGTTTTTGTTGACTTAGTGCTTGCTTGATCTTTGTTTTCTCGTTCTCTTGGATTTCGACCGTAGCAGACACCACATCTCATCCAAGCGTAAGATAACCGAATTAAATTCACGTGTTCAATTGAATAAATTCATCATTGGTCTACCACTTCTTCGCCTTCGATTTTTACTCATTCTCAAATAACATATTTCCTTTTTTTTTCTAAAGGGCTTTAACTAATTTGGTTTACGGATTTAAATTTAATTTTTAGCTATTGATTTGGGGAAAGATTATTCCTATATATATTTTCTCCTTTCTATTTTCTTTTTTTTTCACTTTTTTTTCTTTTGACAAGAATTTTAATTAATTTGCTTCTAATTTTAAGCTATTGATTTAGAGAAAAAATAGTTTTTATATATTTTCTTCTTTCTATTTTTTCAAACTTTTTTTTCTTAACAAGAACTTTAAATAATTTGTTTCAATGAATTAGCTTTAATTTTAAGCTATTGATTTGGAAAAAAATATTTTTATATATTTCCCCCTTTTTCTATTTTTTTCAAATGAGTTGTTAGTATTCACTTCATATACAGCAATTTCACCGTGAGATCTTGTTCCACTTTCGAATTCTTTCCACTCAGATTAGAAATGATTTAATTTTTTTTTTGTTTTCTTATTATTATTCGGATTTGCGATCAAAAAACTGTAAAAGAACGGAAGAGTGTTAGTACCAAGTTCTTGAGACGGTGCTTCCGGAAGGATCGTGCTGTCTGTTTTGGATGCAAACGTTGAGAGTTGTAAGCAACCTACTAAGGCACGATTTACTTCACACGAATCGTTTTGATTCCTTAGTGATTTCCAATCGTGTTCTCATGGGGATGATGGAAGTTTTATGAGGATCGAAATAATCACTGCGCCAGTTAAAACAACGCTATGTACGAATGTTAAAAAAAACCACGGACCGAAGCCCGCGCGAACTCCCCCCGTTCGCTTAATTAATAAAACCAAACTTTACAAGATGCAAATGCAACTTTATTATACCGAACAATCCGATTCCAATGCACTCACCCATGGGAACTTGTTCGCGCCTAAATAGACTGGGTCAGCGAATCTGCAATGACTCTCTGTCACGCTTATACAACGTGACTGCATGTGCCGTGTTAACTCCAATATCTATATTTTAACAAGCATGTAGATACTACTCTGGCCAGAGCCAGATGTGCGTTTGCCCTTACAAAGAGACTTTTTTACAGCAAACAACTCAATGCAAAGGTAAAAGTAATCTGCTACACTGCCCTTATCCGGCCCAAGCTCGTATAAGGATGTCCCGTCCAGTTCAACGTGGGAGCAAGTTTGTTGGAAAAGGTTCGGGTGTTTGAGAGGGTTTGTCTTCGCGTTTGCCTTCATTTATACAGAACACCAGAGTCCCAGTACATAAAATTCTATCCCAATGAGGTCCTGTACAAGAGGGCTAACCTAATAAGGTTGGATAATTTCCTTATAAAGCCATATTGCAAGAGCAATCAGCTCGAAGAATAACCCCAATTATAGTTACCACGAGAGAGTGCGCCTTAATGGCTTTGTTCCTCCAGAGGCAATCCTCTATCTCGATGAGAAAGGTCTGATCCAGGACAGATTGGCGGTACCGCTAATCTTCCATGTTGCTCGGATAGCTGCGGATAGGCAACTCAACTACGACAGAGACGTCGCACACAGCAGTGTGGAGCATCTACGGTTCAGTAGGGCGGTATCAAGTGACGATATGAAGGACGTTGAATGTCACTGCGGACATTTCTGGTGACTAGCCGAAAGAAACGGAACATTTTATGTATTTTAGGTAGATGAAGATAAATTTAGGTAAGTTAGGATTTACTTTAAGGTAGCTTATGAGTTTTATATATAAGAAACAAACACAACAAAAGTTAATCTACTAAGTATTTTGTTTTTTTTTTGTTAATTAAAAATTTCTTATTAATCATTAGTTATTAGTAATGAAAAAAAAAGAATTAAATAAATAAAAAATCTAAGTTAGCTTACGTCGAAAGACATAATTTTAAGTATTAGGTTTAGCTTAGAGCGCTCGCATTGGCCCTATGCAAGTTAGAATAACATAGATAAGTTAGTTAAACTAGTTTTAAGCGTTTTTTGTCTAGCAATTCAGTTATAGTGAATCAATAATTAATACAAATGCATTAGAAATGAAAAAATTACCGAAAACAAACGAGCACTTATATTTCAATAGAAAATTAAAGCATAGTACTAATGCTATGGTAGTAATGAAAATATTTTTAATTTTTCAAACAATAATTAAAATGTTTTTATAAATTAAAGATATGTGATCATGATACGAGTATGTTCCAACGGGCAGTAAATGCATTGTACGGCTGTGCATCAGATGATTCACATGTATGGGGTCTATCTTATGAACGTGAATATTTAAAACAGAATTATGAAAATGGAGGTAAGTCGTCTTGGATTTTTGGTAAACATTTTAAATTTGTAATGATGTTTGTAATGGTCACTTTTAATTTGTTTATTTAAGGTGACTTTGGGTACCCTTTGGAGCCATGGATTTTGACCCCATTTCGAAACGCTCTACAAAATAGCGCCGAGTGCTACTTTAATGAAAAGTACTCTAAAGCATGATCTTTTATTGAGAGGGCATTCTGTGTACTAAAACGAAGATTTCGGTGTCTTTTAGCAGCAAGTGAACTCCACTATTCTCCAGAAAAGTTGTGCAAATAATGAATGTAGCATTGCATAATATATGTTTGACACTCAATGTGCCATCGGATGCCGTATCTGAAATACACGATGATGTATCATCAAACAACATTTAAACTAGCAACATGGAGTAGATAATGCTGCCTGCTCCAACATTGCTAAGAGAATACGCTAACAAATCAAAAATAATTTATTAAATCAATTAATACAAAAAATAGAGGCAAAAATTCATTTAGATTCAGTAATTCATTTAGATTTCGTTTATTAAAATACACATTATTTCAGGTAACAAAAATATAAAAAACTAAAAAACATAAGAACATATAAATTAATTTCTTTCATTTAAATTAAATAACATTTGATAATGCCATAGGCGATTAGAAAATTGCCCCAACTAGTATAATTTTCTATTCGCGCATAGATCACATAAATGGAACCCCTAGTAACTTCATAGTTTTGTTATTCGCTGACATTAAAATTCTTCTGGTTCGTTCACTTCCTGATCAACCGTCACGGCGACACTTTCTGTTCGGCAGCTTTCCTCCATTTTTCGTGTGCGTGGCAAACAACCACCAAAGACATTTTTTTTTAATAATAAAATTTAAAATTTTTGTAAAGTAGTCATTGTTTTTTTTTTATATTCTCGACTGAGACTCATACACATTTGGTCCAATTGAGCCGGATTCATCAATTGTAAAGTTTTTTGACGTGTGTGCTCAGCATTGAGACATCAGGCACGTGTCGCCACCAAGTCACAAGCCACGTCGCCATCAATCTCCTCTGTACTACGTACAAGAGCACCAATCTCAGTACTACGTACAAGAGCACCAATCTCCGTACTATGTACAAGAGCACCAATCTCCTCTGTACTACGTACAAGAGCACCAAACACCTCTGTACTACGTACAAGAGCATCAATCTCCTGTGTACTATGTGCAAGAGCATCAATCTACTCTGTACTACTTACAAGAGCACCAATCTCCTCTGTACTACATACATGAGCATCAATCTACTCTGTACTCCGTACAAGAGCGCCAACACGTTCCCTGCCAACATATAGCCGCCACCAATCTCCTTTGTACTCCGTACAAGGGCACCTTTATCACCATCAAACAAGAGCCAATCTCATACATCATCATCGCCAGGATCACAAGTGTGTATCACAAATTCAGTGTTTAAAAAAAAAAAAAAAAAAATTTGTGATCGGATCGAGTCAATCCTGTTTCAATCCAATTTGAGTTTACATAACACTCAACCCGAATTGAATCCGTATTCAACACGCCATATAAACGTGGTAATTGCATAGTACAATAATCTTTGTTCAATTAAGCGTGAATCAAAAAAAAATTATAAAAAATTTAAATTTTCATTTTATTTGGGCATATCTGAATGTGGGTTCCTACGGGGAGGGGGGATTTGTTTCACTTTTTTTCCGAGTTCAGGTCAGTGTTGCCGTTGAGGTATATACGATTTTTCGGCTACTTTTTTTAGTGACTGTGTTAACAATTAGGTTTGTGATTTTTCAATCACGTGTTTTCGGTTAGTCGAATTAGCCAAAGTCGTTTTAACAACTGTACTGTTCCATAGTGTCTTTGGGGATAACCCTAACGATAGAGGTATTGCAACGGGTCCTTCGTCTAACAGGTTGAGGTACGGTAATCCTTAATCACGTTTTGTTGAGGAACCATTCCCGCGCATTCATCCGCACATTTTAGTTTACTTGGTTTAACAGTTTTGTTTCAACACTTTACTATTCTCGTTTAAAATTAATAACGAACAGCTCTCCTGATTGGTGTGACACGGCCACTTAAGTAGATTTCATTCATGCGGCTGATCAATTGATCAAAAATGCTGCCGTAGTCCTATCATATTTGATAGCCAGTGATGTTTCCGTTGTGGAAGTGGCAATCAATTATAATAGCCACATCAAATATGATATCCATAACCCCGGACAAGTAGATAGAAGTCAAAATCTCGTACGGCGAAAATCCTTCCAAGGACCTTCTTAATTAATAAAAATACGTCTAGATATCTAAAATGTACTTTAATCCAAAGAAAACACAAATATAGGGGAACAAAACTGGTTGGCCCCTGGGTAAACATTTCGAAAATTACCCTGGCAGTCAATGTGTTAATAGCTCGCAAGGTGGAGTTGAAAAACTGATGGGTGGAAGTTAAGGCTAAATATGCGCATTGTGCTTGTCTGGGAGCCGATGCTGCGAAGACTTTTGAAAATGAGATTTTTGAATCGAAATACAAGTCATCAAACTCTGTCTAGGAATGTTCCCCGAGTATGAGGCTAAGTTGAAGAATGACATAGGCCCGAATCCAGACTCTCTTCAAGCGTCACAACCAGATACTGTGCCGAAACCTGAGTCGACTTCCCATTGCATCAAATTGCCACCCTGTGATGCCGAAATATTCCATGGGGATTATCTTTCTTGGCCATCATTTAGAGACATGTTTGATGCCATTTACATTCGCCATCCAGAGTTAGGAGAAGTGGAGAAGCTCTTTCATCTCCGAGCGAAGACAAGAGGGGAAGCGTTTAGCATTGTCAGTAAGTCCCCTTAACGAACATAGCATGGGAAACCCTGCGTTCTACCTATGAGAATAAAAGCATAGTAATTAACAATCAGCTCAAGGGATTGCTGAATCTTCCAACATGTTCCGACTAGTCTTGCATTGCGGCACTTAAGTCTCATGATATCTGTGTGGATAGCTGGGATCCCATCCTAATTTTTGTGTGCTCTAATCGTTTACCACCTTCTACTCTCGCATTATGGGAACATATGGGGATCTTTAAAAAAACAGACTGAAGTCCCCACGTGGAAGCAACTGGACGACTTCCTTAGCGCCCGCTTTCAGGTGTAAGAAACCATATCTGGTGTAACTTCTACATCGATATCGACTTTTGACAAATGATCCAATACCAATAAACACAGTTTACCAAAAAAGAGTCATGTGAATACTCACCATTCTAGAGGCCAAGAATTCCCTTGCAGGTTTTGCACAGGCAAGCATTTCACACCTAAATGTTATCAATTCATAACAATGGCCGCACCTTCCAGAATCGAGTTTGTTCGCAAAAATGTCATTTGTGAAAACTGTGTGTCAGCTAACTACATTCTCAGAACATGCACTAGAAAGTTCACTTGCAACACTTGTAAGAAGCGTCGCCATTCCTTATTACATTTCAATAAAAAGATATCGGGTTGCATGCTATCGCATAACATTTCATCGCCATGGCCATGGTGTAGTAGTAACATCATCGCTTGTCACGCTGTAGGTTCACATTTCGAATCCTGATGCTAAGAATCATGTATTTACTTCGTACGAAATAAATAAAAAAGTCGATCAATTGCGAAAGATTATGTCAACTCTACTGCGAAGGCATAACACTAGCAGCAGAGTGGTCATATGGCTAAAATGCAACTTGATCGTGATATCAGGACGGAAAAAAATTCTGTTAATCATAAGCAACGACAATAATAGCAAAACAAAAATACTCCCCAGTTATCTGGACGCCATCCTTGGAGTTCACTGAAACTTAATACCACCTGAGTTTCAAACCAATAACACCAATCTGTCTTTCCCTCAGTCTATTCCCCTTTCCACAAAAACGCAAGTGTCCTAAAAAATTAGTATAAGGATATTCATATCCCCTTTGACACGTGCAAATTATAAAAAAAAATATATCATCACAATCACCAGGTACCTAGTTAGCTACAGCTGCGTCCGAAAATTGTACCATTTCACATTTACAGTCCACTTCGCCAGAATTTGTTCCGCAGTTGAACCAAATGTATGCTAGAATTATTTCAATTTTCACTGTGGCACATCGTACAGTGACGGCTCCTTCTGCTCGAATGGCATTTGAGCACACTCAGATCAATTACGTCAATATAATATTGACTCTTTCATTCATTGTGCTTTCCTGATCGTTTCATGCGAATAACTCACCCCTCAAAATACCACACAGAGGGACCTAAGCGCAGTGTCACCTAGGACTCATTCAATGTATCTCAATACGCTTAGTCTCCACTCTAGCACGGCCATCCTGCAATATTCACCGCTTCCGATGAAGTAAAACATTCCTCTTTTATTTATTTTTTTTTAATTCATTTATATTAATGTAATATGCCAGCTACGGCTCGAGTATATAAAACGTTATTCTGTGAGATTATTTCTTTATTTTCTCGTCTATAGAACAATTCAAGTTCACACTATACTATTCTTCTCAAATTCCTTCCTTACAAGGTCTCTTTCTTCTCAAATCACTTTATCTCCTTTCAATTACTTAATTCACAAATCCAAACTAATTACTTCTTCTTGTTAACTCTCAACTTTCAATTTATCACAAAATTACAACTTCGGCTATTATCACTTTTACAATCTCTTCGTGCGGTTCAAAACCCAACTGCCTTGCCTCGATCGCCATCTGTCCTTATATAGTCGCATTTCTGATAGCCAGAAACTTCTAGCAAATTCTTCGACCACTGGAACAAGAAAATTCTGATGTAATAATTCCAAGATGACAGCTGTAGCCAATAATCTCTTGCGGTTATAATTCTCTTGCGGTTATAATTCTCTCTTAATTCCGCGACGTCGTCTTAGACATAATCCGTACACGAACCTCGAATGAAAAGACACTTCGGAATGTGTTGCCTGTTTGAGGGCGCAGTTATTATGCTACATTATGTTACACTGCCCCCCTCTTAGACTTGTTCGTCCTGAACAAGTGCGTCCTCACTTCGGCCATTGTATCGACTCAGTCGGTCCACATGAACCACTTTCATTTTGGCCCTTGGTCCTCGCTGGATGCGGTAGACAACATCGTTGATGCGGGTTACTATTCTGTAGGGACCCTCCCAGTTCTGCTGCAATTTAGGTGATTTCCCCTTTTGGTGATGGGGATTATACAGCCAAACTAGATCTCCTTCCTGGAATCCTGACGTTGTTGCCTTGGCAACATACCTGGTCTTCATGCAGTCGCTCGTTATCTTAATCTGGCTTCTGGTCCTTTGGTGTATGTCCCTAAGCCTTTCCCTAAGGTCCGCCATGTACTCTTCTTCATTTCTGGGCTCATTGGTAGGAGATCCAAATTTCACCTCACTGGGTAACCGAGCTATTCCACCAAACAAGATTTCGAACGGCGTATGTGGAGTAGTGCTATGCATGGCACTTCTATATTCCATCAAAAACAAGGGAATCTGCCGGTCCCAATCCCGTCGGTAGTCACCTACGACCTTCGAGAGATGTTCGTCCAAAGTCCTATTGAAACGCTCCACAATACCGTCCGACTTTGGATGAAGAGGGGTTGTCCGTGTCTTTTTGATTCCGAGTAGTTGACACATCTCTTGGAAGATTCTTGCCTCGAAGTTCCGCCCTTGGTCAGAATGCAATTCCAAGAGCACACCGAATCTGCTCACCCAATTGAAGACGATCTGCTCTGCCACGGCTCTGGCTTCCTGGTTAGGGATCGGAAACGCTTCCGGCCACTTACTGAAGTAGTCCATTACTACGAGCAAATACCGATTACCATTGTCGGTTTCCGGAAAGCGCCCTGCGATGTCAATGGCGATTCATTCAAAAGGTGCTCCCACGTTGTATTGGTGCATCTTACCTCGAGTTTTGATTCTCGGACCCTTGCTAGCTGCATACACGTCGCATTTTCTGCACCAGTCTTCTACATCTTCCTTCGCTTTTAACCAATAAAAACGTTCCCGTACCTTTTCTAGCGACTTATTCCCCTCCGGACACTCCGCCATGCATTTCCTGTAACACCTCCTTGACCCTCGTCCGCGGTACGACAAGCTGAACGACTTTCCGTCGGAGGATTCCCATTTTATTCTCAGAACACCTTCTTGGACATGGAGGGAGTCCCACTGCGCAAAATATGCCCTTAAGGTCGGGTCTTCCTTCTAAGCGTTCCGGATCTCATCTACGCTCCAGCCGGCAATAGGTTCGGCTCTCAGTCTTTGGATGGAAACCAGCTCCCGTTCTTCCTGACGCGCACAATGTTTACAATCTGTTCTGCATGGTCGCCGGGACAGTGCATCCGCATTAGAGTGCAGTTTTCCTTTACGATGCTGTATTTCGTAGTCGTATATTTGCAGCCTTTCGATCAATCTTGCGACCTGACCCTCAGGACTCTTGAACTTTTAAGGCTGCATGGTCTGTGCGAAGAACGAACTTCCTCCCATAGAGGTATTTGTGAAAATGCTTCGTAGCCAAGATCAAAGCTAGAAGTTCCCGAATTGTCACGCAGTAGTTCCTTTCTGGCTTAGAGAGCACCTTGCTGGAGTACGCAACCACCTTCTCTTGGCCATCATGCACCTGGGAGAGTACGGCTCCCACCCCGACATTACTAGCATCTGCATCCACAATGAACGTTTCCCCGGGAGTGGGATAAGCCAGTATCGGGGCATCGCATAGCCGTTGTTTAAGTGCCTTGAAGCTCTTCTCGGACCCCATTTGAATTGTATTCCCTTATCCGTCGACTGGTGCAGGCTCTTTGCGATCCCGGCAAAATCCTTCACGAACCGTCTGTAGTAGGTGGCTAGGCCCAGAAAGCTCCTTAGTTGGTGTTTATCTTTGGGGACTGGCCAGTTTTTCACCGCTTCGACCTTCTCTGGATCGGTTCTCACTCCTTTTGCTGAAATTATGTGCCCCAAGTACTTGACTTCCGCTCTAAACACGGGGCACTTCTTGGGGTTGAGCTTCAGATGGGCACTTCGAAGCCTTTGAAACACATCCCTTAGATTGTCTCGGGGTTGCGCAAACGTTTTTCCTACGACGATGACATCATCCAAGAACAGGTTTTCCATGTTAACCCTAGCAGGACACATTCCATCAATCGCTCGAAAGTCGCCGGAGCATTGCACAGCCCGAATGGTATTACCGTGAATTGCCATAGCCCATTTCCTGCGGTGAAGGCGGTTTTCTCCCGGTCTTCTGGATGGATCTGTACTTGCTAGTAGCCACTCTTCAAGTCGAGAGTGGAAAACCATCGGGCTCCTGATAGTGTGTCTAGCGTGTCGTCAATCCGTGGCAGAGGATAGCTGTCTTTCTTGGTGACGTAATTGAGCTGCCGATAGTCCACGCAGAACCGAGTGTTGCCATCTTTCTTCTTAACCAGTACAACTTTCAATCAGACCTTCTTTCTCCATTGCCGACACCATCTCTGCAACTTCTGTCTGCTTTGCCAGTGGAAAGCGCCTAGCAGGCTGACGAATTGGTCTAGTATCACCAGTGTCTATTCGATGTTGTACCAGGTGTGTTCGGCCGTATTCTCCGTCCTGTGAGGCAAATACATAAGCGTACTCATTGATAAGATTCTCTGCCATAGTTCGCTGCTCCTGATTCAGCTCAATGGACTGGAGAATCATCTCTCTCGTTTCCGCTGTCCAAGGTGATGGGAGAGGTTTCATAGCATCACGTTCAGATATTGTTACGATGGCGGTAATATGAAAAAAACATGAAGTCTATTCCGATGATGCACTCGTCGCGTATATCTGCCACCAGAAACGCATGGGAGAACGTCAGTCAGGCTACGCACTTCTTCTTGTTGAGTAGTGCCTCCACTGTCAGGCTCTTGTTACCCCGTTTGGTTTGCGAAACTTGAATGGTGGTCCTGGGGGCCTCGATTCCAGTAACCAAATTCTGCCCCACGAAGTTGGTCCTTACGCATTTCCCGACTGCTGGTTTTGGGAAGTCTGACTGACAGGATGGATGTTATCACCTCCAGATGCTTCCTCTCTGCTTCTCCTACTTCCGCAATGTGGACAATTTCCTCGTCTAGGTGCACTTCTGCACTGCCGTTGTAGGTGTCCGGTTTGGTTGCAATTCCAGCAACGGATTTGACTTCCGCGAGCTCTGTCTTCATCCATGACGGCTGTTCTCTGGCATGAGCATTCCACGACGGACATTTCCCTGACACGGTGTATTCCCTGGTATGCTTGGTCCGCAGCCTTCATTGACAAAGCGAATGCCAATGCCTCGGGGAGTGTTCGCTTTTCAGCCATCCTTACAGCCACTTGCAGTTGTCTGTCTTCTATGGCCTGAATAAAAGCTTCCACCGCCATTTCGTTGATAAGCTCCTCACCGGCTTTAGGGTATGAAAGATGGGCTAGTCGCTCTATATCCGCTTGCAACTGTTGGAGCGTTCCCCCCCTTTTCTGGACTCGACTACGCAGCTGAACCCTGTACACCTGCTGCATGTGTTCTTCCCCAAACCGCATCTCGATAGCCTGAACCAGAGAGTCGTAGTTCTGCTGTTTATCTTCCGGGATGGTTTGCAAGAGCTCCGCAGCTGGACCCCTCAGTGCAAGCGTGAGTGCAATAGACTTCTTTTAATCGTCCCAGCTATTGGTCATTGCGGCCGCTCCGAATTGCCTCTTATATATTAGCCATGATGTTTGACCAACGAAGATAAGAGGCTGCATCTCCTTTCTTCTCAGACAGTCAGTGGAATATTCCCGTGCTTTCTGTCTCTTCACGTTGCTGAGTTCCTTAGCAAGATTTTCGACTTGCTTTCCTACTTTTTCAAACTGAATCTCTATCTTCCCGAACTGAGTTTCATGTTTCTCAAAGTTTTCATCGAATCTAGTTTCGACTTTTTCGAGTTGCGTCTCGACCTTCTCGATTTTCTCTTCGATCGCTTCGAATTTGGATTCCAAGTTCTTGTTTTGCTCATCAAGTTTGCTTTCCAGAGCATCTAGAGAATTCTTTTGTTCGTCCAGCTTAAGTACTAGAGAATTCTTTTGTTCGTCCATTGCTTTCTTTTGTTCGTCCATTGCTTTCTTTTGTTCGTCCATTGCTTTCTTTTGTTCGTCCAGCTTAAGTTCTAGGGAATACTTTTGTTCTCCAAGCTTAAGTTCTATACAGTTCTTTTGGTCATCGAGCTTAAGTTCCAGAGACTTCTTTTGGTCTTCTATTGCTTTCTTTTGTTCATCAATGACTAACTTAAGTTGCAGGAGCAGACTTGTTATACCCGGGTCAGCTACTGTACTTGCTGGTTCCTCTTCCACGTCAAACTCTACGTTATGCGTATTTCCACCTTCCTGCTTTACTGCTTCTTCCAAACGAATCAGTAGGGCATCTTTTCCCCCAGTTGTGTTGAGATTCCGCTTACTGAGTTCTGCCTTTAGTTGAATTATAGTTAGTTCTTCCAATTTGCGACCTATTTTGCGCAACTAATTAACTCAACACAGAAATGTTTTTTTTTTTTTTTTTGCAGTTTCACACCACGAAAATAGTTATTCACAGAATAAGTTTTATCCCACTTCTGACACCAATGTAATATGCGTGCTACGGCTCGAGTAGATAAAACGTTATTCTGTGAGATTATTTCTTTATTTTCTAGTCTATAGAACAATTCAAGTTCACACTATACTATTCTTCGCAAATTCCTTCCTTACAAGGTTTCTTTCTTCTCAAATCACTTTATCTCCTTTCAATTATTTAATTGACAAATCCAAACTAATTACTTCTTCTTGTTAACTCTCAACTTTCAATTTATCACAAAATTAAAACTTCGGTTATTATCACTTTTCCAATCTCTTCGTGCGGTTCAAAACCCAACTGCCTTGCCTCGATCGCCATCTGTCCTTATATAGTCGCATTTCTGATAGCCAGAAACTTCTAGCAAATTCTTCGACCACTGGAACAAGAAAATTCTGATGTAATAATTCCAAGATGACAGCTGTAGCCAATAATCTCTTGCGGTTATAATTCTCTCTTAATTCCGCGACGTCGTCTTAGACATAATCCGTACACGAACCTCGAATGAAAAGACACCTCGGAATGTGTTGCCTGTTTGAGGGCGTAGTTATTATGCTACATTATGTTACAATAATTAGAATTGTTTAAGTATTTTTGATATTCCGCAACAGATTTAATTCAAATGTTCCATGTGATCTACACTCAACTGGTAATTGCATGACAAAACAATCTGTAAAAGGTGAAAACAACATCAACCCTTGTTACATAAATGGGAAATCTAATATTAAATTCCAACCAAAGGGTGTCGTAGCTCAGAGGTCACATACGGCTTGTCTATTTCACCCTTTGGATAACAACCCCATCATCAGGTTCATAGCTCAGAGCCAATCTTACGCTTGTCTATGACCAAAATTTACTAGAAAAATAAAAGAAAACAAGTCCATAGCTCTGAGGCAATCCCATGCTTGTCTATGGCCAAACTTTATTAGAAAAATAAAAGAAAACAAGTCCATAGCTCAGAGGCAATCTCATGCTTGTCTATGACCAAAATTTACTAGAAAAATAAAAGAAAACAAGTCCATAGCACAGAGGCAATCTCATGCTTGTCTATGACCTCCTTTTACCCTTCTTTACCATAGCTCAGAGGTTTTGTCTCACGGCACAAACTTGTCTACCAATTGTGTATCTCTTCATACCCAATATAAACTATAGTACAAACAAAACTTACATTTTCAAATGTCTGGAGAAGAGTCCTCTGCGACTCCATGTCTCGTTACTAATCGAATTAGTTCCCTAGCAGTTATTATAACGGCTCTGGAACGCTCCCTTTTCAGTTTATACCTATCATTTGGGAGTACACCAATGACTTCATATGGTCCTTCAAAATGAACATCTAATTTCGATTTTCGAATCTGATTTCTGCGATACACCACCTTATCACCGATCTCCAGTCGTCTAGGCTTACATTTTCCCCTATCGAATCTCACTTTCAAACGTGCCGAGTTTTGTTTAATCTTTTCATCGACTAATGTGCGAATCGTTTTTGGGTCTTCGTATTCCGGCTCGATATTAAGTTGTGACAGCAAAGCTCCAATTGGGGTAGTACGTCCGGTAATTCCCGTTAATATCTTAAATGGTGATAGCCCGGTCGTCTTGTTTGTCGTTGTGTTGGGGGCTAATTGCACCAGACCTACATATGTACGTGGTCCATTCCATACTCATGTTCATATTTGTTCGCAGTAAGTTGGCAAGAGTATCGACATATCGTTCTACTTGTCCATTAGCTCTACAAGCTCCCGGTGCAATCAAATGATGTTCAATGCCATAGGAGGCATAAAGCTTTCTGAATTCTGCGCTGGTGAAATTTGATCCCCTGTCCCACACGATTTTGGAAGGAACACCAAATAGCATCACAAAATTACGGAAATGTTGAACTGTTTCTAAGGCTTATAGAGTTTTACAAGGAGTGAGGATGACATATTTTGTGAAGGCGTTGTCACCGAACGCGCCCACCAAATACACGCCATCTGTGGTCTCACATCAGTGTCCAATAACTAATGAAGAAACCGTATCGCTAACTCACTCTTACCCAGTTTGCGCCATTTTTTGAGTTCATCACAAGTAACCCGATCCTTTTTGTCTTTGTCAAGAAGCGAAGGAAAGAAGTCAAGCAACTGCGAAATAAATAAATAAATATTGTATCAACCATTCATTTCTGCTTGGAATCGTTTCTGGACAAACTTCATATCGCATCTGACTCCCACGCCGTGGAGTATACTGCGAATTGCCGCCGCCATTAACCGAGCCATTCGGAAATTCTTGCCAGCAGAGACTGCGTACTGCCGCTGAAGAGGAAACGAACATCCGTTCGAAAGAGTCCACGTAACCAACAACCAGAAGAAGATAGCATCGTCGGTCCTGCCAGATTGGGCATTGAAGATGCCGCTACAAATACCACTACCGTCGCAATGACAACTACTTCTTCTGTTGTGGTGTCAGGAGCCGACAAAGTAATTACAGCAAGTGGTAGTACCTCAGCTGCATCGCATAATCCCACCGCCATAATATCTGGAAGTAAAAAAAAGGAAGTTCTGCCGCTACAGCCGTAGCATATGATGAAAGTCTCTTACAAGCCATGCAGAGACATATCGATCATCTGGAAAGCCAGCTTAAACGTGCGCCAGTCAAGTTAAGTGAGAGTGATCTCCAGTACCAAGCACTGAAAGAAGTAGTGCAAAACAGTACTCCTATCGTTACTTCAACATCGTCGTCAATAACAGAGCCATCATTGCCGCTATGGACTCCGTTATCTCAGGCCATCTCTTCGCAACAGTCAATCCCAAGTACCGTTTGCCGCAATATAGCCGTAGAACCAACGGTGACGCCGCCTACATTGCACCGTTCATTGCCGCCGAAAAGCATTGGTACCTTATATGCCAGTACAAATAACTGCATCAGTTCGACTATGCAGCAAAATGTTCATCATTCGCGACCACATTCAACAAATCCAAGTAA
The DNA here is from genome assembly GCA_963082735.1 of Pocota personata. Taxonomy (NCBI): domain Eukaryota; kingdom Metazoa; phylum Arthropoda; class Insecta; order Diptera; family Syrphidae; genus Pocota; species Pocota personata. The sequence goes on from OY720429.1 coordinate 158,377,104, forward strand.
CTGGTTTCTTCCGAATCACCCACAGTTTATGCCGCCTGGAAGTAGTCAAGTTGGAAGTGGTGTACTGCCACAGACAATGTCGTATGCTAGCGCACGGAAGGTACTGGTCTTGCCGGATTTCAGTGGTCATGCGGAAGACTGGCCAATGTTTTATACCGCATACACTAAGACAACATCAGCGTACAATTATACTATTTTGGAAAATAGTCAGCGCCTTTTGAAATGCTTGAAGGGAGAAGCCAGAGAGACAGTAAAGTCTCTTTTGATACATCCAGACAACATTGGTGCAGTAATGGAGCAGCTTCGATTCCGCTTCGGCCGCCCTGAACAGTTAATACGAAGCCAGCTTCAGCAAGTCCGATGTGTGCCAACCATAAATGAGAACTCCATGGAAAGGATTATATCGTTTGCAACGAAAACAAGAAACCTTACTGCGTTTCTACAATCTACTAATGGTCAACAGCACTTGTCGAACCCTACGTTACTGGAGGAGCTCATTTTAAAACTTCCAATGAGCAAAAGGATCCAGTGGGCCAAACATGCAACTTCGATACTGCCGTATCCAACAATAACGCACTTCAGCTAGTGGTTAAGTGAAGTTGCCGAACTGATTTGTTCTGTCCAAGACATTGGAAGCTTCATGCAAACTGAGACAAGAGACGGCCAGTATTTCATGCTGCCATTGGTGATCGCCATCTTGATGTAGTCACGTGAACTTTGTGCCAAGGTCAGCATAAGATCTTCGACTGCAAGAAGTTCTTAGCATACAACAAAGACGAGAGGTAGAATCAATATAACATGCCTAGAAGTAGGACACTCATCGCGTATGTGTCGCCGCCGAAGGGGATGTGGTGTTGATGGAAGTCAAAGAAATCACCACAAGCTTCTCCATGAGCCAAGGAGCTATGCGAACGAAAGCGTAAACGTGCCGTTTACTCAGCTGCAGCATAACGCCAGTACATCGAAGAAAGCCGTTTTAACAAGTGCAGCCAGCACTGTTCAGAGTACTAAGTTGCTGTTCAGAATTCTACCAATCACCCTTTTCGGAACCAAGAAGCGGGTAGACACATACGCGTTGTTGGACGAAGGTTCTTCAGTAACCATGATGGACGCCGCCCTGATTGAAGAACTTGGATTAGAAGGTAACCAACGCAGCCTAAACCTACAGTGGCTTGGAGGAAGAGCTGCCAAGGAACCGGCTACAGTTGTTAGTTTTTGTTAGTTGTTACACAAATTGGTGGAGGGTTACTTCGATGCTGATAGCTTTGGAGTGCGGCCAGCACCGGTAGTGGAGGACAAAGCTGATGTACGTGCCCGCAGTATTCTTCAGTCCACCACCGTCAGGGTAAACAAAAGATTCCAAACCGGTCTTCTATGGAAGAGTGATGACATCAAACTTCCTGACAGCTATGCCATGACCAAAAGGAGGCTCATAGGAATCGAGCGTAAAATGAAGAAGGATGATTCGTTTGATGCCGCCTACAACGAGATATCGAAGGGTTACGCTCGCAAACTGGCACCATAGGAAGCCAACGTCCAGGGACCTAGGACTTGGTACTTACCCCACTTCGCCGTCTCAAATCCCAACAAACTAGACAAGTTGCGCTTGGTATTTGACGCCGCCGCTGCACTAGAAGGCATCTCACTTAATTCATGTTTGCTAAAGGGACCACAGCAGTACCAGCCAATGCCAGTGTTACTGTTCAACTTCCGAGTCGGGGGCTACGCAATATGTGGCGACATCAGGGAGATATTCCACCAGGTGCTCATCCAACCAGAGGACAGGAGCTCCCAGAGATTCCTCTGGCGGGCAGGTGAAGACAAACGACCGCCAGACATCTTTAAGATGAAGGTGATGACGTTCGATGCTGCATGTTCGCCATCCGCAGCACAATTTGTACTGAAACTGAATGCACAACAACATCTAGACGCCGATCCTCGAGCTGTCAGAGCTATACTACAGTACCACTACGTAGATGATTTTGTGGACAGTTTCGGATCCATGGAACAGGTCATTAATATTGCGCAGCAGGTACGCCAGATCCATAGTGAAGCCGGATTTGAACTTCGTGGCTTCGTCTCAAATTCACCAGAGGTTACGTGCGCTCTGGAGGGCGAAGCACAATTGGAAAAGTCAGAGCCGAATGCAACCGCTCCGTTGATGAAAGCCAAGCATCAGAATGGGTACTCGGAATGTTTTGGCATCCGTTGAGTGATACTTTCGGTTATCAACTCAAATTTCATCGTGTGGATCCAGAAATCACCACCGGCAATGGCAATAGATGCCCCAGCAAGAGAGAACTGCTGAGCATCGTTATGTCTGTCTTCGACCCTCTGGGATTTTTGTGCAACGTTTTGATAGGAGCCAAGCTACTAATGCGTGAGTTGTGGAAGAGTAACGTTCGTTGGGATGAGCCGTTGCCAGTGAGGACGGCTTTTACAGCCGCTGCATACTGGAGGGCTGTTGACGTTAACGGAATTGCAAACGTTGCGTTTGTGTGTTCCAAGACGAAGTGTGCTCCGTTGAAGCCGATGACCATCCCGCGCCTAGAACTCCAAGCCGCCGTTCTCGGAACACGCCTTAAGCAAACAATTTGCAAAGAGCACTTGTTTGATGTAAGCCGTTGTCTGCTTTGGAGTGACTCCAAAACGGTCACCAAGTGGATTAAGTCAACCAATCGCCGCTACAAGCCCTTTGTGGCTCACAGAGTAGCAGAGATCCTAGCTGCAACTGAGGAGTCCAACTGGAGGTGGATACCTACGGAGAAGAACGTCGCTGACGAGGCCACACGTCCAAGTTATAACTGCAGCCATTCAGGTAGATGGTTAACTGGTCCAAAATTCCTCTGGGGTGAACCAAGTGCATGGCCAGCTGATTCTGCCAACACCAGCTCCCACGAAGAAGACGCCGCAGAACTTCGCCCGAAGTTTACATTACTAGCCGTGAGTCATATCTTTATTCATTTTCAACGCTTCCACTCCCTTAACAGATTGAAACGATCAATAGCGTGGGTTGTCCGATTTACGAAACGAAGTTGCAAGAGATATGATTCTGGAGAGGATCATGGACTGACTGCCGCTGAGCTGAACGTGGCCGAGTCCGTGCTTTGCCGCCAAGCACAAGGAGAGTGCTACTCTACGGAGCTGATGCTATTCAAGAAGGGTCAAAGCTTGTCCAAATGGAGTGCATTGACCAAACTTTCGCCATATGTAGAAGACGATGGTGTTCTGCGAGTTATTGGTGGCATCGACGAAGCCAGCTGGCTCCCATTCAGCACGCGACACCCCGTAATATTGCACCGGAGAAATTGAAGTAGAGGAGAATGAGGAGAACCCCTTCCAGAGGGGATCAAGGATGCTGAGGTCACCAATTGACCAAGTAGCAGCATCACAAAGAAGTGCGGAACGACGCGAGTCACCCGCAATACGAAAGGTGACGGTCGAACCACCAACCCATAAAACTGATTTCCACAAGTTAGGTGAGCAAATTAGAGGTCTGGTAGAAATGCTGGAAGATGGCAAAAGGCGCTCAATCCACCAAGCGATGCGAGATGCTATTGAAAGCATCAGAGCTCTCTACAAGCTCTCGGCGATTCAGCTACACGATGAGGAAGCAAAGCAAGTGATTCGCCGGAACAACTCGTCGCAAACTTCGCCATGGCTAAAAACAACATCTGAACCCAAGAGAAGACAAGTTGCAGACGACGAACCCCCGGAGCCAAAACGAAAACAGCAACAGCCACCGAGTGGCGCGGCAGACAACGAACCACCTAAGCCAAAACAGACGCAGAAAAATACATCAAATGATGTTACAGGCAAAAAGCGCTCGGAGCCAAAGCGTAAACAAAAACAAACTGCATTGATAAACACCAAGGAGAAGGATGAGACCACCGGCGTAGAGACCCCAGTGGTCAGACCTAAGAAAAAAGTTACAGCCACAAACAAAAAGCAAGCGGCAGGAGAAGAAGAATGGGTAAATATCACCAAAAAGAAGATCGCCGAAAAGAAGCAACAAGAGGTCAAAAGACCTAGACCTGACGCTATCGTCATTAAAGCGACCGGGTCCCTCTCATACGCGGAGATACTACGCAAGGTGAAGGCAGACCCCAAACTGGAAACAGTGGGAAAGGCGGTAACTAAAATCAGGAGGACACAGAAGGGAGACCTCCTTATACAATTCAAGGAGACGGGAAATAAGACAAACGAATTTAAAGGCGTCACTAGTGAAGCTCTAGCAAAGCAAGCGAATGTAAGTTCGATTACGCATCGCACTACCCTTGAGATCAAAGACATCGATGAGGTCACGACTATAGACGACGTAATCAAGGCAATCGAAGCCCAGTTTGGAGTGAAAGTTTCACCGGCAGATATTTTGTCCCTGCGGAGGGCGTACGGAGGAACACAAACAGCAACGATCAGCTTTCCCGCAGTAGACGTAAGAAAGCTGTTAGAAGCAGGAAGGATTAAAATCGGCTGGGTTAACTGTCGCATGCGCGAACGAACCCTCCTTAAAAAGTGCTTCAAATGTTTAGAGTTTGGTCATCTTGCCTGGCAATGCAAAAGCGAGGAAGACCGCTCCAAGCTATGTAGGAGATGTGGAGGAGAAGGCCACATAGCGAAGAATTGCAACAAGGATCCATCCTGCATGTTCTGCAAGAAAGACCACCCGGACGCCGCGCAGCATGTAGCCGGCAGTAGCAAATGCCCAGTATTTCAGAGAGCTATTACAAGCAAAATACCATGAAGATTCTACAGATAAATCTTAATCACCGTAGAATAGCACAGGACATCCTAGCACAAACGGCCAAGGACGAAAGCGCTGACGTTATTATGATCAGTGAACCATATAAATGTCCCGAAGAGAACAACAATTGGATCTGCGATAAGGCAAAACAGGCGGCGATATGGATGTGTGGACGCTATGCCTTTCAAGAAACAAACGACCAAGCAGTCGGCTTCGTGCGGGCGAAAATAAATGGGATCCATTTTTATAGCTGCTATGCCCGACCCAGTTTGACGGCCAGCGAGTACCAACTAATGCTGGATAATCTAACCACGGATGCGCTCCAGAGAGCCCCAGTGGTTATAGGAGGAGACTTCAACGCGTGGGCAACAGAATGGGGCAGCAGGCTCACCAACACCAGAGGACAGGTCTTATTGGAGACATTCGCTCCCCTAGCGATAGGCATTGCTAATAAGGGCCGGACAAATACTTACCGGAAGGCTGGAGTAGGGTCCATTATTGACATCACCTTTGCGAGCAACTCCATCCTGAAAACCATAAAGTGGAGGGTCAGTGAGGAATATTCACACAGCGACCATCAGGTGATAATACTGGAAATAAAAGGGAAAAAACCAGTCCAGCTCCCAAAACTTACTGGCCCAAAATGGAATGACAGATCTTTCGATAAGGATGCATTCGAAGAGATGTTGAACGGTGATCAAGCTCCAAGCGGAACAGCGGAGACCCTCGCTCACCACCTCACAGGCACCATCACCACAGCGTGCGACGCATCAATGCCTAGGAGAGCAAACACCAGGAACACATCACCGTGTTACTGGTGGAACGAGGAAATATTCGAACTCCGGGCAAAATGTCTGCAAGCCCGGCGTAAAGTCCAACGATCAAGAAGGAGGGCGGATTTCCAACAATGCCTGGACACCCTTAGACTGGCGAGATGTAGCTTAAATAGAGCCATTAAGGAAAGCAAAACTGCATGCTTTAAACGTCTCTGTCAAGAAGCCGACATCAACCCATGGGGCTCGGCATACAGAATGGTGATGACAAAATTAAAGGGCTATAGGACTCCTCAAATAACATGTCCGATAATACTGAGATCCATAGTAGAGTACCTCTTCCCTCAAAGGCCTGCTGCTATGTGCAATATTATACGAGAAGTCAATCCAGAAGATATTCCTTTAATTACTCACGAGGAACTGCTAAGGACATGCAGCAAGATAGGTGACAACAAGGCTCCGGGACCCGACGGCATCCCGAACAAGGCAGTAAAGGCAGCTGTAACAAAAAGACCAGACCTCTTCATAACAACAAAGAAGCAGTGCCTTGAAGAAGGAACCTTTCCCGAAAAATGGAAAACGCAGCATTTGGTCCTACTGCCAAAAGGAAAGAAGCCCCCAGGAGAACCATCATCCTATCGCCCAATATGCTTATTAGACACCATGGGAAAGATCCTCGAGAAGATAATCTATAATAGATTACTCGCAGTAGTAGAAGAGAAAGGAGCCCTCTCAGATCACCAATTTGGCTTCAGAAGAGCACGATCTACTGTTGATGCCATAAGAGCGGTAGTCGATATCGCCAAAGGTGCCATCGAAGGAGAAAGATGGCTCTACGGCACAAAGGAGTATTGTGCAGTAGTAACGCTGGACATTAAAAACGCATTTAACTCTGCGAACTGGTCGTTTATTAGAAGGTCACTTGCCATATTACCTGCTTCGGATAGTGACGAACTACTTCAACAACAGAAAGCTGAGGTACAATACCGATGAAGGCGTAAAATACTACAACGTAACATCACGTAACAGCCACTGTTGTGGAACATCACTGTTGTGGAACATCATGTACGACGGAGTACTACGATTAGCGTTACCTGGGGGAGTAACGATAATTGGATTCGCCGATGACATTGCAGTCGTGACAGTAGCTAAACAGATCCGTGCAGTAGAATCAGCTACAAATGAAGCAATTGCCCGGATAAAAGATTGGCTAGTATCCGCCGGACTAGAACTAGCTGACCATAAAACAGAAGCTGTTCTTATAACCAGCCGGAAAACTGTCGAATTTGCCAACTTTCAGGTTGGTAACCAAACCATCAGGTCGAAAGAGGCAGTTAAATACCTTGGAGTAATGCTGGACAACAGGCTACGGTTTAAAACGCATGTTGATTTTGTTACCAAAAAAGCATCGCAAATGCAGGGAGCTCTCTCGCGTATCATGCCTAACATCGGTGGACCTGGATACGCTAGAAGGATTCTACTCTCTAGAGTTATCACCTCAGTTCTGTTATATGCCGCCCCAGTCTGGGCGGAGGCACTGAGGACGAAGGAGACCAAAAGGAAACTATCGTCATCATACAGACTCTGTGCGCTACGGACAATCAGCGGCTTTCGAACCATCTCTGACGAAGCTGCATTTGTCATAGCTGGAATGGTCCCCATCGATATTCTCGCAGATGAAATGCTGAGGATATATAACAGAAGAGCATTGAGTCATCACGACGCCACTGGTATCAAGGTGATAAAAATTGAAGAAAGGGCAGCGTCAGCAGCTATGTGGCAAGCTCGTTGGGCTAATACAACAAAAGGCAGATGGACATACAAACTTATACCGACAATCCAAGATTGGATAAGCCGAAAGCATGGAGACTGCAACTACCATCTAACGCAGTTCCTGTCTGGCCACGGTGGCTACCGCAAATATCTACACCGATTCGGACACGACAACTCACCATCCTGCCCGGAATGCCCAGGTGAAGATGAGGATACGGAGCACGCAGTGTTTTACTGCACACGTTTCACGGCATGGAGAATTACTCTGCCAAGTCCGTCATTACTCCTCGACCATATGTTACGGTTGGAAGAAAATTGGATGGCAATATGTTCTTTCGTAGCAACTCTACAAAAAGAGTTGCGGAGAATAGAAAAGCTAAGAAGAGCAGCAGAAGCAACAGAAGCATCAGAAGCAGCAATACAAGAAGCATAGCATGAATTGCTAACCAGCCCCGCGAAGTAATACCTAACGGCAGTCCCGCGGGGAGAGTGGTTGAAGTGTGTAGGGTGTGTGTTTAGTACGTAGGCGTATTCCTGGCATCGAGTACTCAGGTTTGCGAATCGTGCATGCTAGTAGCACTCGGGCTACTAGTATCTATGAAGATTACACATCCCTGGCGCAATCCAAAAAAAAAAAAAAAAACCCCGTAATATTGCCGCCTGACCATCTGTTCACCAAACTAGTTGTGCGCCACTACCATTCTCAGATGGTACATCAAAACTTCGAGGCCACAATTTGTAAAGTTCGTCGCCACTATTGGGTACCACGACTGCGACAAGTCCTGCGAAGCGTTGTTTCATCTGCAGTGCAATGCGTACAATGCCAGTTACGCCTATTATGGGACCACTGCCTAAGGATCGCTTGACACCATACATTAGACCGTTTTTCTACACAGGGTTGGACTATTTTGGCCCAATTAATGTAACCATCGGCCGTCGTACGGAGAAACGTTGGGTAGCCTTATTCACTTACCTTGTCGTCCGTGCCATCCACTTGGAAGTTACATTCGATCTATCGATCGACGCTTATATAGTCGATATCCGCAATTTCATAAATCGCAGAGGGGTCCCAGTAAAGATCCGAAGTGATAATGGAAAAAACTTTGTCGGGGCCGAACAAGAAGCGAGGCGTTTCACAGAAGTTTTTGATTGTGAGCGCATCCAAAACGAGTTATCAAACAAGGGCGTCGAGTGGGTTTTTAACTGCCCGAATAACCCATCAGAAGGAGGTGCATGGGAACGTATGGTCCAGTGTGTCAAGAGAGTGCTGCGCCATAAAATGAAAGAAGTTGCACCACGGGAGCATACGTTACAATGTCTGCAGATTGAAGCTGAGAACATAGTTAATTCACGGCCATTGACACATCTATCAGTCACCGCCGACCAGGAGGAACCACTTACTCCAAACCACTTCCTGTTGGGTGAGGCTAACACCACGCAGACACCGAGTGTGAACAAATCGACTCAGAAGCTTTGCGTGCTCCGTAAACAGTGGCGGATTGCACGTCAACTCAGGGACTGGTTCTGGAAGCGCTGGATCTGCGAGTATCTGCCTACACTGACACGTCGTTCGAAGTGGTGCCAGAGGACCGTACCGCCCAAGGAAGATGATCTTGTGTTCATCTGTTATGTGATCCTTCCAAGGAGACAATGGTGTCGTGGACGAATTGAACGCGTTTATCATGGAGTCGATGGAGAGGTGAGACGAGCAGATGTCCACACAAGTTCAGGAGTACTTCGTCGTCCGGTGTCAAAGTTGGCGGTTTTGAGCCTAGAAGAAGCGCCCACCAAATACACGCCATCTGTGGTCTCACATCAGTTTCCAATAACTAATGAAGAAACCGTATCGCTATCTCACTCTTACCCAGTTTGCGCCGTTTTTTGAGTTTGTCGCAAGTAACCCGATTCTTTTTGTCTTTGTCAAGAAGCGAAGGAAGAAGTCAAGCAACTGCGAAATAAATAAATAAATATTGTATCAACCATTCATTTCATTTGTCAACAATTATGAAAATATGTCCGTAATCTCCCGCATTTTGCCCGTGAAATGGTCTATGTATTTATTTATTGAAGCTTAATACAAGCCATAACTTACAAGATAACTTAAAAATTTAATAATTTTTTTTTTATTCTCGTTGACCGGCCCCACACAATTATTCGATCGCCTCGAATAAAGTAGACCCTCGGAGGTGGTGGCAGACGTTTGCGGGAGTAGGTAATGGAATGACTTTTATCGACATTAAGCTCAAAAAAAATGTTTGTTAAAAAAAATTGTGTTATTTTGTTAGAAGGCAAGATCAGCGGGAGATGAAATACGTCTAAAGATTTTCATATCATCAGCGTAGACCAGAAGGTTGGAGTTCTCAGTGATATGTTCGGCATCGTTTATCGTAAGGATAAAGATCAGAGGTCCAAGATGGCTACCTTGAGGAACCGCCGAAGTTGCTATAATAAGGTCCGATATTGACGATCTGAAACGGACTTTGTATTGGCGATCCACTAGGTATATAATTTGATCCATGATATGAACCGCGGTTGGAAATCAAGACTTCTAATTTGAAGAGAATGAGTTGGTGAGAAAGTTTATCGGAGGCCTTACTAAAATCGGTGGCTACAACATCAACTTCATTGCCATCTTCCAAAGCGTTCAGTGTACCGTCAGATTTACGTTTGACATTAATAAATTGAAAAAGCGCTTGGAGTCAGAAATCAGGTTGGATTGCATACGGTCGAGGTATTCGAGATAAAGCCTTTCGCAGAGAAATGGGTGTATGCGCGACAGTACTCAAAAAAGTCGGAGTCAGATTTGGATTTAAGATAAGATTGCCTTTGTTGCGAAGTGAGCGTAACTCCTTGGTATACCAAGGTGGAGAAGACGTGCAATTTTTATTAGGAAGGTATGGTACCGATTGGACAAAACAGGCAAAGATATCAGAGTGGAAGATTGCGAGGGCATTGTCGATGGGTAAGAGTGTAGAGACGTTATGAATGTTAAGCAGTAAGCTATTGAGTTTGTGGAAATCAGCTGTACAGAAATTAAAGCAGTAAGAATGTCCAGAAACTGGGTTAGAATTAGCGTTGTAAGAAAAGGTTAGAAATAGGGAGGATGAAAGCGGTTCAAAGTCGAGAGAAGATGATTGCTCTCAGAGACTGCGGAATTATAGGCGTCGGAAGAGAAATTAGGTCAAGTAGCCTATTCAAGTTATTTCGAATGCCATTTACTTGGAAAAGTCCAGAGTCAGAGAGACAATCCGTTAGTAAGATTTCCTTATCAGATGTGGCCCCAGGGATGTAATGGGACTCGTAATCAAATTGTGACCATTGAAGATGGGGAAGATTAAAGTCCCCTGAAATAATGGCGTCATCGCGTGGATCCATGTAATCAATCAGAGAGTCAACGGCATCAGCGACAAGCTGGTATGACCCAATTGGTTGGGATGGGTGTATGTAACAACACATTATGTAAAGATAGCGGTTAGGTAGGGAAATCTTGACATTTATAAACTCGAAGTCGGCGGTGTGCGAACTTGTGTATTGCCAGCAGAGCGCCACGGCCGGATGAAGAGCCATCTGTTACTAGTCCATCAGTGCGAAAAGTGTTGAAAGCAGCAGAGAAAAGTTCGCTGTTGTTGAAATTGGGGGTAAAATTTGTTTCCGTCAAAGCAAAAAATGTCGTAGGGGAGTTTTTGAGAGTTCAGAATTACGACGCGGGTTTTGGTGCGCAATCCTCTGACATTTTGATAGTAAAAAGACAGGTATTTAGGAGCAATTTTAGGGTTGTATGGGTGAGACAAGAATGAGTCGGAGCAGTGATTAGGGATGATAATATTTGTTTAAGTCGGCACGGCTTCTTTGAAGGTGGGAAGTTCTATTAGAGCTGAGGTAGGCGGCAAATGAGGACAGGTCTTCAGAAACCCTTTGAGGTGAAATATTAAAAGCGTCGTGGTAGTTATTGAAAATTCTCAGTAACGTAGATCGGTCAGTAGGAAGACCTTCTTGGTGAATGGCTACCGTGACGTTAGTTTTAGTCTTGCCATCGATGCAAACAGAGTCGGGTTTGTTGTGGAGGTAAGCAAGGAAGAGTCGGACATTATTGTAGATTCTAAAGTCCCTTAATCGCGATAAAGGGTAGCGACTATCGATTGATGTTTCGGATAGAGATGGGGTTGAAGAGTTTACACGCGTTAGGTCAAAGGACACCCTGTTAGGATTAGATATGTTAACAGAGTGAGTGGCAGCAGATATTTCGGATAGAGATGGGGCTGCAGGGTTGAGAATATGCGAATGCGTGAATTTGGGATATTTGGGAGCACCATTAAGATAAGGAAGTAATCCAACTTTAAATTGCCAATTCGAGGGCGGCCCGTGAGAATTATTGCCAGTGGAAAGAGAGTGAGGCATAGATGACGGATATACAAATTGTTTTCGCCTTCAAACTTCCGATACAATAGTCCCGCCCGAATTGCATATTATGCTTTAGTGTGCACATCACCCTGTTTTAACTTGTTTATTAATTCCATTGTGAAAGGGTCTTGTTTTTGTTCTATATGCAGCCAAGTTTCGAAAAGGCTGCTTAAGAGGTAGCATTGTTCAATTGGTATATTGCGACTGAGGTAATCAGCATGCGCCACAGTCAGGCCTTTTCTATACGTTATTTCAAAGTCGAAATCCTGTAGGTACTTCCACCACCTAGCAACACGAAGCAACAGATCCGTTTTCTGTTTCGTTGCCTTAAGAGCATTGCAGTCGGTGACCAGAAGGAAGTGAACGCCCAATAGATAGGTACGAAAATGTTTCACTGCATTTACTACAGCAAGAGTTTCCAACTCATAGCTGTGATAATTTGTCTCATACGGCTTCGTAGCCTGGCTGTGGTATGCTACTACACGCAGCTGGCCATCAACCCGTTGAAACAAAACTACTCCAAAACCGACCGAACTGACGTCGGTATGTAATTCTGTTGGCAGTGCGGGGTCGAATATTATTAATAGTGGTCGCGAGGTAAGTTGCTGAAGTATACACTGTCTCGCTGCTTCCCATTCGACATCGGGAGTTACAAATGCGGTTATTTCAATTTTCACTAATGTTCTGTGGCACATCGTACAGTGACGGCTCCTCCTGCACGAATGGCATTTGAGCACACACAGATCAATTACGTCAATATAATATTGTCTCTTTCATTCATTGCGGTTTCCTGATCATTTCATGCGAATAACTCACCCCTCAAAATTCCACACAGAGGGACCTAAGCACAGTGTCACCTAAGACTCTGTCAGTGTATCTCAATATGCTTAGTCTCCACTCTAGCAAATAATTCTAGCATCAGAAGTAGGATCGATTTAATAATAAATTCTTTCGCGTCCTATAGGTAAAATTATATAGTGATAAAGAAACAAATGGTTTTCTTTTTGGTGGCGTAATAAACGTTCAGTTTGTTGGCTGGGTTAGGAAAAGTGCGTGTTTTACTTTCATGTCCTTTCACGTCGCCGTCGCGTCGGCGTCTTGAGTCTGCAGCTATACGGCTGACTGTAAATTTTTATCGCGTGTGAGAATTGCATTTTGTTCGTTGTTGTTGACTTAACGTATTAGGACAGTTTGATTTAGTTTGTAATTAAGTTATATAACTGCTATTGTCCCTGTTAAAATTTTACAAAGCCAATTTCCATACATAGTTCTGGTGCGAAAGAAAAGAAAAATTCCTCCTGATTCCGTAATTGTTGTGTGGGTATAGTGTTTTCTTCTTGTGGTACATATTTTCTTCACATTAGTTAAATTCTGAATCCTTGAACAAACAACGGAATAAATATTGGAAATCTGAGAAATCTGAAACAACGGTTAGTGCTATTTGTTGATTTTGGTAAGCAAAGCACTAAAGGAAGGGTGAGTGTCTCTTTTTCTCTCTCTTTGTTCTTTTTGTGATTGCGTCGCTCACTGTGGAGTCGGGCGATAACAGTAATAACGTCGCCAATGCAGAGTAAGCTCTGCGAAGAGTATGACAAACCTCGTCATAACGATTGATGCGATCAATGAAATGTTACGACAGACACAGCAACGTGGAGATAACAGATTTCCTGGGTTTCCTTGTTTTGACCCTGGCCATTTAAGGGTCGATGTCTTAAAGTGGTGTGCGGATGTAGACGAAAGGATCAAGCGAGACAAATTAGAAAATTTTGATATAATTCCAAGGGTTCAGGCATCATTGTTGGGAAGAGCCAAAATATGGTACGACAAATATGGTTACCAATATCATAATTGGGGAGACTTACAGTCGTCGATGACACATGCGTTCTCTAGTGGTTCTGACATTGTTAATAAGCTTCGAAAGGTTGCGAATGCCGAAAGTAGTGAGTTTTCATCCTACAGTGATTTGGTTATGGAGAAACTGTGCCAAATATACCGTCTTCCATTTGATCGTCTTCCATGATCGTTGAGGGGTGTATTACCGATGTAGGCCTTGGCAACTCACTTACGTTAGTTATGCCATCTTCGGTACAAAGTCTAATTGATCATCTATTGTCAATTCGAGAGAGTCCTGACAAAAAGAATGGTACTCTTTCTCACCTTCGTCAGAGCAGAGATTTTGCGATGGTTAGGCCATATCCCGCTCGTGGCAGCCAATTAAATACTCCATGTACGTCCAAACGCCCTCGAGCTGATGATGAAAGGCGGTGCTTTGATTGCGGGAAGCAAGGCCATATTCGAGCCAATTGTTATCGAAGGTCCTCTTGGAAAGACAAAACAGAACTTCAGCCATCTAGGGAAAGGACGCCGAAACCACTGGAGAAGAGACCGCGATTTGGATTTTGTGGTAAAACGGGTCATGAAGAAAGCACCTGTTGGGCGAAACAGCGAGCAGAACGCAAAGTCGTCAACCTATGTAGCAAAAAACAGACCCAAGATACGTTCACCCCAGTTATAGTTAACGGAAAGTTGTTTCAGTGTTTGCTCGACACTGGGTTAGATTGTTCATTAAGCCGATCTTTTCTCTCCATACAGGGAATTGACAAAAACCCTGTTCTTTTGACGGAACAAATTGACCCTTTGCTAGAATTTGAGGAAATAGTAGAAATTACTTTTCATATTATTGGCGAGGATTATGTGAATGCTCAGATGATCGTTGGTAGGAACGTTTTAGAGGATCCGTCCTTGGTGATCATCGTCAATAGACATGGATCCATAATACGCCAGTGTGAGTCGGCTTTTTGTGCGTCCACTCAAGCGGGTCCTTCTCAAAATTTATAGCTTGGATATCAAGGGAAATTGCAACAAGTTCTCCACAGATACTCTCATCACATCATTGCTGGCCTTCCCATAGCGGAAGTTACAACAGGCTCCCTCTCAATACGTTTATCTACAGAAACCGTTGTCCACTATTGTCCATATAGAATGCCCCATAGTGAGCGCCAAATGACATCTAAAATGGTAGCAGAACTTAAATTATGTGGAAATATCAGAGACGGTAATTCACCATTTGCTAGTCCTATGATTCTTGTTAGAAAGGAAAATGGTGAAAATCGTCTGTGTGTTGATTTCAGAGCTTTAAACAAAGTCACTATTACAGACCGGTACCCCCTTCCGTGCATTGGAGATCAATTGGATAGGCTAAAGGGCAATAATAATTTCACAACGTGGCATCGGGTTTCTATCAAATCCCTATCACTGCAATCAATAGACAAAACCGCATTTGTAACTCCCGATGGCCACTTCGAATATCTGCGAATTCCATTTGGGCTCACTAACGCTCCTGCCGTATTTCAGAGGGCAATCAGTACGGCATTGAGAGACCTCAAGGACAATGTCGCACTGGTGTATTTGGACGATGTCCTCATTCCTTCGATAACCATTGAAGATGGACTAAGAAAACTTCACACAGTATTAAAGGCATTAACTTCCAGCGGATTTTCGCTTAATGTTAAGAAATGTAAATTCTTACAATCACGAATTGAATACTTGGGACGGGAGATAAGTTCTGAGGGTATCAGGCCAAGTAAGAGCAAGATCGACTCACTAGTCTGAACACCAACCCCAGTTAACGTAAAACAAATACGGCAATTTAGGGGACTTGCAAATTATTTTCGGAAGTTTGTTACAGAATTCGCAGCCAAAACTAATTGAACTCGTTGCCGAGTACTTTCAGACCGATAGCTTTGGTGTTAGATCATCACCTCTAGTTGAGAGCAAAGACGATACTCGAGCCAGAGATATTCTTCGATCAACTACAAAAAGAATCAATAACCCGGTTCCAAATCGGGTTATTGTGGAAAGATGATAACGTGAAGCTGGCTGACACCTATTCCATGGCATTAAAGCGGCTTAATGGAATAGAACGCAAGATGAATCGGGATGAGAGTTTTGGCGTTGCCTATACTTTAATCATCAAAGACTACGTCAACAAAAATTATGGCCGTAAATTACAGCCAGTAGAAGCAGCGATTCTTGGGCCCAAGACGTGGTATTTGCCACATTTTGGCGTAGTAAATCCAAATAAGCCAGTCAAACTACGTCTTGTGGGACATCGCTTAACTCATACTTAATGAAAGGGCCTCATCAGTACCAGCCTCTGCCTTCAGCACTTTTTCACTTCCGTGAAGGGCCATCACCGTATGTGGAGACATCAAGGAGATGTTCCACCAGATACTGATTCGACCGGAGGACAGGTGTGCCCAACGATTTCTTGGGCATGATGGCGCCGATGTTTATGAAATGACAGTTATGACTTTCGGGGCTGCGTGTTCGCCTTGCACGGCTCAATATGTAAAGATAATCAACGCTCTGGAGCATCAAAGCCATCACCCACGAGCTATAAAGTCCATCCTGGATTATCACTACGTCGACCACTTTGTGGATAGCTTTGAATCCGTTGAAGAAACTATAGAAATATCGCGTCAGGTGCGAGAGATCTATAAGCACGCCGGTTTCGCCAGAGGTAATCAATGCATTGGAAGGAAAGAATGCAGCTGCGTTGGTGGGCAAGAATGCAGCTGTATTAGTGGGCACGAATGGTAGTATGAAGAGCAAAAAAGTACTCGGCATGTACTGGCAGCCAGTCACTGACGAGTTCAGCTATCACCTGCGGTTCCATCACGTCGAGAACGCCTTTGTCACAGGAGAAAGGAGTCCTACAAAAAGAGAACTTCTAAGCGTAATAATGTCGGTGTTTGATCCTTTGGTGTTGCTAATCATTTTACCATTATTGCCAAGTTGCTAATGCGGGAAGAATGGCGACGCGACGTGCGATGGAATAAATGGCGCTTACGACTTCCCGATGTAGTCAACTTTAAAGTTCCATGATTTTACTTTCAAAATGGTTCACCGCAACAGCTTCAGCTTCATGTTTCCGTCGACGCCAGCGAGGACGCCTTTGCCGCCGTAGCGTATTGGAGAACAGTGAACGTTCAAGGAGAAGTGGAAACCGCTTTCATATATTCCAAAACGAAATGTGCTCCTCTGAAGCCATTGACTATTCCACGCCTCTAACTTCAGGCAGCTGTCCTAGAAGCACGCCTAATTATAACTATCATCGAGGAGCATTCTATAAGCGTTAATCGTAATGTTCTCTGGAGTGCCTCAACAACTGCCATCAAGTGGATTGATAGCGAACATCGTCGATATAAACCATTCGTGGCGCACAGGATCGCGGAAATGGGTACCAACCCATGAAAACCCAGCTGATGAGGCTACACGAACAAATAGCTGTGTAGACTTCAGCCCTTCTTCACGTCGGTTGAACGGCCCTGACTTTCTGTTGAAAGGCGAAGTTAAGAGGCCAACTAGTACAACCATCGCCGTCAAAGAGGATGGTGAAGAAGAGCTCCGCCCGAAATATTCAGTGATCATCGTGAGTAATCATTTCGTTGATTGTAAGCGTTGTTCCCCTCTTTGCAGGCTTAAGAGAACTATGGCCTCTGATTAATTCGTTTCATAAATCTCTGCCGTAAACAGCACCGTAACTGTGACTATAATGGTCTAACAGTATCCGACCTCACTATAGCAGAACATTCACTATGTCGCCAAGTCCAGCTGGAAGCGTTCGCAATAGAGCTGAGGGAGATCAATCACAGCCAAGCAGTTGCGAAAGGCAGCGCATTGTACAAACTCTCACCGTATATCGACAGCGATGGCATCCTTCAGGTCTATGGTCGGCTAGATGCTGCTAGTTGGCTGACTTACGCCGCCAAATGTCCAATCATCTTGCCATCTGCTCACGAATTTACTACGTTAGTTGTTGCTGACCATCATTGCAGGATGAAGCACCAGAACATCGAAGCAACGATTTGCTAAATCCGCCGTACATACTGGATCCATCGCCTACGACGAATCATACGCAGAGTGATCGCCAGCTGCTGCGTTGGCAAAATTAACAAAGCGGCGCCAGTTATACCGATGATGGGTTCCTTGCCGGAGGATCGTCTTACACCATTTGTAAGGCCCTTTTCATATACTGGTTTGGATTACTTCGAACCTATTACCGTTACGATAGGGCGACATACTGAAAAGCGATGGGTGGCGCTATTCACGTGCCTTGTTGTGCGCGCTATTACCTCGAAGTTGTCCACGACTTGTCGACAGACGCGTGCATCTTAGCGATCCGCAATTTCATCAACCGCCGCGGAGTTCCAGTAAGGATTCGTTCCGACAACGGGACGAATTCTGTTGGCTCCAACCAGGCAGCAAAGCGATTCCCGGAAGTGCTCGACTGTGAGCGTGTGCAGGGAGAATTATCTACCAAGGGAGTTGAGTGGGTGTTTAATTGTCCGGCTAATCCTTCCGAAGGAGAGGTATGGCAACGGATGGTGCAGTTCGTAAAAATAGGGCTACTTCATACGCTGAAAGAAATATCCCCAGGAGTATACTCTGCAATCCCTAGTAATAGATGCTGAAAATTTAGTAAACTCTCGCCCGCTCACCCATCTACCAATAACACCCGATCAAGAAGAACCGCTCACACTGACCCACTTCCTGCTGGGCTCGGCGAATACAGCGCAAACACCGAGTATAGAAGAGCCATCTGAGAGTCTATGTGGCCTAAGAAAGCAATGGCGCGTGGCCCGTCAACTAAGAGATCGTTTTTGGAAAAGGTGGGTAGCCGAGAACTTACCAACTCTTACACGGCGGACCAAATGGTGTCAACGGTTTAGACCAATGAGAAAGAGGGACTTGGTCTTCATATGCGACGAGAATTTACAGCGAAAGCAGTGGCTACGTGGTCAGGTTGAAAGCGTCCAACCAGGGGCCGATGGAGAAGTCCGAAGAGTCGATGTCCGCCCATCGAAAGGAGTGTTGCAGTATCCTGTATCGAAGCTAGCCGTCCTGGACGTAGAAATTA
This sequence comes from Pocota personata, assembly GCA_963082735.1. Taxonomy (NCBI): domain Eukaryota; kingdom Metazoa; phylum Arthropoda; class Insecta; order Diptera; family Syrphidae; genus Pocota; species Pocota personata. The sequence goes on from OY720429.1 coordinate 158,395,717, forward strand.
GTGAATCAGGGTCGATCCAAGGGACGGGGATGTTGCTAAATGCCTAGTGCAAGCACAGCGTAAGAAAATCTGATGTAAACGCAGTGTTAGTCTCCTTTTTTCTCATTGTCATTTATTTGTCGATCCGTTTTGTGCCCGCTTGTCTTAAGATCGGGTTTCAAATGATTGTCTCATTTGAAAATTATCTGGAAACGAAGAAGGGAGTAAAACTGCGGTACGGAATATCTGAATATTATAAATCAATTGTATTTCCGTCTTTTTTCCTGTAGAAATCGCTCTAACAAACAACGCAATTGTCTTTTTTGAAGAGTTACAATCGCATCTCTTACGGTCGCCACAGTCGCGACACAAAATTGACTGTTTGGTGCGGTTTATGGCACGGCGGCATCATCGGACCTTATTTCTTTCGAAATGAGGAAAGAGACACTGTTACCGTCAATGGTCCTCGGTATAGAGCGATCTGAACAGACTTTCTGCGGCCAGAGCTCGACAACATCGATATATTCGAGCTGCGGTTCTAACAAGATGGCGCTACATGCCATACAAACGACGCAATGCTCAAAGTGGTGAAAGAGAAATTTGGCGACTGGGTCATCTCAGGGCGAGCGTTCATCAATTGGCCGCCGCGATCATGCGACTTGACACCCCTCGATTAAATTCTCTGCACATATTGGACCGAGTCATCAAAAATTGGACCGACCGCTTGAAGCAATGCCAGTGAAGCCGAGGAGGCCTTTTAAATAATATGCTATTCCATACATATTGACATGAATGTAGCTTTAAAATAACCGTTGTTCACAGACTTTCGCAGAGCGTATACGTGTTTCGACTTTTAGTGAAATTGGCAGTCATTTGAACTAGACAATTAGACAGTGTGATTTGAGTGGCGAGTTAACCCAGCGGTAGTGGTTCAATTCCTGGCCAGGGAAAATAAAATCATAGATTTTCTTTTTTTAATTTACAAAAAAAGAAAAACTGCATTTAATACATAAATTACCACGTGATGGAAAGCGAGCGGTCCGCGCTTCCATTAGCGGGACCAGCTGGTGGAGTGACTGTGTCAGGCTATGACGCAGTTCAATCAGGCCACTATCAGTGGCGACCGAAAGTAAAAGGAAAAGGAGAAGGAAACTCAAACCTACTCCTATCCTCGTAAAGCGTTCCTCCACATCAGCTTCAGCTGAACAGCTACCAGGTGGAGTGAGGGAAGGGGCGCCGAGCACAGCAATAACAGCAGCAGAAAAGAAGCAGCAGAGGTCGGATGACTCGGCCGAGTACCCATAAATCTCCGACGTTGGGGAAGGCCGCTACATTGGAGACGACAAAAATAATAGCTTCGCCGTTTTGGCGTCCTCCGAATCAGAGGACGAAGATGAAGAAGTCGAGAGCCTGACTTCCAGCATTAAACAGCTGGAACAAAATGTGCGTGCTATAACGGCCAAACAAATGGACATAAGAGAGAGGGAGCTGCAGCTGGAGCTCCAGCGCGCTTTACAACAACAAAAGAAGCAGCCAGAAGGCCAGCTGCAACAACAACAAAGGCAGACGCAAATACAGCAGCAAAAGCAGCAGCAACAAACAACGCAGCAACAGCAGAAAAAGTAGCAACAGCAGCAGCAGTAGAAAGAGCAGCAGCAGCAGAAACAGCAGCGGCAGCAAAAACAATAGCAACAGCAACCGCAACAGAAGACGACTGCAAAGACAAAGGTGCCTCCAATTAATACCTACAAGGAGTTGAAGGATACAATTGAACTATGGAAGTCGGCCATAGGCAACAAATTTTTTATTAAGCGTTTGAATGTAGATAGGCATGCTATCCACTGCAGTACAGTGGAGCAGTACAAAAAAGTTAAAGAGTTATTGAGGGACACGACGACGGAATCCTTCACCTTCACCCCGAAGGAGGAAAAGCTGCAAACAATGCTGCTGAGAAGGATAGAACTGGCTACTGATCCGGAGATGCTCCTTGCGCTACTTAAAGAGAAGGAATGCGACAATCTCAATTTCGTAGGGGTCAAGCCATTCACCACAGCTAGGGAGAAGCGGAAACTGCCGTTCTTCCTTGTTCAGCTTTCACCCAATAGCAAACTGGATGGTCTACGGAGTACTAAAGTCCTAGACTACCAGGTTGTCGCATGGGAAAAATTAAGAAGGAGCGAAAACATTTTACAATGTGTTCGCTGCCAAAGGTTTGGGCACGCCGCGTCGAACTGCGAAATGCAGCCTCGATGTGCCAAGTGTGGAAAGAACCATAAAGCAGAAAAATGCACTCTGGGTAAGGATGGAGTTGCAGATAAGAGTCAGCTCTCGTGTGCTTTATGCAGGATTTCGGGATACACTGCAAACTATCGGGGTTGTCCTAAGTTCCAGTATATTAAGAAAGTAAATCTGGTTCGTCAGCAGAAGGTGTAAGTGAAACGTCCACCTGCTCCAATTCAAACGCAATCCATGACTCCCCAAGTGACCTATGCCAAAATGTGGCAGGTCGGGGAAACGCGGAACAGAAAAGACCAAAGGTTGTTTCTCAGGCCCCAGCGCCTAGAGCACAGGAGGCCCAAACTGACTTCCTGGCCATCTTGAGCAGGCGAAACGGGTGGAAAAGATCTACGAACTTCTGCCGAGCCTAACGCACCTCCAGTCGTAATGGGTACGAACATGGAGGAGCAATCCTTGAAGATCCTTGCGGTGAATGTGAATTCACTGATTAGGATCGAGCGAAGAGCCGTATTGTTGAAGTTGCTAGAAGACCAAACCCCTGATGTGCTTATGGTTAGCAAAACAAAGCTATCGCAGAAGCACAAATTGGGGCAGAGCAAATACAATATTGTCAGAAGAGACCGACCCAACTCCACACAAGGAGGAAGTGTTGCTATTTTCATACGCAAACAATTGCAATTAAAAGTTATGTACAGCGGTGAAGTGCGAAGGTTCCAAGTGCTGGAAACGTGTATCGTGTGATAGCACTCTACGCACCTGAAACTACTGAATCTACTTTATTTATTCCAGAGCTCGAGACACTTTTTCGATGCCTAAAGCTTCAGTCGTAGGAGAATTATTTCCTCATGGCCGAAGATCTAAACGCCAAACATAGAGATTGGGGAAATAACACACCTAATGCGTTGGAGGGGTTTGCCCAAACGTACTCCTACAATTACAGTAATACGCGTTGGATTCGCTTCTCCAGAACTTTAACAAGAGCACTCTCCTCGAACTCGCTCTACCCACCATCCAATAGGAATCTGTCAAACGAGGAGATTGACTGGTACCTAATACAAATGGACGAGACAATTAAACGAACTATGGACAGTACGATACCTTGGTATCAACATACTGACAAGGCGGACATATTTCGCTATGCAACAATTGACGCACTAAACCAACACAAAGTAGACTGTTGTCGAGACTAAAAACCTTGTATAGACAGTTTACTGATAGACAAAACTCGGAGGTTAGGACGCTGAAGTCGTTGATTAAAAACCTCCAGAAATTAATCAGGGATAACTGCAGACCTTCCGTACATTTGCATTGGAACAACAAAATTCGGGCTGTAAAAGTCAACATCCCGAGTATGTTCCCGCAAATAAATAGAAAATTTCGGAGGAACAATCAAAACGACCTCCGTGTCTTAAAATCCCCCTAACGACGAACAATGGACAAATACTTATAACAGCAGGCATAGATCCAGATAACGCAGTAGATTATGACAACTTCTCTGTGATCGAAGATCCGCAGGAGAAGGTAGAGGCTATTGGAGCGACTTTTCAGGAAGTGTACAAGGTGAATGATACCATTTGCCCGAACCACGACCTGAAAAATCGAGTCCTTGTCCACAACTTCTAACCTCGAAATGATATAGAGCACTGGCGATCTGAGAACATAGGTTTTACCGAGTTCAATGACGATATTATGGCAAATAATGTCATCGCCGATGAAAGGGTGGCCGTGGTGTAGTGGTAACATCATCGCTTATCACGCTACAGGTTCACGTTTCGAATCCTGATGTCAAGAATCATCTATTTATTTCTCATGAAATAAATAAAAAGTCGATCAATTGCGAAAGCTTGTTTCAACTCTACTGCAAAGGCATGACACTGGCAGTAGGGCGGTCATATGGCTAAAATGCAACTCGATCATGATGATGACATCAGGAGGACGGAAAAAATACTGTGAATCATGAGCAACGGCAAAAGTAAAAACAAACAAGCTCCCCAGTTATCTGGACACCCACCCTTGGAGTTCACTGAAACTTTATACCAACTGAGTTTCAAACCAACTACAACAAACCGTCTTTCGCTCTGTCTCTTCCCCTTTCCTCAAATAAGCCCGTGTCCTAAAAATTAGTATAAGGGTATGTATAACCCTTTTCACACGTGCAAATTATAAAAAAAAAAAAGGGTACATCCCCCGTACATATCGAAGGTGGAGCTTTTTTTTATAATTTGCACGTGTTAAAGGGGATATGAATACCCTTATACTAATTTTTTAGAACACGTGCGTTTTGTGTTGAAAGAGGAAGAGACAGAGAGAAAGACAGAGTGGTATAGTTTGAAACTCAGGTGTTATTCAGTTTTTGCAAACTCCAAGGGTGGCTGTGCAGATAACTGGGGAGTATTTTGTTTGTTTTCACTATTATTGTCGTTGCTTATGATTCACAGTATTTTTTTCCGTCCACCTGATGGCATCATCACGATCCAGTTGCATTTTCGCCTTACGACCACCCTACTACCAGTGTTATGCCTTCACAGTGGAGTTGACTTAGCTTTCGCAAGTGATCGACTTTTTATTTATTTCATACGAAATAAATAGATTATTCTTGACATCAGGATTCGAACCGTAAATCAACAGCGTGACAAGCGATGATGTTACCACTACACCACAGCTGCAAGCGATCTTCGAATCATTGAGAAGGAAGAAATCTGTGGGAATCGATGGAGTGTCGAATATTGTGCTTCGACAACTCCCTCCAGAAGCGGTGGACATTTACACCACTGTGTTTAACAATGCGCTGAATAATGCACATTATCCAAAGCATTGGAAAACAGCAGTAATACAACCCATCCCCAAAAGAGGTAAGAACACCTCCAATCCGGCAAATCCCCGGTCGATAAATTTCCTGCCGAACATCAGCAAGGTATTCGAAAAATTGATCAATACAGCCCTGCTTAAGTGGACTGAGGACAATAAAATGATTCCGGATAACCAATTCGGTTTCAAGGCGGGGCATGATACAATACATGCCGCGTCTAAACTGGTATCGGATATCCAATGGAACAAAAGCAAGAAACAGTACGCGGGTGAATGCCTGTTTTACTTGGAAAAGGCCTTCGACACCGTATGGTTAGAAGGACTCTTCTACAAGCTGAACAGGCTGGGCATAAGCACACCACTGCGGTACATACATAGAGTTTACATGGCAACCCTGCAGTAAGATAGTTGGCCAAAGCATATAGCAAAGACATATTAAAATAAGATCGTAGTAAAAGTGAAGTTAAGCAGACTAATAGTGCTTCTTGTAAGAGTTTAAAGGATTAAACCTCTTTTAAAGGTGTTTTTCATAATTGAGTGCGAGTCAAATCTGGACAAAGAACAAAGTAAGACAGTGGGTGAACTTCGGACCTGTCAACATTCAATCCGTTGAAAAGTGCAAAAATGTCGGGACCACCAACGCCAGCTAAAACAAGATTTGGGTCTAAAAACAGTAAGCCTCAACATCAATCGCCAGCAATAGCCAACTACAAAGAAGATAAATTCTCTAGTAAGTTTGAACTACGTCTTTCTAAACAATTAGAAGACGACAAAAAAGAACTGAAATCCCTCATAATGGACAACCACAACACCCTAATGAAGAAACTGGAAAAGATTGTTGCCGATTTTAGTAGCCGCCTCGATGACGTACATAGATCCATGTCTGCATTAACAGTGCGAATGGAGGTGCTCGAACAAACCTCCGAATCAATCCGATGCACACAACTCGATAATGAAATATCCAATCTACTTGACAAAGTGGATTCCATAGAGCGCGACAAACTTTCCGCTGATGCCATACTCCACGGTGTTCCATCGACAGCTAAGGAAAATCTACGGGAAATGTTTGATTCACTCTGCACCTCCATCGACTGTGTTCCTCCTCTGGTTCCTAAAGACATCTTTCGTACGAAACCTAAAGGGACTATGGAGAACTCAGCCATAGTAATAAAATTTAAATCAGCGGCGGATAAGGTCACCATGCTCAGACTAGCAAACCAATCATATAAAAAAACACGTAAACCTATTTGTTTACAAAATCTTGGTTTGCAATCTGACAGACGAATTTACCTCAATGAAAGCCTAACTGCACGCAGTCTTGAGCTTTATCGAAGAGCTTTCCAATTAAAAAAACAGCAGAAGCTTTTTTCCGTTTTCCCCCGCACTGGTCTTGTTTATGTGCGGCAGACACTGAATGCTAAAGCTGTTTTGATCGATTCCATTCACCACTTGGATGCTATTGCTGCTGCTACCGATACCAACCATGATGAAGTACTACCTGTTCACACGTAAGCGGCGGTTCCAGATTATTCATTTTTTAACTTTTTTTGCCTCTCAATTATTTTATTTTATTGTTTTTGCCTCTCAATTATTTTATTTAATTTCTATCATGTGCGTATTTTTGTGTATGTTTCCTCTATCTGCCAGCCGTTCGAAAGTAGATTCCCTAATTTCAATTTGTGTCTGTATTTCTCTTTCCTGTGAGGTTAGTTTTTCTTTTCTATTTTATTGCATTCATTACATTGATGTCTGGAACTATCGTTAGCTCATTTCAATATGATGGCGTGAATGATAACTTGCGCGTACTAATTAATATTTTTTTGTAATCAGCGCCAAGGGTTGCGTGTGTGTCATATTAATGCACAAAGTCTTTTTAAGAAAATTGATGAATTTAGAGGTCTGTTTGTTGGTTCTAATGTTGATGTAGTATGTGTCACTGAATCATGGTTTAAAACAGGAATAATGGATGATACCTACGCTCTGCATGGCTACAGAATTCTTCGAGGTGATAGGCACAATAGAACTGGAGGGGGCGTTGCAATTTACCTTCGAAACAGTTTAATTAGTAAATTTTTGATAAGTTCACCCCCTGATAGTCCACTTCAGTATTGTTTTGTCGAAGTTGTTTGTGAACGGAAAAAGTGTCTCATTGGTGTCGTTTATAGACCAAATAGCTATTTTGATTTAACTCCCATATTTCACTTATTAGAAAATTACTCCCCAAATTATTGGAAAACCATAGTATGTGGTGATTTCAATTGTAACATATTGGATAATGAGGGCTCTGAGTCATTCGTTCAATCTATGAAAACTCTTGGCTTGGACATTTTAAACACTACTGTGCCAACACATTTCACTCAAACTAGCACACTTTTGGATTTATTCCTCTCTAACGACTGTGCCGATGTTTTTTTATAGTCAGGTTTCAGCACCTGCGTTCTCCAAACATGACCTAATTTTTGCTATTTTTAACTTTCCACGAGATAAACTTCAATCCAAATACACATTCCGAGACTTTAGATATCTCAATTCTGATGCTCTGGAGCAAGATATTCAAAGAATAAATTGGTATCCAATTTATCATGAAACATCCATTGATACCCAAGTTGATCACCTTCAACAAATTGTACTGGAATTGTTCAATACGCACGTGCCGCTCAGAACTAAAATTACTACGTATCCCCATAAGTCGTGGTTTACACCAGAAATTATTGCCCTAAAAAACAATCGTGATACAGCCTATAAGAAGTGGAAAAGATTCAAGCTCCAAGAATTTTATAACAGCTTTCGCCAACTAAGGAATTTGGTCAATTCCAAGATTAAACAAGCCAAAAGAGTGTTCTACGCTAGACAATTTGACCATGAGTTACCTTCAAAAACTCTCTGGCAAAATTTACGCGAGCTTGGTTTTGGACGGAAAAAGAATGCTGAAATGAATGAAATCGATCCCAACCAGCTCAATACAGAATTCACGAAAGTGCAAATGACATCCAGAACAAGTGCTGATCCATTGGATGTAACGTTCAGTGGCTTTGAATTCACTCGTATTGAACAGGTTGATGTTGTCAATGCTATCCTTAAAATCAAGTCTAAAGCTTTTGGTATCGACGGAATTCATCCGATTTTTATTAAAATCATACTACCTCACATTCTTCCAGCCATAACCCAAATTTTCAACAATATAATAACTACATCTACTTTTCCGACTGAGTGGAAAACTGCAAAAATTGTACCAGCCCTGAAAAAGAAAGCGTCATCCAACTCGCCGGCTGAGTATAGACCCATTGCCATCCTTCCATTCTTTATCCAGCGCAATAAACTACTTTGCGCAAATCAATCTGGCTTCAGGCCATATCATAGCTGTACGTCTGCTCTACTTAAAGTAACTGATGATATCCGAGTGGCGATGGATAAAGACCTAATAACTTTTGTGACTCTGCTGGACTTTTCCAAGGCCTTTGACACAGTAGATCATATGCAGCTTCTCTTAAAACTCAAGAGGTTGTTTGGCTTTTCATCGTCTGCTATCAAGCTCATCAAAACATATCTTGGTGGAAGAAAACAATCCGTTGCTGTTAATAATGTGATGTCTGATTTTATTGCAACCTCGGCGGGTGTACCTCAAGGGTCCATATTGGGACCTTTGTTATTCACAATATTTATCAATGATCTTCCAACCATAATCAAAAATTCATTCCTACACATGTACGCAGACGATGTACAGCTTTGCATAAGTTGCAAATTAGACCTTATTAAGGAAGCAGCTTGTAAGCTTAATGAGGATCTACGAAAAGTTCTAGATTGGTCTGAAGACAATTCGTTGAAGCTTAACCCAGCCAAATCTAAATGTCTCGTTATTAGCAGAAATGGCGTGAATGGCTGTGATCTTCCTAATATATTCCTCCAAAATGAACCAATTGAGTTCGTTGACAAAGCTAAAAATCTTGGGGTATGGTTTAACAAAACGTTAAGTTGGGATGATCATATCTCCACTATTATAGGCAAAATCTATGGTTCTCTTAGGAATCTATCTATGTCGCAGTGTTTCACTCCTTTGCAAACAAGGTTAATGCTAGTAAGGGCTTTGCTAATTCCAATATTTACATACGGATGTGAAATTTTTTGTTGCAGCAGTGCTCTCATTCGACGTAAGCTCAACGTTGCGTTTAACAATATAACTCGCTATGTTTATGGATTGAGACGTTTTGACCATATTTCACAATATGCTAAGAACATATTAGGATGCACTCTTGATAAATATCTCGAGTACTGCACAATCAAGTACCTACAAAAAATTATTACCAGCAAACAGCCTCCATATTTATTCGAAAAACTTAAACTCTCACGGTCGAGCCGATCTTTAAGTTTAATCCAACCGCGTGTTCACTATCAAAACTCAGAGCGTCAATTTTTCGTTCATGCTATTCATCTTTGGAATGCACTTCCTCTCAGCGTTAGGAGACTTTATGATGCGAATGGTTTTGGGGAAACTCTCTTTCGGCACTTGGCAAGGTAAAACAAGCACATTTTAGTTTGTTTGCATTTTCACAATTACGAGTAAAAGTTAAATTTTGTTTCTACATATTGTATACTACAAAAATTTTCTACTTATACATTTTTCATTTTCATTTATCACTGAATTGTATGAATTTTTGAATATTAGTATTACCTATATATACATATCTCATTTATAGCTTAAAGATGATGTAAAGTCTATTATAAATGATGTTACTTAATCAATAATAAATACTAAATACTAAATACTAAATACTTTATAACATGCTCACCAGTAGACAGTTCATTGTCAAAAATGGCAATGTGACCTCTGCTGGAACATTTCAAATCAAAAACGGTCTGCAACAAGGTGCGGTGAATCACCGATCCTTTTCAATATATACACGAGCGATCTCATAGGATCACTTCACCATGCCATACGTACGCAGACGACTTGATCGCGTAGAGATCAGGACCAAAAATCGAGGTCATAGCACTTCTCTTGCAACGTGACATTCTTTTTAGGACGCCGTTGTCTGGGGCCTCTAGGGATACCAGAAAGAATTGGCGAAAGTTCTCAGTCGTGAGACCGCACGGACAGCCACTTGCGAGTCGAAGTGTAGTTAGATACCTAGACCTTTTGTTAAATCAATATCTATATTGTAACAAACATATAGATGCTACTCTGGCCAGAGCCAGAAGTGCTTTCGCGTATCTTTACAAAGAAACTTTTTTATAGCAAGCAACTCGATGCAATGGTAAAGGTAATTTGCTACATGGCCCTTATCCGACCCATGCTCGAATATGGATGTCCCGCTTGTTGGAAAAGATTCGGGTGTTTGAGAGGGATTGCCTTCGGGCTTGCTTCATTTATACAGAACACCAGAGTCCCAGTACATAAAATTCTATCCCAATGAGGTCCTGTACAACAGGGCTAACCTAATTTTAATTAATTAATTAATTTCGTCATCTGATTCGAAGGCACGTTGTAGGAGCAATAAGCTCGATGAACAACCTGATCTCCGAGGCTTATTACCCCAATTACAGGTACCACGAGAGATTGCGCCTTAACGGCTTTGTTCCCCAAGAGGCGTTCCTCTATTTTGATGAGAAAGGTCTGATCCAGGACAGATTGGCAGTGCCGCTAATCTTCCATGTTGCTCGGACAGTTGTGGATAGGCGACTCAACTACGACAGAGACGTTGCACACAACATTATGGAGCGTCTCCGGTTTAGTAGGGCGGTATCGGGTCGCGATATGAAGGACGTTGAACGTCAATTCTCACAATTTTGGGGGCTAACTGAAAGACAGGGAACTCCTTCGTCATTCCCTCACAATCCGGGGTAGCCCGTTTAAAGTTGGGTGTTTGGTCTTGGCCGAGTTACATAGTTTAAGGTATTTGTAGGTATTTTTAGGTAGAACAAAAAAAATATATATATAAAAAGCACTTTGAAAAAAAAAAAAAGTGAACAGCACTTTGAAAAAAAAAAAAAAAGTATGTATATAATTACATAATTAGAGTAAGATTTAAGATTTATTTTAAGGTAGTTTTTAAGTTGTATTATAAGAACACAAAAAAAAAAGTGCATACACTAAGTTTTTTGTAATTTTATCATAAAAAATGTTTCTTAGTATTTATTAATAATTAAACAATAAGACAGATAAAACAATTAAGTACGGTACGTCGAAAGACATAATTTTAAGCATAAGGTTAGCTTAGAGCGCCCGCATAGGGCCAGTACGTTAGAATAACGTAGTCAAGTTAATTAAGCTAGTTTTAAGCATTTTTTGTCTAGCATTTAAATTACGATCGAATTGGGTTGATAAAAATGCATTTAAAATGAAAAAAATATAGCTTTAAAATCAAGCCAGAATCAATTTGATATTTCACACCGTTGTTGTTTTATTTAAAAATTTGTTCCTATGACCCTTATCTGGTCACCCTATACGAGACTACCATCGGACAAATAAGAAATTAACAGAGCAATAAAAATCCTCAAGGAAAATTTTAAATTGAATCAAAACAATAAATTAAAAAACTACTCAATTACCCTCATTCCAACATCCGAAACCAACTATTCACCATGGAAATTAACTAAAAATATTAAAAACAGAATATGTACCTCATTGTCTACCGCTGGAAAAAGATGACGGAAATTGGGCCAGAGAAAATCAAGACAAAGCCGACACAATAGCAAAACACTTCTGGAAAACATTCTTCAATGACGGAGGAAACACCTGCATTCCACAACGACCTAATAACAGCACTACTAAAATGAAAATCAAAAACGTAACAATAGCAAAAATAGAACAACGCATCAAACAGAAAGTGAACCACAAAAAGAGCTCCAGGATACGACCTACTAACAGGAGAACTACTAAACAACCTCCACAAAAAAGGACTTCAGTATCTCCGAAACGTATATAATGCGAAGATTCGACTACAACACTTTCCAAATGTCTGGAAAGTTACTGAAATCGTACCGATACCAAAACCTGGAAAAGACGCAACCCAAACAACTTCATATAGACCAATCCGTCTCCTCCCAGTTGTTATGAGCTAGGGGAAGCCAAGGAGGCGTCTTCGGTGTGGGTGAAGGGGACGGCGGCACGCGCGCGGTTGCACGGCTTAACTCGTTGGACGGGGCTGTTTCTTGTCTCCCATCACTCTCGCACCACCTGCTCAAACACAAAAAAAAATAGTGCCATATGTATATAAAAAAAAACCTAATAGAGAGAGAGAAAAGCTAACCTAATTAGACCACGGACGGACTTAAGCAAAGATAGAAAAGAAGACAGGAGGAGAAGAAGATGAAGCTCAAGGCCTTATGCCCATATCCCGGAGAAAGAAGGGTATGCTAGATCTAACCTAACTTTTCTAATCTAAACCTAACATATCCTAAAAACTTACGATAAACCCTAACCTATACCTAAACTAACTTATAACTATCCTATTCTAGCCCTATACTACGGCATCTGTATCCCCTAGTCTCTCCAGGATGTGAGTTCGTCTCGTCCCAGAGACGTGCCAGGTGTTGATGGCACCTGCATGGCCAACCCACCCTTGTGTTTTGAAGACACAACCTTCGCCATCTCCTTGGCCAATAATCACTGGAGATGGCCCCTAATGCCTCAATCCGGCCACTATTGTTTAGTGTCCTGTACTTAAGTACGTAAGGTCGTCATGTACGGTCTTGGTCACGTCCGTGCAGTTGTACGGTCAGGTCATCATCATACCTGATCAGCGGAAGGACGGCCTTCCCATTCCCCCACACACCATCATCACACAAGATTTCTACCAACACATCCTTATTGTAAAAATCGGACTACCATGAAATAAGTTTGAAATACAAATATATTTATTCATGGGATCATTAAAATCATATCTTTCCAATGACAAATCTATCTCCAATTAATTCGGTAATCTAAACTCTAATTAAAACTAAACTATCCTAATTGTGAAACTTCTGCTTTTAACACTACTATAAATATATGTAAATTTAAACAAAATCAAAAAAAAAGGAATTTACTACTCACGTTTGTTGTCCCCCGTTGTTCTGCCGGCAGCACAAGAAGAGATCCAATTTAGCTGTGTTTCCAAGGGATTATCGCGGGCAAAACCACAAAAAATTTATAGTGTTAAATGCAGAACTAACTCACTCTTTACATTTACTCTGACTAAAACAAATTCAAAAAAAAATATATCTATAGACTATGTTCTGCTTCTCTCAATCACTTCACTATTAATTTTTCTCTTTTTTTTCACTAAAACAAAAAAAATGCTGTTCTTTTCTTTATCCTTATTGCTGTGGCAGCTGTGGTACTGAAGCTTGGGGCGGAGCACCTCACTTCAGTTGTGGAGTGGAATTTGCTCCTTCCTGTACCCTTGGGGGGTACCGGTTGGCTGGCTTGCGGGGTGATTAGCGGTCTCCGCTAGCCGTTGCTTGCGTACCGAAACCCGGTTCTACCCAAAAAAAAAATTTTGCAGAGGCTTGGGCGTATCGGTTCGACCCAAGTCCTAGGAATTGCCAAAAGTTCCCCAAGTTAAATTATTTGGTTCGTGGAAATCGAGTTATATGATAACATAGCTCTGCTGTCTTGTTCTGCCCTGTCCTCTTCTCGAGCGGAGCTATTGCCCTTCGAACCTCTGCCTATCCTTTTTTTTCTTCTTCTAGAAAAATTACTATTAAACTCATATTACATTTTTTTTTTTTTTTTTCTCTTGCCGTAGGCAGTCATCACTTACCAAACAAAATTTTCATATTTCCTTCCTTTTTTGTCTTTCCCTTTTTTTTCTGTATACCACTGTGAACTTTTTTTTTTTTTCTTTATTATCTATGGAGTCGGGGCATCGACCGTTCCCATATGATCTAATCAAAAAAGTGATCAACGGTCGATGTTCTTTGCCCTAGTTTCTTATCTTCCTCAAATTACTCTTCGTCATATTCTCTTCGTTACCCCTTCATTTTCATTTGTTGCCTACATTTCTCTTCGTCCATCTATGTTATCTATGTCTCCCTCTTCGTCATGTCGGTCGTCCCTTATCTTTATCCATATTACTTTCGGAGTATTGGAAAAGGGAAATTCCCTTTGCCAATATCCTTCGTCAAGATGATAATACTTACATATAACACTTTAATAACTTAATACATTTACCTAAATTCGAACAATAAAATAACATAACATAGCTTACATTAATATAACTAACCTACCCTAATTAACCCAAACACAACATTTCTGACTAACAAAACCCATATAAACATATAATATGAAGATATTGACTGAACGAATTCTATGTTATTTTTCTTAGCCCTGAACCACAGATAATTTCCCGATCGCCATTAATATTTTTGCGAGAGAGAGACGGGTGTATCTCCCTCCCTCGTGTCAGCTGATTGCTGACATTTCCTTTATTTTCTAATTTTTTTTGCGAGGCAAATCGCTGTGTTTTTCTTTCTTTCAATTTTTTTTTTCTTGTTTTTTTTTCATTTAAAAATAAAAGAAAACCCACCCCTGAATTTCGTGGGTGCGCAGGTTTGAGCGACTGAAAGGAGCAAAAAAAGAAAAACAAACGAAAGAAGAAAGGACAAGTTGCAGTAGGGATACTGCCTGTGGAAGTTAACGATTTTAACGTTTGAAAAGATAAAAAAAATATTTTTTATGGAGACTAACGTCTCTTTATTACTTCAACTTAACTCTAAAGTACAATTTCAACTTACACTTCTACTTATAGCCTAAAAATGTCTGCTCATCAATTTACTGAATGTGAGAAAATATTCCAGACGGGAATATTACACCTCACTTTGATAAATAGCTTATTCTGCATTATCAGCATTCGACCTGACTGGCGCGTGTGCTGATAGTGCAGAAATGGGTGCATTAACTCTTCCCTCCTTAAAGGTCTACGGCCCGTAGATCAGCAATTTAGCTTAGTAGGTTGGAAGAGGTCATTTACCTGTGGTATCTGGATTTGGATTTTTTTCTCTTTTTTACATTTGTTTCTAAATAATATAATTAATATAATAGTAGTGATTAACAGATATATAATTAAATTTGAAATGAGAGAAATATTGTTCGTTACAGAAAATGTATGTATCTTTCTTATATTTTCTAGGTGCAGATCATGTAAATACTCTAAATCTAATTTTACGTCTTTAATTGTTAAATTGGTCTGTATTATGGGTGGTAAAATCTGGAAGGTTCTTACTTCTTTGTTATAATAGCTCTTGTCGTTGATTGATATGATATCTTCATTGAATTCTATAAGGAAGGTTCCATTTAAGGTTTTGGTGTCATTCCAGTGCCTTAAAGTTCCGTTGAAATTTGTTAGGAATATTGTATTATTAGTTAGGAGTTCTACGATTGGCTTCCGGGAGAATTGATGGTCGCATCCGGCGTCTTTACCTTTTAGAAGCTGGCTGATGCAGTGATCTGGAGGCAACTCTTGTATCTGGTTCTCATTGCAAATTGTTATATCCCTCATTTTTGCGCACGGTTCTTTGATTCCGTATTGCTCTTCCTGGGTTGTGAGTAGCTCCTTGATTTCTAGGTGGATTCTCATGTTGTTTTTTACTGTAGATCTGATTATAAGATGATTGTATCCTTTAGTTCTTGTTTTTGGTATGGAAATGGTGTAAAGTAGAATTGATTCTTTTTGTAGTATTATAGGTTCAGCATACTCGATAGCTTCCACCTCATTATTATATGGAAGAGTTTCCATTTGGGAAAGTATCTCTTGGATTTCTGTCTTATCCAAGAGGTTAGTGTTCACAATTCCCCTTTTTGCTAGCTGGGTGGCTTTTACGATTTCGCTAAGTTCTTCTTTTAATATAGTAAGCTTATTATACAACATTTGCTCGTACTTGTCCATACTTGTTCCGTCTATTTTTTGTATGACTCTATTGTAATTGTCCATTATTCTTCTTGTTACTGCGGTAAGACGTTCGTTTATCTTATATTGATTATTGTTGTTTTCCATTACTACATTCTGCGTCTTCAGTAGATTGTCCCAGTCTGTTGCGTCTGGAGTTCCGGCTATCCACTTCCACGCGGAACCAATCCAGTTTATTGACCTTGTTTGTCGTATGCCTTTTCCGTGTAGTTTCTCCAATAAATTCTCTATTTGCTGCAGTCTATGGGTTAACTGTGGTTGAAGAATGCTGGTCCTGTCGATACGTTTTTCCACGGTAAGTATAAGTTCGCTCACTATGTCCTCGTATTTCGTTAAATTGATGACATGTACCATCCTGAAATTGCCATTGATGATTTTCCCATTTCCTTGTTTTAACGCTATGATGGGGGTACTGTATTCGTATACGTTGATTGTTCCGAGTGCCAACCTAAGGATAGACCTAGAATGGGAAGGAACAAAAATATTTTTTAATGAGAAACATTTTTTATTTGAGACTTGTGGATTTTTTTTCCTGTTTCAGTGACGATAGTTACTCGATTATCTATTGCCACCTTCTCTTTTATGTATAGGGGTTTTTGCTTCCCGTCTCTTCGTTTAACAGCCGCAAATATTATCTCTCCTGGTTGGTATTTCTTCGGTTTGTTCCTGTTTATGTTTTCTCGGCTGATTTTGTTCTTTTGGTTTCTCTTGATGAGTTCGCTTAGGTCTTCGTTTACCTTCGTCTGAAAGTCAATGAGATTCTGGTAGTTTATCCTCTGAATTCTACCTAGGAAAACGTCACTTGGTTTTTTTTTTGTTACGGAATGTACTGAGTTATTATAACGGTCCACTGCTATGTTGATTATTTCCTTCATCGTCAAGTCTGGATACTCTTTTTTAGACATCGGGTTATTTCTATTATTGTCGAATGAACTCTTTCGATAGTTCCGTTCACCTCGCTTTTTTGAGGTGGGGTTAAATAGAGTTCAATTCCTAGAGTTTTGATATAGTTTGAAATGATTGGGCTGATAAAACTGCTTTCGTTATCAGTTACCAAGACCTTTGGTGCTGTAAAAAAGTGAATGATTTTTATTATTTTACCCCTGAGATATATGGCAGACTTCTCCTTTATGTGGAAGAATTTTGCAAACTGTGAAAATTTATCCACGCAGGTGATGAACTTCTCATGATCTATCTCGAATATGTCCATGTGCATTATTTCGGATGGGTACGTAGGAATTGGTGTTTCCTGCATTTCCGGTTTTTGCGGATGTCTGTCATATTTACTTGTATTGCATATATCGCATTTTTGTACATACTTTTTTATCATGTTGGCCATTCCTGGGAAGTAATGTTTTTCTAAGATCTGTTCCTTGTTTTCTTTGTAGTTCCGGTGAGCTCTGTTATGTTCTGTTATTATGACTTGTAATCTATTATCAGCACTGGCTAAGTCCTCAACTAATCTTTGGGTTATTCTGATCTTGAATTTGCTGAAGTGTTCTCTGTATATTTCCTGCAATAGCTGTAAATAGTTTTCTGGAATCTTTATTCCATTTAATATGTTCGGGTTGAGTTTTTCTTTGAGGGTCTGCGTTAGTTTTTCCTTGGTGATTCCTCGGAGTCCAATGTAATGTCGCTGGTAATTTGGATGTGGTTCTTCGTGTGCATTTATTTCGCTATTTTCCCTAAAAACAAGTTGATTTCGGAATACATTTAGGGGGGCTTCACAATGTGGGATAAGGTCGGAACTATCTTCCTCTGCGCTATGCATCGTTTGTGAACTGGATGATGTTAAGTTGTTAGCTTCCAGTTTGAGCTTTGATAATGCGTCGGCTACCTTATTTGTTTTCCCTGGTTTATAGATGAGCTCGTAATTGTACTCTTCTATCCTGGCCTTCCATCGTTTCAGCTTTGCATTCGTGTTCTTGTTGCTCAAGGCGAAGGTTAATGGTTGATGGTCTGTTAGGATTCTTATTTTTTTTGCGCCGTATAGATAATTCCTTAGGTTGTCGAGGGCCCAGACTATCGCTAACATTTCCTTTTCATTTGTAGCGTAGTTTTCCTCTGTCTTGTTTAATGACCTGGAAATATACGTGATGGGTCTGTCCTTCCCGATTTCCCCCTGAGAAAGCACAGCACCAATAGCGGTATTGGAGGCATCTGTCGTGAGTACGAACGGTTTTTCAAAGTCTGGAAAGACGAGAATTTCTGCTGATGTTAAGAGTTCTTTTATATTCCTGAAGGTTTTCAATTCGTCTGCATTGAGTTCAATCTTAACTTTCCGTGATTGATTGGCTTTTATTTGGGCCTTCTCCCCCCTTGTGAGATTCGTAAGGGGTTTTTCTACTTTGGCAAAATCCTTTATGAATCGTCGGTAGTAGGAAGCTAGTCCAAGGAATCTTTTAAGTTCCTTCAGATTTGCTGGAGCTTTCATCTTTTCAATAGCCGCGATTTTTTTCGGGTCTGGTCTTATACCCTTATTTGTTATTAAGTATCCTAAGAACTCGGTTTCCTCTTTTAGGAATTCCGTTTTATCCAAGTTTACTTTCAAATTGGCCCTTTCTAGTTTTTCAAATATTATGTCGACGTTCTTTAGGTGTTCCTCCGCAGTCTTGCCGAACACTATGATATCGTCTATGTACACATAACAGATCTTTCCTATGTGTTCCTTTAAAACATCGTCTATCATCCTTTGGAAGATTGCTGGAGCATTCTTCAGTCCAAAGGGTAGACGGGTATACTCATATTTCCCGTTCATAGTGGAAAATGCCGTTTTAATTATATCGTCATCTTTCATCTTGATTTGATGAAATCCCGATGTAAGGTCGATGGTCGTAAAGTACCTTGATTTTCCTAGGTTTGCGATAGTGTTAGAAATGTCCGGTATTGGGTATGTGTCCGAGATCGTTATAGCATTCAGTTTCCTGAAGTCTATAACCATTTTGTATTTCCTGTTTCCTGATGCGTCCATTTTTTTGGGTACAACCCACATTGGTGAGTTGTATGGGCTTTTCGATGGTCGAATAATACCATCCTCTAAGAGTTTCTTGATTTGGGTGTCCACTTCTTGTCTCATGTGAATTGGGTATGGATATGACTTGGTGTAAATGGGCTCATCTGTGAATGTTTTTATTTCGGCTTTTATACCCGTGTCGATGATTTCCTTGTCGTTCACTGCTCCGAAGATGTTTTTGTGTTTTTCCACTACGTCTTTTATCTGTTTCTTTACTTCATTACTCAGGTGGCTGACTCTAATTTCTATGTCATTAACCTGAGCAGACTTCTTTTCTTTTAGTGGTATTTTAATGTTTGGTTTGATTTTTAGTATGTTATTTTTCCTATCTATTACCGCTTCTAATTTCTTAAGGGTATCATCTCCGATTATTCCGTCAAATGTAGTTAGGCCGGGTAAAATGAAAAAATCAATTGTAATGTTATTGCCGATACTTTCAAAGAATTTTCCACTAATTTTCCTGTCAATTTGTATTTCTCCTCCAGCAGATTTTATTCTGAAGGGCTTTTGGGCTGGTTGAGCTTTGCCAACTAGTTTAGGTTGTATAAAGTTTTTGTTGGCGCCGGTATCTATAAGGAATTTTAGCAGTTCTCCATTTTTTGTCCTGTATTCTATATATGGAATGCTAGACAGGCTTCTGTCATAAAATTTACTTCAGATGTTGTCTCTTCTGTTGGCTCTATCTCATCCTCCTGCGTGTATTCTTCCTCGTATTCCTCAGCATACTCTCTTTCCTCTTGAGTTTCGATGTTATATAACCTTTGACGTTTTTGCGGAAGGTTAACGGACTCATTCCTAGTGTATTGACTATAGTTGGGTCGATTGTAGGTGCCTTGGTTATAGGCTGGCCTGTTCATATAGTTTACTTGTTTTGTTTGGACAGACCGGTCGACTTCCATAGCAACTGGCGGTTTCGGTTGAGATGGTCTTGGTGGTGGATGATCATTTTTCTGGTATCTCGGTGGTTGGTATTGGTTCCTCTGGTATTGCCCATGTTGAATGTTGTATGCCATGTTTCTTTGTTGTAAATTTAATGGTTTTTGAGGTATTGGTGGCTGTCCTGCCCTTGCATGGTTCTGTCTTGGTGTAGGTGTGAATATTTGGTTGATTGGAGCTGTAACCATATTGTGGACGTTCTTCGGGTGTATTGCCAAGTTTCTATAATTTAGATTTTGAATTTCTAAACATGAGGCGTAAGCCTCCGGGAGTGTTTGTGGTTTTTGAATTATTAGGATCTTAGAAAGATCGTTATTCAATCCTCTAATAAATACGTCCAATGAGCGATTCCTGTAGTTTTCGATAAGTGCATTGATGGTTTCCGTACTATAGTCCTCTGTTTTTATTTTGTTGATTATTAATGAAAATTGATGATTAACGTTCGCATAGAATTCATCTATGCTGGAATTTCCTTGCATAAGAGTATTCAATTGGTGTTCCAAAGTTCTTATGTCCCTCTTGTCGGCATAATGGAGGGACAGGCATTTTTTTATCGCCGACCAATCTTCGTCGAAAATGTTATATGAAATTAGTGCAGACTCTGCTCCACCTCTAATCTTTTGTCTGATACTTTGCAGTATTGCCCGATAGATGGGTTTGTCTCTCACTATTTCATAGTCTTTAAGTATCTTTTCCACGTTGTGGACCCAAGATATGTACTGGATGGGATTCCCATCAAACGTTTGCAGCTCTTTCACGCTGTCTGGCAATTTGCTTATATCTTTCAATTCCTGTTCATTTCTAGGAGATTGAAGTGTGGATTGCGCTGAGGAAATCTCCTGTGTCCTTGTTTCCAAGGCTTCAAGTCTCCTTTCAATTTTTTTTATAGCTTCGATCTGAGCATTTACTGCTCCTGTAAGCTGATTAATGGCTAGTTGTATTGCTTCCATTCTACCTTGTTATTTTTATTCGTTTATATGTATACTAAGTTATTGTTGTAATAATAAATTGGTTATCGTTCTTATACTACTGTGTATGGGTGTAGAACAATTTGTGTTTTTAATCTTATTGGCTAGGCTAACTTTATTCGTTACAATAAAAAGAATTTATATATTTTTGCCTCTATTGTTATTTCACTTTCTTTTAAGCTATGAGTACAAATAGTATGCTATATAATTGAATATTTGTCTTGTTTTATTTTTCACATAGATTGTTTTAAATTTTCTTAATTTTTACTTAATTTTGAACTATGTTCTTCTATTAAGAATACAAACAATTTTTTGAGAGTTAAGTAGAATTTAAATTGTGACTTACAATGCAATTATTATTCTTCTCATTGTGTGTCTGGAACCTGGAACTGATGCTGTGGTGTTGCTTTTAGACGAGGTGTATTCTTCCTTTTTGGCTGTCTGCGTTGAAGGTTGCAAGCGGCTTACTGCGGTACAACTGCTCGATCACTGTGCTACACTTGGGTTATTTTCACTGATCTGACGAGAAGTGTATTATAATATTTCACAACATTCAAGGTACTAAGGAAACTTGTGTGTCACGATTCTGATGGGAAGTGTTTAATACTTTCACAATTTTTACTGTATTTCTAAGTACTAAGCCTTGTGTATTATCACTGTTCTTACGGGAAGTGTTGGATACTCTCACAATTTTCACTTTTAGCACTTGTCAGGTCCCTGCTCGGGCGCCAGTTAACGATTTTAACGTTTGAAAAGATAAAAAAAATATTTTTTATGGAGACTAACGTCTCTTTATTACTTCAACTTAACTCTAAAGTACAATTTCAACTTACACTTCTACTTATAGCCTAAAAATGTCTGCTCATCAATTTACTGAATGTGAGAAAATATTCCAGACGGGAATATAACACCTCACTTTGATAAATAGCTTATTCTGCATTATCAGCATTCGACCTGACTGGCGCGTGTGCTGATAGTGCAGAAATGGGTGCATTAACTTGGACACCACGCGACCCCAGGTATGTTGGTATTTTTATTTGTTTTTTTCTTTTTGTGTAATGCATTCTTAAATTTTTCATTTGAATCATTAAACACCAAAACCCACCCCTGGGATGGGGTGTGTGTGTGTGCGAGGACGCACAAGATGATCATCAACAACCAGTACAGGAGGTCGTCGATGAAAAATACCATCGTGGGGTCGCCGGAGGAATTATCTGTGTTTGCTTTTTCTTTTCCTTTTTTTTTTTTTTTTTTTTTTCTTTTTTTGTTATTTGGCATTAGACGAGGTGCAGGCTCTCGTAACAGGCTCGACGACGGTTGGCGAGTGGTCGTGAGCCAACCGCCCTCGTAAAAAAAGGGGCCTGATTCGTCGTCTTTATGTTGGCTTGTTCAAGTGCTTTAGGCTATCTTATATCTGTTTGTTGTTATTGCCCAATGTGTGGCAAGGGCATACGCCCTGAGATCCTCTACTCCAACCGTTGAGGCTAGCTGGGCACTTCTTTATATTTTCGCTAGCAAGCACGTCCTATATCACAGATCTTTGTATCACAGCTACTATATCACAGGGGCGTATGTGGATGTACCCGTATGCTACCTACAAATCATTATAGGGTTGCATTTGGATACATCCAGGTCGCCCCATCTAACGCTAACAAATAAACTATAAGTTTAAAATAATAAATAAACTCTATATGTAAATAAACTATATAATAAATAAATAGGCTCTATATATAAGTAAATAATCTCTATAAATAAATAAACTCTACAAATAAATATACTCTAATATAAATAATTTATCTCTATAAATAAATAAACTCTACAAATAAATATACTCTAATATAAATAAATATACTCTATAATAATTAATTATACTATACCTCTACATAAATAAATAACTATCTATATCTCTACTTATAAACTATCATATCTATAGCAACGACAGCTTATGTACGTAAGGTATACCTCAGTTTTCTTGTCCTTCATACGTGAAGATCTTTGGCATGAAACTTGCCCACCACTTCACCTCTCTGGTTGCCTACTTCGTACAGGGAGTTGCCGATCACCTTCAAAATCACCGATGGTAAGAACTTCGGGCCTAGCTTGGCATTGTATCCATCGGGTAGGCTACTTTGTTTGAAGTTACGCCTATAGACAGTTTGCCCTACGGCATAATTGATATCTCGGCTTCTCGTGTTGTATACTTTGGTGGACTTTTGATGCGCCAGTCTTAGATTCTCGAAAATTCTGTCTCTAATTAAAGCTAACCTATCAGTCTTATTTTCAATGTGAGCCCTTGGGTCCTTGATCATATCCAGTCCGCGCAGGACTTCATAGGCACTAGCATGCTGCACCATGGGTATCCCAAATACGGCGTAATAGGGCTCGAATGATGTCGCATCGTGTACTACGCTCCTCAAGGCGAATGCCGCACTGCTGACATGTAGGTCCCAGTTCTTCTGGTCCCCGTCAATATACGACCGTAGTTTGGCCAGTAAGGAACGGTTAACCCTCTCGGAAGCATTTGCCTGAGGAGAGTAGAACGCGGTGCGAACGTGTTTGACCCCATATTTGTTTAGCAAGCTGGAAAACAATTCGGAAACGAATTGTTTCCCATTGTCTGAATGGATAGATTCGGGGACACCAAAAACGTGGAAAACATTTTCTTCTAAATATTTCAATACCTCAGCTGCCGTTGCTCTGCGGATAGACCGCAATAAAACATACTTGCTGAAATGATCTAAGACTAAAAATATGTGTGTATGTCCTGTCTTCGTTCGTGGGTACGGTCCTAAGAAGTCGATGTAGAGGCGTTGAAAGGGTCGTTCGGTAATCGTTTGTTGTCCCATCGGCGGTCGGGATATCTCGTTTAGTGATTTGCTGCACTTACAGGTTACGCACGCTTTAACGTAAGCCTGTACATCTGATACCATACCTGGCCAGAAGTACTTCTGTCTCAACTTTGCTAGCGTCTTGCTTATTCCCCCATGTCCTGCAGCGGGAGAACCGTGAGCAGATTGTAGAAGACTACCACGCAACTCCTTCGGTACCCAAAGCTTCCATGCCCGATCTTCTTGCAGATCGTCACCTGTCCGTAATCCGTTTGTAGACAAATCCGTCGGACACACATACGTCTGGTAGTTTGCCTTTGTTCATGTCGACTGTCTTCCTTAATTCGTCATATTCCCCCGCAGTGAAGTATGGCGAACTAAGGTCTGCCTCTAACGTTATCCTATCGGAAGTGAGCCCCTCCATATGGACACGCGAGAGAGTATCAGGGACTACGTTCTGGACACCCTTCCTATGTTCGATCACGTAGTCAAAACCCTGAAGCTTCAGGCTCTATCTGGCCAATCGACCAGACAGATCCTTCTGAGTGGTTGATGCACTTCAAACTTGCGTGATCAGTGATTATGGTGAATGGTAATCCTTCCACATAGGCCCTGAACTTCTTTACTGTCAGAACGGCCGCATAGCATTCAAGTTCCGTCATACTGTAATTTCGCTGAGGGGAGTTGAGCTTCTGGGACATGAATGCTATAAGTCGTTCGTTTTTCTCGGCGTCTATTTGAAACAACACACTCCCCACACCAGACGTCAAGGCATCACATTGTATGTAGAAGTGTTTGGTGAAGTCCGGATTTGTCAGTATCGGCGCTGTCACCAAGGACATTTTGAGCTGTTGGAATGCCCTCAGCGCTTCGTCGGTCATTGTAAATGTCTGTCCTTTCTTAAGGCAATCGGTCATGGGAGCCGATACAGAAGCAAAATTGGGGATAAAACGTCTGTACCAACCTGTCATCCCTAGGAACCGACGGAGTTGCTTGGGAGTCTTCGGTATCGGGAAATTCTCGACCGCCGACACCTTGTCTTTGTCCATTCTTAGACATCCATCCCCGACGATATATCCGAGGTACCTTATCTCCTTATAGCAGAACTTACTTTTCTCAATATTGATCGTCAAACCTGCTTCCCTTAAACATCTCGCTACCTATTCCAACACTCTGGCGTGTCACTAGAAATCTGGAGAACAAACCAAGAGGTCATCAAGGTAGACAAAGACATTCTCTTTCAGCAGAGAGGGAATGACCTTGTCCATCAGCCTGCACATTCTCTGGGCGGCATTGCACAGTCCGAACGGCATAACCGTGAACTGATATAGCGGCCGTCCAGGGACTGTGAAGGCTGTTTTCTCCCTCGACTTGTTCTCCAGAGGAATCTGCCAGAAAGCATCATTCAGGTCAATGCCCGATATGAATCGTGTATCCTGAAGTCTGCTCAATAGACCCTCGATGTGGGGAAGCGGGTAAGCGTCCTTTTTGGTAACTGCGTTTACTTTTCGCGAGTCCAGACAAAGTCTATTTTTGCCGGGTTTCCGCACCAACACAACTGGAGAGCTCCATGCACTGTAACTCTCTTCGATGACCCCGAGAAAAAGCATTCGGTCGAGTTCATCGAAAAGCAGCTTCTGTATTGCTGGCGAGATCGGGTAATGCCTCTGCTTAATGGGAATTTGCTCGTCATCCACCTCGATAACATGCTTTTCGAGGGAGGTCTTACCCAGACCTCGCACTGCAAACGATGGGAACAGTTGCTTGATTCTTTCCAGTTGAGCTGTCTCTGCGGGTGACAGTTTCTGGACAGGAGAACTCTCTACCGTCGGAGATGGCTCCATTTCTTGGGTTTTGCCACCCCATGAAACAGTAGTCGTAAAACGTCCTTGTATCCGTTGGTGGTTCCCGTCCGCGGTCCTAATGTCTGTTGCCATCTTAGTTAACGTTACGTTCGTCCTAGCTACGAACTCGAGTGCACCTTTCCCCAAACAGCTAATAGTGGCTCCACTATCTAATAGCCCCTCCTATTGTCACTTTTGTATAGGGCCTTCCGAAGTACATATCACAGGTGCTTCTATTTGATTCTTTCGTCGTCTATATATTGCAACCTTTTCCCTTAGCCTATGTATCTTTCTAAATTTTCGGAGATTTGAAGGTCGTGCTATCTCTTCTCCGAAAATTCGTCGTCTAGCTTCTTCGTATTCTTGCAGTCGTCTGTGGAGGCTCTTTCTCGGAGGGATCTCCTTCTTCGTTGCGGTATCTTGCCCATTTGGTTCCCTCTTCAAGATTTGGACTGCCCCGGTTTGTCCTGTTTCTCCGGGAGTGCAGACGCCATCGACGAGTGATTCCCGGACGCACCGCCGACCTTCAAGTTTCCCTGACACTTCGGACAGTTGAAGGCGAAGTTACCCTGCCCACAACTGAAACATGTCAGGGTGTGAAACGAGGAGGGACATGCTGGTGGGGTTTGTTCCGTACTCCTAGTAAAGTCCGTCCTGTTCGTAAAGGCGTTTGTTATTCTGTTAGTAGGGTCTGTATGTAAGTAGTTTGTTGGTCTGTTCGGTCTTTTGTTCTGGAGTGCTGCCACTTCAAAATCTTCGTCTTCTACCTCACTCAGCATGCCTCTCCGTAAACTACGGTCATCTTGGTCGTCGGCTGTTTCGTTGACGCTACGCCTCATCCTGGAATCTCTCGCCGCCATGTGCTTTTTGGCACGTCTACACTCCTCCCTCAGCTCCTGTATACTCCTGATGGTGCACCCGACTATCAGTGTAGCTACCCTGTCTTTAATGTTTTGTCTGAGTGTGGCTACCAAGTCGTCTTCGTGGGGTCGGATTTTCATTTGTAAAGTCAAAGTTCGTATGTCACTGTAGAAGTCGTCAAACGTTTCATGGAGTTGCTGTCTTCTGTCCATTATTGTCCTCAGGATTTCGTAGTCTCTTTGTTGGTGTTTAAACTAACTTACCAGTTCCGTCTTTAGATCAAAATAGTTGAGCAGCTCATCGCCTTCATTCTCTTGCATATACTCGCAGTACCACTTTTCCGCAGGCCTTGACACTAGGTGGTGGAAGTTGGCGAAAAGCTGCTCTTCTGTCAACCCATATTTTCTCCTGAGAGTCTCTACCCGGAGCAAGAAGCTTTCTACCGACATCGATTTCGACGAACCATCAAACTTAACCCCCACTTGTAAACTTCTACCGGCTTTCCAAGACTTGGAGAACCATTAGGCTCACGCCGCCTGTCTTGTCTAGGTATGGAGCTAGGCCTGTTGAACGTCGGAGTCTCCATTCGCGCAAGGTAGCTAATGTCAAATGGGTCTGTTGGTCTTAGCGTTTGTCTGTTTGTCTGGCTACCCGTTTGTCAGTCGTGGAGCTTGTCTCTCTGTTTGCCGTGGTGGTTCCTTCTGCTGAATGGCTCCTCTTTCCAGGTCGCAGATCTTATTTTGTAGCAGGCTCATATTGGCCTGGAAAGTCGCCATTTCTTCGCTCATGCTATCGGCGAAGACCGACATGATCTGCTTCTCGCTTTTCTGGACAGCTGAAGAAACCACTTCTTGAAACATTCGAGACATTCTCCGGTCCTCTTCTCTAACATTGGGTAGATTGAAGTCTATATCGTTCCGTTCTTGTCGTAGACCTTCAATACCGACTGCCCCTGCCACGATTTCTGTGTCTTCTGTCTGAGGTGGTAGGCTGAAGCGTTCTTGTCGTCTATAGTCTCTGTCTTCCCCTGGGATCCCTGTCGGAGTAGAAGTCTGCCTGTCGTGGTCTGTCTGTCCATCCCTAGTCTCTAGCTGTTCACGCCCTGATTCTTCCTGAATCACCATCAGCGAGCGCGGGGCTACTTTCTCAGTTTTTGCCGTGTTCGTTACTGTACATGTAGTTTCGTAATCGTTCGAATGTGCTTGTCCCGTCCCTAAATTTGGGTCCCAGTATTGGAGTTCGTGGCCTGTTACGTTTAAATCTTGTGATGATTCAGTCCACGTAGCGGGGCGTCTGTCGGTCTGGTGCGTAAGTTGGTCCTGCCCTAGTCTTTGTGCCATTTGACGAGTAAACCTACGTTCGTTCCCTTCCGTCACTTGAAGCGAGGTGCCCTTAGGTACTGCCCCCAGATCTTTACCCCTATCTGCCATTTAGAGCGTTCAACACTCCTTACAATTAATTACGAAAATGCAAAAAAATTAAAAAAAAGGTAGTAATAAAAAGGAAAAAAAAAATTAATCACCAAACTATTTATCAGAATTCACACAAAAATTAAAGAGGAACCAACTCTAAATTCAAAAAAAAAAGGTTGGAGCAGTAAAAGATTAAAAAAAAATACAAAATCACTGATTATCTAAAATAAAATAAAAAAAAAATGAAATTCTAAAACTAATTGTAACTATTATCTGAAATCCACGGAGTTTTTAATTAATTCAATATCAAAATTTACAAAAGTAAACTAAAAATTAAAAAAAATCTGCAACTAAAGCAAATCCACTAAATGAATAGAAAAACTGAGTATCTAAATCCAATCAACTAAGGAAAATTTTCTCGACCCTTAAAAATTAACTTTTTCGAAATTGTCTTTAACTTTTCTAATGATGTGCGATCGTGTGTTGATTAACGGTCAGGTTCTCCAGTAACCATTCCGCTGGTTAACCAAGCTCGTTATGTCCGTCACAAAGTCTATTATACGTTATATATATCCGTCTGCTTGTGGCTGGGTCTCTGGGCTTGACGAGTGTTGTCATAAACCCCTTCTGTCCTTACCACTACCAGCCATCAGGTAAACTCCAACAGCTGGCTGGCTAGGACTTTCAGAATATACTCCAACACGGTTAGAGCTTCAAGACCTATACTCACCGATGATCTAGCAAAAGCCTTGACCCTTGGACAGCTGCTTTGCATTAGGCCTTTCCACACTAACCTACTCTTTATTTCTTCCTAGACCTCCAACTACCTCACGAGATCCTCTGGCTTTTAACCCGAAGATTGGACAGCTGTCTTTGGCCTAAGACGAAACAAAGAATTTCATCAGCCCTTGAACCGAAAGTAAGACAGGAAAGAAAAATCGTTTATAAAAGCGGAAAATATACTAATTACGCGAATGAGGCTGATTGATATGAATCCATGATGACGACTTTCGAAGAGAGAAAATCGTCCCCTTGGAGTCGCAATCTGGCCTCTAAAACCGTTCGATAACGTTGGGCGCCATTGTTATGAGCTAGGGGCAGGCCACGGAGGCGTCCTCGGTGTGGGTGAAGGGGACGGCGGCACGCACGCGGTTGCACGGCTTAACTCGTCGGGCGGGGCTGGTTCTTATCTCCCATCACTCTCACACCACCTGCTCAAAAAAAAATTGTGCCATATGTATATAAAAAAAAAACCTAATAGAGAAGAGAAAAGCTAACCTAATTAGACCACGGACGGACTTAAGCAAATATAGAAAAGAAGACAGGAGAAGAAGAAGCTCAAGGGCTTATGCCCATATCCCGGAGAAAGAAGGGTATGCTAGATCTAACTTAACTATTCTAATCTAAACCTAATCTATCCTAAAAACTTACGATATACCTAAACTAACTTATAACTATCCTATTCTAGCCCTATACTACGGCATCTGTATCCCCTAGTCTCTCCAGGATGTGAGTTCGTCTCGTCCCAGAGACGTGCCAGGTGTTGATGGCACCGGCATGGCCAACCCACCCTTGTGTTTGGAAGACACAACCTTCGCCATCTCCTTGGCCAATAATCACTGGAGATGGCCCCTAATGCCTCAATCCAGCCACTATTGTTTAGTGTCCTTTACTTAAGTACGTAAGGTCGTCATGTACGGTCTTGGTTATGTCCGTGCAGTTGTACGGTCAGGTCATCATCATACCTGATCAGCGGAAGGACGGCCTTCCCATTCCCCCACACACCATCATCGCACAAGATTTCTACCAACACATACTTATTGTAAAAATCGGACTAACATGAAATAAGTTTGAAATACAAATAAATTTATTCATGGGATCATTAAAATCATATCTTTGCAATGACAATTCTATCTCCAATTAATTCGCGTAATCTAAACTCTAATTAAAACTAAACTATCCTAATTGAGAAACTTCTGCTTTTAACACTACTATATATATGTAAATTTAAACAAAATTGAAGAAAAAAAAAGGAATTTACTACTCACGTTTGTTGTCCCCCGTTGTTCTGCCGGCAGCACAAGAAGAGATCCAATTTAGCTGTGTTTCCAAGGGATTATCGCGGGCAAAACCACAAAAAATTTATAGTGTTAAATGCAGAACTAACTCACTCTTTACATTTACTCTGATTAAAACAAATTCAAAAAAATATATCTATAGACTATGTTCCGCTTCTCTCAATCACTTCACTATTAATTTTTCTTTTTTTTTCACTAAAACAAAAAAAATGCTGTTCCCTCGCTGTTCTTTTCTTTATCCTTATTGCTGTGGCAGCTGTGGTACTGAACCTTGGGGCGGATCACCTCACTTCAGTTGTGGAGTGGCCTTTGTTCCTTGCTGTACCCTTGAGGGGTACCGGTTGGCTGGCTTGCGGGGTGATTAGCGGTCTCCGCTAACCGTTGCTTGCGTACCGAAAACCGGTTCTACCCAAAAAAAAAATTTTGTAGAGGCTTGGGCGTATTGGTTCGACCCAAGTCCTAGGAATTGCCAAAAGTTCCCCAAGTTAAATTATTTGGTTCGTGGAATTCGAGTTATATGATAACATAGCTCTGCTGTCTTGTTCTGCCCTGTCCTCTTCCCGAGCGGAACTATTGCCCTTCGAACCTCTGCCTATCCTTTTTTTTCTTCTTCTAGAAAAATTACTATTAAACTCATATTACATTTTTTTTTTTTTTTTCTCTTGCCGTAGGCAGTCATCACTTACCAAACAAAATTTTCATATTTCCTTCCTTTTTTGTCTTTCCCTTTTTTTTCTGTATACCACTGTGAACTTTTTTTTTTTTTCTTTATTATCTATGGAGTCGGGGCATCGACCGTTCCCATATGATCTAATCAAAAAAGTGATCAACGGTCGATGTTCTTTGCCCTAGTTTCTTATCTTCCTCAATTTACTCTTTGTCATATTCTCTTCGTTACCCCTTCATTTTCATTTGTTGCCTACATTTCTCTTCGTCCATCTATTTTATCTATGTCTCCCTCTTCGTCATGTCGGTCGTCCCTTATCTTTATCCATATTACTTTCGGAGTATTGGAAAAGGGAAATTCCCTTTGCCAATATCCTTCGTCAAGATGATAATACTTACATATAACACTTTAATAACTTAATACATTTACCTAAATTCGAACAATAAAATAACATAACATACTGTAGCATAATAATAACTACGCGCCTATGTCTATGCAGCAAATTCCGAAGTGACTTTCCATTCTGGCAGAATTTTGGTTCAAACTGTCCTTCATTCGAGGTTCGTGTCTGGGACGAAGTCTCCACAGCTCATGTCAACGAAAGAGACAAATAATATTAGGGATAATATTAGGGATAATATTAGGGAATTATAACTGCAAGAATTATTTCTCTTGTTCCAGTGGTCGAAGAATTTGCTAGAAGTTTCTGGCTATCAGAAACTTCTGCTATATAAGGACAGATGGCGATCAAAAAAAAGACAGTTGGTTTAGAACCGTGGCGAAGAGATTGGAAAAGTGATAATGGGCGAAGTTGTAATTTGGTGATAAATTGAAAGTTGAGAGTGAACAAGAAAAAGTAATTAGTTTGGATTTGTGAATTAAGTAATTGAAAGGAGATAAAGTGATTTGAGAGGAAAGAGACATTGTAAGAAAAGAATTTGCGAAGAATAGTATAGTGTGAACTTGAATTGTTCTATAGAGTAGAAAATAAAGAAATAATTTCACAGAATAATTGTTTTATCTACTCGAGCCGTAGCTCGCATATTACATTGGTGTCAGAAGCTGGGATAAAACTTATTCTGTGAATAACTATTTCCGTGGTGTGAAATTGCACAAGAAAAAAAAAAAAAAAAAAAAAAAACGATTTCTGCGTTGAGTTAATTAGTTGCACAAAATGGGTCGCAAGTTGGGAAAACTAACTATAATTCAACTAAAGGCAGAACTCAGTAAGCGGAATCTCGACACAACTGGGGGAAAAGATGCCCTACTGATTCGGCTGGAAGAAGCAGTAACGCAGGAAGGTGAAAATCCGCATGACATAGAGTTTGACGTGGAAGAGGAACCAGCAAGTACAGTAGCCGACCCGGGTATAACAAGTCTGCTCCTGCAACTTAAGTTAGTCATGGACGAACAAAAGAAAGCAATAGAAGATCAAAGTCATAAGCTCGATGACCAAAGGAATTCTCTAGAACTTAAGTTGGATGAACAAAAGAAAGCAATGGACGAACAAAAGAATTCTCTAGATGCTCTGGAAAGTAAACTTGATGAGCAAAACAAGAACTTGGAATCCAAATTCGAAGTGATCGAAGAGAAAATCGAGAAGGTAGAGACGCAACTCGAAAAAGTCGAAACTAGATTCGATGAAAACTTTGAGAAGCATGAAACTCAGTTCGGGAAAATAGAGACTCAGTTCGAAAAAGTAGAAAAACAAGTCGAAAATCTTACTAAGGAACTCAGCAACGTGAAGAGACAGAAAGCACGGGAATATTCCACCGACGGTCTGAGAAGAAAGGAGATGCAGCCTCCTATCTTCGATGGTCAAACATCATGGCCAATTTATAAAAGGCAATTCGAAGCGGCCGCAATGACCAATAGCTGGGACGATGAAGAGAAGTCTATTGCACTCACGCTTGCACTGAGGGGTCCAGCTGCGGAGCTCTTGCAGACCATCCCGGAAGATAAACAGCAGAACTACGACTCTCTGGTTCAGGCTATCGAGATGCGGTTTGGGGATGAACACATGCAGCAGGTGTACAGGGTTCAGCTGCGTAGTCGAGTCCAGAAAAGGGGGGAAACGCTCCAACAGTTGCAAGCGGATATAGAGCGACTAGCCCATCTTTCATACCCTAAAGCCGGTGAGGAGCTTATCAACGAAATGGCGGTGGAAGCTTTTATTCAGGCCATAGAGGACAGACAACTGCAAATGGCTGTAAGGATGGCTGAAAAGCGAACACTCCCCGAGGCATTGGCATTCGCTTTGTCAATGAAGGCTGCGGAGCAAGCATACCAGGGAATACACCGTGTCAGGGAAATGTCCGTCGTGGAATGCTCATGCCAGAGAACAGCCGTCATGGATGAAGACAGAGCTCGCGGAAGTCAAATCCGTTGCTGGAATTGCAACCAAACCGGACACCTACAACGGCAGTGCAGAAGTGCACCTAGACGAGGAAATTGTCCACATTGCGGAAGTAGGAGAAGCAGAGAGGAAGCATCCTGTCGGTCAGACTTCCCAAAACCAGCAGTCGGGGGATGCGTAAGGACCAACTTCGCGGGGCAGAAGTTGGTTACTGGAATCGAGGCCCCCAGGACCACCATTCAAGTTTCGCAAACCAAACGGGGTAACAAGAGCCTGACAGTGGAGGCACTAATCAACAAGAAGAAGTGCGTAGCCACCATCGACACAGGTGCCACCGCCTCCATTGTAAGAAGAGATATCGTCAAAGGCTCCTGGCTGCACAACACCAACAGCTACTGCCTGAAGACTGCAACAGGGGAAATGGCGAAGGTATTTGGAGAAGTTCGTCTTACGATTACTCTGGCAGGACTGACGTTCGCCCATGCGTTTCTGGTGGCAGATATATGCGACGAGTGCATCATCGGAATAGACTTCATGAAAGCAAATGAAGTAATCTTGGACATCGGGATGCAAGTACTGAGGTATCGAAATGTGGAGATTCCGATGGTGTACGGAAATGAGAATGCCGTAACTCTCAGGACAGTCATCAGCAAAGACGAAGTTTTGCCGCCGTCTTCAGAGACAATCATTTGGACGAAGCTGGAAGGTGATCTTGGGAGCCACCGATTCTACATAGTAGAACCAGACCCAGAGAAGAATTCTCAAGACTACATCGTGGGAAAGACGTTAGTCGAACCAAAGAACACCATGGTTCCAGTGAGAGTTTTGAACGCAAGACCACACACTGTCAAACTAAGGCGAGGGGAGGTGACTGGAAAATGCACGCCGATTACCGCCGTCGCAACAATATCTGAACGTGATGCTCCAAAACCTCTCCCATCACCTTGGACAGCGGAAACGAGAGAGACGATTCTCCAGTCCAGTGAGCTGAATCAGGAGCAGCGAACTATGGCAGAGAATCTTATCAATGAGTACGCTGATGTATTTGCCGCACAGGACGGAGAATACGGCCGAACACACCTGGTACAACATCGAATAGACACTGGTGATACTAGACCAATTCGTCAGCCTGCTAGGCGCCTTCCATTGGCAAAGCAGACAGAAGTTGCAGAGATGGTGTCGGCAATGGAGAAAGAAGGTGTGATTGAAAGTTCCAAAAGTCCGTGGGCATCACCGGTTGTACTGGTTAAGAAGAAAGATGGCAGCACGCGGTTCTGCGTGGACTATCGGCAGCTCAATTACGTCACCAAGAAAGACAGCTACCCTCTGCCACGGATTGACGACACGCTAGACACACTATCAGGAGCCCGATGGTTTTCCACTCTCGACTTGAAAAGTGGCTACTGGCAGGTACAGATCCATCCAGAAGACCGGGAGAAAACCGCCTTCACCGCAGGAAATGGGCTATGGCAATTCACGGTAATGCCATTCGGGCTGTGCAATGCTCCGGCGACTTTCGAGCGATTGATGGAATGTGTCCTGCAAGGGTTAACATGGAAAACCTGTTTGGTATACTTGGATGATGTCATCGTCGTAGGAAAAACGTTTGCGCAACACCGAGACAATCTAAGGGATGTGTTTCAAAGGCTTCGAAGTGCCCACCTGAAGCTCAACCCCAAGAAGTGCGCCCTGTTTAGAGCGGAAGTCAAGTACCTGGGACACATAATTTCAGCGAAAGGAGTGAGAACCGATCCGGAGAAGGTCGAAGCGGTGAAAAACTGGCCAGTCCCCAAAGACAAACACCAACTAAGGAGCTTCCTGGGCCTAGCCACCTACTACAGACGGTTCGTGAAGGATTTTGCCGGGATCGCAAAGAACCTGCACCAGTTGACGGAAAAGGGAAAACAATTCAAATGGTCAATTGAGTGCGAGAAGAGCTTCAAGGCACTTAAACAACGGCTATGCGATGCCCCGATACTGGCTTACCCCACTCCCGGGGAAACGTTCGTTGTGGATGCAGATGCTAGTAATGTCGGGGTAGGAGCCGTACTCTCCCAGGTGCATGACGGCCAAGAGAAGGTGGTTGCGTACTTCAGCAAGGTGCTCTCTAAGCCAGAAAGGAACTACTGCGTGACAAGGCGGGAACTTCTAGCTTTGATCTTGGCTACGAAGCATTTTCACAAATACCTCTACGGGAGGAAGTTCGTTCTTCGCACAGACCATGCAGCATTAAAATGGCTATTACAGTTCAAGAGTCCTGAGGGTCAGGTCGCAAGATGGATCGAAAGGCTGCAAATCTACGACTACGAAATACAGCATCGTAAAGGAAAACTCCACTCTAATGCGGATGCACTGTCCCGGAGACCATGCAGAACGGATTGTAAACATTGTGCGCGTCAGGAAGAACGGGAGCTGGTTTCCATCCAAAGAATGAGAGCCGAACCTATCGCCGGCTGGAGCGTAGATGAGATCCGGAACGCTCAGAAGGAAGACCCCGATATCGAGCCGATTCTGGCCTGGAAGGAGAACATGGAGAAACCGGATCATCAGGACATCTCTCACAGAAGCCCGACCTTAAAGGCATATTTTGCGCAGTGGGACTCCCTCCATGTCCAAGAAGGTGTTCTGAGAAGAAAATGGGAATCCTCCGACGGAAAATCGTTTGTAATGCAGCTTGTCGTACCGCGGACGAGGGTCAAGGAGGTGTTACAGGAAATGCATGGCGGGGCGACCGGAGGCCACTTGGGAGTGAATAAGACGCTAGAAAAGGTACGAGAACGTTTTTATTGGTTAAAAGCGAAGGAAGATATCGAAGACTGGTGCAGAAAATGCGACGTGTGTGCAGCTAGCAAGGGTCCGAGAATCAAAACTCGAGGTAAGATGCACCAATACAACGTGGGAGCACCTTTCGAACGAATCGCCATTGACATCGCAGGGCCCTTTCCGGAAACCGACAATGGTAATCGGTATATACTCGTAGTGATGGACTACTTCAGTAAGTGGCCGGAAGCGTTTCCGATCCCTAACCAGGAAGCCAGAACCGTGGCGGAGCAGATCGTCTACAATTGGGTTAGCAGATTCGGTGTGCCCTTGGAATTGCATTCTGACCAAGGGCGGAACTTCGAGTCAAGAATCTTCCAAGAGATGTGTCAACTACTCGGAATCAAAAAGACAAGGACAACCCCGCTTCATCCACAGTCGGACGGTATGGTGGAGCGTTTCAATAGGACTTTGGACGAACATCTCTCGAAGGTCGTAGGTGACTACCAACGGGATTGGGACCGGCAGATTCCCTTGTTTTTGATGGCCTATAGAAGTGCCGTGCATAGCACTACTCGACATACGCCGTTCGAAATCTTATTTGGTGGAATAGCTCGTTTACCCAGTGAGGTGAAATTTGGATCTCCTACCAATGAGCCCAGAAATGAAGAAGAGTACGTGGCGGACCTTAGGGAAAGGCTTAGGGACATACACCAAAGGACCAGAAGCCAGATTAAGATGACGAGCGACCGCATGAAGACCAGGTATGATGCCAAGGCAACAACGTCAGGATTCCAGGAAGGAGATCTGGTGTGGCTGTATAATCCCCATCGCCAAAAGGGGAAATCACCTAAGTTACAGCGGAACTGGGAAGGTCCCTACAGAATAGTAACCCGCATCAACGATGTTGTCTACCGCATCCAGCGAGGACCAAGGGCCAAAATGAAAGTGGTTCATGTGGACCGACTGAGTCGATACAATGGCCGAAATGAGGATGCACTTGTTCGGGACGAACACGTCTAAGAGGGGGGCAGTGTAGCATAATAATAACTACGCGCCTATGTCTATGCAGCAAATTCCGAAGTGACTTTCCATTCTGGCAGAATTTTGGTTCAAACTGTCCTTCATTCGAGGTTCGTGTCTGGGACGAAGTCTCCACAGCTCATGTCAACGAAAGAGACAAATAATATTAGGGATAATATTAGGGATAATATTAGGGAATTATAACTGCAAGAATTATTTCTCTTGTTCCAGTGGTCGAAGAATTTGCTAGAAGTTTCTGGCTATCAGAAACTTCTGCTATATAAGGACAGATGGCGATCAAAAAAAAGACAGTTGGTTTAGAACCGTGGCGAAGAGATTGGAAAAGTGATAATGGGCGAAGTTGTAATTTGGCGATAAATTGAAAGTTGAGAGTGAACAAGAAAAAGTAATTAGTTTGGATTTGTGAATTAAGTAATTGAAAGGAGATAAAGTGATTTGAGAGGAAAGAGACATTGTAAGAAAAGAATTTGCGAAGAATAGTATAGTGTGAACTTGAATTGTTCTATAGAGTAGAAAATAAAGAAATAATTTCACAGAATAATTGTTTTATCTACTCGAGCCGTAGCTCGCATATTACAATACCTTACATTAATATAACTAACCTACCCTAATTAACCCAAAAACAAAATTTCTGACTAACAAAACCCATATAAACATATAATATGAAGATATTGACTGAACGAATTCTATGTTATTTTTTCCAGATAATTTCCCGATCGCCATTAATATTTTTGCGAGAGAGAGACGGGTGTATCTCCCTCCCTCATGTCAGCTGATTGCTGACATTTCTTTTATTTTCTAATTTTTTTTGCGAGGCAAATCGCTGTTTTTCTTTCTTTCAATTTTTTTTTTTCTTGTTTTTTTTTCATTTAAAAATAAAAGAAAACCCACCCCTGAATTTCGTGGGTGCGCAGGTTTGAGCGACTGAAAGGAACAAAAAAAGAAAAACAAACGAAAGAAGAAAGGACAAGTTGCAGTAGGGATACTGCCTGTGGACACCACGCGACCCCAGGTATGTTGGTATTTTTATTTGTTTTTTCTTTTTGTGTAATGCATTCTTAAATTTTTCATTTGAATCATTAAACACCAAAACCCACCCCTGGGATGGGGTGTGTGTGTGCGAGGACGCACAAGATGATCATCAACAACCAGTACAGGAGGTCGTCGATGAAAAATACCATTATGGGATCGCCGGAGGAATTATTTGTGTTCAGGTACTGGTTTGCTTTTTCTTTTCCTTTTTTTTTTTTTTCTTTTTTTTTTTTTTTGTTATTTGGCATTAGACGAGGTGCAGTCCCTCGTAACACAGTCCTATCAAAAGTCTTTGAAAGACTGTTATGCGATCGTATGGAACCCATCTAGACAAGCTCAAATGCAATTCCAGAGCACCAGTTCGTATTCCGAAGACAACACTCGACAATCCAACAAATTCATAGAGTGACCAATAAAATTTCAACTGACCTATAAAAGAAAAGATTCTGCAAGGAGCGTACGACAGAAGAAGAAGAAACACTTCGAATTTCATCATCGGCACATTGAGAAGCATTTAGAATTTCATCATCGACCCATTTAATTTCCCCTTTTGTTGAGTTTTTTTGTAATAAGTAGTAATAAAGAAAAGTATTGACTACACTAAGGAATTTCGTTTTCCCAATTTCAAATCGAGCCACACGAGTTACGTAAGTTAAGTCAGTATCGAATCCAAAATAAAAAAAAACAACCACTCGCTTTGAGGTTCGAAATCCAACGTTTTATTGTTCTCTCCGTATCAAAGTATCTCCCTGTTTACAGTAAATGTTTATTATTAATTTATTGGCTTATAGCTATCTCAGCAAAACTACGGAAATGAGGTGTTCATTTACATTACCACGAAAGTGGATTGAACTTATTTATTATATTCTGATTAGTAGACTCATCATTTTCTGGTCGTAAAATGTCAATGAACGTAACTCCTACCTGCTTTAAATCAGAAGCCCCCGGCTTCATATTGTTTACATTTTTGATGGTCTTTTTTTTGTTTTTAATAATATAAAAATAACAACACCCGTTATGCTTAATACTAATATTAAAGCCAGGCTTATATTTGAGCCATACATTATTTTCTTATGATACTTTAGTTCATTTATTTCTTCTAAATTTTTAACATTGTCTATAATTAATTTATTAAAATCAATAGGTTTAACAAACATTTCATTATTTTTATTTGATGGATAAAAGTACTTATCTGGTATAATAATTTCTTTGTTGGAAAGTTCAGTTTGTTTTATTTTCAATGAACAGTTATTATAATTAACCAAATAATTTCCTGTTAATGATATATTTCTTTGATCACAATCTTGCCAAACTACTTCATTATATTGTACATACATATTCTTAAGCAATACAGTTTTATCGTCTATTTCATCAATGGCTGTTACATGATTGTATACTAAACGACATGAACTAGTAATAATACAATTTTTACTTTTCTTAAAATTTTTAAAGAGGGATTTCTCTTCGTATTGATATATATTTTCGTTTATTTCTACAATCACTTCTTCTTGTCCATTGATTTCTAAATGATCAGTGTTTGGAATTGACTTTATAATTTGTAATTCTGTTCATATATAATTTACAGGTATTTTGATAGTAAATATTAATAAGTTATTGTTATATTCCATAACTCCTTGCTTTAAAAGTTTAATAGTATGAAAATCTATATTATATGACTCTAATTCTTCCAAAGTAAGCATACTCGGGTGAATAATATCATTCTTAGCGGCCATTATGTTGTCCAGAATTTGATTTACTTCATTCTCAAAATATTTTAGTTTAGTAGATGGTTCCAAAAGTAATAGTTTATAATTCAAATTACGAATGTACTCATTCGTCATATTAAAAGATTCCAAAATTTTAATTCTATCATTTTCTAAAATAGTCTTTAGATCTGACAGCGATTTGTTATAATGGTAATTTATTTTTATTTGTTTATTAACGTTATTTATAGCTTCATGATTATTTTGATCAGTAACTTTAAGATGTTCTAGAATTTCTTCACGATCTGTATCGTCCATAGTACCAAATAACCAATTTTGAGCTCTATGATATTAATTAATCCTCTTTTTTCTCTTTTTGTCCTACTTATTGTCCTAAGTTTGCTCTTTATTAACCTTATTTTACGGTAAAAAGCCTACTTATCTTCCATTTTTAAAAGCTCTATGTGTACTTCTAATTTGATAAAAATTTGTACCAACTCTCTTGGATTTATTATATGTAAAATAGTATCTGTATCATTAACTATATCTACTTGTCTGATCCTGATTTTAGTATACCCGTTCTCCTCTGGTATGGGATGAACCTGCAACAACCCTTGTACTGAGGTTACCATCATCATTAAGATCATTATTATCTGCAAATTTAGATTTTTTTTGTAATATTTGAAACATGAATATTTTCTAAAGGACTTAATCTATAATAAGGTTAAGCCTCTTATAATTTCTAATATATCCTACATCTCTGTTACTTAAATTTCTTTTTCTAATTATATCTTGTTTTGTTTTTTTCTATCCTTGCCCCTAAATCTTGGCTACTTTCTATATCTCTTGCCTGTCTAAGGCGAGCATTTAATTGTCGTATGATATCGATCGTTATAGTTTCCTATAGCTATCTGTATCTTCATTTCAACTGAGAGCTCATTTCCCTCTATTGCCGTTATTATTTCTAATAAGGTTGAGTGAAGTTGCTCTATGTCTGCATTTCCTGTATGGTTGTTCGGCTTTGTTAAATTCACTTCAACGCCTTCGGCATTGAGAAATTCAATTAGTTGTTCCGCTCTAAATACATTATCCATTACGATCTTTTTTGGTTCACCAAATTTTGCAAAATGTTCCATAATCAACGTTTTCTTTGCTCTCCAGTTGCGATCGGTAATTTGATATGCTGCCGCAAATTTTGTTAATTTATCTCTTGATGAATAATAATCTCAAGATGAATAATTTCATTTTTTTTAGTGGAGTTTCAGTTAATTCAAATTTAGCTTTGATGGACTTCCTATCATATTTTACTTCTCTACATTTACTGCAATTACCTATTATAAGACTAATTTGATCTCTTAGTTTGGGAAAATAGATTTTATCTTTTAAACCATGATAACATTCATTTATACCGCTATGCATTGATTCTTTAGTATGGTAGAATGACAACTGCCTATGCAATTCTGCTTCCGTCTTAATTTCTTGTGCTCTTTTTGAACATCGTATGAACTTGATATTATTGTCTGCTGAAAACATTGATAGAGTAAATACCTACTAAACCTCTCTTAATATACCTCTTCAAAAAATCTTTTATTATATTATCATCTTTTAATGGATTTAATTCTAAGATTGTTCTTTTGTGAAGTGTTTACATTCTATACTTATTTACAATTTCATCCTTTATATTTATGTGGTCCAATCTTTGTTCGTCAGTTGAATGTTGCGTCTGATCATCGGATATTTCTAGATTTGATTCTTTGTCATTACTTTTATCTATCAGTTCTGAATTTTCTAATCGACTTAAATAATCGGCAACTTTATTCTCTTTACCTTGTAAATATTCAATTTCATAATTGAACTCCTGAAGTTTCAGCAACCATCTCTGATTTCGTTGCGAGAGGAAAAGATCCTTTATATTTACCGTTAAAATATTTGATTGGTGCATGGTCTGTCACAATTTTAAATTTATTTCCATATAAATATGGTCTAAAATAGCTAACAGAGTAAACAATTGCTAAAAATTCCTTTTCCGTGGTGCTATAATTTTGTTCGTGACTATTAAGGGTTCTTGAAATGAAACATACTGGGTGTCCTTGTTGTGATAAAACTGCTCCTATGGCATAATCACTAACGTCTGTTGTTACGACAAACGGTTGGTCATAGTCCGGTTATTTCAAAACTGGGTGTGACAAAATTAAACTTTTTAGGTTTTCAAAAGAAGATATGTACTGCGGATCGTTCACATTTATTTCTCTGCTCTTTCTTGTATACTCTTCTAATGAAGTCGAAAATATTAAGATGTCGTCTATATACACGACACAAATCGTATTGATATTGTAGCATAATAATAACTACGCGCCTATGTCTATGCAGCAAATTCCGAAGTGACTTTCCATTCTGGCAGAATTTTGGTTCAAACTGTCCTTCATTCGAGGTTCGTGTCTGGGACGAAGTCTCCACAGCTCATGTCAACGAAAGAGACAAATAATATTAGGGATAATATTAGGGATAATATTAGGGAATTATAACTGCAAGAATTATTTCTCTTGTTCCAGTGGTCGAAGAATTTGCTAGAAGTTTCTGGCTATCAGAAACTTCTGCTATATAAGGACAGATGGCGATCAAAAAAAAAGACAGTTGGTTTAGAACCGTGGCGAAGAGATTGGAAAAGTGATAATGGGCGAAGTTGTAATTTGGTGATAAATTGAAAGTTGAGAGTGAACAAGAAAAAGTAATTAGTTTGGATTTGTGAATTAAGAAATTGAAAGGAGATAAAGTGATTTGAGAGGAAAGAGACCTTGTAAGAAAAGAATAAGGCGAAGAATAGTATAGTGTGAACTTGAATTGTTCTATAGACTAGAAAATAAAGAAATAAATTTCACAGAATAATTGTTTTATCTACTCGAGCCGTAGCTCGCATGTTACATTGGTGTCAGAAGCGGGATAAAACTTATTCTGTGAATAACTATTTCCGTGGTGTGAAATTGCACAAGCAAAAAAAAAAAAAAAAAACGATTTCTGTGTTGAGTTAATTAGTTGCGCA
The DNA here is from genome assembly GCA_963082735.1 of Pocota personata. Lineage (NCBI taxonomy): Eukaryota > Metazoa > Arthropoda > Insecta > Diptera > Syrphidae > Pocota > Pocota personata. The sequence continues at coordinate 158,438,170 of OY720429.1, forward strand.
AAATGGGTCGCAAATTGGGAAAACTAACTATAACTCAACTAAAGGCAGAACTCAGTAAGCGGAACCTCGACACAACTGGGGGAAAAGATGCCCTACTGATTCGTCTGGAAGAAGCAGTAACGCAGGAAGGTGAAAATCCGCACGACGTAGAGTTTGACGTGGAAGAGGAAGCAGTAAGTACAGCAGCCGACCCGGGTATAACAAGTCTGCTCCTGCAACTTAAGTTAGTCATGGACGAACAAAAGAAAGCAATAGAAGATCAAAGGAATTCTCTAGAACTTAAGCTGGACGAACAAAAGAAAGCGATGGACGAACAAAAGAAAGCAATGGGCGACCAAAGGAATTCTCTAGAACTTAAGCTGGACGAACAAAAGAAAGCAATGGACGAACAAAAAAATTCTCTAGATGCTCTGGAAAGTAAACTTGATGAGCAAAACAAGAACTTGGAATCCAAATTCGAAGTGATCGAAGAGAAAATCGAGAAGGTCGAGACGCAACTCGAAAAAGTCGAAACTAGATTCGATGAAAATTTTGAGAAACATGAAACTCAGTTCGGGAAGATAGAGACTCAGTTTGAAAAAGTGGATACGAAATTCGAGATAGTAGGAAAGCAAGTCGAAAATCTTGCTAAGGAGCTCAGCAACGTGAAGAGACAGAAAGCACGGGAATATTCCACTGACGGTCTGAGAAGAAATGAGATGCAGCCTCCTATCTTCGATGGTCAAACATCTTGGCCAATTTATAAGAGGCAATTCGAAGCGGCCGCAATGACCAATAGCTGGGACGATGAAGAGAAGTCTATTGCACTCACGCTTGCACTGAGGGGTCCAGCTGCGGAGCTCTTGCAGACCATCCCGGAAGATAAACAGCAGAACTACGACTCTCTGGTTCAGGCTATCGAGATGCGGTTTGGGGATGAACACATGCAGCAGGTGTACAGGGTTCAGCTGCGTAGTCGAGTCCAGAAAAGGGGGGAAACGCTCCAACAGTTGCAAGCGGATATAGAGCGACTAGCCCATCTTTCATACCCTAAAGCCGGTGAGGAGCTTATCAACGAAATGGCGGTGGAAGCTTTTATTCAGGCCATAGAGGACAGACAACTGCAAATGGCTGTAAGGATGGCTGAAAAGCGAACACTCCCCGAGGCATTGGCATTCGCTTTGTCAATGAAGGCTGCGGAGCAAGCATACCAGGGAATACACCGTGTCAGGGAAATGTCCGTCGTGGAATGCTCATGCCAGAGAACAGCCGTCATGGATGAAGACAGAGCTCGCGGAAGTCAAATCCGTTGCTGGAATTGCAACCAAACCGGACACCTACAACGGCAGTGCAGAAGTGCACCTAGACGAGGAAATTGTCCACATTGCGGAAGTAGGAGAAGCAGAGAGGAAGCATCCTGTCGGTCAGACTTCCCAAAACCAGCAGTCGGGGGATGCGTAAGGACCAACTTCGCGGGGCAGAAGTTGGTTACTGGAATCGAGGCCCCCAGGACCACCATTCAAGTTTCGCAAACCAAACGGGGTAACAAGAGCCTGACAGTGGAGGCACTAATCAACGAGAAGAAGTGCGTAGCCACCATCGACACAGGTGCCACTGCCTCCATTGTAAGAAGAGATATCGTCAAAAGCTCCTGGCTGCACAACACCAACAGCTACTGCCTGAAGACTGCAACAGGGGAAATGGCGAAGGTATTTGGAGAAGTTCGTCTTACGATTACTCTGGCAGGACTGACGTTCGCCCATGCGTTTCTGGTGGCAGATATATGCGACGAGTGCATCATCGGAATAGACTTCATGAAAGCAAATGAAGTAATCTTGGACATCGGGATGCAAGTACTGAGGTATCGAAATGTGGAGATTCCGATGGTGTACGGAAATGAGAATGCCGTAACTCTCAGGACAGTCATCAGCAAAGACGAAGTTTTGCCGCCGTCTTCAGAGACAATCATTTGGACGAAGCTGGAAGGTGATCTTGGGAGCCACCGATTCTACATAGTAGAACCAGACCCAGAGAAGAATTCTCAAGACTACATCGTGGGAAAGACGTTAGTCGAACCAAAGAACACCATGGTTCCAGTGAGAGTTTTGAACGCAAGACCACACACTGTCAAACTAAGGCGAGGGGAGGTGACTGGAAAATGCACGCCGATTACCGCCGTCGCAACAATATCTGAACGTGATGCTCCAAAACCTCTCCCATCACCTTGGACAGCGGAAACGAGAGAGACGATTCTCCAGTCCAGTGAGCTGAATCAGGAGCAGCGAACTATGGCAGAGAATCTTATCAATGAGTACGCTGATGTATTTGCCGCACAGGACGGAGAATACGGCCGAACACACCTGGTACAACATCGAATAGACACTGGTGATACTAGACCAATTCGTCAGCCTGCTAGGCGCCTTCCATTGGCAAAGCAGACAGAAGTTGCAGAGATGGTGTCGGCAATGGAGAAAGAAGGTCTGATTGAAAGTTCCAAAAGTCCGTGGGCATCACCGGTTGTACTGGTTAAGAAGAAAGATGGCAGCACGCGGTTCTGCGTGGACTATCGGCAGCTCAATTACGTCACCAAGAAAGACAGCTACCCTCTGCCACGGATTGACGACACGCTAGACACACTATCAGGAGCCCGATGGTTTTCCACTCTCGACTTGAAGAGTGGCTACTGGCAGGTACAGATCCATCCAGAAGACCGGGAGAAAACCGCCTTCACCGCAGGAAATGGGCTATGGCAATTCACGGTAATGCCATTCGGGCTGTGCAATGCTCCGGCGACTTTCGAGCGATTGATGGAATGTGTCCTGCAAGGGTTAACATGGAAAACCTGTTTGGTATACTTGGATGATGTCATCGTCGTAGGAAAAACGTTTGCGCAACACCGAGACAATCTAAGGGATGTGTTTCAAAGGCTTCGAAGTGCCCACCTGAAGCTCAACCCCAAGAAGTGCGCCCTGTTTAGAGCGGAAGTCAAGTACCTGGGACACATAATTTCAGCGAAAGGAGTGAGAACCGATCCGGAGAAGGTCGAAGCGGTGAAAAACTGGCCAGTCCCCAAAGACAAACACCAACTAAGGAGCTTCCTGGGCCTAGCCACCTACTACAGACGGTTCGTGAAGGATTTTGCCGGGATCGCAAAGAACCTGCACCAGTTGACGGAAAAGGGAAAACAATTCAAATGGTCAATTGAGTGCGAGAAGAGCTTCAAGGCACTTAAACAACGGCTATGCGATGCCCCGATACTGGCTTACCCCACTCCCGGGGAAACGTTCGTTGTGGATGCAGATGCTAGTAATGTCGGGGTAGGAGCCGTACTCTCCCAGGTGCATGACGGCCAAGAGAAGGTGGTTGCGTACTTCAGCAAGGTGCTCTCTAAGCCAGAAAGGAACTACTGCGTGACAAGGCGGGAACTTCTAGCTTTGATCTTGGCTACGAAGCATTTTCACAAATACCTCTACGGGAGGAAGTTCGTTCTTCGCACAGACCATGCAGCATTAAAATGGCTATTACAGTTCAAGAGTCCTGAGGGTCAGGTCGCAAGATGGATCGAAAGGCTGCAAATCTACGACTATGAAATACAGCATCGTAAAGGAAAACTCCACTCTAATGCGGATGCACTGTCCCGGAGACCATGCAGAACGGATTGTAAACATTGTGCGCGTCAGGAAGAACGGGAGCTGGTTTCCATCCAAAGAATGAGAGCCGAACCTATCGCCGGCTGGAGCGTAGATGAGATCCGGAACGCTCAGAAGGAAGACCCCGATATCGAGCCGATTCTGGCCTGGAAGGAGAACATGGAGAAACCGGATCATCAGGACATCTCTCACAGAAGCCCGACCTTAAAGGCATATTTTGCGCAGTGGGACTCCCTCCATGTCCAAGAAGGTGTTCTGAGAAGAAAATGGGAATCCTCCGACGGAAAATCGTTTGTAATGCAGCTTGTCGTACCGCGGACGAGGGTCAAGGAGGTGTTACAGGAAATGCATGGCGGGGCGACCGGAGGCCACTTGGGAGTGAATAAGACGCTAGAAAAGGTACGAGAACGTTTTTATTGGTTAAAAGCGAAGGAAGATATCGAAGACTGGTGCAGAAAATGCGACGTGTGTGCAGCTAGCAAGGGTCCGAGAATCAAAACTCGAGGTAAGATGCACCAATACAACGTGGGAGCACCTTTCGAACGAATCGCCATTGACATCGCAGGGCCCTTTCCGGAAACCGACAATGGTAATCGGTATATACTCGTAGTGATGGACTACTTCAGTAAGTGGCCGGAAGCGTTTCCGGTCCCTAACCAGGAAGCCAGAACCGTGGCGGAGCAGATCGTCTACAATTGGGTTAGCAGATTCGGTGTGCCCTTGGAATTGCATTCTGACCAAGGGCGGAACTTCGAGTCAAGAATCTTCCAAGAGATGTGTCAACTACTCGGAATCAAAAAGACAAGGACAACCCCGCTTCATCCACAGTCGGACGGTATGGTGGAGCGTTTCAATAGGACTTTGGACGAACATCTCTCGAAGGTCGTAGGTGACTACCAACGGGATTGGGACCGGCAGATTCCCTTGTTTTTGATGGCCTATAGAAGTGCCGTGCATAGCACTACTCGACATACGCCGTTCGAAATCTTATTTGGTGGAATAGCTCGTTTACCCAGTGAGGTGAAATTTGGATCTCCTACCAATGAGCCCAGAAATGAAGAAGAGTACGTGGCGGACCTTAGGGAAAGGCTTAGGGACATACACCAAAGGACCAGAAGCCAGATTAAGATGACGAGCGACCGCATGAAGACCAGGTATGATGCCAAGGCAACAACGTCAGGATTCCAGGAAGAAGATCTGGTGTGGCTGTATAATCCCCATCGCCAAAAGGGGAAATCACCTAAGTTACAGCGGAACTGGGAAGGTCCCTACAGAATAGTAACCCGCATCAACGATGTTGTCTACCGCATCCAGCGAGGACCAAGGGCCAAAATGAAAGTGGTTCATGTGGATTGACTGAGTCGATACAATGGCCGAAATGAGGATGCACTTGTTCGGGACGAACACGTCTAAGAGGGGGGCAGTGTAGCATAATGTAGCATAATAATAACTACGCCCCCTAAAAATATGACGCAACAAATTCCGAAGTGACTTCATTCTGGCAGAATTTTGGTTCGTACTGTCCTTTCATTCGAGGTTCGTGTCTGGGACGAAGTCTCCACAGCTCATGTCAACGAAAGAGACGAATAATATCAGGGATAAAAGGGAATTATAACTGCAAGAATTATTTCTCTTATTCCAGTGGTCGAAGAATTTGCTAGAAGTTTCTGGCTATCAGAAACTTCTGCTATATAAGGACAGATGGCGGTCAAAAAAAAAACACAGTTGGTTTAGAACCGTGGCGAAGAGATTGGAAAAGTGATAATGGGCGAAGTTGTAATTTGGTGATAAATTGAAAGTTGAGAGTGAACAAGAAAAAGTAATTAGTTTGGATTTGTGAATTAAGTAATTGAAAGGAGATAAAGTGATTTGAGAGGAAAGAGACCTTGTAAGAAAAGAATTTGCGAAGAATAGTATAGTGTGAACTTGAATTGTTCTATAGACTAGAAAATAAAGAAATAAATTTCACAGAATATCGTTTTATCTACTCGAGCCGTAGCTTGCATATTACATTGGTGTCAGAAGTGGGATAAAACTTATTCTGTGAATAACTATTTCCGTGGTGTGAAATTGCACAAAAAAAAAAAAAAAAAACGATTTCTGTGTTGAGTTAATTAGTTGCGCAAAATGGGTCGCAAATTGGGAAAACTAACTATAACTCAACTAAAGGCAGAACTCAGTAAGCGGAACCTCGACACAACTGGGGGAAAAGATGCCCTGCTGATTCGTCTGGAAGAAGCAGTAACGCAGGAAGGTGAAAATCCGCACGACGTAGAGTTTGACGTGGAAGAGGAACCAGCAAGTACAGCAGCCGACCCGGGTATAACAAGTCTGCTCCTGCAACTTAAGTTAGTCATGGACGAACAAAAGAAAGCAATAGAAGATCAAAGGAATTCTCTAGAACTTAAGCTGGACGAACAAAAGAAAGCGATGGACGAACAAAAGAAAGCAATGGGCGACCAAAGGAATTCTCTAGAACTTAAGCTGGACGAACAAAAGAAAGCAATGGACGAACAAAAGAATTCTCTAGAACTTAAGATGGACGAACAAAAGAATTCTCTAGATGCTCTGGAAAGTAAACTTGATGAGCAAAACAAGAACTTGGAATCCAAATTCGAAGTGATCGAAGAGAAAATCGAGAAGGTCGAGACGCAACTCGAAAAAGTCGAAACTAGATTCGATGAAAATTTTGAGAAACATGAAACTCAGTTCGGGAAGATAGAGACTCAGTTTGAAAAAGTAGAAAAGCAAGTCGAAAATCTTGCTAAGGAGCTCAGCAACGTGAAGAGACAGAAAGCACGGGAATATTCCACTGACGGTCTGAGAAGAAAGGAGGTGCAGCCTCCTATCTTCGATGGTCAAACATCATGGCCAATTTATAAGAGGCAATTCGAAGCGGCCGCAATGACCAATAGCTGGGACGATGAAGAGAAGTCTATTGCACTCACGCTTGCACTGAGGGGTCCAGCTGCGGAGCTCTTGCAGACCATCCCGGAAGATAAACAGCAGAACTACGACTCTCTGGTTCAGGCTATCGAGATGCGGTTTGGGGATGAACACATGCAGCAGGTGTACAGGGTTCAGCTGCGTAGTCGAGTCCAGAAAAGGGGGGAAACGCTCCAACAGTTGCAAGCGGATATAGAGCGACTAGCCCATCTTTCATACCCTAAAGCCGGTGAGGAGCTTATCAACGAAATGGCGGTGGAAGCTTTTATTCAGGCCATAGAGGACAGACAACTGCAAATGGCTGTAAGGATGGCTGAAAAGCGAACACTCCCCGAGGCATTGGCATTCGCTTTGTCAATGAAGGCTGCGGACTAAGCATACCAGGGAATACACCGTGTCAGGGAAATGTCCGTCGTGGAATGCTCATGCCAGAGAACAGCCGTCATGGATGAAGACAGAGCTCGCGGAAGTCAAATCCGTTGCTGGAATTGCAACCAAACCGGACACCTACAACGGCAGTGCAGGAGTGCACCTAGACGAGGAAATTGTTCACATTGCGGAAGTAGGAGAAGCAGAGAGGAAGCATCTGGCGGTGATAACATCCATCCTGTCAGTCAGACTTCCCAAAACCAGCAGTCGGGAAATGCGTAAGGACCAACTTCGCGGGGCAGAAGTTGGTTACTGGAATCGAGGCCCCCAGGACCACCATTCAAGTTTCGCAAACCAAACGGGGTAACAAGAGCCTGACAGTGGAGGCACTAATCAACGAGAAGAAGTGCGTAGCCACCATCGACACAGGTGCCACTGCCTCCATTGTAAGAAGAGATATCGTCAAAAGCTCCTGGCTGCACAACACCAACAGCTACTGCCTGAAGACTGCAACAGGGGAAATGGCGAAGGTATTTGGAGAAGTTCGTCTTACGATTACTCTGGCAGGACTGACGTTCTCCCATGCGTTTCTGGTGGCAGATATATGCGACGAGTGCATCATCGGAGTAGACTTCATGAAAGCAAATGAAGTAATCTTGGACATCGGGATGCAAGTACTGAGGTATCGAAATGTGGAGATTCCGATGGTGTACGGAAATGAGAATGCCGTAACTCTCAGGACAGTCATCAGCAAAGACGAAGTTTTGCCGCCGTCTTCAGAGACAATCATTTGGACGAAGCTGGAAGGTGATCTTGGGAGCCACCGATTCTACATAGTAGAACCAGACCCAGAGAAGAATTCTCAAGACTACATCGTGGGAAAGACGTTAGTCGAACCAAAGAACACCATGGTTCCAGTGAGGGTTTTGAACGCAAGACCACACACTGTCAAACTAAGGCGAGGGGAGGTGACTGGAAAATGCACGCCGATCACCGCCGTCGCAACAATATCTGAACGTGATGCTCCAAAACTTCTCCCATCACCTTGGACAGCGGAAGCGAGAGAGACGATTCTCCAGTCCAGTGAGCTGAATCAGGAGCAGCGAACTATGGCAGAGAATCTTATCAATGAGTACGCTGATGTATTTGCCTCACAGGACGGAGAATACGGCCGAACACACCTGGTACAACATCGAATAGACACTGGTGATACTAGACCAATTCGTCAGCCTGCTAGGCGCCTTCCATTGGCAAAGCAGACAGAAGTTGCAGAGATGGTGTCGGCAATGGAGAAAGAAGGTCTGATTGAAAGTTCCAAAAGTCCGTGGGCATCACCGGTTGTACTGGTTAAGAAGAAAGATGGCAGCACGCGGTTCTGCGTGGACTATCGGCAGCTCAATTACGTCACCAAGAAAGACAGCTACCCTCTGCCACGGATTGACGACACGCTAGACACACTATCAGGAGCCCGATGGTTTTCCACTCTCGACTTGAAGAGTGGCTACTGGCAGGTACAGATCCATCCAGAAGACCGGGAGAAAACCGCCTTCACCGCAGGAAATGGGCTATGGCAATTCACGGTAATGCCATTCGGGCTGTGCAATGCTCCGGCGACTTTCGAGCGATTGATGGAATGTGTCCTGCAAGGGTTAACATGGAAAACCTGTTTGGTATACTTGGATGATGTCATCGTCGTAGGAAAGACGTTTGCGCAACACCGAGACAATCTAAGGGATGTGTTTCAAAGGCTTCGAAGTGCCCACCTGAAGCTCAACCCCAAGAAGTGCGCCCTGTTTAGAGCGGAAGTCAAGTACCTGGGACACATAATTTCAGCGAAAGGAGTGAGAACCGATCCGGAGAAGGTCGAAGCGGTGAAAAACTGGCCAGTCCCCAAAGACAAACACCAACTAAGGAGCTTCCTGGGCCTAGCCACCTACTACAGACGGTTCGTGAAGGATTTTGCCGGGATCGCAAAGAACCTGCACCAGTTGACGGAAAAGGGAAAACAATTCAAATGGTCAATTGAGTGCGAGAAGAGCTTCAAGGCACTTAAACAACGGCTATGCGATGCCCCGATACTGGCTTACCCCACTCCCGGGGAAACGTTCGTTGTGGATGCAGATGCTAGTAATGTCGGGGTAGGAGCCGTACTCTCCCAGGTGCATGACGGCCAAGAGAAGGTGGTTGCGTACTTCAGCAAGGTGCTCTCTAAGCCAGAAAGGAACTACTGCGTGACAAGGCGGGAACTTCTAGCTTTGATCTTGGCTACGAAGCATTTTCACAAATACCTCTACGGGAGGAAGTTCGTTCTTCGCACAGACCATGCAGCCTTAAAATGGCTATTACAGTTCAAGAGTCCTGAGGGTCAGGTCGCAAGATGGATCGAAAGGCTGCAAATCTACGACTACGAAATACAGCATCGTAAAGGAAAACTCCACTCTAATGCGGATGCACTGTCCCGGAGACCATGCAGAACGGATTGTAAACATTGTGCGCGTCAGGAAGAACGGGAGCTGGTTTCAATCCAAAGAATGAGAGCCGAACCTATCGTCGGCTGGAGCGTAGATGAGATCCGGAACGCTCAGAAGGAAGACCCGGATATCGAGCCGATTCTGGCCTGGAAGGAGAACATGGAGAAACCGGATCATCAGGACATCTCTCACAGAAGCCCGACCTTAAAGGCATATTTTGCGCAGTGGGACTCCCTCCATGTCCAAGAAGGTGTTCTGAGAAGAAAATGGGAATCCTCCGACGGAAAGTCGTTTGTAATGCAGCTTGTCGTACCGCGGACGAGGGTCAAGGAGGTGTTACAGGAAATGCATGGCGGGGCGACCGGAGGCCACCTGGGAGTGAATAAGACGCTAGAAAAGGTACGAGAACGTTTTTATTGGTTAAAAGCGAAGGAAGATATAGAAGACTGGTGCAGAAAATGCGACGTGTGTGCAGCTAGCAAGGGTCCGAGAATCAAAACTCGAGGTAAGATGCACCAATACAACGTGGGAGCACCTTTTGAACGAATCGCCATTGACATCGCAGGACCCTTTCCGGAAACCGACAATGGTAATCGGTATATCCTCGTAGTGATGGACTACTTCAGTAAGTGGCCGGAAGCGTTTCCGATCCCTAACCAGGAAGCCAGAACCGTGGCGGAGCAGATCGTCTACAATTGGGTTAGCAGATTCGGTGTGCCCTTGGAATTGCATTCTGACCAAGGGCGGAACTTCGAGTCAAGAATCTTCCAAGAGATGTGTCAACTACTCGGAATCAAAAAGACAAGGACAACCCCGCTTCATCCACAGTCGGACGGTATGGTGGAGCGTTTCAATAGGACTTTGGACGAACATCTCTCGAAGGTCGTAGGTGACTACCAACGGGATTGGGACCGGCAGATTCCCTTGTTTTTGATGGCCTATAGAAGTGCCGTGCATAGCACTACTCGACATACGCCGTTCGAAATCTTATTTGGTGGAATAGCTCGTTTACCCAGTGAGGTGAAATTTGGATCTCCTACCAATGAGCCCAGAAATGAAGAAGAGTACGTGGCGGACCTTAGGGAAAGGCTTAGGGACATACACCAAAGGACCAGAAGCCAGATTAAGATGACGAGCGACCGCATGAAGACCAGGTATGATGCCAAGGCAACAACGTCAGGATTCCAGGAAGGAGATCTGGTGTGGCTGTATAATCCCCATCGCCAAAAGGGGAAATCACCTAAATTACAGCGGAACTGGGAAGGTCCCTACAGAATAATAACCCGCATCAACGATGTTGTCTACCGCATCCAGCGAGGACCGAGGGCCAAAATGAAAGTGGTTCATGTGGACCGACTGAGTCGATACAATGGCCGAAATGAGGATGCACTTGTTCGGGACGAACATGTCTAAGAGGGGGGCAGTGTAGCATAATAATAACTACGCCCCCTAAAAATATGACGCAACAAATTCCGAAGTGACTTCATTCTGGCAGAATTTTGGTTCGTACTGTCCTTTCATTCGAGGTTCGTGTCTGGGACGAAGTCTCCACAGCTCATGTCAACGAAAGAGACGAATAATATCAGGGATAAAAGGGAATTATAACTGCAAGAATTATTTCTCTTATTCCAGTGGTCGAAGAATTTGCTAGAAGTTTCTGGCTATCAGAAACTTCTGCTATATAAGGACAGATGGCGGTCAAAAAAAAAACACAGTTGGTTTAGAACCGTGGCGAAGAGATTGGAAAAGTGATAATGGGCGAAGTTGTAATTTGGTGATAAATTGAAAGTTGAGAGTGAACAAGAAAAAGTAATTAGTTTGGATTTGTGAATTAAGTAATTGAAAGGAGATAAAGTGATTTGAGAGGAAAGAGACCTTGTAAGAAAAGAATTTGCGAAGAATAGTATAGTGTGAACTTGAATTGTTCTATAGACTAGAAAATAAAGAAATAAATTTCACAGAATATCGTTTTATCTACTCGAGCCGTAGCTTGCATATTACAATAATAATAACTACGCGCCTATGTCTATGCAGCAAATTCCGAAGTGACTTTCCATTCTGGCAGAATTTTGGTTCAAACTGTCCTTCATTCGAGGTTCGTGTCTGGGACGAAGTCTCCACAGCTCATGTCAACGAAAGAGACAAATAATATTAGGGATAATATTAGGGAATTATAACTGCAAGAATTATTTCTCTTGTTCCAGTGGTCGAAGAATTTGCTAGAAGTTTCTGGCTATCAGAAACTTCTGCTATATAAGGACAGATGGCGATCAAAAAAAAAGACAGTTGGTTTAGAACCGTGGCGAAGAGATTGGAAAAGTGATAATGGGCGAAGTTGTAATTTGGTGATAAATTGAAAGTTGAGAGTGAACAAGAAAAAGTAATTAGTTTGGATTTGTGAATTAAGAAATTGAAAGGAGATAAAGTGATTTGAGAGGAAAGAGACCTTGTAAGAAAAGAATAAGGCGAAGAATAGTATAGTGTGAACTTGAATTGTTCTATAGAGTAGAAAATAAAGAAATAATTTCTCAGAATAATTGTTTTATCTACTCGAGCCGTAGCTCGCATACTACAATATATTCGCGGAGAATATCTTTCAATATTCTTTGAAAAGTGGCTGAAGCATTCTTCAGCCCGAAAGGCATCCTAACATACTTATATAGACCACCAGGAGTTACAAATGCAGTTTTCGCAATATCTTTCTCTGCAACCATAATCTGATGATAGCCTTTTGCTAGATCTACCGTGATAAAATATTGGGCTTTTCCTAATTTGTCGAGAATACTGTCAATATTTGGTGTCGGATACTTGTCATCTACTGTAAATTGATTCAACCTCCTGTAATCTATCATCGGCTAAATTTTCTACTGCATCTACTGACATGTGATCAGATTTTGGCCTAGATTGTTGTGAATTATTTCGTCTAACATTTGGGTTAGACTCATTTCTATACTGTCTACCTTCATTACTGTACTGTCTACTTTGATTATGTTGTCTAGCTAGATTATTATACTGTCTACTTTGGTTACTATTTTGACCTGAAGTATCGTTAAAATTATCACTATTATTGTAATTATTATGCCGTGGTTGCATTTGATTCCAAGTACTATGTTGTTGATAGTTAACATTTTGTGCTCGACCAGAATTATTATTTAAATTTGAATTGTTATGATAATACCGTGATTGCATTGGCTGATTGCTACTTCGGACTGTATGTGATCCAATATGATTTTTCCTTTGGAATTTAAACTTGACCTAAAATATTTTAAATTGAAGTCATCTTGGCCAATATATTTATTTATAACCGACCTAATATCTACAAGAACATATTAATCATAAATTTCGGACAGTAATGCTCCTGCAGTTAATTCTTTAATCTTTAAAATAACCACACTACTAAGGTTATTAACAACGTTTTCGGAGTTTGAACTATATACTGCACATTCAGCAATATCATCTACTATAATCTAGGAAAGTGGATTGAACTTATTTATTATATTCTGATTAGTAGACTCATCATTTTCTGGTCGTAAAATGCCAAAGTACGTAACTCGCGTGCTATAAGCGTTTGACTCAGTATGGCAAGCTGGTCAACTGCAAAAACAAAAAAATCTTCTACCAACTGATTATTACTTATTAATCAAAAGTTACTTATCCAACCGACAATTCTATGTCAAATACAGGGACGAGCACTCAAAATTATACACAATCCGAGCTGGGGTTCCTCAAGACAGTGTACTTGGACCACTACTATACAATATCTTTACCAGATCGCTACCTTTGCCGACGACACCATTCTCCTCTATTCTAACATATACTTATGTACAGCAAGCAATGATAGATCTTCAAATTGTTGTTTCAGCAGTTGTCAAAGTTACCAATGATATCCAACTGTCAAAATATTCAGTAAGGTTTGCCATTTCATCATGAATCGTTTGACACTTCCCGAACGTGTGCAAATTATTAAAAATATTATCGAAATTCGGGCTCAGTTGTAAATACGCAACTTGAATTTCATCGTGAGGTCGGTGGTCATAATGGCTTCAGTGCGCAGGCAATTCGTCGCACCGTGGAAAAGTTTGAGCGTGAGTACACTCTTTTGGACCTTAAGCCACCAAGACAGAGATCGATGCGAAGTGAAGAAAACATAGAAGACTCAGAAATGTCGATTCGGCACCGATCCGCTGAATTGGACATCGCCAAAGAGTGGGCCAGGCTTATTTTGCGGTTGGATTTGGGCCTACATCCATATAAGATTGCGCTGATGCAAGAATTGAAGCCGTAAAACCATAGACGCCGTGAGTTCGCTAATTGGGCGCTGAAAATGTTGGCCGGAGATCCTGATTTTGGCCAAACAATCATCTTCTCGGACGAGACCCATTTTTGGTCCAGCGGCTATGTTAACAAGCAAAATTGCCGTTATTGGAGTGACCACAATCCACAAGTGTTCGACCAAGTATCAATGCATCCACAAAGATTGACTGCTTGTTGCGGTTTATGGCACGGCGGCATCATCGGACCTTATTTCTTTAGAAATGATTAAGGAGACACCGTTATCGTCAATGGTCCTCGGTATAGAGCGATGTTAACCGACTTTCTGTGGCCAGAGCTCGACAACATCGATATATCCGAGCTGTGGTTCTAACAAGATGGCGCTTAGTGGTGAAAGAGAAATTTGGCGACTGGGTCATCTCAGAGCGAGCGTTCATCAATTGGCCACCGCGATCATGCGACTTGACACCCCTCGATTAATTTCTCTGTTGCTACGTTAAGTCCTTAGTCTACGCAAACAAGCCAACTACTTTGGACGAGCTCGAGGCCAACATTCGAGACGCTAGTGCCGGAATAACGCCGCACATATTGGACCGACCGCTTGAAGCACTGCCAACGATGTCGAGGGAGCCTTTTAATGATATGCTATTCCATAAATATTGGGATGAATGTAGCTTTAAAATAAAGCTAGAATCAATTTGATATCTCACACCGTTATTGTTTTATTTAAATTTCTTTTCCTATCGTTCTTATTATTATTATTTAAGGCGGTAATCAGAGCATTCTTCAATTATGCGTCTCAAGTTTTGGGTTTTTCAAGTTTCAAAGCGGCTGATAAAATAGAACGGTACTTTTTAGAAAATATATTTGACCTGCCGGATTGCACACCAATTTATATACTGTGTTTAGAAACAGGTATACCTGATATGCATTTATATGCGCTAAAGTTTCACATGGAGTAGAGCTTAAGAAACAGCCAAATTCAAACAAACCTGAAAGACGCACAAAGAAGCACGCATGCAATATATAGAAAACTTAATCATTCAAGGTAAGTAATCGAAGAGGACGAATTGAATGATTAAGTATAGAAAACTTAATCATTGAATTCGTCCTCTTCGATTACTTACTTGTCGTGGTGGGGATGCTTAGTAGGATCTATTGATCCTGGAGGGAGATTGCAGCAGGGTCACCCACGCTGTAAGGTCTCCAGAGGAAGGTCCGAAGTGAAAGAGTAATTAACCTGATTTCAGTGGCGGTGTGAGAAAATAGTAAACCATATTCTGAGGGTTAAATCAGTAGTTAACGAGCTCCTTCAGGTGCCGTGGCAAGGGCCTGTCGTAAGTAGCTTTATCGCAACAGAACCGGCTATGTTGCGATGGACATTTCCCATTCCGGCTTACTCGTGGGAACATGAACAAGACTAATTTAACTAAAACAAATATAAAAAGTAGTAATGATGGGACCGGTCCTCCTTTAAAACCGGGCGGTAGCACGGTAAACTGTTTACCGATGAAACTCCAAGGATATTGGATAGCAAAAGGATTGTGGATTCACATGGTCCATCTGCTGCCAAAAGCCACACGGAGCCTAGTAAAGGTATTTTACAGCCCAATGAAGACTCTTCCGGATCAGGTTGTAGTTCCGGCACACGAAAATTTGCTCCCTCAAAACAGACGTATAAGGATCGTCTCTCAGCTGGCCATATTCTCCAGAAATTGGGCAAAATTCCGAACAAAATGAATAATAGGGTGAAAATCCTAGTTGACTTGGCTAAAAGATCGTCAGTACTCAACCTGGTAAGACTAACAGAGACTTCACGTCTAAAAGACGGGGATCGTTGGAATAATCCGTGTCCGATTCAAAAAGACCTAAGGTGCACAACCCCAGCACCTCTTCCAGGCTGTCCGACGTCACATCCAAGTCGTACAGCGAAGTCCTCAAAGACAGGTTTATACTGGCAGTAATCGATAAGAACGACATCGATGGTACAATCACTCCAGTTAAATGGAGGATGATCCCAGCCAAACTGGCGACTTGCTTCTTAGACATCATGAAAGAGAATCCCGGCTCACCTTCCAGCTGTCGTGACGGCGGTTGGTATCAAAGCCATGTCAAGCTGATCGCTTGTGCTGATAACAGATCTTGTGATGTCTATAAGCTAGCGATTGCTGAACTAGAGGAGGTTTCGCGTTGTGCGAAGCTTAAGGTTGTAGCTAGGGAGGATATCCCATGCAGACCAAGAACACGAACCCTCTAATACGGAGGATATTATCCGGATCCTCCAAATCAGCAATCCGTTGCTTCCTACTCACAACTGGAAAGTCGATAAGCCGGAGGAGCAGAGAGGCCTTTACAGATGCGCGCTTATTGTGATCAATAAACAATCTCTTGCTCCTTTGAGGAAGACCGAAGGCGTGATTAGCTATGGGTTCAATGCTATTACCCTGAAAGTATACAGAAAGGACGAGGTGGATGTTGAAAGACTTCCCCCCCATCCCTCAGACCCTACTATAGGTATCAAAAACCCTGAGACATCAATCTCCTTCCCTTCCTTGGAGGATGATGACTCTCAGTCTACCATACAACCATCTTTAGTCGATGACCGTTCACTATCAGACATGGAGATGGGTGACATTGGAGGCAAAGCACCTTTGAGTGAGGATGAACTTCTTAGCTTGTCTTCAGACTCGGAGGGCTTGAATATTACTGTGGTGGAGATTTCTCTGCCTGATTGTAGCAATAATGCTGCAGTTAGTTCAGAGTAACCTCCAGCACTCCAAAACGGCTTCGGCCGGCCATCTTCTCCGTCTCTCAAAGGATAGGGAAAATATTGTCTAGATCCAAAAACCTTGGGTAGTTAACAACCTGGTTTGTGGACTCAGAACTCCCGGATACTATTCCCTATATGTCAAGGATAAAGGTAAACCTAGATCACGCATATTGGTAAAAAATAGCATTAAGGTAATTTTACTTCATAATTACAGTGATCGGGATATAACCGTAGCGTTGCTATAAACAAGCAAGCGCTCCTATTATCTACCAACGGCTTATCTCGCCCACGATATCATAGACCTTCCTAGACTCAATATGGTAAGACTGGCTGAAAGAATTAAAGTTGGAATCATAGTCGGCTGTGATGCTAATGCTCACCACTCCGCTTGGGGTAGCTCTGACATCAACGAAAGCTTTTTGACTATATTCTAAAAACTAACCTCATTTTGTGTAACATCGGCAACGAACCTACATTTAGAACTATAAGCCGACAGGAGGTTCTAGATATAACCCTTGTCTCCGGCAACATTAATCAAATAATCAAGAACTGGAAGATATATGGTAAACACTCTTTTCTGACCACCGATATCTTTAATTTAGTCTTGACGACGATCCTCCAGGCCCATTGTTAACCAATGGGTCTGGAGGATCATCTGGAGAAATATCCGTAAAACTAACTGGCTCGAATTTTGGGAAACTTTAAAGAAATTGGTTAATTTGGTCACTATAAACTTCCCGAGCAATCCTCAAGAGCTTGATTGTGCGGTTAAGGACCAGACATTGGCCCCTCATCTGAAGACGAATTGTTGGCCTCCAGTCAGGAGTCGACAGTCTTCCCCTCAGCCGCAGCCAGTACTAGCAGTACTCCCTCTGGTGCACAGGGGGCGGCTCACAAGTTAACGACAGAACGCACTGTCAAAACGGCAACCAAGTCCACTAAGGTTAGTGGCAACTGTTTGCCTAACAAGAAAAAATCGTCGGGAGCCCTCATGAAAGGCAAGTACAATATGGCTCGTTTCATTCTCGGCAAGTTTGCCAAAAATGAAGCGGCCGGCTGCGTTCATGAGAAAGATGCACCGGACAAAGCTAAGTACTAAGCTGTGGTCGATGAGTACATCGCCCACCTTCAAAAACAGCAACTGAAGAAGAAGGTACCCACTAACAAGCGCAACAGTTCTCTAGATGAGACCAAT
Organism: Pocota personata; assembly: GCA_963082735.1. Taxonomy (NCBI): domain Eukaryota; kingdom Metazoa; phylum Arthropoda; class Insecta; order Diptera; family Syrphidae; genus Pocota; species Pocota personata. Next base: position 158,455,822 of record OY720429.1, read on the forward strand.
CGCGCGGCAAAAAAAAGACCAAGTTTGCCAGGACCCCCTCTTCTTCTTTTTAACAGCAAAGCACGCATGCTGCGAGTGCGAACCAGATGACGCGATACTTCTCCGAGCTGGCAAGGGACCATCTGCAGGTCGCTCTGGTGGACGAGCGCTCCTCCGACAGCAAGACGATAGGTGAAGCTTGGGTCAGCATAGAGGCTAGATTGTCCAATGTGGTCATGGACTACCTTTTGGCAAACCCAGGGGGACCTCTGCAATGTTTCGACTCCGCCGAGTTGGTCAGGGGATATCGGACCAGGACCAGTTCTCTAAGGATTTCCTTGGAGAGTGCATCACTAAGGTTAGTGATGCCTGGGAGGGCTTGAAGCTCAAGCTTATCCCTTCCAAGGAAATCCCCAGGAGACCTAGGGCCCGCTTCTGGTTGCCCAATATGAACGTTGACGGAGGAAGGCTTCTCCAATGCCTAAAACTACACAACCCGGTGGTTCCGATGGATGACTGGGCAGTCATCAAGGCAGAGGAACCTCAGAAAAACAGCTCCTCTTTCCTGCTTCTGATTAACGAAGCGTGCCTGGTGGCACTCGAAGAAGCCTACCATAAACTGCATTTTGGCATAAGGCATGCCAAAATCAAGATTTTCCGCCCCTCTGGTCCTGACGATGAGACAGGCGAAATTGATGGCACCGACAAGTTGTCGGAGGACATGGTTGTCGACGCCATTACCAACTCCACCATTCCGAATGTTGAAGATCGCACAGATTAATCTGCGCCACTCGAATAGTGCGTCAGATAATCTGCGTGTTTTCCTAGGCGAGGAAGACATCGACATTTGCCTTATTCAGGAGCCCTGGGTGAAAGGTTCAGTCGTTAAAGGGCTGAAGGACAACCGGTACAACATCTTCTACAATACCATTAACCAGGTTAGTAATAAACCTAGGACGTGCATCCTAGCTAAAATACATATAAATGTATTTCTATGTCCCAATTTTAGCTCTGCCGATTTAACTGCAGTTAAATTGGAGGTTGCAACTGACACTCTTTTTATTTCCTCAGCTTATATGGATCGAGACAGTCCATCACCGCCTTGGGTACGGCTTTTAAGGTTTCGTGCCCTATTAAATTCAGTAAGAAAAAATTTCCCTCATGGTGGAACGAAGGTCTTTCTAATCTTAGGAAGATTACCAGAGAAATCTTCAATATCTGCTATCGACACAAGCTTTGGCAACAATATAAGGATTGCCTAAAAGAATAAAAGAAATCCATTAAAAGGGCCACGTCTCTGGCTTGGATGGACTATTGTCAGTCCCTTGAAACCATTAAGGACTCTGCCAGACTGAGTAAGATCCAATCCAAGGAACACTCCAGTCCGTCCTTTATCAAAAGGCCGAAAGGAACTTGGACAGATTCCTCTAGCGAGTCTCTGGAGCTTTTAATGCAAACTCACTTTCCAAACAATTTACTCTTGCCACCTTTTTAGATGTTGAAGATGCTTTCAATAACCTTAGTAAAATAAATAAATAAATATTTGGCGCAACAGCTCTTTAAGTGCCAGGGCCTAATTTCTCTCAAGCACTCGTGTTGTGTGCGTTATATTTTTCACACGAAAGGAAGGGACCTACAATTTAGTGCCGTATCCGAACGGCAATTTGTTTTGAGAAGCTTTCTCGTGACAATAATACTCTCGGATGTTTGTCAGACGTTCGCGAGAGGTGGGATCGTGAAAAAACTTTTTGATGTTTTCTGGGATTTGAACTTGGAACCTCTTGCGTAGTGATCCGACACACTAATCACTACGCCACGACGCCCACCAATAACGTTAATACTGAATCGATTCAGGAAGCTCTGTCCCGACTGGGTGTAGGGGAGTTTATTAGCAAGTGGATAGTGACTATGCTAAAAACCAGAATCATTCAATCGACACTCGGTAATAGTGTTTCCACCATATCCGTTGTAAGAGGAACTCCTCAGGGTGGGGTTATCGCTCCTCTTCTTTTGCTTATGGTAATCAACAAAATTCTGTGTAGGCTTGACCGAGATGGAATCAAGGTTGTCGCGTATTCGGATGATGTGGTAGTGTTGGTATCGGGGATGTTTCCTATGGAAGGAGCCTTAGATAAGATTAGCACATGGGCCACTGGATGTGGACTTAGCGGCAATCCGAGCAAAACTGAACAGATGCTCTTTACCACAAAAACCAAAATACCGGCTTTCACGCCTCCACGGCTTAATAACCAATTACTCTCGTTATCAACTAGTGCTAAGTACCTAGGTGTGGTACTCGACCCTAAATTAAGCTGGAAGCTTAACATTGAACAGCGAGTAAAGAAAGCCTGTGTGGCTTTAGCAAAACATTCGGTAAGAAATCGGGACTCCGTCCAAAGATGGTCATTTGGATGTATACTGCGGTGGTGCGCCCTATACTTGCCTATGGATCGCTAGTTTGGTGGCCGGCGGTTAATAAAGCATACATTACCAAACTCATCAACAAAGTACAAAGGACTGCGGCTCTAGGTGCTACAGGGGCGATGAGAACATGCCTTGAACGTAATCCTTCGCCTTATACCACTCGACCTTCATATAAAGTACACATCAGCATGTAGTGCGGTTAGATTAAGAGAAACAGCTAGCTGGTGCGATAGTCTCTATGGCCACAAGAGCATCCTTAATCTGCTACTTCGGGAGTTGGCGGCAAATCCGGCCGTCTACATAACTCCCAATGTGAACTTTCGCAATGATGTCACTGTGAGATTCCCTTCCAGGGCAGAATGGAAATGTGGCACGGTGACTAACGAGTTCAAAACAACCATTTTCACTGACGGAGAGGAGCTTGCCGCACTCGGTCATCGGTCGAGGATCAGCCTCATCTGGATGCCTGGTCATAGTTACATTGACGGAAACGAAAGGGCTGATGAATTGGCGAGGCAGGGATCTGCCCTTGACTGCTTCCGTGCGGAGGCTGTAAACATTCCGTTAGGGGCCCTTAAGGGTAGAATCTTTGCTCATTTCCTTGCAGATGCTGGTAATAGATGGCGAGGGTTGCAGAACTGTGTCATATCCAGGCAGATGTGGCCTAAGTATAACTGGCGCAGAACACAAGAGCTATTAAACAGAAACCGGGCAGATATTGCTAGAGTTCTGGCAATTAGTACTGGCCATTGGCCCATAGGGGTCCACGCAGCCAGACTGGGCATTACTTTTAATGCACATTGTCGTAGCTGCATTATGGCCAACGAGCCTGAAACAATCCTTCACTTCCTTTGTAAGTGTCCGGCCCTTAGTAGGGTCAGACACCGTATACTTGGCAGACACCTTTTTGATAATATTAGTGAGCTAGCGGAGACAAGCATCGGGGACATCATCAGTTTCCTCAATGCCACGGGGTGGTTTTAAATAATCTTTTCTCTCCTTTTCCACAAGTCCAACGTCAGTTTCTACAACAATTTAGGTCACTTGAGTTGTGGTATTAAAACGGCGCCTCTGCGCTAATTATGTTTCAGCATAGCATGCTGTCAACCACACCTACCTACCTACCTACCTACATGGTAGGTCCTTACCTTGGCCCTCAATAAAGCGTTGTCTTCCTCTTGTTCTTTGCTTAGGGTTTGGGGCAAGAAAAAACCACACTTGTAAATCTCGGATCTAGGACCACTTAGAAATACTTGCAGGAAACTTTTCAACAAAAGCTAAAGCACAAGAAATGCATCTGACTGGGACTCGTACAAAGAATCCCTATAAACATATAAAAAAAAGAATTGAGGAAAGCCAAACGTAATTCTTGGAAACACTTTTGTGGCAAAATAGAAGAATCTTCTGAGGAGTCTGAGCTGGGAAAAATCCTCTCGACAAATCCTGTTTATTAAAAACAGATGAGTCTTGGATAACTTTTAGTGTAGATATGTTAAATTTACTAAATGATACACACTTCACAAGTAATTGCCTGACTGTCAACAATATTGACCCTATCAAATACTCAAAAAACCAACCTCTCAAGTCTGATTGCGCAGGATAACCTCTTTGGGCGCTACATAGCTTCAAACCATACAAATCTGCCTGACCAGATGGCATAACACCTGCTGAACTACAAATGTCATCCGACATTATCCTGCCAGTTCTAAAAAATATTTTTCAGAGCTGTCTGAATCTGGTCCATACTCGTATTCCACATATATGGAGAGAAGTCAATGTGGTATTCACACGCCAGTTTAAAAGGCCTCAGACCTATTAGTCATCATCTTTCCTTCTAAAAATACTAGAACGACTGATTGATACAAATTTACATCAATACTGTATTGATACACAACTATTGTCCACGGCTCAACATACATACTGTAAGGGCAAATCAGTTGAAATAGGATTGCATTCGTTAGTCAATAAGATCGAATACTCCATGTATCACAAGGAGTACATTATGCTAGCGTTTCTAGATATTGAAGGCGCTTTTAACAACGTCTACTCATCTGCGATAATTAGAGCACTGTCAAATCTGAAGATAGATAGCTCACTGGGCGAGCTGATTAATTTACTGCTTAATAGTCGGAATATCAACTCAAAGCCGGGTGGGATATCTGTTAGAAGATATGTCAGCAGAGGTACCCTCAAGGGGGCGTCCTATCTCCATTTCTTTGGAATCTGGTGGCTAATGAACTACTGAGGGTTGTGAAGTTATCGCCTATGCGGGCGATGTTCCTATGACAGTCTCTGGTAAACACATCACTACCTTAAAAGAGCATCTACAAAACGCTTTGAATAAGCTACCTAGATGGACAGCTCGGAGTGGTCTAGGAGTGAATCCCCACAAAACCGAACCAGTCCTCTTCTCAAGGAAATATAAAATCCCACCTATTGAACAAGCTTAACTTTCTCCAACGAAGCAAAATATCTGGGTCTTATTTTGGATAAGAAACTAAGCTGGAAACCTAATATACGTGAAGGAGTTAAGAAAGTCACTCTCGCAATCTTCTCTTGCAAAAAAGCCATTGGGAACAAATGGGGCTTACAACCCAGATTAACTCACTGGCTCTCAGTAATTAGACCGATCCTTATGTACGGGGTAGTTGTCTGGTGGATTGCCTTGGATAAGGCGATAAACCAGAAGTTATTAACCAAAGTCCAACGTTCAGCTTGTCTGTTCATTAGCGGAGCACTGCGGATGACACCTTCCGCAGCAATGGACATTCTTTTTCATTTAACACCCCTCGACATTAATGGCAGGCGAATGGCGGCTAACTCAGCTATTCGTCTTAAAGTTACTTCACAGTGGTCCAAAAAATTATATGGCTACGCCTCAAACTTAAACAAGTTTAATATCTTCCCTGAAGACATTGACTACACCATACCCAAGTTAAATTTTGACAAAAACTTCCAGTTAACATCCCTTGAAGAGCATTCTGGGACGAAGGTGGTTTTACAGAAGATAAGTTGGTACATTTCTATACTGACGGTTCCAAAACTAACGCCAGGGTGGGTGGTGGTGTCTTCTCTCATAGACTTAATTTAAACCTCTCTTTTCGTCTCCCAAAATAGTGTCGCGTGTTCCAGGCGGAGATAATGGCAATAAGGGAAGTCTTGTCTTGGCTAATGTAAAACGTAATATCGTCCGTTGATATCCTCATCTTTTCAGACAGCCAAGCTCAATCAAATATCAAATTCTTGGAATCATAATCAATAAATTCTTCAACAGCTTTAGACTGCAGATCGTCTCTTATAGATACTTGTACCCCTAGTCTACAAAGGCTGACGAACTTGCCAGACTTGGAACAACAACACCCATCCTTCCAGACAAAAGTTCACTGGGTATGCCTATCGCTACATGCAAACTTAAATTAAAGCTGGATGCTATCGAAAAGACTAATTCTAGGTCGACTAGGGGCTCAAGTTTCCTAGCGACAAAACAGATTTGGCCTAAGCTGGTTCTGAAACGCTTCAAATTTAACTAATTACATTAAAAAAGCATAACAAAATATCACAAACAAAACAATATTTAAAAATTTTCTAAAAATAAGGATTTGTAAATAAATGCATTTTCATAATTTTTTATATTTGGTGGTAGCATGTTGTATGGTAGCATGTGTATAGCTAAGCCTTTGTACTTGGCTCTGTTTCGCCTCTAGCAGTACGAAGACGATCCAATCTGAAGTCCTGGTTGTTTCTTAGGTTGTATGGTTGTACCTCGCCGACGAACCGTATGTTCTCCGTTATACTGAGATGTCATAACTAGACACTGTCTAATAGGAAAGCATACAAACGATTTCTGCAGAAGCTGCATGGACGAGGAGGAGCAAGAGACTATTCTTCACCTTCTTTGCACCTGCCCAGTTCTCTCCCAAAGAAGGAAACTCCACTTAGGAACCTTCTGTTTCAACTATCCAAATGATCTGAATAATATTGTAACATAATGTAGCATAATAACTACGCCCTCGAACAGGCAAAAAATTCCGAAGTGTCTTTTCATTTGAGGTTCGTGTCTGCAATTAGTCTCCACAGTTCGGATAATATCACGGATAAGAGAGAGCAAGAGAGAATTATAACTGCACGAAATGATTGTCATCTTGGAATTATTACATCAGAATTTGTTTGTTCCAGTGGTCGAAGAATTTGCTAGAAGTTTCTGGCTATCAGAAACTTCTGCTATATAAGGACAGATGGCGATCCAGACCACGCAGTAGTTTCAAAACCGTGGCGAAGAGATTAGAAAAGTGATAATGAGCGAAGTTGTAATTTTGTGATAAATTGAAAGTTGAGAGTTAACAAGAAGAAGTAATTAGTTAGGATTTGTGAATTAAGTAATTGAAAGGAGGTAAAGTGATTTGAGAGGACAGAGACCTTGTAAGAAAAGAATTGCGAAGAATAGTATAGTGTGAACCTGAATTGTTCTATAGACTAGAAAATAAAGAAATAATTTCACAGAATATTGTTTTATCTACTCGAGCCGTAGCTCGCATATTACAATATTGATGTTAGGGACCTTCTACGCTTCATCTGAAGCTCCAAATGGTTCAACGAGTAGGCTAGAGGCCAAGTCCTAAACCCATGTGGTATCGTAGGAAGATATTATTCATTTCATAGGAATATGTCCAATTTTGAAATGGCTTCGGTTAAAATGTATTGAATGCCGATACTGTGGGAAGTTGAAATCATCAGCCTACTCAACGGAGAAACTGGGAACTGTTAGGGAGTCATACACAAATATATTAAGGAGGCTTTCCTCTACCGGAAAAGTCTAATAGATGAGTATAACTCATAAATTTATGAATATTAGTTTACCACACTATCTCTAAAACAGACGACATTTGTCAGGTTTAATTGTTTTGTATTTTTTTTTTTTTTTTTGAGAATAAACGAAACAATTTACAACTACTACTGCTATATGTACAAAATAAATAATACTTAACTATGTTACATGTATTCATAAATTATTTCTAAAATATTTTACAAAAATGAAAATTTTAAAAATTCATTTCCAAATAGGATTGGAGACTGGCAATTCCACAAACACGGGCGGTTCAGTAAAGGCTCGAAGAATCAATGATAGGGTCAATGGGTAGAGGAGTGGAATATTTTGTAAAGGACCGCACAACTTCACGAATTAACAAAATATTAATACATTGTGTTATTACATCAACCTCTTATTTATATTACATCAAAAGTTACAAGCTAATCATTATTGCTACATATTGACATTTATTACAAGTTACTAACTATGCAATATTTAATAGGACACTCAAGAGCATTTGTAGAATTTAAGAAAGAAAGGGTTTCAAACAGCATTCTGCTGAGCGGCAAACTACAATGTATGATTACTTTAAGAAGTTATAAATAGTCCTAAGTAAACTTATGAATTCCTACATAGTTTTGGTTTTGTATTTGTTTTCTTTTATTTTCTATGTTATTTAAAAAAAAACCTAATTTATGTTTTTCTTTTGTTAATTTATTTTTTTTTCTGTTAATTCCTCATTTTGGTCAAACAAAATATGACGACTAGATTCGACTGTATTGCAATAATGTTTAAATCGTAACAATAAATCAAATGGTCTGTTTGTAGTTGCATATAAACAGATAGATTTGAAAAATCTCTTAAATGGGTCTCGTACCCGGGTGTTTAACCCTAACTAATTATCCAATCAACATTTGGGAGCATTTATGAATTTTTAAATTTTAAACTTATAGAAGGCGAAGAAATGCACTTACGAGATCTTTAGAATCGCTAAAGGCGCTTTAGTTATTGTTTTACAAAGTTTTCTAGTTCTCGTGTGAAATTACTAGAAATAGAGTTAGGTCTGCACCTACACATAGATTATACCCTTACCTCAAAATACATCAGCTACATCCTTGGCTACACTTCTGTGTATACCATCCCTTCTTCCGACTTTGGCATGATATTGCCCACCCAAGTTGAAGTTTCTGAAGCCTTTGCAATTCATCCTCCACAATTAGTCATATCAGTCCAGAATTCTGCATTATTTCCTTTTTCTAGTTCTATATATACATACTTTAATATCTGCCAAAAGGTCCTCCAAGTCATGAACCTCTAAACTATTGAAAAATGTATAAGGTTCATGCATTTGCATTTCTACTGTTTCTTCTAAATTGGAATTTGAAATATATTGGGCTAGTAAATAGATTGCTTTTGCGCGACCGTCTTGAATACGAATCGGGGGCCACGTTCCATTATTGCCTATACGCAAAAAAATTAAAAAATTAAATTGTATATGCAAAATGACCTCCTAAACTCGAAAACGAAATTTGTTTTGGGAGGAAACTATTACTAACAAAGTTATTAATAACTGAAGTTCCCAAAAGACGTCTAAACGGAACGCATTTTCGAGGTAGGAGTATTCACAGATACGAGTAAATAACAATTTCTCTTTAATTTCCACTTTCTAACATCATATACTGTTTTTTAAAACTGTAAAATATAATAAATAACTAGTAGAAATAAACAAATAAAGGTAATAAAAAACAGAAGCCATAATTTTCAAAAATGACAGGTAAATTCGTAACTGCCTAGAAATAAGCAATACCAATGACAAAAGTTGGTGGCATGGAATTAAGTCCACAACTCAGTACTTGTAATTTTATAATTCTCCGTTTTTACAAGCAAATCCCATACACAGTGAAATATGTATGGGGGCATGTTGGCCCCCGGTAACCCTCCTGCTTGGAGTCACTGTAGGATTTGGAGTAGGTGCGAGGTTGGGTATATCCAAAGTTTATATTTGTTCTTTGTTTCACCGCCAAAGTATCTTAACAAAAACATTAACATATACCTACACGTATATTAAGTTCATAATTCTTTATTAAAGTCTCCATAGACATATTTTATAGAATGTAACAATTGTTCAAATTCATCCAGACGTTTTTTTTTAATTTTTCTTAACCACAGATATTCGACAATTCAGTCAGCAAAATTATTTGCATAATTGTCGCCATAAACTTCCCTATTCACAACGCGCCATTGAGACTCAATCTTGCTATTTATCTGTTAATAATATCTCAAAAATGCGTTCCGTTTACTAACTTTGTTAGTAATAGTTTCCTCACATTTTCGTGTTTAGGAGGCCATTTCACATATAAAAACTTGTTTTTAAGTTTTTTCTGAATAGGCCATAATGGAAAGTACTGCCTACGTTTGACCTTACTTTTACAACACCGGTGATCTCCAGTCGTATCAACCCACGGATTCGCATGTACCCTTGCGGGACAGTTTTAAGATGGTATATGTGTAGCTAGGCTCACCTGGATATTTTAAAAAATTGCCTAGATGGTTTTCCCCCTAGTCGCTTTCTACGACAAGCGCTATGTATTTGGGGGGGCGCTGCAGTGATATTCTTAACCCGTCCCTGCACGGGGAACTTGAATAAGGCGGCAACTATCTTCAAAATAGCCGCCCAGAGAAGAAGAAATGCTCAGGAAATTCGTTCCCCCTGAGCCAGCTTCTTGTGGAAGACGACAAAATTCTCCACAGATGGCGACAGTATTGCGAAAGACTTCTGAACGAACAGTTTCCTCGGGTATACTTTCCAAGAACCGCTCCTAACAATGACGAAATATCCGACATTATTGTCGAAGAAGTTAGGAATGTGGTCAAATACTCAAAAAAAAGAAAAGCTGAGATACCCTCTGAGTTCTGGAAAAAGATGGGAGACATCGGGTCCAGATGGCTCATGATTCTTATCTCCAAACTTATGAGCGGTGATCCAATACCTGAACAGTGGAGGGAAAGTTATCTTCTTCTTTTGCACAAAGGGAAGGGCGATGCGCGAAACTGCGATAACTACCGTTCTGACAAGCTGATGTCACACGAGCAGGTATTAGATGGCCGACTGCGGAAAATAATACGCTATCTGATGATCAGTTCGGGTTTATCTAGCAGCAGCATTTGATTGGCCTCAGTGACGAAGTGATCCGAAACCGGGAAGTCTGCCGATACTTCCTGAGGTCAAACCGGCAAACTGGCTCTGATCCTTCTACTCCGGATCACAACTTCGCCGCAAGAAGAAGAAGAAGAAGAAGAAATTTTTCTTTTGATTTCATTTCTTTGAAACGTTTTCGTTCTATAATAAATGACGCTTATAATGAACACGCTTATAAGAAAAGCACATTTATAAGAAACCTGAACAAAAGCACCGTGTACGAGCACATTTACACCAATGTAAAAAAAGCTTACCTTATAAGAAACACGCTTATAAGAAAAACACTGATATAATCAATTTTTTTACAACACCGATTCTCAGTTTTCCTCTGAAATATGATGTGTATAAGAAACTTTTGTATGACACAAAAAAAGTCCCATCTAAATGTTCCTTAAATGTGAACGAACTTGGGAAATAAATGCATTTCTGAACTCTCAAAGAATTGGGAAAAAAATGTCACGAAATAATATTCCAATTAAAACGAAACTTATAATATTGGAAAAATTAGCATCGGGAAAAAGCAGAAAAGAAATATGTGCCAAATTTAAAATCGCTATTATTTGAAAAGGCTGAACAATTTGCAATTCAACTTGGAGTTCCAGACTTCAACGCCAATAGTGGCTGGCTCCAACATTGGAAAAATCGTTCCAATATAGCATTTAGAAAGCTTCACGGAGAAAGTGGTTCCTAGGCCGCTGGTAATTTTTCAGAATTAGTAGTGCCTGCGATTTTCGATAAATAGTGATCTTAAAAAGGAAATCTCTTCTTTAAAAGAACTGATTAAAAAATCGTCCCCATCAAAATAAGATACCCAACAACGTAATAATGATCGGAATAATCAAAGTGATCAAGAAAACTTTCCCAATGAAAATGAAATTCATAATAACAATATTAATTTGAATCCTAATTTTTTGTCAGTGCCGGTAATTTCTCGTGAAAACTCTTCAACTTCTCTTGAAAGTTTTCCCTCTTCTAGTGAGAAACCTAGCGAAATGTCAGTGAACAGAAAAAAAGTTTTAAAAGAGAATAAAAATACAATCAAAAAATCTCTCCCTAAAACCCAAAATAAAAAACAAAATACAAAAAAAATTGTTGGCTCTGACAACTTATGCGCTCTAAATGTGTTGCCCTCTATCCAGTGGATTCACATATCAAAATTCCGCATTGATACAAATCCAGATGATATAATAAAGCATATATCCGCAAAGACGGGTATTCCAAGCAATTGTATGAAGTGCTACATGTCAATAAAACAAAATACTGACTTATCCTCTTTAAGTCACATAAATTTTAAATTAAGCATCCCATCCGACAAACTGGCTAGTGTAATGGATCCATCTGTGTGGCCATACTTCGTACAAATTAAACAATTTCTACATCATTCAAAAAACGAAGATGCAATTCTTCATCATCAACAAGAATAAATACAAATTCTTTTTCTAATGCGCCTTCTGTGTCATTCTCTCCTGCTAATCAGTTTCATTTATTTTACCAAAACACTGGAGGTCTTCGAACCAAAATGGAAAAAGTGCTTCTCTTTTTATCTTCTGCCCAGTATGACATCATTGCTCTCACAGAGACTTGGCTTTCTGAGAATCATAACAGAGCGGAGATGTTCAACAATGTACAGCATGCTGTTTTCCGTAAAGATCGTTGTTATGAAATGCTTGACTGCGAGAGGGGAGGCGGAGTGATGGTCGCAGTGCGTGCATCGTTGCGGTGCACTCAACTTGACTTACCTTCATCAGCAGCTGCCCTGGATATTGATCAGTTAATTCTTAAAACTAATTTTGATTCGATAAATGAAGTATATGTATGTTATAATGAGTTAGAGAAGTCCTTATGAATTGTATAAAGCTTATGTTGATAATTGTTGTTTTGTTTTAAAGATAATATTATTGGGTGATTTATTATTATTATTATTAAACTTTATTAACAAATAATAAATTATGTGCTAATAGTACAGATTAACAGCGCTGGCTACCAGGGCCTACGGCTATACATTTACAAATAATTTATAATTTATAATATATTGATTAATTCTAATAAAGAAACTAGGGCATAAACTATCTTGATATTGTGTATGGAAGGAAGAGAAAGGAGTTGGGATAGTTGGGAGTTGGGAAATAGACTACTTAATTTAGCTTGAACGGTGGTACAATCATAAATGAGGTGTTGTATGGTAAATGTTTTGGCGGAGTTGCAGAGGTGGCATTGTGGGCGGTTGTCTTTGGTGAAAAGACGTCCATGGGTTAGCAGAGTGTGGCCCAACCTAAGCCGATTAAAAACTTTTCGCATATTATTTGATATGTTTTGGGGGTAAAATGCTGCTGTCCCATCCGGGTTTAAAGATTTATAGTAGTGGGTGTATGCAGACCACTCCTCTTTTTGTTTTACTTGTGCATAGGCTTGGATGTGTCTTTTTGTACCTCTTTTGTTAAAAACAAAGTGAGTGAGTAAAGGTTCATTCTTAGCTGCTGCGTCTGCGTCTTCGTTCCCTTTATACCATATAAGTTTTATGTTTCCTTGGTACTTGATTAGTTTGTCCCGAATGGTTACAATAATCGGTGTTTTATTTTTGGTGTTAGTAATCTCTGTCAGGGTAGAGAGACTGTCTGTGCAAATTACTATTTTATGTTTGCTTGGAGCTGCAAGCGCCTGTGCAATAGCTGTGGCTTCCGCAGAAAAGACAGATGCAAAGTCGGGTAGTAGGCCTTTGGATAGGGTATTACTATTCTCGTCCACGACCGCAAATGACACTCCGAAAGCTGTCTTCGATCCGTCCGTGAATATAAACCTCCAATTGTTGGGTTTGTATGTTTCCAAAAACTTTAGGAATATCTGCTTGTAGACAACATCCGAAGTTGAGCTTTTGTTAAACATTTTAAGTGTGAGGTTTATAATTCCAGTATAGGGTGGCGAAGATTTCGGGTTGCTAGGATGGTTCGGTAGTGGTATTCCAATAATTTTTCCTAGCGCCACCGATTTTTGGATGGTTGACAGTAGTTTGGGTGACCGAAGTATTGTGTGGAAGTTTGTGGCGGCCTTAAAGATCGTAAGATTTTGCGTTGCGGTAATATTCAATATTGCCATTGCAGTGAGGACTTCAACTCTGTGATGGATTCCAGGTAGGTCAGATTAAGCAATCATGTTTTTGATTGGTGTTGATCTAAGAGCTTTTAGACTGGATCTTATTGCAGCATGGTAGAGTGGTTGAATTAGGCTGAGGGATGATCTGGAACACTTTCCATAGATGCTAAGTCCGTAGTCTATTTTAGGTAGGATGATTGAACGGTTTATTGTTACTAAACTATTGACATGACAGAAACTATTCTTAGAGCTTAAATATTTGATAATATTGACCCTGGTAGATATTTTTTATTTTAAATTGGCACAATGATCCCTAAAAGTAAATTGTTTATCAAAGGTAATATCAAGAATAGATAAATTGTCAACGTTTTCTATACTACTATTATGTACATTAACAACAATATTCTTTGTGCAACTAGTTTTTCTACATATATGTAATATTTTGCATTTTTCGAACGAAATTTTCGCACCTGAAGATTTGCCCCAGGTATTTATGTCCGCTATAAGCGAGGAAAAAATTCTGTTTACTGAGTTAATGTCTTTACATTTGGAGAATGTAATAAGATCATCCGCTTAGAGAGAATGGCTTAAGCTTTTGTGGTTTAAGAGAATTTTGCTTACGTCGTTAAATGCAATGACAAAGAGTACCACGGAAAGAGGGGACCCTTATGGGACACCATTATGCAAGGGGTAGATGGAGGAATAGCACCCACTATATCTTACCCGAAATTTTCTAAAGGTCATAAAGGCATTTATAAAGTTGAACATTTTTGGGCCGATATTCCATTCAACTAATTTATTAAGTATAATATGTGCTCCAATTCTGTCAAAAGCCTTTTCAAAGTCGATGGACAAGAGGGAAACGTGATTTTTGCTTGACAGAGCTGTGGATATATAGTGGTCAATGTATAATAATGCATCTAGCGTTGACCGACCTGCCCGGAAAAAAATCCGACCAGAGTTTTTTAGAGTATGATTGAGGGTTAATATTTGCCGTAAATTTTTCAAAGCACTCTTTTTTTGCAGCTTTCGCAGTCTTACGAAAAATAGCGTTTGCTTTACGATAGGCTATCAGGGTGCTGTCGTCAGGGTGTTTTTTGAATTGTTTCCAACATTTTTGCTTGGTCGCACGCAGAATATGCAGATTTTTATTCCACCAAGGAACTAATCTTTGCCTTGGCGAACTCCCTGTTTTAGGGATGGCAAAGTTGGCTCCAAAATGAATGGCTCGTTGAATTGTTGCAGCTTCCTTGTTGACATTGTTGGAAGATGTTCTTTCCGCTAAAAAGCCACTTACGTGAGTTTGGAAGAAGTTCCAGTCTGCTCTATCCGTTATATATTTGGGTGGTAGTTTTATATTTATGCTAGAGGTACCAAGGGTAATTGAGGTAAAGATTGGAAAATGGTCACTCCCATGCAGGTCGGGGAGAACTGACCATGTTGTTTTAGGCACGAATTGAGGGGATAAGAGAGTTAGATCAATATGGGTCAAGGTTTTATGAGTCGAAAAGTGTGTTGGCTGGCCGTTATTCAAAATAATTAGGTTGGAGGTTAGTAAAAAATCCTCTATAATTTTCCCTCTTCTATTAATAGAATGAAATCCCCCGTAAGGAGAATGGGGGCATCAAAGGAAATCACCATATTATGCAAGTCGTCGGAGGTAAAACTTTGCTCAGGATGTATGTAGATGGATACAATTATAAGTTTTATATTCACTGTGATTTCCACAGCAACAAATGAAAACGGGAAAGAGCCATTAACTTGGCGCAATTTGTGTGGTATTGATTTGTGCACCAGCAAGCCGGTACCTTGTTTCGCCCCGTCATTGGTGTCAATATTGTGAAAATATGTGTAGTACCTCTTGACGGGGAGGGAGGTGGTGGTGTGTGGCAGATGGGTTTCTTGAAGGGAAATTATTAGGGGGAATTTTTCATACATTAGGGTTTGGAGTTCATGCAAATTATTAAAGTATCCTTTAAGGTTCCACTGAAGAACTGAAAGAACTATTTTATTAGAAGTTTTGGACTTTTGTACAATATTATCGGGCATATATTGTGAAAAGCCGTGGTTAGGTGAATTGGTGGCGGGACTGTTCCGATCCCGCCAACCAGTCGCTGGGTCGTACCGACTAGTGCAAGGGCCTGTATGGGCCAGCGACGGCTGGAGAACCTTGGGAAGTTGTTTATCGAGAATATGAGACTTCGATGCAGTATAATCTGTGGTATATTGCGCGAAATCAGGGGTGGTAGAAATAGAGGGGTGAGATGGGTGACTCTGCCGCTCCATGGCTGAATCGTAAGGGTTCCGTGAACCTGAATGATTCAGCATTCGAACGGCAGAGTCACTGTCCTGATTTCCAATATTGTGGTTAGTTGCTATCATCATCCATTTCGAATGATTTTAAGTAGTATTTATCGGAGTTTATGAGAGATTGGGTGACGGTTGATAAAGGTGAGAGGTTTGCAGTTGTGAGGGAGGTAATATTTTGAGGTGGTGACTTCAATAATTTGTCTGATTTTGTGTGGCTGTTGGGCAGCGGTAAATAAGTTGTGGTGGCTTGACTGAGAGATGATTTTGAGTTGTTTATGTTGTGTTGTACGTTCGACTTCTTATTTAGTGGTTGCTTTGTGGTGACAGTGCGAGTGCTGGAAGTTGGTTTTGTGATAGTATTCGTACGCTCGTTGATCGTATGGGTGATAGTGTGCTTATGTGGACTTGATGTTGTTGGGGGTACTGCATTGAGTGAATTTGGAGTTTGAGTGCTGTTGGCTTCTGTAAAATTATGTACAGTTTGGTTTTTATTTTGTGGGAAGTTTAGTAAATTTGATTCGGGTGTATTTATTGGAAGTGGAGGGGGTGTTGTACTGTCACTTACAGCATGTATTTTTTTTCGTTGGTTGGACTTGCGTTGCATTTTTTGCAACTACTGAAAAGGTAAAAGTGGACATCGGGTTCTGTTCTTTGTAAATTTGTTTTGCTTCGCCCATGCTGCATTTTTTTACAGTTTTTATTCTCAACGTTTCTTTGGCTTGGAGATAGCGAGGGCATGTTTTAGAGGACGAGGGGTGTCCATCAGAGCAATTTGCACATGATACACGTGAGCAATTGTTGGGAGAATGGGGTGGCAAATTGCACGTTTCGCACGATGCATTGCCATTGCATCTTTTGCTGGTGTGGCCAAGCAATTGACAATTGCGGCAGCGCATTGGGTTGGGGAAATATTCCTCAACTTTGGAATTATACCAACCAATGCTAACTGTGTTTGGGGGGCGGAAGAGGTCAAATGTGAATAGTACAAGACCGGTGGGGCGTTGAATACCTTCTATGGATTTTTTAAATTTGAAAACTTCCGTGACGCCTTGAGACCTCATTTCTTCAACAATTTCACTTTCTGGGACGTTGATGAGGAAGGGTGCATATACTGTTTCTTTGGATGCGTTCAGATTCGTGTGAAGGGCTACATTGATAGGGCAGGGATTGGACAGGGATTTTTTTGATAGAAAAATGTCGGCTATTTTTGGCGATTTTACCAGATTTTCATCACTCAATTGCGTTATGTAGTCATAGGCTGTACTGATTCCATCGATAGCTTTTTTGAGCAAAAAGACACTGAAAGATGAAAGTTGTATTTCTTTATTAGCTGAAGAAATGACTATGAATTTGGGATTGTTTGGGGTCGAATTGTATGCGTTATTGAATTCTATTGTAGGGGGGGCAGGTTTTTTTCTTTTTCTATTCGATTATCGGCTCCGTGTCGAGCCCGCTAAAACTATTACCCGAAAGAACACGTGGCCCATCGGCCATAATGTACTGATTTACTTCACACTCTATGCACTTATGTTACACACACTATGAGGTAGAACGAGAAAGAAATAGAGCGCGGATGTGGCTATGTAAAAATAACGGGAGAAGTACCAACGAAA
This sequence comes from Pocota personata, assembly GCA_963082735.1. Lineage (NCBI taxonomy): Eukaryota > Metazoa > Arthropoda > Insecta > Diptera > Syrphidae > Pocota > Pocota personata. Next base: position 158,473,244 of record OY720429.1, read on the forward strand.
TGAGCGGGCGGAGCGAACTCACGTATAACACGATGTTGCCGGCTTGAAGGTTAGTCGGTGACTGTGGGTGATTTAAATTTACCAAATATAAAGTGGATATATGACGCTGATGAGTCGAGATTAGTTCCACTGAATGTAAATTTTGGACCTTGGCCCTTTGCTATTTCTCCTTCTTATAAATGATATTCCTGATATAATTTTGAATTCAGAATGTCTTATGTATACCGACGACTTAAAAATATTTCGACCAATTAAATCTGAGCAAGATTGTCTTCTTCTGCAAGAAGATCTTCAGAAATTAGCAGTTTGGTGTAGTAAGAATTTTTTATATTTGATGTTTCGAAATGTCAAAGCCTTACCTACTGTCGTAACTTCTCCCCTGTTTGTTTTATATATAAGATTGGTAATATGCCCTTGTCGATTATTTCTTCAAAAAAAGATCTTGGTGTTATTTTTGACAAAAAAAAGGACTTCTTAACACATGGACTTTTAGTTGCAAAAGGTATCTCAATGCTCGGTTTTGTTTTACGAAATTCAAAGGATTTTTCTGATCCTCATACACTAAAATGTCTCTTTTTTCATTCGTAAGGTCAATTCTAGAGTATTGTAGTGTAGTCTGGAACCCTTTATACGAACTTCACGCCTTAAGAATAGAGAATATTCAAAAAAGATTTACTACTGGGATTCAACCACTCTACACTAGAAGAAAGTACTTTTCGATTTTGTTTATCCGTGACATAGTTAATAATCATATTGATTGCCCCGATCTTTTGTCTCTAACTGGGTTTTATGCTCCTGCGAGAGCACATAGAAATCGTTTTTTGTTTCATGTTCCTTTTCATAGAGTAAACTATGGTATTAGTGAACCTATAAGTTGATGTTTAAGAGAAGCAAACACTATTTGTAACTTATTAAATTTTGATGGAAATCGTGATACATTTAAAAATAATTTATTATTAACTCTAAATTGCCTTGGTGGTAGTTAATAGGTATTTATTTTTGTTTTAAGTAATCCTTAGAGTAATATATAATATAAAATTAGAGATGGATGACAAGCAGCCTTTGGAGTGAAATAATAAAAGAAGTAAATGATTTAATGAAAACAAAACAAAGCAAATATTACTCCTGGTTGACAACGCCTCTTGTCACAAATTAGATTTTAAACCGAGCAATATTGAAATCAAATTTTTGCCATCCAATACGACGAATCTTGTGCAACCCTTAGACCAAGGTATGTATGTTCGTAATGTAAAAAAAAACAATTTTTTTTTCAAGTTGGCATTCTTTTTAAGGTATCATTCACTCCTTTAAATCACATTACCGCAAGTGCTTGGTAAGAAAACAAATTCTGGCCCTAGAAGTAGGAAATATGAAAAGTTTTTTGAGGGAAATAAACTTACTCAACGCTCTTAAAATTGTCAAACGATCTTGGTGGCTTGTCTTACCACAAACTATACAAAACTGTTTCAAAAAAGCTGGCATTTATGAAAGAAACAATGAGAACTTAGGTATCCAAACTAAATTTTTTTTAAACTAACATTTATTAAAGCAAGCTTATGTTTCAGACCTATCAGAACCTGACGATTCTGTTGTTGAGATGCAAAGTAGTATCGACGAAGACTTTGAAAACGAAGAAAATTTAAACTGTTTCGGACAGATGTAAGATTGTTATATATTAAACGACGTTCAGGGTCGTGATGAAATCGAAATCGAAGAGGAGGAAGAATGTGATTAAACGTCAACACCAACGCCGCCCACAAGGGCCGAAGCTTTGAGAGTTTTTTTTGTTCTAAAGATTTATTTAAACAGAGATAAGGAATAGGACAGCTTGAAAAAAATTAAGATTTTCTCTTCAAACAAAGGGAGGAAGCTCTCACTCAAACCACCATTGACCGATATTTAGAAGAAACTTAAGTTTCAATTATTTTGTAACTATGCTACATACATACCTACCTAATATACATACATTTCAAAAAAAGTGAATTTATTATTTTTTGTTGTTTAAAAATGAAAGTTTTTTTTCTGAAAGAACATTTTTTATAAGAAACTTCTGTTTCTTATATCCGTGTTTTTCTTATAAGAAACTTTTTTCTTATATGTGTGGCCACAAACTAAGCCTTCCAAAAGTTTATTTATTTCTATTCATTATTTATTAAAATGTAAATAAATTACAATTTTAACTTAGAAGCTACAGCGCTAGCTATCTGGGCTTTCGGCTAGTTTTATTTCTATTTCGGTATGCTAAGAGTTTTTTAAGAAAGAAGGACCAGAGCAGGTCCTCCAAACGCACACTGGTAATTTCCAGCACATTCCTATGAACAGATGATCTATAAGGTCAAACAAGTGAGATTAAATGTTTGCAGAAGTTTATCGAAATGGCCTGCTTTGTTATTCAAATTTCTTTCTTAATGATCATATATTATTTTCTAGTTTAATAAGTGTTAGTAGTTAATACCTTAGTGATATTTTCTTCAGAGGGAAGCGATAATGTTTCACTTTAATTACTATTACCGAAAAGCTTTTTTGAAAGGGTTTTGATTTTTGGGCACTCGTAGTCTGATGCTGACGGTGTCTGATGGATAGGATCGTGTTAGTTTGGCAAATATGGCAATTAGGTGGGTCTGTTTTCTTGAACAGATGAATATGTGTAACGTTTGTGTGTCCTAGGCGTAGTCGTAGGAAGCACTTGGTTATCCGTCTTCTTAAGTTAGTGGGGTAGAGTCGATGTTCACCTTGGGGGTTGATAATCGAGTAGTGATGTACATATATACTGCCTCCAGGTATATCTTCTTTTTTCATCCCAGATTTTTTTATTTGTCTACACAAGTCCGTTTTGTTGATGGAATGAAAGGTGATGAGCGGTTCTTTCGTTGCGCGGGGAATTGCTAGGGCTTCTGCTGTCAGTACTGATGCGTATTCAGGTAGTAGTCCATTGGATATGGTATTGCCTCTATCATCAACGACGGCAAATGATGTTCCAATTTCATTTTTCGAGCCGTCTGTAAAAGCCAGATTCCAATTCGTTTGTTTATGTTTTTGTTCGATTTCTCTGAATATTTGCTTGTAAACTTTGCTATTTGTTGAGATTTTAGGAACAGTTCCAAGTTCTCTTATGATGGAATTTTGTGGGAGTAACAAAAGTGGGTGTGTTTCACATCGTATAGCTTGGGTGGTAAGTGGGATGTGCTCATTTTTTGAGAAAGTAATGGCATTGAGTATGGCCGAAGGTCATTGGGCTATATTTTTCCGTGAAAAGGATTTCCTGATTTCATCAGTTATTGGTAACTTGTAGATGTGGATATCTTGGTAATCAAAAGCGATGTCAGATATTCGAATCTGTTTTCTATCGAGACGAGGCCGGCTTCCGTTAATACATTTTTAATAGGTGTTGTCCTGAATGCGTTAAGGCTTATCCGAACGGCTGTATAGTATGATGGTTTGCAGAGTTGTTTTGGGTGATTTGCCATAAATAACTAGTCTGTAATCGATTTTTGAAAGTATTATGGATTTAGTCACCCTAATCAGCGTGTTGACATGTGCAGAGCTATTATTTGATGCTAAGTATTTTATAATGTTCACCCTGGTAGCTAGGCTTTTCTTAAATGCTAGACAATGATCCTTAAAATAATATTTCCAATCGAAGGTTACACTGAGTATCTTTAAGCAATTTACATTGGAGATGTTAGTATTATTGAAAGAAATGGTTATACGCTCCAGACAACTGGTTTTATTACATATGTGTAAGATTTTACTTTTTTGTGCAGAAATCTTCGAACCTGGTTGAAAGATTCTCTAAAATGTTCGAAAAGGTTGGTGTAACGGCTGTTAAGTCTTTACATTTTGTAAATACGACCAAATCATCTGCGTAGAGGGTATATTTGATAGATTTGTGCTTTAAACGGTTTTAGCTATGCTCACTAAAAGCAACCATAAATAATGTGACCGAGAGGGGTGAACCTTGATTCGAAATTTTCGATTTGTTAAGGAAGATTTGATATATTTAAAAATCCTAGGACCGATTTTCCGTTTAATAAGCTTATTCGGAATTATATGGATTCCAATACGATCAAAAGCTTTTTCGAAATCAATTGACTTTTTTTTTTTTTTTTTATAGAGGAAGGGGAGATCTTCAAAAGATACTGATGATCCGAGTAATCAGCATGCCGGATTTTTACCGACTAAAACCACCTCCCACATAATTGCGATCTAGTCACTTGGACTAATAAGCACTTTTTTTCTGACATCTTAGTCTTTGTATGAGTTACACCCCCTGGTGATCCTTTATTTCGAGTGTGTATGTATTTATAAGCAAGTATATACATTTTTATTTTTCTTATATTAAGTTAAATCGAGAGGTTTTGTTCCTTTAAGCCTTCGTAATTGATTTTCATTATGCATTAGTTTTCTTGCATCTATGTTTATATGCTCTTCTAGCTTTTCTTTGTGTTTTTTGCATGTTTTAGCATTCCTGCAGATACACTTTCTACCTTCAGGTCTCGATGAAGGTCAGTATTTCTTATGTACCAAGGTGCATTTACTATATTTCTAAGCACCTTATTTTGGAAACGTTGTATTTTGTCTATGTTTGTCTTTTTGGCACAACCCCATAGTTGGATTCCATATGTCCATGTTGGTTTCAGAATTTGAATAAAAGCACTTTATTTCCAATTGATACGGATGAGTTTCTTCCTATCAGCCAGTGCAGTTTTCTATATTTAATTTCTAACTCTTCTTTTTTCTTTTTTACGTGCTCTTTCCATCTCAACTTTGCATCTAGAGTCATACCTAAATATTTCGCTGTATTAGCGCATTGAACTATTTTTTGGTTTATAATAATTGGTATATATTCAATTTTTTTATTAGTAAAGTCAACATGGACTGACTTAGACTCGTTTAATTTAATTCTCCACTTATTAGTCCATTCACAGATTTTGTTTATGCCAATTTGTAGTTTTTCTGTGGATTCTTCATTGGTTCTTCCTACTGCTAGTATTGCAGTATCATCTGGGAATGTTGCCATAGTGTGGTTTTCTAATTTAGGAATATCACTTGTATATAATAAGTATAATATTGGGCCCAGTACACTACCTTGCGGTACGCCGGCCTTTATTTTTCTTAGATTTGAATAAGTACTCTGTTGTTTTATTCTGAAATGTCTTCCATCTAGATACGATTTCAGAATAGAAGCATATTGATTTGGCAACATACATCTCAGTTTATAGATAAGTCCTTCGTGCCATACTTTATCAAAGGCCTGCGCCACATCTAAGAATACAGCCGAGCAAACTTTCCTTTTTTCTAGTGCTTCTTCGATTTTATTCGTAATTCTGTGTACCTGTTGTATCGTAGAGTGCTGGCTTCGAAAACCAAATTGATGGTTCGGAATCAGCTTTTTCCTTTCAATTATTTTATTTAAACGCTTTGCGAGTACTTTCTCAAACACTTTTGATATCATCGGCAATAACGAGATAGGTCTGTAAGATGACACTTCATTTGGCGGTTTACCAGGTTTGGGAATCATTAGGACGTCAGCAACCTTCCACAAACTAGGCACATATGTAAGCTTAAATGTGGCATTTATTAAATTTGTTATTTTTATTATTGCCTTCCTTGGTAAGTTCTTTAGTACGACACCAGATATAAGGTCATATCCAGGACTTTTCTTTGCATTTATTTCATGCTGAATTAAGTTGTAAATTTCATTAGGAGTTGTGAGCAGAATTTCTTCGCTTTCTTCTTCTGAAGGACCTATTAACGTAGGTTGTATATTTCCATTTTCAACTGGTGGTTTAAATATGTTTTCTAGGTAGTCTGCGAAGAGAATGGTTTTGTCCTCATCGCTTCTTGCCCAGTTTCCATCAGTTGCTTTGATTGGAGGTATTTGCACAGTAGGCTTGTTAATCCTTTTGTTGCTTTCCATAGAGAGTAATTAGTTACATATTCAGCTGTTAACCCTCTGAGGTACCTTTTCATTGAATCTTCCTTAATTTTTTTAATTTCTCTTCTTAGTTGTTGACAGAGGTTGTTTAGCTTGGCTTTATGTTGTGGAGCTCTTGTTTTCTGCCACGTTCTTCTTGCTCGTCTTTTATCTGCTACCAAATCTTTTATTTCTTTCGTGTAGTTTCTTTTTGTGTTCTTTCTCTTTAGGGCGGGGGTGCTTTCCCAGGCCGATTGCTGAATATCGCTGACCAACTTATGCAGTTCTTTTTCTACATCATTTTTGGTTATAAGGGCTATCATTAAATCTATTTTACTCGTTAAGTTCAGCTTGAAGGCTTGCCAATCTGTTCTGTTATTTGTTAAGGTTTTAATATTTGTATTTTTAATTATATTGTAGCATAATAATAACTACGCTCCCTAAAAGTATGATGCAACAAATTCCGTGTCTTTTCATTCTGGCAGAATTTTGGTTCGAAGTGTACTTTCATTCGAGGTTCGTGTCTGCGGTTTCCACAGTTCATGTCTACGAAAGAGACGGATAATATCACGGATGAGAGGGAATTATAACTGCAAGAATGATTGTCATCTTGGAATTTCTCTTGTTCCAGTGGTCGAAGAATTTGCTAGAAGTTTCTGGCTATCAGAAACTTCTGCTATATAAGGACAGATGGCGATCAAAAAAGGGGGCAGTAGTTTTTAAACTGTGGCGAAGAGATTAGAAAAGTGATAATGGGCGAAGTTGCAATTTTGTGATAAATTGAAAGTTGAGATTTAACAAGAAGAAGTAATTAGTTTGGATTTGTGAATTAAGTAATTGAAAGGAGATAAAGTGATTTGAGAGGACAGAGACCTTGTAAGAAAAGAATTGCGAAGAATAGTATAGTGTGAACCTGGATTGTTCTATAGACTAGAAAATAAAGAAATAATTTCACAGAATATTGTTTTATCTACTCCAGCCGTAGCTCGCATATTACATTGGTGTCAGAAGTGGGATAAAACTTATTCTGTGAATAACTATTTCCGTGGTGTGAAATTGCACAAGAAAAAAAAAAAACATTTCTGTGTTGAGTTAATTAGTTGCGCAAAATGGGTCGCAAATTGGGAAAACTGACTATAATTCAACTAAAGGCAGAACTCAGTAAGCGGAACATCGACACAACTGGGGGAAAAGATGCCCTACTGATTCGTCTGGAAGAAGCAGTAACGTAGGAAGGTGAAAATCCGCACGACGTAGAGTTTGACGTGGAAGAGGAACCAGCAAGTACAGCAGCCGACCCGGGTATAACAAGTCTGCTCCAGCAACTTAAGTTAGTCATGGACGAACAAAAGAAAGCAATAGAAGATCAAAGGAATTCTCTAGAACTTAAGCTGGACGAACAAAAGAAAGCGATGGAAGAACAAAAGAAAGCAATGGGCGACCAAAGGAATTCTCTAGAATTTAAGCTGGACGAACAAAAGAATTCTCTAGAACTTAAGCTGGATGAACAAAAGAAAGCAATGGAAGAGACAGAAAGCACGGGAATATTCCACTGACGGTCTGAGAAGAAAGGAGATGCAGCCTCCTATCTTCGATGGTCAAACATCATGGCCAATTTATAAAAGGCAATTCGAAGCGGCCGCAATGACCAATAGCTGGGACGATGAAGAGAAGTCCATTGCACTCACACTTGCACTGAGGGGTCCAGCTGCGGAGCTCTTGCAGACCATCGCGGAAGATAAACAGCAGAACTACGACTCTCTGGTTCAGGCTATCGAGATGCGGTTTGGGGATGAACACATGCAGCAGGTGTACAGGGTTCAGCTGCGTAGTCGAGTCCAGAAAGGGGGGAAACGCTCCAACAGTTGCAAGCGGATATAGAGCGACTAGCCCATCTTTCATATCCTAAAGCCGGTAAGGAGCTTATCAACGAAATGGCGGTGGAAGCTTTTATTCAGGCCATAGAGGACAGACAACTGCAAATGGCTGTAAGGATGGCTCAAAAGCGAACACTCCCCGAGGCATTGGCATTCGCTTTGTCAATGAAGGCTGCGGACCAAGCATACCAGGGAATACACCGTGTCAGGGAAATGTCCGCCGTGGAATGCTCATGCCAGACAACAGCCGTCATGAATGAGGACAAAGCTCGCGGAATTCAAATCCGTTGCTGGAATTCCAACAAAACCGGACACCTACAACGGCAGTGCAGAAGTGCACCTAGACGAGGAAATTGTCCACATTGCGGAAGTAGGAGAAGCAGAGAGGAAGCATCCGGCTGTCAGTCAGACTTACCAAAACCTGCAGTCGGGAAATGCGTAAGGACCAACTTCGCGGGGCAGAAGTTGGTTACTGGAATCGAGGCCCCCAGGACCACCATTCAAGTTTCGCAAACCAAACGGGGTAACCAGAGCCTGACAGTGGAGGCACTAATCAACAAGAAGAAGTGCGTAGCCACAATCGACACAGGCGCCACCGCCTCCATTGTAAGAAGAGATATCGTCAGAAGCGCCTGGCTGCACAACACCAACAGCTACTGCCTGAAGACTGCAACAGGAGAAATGGCGAAAGTGTTTGGATAAGTTCGTCTTACGATTACTCTGGCGGGACTGACGTTCTCCCATGCGTTTCTGGTGGCAGATATATGCGACGAGTGCATCATCGGAATAGACTTCATGAAAGTAAATGAAGTAATCCTGGACATCGGGATGCAAGTACTGAGGTATCGAAATGTGGAAATTCCGATGGTGTACGGAAACGGGAATGTCGTAACTCTCAGGACAGTCATCAGCAAAGACGAAGATTTGCCGCCGTCTTCAGAGACAATCATTTGGACGAAGCTGGAAGGTGATCTTGGGAGCCACCGATTCTACATAGTAGAACCAGACCCAGAGAAGAATTCTCAAGACTACATCGTGGGAAAGACGTTAGTCGAACCAAAGAACACCATGGTTCCAGTGAGGGTTTTGAACGCAAGACCACACACTGTCAAACTAAGGCGAGGGGAGGTGACTGGAAAATGCACGCCGATCACCGCCGTCGCAACAATATCTGAACGTGATGCTCCAAAACTTCTCCCATCACCTTGGACAGCGGAAGCGAGAGAGACGATTCTCCAGTCCAGTGAGCTGAATCAGGAGCAGCGAACTATGGCAGAGAATCTTATCAATGAGTACGCTGATGTATTTGCCTCACAGGACGGAGAATACGGCCGAACACACCTGGTACAACATCGAATAGACACTGGTGATACTAGACCAATTCGTCAGCCTGCTAGGCGCCTTCCATTGGCAAAGCAGAAAGAAGTTGCAGAGATGGTGTCGGCAATGGAGAAAGAAGGTCTGATTGAAAGTTCCAAAAGTCCGTGGGCATCACCGGTTGTACTGGTTAAGAAGAAAGATGGCAGCACGCGGTTCTGCGTGGACTATCGGCAGCTCAATTACGTCACCAAGAAAGATAGCTACCCTCTGCCACGGATTGACGGCACGCTGGATACACTATCAGGAGCCCGATGGTTTTCCACTCTCGACTTGAAGAGTGGCTACTGGCAGGTACAGATCCATCCAGAAGACCGGGAGAAAACCGCCTTCACCGCAGGAAATGGGCTATGGCAATTCACGGTAATGCCATTCGGGCTGTGCAATGCTCCGGCGACTTTCGAGCGATTGATGGAATGTGTCCTGCAAGGGTTAACATGGAAAACCTGTTTGGTATACTTGGATGATGTCATCGTCGTAGGAAAAACGTTTGCGCAACACCGAGACAATCTAAGGGATGTATTTCAAAGGCTTCGAAGTGCCCACCTGAAGCTCAACCCCAAGAAGTGCGCCCTGTTTAGAGCTGAAGTCAAGTACCTGGGACACATAATTTCAGCGAAAGGAGTGAGAACCGATCCGGAAAAGTCGAAGCGGTGAAAAACTGGCCAGTCCCCAAAGACAAACACCAACTAAGCAGCTTCCTGGGCCTAGCCACCTACTACAGAAGGTTCGTGAAGGATTTTGCCGGGATCGCAAAGAGCCTGCACAAGTTGGTGGAAAAGGGGAAACAATTCAAATGGTCAGTTGAGTGCGAGAAGAGCTTCAAGGCACTTAAACAACGGCTATGCGATACCCCGATACTAGCTTACCCCACTCCCGGGGAAACGTTCATTGTGGTTGCAGATGCTAGTAATGTCGGGGTAGGAGACGTACTCTCCCAGGTGCATGATGGCCAAGAGAAGGTGGTTGCGTACTTCAGCAAGGTGCTGTCTAAGCCAGAAAGGAACTACTGCGTGACAAGACGGGAACTTCTAGCTTTGATCTTGGCTACGAAGCATTTTCACAAATACCTCTATGGGAGGAAGTTCGTTCTTCGCACAGACCATGCAGCCTTAAAATGGCTATTACAGTTCAAGAGTCCTGAGGGTCAGGTCGCAAGATGGATCGAAAGGCTGCAAATATACGACTACGAAATACAGCATCGTAAAGGAAAACTCCACTCTAATGCGGATGCACTGTCCCGGCGTAAACATTGTGCGCGTCAGGAAGAACGGGAGCTGGTTTCCATCCAAAGACTGAGAGCCGAACCTATCGCCGGCTGGAGCGTAGATGAGATCCGGAACGTTCAGAAGGAAGACCCGGATATCGAGCCGATTCTGGCCTGGAAGGAGAAGATGGAGAAACCGGATCATCAGAACATCTCTTACAGAAGCCCGACCTTAAAGGCATATTTTGCACAGTGGGACTCCCTCCATGTCCAAGAAGGTGTTCTGAGAAGAAAATGGGAATCCTCCAACGGAAAGTCATTTGTAATGCAGCTTGTCGTGCCGCGGACGTGGGTAAAGGAGGTGTTACTTGGGAGTGAATAAGGCGCTAAAAAAGGTACGAGAACGTTTTCATTGTTTAAAAGCGAAGGAAGATGTCGAAGACTGGTGCAGAAAATACGACGTGTGTGCAGCTAGCAAGGGTCCGAGAATCAAAACTCGAGGTAAGATGCACCAATACAACGTGGGAGCACCTTTGGAACGAATCGCCATTGCCATCGCAGGGCCCTTTCTGGAAACTGACAATGGTAATCCGTATATACTCGTAGTAATGGACTACTTCAGTAAGTGGCCGGAAGCGTTTCCGATCCCTAACCAGGAAGCCAGAACCGTGGCGGAGCAGATCGTCTACAATTGGGTTAGCAGATTCGGTGTGCCCTTGGAATTGCATTCTGACCAAGGGCGGAACTTCGAGTCAAGAATCTTCCAAGAGATGTGTCAACTACTCGGAATCAAAAAGACAAGAACAACCCCGCTTCATCCACAGTCGGACGGTATGGTAGAGCATTTCAATAGGACTTTGGACGAACATCTCTCGAAGGTCGTAGGTGACTACCAACGGGATTGGGACCGGCAGATTCCCTTGTTTTTGATGGCCTATAGAAGTGCCGTGCATAGCACTACTCGACATACGCCGTTCGAAATCTTATTTGGTGGAATAGCTCGTTTACCCAGTGAGGTGAAATTTGGATCTCCTACCAATGAGCCCAGAAATGAAGAAGAGTACGTGGCGGACCTTAGGGAAAGGCTTAGGGACATACACCAAAGGACCAGAAGCCAGATTAAGATGACGAGCGACCGCATGAAGACCAGGTATGATGCCAAGGTAACAACGTCAGGATTCCAGGAAGGAGATCTGGTGTGGCTGTATAATCCCCATCGCCAAAAGGGGAAATCACCTAAATTGCAGCGGAACTGGGAAGGTCCCTACAGGATAGTGACCCGCATCAACTATGTTGTCTACCGCATCCAGCGAGGACCAAGGGCCAAAATGAAAGTGGTTCATGTGGACCGACTGAGTCGATACAATGGCCGAAATGAGGATGAACTTGTTCGGGACGAGCACGTCTAAGAGGGGGGCAGTGTAGCATAATAATAACTACGCTCCCTAAAAGTATGATGCAATAAATTCCGAAGTGTCTTTTCATTCTGGCAGAATTTTGGTTCGAAGTGTCCTTTCATTCGAGGTTCGTGTCTGCGGTTTCCACAGTTCATGTCTACGAAAGAGACGGATAATATCACGGATGAGAGGGAATTATAACTGCAAGAATGATTGTCATCTTGGAATTTCTCTTGTTCCTGTGGTCGAAGAATTTGCTAGAAGTTTCTGGCTATCAGAAACTTCTGCTATATAAGGCCAGATGGCGATCAAAAAAAGGGGGCAGTAGTTTTTAAACTGTGGCGAAGAGATTAGAAAAGTGATAATGGGCGAAGTTGTAATTTTGTGATAAATTGAAAGTTGAGATTTAACAAGAAGAAGTAATTAGTTTGGATTTGTGAATTAAGTAATTGAAAGGAGATAAAGTGATTTGAGAGGACAGAGACCTTGTAAGAAAAGAATTGCGAAGAATAGTATAGTGTGAACCTGAATTGTTCTATAGACTAGAAAATAAAGAAATAATTTCACAGAATATTGTTTTATCTACTCGAGCCGTAGCTCGAATATTACAATAGGTTCACTCATTTGAAGAATTATAGGTGAATGGTCAGAGCTTAGATACTCGAACTCATCTATGTGTATATAACTGCTTGACAAATTTTTGATTATGAAAATCCATGATTATGCTTAGGTACTTTGTCCTTGGTATTTTCTAACTTTATAATATCTAGTGCATTAAGTTTGGTTAGGATCAGTTGTAGTGTTCGATTCATGTCATTGCTTGGTTGAGTCTTTTGTTGGTTACACTCAGGTTTGACAGTATTGAAACTTGGTTTTCAGTCGATGGTACGGAAGTTACGTAGCTATCAATATGTAAAAGTTCATCGATTGTGACACGACCTCGTTTAAATGCAACTTGGTTAATATCAAAGAGATTGTTTTTTTCCAGAAACCATAACAGTCTGCTTGAAATAATTTTTTTCAAAATTTGTCCAGCACACGGGAGGAGAGATATTGGATGGCACCCGTTGACTTCAGTGGATAGTTTGTTTGGTTTAGGGATAGGTATGACATTAGTAGTGATAGGAACTGTCGAATGAATTGGACTATCGGTAGGTAATCACTGAATGATTTCAACTACCGAAGAGTTTTATTCATTCATTCATTCAGTCCTAACATTTGTGTAAGCGCGAGGGGGGGGGCGTATTTTTCAAAGTTTAAAACACTATCTTATACACATGCGATGGTTCAAAGTCCAAACAAGTTAAAAAAAAATTCGACTGCAAAATCCATAGAACAATTTTTCCAACCGATGCGATGGTTCAAAGTCCAAACAAGTAAAAAAAAAACCATTCATTCGTTCAACTACAAAAACCATCGAACAATTTTTCCAACCCTTGCGATGGTGCAAAGTCCAAACAAGTGAAAAGAAGAAAAAAATCATTCATTCGTTCGATGTGCTATGGTCACACAGTGTTCATTCATAAAAGTTCAGAGCAGCCGTCGCCAGAGTCAGACACTGTCATATACAAAAATCATTCAGTAGAAACAGTGAAACATTTGAATATTTTTTTTCATTCGAATAAAAATATGAGTGAAAATAGTAATGAACGATTTTCGACTTTCGAATAAATGAACATTTTGCAACCATCGAATAAGTCGATTGTTTTTATTCGATAGTTCCCAACACTAATTCATACACAAAAGGGCAAAGCAGCCGTCCCCAGAGTCAGACAGTGTACTTACCCAAAAATCATTCAGTAGATGTAAACTATCCGACTATCGATCGTGAAACATTTGAATGTTTTTTTTTTCATTTGAATGAAAATAGTAATTAATGAAAATAGTAATGAATCATTTTCGACTATCGAATAAATGAACATTTTACAACCATCGAATAAGTCTATTGTTTTTATTCGATAGTTCCCAACACTAGACATTAGCGATTTTCCATATTTGTGAGATGATTCCAGTGTCTAGAATTTTGTTATAAAGACATAATAAACGATGTTTGAAAATATGAGGAGAGTTTCTAAGCATGGAATAATCGATCCTATAAAATCCGGGGTTTTTTCCTTTTACAGATTTGAGGCTGGCTTCTAATTCTGTTGTATTAATGGGTAAATCAGTGAGCGTTGCTAAAGTAGTGATAGCTGTGTGTTTTTGAAAGCTAGCTGGGCAGTAGTTGGCAGTAAAGTCGAATATCATACGCAAAACAAATACGACAACCGACAACTGCTTATTTTCTCAGAAGTCAAATGCGACTGGTTAGGAATTTTATGATACTTCATGGCCAGGCGATGCTGAAAGCAGTTTAGTTATTTATAGATGTTGGTGCCACTATGAAATCGTTCGGTTCCGTAGGGATGTGTTCGTAAAGCTATGTGTAATCCATGAAATGCTCCTGATTGGCCGGAAAATAAATTGGATTTAATATGGTATTAATTTAATAAATGCTGTGAATTCGTTTATTGTTTTATTTTAGTTATATCACTTTGCATGTTAAGCATGCAAAATATGAGGTTCAACACATTTTTAAAAAAAACTGTGTTGTAATATCCATTCCGAAAAGATTAATTTAACTCCGGCGCACACATATCCTTTTCATGGAAGTGTACCTCGAATTGCCCTAATTATTTTATGACATCAAGTAATTAGTAATAAGTAATTAAAGCGTATACAAAATGCCTTGTTATTTTTTTTTAAAATTTGAGCAATAAAAAATGCATTTTCTTGTTGATTATTCGGCATTCAACCACCTGCACATGACGTGTATTCGTTAGACTATTTCTTTTGTTGTGAAAACCATACTTTGGAGAATTTATTGAATGGATAATTTACAAAAAGAGGTATGAAATTATAACATAGTTGAATATATTTGTGAAACATCATTTAATAATTACAAATTTTATGTGAAATACTTGGTTCCTCCATCTGAATTCTTCGAAAACTTTTTCGACAACAATTCGGCCTCCGAAGATTCAGCAGAAGAGCCGAAAAGCATGCATCATGGATTGGTTCAAGGAAAGAGTTCTACATGCATGTGTGGTATATTAGTAATACGTTCACTTTCAGACAACTGGGGAACTTGTTTGGAGTACCAAAGTCTTCCGCCTGGATAGTTGTTCGTCGTGTTCGCAAATGGCTCATGGAGAACAGAAGATAGTTAAATGGTCTCAAGGGGGTGCTTTGGCATACAACTGCAGTAAATTTGAAGCAAAAAATAAAATTCCTGGAGTTCTCGGTGTAATCGATTGCACTCACATCGCGATTGCAGCTCCAAAATAGAATAAAAAGTGCTACTACAACCGACAGCACAACTTCACAGTAATTCTGCAAGCAGTCGTTGATGCAGACAAAGAATTCATCGACATTTTTTGTGGTCAACCTGGAAGATCAGCCTTATACAGAATAACCGACTCACATTATACTCGTATGCAGCTGTTTTCTTCAAATACTTTCATCCTGGGAAACTCAGTGTATCCTGCTACTAACTGGTTAGTGCCACCATTTAAAGATAATGGAAGACTTACGGAGCAACAGCCGTCTTTTAATTATCTGCATTCTGGAACACGAATTGTAGTGGAGAATGGTTTTGAGTTGCTAAAATGAAGATTCAGAAGATTGTTAAAGTTTACTGAGTTAAAGGACTTGCGTTCGGTGACAAAAATTGTTTTAAGTGCATGTATTATGCACAACACATGCATCACAATGGACGATGAATACTCATTTTATCTTTATTTTTTTTACTTGGCTAATTGTTTGCACAGATGCTAGTACTGAATTTTATTACCCCTTTTTTCAATTACACTAGGTACTTCTGCAAACTAGAAAATTCGTTTTTTATTGCTCAAGTTTCCAAAACAAAATATCAGGACATTTTTTTATACGCTTTAAATATTTATTACTAATTACTTGATGTCATAAAATAATTAGGGCAATTCGAGGTTGACTTCCATGAAAAGGAAATGTGTCCGCCGGAGTTAAATTAAACTTTTCCGAATGGATATTACAATACAGCTTTTTTTAAAAAGTGTGTTGAACCTCATAAGTGATATAACTAAAATAAAACAAACGAATTCACAGCATTTATTAAATTAATACCATAATAAATCCAATTTATTTTTCGGCCAATCAGGAGCATTTCACGCATTACATGTACGAACACATCCCTACTGAACCGAACAATTTCGCAGTGGCACCAACGTCTATATATACATCAAAACAACTGCCTTTGACTGCCTGTTAACTGTCTAAATGAACGATTGGCCAGCTAGGTTTCAAAAAAATACAGCTATAGTGTACGGTGGGAGTAGGTTATTCACTAGATTTTGCTTGTGTAAAAGCAGTGTGAAAGTTTGTATCTTCGGAAAATGCCGACCAGGTTCTCACAAGGGTTTTGCTATTTGGAAGGGGCACTTCATTATCTGACGGCCAGATATGATTGTTTTAATGCAGAGGGGACTTTATTGCCCCGTAAGTGTTTCAATATCAGCCCATAATTTCTTCGAAGAGGAGTTCGGGTTAATATTTGATGTAAAGTTTTCGAAACTATCTTTAATGCGATTTTTGCGTGTTTTCGAAAGAGGGCATTTGATTTCCGGTAACTTATCAAATTGAGGTCGTTCGGATATTTTTTAAAACATTTCCATGCATTTTGTTTTTGCTTCCGTAGTTTATCTAGCTCGGGGTTCCCCCAAGGAACTACAGATTTGTATGTTTTGTTCTTTGTTTGGGGTATAGCTACATATGTTAGCTGCGTATCGAATGGATTTGGAAACGATAGCCGTCTCTTTATTGACTTTTGCAAATAAATCGTTTGACGAAAGGAAATCTGAAGTCTTGTCTTGTAACAACGTCCAATTGGCTATATTAGATAGAAATTTAGGAACGAGCTTAGTGTTTTTGGAGTTGCTGCCGAGAGATACTGGGACGATTATGGGATAGTGGTCACTGCCGTGTAAATCTGGTAAGATTTTCCAGTTTGTGTATAGGATGAATTGAGTAGATATTAGAGATAGGTCAACGTGAGTTGTTTCAAGTTTTATGAATCGAGAAATGAGTCGGACCGCCATCATTTAAAATTATTAAATCCATATTAGATAGGAAGTTTTCAATTATCTTACCTCTATTACTAGTCAATGGTGATCCCCAGAGGGTGTTTCATGAGTTGAAGTCTCCAGTTATCAGAATAGGAGTATTAAAGGTGCATATAATATTATCTAAATCTGATGCAGAGAAAGTTTGAGTGTAATGAATGTACATGCTTTTATTTTTTATAATTTGCGTGCGCCAAAGAGGATATAAATACCCTTATACTATTACAGGGCACAGGCGTAGTGAAGAAGAGAGAGAGAGAGAAAGAAAGCTTTTAGTGTAGTGGTTTGAAACTCGAATGGTATTGAGTTTCTGTAAACTCCAAGGGTAGCGTCCAGATAACTGGGGAGCTTGTTTCTTTTGCTCTTGACGTTGCTCATGATTCACAGTATTTTTTTCCGTCCTGATGTCATCATTACGATCAAATTGCATTTTCAGCCATATGACCACTCTTCTGCCAGTGTTATACACTCATAGTAGAGTTGACTTAGCTTTCGCAATTGATCGACTTTTTTATTTATTTCATGCGAAATAAATAGATGATTCTTGATATCAGGATTTGAACCGTGAACCGATAGCGTGACAAGCGATGTTGTTACCACTACAACACGGCCACCCTCAAATTTATTTATTTATATATAATTGTTATTTTCGTTTTTAAAGTTATTTGCGCTGCAATAGCTGATATTTTTGATTTTATGTTTATGAATGTATGGGGTATGGATTTGTGTACTAATAATCCCAAGGCTTGTTTTGCTCGGATGTTTGAATCTATATTGTGGAAGCAAGCATAGTATTGCTTGGGGATATACGGAGTTGTATTTTTAATCAAGTGGTTTTCTTGAAGGGAAATTACCAAAGGTTCTATTTGATTGATTAATAGTTGCAGTTCATGGAGGTTATTGAAATACCCATTCATGTTCCATTGTAGAACTTCGAGCATCATCAAAATAACAAAATTTGTCTTTAAGACAATATAATTTATTATATTGGGTTAAGATTATGAACAGTGATTTCATACATATATCGGTGTATCCATCGGCGACGGATTACATGTCAGACGATTATCAGCCTCGGGGTACTGTCAGACGACTTAGACCCACGAGTAGATCGTCACAACATGCTGTCCGTCGTCGATGGAGACACAAAGCTTGTGGGGGTTTTTCAGTTTTTTTATATATTGGAGTCAGACTCGTCGTCTGAGGTATGCATGTAATAGCTGTTGTTTTTAATTAAGGTGTTTGTGATATTGTTTAGTAAGTTGAATGTTACATTTATGTTTTGTGTTGTTGTTGGTGTATGAAGCGACTTTTGCTCTTGATCGGTGGTGTTCTTGTCGATGGAGTATTGTTTGTATTTAGGTAGGGGATTATCTAGCGAAATAGAAGAACGCACGGGAATTATCATTGAAGAGGTTGATGAAGTGAAAATAGGAGCTAACAGAAGTAAGGAAGGAGAAGTAGTTTTTGGGTTTTGTTTTTAAAGCTGGTTGTTTTTCTTTAGAGTTTTTGTTTACTGTTACTGAGGATCTTGCAGGTAGTTTTGGGGCAGTTAAAGGTGTTTATGGTATTGGAATACCGGTGGAGGAGAACAGGGTAGATTTTTTGCTATTGTTTTTTGATGAATTTACTGTATTAGCTATGGATAGGGTCTTAGGGATGCTTGGATCATTACTTATAGCTTTAGCTAGTTTTGCCATTTCTACAAAGAATTCATTGGAGTTACTAAATGCGTCTGGCGTTAGCAATACTGAATTCTTTTTTTTTTTTTTGAGTTTTTATTTTTAGAATTTCTTTCATTTGAATAAATTTCGGACAGACTTTGGAAGTGGATGGATGGGAGCTAAGGCAGTTGGCACACATAGTTCTAGTGCATTCTGTGTTAGAGAGGGGTGGAAGGTTGCATGTGTAACAAATAGGGTTATTTCCGAACTTTCTTGTAGTGTGGCCAAGCAATTGGCACGATCGACACCGCATGGGATTTGGGAAGTACTGGGTGACTTTTGCATTGTACCACCCAATTTCAACTGTGTCTGGAAGTTGAAATGAGTCGAAAGTGAAAAGCATCAAGCCGGTTGCTCTTTGCTTTCCGACAGAGAATTTGGTGAATTTGTAGACTTCGGTCACATTTTGTGCTTTCGTTTCAGATACGATTTCTTCTTCCTGCACGTTTATAAGCCATGGGGCGTGAACTACTTCTTTTGAGGCGTTTAGCTGGTTGTGCATAGTGGTAGAGACTGGACAAAGGTTTGATAGATTTTTTGTAGCTACAAACCGATCTGCTATTTTTTCACCCCATAAATCGCATCAAAATTCATAAATTAATCCCGGAAAATCAAAAACATTATTAACTTAATAAAATATGGCGGATAGAGACCATTTCTAAGGTGCGCGGTAGAAGGAGTATAAGTGAAAATTTGGTCAAAATGAGATAAGTACATCATTCGATTGCAAATTATATATGTCATGTTTGGTAGAAGCAGTATAAGTCTTGCACACACAAATCGTTAAAAAGGCAATGGTCAAAATAACCTTACTGTATGGGACATAATTATAGAAGGTTAAAAGATTATAAGTAAACTTATACTATTGTGATCAAACATGGGGTAATATTTTTGACTTTTTCAAATGACCAAATATTTCTGTTACGTTCATAATTCTTTCTCGTTTGTTCGTGTTTCACATAGCTAACATGCATTTGGAGTTCCAAAGCAACATTATTACTCGTTAGTAGCCAAACCAACAAAGTAAGTAGCTCATAGTGTACATTGTTTATATAAAAAAAACATTAAAATTAAAATGATTGCACTTGCAATAAGTATAAATCGAACAGGTACGCTTTTGTGACGTGAAATATAATAAAACTATAAACTTATTATACAATTACTTAATTACGTTTTTCATTGGGTAGAAAGTGTCCAATAGAAAAGTACATAAAATTCCCTTTACAATGTTAATTCTTAATTTTCTATGTTTCTGCCAGAGTCGAACACTAATGAAGATGTGTACGAAATTCCGTCAACGAGCAATGATATAAACCAACCAACTGATTTTGATAGTGATGATTCATAAAAGAATTCGACTATCTGCATGGTTCGTCTGCTTCAAGTTGCGGGTCAGTGAATGTTAACCAAACTTTTTCTAATAGCGAAGAACAGACGCAAAATATAGAAAATGCAGTGCTCTTAAATAATCCGACAAAGAAATTTTCCAGAAGATTTAAAGCAGAGCGGAAATTAAAACGATGTACTGGAGAGGAATATATTGACGTAAATGGAAAAGTGGTAAGACAAAAAAAAAATTAAACCTCTACTAAATTGTCGTCTTAAATGCAATGAAAATTTTCCGGAAAATGTAAGACAACAGCTTTTTGATGAGCATTGGTCCTTGGCGTTTCATACCAAACAAGTTGGATGTTTAGGAAATTTGATTGATACTTCTGCAACTAAAAGGAAGGAAAAAGATATTCCGGTAGAAAATAAAAGAAATAGAAACACTACAAATACACTTTTTTCAAGATAAATGGAGAAAGAAAAAAAGGTTTGCAGAAATTGTTTTATGAAAACGTACGGTATCAGCCAAATGTTTGTAACTAATGTTATAAAAAGAAATACGTTATCGATCTCGGGTGTCCTACGGCAAGATAGAAGAGGACAAAGATGTAATATAACTTTGCAACGAAACCATTGCAAGTGTTATAGGGTATATTCTTTCATTTCCTTCATATGAATCACACTGTACAAGGCGGACGAGTAAGAGAAAATATCTGCCATCTCACCTTAATATACAGAAAGCGTATTCGTTATATTGTGAAAAAGTGCCTGCTCTGATGTCAAGGAAGATTTAATTCAGTGAATTTCACAACCAAATTCTAAGCTTTAAGATTCCGCAAGTAGATATATTTCATACATGTGACACTCTAGCAATGAGAATTAAAACTGAATCTCAAATGGAGCTGAAGGAAAAACACATAAACTAATTAAAAGAACACCACGATCTTGCGGATGTAGCCTATAACTCCAAAAGAATTGATAAAGAGCGAGCAAAAACAACAGCAACTCTACGAACTTTAGTTTTCGATCTACAACAATGCCTTCCCACTCCATATCTGAATAAATCTGTTGCTTTTTACAAACGTCAATGGACTTTTAATCTGACTGTTCATAATCTTGGAGGGTATGAAGTTTAATGTTACATGTGTCATGAAGCAGAAGGAGGACGTGGAGCTAATCAAATAGCCACTGCATTATATGAGGAGCTCATAATTTTGCCTGACAAGGTCGATCCTGTTGTATTTTATTCAGATGCATGTGGTGGTCAAAATAAAAATTTACATTTTGCAGCTATGTTCTTAACGGCTATGCAACACAAAACCACATTAAAAATCATTGATCATAAGTTTATGGTCAGTGGCCATAGCAATATGGCGTGTGACATACATAGATCATAGCCACATTGAAAGAAAAAAAAAACAATATTCTATATCGCATCCATACGACTGTTATCAACTTGTCAGAACTGTTGCAAAGAAGAAGAAGTTTACTGTTAATGAGATGACACATGACAAGTTTTATGACTACGCTTCATTGCTGACATCCGTAATGGTCTCAAGAAAGAAAAGATCAGACAGGTGAGCTTTTTAAGTGGCAGAAAGCAAAATGGTTACGATATACTCTATCACTTGGAGAAATTTTGTACGAAACTAGTTTCCAGGAAGATGGACCATTCATAAGCGTACGAGTATCTTATTTAATGCGAGGAAATCCGGGATCCGATATTACATGCAACCAAAAAAATTGTAAACAGATACTTTGCCTATTTTAAAAAAAAAAGCCTTTTTGCCTCATAAGACCTGAGTTTCATTAATTTTACACTAACCTTAAAACTGAGAACTTTGCAGTTGATATTTGAAAAAGAAGATTAATTTTTAAACGCGCTCATTCCAGCATTGTTTTTTTTTTTTTTTTATATACATATATAAATACATCATTGAAATAAAAATAGCTTACTTTGATTTGTTATGTTGTTACTTGATTTTATCAGTATAGGTCACTATTCGAACAAAAACAGAATGGTCAAAATAATACAAGTCACCTTATTTCCTTATTTGCTACATAATATTAAAAAATCTTTTTGTATCTTTCAGTCTGGTATAAAAATACAAATTCACAGTTTGAGTTAAAAAAAAGCGGAAAATTGAAAATTAAGTTTTTTCCCTCTCCTGAAAAATTACAATCTTTGACTTATGTGGGAAACAGACAGCTGGTATTGATACCATGGTACGAGCAAAAATTTGCGAATCTCAATACCAAGTATGTTTCATGGTATACTAGTTTCTTACGTAGTACTGCAGTGACAGACATGTGGTATAGATTGCTATACAATGGTAGTATTGCTATACCATGGTATCAATACCAGCAGTCTGTCTTCCACATTAGATTAGGAAACTTAAAGGGGTATTTTCAGCAAACATCAATAGTTTTTTAATGAAAATGTTTTACAAGGAAAAATACATATTTTAAATTTGTACGAATTGAGTTTTTAGAACAAAGAAGTTGAATATTATTTCTGATATATTGATATTGTAAATCTCAACCTTTTATTTGGTTCGACAATGATTTTTCTTAACCAACCACACTTTTCTTTCGTCACATGATCAATCGTCGTGATCTCTTCAAAAAACAGGTTCCTGTAGATTTTAAATTAAAAGCGGCGTGTGAAGGAGATACTCATCTGGACTGCGTGGTGCGGTCTATTGGAAGCTGTTTTACGGAAGGGGCAAATCTTGTTTGCTAGTTCGAAGAAGGCGAAAAGAGTTCCAAGAAACCCAAGGATGTCGGAAAAGGTTGAAAAGGCGATTGCGCTCAGTGCGATAAGCCAAATAACTTCGAGTACATCGTGCAATGTGATGGTAGTACAACCATGTTCATGTGGCAACAGTCGAAAATGGCGATAGAGTGCTGCTACATACAGCGAAATCAGATGTGCGTCACGTTCAATGAGGAGAAACTCTAGTTCAGCGTCGAAGGGCAGAAACAGGACATGCACTTCCATGAAGAACGCGAACGAAGGGAAGGAGGATGACGTCAGCTGTGATGATGAGGCCAGTAGTTTGGAAGGAAACAGGACGATAGAGTGGGTAGAGCAGGTCACTTTGAAGACCGCTCCAAATGATCTCAAAACGGAACCTGTAACTCAGGGAAATAATTTGCATAGAGATTGTGCATCTGGAGTAGCAGAGGTTCAGCTGAATAGTAACCAGGTGTCGGCTCTGCGCATGCTCTACGGTTGTAGACCGTAGTGCAGACCTTGTTGGCGAAAATTAAAACGGAGCCGCCACCAAAATCAGAGCGGCTGGTTACTTTGATTACATTTACTCTGTCAGTGTGTAACTTGTATAGCACGATGGAGGCATCTGGGTTGACGAACCACTTAAACAACCCCATTCTATAAGACTTCAGGAGCTTATGTAGAAGATACCAGCGGCCCTAAAACTCAATTGGGCACTTCATCGTGGTTCAAGGGAGATGAATTTGGCTGACTTTGGGGAATGGCTGTTTAAGATCGCAGTAGCGGCGAGCTCAGTGACGATGTTCACACCAACAACTGAGCATAAGAATAAGAGGCCGCAAGCATTCCGAAGTTCAAACGCATAAGGAGAAGCCAGCAAAGTCTTCGAACGCCTGTTTCAAATGCAATGGAGATCATAGGCTTCTGGAATGCAATAAGTTCAAGGAGCTTCCGCTTGACAAAAAGTGGGATCTTGTCAGGAGCAAGAGTATCTCTGAGATGTTTGACATATCGCAAGCGTTTTAAATGTCGAAGTGCAGACAAAGATGTACATCATTCCCTGCAGACGAAGTCGGAAATTCACCAGAAACTGTCTAATGCTCATCAGCAGGGCGATGGAAGGAATGTGTTGTTCAGGATTATTCCGGTAGTACTGCATGGCAACGGTAAGACAATTGAAACTTTTGCTTTCTTAGACAGCGGTTCCTCTCTAACCCTGGCTGAGCAGTAGATAGCAGATTCCTTGTGGCTGAAAGTAACAGCTAGGCCATTATACCAATGGACGGCGGAGATGGTGCATTATAAAGAACAGTCCAGGATTGTGCCGTTGGAGATTTCTTCTAGACACGATGCAGTTGAAAGTCTAGAAAAAAAGGTATCGGCTTCAGGATGTGCGTACTGTGGAAAGTTTAGCTTTGTCGATGCAAATGGCTGATGCTGAAGTATTACAACGACGATATCCATATTTAAGCGGTATACCACTGGCGATGTTTGAGAGGGAAATGTGGGATATTGATTGACCTAAACAATCAGAAGTTAACGGTGGGTTTGAAGACAAAGGAGGGTAAATGGGACGATCCGGTCGCCATTAAGACCGGACTGGGTTGGTGCTTGAGCGGCGGTGAAGCGAACGGAATGGAAAACAGAGGCGTGTATCATATTTATGAGGTTTGTGAATGTAATAGGGAGTTGCACGTGATGGTACGGCATCATTATGCTTTGAAAGACCAAAACGGTGAGACTACTGAGAGACTGCGGAAGAGGTGCAAGATAAGAAGATCCTGGAGAGTAAGGTGCATAAAAAAGAAAATACCTTCGTCAGCGCATTGCTGTGGCGATACGACTATGTAATCCTTCCTGAAATCTATGCAATGGCGCTTAAAAGGCTGAAATGTCTGGAGAAGAATATGGCTAATGATGTTTGTCTTTTGGAAGTAGTCAACAATCAGATAAGAAATCTGGTGGAAAGGGGCTACGTGAGGAAACTTAGTCAACAAGAGGTAGACCAACGATATCCGCGGGCTTGGTATCTACCTAACTTTATAGTGAGAAATCAGAACAAACCAGGAAAAGTGCACTTGGTTAGGATGAAGCGGCGTCGACACAAGGGACCTCACTAAACAGCATGCTCCTGAAAGGCCCGGACGAGTTTAAGACACTGGCAGAGGTACTTTGTGCATCTCGGCTCAACAGAATAGCGATAGCTGGGAACATACAAGAAATGTTCCGCCAGTTCCAAGTGTGCGAGCAGGATCAACATTTCCAGAGGTTCCTGTGGCGTGAAGGGGTATTCAGTCGTGAGCCGGAAGCTTACGTAATGAAATTGCCCACATTTGGCGCTACATGCTCGCCTAGTATTGCGCAGCATGTTAAGAATTTGAATGCAAGGGACTATGCTAATATGTTTTCAAGGGCTGCAGAGGCAATCATCTGATGATCGATGATTGATATGTCGATGATCTGTTGGACAGTGTGGATATGGTCGACGAAGCAGTTCAGTTGGCGAAGGACGTGAAGTACGTCCACTCTAGAGCTGGCTTCAATATCCGCAACTGGCTCTCGAGCTCCAAGGATGTTTTACGAATACTCAAAGAACCGGGATGCAAGGGAACTACGATTCTGGAGAACCTAAGAGAAGGCGCATGAATTACGAAGGTTTTGGGACTGTGGTGGAACACTGATGAAAACGTTCTTGGATTCTCCTTGCAGTTCGTGAAAAAGCAAATCAACGTTTTGTTGGGGCTACGGATGCCAACCAAGAGGGAGCTGTTGAGACTTCTGGTGTCCATCTTCGACCCTCTGGAGTTCCTGGCATTTTACCTGGTCAGGCTTAAAGTGTTGCTACAGGAGGAGATTTGGCGAAGCACAATTGGCTGGGTTGATGTGATACCAGGTGAGTTGCAGAAGAAATGGGAGACCTGGCGCAGTTTGTGAAGGCAATTCCGTCGGGTTGTTTGTGCAAAAAGCAAGGTTGCACCGCTGAAACCTACATCAATCCCAGGATTGGATCTCCAGGCGACCGTATTGGGATCCAGATTGGCTAACTCTATAATGAAGGAAAACAAGTTAAAAATTGAGCGAAGGTGCCGCGTTGCAGAAGTGTTGGAGAAAACCAAACTGGATAAGTGGAGATTCCCACTAAGTTAAATGTGACTGACGATGCGACGAAGCGGGCAAACCACCATCTACCATCCTTTAGTAAAGATGTCCAATGATTCCGAGGTCCAAGCTATCTGTACAAGGAGGAGGATACATGGCCGGTAACACCTGATGAGGTAGAATAACATCAAGACGAAATGCGAAATGTGTATGTCATGGCAACACATTCTATCGATTGCGAGCCTTTAGTAGACGTAAAGAGATTCTTCTCATGGACACGGTTGCAGCGTTATGTAGCATGGATAGTAAGGTACGTAAACAAACTAATAGGAAGATGAACTTCTACGAGCAGAGCAGATATTATTTCGAATGGTACAGATCGAAAAGTATGGCGATGAGGTGGCGATATTAGCAGCTGGGAAAAGGTTGTCAAAAACAAGTCCTTTGTTCAAGTTATCATCGTACATAGATGAGCAAGGTGTCATACGAATTGGAGGAAGGATCGATGGCGCTTGTATGTCGACGAAGGAATGAAGTGTCCTGTCATTTTGCTGAAAGCTCATCACCTAACGTTCTTAGTTGTGGATATGTACCACAACTGATTTCACCATAAGTTCCAAGAAACGGTCGTCAAAGAAGTAAAGCAGAAGTTATGGATTACCAGCTTGCGTCCATTGATAAAATCAGTACGACGAACCGTCCCCGCTGAAAGAAGCTGGGCTTGCAACTTATACTAGTCCATTTGCCTATACCGGAAGTAGACTACTTTGGTTCAATGTTCGTAACTGTTGGCAGTCGTTCGGAAAACCTTTGGGGAGTACTTTTCACATGCCTCACTGTTAGGGCTGTGCATATCGTGGTAGCACACAATTTTTCGACCGATTCATGTATCATGTGTATCAGAAATTTTATGGCGAGACGAGGTGTTCCACGAGAGTTTTACTCAGACAACGGAATGAATCTAAAGGGAGCGGGGAAGGAGCTTCGTGAGACGTTCCACAACATTGATCGGGACAGTATTCAGGAAAGGTTCACCAGTTCGGAAACCAAGTAGTACTTCAACCCCCTGCGGCACGGCATATGGGTGCAATTTGGGAAAGGCTGGTTGGATCTGTGAGGGGAGTTCTGCGATAGGTGATGTGGAACCAAAGGCTGAGGGAACAATCGTTGTCAGTGCTGATTGAGGTTGAGGAGATCCTGAATGCACGTCCACTTACGCATGTACAAGTAGTGTTTGATAACGCGGAAGCGCTGACACCTAACCACTTCTTGTTGGGTTCATCAAACGGAAGTAAGCCGATTGGACAGTTCTGCAACAAGGACTTGATTCTTCGTAAGGAGTGAAGAAAATGCCAGCAGCTAACAAACATGTTTTGAAAGAGGTGAGTGCGGGGATACTTAACAAGACACTCGGAGGACAAGGTGTTTCGAGAACGAAAAGCAAACCTAGAAACAGAGTACTCTGGAAAAAGAAAACACCGAGCTCCGAAAGAGGCTCGGCGAAATGGAGCTCTTCTGTCGGAAGCTCAAAAGCAAAATAGAAAAACTTGAATCAGAGAATAAAGTATCTTTGCTTCAAAACGAGTCTTCACAAACGCAGACGGTTATTCATAGTGAGCCCTCTCCGGGTAGCCATTACTACAGCACGGATGAAGAAGAACTCGCGCACGAAACGGATTGGATACTTAAACGAAGACCATCTAAAAAACGTAAGGCCGGTTCATCGCCCGAGGTTGTTCTGCAACACGAACCTAATCGCAAAGCGCAGCGAAAAGCTGAAAAGCAAATTGAAAGCATACGCGCCCCTTCTCCAATAAATATTACAGGCGTTGCAAACTATAATTCTCTGCGAAAAATATTAAAAACAACGATCGCTACTGAATTTATAGTAACTTTCTTGCGAAACGATGCATGGAAAATCAAGGTTAATGACGCTGAGGGCTATCGGGCTGTATCTCAAATGCTTAACAACGAAAAAATTCGATGACATACTTATGAAGACAAGTCTGAGAGACCTTTGAGGGTCGTAGCTAGAGGACTTCTTCCATCATGCGCTAAAGAAGACGTTATAGGTGATTTACGAGATAGAGGTTATAACATTCTTGACGCTGTGAACCTCTAAAAAAAGAGAGAAAACAACCCGACCGTGGAGAAGAAGCTGTAGCGAAACGTTAACTTCCGCTTTTTGTGCTATCGTTCGATAAAACGAAAAGCCAGGAAAAGATATACAATATTCGTACAATCATGAGTATGGTCGTTAAAATCGAGCCGCTACGTGTCAACACGAAGACAATCCCTCAATGCAAGCGTTGCCAAGAGTTTAATCATACTCAGCCGTACTGTCGGAAAGAGCCGCGATGCGTTAAGTGCGCTGGAAAACACTCTTCTGAAAATTGCAGTTTAAGCAAAAATGACAAAGCAACTTGCGTTAACTGCAAAGGAAGGCACCCAGCAAATTATCGCGGTTGCGAGGTCGCAAAGGAACTACAGATGCGACGGAGAAAATCTACAACGCCGATTGTGCGGGGAACGAAATCAGTCGATCGGGCTCCTAAGTCAGTAGAGGGCGTTGCTAAGCAAACTGAGCGGGCTCGTAAGCCAGTTGTACAGACTCCTAAGCCGGCTGAAAGGACGCTCGAATCAGCAGTGCAGACTCTTGAACCAGTCAATCAGTCCTCTAAGCTGATTAAAAGTACGTCGAAGTCGTCCACTAAAAAGACTGAACGAAAAATAACCTCGGATAAGCCAACGAATCCCAGTTGTCTGACGTATTCTCAGGCTACAGTCAAAGCAACCAGACGAAACGACGGGCCACCCTCTGATCCGTTGAAAGAAATTCTGAACTGCATTTACGAATTCTCGAACGTCTCAGTAACGTCGAAAGCTTTTGTATGGCTAACCTTATATCTAAATCTAAGTAGATATGGACTCTTTGCTTAAAATTATAACGGACTCTTACAAAAATCTAACGAATTAGAAATTTTCTAATGAGAGAAAATATCGACGTATGAAAATCGCAAATAAAGACAAGAGGCTACGTTGGTTATCACGCCTATCATCCTTCTGATAGAGCGCGGGGTTGAGTTGAGTGTTGACTTACAACTGAGATAGACGTGTGTTAAATCGATCCTAGTTAAAAATAAATAAATCGATAGAAGTTCGTACATTTTTTATTCAGATTTTCACCAGCGCACAAAAGCTCATTACCTTAAATGTGCAAAAAGGCTGAAACTCTGTAATAAATTGTTAAAATGGAGTGTTTTAAATGCAAAAATGTTATCAGTGGAGAATCCGGAATAAAATGTGCAGGTGTATCCGGGAAAACGTTTCATCTTAAACTTGCGTGTAGTGGTCTCGAGCGGTATAGGAGTGGTGTACTAGACACAAAACCAGTGACAAAATTCATTTGATATGATTGTGTTACGTACATACACAAATGATCGATGACAAAAAATGAACTTGAAATAAAAAAATTACTGGAGGCTATTGAAGGCAGATACACTGATTGGTTGAGAGTAATGAAAATTGCCCAAGACACTTGTGAAAGGAGTGTAGAAGAAATTAAAAAAAATAAGTAGTTACGGTGAATGTTTAAAATCCAGAGTGACAAAATTTGTGAAGATGTAAAAAAAATAGAAAAAGGTAATAAAAATACAATGCAAAAGGTTAAAGAAATAAAAGAAGATTTAGTGAAAGAATTAAAACAAATTAAAGAATCAGTTATGAATGACACAAACAAAACAACACCAATACCACCAAAACAACCTGCATATGCGAAAAAAATCAAAGAAAAAAATAATGTTATTATAATAAAACCCAAAAAAAATCAAAACAATAATAAAACAAGGGAGGACATTAAAAACACTATTGATCCCACAAATCCAGCCTTAAAAATAAATAATGTGAAAGACATTCAAAATGGTGCGGTACTAATCAAGGGTGATGAAAAGTCGGTAAAGAAAGTTGAAAACGAATTCAAAACAAAACATGATGCCAATTACAATGTAAAAATTCCAACACGAAAAAAGCCGCGAGTTCTTGTAGTCGGTATGAAAGAGAAAATGTGTGAAGATGATCTAGTAAAATCTATAATGAGTCAAAATGAGTTAAATGATTGTGTCATTAAGTGCGTGTATATATGTCTGTCGCCAAAGATTAAGTGCTACAATGCAGTTGTTGAAATGGACAGTGTTGCCTATGCTAAAGTAATGGAGAGTACTAATATTAGTATTGGATGGGATAGATGCCGAGTGTGTCAACATACAAGTGTACTAAGATGTTTTAACTGCTGTGGCTTTAATCACACAGCAAAAAATTGTACCAAAGACAAAGTTTGTGTTAAATGTGCTGGAAATCATGATGTGAAAGAGTGCAAAAACAATGAAAATAATTGTATTAACCGTTGTAGTGCCAAAACAAATCCGAAAATAGACTTAAATACCAATCATATGGCGAGTTAAAAATTGCAGAAGAACGGACTGATTATTAGCAATTAAATGACTTTAGATGCATTTATTTAAACGTACAGGGCCTATCAAACACCTTTGATGAACTGCAATGCTTAGTACAAAGTGAAAACTTTGACATTTTAGTTACAACTGAAACGCATGTTACTGACCCTGATGACTTAAATGATGTCCAGTTAGAAGTGAAAGTGAATCTAGTCATACTGGTGGTGTTGTTGCATATGTAAAGAATAATTTTAAATGTCGCGTTGTTAAAAAGTGTAGCGTTAGTATGCAATATTGGTGTTTGATCTTAAACGTTCAGTATGAAAATTATCCTGTGATATACCCACGTATGTGTAATATACAGATCTCCTAATCATATATCATCGAAAAGTGAATTTTGCAAGGAACTAGAAAATTGGATAGAATTTCTATCCCAGTGCAGTATTAGCTTTATTATAATGGGAGACCTTAATGTAAACTGGTTTGATGTAACAGACACATATACACGACACATTTCTAATATAGTCAACGATAATGGTTTACATATGATTATTACGGATCCAACAAACATAACAAGCCGGTCGAAAACTTTAATTGACTATGTGATCACAAATTGCAGTGACAAAGTTACCGCGAGGGTTGATAATAGCTTAAAAATAAGTGACCATGAATCCATTGATATAATAATAAAGAACCAGCATTAGACTCAAAATAAAAAGAAAATTAAATATTACTCGTATAATCAAAATATATTCCTAACAAGACTGTCCGAAATCCCCTTTTTTGTAAATTTTAATAGTGAACAACCATATAATCTAAATGCTTTATGTGATCAATTTATGTTACACCTAAAGACTGTGGTCGACTCTATGGTAAAAGAAAGAGAAGTCCCATACAATAACGCGGTGTGGTTTAGTCGTGAACTCAGAGTGGCCAAATTGTCAAAAATAGACCTATATAGGCAAGCAGTACTAAGTAATACCACGATTGCTTGGCGTGTATACCAACAGTATAGAAATCAACACAAAAAGCATATCCTATTAACTAAATCTCATTTTATAAAAGGCCAAATTGACAATGCAAGTTGTCAAAAAGATATGTGGCAGAAATTAAAGAAATACGTTTTCAAGAAAAGAAATTAAATATTAGCTGAGGTACAAACGGAAAATGGCGATGTGATAAACGATAGTGCAATTCTATGTGATAAATTTAACAAATTTTTGTACAGTCCATAAATGAAATAACCAGATCTGTGATATTCTTTGATTATACAAATTTACTTGAAGAGTGCAATATAGATTTTAAGTTTAGTGTCGTCAATGTGGAAACTATTAAGAGTGCAATAGATATGCTTAACAAAAAGAATGACTTTAATTTTATGAATGTTAAAATGATTAAGGATTCCCTGTGCATTGTTGGTCCAGTGCTTGTAAGAATTATAAATACATCCCTAAGTGCAGGCATTTACCCAAAAGCTTGGAAAGAATCGCTTATAGTGCCGGTAAAAAAAATCTCAAACGCGAAAACCTTTAGTGACTATCGCCCAATAAATATGATGCCTTTATACGAGAAAATCCTAGAAAAAACAGTTGTAATGCAGCTACAAGAACACTTAGAGGGACATAGCCTTCTGGATAACCACCAATCGGGTTTTCGTGCAAACCACTCCTGTGAAACGTGCTTAAACTTTGCCGCGGTTTTCTTGGACTTAAAACGGGCTTTTGAAACGATAAATCACGCAATCTTACTAAAAAGTTAAAGTGCTACGGTATAAAATCGGTCGAACTTAAATGGTTTAAATCCTTTATATCAGGGCACAACGCACTTCCATAAATGGTACGATATCGCCGCAAATTCTCGTCAGTGTAGGAATACCACAAGGCACAATACTGGGAGTGTGGTTATTCCTAATGTTTTTCAACGATATGACCAAGGTAGTACAATCTTCGAAACTTATTTTGTTTGCTGATGATGGCCTACTCTACACCTCTGGAAAGGATACTACAGAGTGCCTAAACAAAATAAATCAAGATCTAGACAACATAAATGCCATAAAAATGAATAGACTGGTACTAAATGTTGCAAAGACTAAGTGTATGATATTCAGTTGCAATCCCGTAAGCTCGTCAATAAATGTATCTATAAACAATGAACAAATTGAACAAGTTAAACAAATAAAATATGTTGGTATTGTCTTAGACGAAAAACTTAATTTTACAGAACATGTCAATTATATATGTAAAAAAATACCAAAAAATTGGTGTATTACGAAAAGTAAGGAAAAATATCTCTACAGGTACTGCTGTGACTATATATAATGTTTTGATTAAACCTCATTTTGATTATTGTGCTAGTTTGTTATACATGTGTCCTCAAAGTCACAAAGATAGATTGCAATTACTCCAAAATAAGGCAATGCGAATTGTTTTAAAATGTAGTAGACACACATCGATATGTTTTATGTTAAGTGCGTTAAGATGGTTGAATATTAATCAAAGACTTTTTATGTTATGTATGTTATTTGTATTTAAAATTAAAAACAATATGTATCCCGGTTACCTGTGCGAAAACGTACATACAAATGCAGTGACGGAAT
This sequence comes from Pocota personata, assembly GCA_963082735.1. Taxonomy (NCBI): domain Eukaryota; kingdom Metazoa; phylum Arthropoda; class Insecta; order Diptera; family Syrphidae; genus Pocota; species Pocota personata. Next base: position 158,506,090 of record OY720429.1, read on the forward strand.
ACAACCTAAGAAACTATAGTGACCTTAGAATTCAAAGATCAAGAACCACAAGAGAGAACCATCTTTTGTATGGGTTTTCATAGATTCAACAATCTTCCGAGGGACATTAAAATCACTGATAACATAAATGTATTTAAAAGGAAGCTTATTGAATATGTTCAGACTATGTACTAGTTTATAGGATATAAATATATTTTGTAAAACATTGTAAACTAAATGGCTTTTATAAAGCTAAATAAAGTACATTCATTCATTCATTCCGAATAAAGCTCTTGTCAAACTGATATATTTGATTAACGCTTCGTTCAGATTACTCTATGTTCCGAGACAATGGAAAGTCGCCGAGATTATAATAGTCCCGAAACCAGGCAAACCTCTGAATGAGCAGAAATCATATCGGCCTATTTCCCTATTGCCGGTTATCTCTAAAATATTCGAAAAATTACTCTCTAAACGACTACAACCCGTAATCAACGAAAGACGTCTGATTCCTGACCATCAGTTTGTATTTAGAATCAAACATTCTACAATCAGCCAAGTCCACAAAATAACTGACCTGATTCAGAAAACTCTCGAAGAAAAAAAGATTGGTTGTTAAGCACGGAAATGATTACTCCGAGTTCAAGGAGATTGCGGCCGGAGTTCCACAAGGAAGTGTCCTTGTCCACTATACGTACTCTACACGTCTGATATCCCACAGGAAAGAAACTGCGTCGCCGCCACGTTTGCGAACGATACGGCGATATTGACAAAGGGCGATACAATAGAAGCAGCAACTGAAAAGCTGCAACATACTGTTAATAAAGTTCACGCTTGGACGAATTCTTGGCGTATTGTACTAAACGAAAGCAAATCTGCCCACGTAAACTTTACCTACAAAAAAGTGGATAGATTACCGGTGTATTTAAATTCGGTTCAAATACCGTACGCGAACGAAGCAAAATATCTAGGAATGACTCTAGATGCTAAGCTTAAATGGAAATCGCACGTAAAAAAGAAACGCGACGAGCTCGAAAACAAATACCGACAAATGTACTGGCTACTCGGAAAACATTCGAGGCTGAGCGTACATAACAAACTGCTTATCTATAAGCAAGTTCTAAAGCCAGTGTGGACGTATGGTCTACAACTATGGGGTTGTACCAGGAAAAGCAATAGAAACATCCTTCAAAATTTTGAAAATAAAGTTCTTAGAACGATCGTTAGCGCACCATGGTACGTACGTAACGGAGATATTCATCGGGACCTGGGAATTCCTAGCGTCGTCGAAGAGATAACAAATTTTTCTCGTAAACACAAAGATAGTGCTTACGGCCATTGTAACAGTACCGTCATTCAACTACTTGACGCGAACAATTCAATTCGTCGTCTGTAAAGGACAAAACCTTTTGACCTCGCGTCTTAATATGCCGGTTGTGAAAACAGCAGAACTTTCATTGCAATTTAACCTGTCTAAAGCGCTACATTCTTTTTAAATTACCTACGAACATCTTTTCCAGAAATCACGAGTTTCGTAAGCGAAAATAAAACTGCTGGATAAGCGTCGGCGTAGTTGTAGTATTGATATTGAAGAGTGGTGTTTTTAGTGAGTAAAAATCTCACACTACCATAAGCACGCGCGGTCGGGCCTTATGGTGTCTTTAGAAGATTTTCACCCTCTCGGCAAAAAAAAAAAAAAAACTATGGTCAAGGATGGTCTGATACGAAGACCTATAGTGAGAACACAATTGGTGTGTATGAACGCCCTGTTGCAAAAATGGCCGTGATCGATGTCAGCAAGGAGAAAGTGGATGAAGCTGGAGCATAGACAGCTGTATCACAGCTGCAAACTGCGCTATTCTAAAGCTACCGCTACGAAATAAACATATTGCGAAATACTAAATAAAGAGGAATCATTTGCCGCAGCAGATTTTTTCCTCCTGATATCATGAACACGATCAAGTAGCATTTTCAGCCATATAACCGCTCTACTGCCAGTGTTATGCCTTTACAGTAGAGTTGACTTAGCTTTCGCAAGTGATCGACTTTTTTTATTTATTTCATGCGAAATAAAGAGATGTTTCTTGACATCAGGATTCGAACCGTGAATCAACGGCGTGACAAGCGATGATGTTACCACTACACCACGGCCACTGTTACCGCCGTCACCCCGTATATTTTCTTACTTACACTTTTATATATTTATCTTTACATACATAACTTACTCATACATACAATTTGTCATAATTCCAATGTAAAGCCAACGCAACGGTTCAGCTAGCGCTCTGCCTTCTGCAGTACAAGCAGAAGGCCATTTTAATATGGGCGAGTTGAGAAAAGATCATCAGCGACGTAGGTTGTCAACTTAAAGTTTTAAAGCGCTTCGCGAATTCTAAGTACTTTAAATAATTTCTTTGTAAAACTAAGAATAATACATACACATCTGAACTATAATAAAAAATGAAGTGCTCTTAAACCAAGTGACTATTTATTTATTTTCAACAAATCTTTAAAACTTTAATTTAATAGAAAAAAAAAATAAAAAATAAAATAAAAAACCGCGTCATGGAAGGTGACAATGTGATGGGACAAAGTTGTAAAAAATGCGTTCCAATTGACGACAAATGCATGGTAATGTGTGACCACTGTGATAACTGGTATCACTTTGGTTGTGTTGGAGTGAATAGTGACGTGGCCGAAATAAGCTGGAGCTGCGAAGCTTGCAATAAAGTTGTATCTCCACGTGCTTGCTCATGCGCCGAAGCGCCCCCAACAACAAGCAACACCAAAACCTCGGTCTTTCGAGTTCATTCGGGATCCTCATCGTCAGCAATGGTAAGTCAACCACCACGATCGATAACTTCAGAAGCAACATCGCAGCCTGTTCAAACTATAGGAATACCCGGAGCACCGCCACTATATTCCTATTCGACACATATGTAGAAGATCTGCTCTGGATTTTCAGAGAGCAGAAGACATCACAATGGTGACGTCACCGCTCGCTGCAGCCGCAACTGCCGCTACTTGCCCTTCATTAGCAACTACTATGACAACGCAAAGGTATCCAACAACAATGCTACAGCAACTCAATACCTCCCCAGCTCCAACGTATGTGTGTGCTCAACCGCAAATGATACCCTTGAAGTATTTGCCATCGACTTTTGCCGCTCATACATCCTCAGCAGCTGCATGCACGAACTTTGACAGTTCAAGAAGAAAGCTTCAACTCGAGCGATTAGAGGAAGAGCGCAGAATCCAACAGCAGTGTTTAGAAGAAAAATACAGAATTCTTTCAGAATTTGAATGTGCTTCAATAAGTCAAAAAGCCAATATGTACACAGATCCACCAGTACGATATGAAGTTTGTTCTTTAGCACCATCACCCGCACAGCTGGCTGCAAGACATGCAATACCAAAGGAGTTACCCTCGTTCAACGGCGACCCCGACGATTGGCCGCATTTTACCAATAGTTTCAAGAATATTACGGAAGTGGCAGGCCTTTCAAATGCTGAAAATTTAATTCGTCTGCAATCAGCCCTGAAAGGCAAGGCGCGCGATTTAGTAAAAAAGCAAGCTGCTCTTACCTGCGATGGTGCCCGAGATAATTGAGACTTTGAAGATGTGTTTTGGCAGACCCGAACACATTCTTGAACGTACAATTCATAAGGCGAAGAGTATGCCGTCACCGCGGGATAAGTTGGAGTCAATCGTCGAGTACGCACTGTGCGTCAAAAATATTTGTGCGACAATAGAGTCGTGTGACATGAAAGAGCATCTCAATAATCCCATGTTAGTGAAGGAGCTGGTTGACAAATTACCCAGCCAATATAAATTAAATTGGGCTATGCATCCAGTAGACTCGTGTGTTCCTATAGTGAGAACCTTTAGTGATTAGATCTACAAAATTTCTGATGCTGCGAGTAAAGTGGTCACTCCTACTTTTGGCAAAGCCAGTGCTAATGTGAACACCCATCTTCGAACTGAGTCTGCCGAGAGTTCCACCATGAAGAACAAGCACTGCGTTGTATGCAAAGGTCTTCACAATGTTCGGCTATGCGAGGAATTCAAAGAGCTTCCTCTGAACAGGAAATGAGAGATCGTCAAGAATAACAAGCTTTGTCGACAATGTCTTAACTCTCATCGGCGTAAGTGTAACTTCGTTAAGGAGTGCGGCGTAGATAACTGCAAATACAAACACCATCCACTGCTGCACAGGTACGTCGAAGAAAATTCATCTCATGTCGTTAAGGATCGAGAGAACTTTGGAGCGCGGATCATGAAGACACGGATCATGAAGACATGCCGTATTTTCGTATTATCCCAATCAAAATATATGCTTATAATACAGAAGTTTGTACGTTTGCATTTCTAGACGCAGGTTCTTCAGTGACGCTAATTGAAAAGACTTTATTCGATAGTTTGGAATTGACTGGAATTAAAGATCCGCTTTGCCTGCGTTGGACTGGTGGAACCACTCGAGCAAAAAACGAATCAGTCTCAAGCTCAATACAAATTTCAGGCATGCAAAAGACTACGAAATACACACTGGAGAATGTTCATACAGTTAACAGTTTGAATTTACCTATTCAAACCATGAACATGAATGAAATAACTCAGAAGTACAAATATTTAAATAATTTACCTATCGAATAGTATCGTAATGCACAACCAATGGTACTCATAGGTGCCAACAATTGGAAACTTGCAGTGCCGCTGAAAATTCGCGAAGAATCCTGGGGAAAACCAATTGCTACGAAGACTCGATTGGGGTGGACTTTGCAAGGAGTTGGGATAAATCGGAGTTGTAGCAGCCTAGTAAATATACACAGCTGCGAATGTGAAAAACGATATGAACAGCTGCATGAAACCGTCAAGATGTACTTCAAACTAGAATCGTCACCACCAACACAGCTTTTATCATCAGATGATGCCAGAGCTTCGAAGATACTTAGTGAGACGTTAGTAAAAGTCGACAGGGGGTATGCAGTTGGTTTACTATGGCAGCACTATCAAGTGCACCTACCCGAAAGTTACGCAAATGCAGCTCGACGACTCCTATGCCTCCACAAAAAGTTTAAGCAGGATTCCTCGTTGAAGCTCATAACTTCACGCTAGGAAGTTAAGCAATGCAGACCTGGAAGTCTCGTCGCAGCGAATTTGGCACTTGCCCACATTCATAATCAAGAATCCAAACAAGCCAAATAAGGTTCGGTTGGTTTGGGACGCCGCTGCAAAATCGAATGGCGCTTCTTTAAACAACTTTCTGCTCACCGGGCCCGACCTACTTAAGCCACTGGTCGACATACTGTTAGCGTTTCGAGTCGGGAAGATAGCAATATGCGGTGAGATCGCTGAAATGTTTCATCGGATTTTAGTACGAGACAATGATATGCATGCACAGCGTTTTTTGTGGTACGATGAGGATGATAAGTTACACGAACCAAGCATTTACGTGATGAAGGCCTTGACGTTTGGAGTTAGCTGCGCCCCCTGCATCGCCCATCACGTCCGCGATGCTAACGCAGAGCAGTTTGAATCACAATTTCCTCGGGCAATTGATTCAATACAAGAACATCGCTATGTGGATGACCTCATTGACAGCGTAGACGATGAACAAGACGCATTGGTTCTGGCAAAGGAAGTGCGGGTGGTTTCATGATAAGAAACTGGGCATCAAATTCTGCGACTGTGCTCGAGCAACTCTTGGAGAACTCCGACACTCCACAGTCTTCAAGAGCGTGGGGCCTGCCGAGAAGGTGCTGGGTATGTATTGGGATTCAGCTAACGATGTGTTCAAATATCTTTGCAGATTCGCTAGGCTTCGGCGTAATGTTTTTGAAAAAGACGTCGTTCCTACGAAAAGGGAGTGTCTGCAGGTTCTGATGTCGATATTCTATCCACTAGGTTTCCTGTCTTGCTACACCATTGCTCTTAAAATCCTACTACAAGATATATGGCGTGCAGGAATCACATGGGATGAAGAGCTACCAGTGTCATGTCAACTGAAGTGGACCCACTGGAAATCCACGCTGTCCTTAATAGCTGCTGTGGAAGTTCCCCGCTGCTATTCTCCGATACTACGCAACTGTGAACGTGTCGAACTACATACGTTCGTCGATGCAGGAGAATACGCATACGTTGCCGTATGGTACCTACTAGTACGATGCGGCGCGGAATCAACTGTCACTCTCGTGATTGCTAAGTCTAAGATAGCACCGCTCAAGCCATTGTCAATAAAAAGAATGGAGCTACAAGCAGCGGTAATGGGCGTAAGGCTTGCTCAAAAGATGAAAACCATCAATCGCATACGGCTGGACTCAATGCTATGGTGGTCGGACTCTAAGACTGTCTTAAAGTGGCTGCACATGGACCTAAAAAACTTCCAACAGTTCGTTATGCACAGAGTCGGAGAAATTCTCGAGTATACCGATGTGTCTCAATGGAGATGGGTATCATCAAAGGACAACCCAGCAGACCTGGCGACTAAAGATGTAACGCGAAAAACCAGTACACATTGGTTCTCAGGTCCAGATTTTCTAAGCGGTCCAATAGATGAGTGGCCGAAATGCAATGATTTCGGTCCCACCGATGAGTCTGAGCTAAGACGTCATGTGCTACTAATCGATAAAATTAAATCGCCCTTTAATGCTGAATATTTCTCCGACTGGAAAAGACTCTACCTGCAACGCAATCTAAACCTCACCAAACAACATTCTTTTTTTTTTTTTTTTTTCATTTTTAATACATTTTTATTGGGCAATTCATTAAACGTATAGCTAGACAAAACGCTTAAAACAAGCTTAACTAACTTAACTCTTCTAATTCTAACTTACTGGCCCTGTGCGGGCGCTCTAAGTTAAACCTAATACTTAAGACTATGTCTTTCGATGTAACGAACTTGAAAATTGTTTATTTATTTCATTCTTTTAAATTTAACTTTAAGTGTTACTAAGAAAATTAGTCAAAAACTTAGTGACTGAACTTTTTTTTGTATTCTTATATAATACTTATAAACTACCTTAAAATAAATCTTAAAACTATCTTATTCTAAATTAGCCTATCTTATTCTACCTTACGTATTCTATACGTAAATTTTTTATTTTTTTTTTTATCGAGTGCTGTTTTTTAATAATTTTTTTTTATGTTTTTTGTGTTTTTTGTGCTTTTTTTGCATTTTTTTCATCTCCAAACAACAATATTCAACGACATGATCGCAATGGCTCAAGCATTCATCATAAGAGAAACATAGCACAGCGAAATATGTCAACTACTAAGCGGTAAGAAAGCAGATAAAAGTACCAATTTGATATCGCTTAATGCACATTTAGATAAAAAAGGTATCATAAGAACTCAAAGCCGAGCTGAACAATCATGAAGATGCCATTGTGCTACCGAAAGATCACCACGTTACGTTTCTGATTGCCAAATCTTTTCATGAGGATTCTTACCATCAAATGCATGAAGCAGTCATAAATAAAACTAAAGTCAATTTTACATTCCTCGACTTAGAGTACTTTACAAAAAGGTACAGAAATCGTGTCAGACCTGCAAAAATAATTCTGTCTTGCCATGACAGCACAAATGGCTCCCCTGCCTCTTGCTAGATTGGCTGTATTTGAACGTCCATTTACATATGTAGGAACTGACTATTTTGGTCCACTACACGTTTCTGTTGGTAGAAGACGAGAGAAGCGGTGGGGAGTTATTTTTACGTGCTTAACTCTTCCTGCTATACATTTAGAAGTCGCTCACAGTTTAAATACGAGTTCATGCATTTTATGTATTAATAATTTCATTTCAAGAAGAGGAATGCCACGCGAAATATATTCAGATAATGGGACTAATTTCAAAGCAACAGAAAAAATGATGTACGATACTTTAAAAAATATTGACCATTCCTCGATTGGTACCAAATTTGATAAAATTAAATGGAAATTCAATCCACCAGGTGCTCCACACATGGGCGTGGCATAGGAAAGTTTAATACGGTCCGTGAAGAATGCCCTGTAAAGCACGTATCCTACCCAAAACTTCAACGACGAGACGTTTAAAAGCGCATTGTGTGAAGTGGAAGCTATAATTAACTCGAGGCCGCTAACATTCGTATCAATCGAACACGAAGATGATGAGGCCCTAACGCCCAATCACCTGCTTTTGAGATCCGCAGACGGCTACAAGCCAGCATTTGACGACAACGGCGATATTCGACAGCGATGGCGACGGACGCAAATTTTCGCGAATATTTTTTGGCGGAGATGGCTTAGCGAATATTTGCCAATAATATCGCGACGAAGCAAATGGTTTATCAAGCGACCACCTGTTTCGATTGGCGAAATAGTCATTATAGCCGATGAAAATTTTCCTAGAAGATGCTGGCCTAAAGGCAAGATAGTCGACGTAGTACTAGCAAAGGACGGTCAAACGCGCAGAGTGGCAGTGAAGACGCAAATGGGGTTGCTGAAGCGGCCCGTCAGCAAGGTTGCAGTTTTAGACGTCGGACAAGTTCAAGCATGGACGTGATCCTCACCTTCGCTTACGAGAGGGGGAATGTTACCGCCGTCACCCTGTATATTTTCTTACTTACACTTTTACATGTTTATCGTTACATATATAACTTACTCATACATACAATTTGTCATAATTCCAATGTAAAGCCAAAGCAACGGTTCAGCTAGCGGTCTGCCTTCTATGGTACAAGCAGGCAAATTCCTTTTAATATGGGCGAGTTGAGAAAAGATCATCAAGAATACATACACATATGAACTATAATAAAAAATGAAGTGCTCTTAAACCGAGTGACTATTTATTTATTTTCAACAGTCACCCTTGCATGAAAAGTGTCAAATTTGCCGCCCACGCGGTTTAAATAAATGAAATTAACTTCAGGGGGCCGAGGTTCAATGGTTAGGTGAACGACAACTGAGCGAGAGGTTCAAGGTTCGAATCAAAGAAAACACAAAAATAAAAAAATAAAAGTTTTCTCACACTCCCAATTCTTGCGAGTATCTGACAAACATCCAAGAGTAAAACTGTCATGAAAAATGGCTCTCAATTGAAAAAATTGCCCTTCATAAACGGCACATAACTGTAGGCCCTAACCATTCGTGCGGCGCAGAGCACGAGTTGATGCGAGAAGCTAGGCCAGGCTCTGCATTGAGCTGTTATTATTTGTTTAATAAAACAAATATTAAACAAAAGAATAAAATGAACGCAACAACACAACTTCAACATCTAATAATTAAAATCCGATATCACCAAAAATATTCGAACATCAACTCCTAAAGATAAGCAATAATGCGTTCATTAAGCAAAAATTTGCTTGTCATGTAATGGAATCTAAATACAAGAATTCTGTTATAGCGAAAATGCATTAGAAAAATTAATAGCGAAATATTACCCAGACATTATATTGAGTTATTATGGTCGTTGCCTGAGCTGTGTGAGCGGTTGCTCCGTCCTGACGGAATCGGACGTCCTCGGCTACAGCAGTAATATTCTCGGCAGAACGAAGAATACGGGGCCGGCCATTTCTTGCGACATCTCCGCTTAACTGTCCGAACAAGATGGTGAAGCTGATGCTGAAGTACGCAGCGCTGTCAAAGTTGAAATTCACATAGTCCCTATAGCAAGAGCACAATGCGAAGCTGCAGCTGAAGTACGAAAAGTAGCTGCAACACAAGATGAGTCAACTTTAACATCCGAACGAGCTGCACTACTTTTTGACAGTTAAAGACAAAAACAAAAAAACATTAATGGTAGAGGCCTGGCCTAGCTTCTCGCATCCACTCGTGATCTCTGCCACACTAATGATTGAAGCCTACAGCTATTTGTATTCCGTTTCCGAAGGTCAATTTTTTTCCGATTAATAGAAACTTTTCATGACAGTTTTACTTTCGGATGTTTGTCAGACGCTCGTAAGAAGTAGGACCGTGAGAAATTTTGTATTTTATTTTTTTTTATCTTTGCGTTTTCTTGGATTCAAACCTTAAACCTCAAGTTAATTTCAATTATTTAAACTTAGGAATATTATCAGTGAAAAACCTTTTCATGCAAACAATTATTAATTGCACTATTATAGCTGTTACGCGTCTTTACATGGCATTTGCCATGGTTTCACTGTGCCTAATTTAATCTTTCGGGGCAATTGTTATAGAAGCATAGGAACGCAATTATGCAATTATTTGTGTACCGGTCACTATTGTACTATATTCACACGGTAGTCAGAAAGATAATAATGTTTTCGTTCTTCCAAGATGAATGTATGAATTTTGATGCGAGTTTCGGGGTGAATTGACTATTTTACCCACCTTTCTTTAAATGTGAGAGAATAAGTCAAATGATAAATTTTTGAAAGGATTTGTTTGTGGTCACTTGGAAAATCATATGGAAGTTTCATATCAATTTCTTCGCTGATTATTGTCACTGCTCCAGGTAGCGATGGGTGTCCGCTGAACGCAGCCAGAATTAGTGTTCTTGCTGGATTTTTAATTTAAGATTACAGAGTTTGAATAAAATATTGTTGAGTTAATTGAAAGCCTACGTGAAATTTTGAGGAATGGATTTTCATCGGAATTTAAAAGGTCGTGACGGGTATAATGGTTCAAAACATGAGGATAACGGAAATCATCTTTCAAAAAGATGCAAATCGGGCTCATATTCATGCGGTAATTCACTAGAAATGTCACCTTCAGAGAAGTCTATTAAACTCCTACAAAAATTAGAAGAGAAAAGGTTGAACGAATTGGTAGAACGAAAACGTTTTAAAGAAGAAATGAAATTAAAAGAAACGCCAGAAGAAAAACGTGCTCGTCGGCTACGGGAAAAACAATCTAAGGAGAAGAGGCGACGCGAAAGAATGGGCTGGGATACAGAATACCAGTACTACACTAATCAGGATAATCCTTTCGGGGATGCGCATTTAACGTCCACTTTTGTTTGGGACAAGAAGTTGGAAAAAGAAGGGCTGAAAAATGTTGCTGTGGCAGCTGTAGAGGTTATGCATCGTCAAAAACAAATTGAGAATAAAATTGAGCTTGATAAAGTTAAAAAGAGGCGACAAGAAAGGGAACTTGAGAGACAGTCGCGCGAGGAAGAAATGCTTCTCTTACAACGATCCCGAGAAGCTGCTCAATTTGAAGAGTGGGAAAAGCAGGAAGATATGTTCCATCTAGAGCAGGCTAGACTGCGGAGTACAATTCGTATTCGAGACGGTCGCGCAAAACCAATCGATTTACTAGCCCAATATATTTCAAATTCCAATTTAGAAGAAACAATAGAAATGCAAATGCATGAACCTTATACATTTCTCAATGGTTTAGAGGTTCATGACTTGGAGGACCTTTTGGCAGATATTAAAGTATATATAGAACTAGAAAAAGGAAATAATGCAGAATTCTGGACGGATATGACTGTAATTGTAGAGGATGAATTGCAAAGGCTTCAGAAACTTGAACTGGGTGGGGCATACCACGCCAAAGTCGGAAGGAGGGAAGGTATACACAGAAGTGTAGCCAAGGATGTAACTGATGTATTTCGAGGTAAGGATATAATCTATGTGTAGGTGCACCTGCTAACTCTATTTCTAGTAATTTCACAGGAGATCTAGAAAACTTTGAAAAACAATAACTAATTAAAGCCTTTAGCGATTCTAAAGATCTCGTTAGTGCATTTCTTCGCCTGCTATAAGTTTAAAATTTAAAAATTTATAAATGCTCCCAAATGTTGATTGGATAATTAGTTAGGGTTAAACACCCGGTTACGAACCCCATTTAAGAGATTTTTCAAATCTATCTGTTTATACCTACAAACAGACCATTTGATTTATTGTTACGATTTAAACATTATTGCAATACAGTCGAATCTAGCCGTCATATTTTGTTTGACCGAAACGAGGAATTATGAGCTTAACAGATAAAAAAAATAAATTAACAAAAGAAAAACATGAATTCGGTTTTTTTTAAAATAACATACAAAGACAGAACTATGTAATTTCATAAGTTTACTTAGGACTATTTATAACTTCTTAAAGTAACCATACATTGCCGCTCAGCAGAATGCTGTTTGAAAGCCTTCCTCTCTTAAATTCTACAAATGCTCTTGAGTGTCCTATTAAACATTGCACAGTTAGTAATTTGTAATAAATGTCGATATGTAGCAATAATGATTAGCTCGTAAATTTTGATGTAATATAAATAAGAGGTTGATGTAATATACCAAATAAATCTAGCCCCATTTTGTTAATTCGTGAAGTTGTGCGGTCCTTTACAAAATATTCCACTCCTCTACCCATTGACCCTATCATTGGTTCTTCGAGCCTTTACTAAACCGCCCGTATTTATGGAATTGCTAGTCTCCAATCTTAATTATTTATTATTTGGAAATGAATTTTTAAAAATTTCATCTTTGTAAAATATTTTCAAAATAATTTATGAATACATGTAACATAGTTAAGTATTATTTATTTTGTACATATAGCAGTAGTAGTAGTACATTGTTTCGTTTATTCTCAAAAAAAAAAAATACAAAACATTAAAACTTGACAAATGTCGTCTGTTTTAGAGATAGTGTGGTAAACTAATGTTAATAAATTTATGAGTTGTACTCATCTATTAGAATTTTTCGGTAGAGGAAAGCCTCCTTAATATATTTGTGTATAATTCCCCAATAGTTCTCAGTTTCTCTGTTGAGTAGGCTGATGATTTCAGCTTTCCACAGTATCCGCTTTCCAAAACATTTTAACCGAAGTCATTTCAAAATTGGACATATTCCTATGAAATGAATAATATCTTCCTACTCACGCAGGTGGCAAAGAGTGCAGTCTTTTCGTTCATCTTCCGGATACTTGCTTGTATTGAGTCCTAAGATGCTAGCCCTCGCTTTAAAAGTCCACATTATCAGTTGTCTATCGTTTCCATCATTGATATATATGTAAATGGCCTATTGAATGATTAAGTTTTCTATATGTATATTGCATGTGTGCTTCTTTGTGTGTCTTGTAGGTTTGCTTGAAGCTTTCTAGTGTATTATCTACTTCATATTTAAATAAAGTTTTGTGAATATACTCCATGTGAAACTTTAGCGCATATAAGTAAATGCATCTCAAGTACTCCTGTTTCTAAACTCCCTATATAATTTGGTGTCCAATCCTGCAGGCAAAAAATATATTCATCAGCCGCTTTGAAACTTGAAAAAACCCAAACTTGAGACGCATAACTGAAGATTGCTCTGATTACCGCCTTAAATAGTTCAAATTTAGCTGAAAATTTTACCTTCTTTCCAAATGAAATTTTTCCAGGTGCTATTTAAACAGTTTTTAGCTTTTACTTCTCTTTCTTTTAGTTTTTCCATTAGTGAGAGTTTCGGTGGCATTATTAGGCCTAAATATTTGAACTTTTTAACAATTTCTATTTCTGAGCCAGTAAAGTATTATTTCTCACTATTTGCTCTTTTTCCGCCTCTGTTAAATATCATAATTTTTGATTTTTCTAGGATCATCGGCATATATCAGGACCCTAACAACGATGCCATCCTGGGAGAGTGCACCCCCTAAAAGTCATGCAGGTCGTTCAATAGCAAACAGCAGAGTACTAAGTACACACTGTTGCGTTAATCCCATAACTGTTAGAGTAGTCTGAAATTTGTTCACCATCCCAAACTGCAGAAACTGCGTATAGACTTTCTGGCGGAGCTAGGAACTTTGTTGATATCCCCATATTGCTTAGTTTGAAAAGAGTGCCCTTCGATCGATGCCATCAAACGCAGTCTTAAAATCCACGAAAAAACTGTATTGTTTTTTCTTTTCGCTATTTTTTGTATCTTAATGGTGCTGGATGAGTTGTATATATTATCAACTGTATAGGTATATATGTATATATCAACCGTGCTTGAAATCCATTTAATACTTGTGTTTTTTATCCCAGGAAATATGAATACGCTATATTGTTTCAGGGCACGGGCGTTTGGGCATACTTGTGAGTACTTTTGCTAGCAGCTTAATATAATTGTTTGGTGCATTTTTTGAAAACTTCATATGGTAACTAGTACTTTATTTTCTTTGACCTTTTTGAGCATTTTATGGATCTCGTCGGGTGTTATCTCGCAGTCTAAATCCTCATTCCGCGTTAAAGGTTCTACCCACTACATTGCTTCAGCTGGTAATGGATGATTTAGTGAGTTCACAAAATATTTTTTTAACTCTTCTGTTTGTATTTCGGATCCGACTCCGACATTCCTCTGTCGCAGTTGATTTGCGAAAATCCATCAGCTTTTTGAGTCCTTCATAGTGATCAGTTTTATTTTCAACTGGGAATTTTTTATTTTTTTTTTTGTCGGGGCGGGTACACCCTACTGGAGCACTCAGACTCAAAAACAGGTCCATTGTACAACCAGGCAGAGAACCCCATTTTAATGTGTTTTTTTCGTCTTTTGTAAAAAGACGAGTAGACGCTTCAGTGATGAAGAGCTTAGGTCATCAGCACTCACCACATCAGCACCGAAAATCTGCCACCTGATCCGAGCAAAGGCAGGACAATCACATAGGAAGTGTTCCGCAGTGTCGTCGCCCTCTCCACAGGAGTTGCAGACAGGTGTAGCGCTCAAACCTAGCACATGGAGGTGCTTGGCAAAGGCGAAGTGGCCCGTAAGAGCGCCAGTAAGTTGTCTGCAGTCTTTTCTGCTAAGGGATAGCAAAAAAGCCGCGGATTTCTTACAGACGACGGGGACCATTCGTTTAGTCTGCCTGCATCCTGGAGAGTCGTCAATGGAAGCCCTAACCGAGGACCCTGGCAAACCCAACGTGGGTTCAGGTCCTGAGAAATTCTCTTCTGAGCCTTGTCTAGCAAGCTCGTCAGAGATCTCATTTCCTCTTATCCCTTTGTGTCCTGGGACCCAAACAAGATTCAGTGAGTTCAGTCTTCCGACCGAATTCAAAGATGTTTTGCATTCTCGAACTATTTTGGAAGTGGTTAAAGGATTGAGCAAGGCCTTAAGCGCAGCCTGACTGTCACTACAGACGCAGATACATCGCCCCTTCACCTGTTCTTACCAATATAGTCCGCTGCCATTAAGATAGCATATATTTCTGCCTGGAAGACAGATGTGTGTTTTCCCAATGAGAAGTGAAGCCTAATGTTGTCGCATTCCACGAAAACACCAGCACCAGACCCCTGTCCAGTTTTAGAGCCGTCCGTGAAAATGCGACTACATTCCTTTCCTGGCTCAGACTCCTTCCAAAGCCAATCCTGAAGATGAGGAAAGTTGACTTCAAATTTGCACCGCAGCCGTAATTCAGGTGTCATTGCATCAAATGGCATATCCATGAGACAGAGGTCGTAGGATAATCATCGCGCAACGTCATCAAAACTCCAGTGCGAATTGTGCCAGAAACAACTTCTTTTTAAAAGGAAGATGGCTCTGAGTGTACACCCCATGATATAAATATCAAGGGGGGGAGGTTCATCAAGGCGTCTAGAGCAGAGCCAGGCGTACTGTGGAAAGCTCCCAAGCAACCGAGACAGACCGTTCGTTGGAGTTTCGCGAAAGCAGCAGTAACGTATTTACGTGAGAGCTTATTCCACCAAACAACTGATGCATATGAGAGGAAAGGTCTTATCATTGCCGTGTAGATCCAATGGACTTTCCTTGGCGATAAGCCCCATGTCTAGCCGAAAACACCTTTGCATTGCCGGAAGACTGACAGAGCTTTGGAAGTTTTCAGCTCGACATGTTTCGTCTAAAGAAGCTTGCTATCTAAGATTACTCCTAAATATTTGGCTTCCTTGGAAAATTCGATAGTGACGCCTTTTACCACTGGCTGAGTCAGACCAGTCAATTTCCTCCTTCTCGTAAAGAGAACCACTTCGGTTTTGAGAGGATTAACTGAAAGCCCATTCCTAGCGCACCAATCGTCGATTGCGTCTAGGGCCATCTGCACCTTAGAACGAACAGTCGCTAGGCACGATCCGACAGACAGAACGGCGACATCATCTGCGTATGCTTGAGCGTAGACGTTAGAACTATTGAGTGTGTTCAACAGGGAGTCAACCAGCATGCACCAAAGCAGTGGAGACAGAACACCGCCTTGTGGGCAGCCCCTATTTACACCTGCCATGACACGCCGGCCACAATCTGCATCTACAGAAGTCCATGAAAAGTCTATAAAAACGCCTATCGCGTATTCTTTCCTGTCAAGCGCACATTCTATTCTGCTGACCAGATTTTGAAGAGCAGTCTCGCAGGATTTTCCGCGTTGATAGGCATGTTGCATCTCTGACAGAGGATGTACCCTCAAAGCAACTTTGCGCACATGTAGCTCAACCAGTCTTTCCATGCTTTTCAGCAGGAAGGACGTCAGACTAATAGGTCTGAAGCTCTTGGCGAGAGAGTAGTCATCTCTGCCGATTTTCCTTATGAAAGCTACTCTAACTGTTCGCCAGGGTGTTGGTATATATGCCAGTGCCAAGCCAGCAGTGAAAATTCTCTTCAGAGTTGGCAGCAACTGACTAATACCTTGTTTCAGCATAGCTGGGTATATTCCGTCAGTGCCAGGTGACTTGAAGCTGTCAAAAGATGCAACAATTGTTCGGCTCAGCCCGCGAACAGCTTCACTAGTTGAAACCGGTTACGAACCGATGGTGACCTGATTTCCTGGGAAGTGAGTCTCCAGCAGAAGACTGAAAGCATCCGCTTTCGACTCAGTAAAAGTATCATCAGGTTTCCTGAGTGATTCCGGCTTGATTGGTTTTCCATTCTTGAGAACTTTGACCAACCTACTGGTTTCACCGAGAGTTTCTATCTTGCCACAAAAATCTCTATAAGAGGTACTTTTCGAAGTTCGAATTAACCTCTTATATTCTCTTTGCTTTGATCGGTAAAGATTCCAGTCCACCTCCGAATTTGTCTTGAGTGACCTATTTATAAGTTTTCTGGTTTCCCTACGAATTCGTTGCAGATCTGGGTTCCACCACGGAACTGACCTTCTGCAGGGGTTTTTTGTCAGCGGGCACGTTAGTTCAAAACATCTGGTAAGGGTGCTGTTCAGGTCTTGAACGGCTTCCTCTACCTTTTGCCTCATTCTAAGTTTAAGTAGATCTTTGATAGATTTGCCTAACTCTTCCTTAAACCGTATCCAGTTGGTTTTTCTCGGATTCCTCCACTCCTGCAAAGGTGTAGCTTCGCATTCGATTTGGAATTCAATGTACAATATCTATGGTCTGAGAGGGAAATTTCTGGCGGAACTCTCCAGTTGGTAATAGGCTTGAAATACCTGTTGGACAGGGTCATGTCAATCACTTCCCGTCTTTGCGCCGTAACAAATGTTGGTTGTGAGCCAACATTGTTGATGGTAAGATCAGACGATAGTATGAAGTCCCAAAGATGATCTCCCCGTGCATTGCATTTGCTGGTATCACAATATTCTATGTGCTCGACCACTGTCCTTGGTGGTGGGGGCAGTATCGAGTCATATGGGAAGTAAGCAGACGCAACGACGTAGGTTTCCCATTTACCGTTCGTCTTGTAGCTTATAGCTGCAGCGACTAAGTCCTGGCCACAAAATTGTCCAAGCTTAGTTGCTGAGAGGGAATTTGGTACAATAAGACAAGCCCTAGGCCTTTCGGACCGCTCATCATAAAGTACCGTGTTATCACGCATACCTCCAAGGCCACAAATGCGCTTGTTCCGCACCCAAGGCTCCTGGATAGATATTATGTGAGGTTTTTTCGGCACCGACATACATGCTAATCTATTCAGAGGTTTGCTGTGAAGAGCACTTTACCATAAAGGTTCCGCTCTTTAACTCACAGCCCTCCACCTGAGTGAAAGCATTCGTTACTTGAGCCAGCTCTAACAGATGAACTTCGCAGTGTTTGCACTTCGCGTCGGTCATGCTGTTGTCATTGCCAGCCTTCCCAATTCGGACAGTTAAAGAGGAGATAATAGCTTTCTTGTAAGAAACCTGCTTTTCTCGTTCCCTAACCACCGGGTTTTTCTCTTTCTTAGTAGATTTGTCCGCGACAGCCATCTTCCGTCCACTGGGAATACAACTGGTTGTATCATCGGTGTCATTCGGAATTTGTGCGCGGGCGACGCTACCAATAAGAGGGGTTTTAGAGACATTCAAGTCAGTGGACTTCCCTGCGACTGCCATTACTGGCTGTAGCGCCCGTCTTCAGACCTTGTGCGCATGCAACGCCACCGGCTTGAGGTCTCTCGGAAGACACACGCGCATGAGGTGCGCACATATGCCTACCGGCAGGGGAGCTTGAACTACTTCTTCCTCCGTTTGCTCCGGTTCAAGCTATTAGAAGAGGAGGCAGCGTCAGGTCCAAGTGACTTGCCGGTTTCGGTTGGGGTAACTTCCACCGACCTGCTTCTTTTTGCCGTCTCTGCCAAAGGACTGTTGTCAGCACTTGCGCCTTCAACTTCTGCAGTCTCTTTGCGCCGCGCGGCCGCCAGTTTTCTTCGTTTCCTCTTCTTCTGGCTTTTGGACGGGAGCCCATCGGAGCGTGCCGCTTCTGGAGCTCGTTCAACTTTTTCAGTTTCCCGAGGCAAGCCTTCAGCAGCAGCGCTACAATCAGCCTTCTGTCCATTAGAATGAAGATTAAGCGTATCACGTTGGACCTCTCCGCTACTTTCTCCACCTTGCCAGTTCAACTTACCGAACGTGTCGGGAAGAGAGCTGCAGGAGTCCTCAGAATCGAGAATTATTGCTACTCCTATATACTCGCCAGTGTTAGCGGGGGAGGGTATGATGGGTGGGGCCTCCAGAATCCTTGCCCTAGCCGCAGTCGAGAAGACCACGGGTGGATTTTCGCTTTTGCGAGTGCCACCTGGAGTAGTCATATCATTTGTTTTCTCCATTCATATTTTTTCTTCTTTTATCGTCAAAGTCGGACGCCTTCAGCGCTTAGTTTGATGTCTCACCTGGGATCTTTTCAGACCCTTAGGATCTTTGACTCTTAAGCCTTCCCGCCACGACAAGGCAGCTGAAAGATGGGAATAGTATTCCTTTTGTTTTATTTCACATACTTTGTATTTCGAATTCAAATTCTGGTACTCCTTTTTTGATTCGCTATCGTTAGCGTGCCTTCATGTATTTAATGCTCTAAATAATTTTATTATTATTATAACTTTATTAACATGTAATTAAATTACAATTGTAATACAGTAAGCACTAGCTACCAGGTCTTTCAGCTTGTTTACTGTTAACAACTAGAAATCATCATCATCATGTAGATTTTTCTGTCATGTCTTGTGCTGTACGAATCCAATTTTCTGCACGATCTCCATTCAGTCTGCTGTCTACAGGTTTCCATTGGTTGGTCCTAAGTTGGTCATGAATTTCGTTTTCGTGAAGTTGATGTTTAGGCCGACAGTTTTTGAAGCTGCTCCGAGTTCATCTAGCATCAGTTTAGCATCTTTGAGGTTATCAGTTATGATAACAATGTCATCCGCGAAGCGGAGGTGACTGAGGTAATCGCTGTCAATATTGATGCCCTTCTCTCCCCGTTGCAGGTTTTTGAAGGCGTATTCCAGGACCGCTGTATAGAGCTTCGGTGGTATAGTCTAATTCCTCTTCCTATTTGGTACTTATTTTTTTTTTTTTGTGTAGTACCATGCATCCGGTAGCCTTATCGTATATGTGTTGGAGGAGTTAGAGATATCTTCCATCTATCCTACATTGCTTTAGCGATTCCATTATGCTATATATTTCCACAGTGTCGACGGCTTTTTGGAAGTGTACAAATGTTAGGACCAGTGGCCGGTTGTCTTCGAATGATTTTTCAATTAATACCTTTACTGCTTGCAGATGATCATTCGTACTAAATACCCTCCTGATGCCAGCTTGTTCCCGTGGTTGGTATCGGTCGAGTTTTTGTTCTATTATTTTGTAACGATCTTTCTCAGCAATTTGTAGAGGTGTGGAGGGAGGCTTATCGGTCTGTAGTTATCCAAATTTGTTATATCTCCTTTTTTGTGGATTAGTTAGATATAAGAGTTTCTCCATAACTTTGGTATTTCTCCTTGCTCTAAGCACAAGTTGTAAAGCGCCGTTATTTCTCTCAGGAGTTTGAAGCCGCTTGTTTTTATGGCATCTACTCCTACTTGGTCCTCGCCTGGTGCCTTATTATTTTTCGTTTCTTTTAAGGATCTTCGCACTTCCTCTTCTGTTATTTTTGGCTTTTCCTCTGATCCAACATTTGTAAGTTCGTGACTGGTTGTCTCTCTGTTAATTGGTTGTGTTGTTTGGCTCGTGTACAGTTTTCTGTAAAAAGTTTCTATAATATTTAATATTTCATTTTTATTTGTTATATTTTCTCCGTTTTCGTTTTTGAGTTTTATTATTTAATTTTTTCCGTCAGTTGTAGTTTTTCTCATAACTTTCATGTTCTTATTTTCTTCTATGCATTCTTTTATTTTTTCGTAATTGTATCTTCTGGTGTCTTTGCGTACTTTCTTCGATATTATTTTGTTTAGTAGTGATGTCCTGTATCTTTCTGGCTTCTTTTCTTTGTTCTATGAACTGTTTGGTTGTAATGTTTAGTTTTTCGTGTAGGATTCCTCTGTTAGTACTTCTGCAGTAATTGTCTTGTGCTTGGATTATCGCTTCTGTTATTGTTTCGTTTAAGTGTTCTATGTTGCCTCTTTGATATTGGTTGAGTTTAGAGGATATCATTTCTTCAAATTTTGCGGGATCTGTTGGATTTGTCCATTTCGTTGCTTTTCTTCTATTTATCATCCTACTTCTTTCACTTTTTAGATTTATCTTCATTATGGCTCTTACTGCTCTGTGATTACTTCCTATTTCCTTACAAAAGAACGCACCCAAATATTCAGACAGATCTGTCAAATAGTTTTGTTGTGCCAGCCATTTTATATAAACGTCTACTAGCATTTTCGTTAAAATGGAAAAAAGTGAATTTCGAGTGCCCATTAAACACTATTTTTTGCAAGAAAAAACTATCACGCAAACCAAACAAAAGCTTGACAAATATTATGGGGACTCTTCACCAATTTCGGTGCGGTCGTTCAAGCACAAGTGACGCCGAACGTTCTGGTCGCCAATTGAGGTCACCACACCAGAAATGGTCAACAAAATCCATGGTTTGATAATATACGATCGGCGAGTGAAAGTGTGCGAGCTTGAAGAGGCCACAGGCTTATCACATGGCTGTGATTTCGATTTTACATAAATATTTGGACATGAAAAAGCTTTCCGCAAGATGGGTGCCGCGTTTGCTCACAATCGACAACAAACGCATTTGTTTGACAACTTCAAAGGTGTGTTTGGCGATGTTCCAGAAAAATTCGGTTGATTTTTTGCGCCGTTTCGTAACCGTGGATGAAACCTGGATTCACCACAACACACTAGAAACCAAGGAACATTCAAAACAGTGGACTTCTCCTGATGAATCGAAGCCGAAGAAGGCCAAGGCGGATTTGTCAGCAAACAAGGTCATGGCGACAGTTTTTTGGGATGCGCGTTGTGTTCACATCGATTACCATGAAAAGGGTAAAACGATCACCGGCGTATATTACAAAGCTGCTGGACCGATTCCAAGTCGATTTGAAGCAAAAACGTCCGCATTTGGCGAAGAAAAAAGTTATTTTTAACCAGGCCAACACACCGGCGCACAAGTCCGCAGTCGCAATGGCAAAATTGCATGAGTTAGGCTACGAACTCCTCCCTCATCCAGCATATTCCCCAGATTTAGCCCCCTGGGACTATTTCTTGTTTCCAAACATGAAGAAATGGTTCGGAGGTAAGAGATTTGGATCGAATGAAGAGGTCATCGCTGAAACAAACGCTTATTTTGAGGGGCTCGAGAAATCGTATTATTTGGAGGGCATCAACAAATTGGAGAAACGTTGGATGAAGTGTATAGAGCTAAAAGGAGACTATGTTGAAAAATAAAATGTTTTTATACCGAAAAGAGTGTTCCTTATTTCATTTTTCAGGGCCTTATTGGCCCACCCTTGTACATGTATTTAGAAATCTGCAACATATTTCTTAATGATGTTCTTGTCAGTTGGCAAACCGGTATTATTAGCTTTTACATTAACGTTTTTTGAATGAAGCACTTCTTAATGAAAATTAATTTTTCATACGTTCGTCACTATTTGTGTCAATGGCTAAGTACATAACCAGTTTTTCAAGTACTTCGAAGGTATAGCAAGTACAAGTACAATTCCCGGTACTGGTACTTGAAATTTTTAAGTACAAGCACCAAGGAATTGTACTTGTACTTAAAAAAAATAAGTACGAGGTAATTGTACTTAAGTTGTACTTCAGTACCAAAATACTTAATTACGTCACAGGTCTGGTACAGATTGTGTTGGTGTAGGGAGTCGATCAACATTTGTCCCCTCTCATTTCTACCTTCTAGGCCGAATTTTCCTATCGCTTTCTCAGCTTCATCTTCTGCTCTGCCGACTTTTGTATTGAAATCTCCGATGATAAGGGTAAAATGGATAAATTGTGTATAAGAAATCTGACGCCTCCGTTTGAGTTACTTGCATTGTTGTGATAAAGGACATGTCTTGAATGTAGTGTTGTTTGTTTCTCTTCTCTTCTCCGTACTTCGCATATTCCTAGTATGTCCCAGTTCAAGTATTTTAGTTCATGTCTAATTCAAGTAGCCTTTCATTATTTGATAGAGATCTTACGTTGTATGTGACGATATTTAGTGTTTTTCTGTTTGTGTTACTTTTCATTTTATGAATATTTTTATTATTATTTTTAATTGTATTTATCAATCTAGTGTCCCCCCAGAATCCGCGGGACAGACTGAGATAAATTCAGTGCAAGATCTTGAACATTGTCGTGTTATACTTGACTAGGGTATTATATTTTCAGAGATTGACATTAATTCATTTGTTAGTTCATTCATTTATTCGATTAATTCATTTATTTAGAAGGGTTTTGGCTATTAAAACGCCGCGCTTGCCGTTGCGTGTTGGCGAGTGCTGTCTTCACGTTCCTCATGTGTATGTGAAAATAATCCAAAAAGAAGTGTAGATCTTCAGGTGGCTCCTCATGCGTTCTAAGTGTTGTGCCGTACCAGCTGGTGATCCTTTGAGGTCTGCTTTGTAGCATGTCCTTAATCCCAGCAGCACCGTTGATAGTATTTGCGTCCAGAGCGGATTTTGATGACACATGATTGCAGCTTTTTTTTTCCGATACCATCTCTCTACAATACCATTTGATAGTCAGAACTTGAAAGAGAACAGACGTGTTATTGTTACAGTAGTGCGTAGATGAACTGAAATATAATATAGTGATAAAACAAACATTAAAAAAAAAAAAAAAAAGATAGTGACTTTATTTAGTGCAAATAGATAGTGAACGTAAATTCATAATCTAAAATTGGTGATAGTGAATGATGGCAGAATGCCATAAGTGCAAAACGACTATCCGGGGCGAAACGGGCATTGCATGTGCAGGTGTTTGCAAAAAAAAGTCTTTCACCCTACACCAAGATGTTCAAGATTAGATCAATATAGCAGTGGAGTCCTTAGGGAAGATAATATGGTAAGATTTATCTGCGACGAGTGCATGATGTACATAGAATGTGGATATGGTACTGAGAGAAATGCAAGAAGCTTTAAATGCCAATACGAACCAATTGAAATTTTATAAGGAGGAGTTTGAAAATTCATTAAGAAAGAACGAAAGTGAAATCAAGAACCTACTAGAGGCAATCGAATCCAGGTACACAAAAAGAATAAATGAAATGAAAACTGCACAGGAAATATGCGAAAAAAGTATTAACCACATAAAAATGCTAAGCCAAGCGTCGGAAAATTTCGGTAAAGAAAGTGAAAAAATTCGAACGGAATTAAGAAACAGTAATGTTAGCATGCGCAATGAAATAAAAAAAATTACAGCAACAGCAAGTAAACAAATAACAACGGTGGACAAATTGACATTTGCCGATGTCACAAAAAAGAATTTCAACATGAGTGGTGAAAAAGTTCCGGAAATAAGAAAAGAGTTGCCACTTATCATCAAACCAAAACAAAAGCAACATTGTCATAAAACCAAAGAAGAGTTGAATGAAAAAGTGGATCCCAAAAATTTAAAAATTACAAATATCGAAACTAGACCTAGCGGAATAGTTTTAATTGAAAATGCGACCACATCTGAAAGAAATAAAATAAAAAATGCTATAGAGGAACAAATGGGCGAAAAGTACGAAGTTAAAGTACCAAACAAAATTAATCCAAGAATTAAAATATACAAAATGAAGTTTATTAATAATGAGAAAGAAATTATCGAAAAATTAAAGAAACAAAATAAAGTTTTTGAAAATAAAGAGATTAAACTAATTAAGTATTACGAAACAACAGTAAACAATTACAAATTTTATAATGCAATAATAGAAATTGACGAAGAATCATTTCCAAGAGTCATTGAGGCAGGCAGAGTGAACATTGGTTGGGAGCAGTGTAAAGTATTTGATGGCATTAATCTTCTGATGTGTTATAAATGTAACGGTTACAACCATAAAGCTGTGGAATTCAAAAATGAAGAAATATGCCTAAAGTGCCTAGAAAACCATAAGAGTAACGAATGTGTTAAAGAAAGAGTAATGAAATGTATAAACTGTGTGAACATCAACAAAAGACTAAACCTTGGACTAGACGAAAATCACTCAACTCGTGATAAAAACTGTCCAGTAAAAAAAATTGGTCATTTGCAACCAAAGTCAATCACCATTCTATGCTTGAATATTCAAGGTCTAATCAACAATTTAGATGAACTGGAGAAGTTATTAATAAATAAAAATTATGATATTGTAGCATAATAATAACTACGCTCCCTAAAAGTATGATGCAACAAATTCCGAAGTGTCTTTTCATTCTGGCAGAATTTTGGTCCGAACTGTCCTTTCATTCGAGGTTCGTGTCTGCGATGAGGTCTCCACAACTCATGTCAACGAAAGAGACGGATAATATCACGGACAAGAGGGAATTATAACTGCAAGAATTATTACATCAGAATTTCTCTTGTTCCAGTGGTCGAAGAATTTGCTAGAAGTTTCTGGCTATGAGAAACTTCTGCTATATAAGGACAGATGGCTTTCGAGAGGGGGCAGTAGTTTTTAAACTGTGGCGAAGAGATTAGAAAAGTGATAATGGGCGAAGTTGTAATTTTGTGATAAATTGAAAGTTGAGATTTAACAAGAAGAAGTAATTAGTTTGAATTTGTGAATTAAGTAGAAGAAAGGAGATAAAGTGATTTGAGAGGACAGAGACCTTGTAAGAAAAGAATTGCGAAGAATAGTATAGTGTGAACTGGAATTGTTTTATAGACTAGAAAATAAAGAAAATAATTTCACAGAATATTCTTTTATCTACTCGAGCCGTAGCCCGCATATTACAATATAATAATCGTAACAGAAACACATATTACCGATAATATATACGACAAAGAAATTCAATTAGTAAATTATAACATATCAAGGTGTAACAGTATGTCAACGCGTACATTTGGTGTTATAATGTACACAAAACCAGAAATTAATGTAAAGAATATTAAAACTTATGCTAACGGCATGAACTTTTGGTGGTTAGTTAATCGTGTCAATGTCAATAACTACTCATGTCTGGTGGCAGGAGTTTATAGATCACCTAGTTCACCTGAAGTAATGTTTTGTGACGAGTTTGCAATGCTTATGGAAGAGATCTGTGGATCAAAAGATGATTTAATAGTTTTGGGTGATTTTAATGTTGATTGGTTTCAAATTAATGACACATATAGAAAATGTCTCGATAAAATTATTAAGGATAATGCATGCGTACAAATTATGAAACAAGCAACAAGGATAACGCGAACAACAAGATCTTTGATTGATTACGTTATTACCAATAGTAAATACGTGCAAGCTACTACTATGAGTGAATTAATGATCAGTGATCACCAATCTATATTGGCAACTGTAAGCAATAAGGAAAAGGATGTAACATCTAAACAGTGTAAATGGGTAACACAGATGGTTTACGATAAAAATAAATTGTTTAAAACATTGAAATATTCTAAAATAAAGTATATTCGGCGCAACATCAACATCAATCGTATGGGAGACCTTTTTTTAGAAGGTATAAAAGGAACAATGTCAATGTTTTTAAGATAAAAGTGCGATATCGATAACCGGAAAGTGTGGTTCAATAGTTCTCATATAAGATTAAGAACAGAAAAAAATGCAAAATACGGTACGGCAACGGTCACAAATACTGAGGAAGATTGGGCAGCTTACAGAAATGCAAGGAATAAATATAAGTTAGAACTCAAAAAATCAAAACGTAAATTTTTAAAAAATAAAATCGAAAATTCTACAAACCAAAAATCTATGTGGAAAAATCGAAAAAAAATATGTACTCAAAAACCGAAAATCAAGTGATATTATCGACATTCAATTCGACAACCATAATTATAGTGATAAAAAATTAATTGCTAACAAATTTAATAATTATTTTGTTGAAAGTGTCACAGAAATTATTAACTCAATTCAACATGTGCCTTTTTCTAATTATGTAAACGAAGTGAATATAACCTTCCAATTTCAATCTGTTTCAGTTGAAAATATCCGACTAATACTTAAAGAGATGAATAATAAAAAATACTTATATTTCATGTGTTCTCGAAGATAAGTTGACAACTTCGAAATTATAGGACCTGCGTTACAAAGTATATTCCTGACTCGTGGAAAAAGGCAGTCGTTACGTCAATTGAAAAAGTAGCTAACACACGTTTGTGCGAAGAATTTAGACCGGTCAACGCGATGCCCCTATTTGAAAAAGTTTTCGGAAAAATAATATTTAAACAGCTCAATACCTATTTTGAAGAGAACAATTTAATAACCGACAGGCAATCGGAATTTAGAAAAAACATTCCTGTGAAAGTGCGATTAATTTAGTGATCACGAGTTGCAAAGAAGAGATATCAAGAAAAAAGATAGTGAATTGTGTTTTTTTTTTTAGACTTCAAAAGAGCATTTGAAACAATCGATCGAAATATTTTATTGGAGAAACTCAAACGATACGGTATAAAAAATAAAGAGTTAAAGTGGTTTTCGTCATATCTCTCAAATAGAACCCAAATAGTAAGATTAAATGAAATCGAATCGGACCCAATTGAAGTAAACCTAGGTGTACCACAAGGAACTGTGTTAGATACACTACTGTTTATCATATACATAAACGACATGCAAGTGGTTTTACGAAACGCGAACCTAGCTCTTTTTGCCGACGATGCGGTGATATATGTGACTGAAAACAGCATAGAAGAAAGTCAGAGATTTCTACAGGAAGATTTGGAACGGGTAAATATGTAGCTGAAAAAAAACAAATTAAAACTTAACATTACCAAAACGAAGCAAATGCTCATCAACAACAGGCAAGATTGTAATTTAAGAATATCAATTGACGGTGAGATCATTGAGCAAATTGAAGAGATTAAATACTTAGGCGTTAAAATTGATAACAAACTTAATTTCGATAAACACGTAGATTATATTTGTAAAAAAATTGCTAAAAAAATTGGTTTTCTAAAAAGAATACGAAATGAAATATCTACTATAAGTGCAATAAATATTTTTAATGTGATAGTAAAACCCCATTTTGAGTATTGTTCCTCGATTTTGTTTTTGTGTAATGATAATTTAATCCACAGAATGCAGTTGTTACAAAATAAGGCTATGAGAAGTATTTTAAAATGTAATAGATATGTGTCAATAAATTTTTTATTAAGTGCATTGAATTGGTTGTCTGTAAATCAAAGACTAGTAATGAATGTTGTCATTTTTGTATATAAAATTAAAAATAACTTGATGCCTAATTATTTGTTAAACTACGTGCAATATATTGGTGATGTTCAACCATATTATCTTAGGAATAATAATAATTTTAGACTACCTTACTTAAGAACTAGTAACACTCAAAACTCTCTGATTTATAAAGGCTTTAAATTATTTAATGAAATGGATGATGATGCTAAGAATAAACCAAACATTTACAGTTTTAGGAAAGAAGCTATTAAATTTGCCAGACATAAAATTACTCCATATTAACTTATTAAATAGTTGTTATTTTCTTTTACTTCTTATCTAAATCTACATCTCATTAATAATTATCACGATTGTTATTTAAATATGTAAAATGATATAATTAGCTTTATAAAAGCTAGTAAATAAAGTATTATTATTATTATTATTATTATTATTATTATTATTATTATTATTATTATTATTATTATTATTATTATTATTATTATTATTATTATTATTATTATTATTATTATTATTATTATTATTATTATTATTATTATTATTATTATTATTATTATTATTATTATTATTATTATTATTATTATTATTATTATTATTATTATTATTATTATTATTATTATTATTATTATTATTATTATTATTATTATTATTATTATTATTATTATTATTATTATTATTATTATTATTATTATTATTATTATTATTATTATTATTATTATTATTATTATTATTATTATTATTATTATTATTATTATTATTATTATTATTATTATTATTATTATTATTATTATTATTATTATTATTATTATTATTATTATTATTATCATTATTATTATTATTATTATTATTATTATTATTATTATTATTATTATTATTTACCATACCATTTGCCTGTGGATGGTATGCATTGGTACGGATGCGTCTGCCCACCAGACGAGAGAGTGATGTGAACTTTCAATTGCGCTTTCAAATTGAGATCCCTGATCTGTGGTGATTATTTTGGGACTACCGAATCGTGCGATCCAATTTGTGAAAAATGTGTTAGCTACAGTATCTGTTGTGATGTCCTTTATAGGTATTGCTTCGGGCCATCTTGTAAAGCGTTCGACCATCGTCATGCAGCACTTAAATCCATGAGACTCTGGCATGGAGCCCACTAGATCTATATGTATGTGATCGAATTTTTGGTCCGGGTCGGTGAATGTGGCTGGTGGATTATGAACATGGCGTCCTACCTTTGAGCGTTGGCATTGTATATAGTTCCGCGCCCATTGTGTGATGTCTTTGCTCATTGACGGCCAGATGTAGCGTTGCGAAATGATTTTGTTGGTCGCTCGTCCGCTGGGATGGGCCATGTTGTGAAAAGTTTCATAAACCTTGCGGCACAAAAGGTGTAATGTTGTTGCTGGAGTCATCGCAGTAAATAGGCTGTTGCTCTGGTCCATAAGTTATTTTCTGGAGTTTAAATCATGTGTTATTATGGTTTAAAAGTTGCTGTACTTTATTATCGGTTTCTGGCATTCTTGAAAGTTCTTTAAAATCTATGGTTGATGGAGAGTTGATAGCATCAATGCGAGACAATGCATCTGCTACTTTGTTTTCTGTGCCGGCTATGTACTGTAGGTTTGGGGTGAACTGACTGATGAAATTTAGTAGTCTGACTTGATGAGCGCTGTTGGAAGGCAAAAGTCAGTGGTTTATTATCGGTCCTGATTGAGAATTCTCTGCCTTCGACACACGGTTGAAAATGCTTGATGGCTTCGTAGACGGCTGTGGGTTCCCTATCATAGGTGTTGTAGTTTTTCTGTGCAGGTGAAAGCTTTTTCGAATAGAATGCGAGAGGTTCCCAGTTGTTGTCTACGTTCTGCTCGAGTACACCTCCAATTGCAGTACTGCATGCGTCGATGGTGAGACGGAGTTTAGCGTGAGTGATCGGGTGCGATAGCAGCGTAGATTCAGCGACTTATTTTCTTATCTCTTCGAAAACTGCGTCTGTAAATGCTGTCCATGGAACTAGTCTCTTATAATTTTTCTTGGCATTCTTAAGAATTTCATTCAATGAAGCCTGTGATGATGCAGCATTCTTTATATGGCGCCGATAAAAATTCGCTGACCCGATGAATCGTCTGAGCTCCAGGCTTGGGAAATTTGAGGATGGATTTGACTCGGTCTGGAAGTGGCGATGGAACTTGAGGTGTTATCCGAAAGCCTGAGAATCTACGCTTGTTGCTCCTAAACAAAATTTGTCAGCATTTATGCAGAGTCCAATTGGCTAAGGCGTTGGAAGATTGAGCGGAGATGGTGTTCGTGCTCTTCCGGAGGCTATAACAAGTCATCAATGTAAGCGTAAACGAAGTCGAATCCGTTTAACACCTTATTGATAAAACGCTGAAACGATTGGGCTGCGTTTCGTAAACCGAACGGCATGCTGATAAATTCAAACAGACCGAACGATTTAATGGGATGTTCTCTTCGGCGACTGGAATGTGGTGAAACCCTCTTTGGAGATCTATTGTTGAGAATATTGATTTAAGGTAAGGTAAGGTCTGCGCGTTGAGCCTGCGGTAGTCACCTTCAGTCTCCACTTTTATTTTTTTGTTTTCATGGTCTGATGTGTCCCAGCTCCATCATAATCTTGAATTCCTCCTTAGCTACTTTGAATCGTTCTGACACGTGGTGTTCCAGAACTGTGGTAGTTCTACACGCTCAATTCGGTCCACTTGTGTGTGCACTTGGTCTGTGTTAATTGTGAAGAGGTTATTCGTTGAAACACTTGCTTGCGGCTGCTCCGCTTCTCTCCGGTTGTGCTTCTTCATTGGTCTTCTGTGGGGAGCGCATGAGCGGCATTTTGCGAATCTAGCTTTCCTAGTATTTAACTTTATTCACGTTTTCCCATGAATTTGGGCTAGTCTTCAGTATCTGTGTTTCATCCGTTCCTCTTTTTTTGTTTACTACACCCTACACACGCACCCTCAACAACTAGAAATACTGAATATTAATTGCAATATTTAATTCGTTAAGTAATTGGCAGACATAGTTAATATTTTTTTCTGCTAGAATTTTAAGTACATCTGATAAAGATCAGTTTGGAATTATATGTTTTGAAATAAACTTAATTTGATTACACATAGATGATATGCTTCAAGCACATTGTTTCGTTGTTTTTTAGATAAGTGGCCTCCCCCGGAGGCTCACTTTTCCTCAGCGAAGTCGCAATTATTTTTTGTACAATTATATTAGATAAAGTTTATTTAGCTAGGTTTGCTATTTTACAATTTGAATACATTATTCACTTATTTTAGATTTCTTAAATTTAATAGTTATTTTTTACAAAAAATAATGCACCTCGTTTATATTGAGTAATGTTTTTGTTCAGTTTTTACATTATTAGGAATTTCATTGAAAATTTAAATTCCTTTGTAAAATAACATGTTTTGTGTTTTTTCTTTCTTATTTTACGAAAGAAACCGATTTTTTGGCAATTTTTCTACAAACATATTCGAAATATTTCTTAAAATCAAGTTTACTGTCCATTATAACTCCTAACTACTTTATCTCATTTACACATTCAAATTCTTCTACTTGGTTTATCACATTATTTTCAGGTAACAACATTATTTTCGTTTTTTCTACATTTAACTTAAGTTTATTCATGTTTAAGTAAGTTTTAATGTTTTTTATTTCTTCACTTAGTTTACTTATACAATCACATAGATCACATTCATCAATGTACAGAAGCCCATCATCGGCCAAAAATTTAATTTGACTATATTTTATTATTTTTTTTTATTATTATTATTATTATTTATTTTTTTTTAATATCATGAATGTATATCAAAAACAAAAGTGGACCCAGGATAGATCCCTGAGGCACTCCTAGCTCAGTTTCAATAGGTTCAGATAAATCATCATTAAATTTAACAACTTGCCTGCGTCCAACTAGATACGATTTGAACAATCGTCGATAGACTCAGTACAGATTATTACTTTTTTTTCGGATAACTTTCGGGCTCTGAGTATTCCCATAGCTTAAACCGATAGAACTGAGGAAAATTCTTTGGGCAGTCGAGTAGTCCTTTCCTGTAAACAGGAAACTCCTATGTATTTGTTCACGTACCATAATTTCGAGGGACATTTGTTTGTACATTTCAACCGTAGTAGATATTTTCGGGAGAGAGTTAACGCAGGTGTTATAGGTTTTTACATGTTTTAGTTATCTTCAGTTTAATTGGCATTAGGTCGGGGTAGACTTGGGCACATACTGTAAAACTGCAGACTTTATCAGTCAAGTCTGGATATTGCACAAATATCGTTTATCGATTCTCCCATAGCTGATACAAACGTCATTTCTCCTTCTTTATCTCTATGTTTTCTTCCATTCAGTATTATAAGTCCGTGATCATTGCAGAAATCTATAAAATCCTTCCCCATACGATTTATTATCTTATCCTTAGACGACCTTTTCGCCAATATTTTAGATTTTTCAATCGTTTAGTTGTCCAGAATTTGTGATTCTACTCTTATTATAATCATTCATATTATAATTATTTTCATTCCATGTCTCTTCTTGAAACCGAACATATGTACATATGTACATATACATACAGTGACGGACATAGAAATCCGGACATAGTGAAAAAAACTAATTTTAGTAGAATAATTTTGGAGGTTTTAAAGATAATCAAGATCCATCTTTACCGAACGTTAATTTGTTTAATACAAACATTTTCAAATTCTTTTAAGTTTCATTGAAAAAAAAACAAGTGAATAAATGTGTAAGCATAATGATAGTTTTTATTGCTATTCGAGTTTATGATTTTTATTACAGGAAACAGGCTTCTCAAACTTCCGAGAACTGAAGGTATTAATACTTTGTAGTCTCTCCTTTTTTTATTACGTTTTTGATCCGGTCGGGCGTTGACGTAATCAGGCTGTGTAAAGTATCCAGTACGATTTCCTCATACCACACTTTTTCAATGAATTTGTCCAACTCGGTTATTGTCCGTGGTTTCTTCTTCGCTACCTGAGCTTTCATTATGGACCAAGGGTTCTCAATCGGGTTCATGTCAGAGCTGTTTCCAGGCCACTCCAATGTTGCAATATATACTATTCTCGGTTAGAAAATTTTTGACCTGAAATGAAAAAATGTATTTACAATAATAAAACCACAGATAATAAACTACCCAGATGTCGCACGCCCATATAAAAAAATGAAGCATATTTTTGTCCTGGCGGACAACGTCCTGGCAGATAGAGAGCTTTCAGAATAAGCACCTCAAATAATGCCTTTTCTTTTTCCTCACTCCGTTCGCTCGTGTGGGAAAAGTTCTTTTTCTCATCGTGTGTTGTGACATGGAAACGAACGAGGTGATGAAGTGTAAAGGGGTATGCGGGAAGGGGCATGAAGATGCATGACGGTGTGATTTCCATACCACCGCAGCAAAAGAATACATTTTCATGAATGGAAGTTTTGTAAACGCGTATGCGTTGTATATGAAGAGAAGGTTTGAGAGATTTTGCTCGAATATCAATCATTTAGATTTTCAGGTTAATTACTAACATAGTGTAATATGCGAGCTACGGCTCGAGTAGATAGCACGATATTCTGTGAAATTATTTCTTTATTTTCTAGTCTATAGAACAATTCAAGTTCACACTATACTATTTTTCGCAAATTCTTTTCTTACAAGGTCTCTTTCTTCTCAAATCACTTTATTTCCTTTCAATTACTTAATTCACAAATCCAAACTAGTTACTTCTTCTTGTTAACTCTCAACTTTCAATTTATCACAAAATTACAACTTCGGCTGTTATCACTTTTCCAATCTCTTCGTGCGGTTCAAAACCGACTGCCCTGTCTCCATCGCCATCTGTCCTTAAATAGCCGCATTTCTAATAGCCAGAAACTTCTAGCAAATTCTTCGTCCACTGGAACAAGAAAATTCTGATGTAATAATTCCAGGATGACAGCTGCAGCCAATAATCTCTTGTTCTCTCTTATCCGTGATATTATCCGAACTGTGTAGACTAATTGCAGACACGAACCTCGAATGAAAAGATACTTCGGACCAAAATTCTGCCAGAATGAAAAGACACTTCGGAATTTGTTGCATTATGCTACATTATGTTACACTGCCCCCCTCTTAGACTTGTTCGTCCCGAACAAGTGCGTCCTCACTTCGGCCATTGTATCGACTCAGTCGGTCCACATGAACCACTTTCATTTTGGCCCTTGGTCCTCCCTGGATGCGGTAGACAACATCGTTGATGCGGGTTATTATTCTGTAGGGACCTTCCCAGTTGTGCTGCAACTTAGGTGATTTCCCCTTTTGGCGATGGGGATTATACAGCCACACTAGATCTCCCTCCTGGAATCCTGACGTTGTTGCCTTGGCATCATACCTGGTCTTCATGCGGTCGCTCGTCATCTTAATCTGGCTTCTGGTTCTTTGGTGTATGTCCCTAAGCCTTTCCCTAAGGTCCGCCACGTACTCTTCTTCATTTCTGGGCTCATTGGTAGGAGATCCAAATTTCACCTCACTGGGTAACCGAGCTATTCCACCAAACAAGATTTCGAACGGCGTATGTCGAGTAGTGCTATGCACGGCACTTCTATAGGCCATCAAAAACAAGGGAATCTGCCGGTCCCAATCCCGTTGGTAGTCACTTACGACCTTCGAGAGATGTTCGTCCAAAGTCCTATTGAAACGCTCCACCATACCGTTCGACTGTGGATGAAGCGGGGTTGTCCGTGTCTTTTTGATTCCGAGTAGTTGACACATCTCTTGGAAGATTCTTGACTCGAAGTTCCGCCCTTGGTCAGAATGCAATTCCGAGGGCACACCGAATCTGCTCACCGAATTGTAGACGATCTGCTCCGCCACGGTTCTGGCTTCCTGGTTAGGGATCGGAAACGCTTCCGGCCACTTACTGAAGTAGTCCATTACTACGAGTATATACCGATTACCATTGTCGGTTTCCGGAAAGGGCCCTGCGATGTCAATGGCGATTCGTTCGAAAGATGCTCCCACGTTGTATTGGTGCATCTTACCTCGAGTTTTGATTCTCGCACACACGTCGCATTTTCTACACCAGTCTTCGACATCTTCCTTCGCTTTTAGCCAATAAAAACGTTCTCGTATCTTTTCTAGCGTCTTATTCACTCCCAAGTGGCCTCCGGACGCCCCGCCATGCATTTCCTGTAACACCTCCCTGACCCCCGTCCGCGTCACGACAAGCTGCATTACGACGACTTTCCGTCGGAGGATTCCCATTTTCTTCTTAGAACACCTTCTTGGACATGGAGGGAGTCCCACTGCGCAAAATATGCCTTTAAGGTCAGGCTTCTGTGAGAGATGTTCTGATGATCCGGTTTCTCCATGTTCTCCTTCCAGGCCAGAATCGGCTCGATATCCGGGTCTTCCTTCTGAGCGTTCCGGATCTCATCTACGCTCCAGCCGGCGATAGGTTCGGCTCTCATTCTTTGGATGGAAACCAGCTCCCGTTCTTCCTGACGCGCACAATGTTTGCAATCCGTTCTGCATGGTCACCGGGACAGTGCATCCGCATTAGAGTGGAGTTTTCCTTTACGATGCTGTATTTCGTAGTCGTAGATTTGCAGCCTTTCGATCCATCTTGCGACCTGACCCTCAGGACTCTTGAACTGTAATAGCCATTTTAAGGCTGCATGGTCTGTGCGAAGAACGAACTTCCTCCCATAGAGGTATTTGTGAAAATGCTTCGTAGCCAAGATCAAAGCTAGAAGTTCCCGCCTTGTCACGCAGTAGTTCCTTTCTGGCTTAGAGAGCACCTTGCTGAAGTACGCAACCACCTTCTCTTGGCCATCATGCACCTGGGAGAGTACGGCTCCTACCCCGACATTACTAGCATCTGCATCCACAATGAACGTTTCCCCGGGAGTGGGGTAAGCTAGTATCGGGGCATCGCATAGCCGTTGTTTAAGTGCCTTGAAGCTCTTCTCGCACCCAATTGACCATTTGAATTGTTTTCCCTTTTCCGTCAACTGGTGCAGGCTGTTTGCGATCCCGGCAAAATCCTTCACGAACCGTCTGTAGTAGGTGGCTAGGCCCAGAATGCTCCTTAGTTGGTGTTTGTCTTTGGGGATTGGCCAGTTTTTCACCGCTTCGATCTTCTTTGGATCGGTTCTCACTCCTTTCGCTGAAATTATGTGTCCCAGGTACTTGCCTTCCGCTCTAAACAGGGCGCACTTCTTGGGGTTAAGCTTCAGGTGGGCACTTCGAAGCCTTTGAAACACATCCCTTAGATTGTCTCGGTGTTGCGCAAACGTTTTTCCTACGACGATGACATCACCCAAGTATACCAAACAGGTTTTCCATGTTAACCCTTGCAGGACACATTCCATCAATCGCTCGAAATTCGCCGGAGCATTGCACAGCCCGAATGGCATTACCGTGAATTGCCATAGCCCATTTCCTGCGGTGAAGGCGGTCTTCTCCCGGTCTTCTGGATGGATCTGTACCTGCCAGTAGCCACTCTTCAAGTCGAGAGTGGAAAACCATCGGGCTCCTGATAGTGTGTCTAGCGTGTCGTCAATCCGTGGCAGAGGATAGCTGTCTTTCTTGGTGACGTAATTGAGCTGCCGATAGTCCACGCAGAACCGCGTGCTGCCATCTTTCTTCTTAACCAGTACAACCGGTGATGCCCACGGACTTTTGGAACTTTCAATCAGACCTTCTTTCTCCATTGCCGACACCATCTCTGCAACTTCTGTCTGCTTTGCCAATGGAAGGCGCCTAGCAGGCTGACGAATTGGTCTAGTATCACCAGTGTCTATTCGATGTTGTACCAGGTGTGTTCGGCCGTATTCTCCGTCCTGTGAGGCAAATACATCAGCGTACTCATTGATAAGATTCTCTGCCATAGTTCGCTGCTCCTGATTCAGCTCAATGGACTGGAGAATCATCTCTCTCGTTTCCGCTGTCCAAGGTGATGGGAGAGGTTTCGGAGCATCACGTTCAGATATTGTTACGATGGCGGTAATATGAAAAAACATGAAGTCTATTCCGATGATGCACTCTCCCATGCGTTTCTGCCACCAGAAACGCATGGGAGAACGTCAGTCCCGCCAGAGTAATCGTAAGACGAACTTCTCCAAACACCTTCGCTATTTCCCCTCTTGCAGTCTTCAGGCAGTAGCTGGTGGCTGCGCACTTCTTCTTGTTGATTAGTGCCTCCACTGTCAGGCTCTTGTTACCCCGTTTGGTTTGCGAAACTTGAATGGTGGTCCTGGGCTCCTCGATTCCAGTAACCAAATTCTGCCCCACGAAGTTGGTCCTTACGCATTTCCCGACTGCTGGTTTTGGGAAGTCTGACCGACAGGATGGATGTTATCACCGCCGACAGGATGCTTCCTCTCTGTTGCTCCTACTTCCGCAATGTGGACAATTTCCTCGTCTATGTGCACTTCTGCACTGCCGTTGTAGGTATCCGGTTTGGTTGCAATTCCAGCAACGGATTTGACTTCCGCGAGCTTTGTCTTCATCCATGACGGCTGTTCTCTGGCATGAGCATTCCAAGATGGACATTTCCCTGACACGGTGTATTCTCTGGTATGCTTGGTCCGCAGCCTTCATTGACAAAGCGAATGCCAATGCCTCGGGGAGTGTTCGCTTTTGAGCCATCCTTACAGCCATTTGCAGTTGTCTGTCCTCTATGGCCTGAATAAAAGCTCCTCACCGGCTTTAGGGTATGAAAGATGGGCTAGTCGCTCTATATCCGCTTGCAACTGTTGGAGCGTTTCCCCCCTTTTCTGGACTCGACTACGCAGCTGAACCCTGTACACCTGCTGCATGTGTTCATCCCCAAACCGCATCTCGATAGCCTGAACCAGAGAGTCGTAGTTCTGCTGTTTATCTTCCGGGATGGTCTGCAAGAGCTCCGCAGCTGGGCCCCTCAGTGCAAGCGTGAGTGCAATAGACTTCTCTTCATCGTCCCAGCTATTGGTCATTGCGGCCGCTTCGAATTGCCTCTTATAAATTGGCCATGATGTTTGACCATCGAAGATAGGAGGCTGCATCTCCTTGCTTCTCAGACCGTCAGTGGAATATTCCCGTGCTTTCTGTCTCTTCACGTTGCTGAATTCCTTAGTAAGATTTTCGACTTGTTTTTCTACTTTTTCGAACTGAGTCTCTATTTTCCCGAAATGAGTTTCATGCTTCTCAAAGTTTCCATCGAATCTAGTTTCGACTTTTTCGAGTTGCGTCTCGACCTTCTCGATTTTCTCTTCGATCGCTTCGAATTTGGATTCCAAGTTCTTATTTTGCTCATCAAGTTTGCTTTCCAGAGCATCTAGAGAATTCTTTTGTTCGTCCAGCTTAAGTTCTAGAGAATTCTTTTGTTCGTCCATTGCTTTCTTTTGTTCGTCCAGCTTAAGTTCTGTAGAATTCTTTTGGTCATCGAGCTTAAGTTCCAGAGACTTCTTTTGGTCTTCTATTGCTTTCTTTTGTTCGTCCATGACTAACTTAAGTTGCAGGAGCAGACTTGTTATACCCGGGTCGGCTACTGTACTTGCTGGTTCCTCTTCCATGTCAAACTCTACGTCATGCGGTTACTGCTTCTTCCAGACGAATCAGTAGGGCATCTTTTCCCCCAGTTGTGTCGAGATACCGCTTACTGAGTTCTGCCTTTAGTTGAATTATAGTTAGTTTTCCCAATTTGCGACCCATTTTGCGCAACTAATTAACTCAACACAGAAATAATTTTTTTATTTTTTTCTCTTGTGCAATTTCACACCACAGAAATAGTTATTCACAGAATAAGTTTTATCCCACTTCTGACACCAATGTAATATGCGAGCTAAGGCTCGAGTAGATAAAACGATATTCTGTGAAATTATTTCTTTATTTTCTAGTCTATAGAACAATTCAAGTTCACACTATACTATTTTTCGCAAATTCTTTTCTTACAAGGTCTCTTTCTTCTCAAATCACTTTATTTCCTTTCAATTACTTAATTCACAAATCCAAACTAATTACTTCTTCTTGTTAACTCTCAACTTTCAATTTATCACAAAATTACAACTTCGGCTGTTATCACTTTTCCAATCTCTTCGTGCGGTTCAAAACCGACTGCCCTATCTCCATCGCTATCTGTCCTTAAATAGCCGCATTTCTAATAGCCAGAAACTTCTAGCAAATTCTTCGACCACTGGAATAAGAAAATTCTGATGTAATAATTCCAGGATGACAGCTGCAGCCAATAATCTCTTGTTCTCTCTTATCCGTGATATTATCCGAACTGTGGAGACTAATTGCAGACACGAACCTCGAATGAAAAGACACTTCGGAATTTGTTGCATTATGCTACATTATGTTACAATAGATATATATTGCATACATATACTAAAAAAATAAAATTCATAAGAAAATTGTCTCCAAGGAAAAATGTCCTGGAAAAGAACGAAGTGCGCAATTGCACACTGTTCTATAACCAGAAATGAATTGCCTGATGGAAAATTATTTAAATTTCCTAAAAAAGGAAAAGTTAAATACGATGAATGGCTAGCTTTAGCAGAGGAGTCTCGGGAACACATAAAAAGCCTTAAAACGCCCTAAATATGCAGCAAACATTTAAGAATACCTTTATTGGACAGAAATATTAAAAAAAAATGCTTACCCTTCTCTCTTGTTAAAACGAAGTATTGCTATATCTGATGACGAGTTCATTTGTTTTGATCCAACGGGATCTAAGGTTACATATGAAAACTGTCTTCAAAAAGGTTATGAAAAAGATTCAATGATAACGTTGAATTTACTTGAGCCAACTGTGAGACTCATATAAAAAGGCAATCTATTTATATTAAAAGAATTGGGACGCTTAAGAAATTGAACAATGGCTTAAGGATAGCAGTAAAAGGAAATCGCAAATCGAAAATAAATTTGCTGCAGAGAATTCATCGTTTAAATGAGTACAAAAAAAGGCTGCAAGTTCGTGAAAAGCAGAGTATCCAAGAGAAAATTGATTTATTGCTTGGTATTGATCAAAATACTAAGACATTTTCGAAGCTCATTCTATCTGAGAGTACAAAAAAATACACCGAAGTGGAGCCCACTATGGGGTTCCCTTTGTACCAATTCCCGGGGCAAAAAAATTGAAGAATTCCTAGCAAAATCCAATTTAATTGTTCTCAATGATGGCAGGCCCACACATTTCTCAACCCACAGAACATTTACCCATCTCGATATCTCTTTTATCTCTCCCCAACTGTTCACGAAAACAACATGGGCAGTACTCCCTGATTTACATGGGAGCGACCATTTCCCAACCTTAACCACAATTACATCAGGGAGCTCCCCGCAAAATATTAAACTGCTCCCAAAATTTCAAACAGATAGAGCCAACTGGAATTGTTTCCAGTTAAACATTGCACATTTCTTAGAACAGAGGGAACAAACACCGAATATAAACAAAGAAGCAGCAACCATCCAAAAATCTTTGCGTTATGCAGCTAACTTAGCAATCCCCCAAACAAATAGCTCATTAAAAAAATATATGGTTCCATGGTGGAGCAATGAGATTCAACACCTGCGTCAATCCAAACAAGATTCTTGGAAGAAATTTAAAAAATATCCGAATGATTCGAATCTGATCTCCTACAGAAAAGCCAACGCTCTCTTCCGGAAAGCTGCCAAATTAGCCAAACAAGCGAGCTTCGAAAAATTCACCTCCAACATAAGCCCCAAAACTACAACAAAAAAACTGTGGGCAGATGTTAAATCACTTACAGGTAACTACATACCTCACTCGATCAACATCGTGAATACCAACTCGCAAGCAATATCTACCCCCCTTGAAATTTCGCAACACTTTGCAAAGACCTGGTCTGAATACTCTGCTGACACCAATTTCTCTTCTGACTTCCTCCAATTAAAATTGTCAGCAGAAAGACTCGACCCGTCAAACTGGAATACCGATTCTTCTACCAAATTCATTGAGTCCCCTATAAACGAACTTGAATTTCAAAATGCCCTCAAGAGATCTAAAGGAAAATCACCTGGGTACGATCGAATCTCTTACATCATGATCAAAAACAGTCCAACAATTCTGAAACATCGTCTATTAGGTCTGTACAACCAGGTTTTCTCACAAGGAATAATTCCCCAAACCTGGAAAACAGCGAGCATATTACCAA
The DNA here is from genome assembly GCA_963082735.1 of Pocota personata. Classification (NCBI taxonomy): domain Eukaryota; kingdom Metazoa; phylum Arthropoda; class Insecta; order Diptera; family Syrphidae; genus Pocota; species Pocota personata. Next base: position 158,547,029 of record OY720429.1, read on the forward strand.
TCCCAAAACCTAATAAGAATCATTCCGAAGTCAACGATTTTCGTCCCATTTCCCTACTCCCATGTTCAGGCAAAATCTTAGAAAGGATTATCTCCTTCAGACTTCTTTGGTTCCTCGAGAAGAATAACCTTATTCACACTAATCAGATTGCTTTCAGACATGGACGCTGCACCATAGATGCTCTTTTGCACATTGATCAATACGTTGCATCCGCTCTATCCAGTAAAAACCATGTCTCAATTCTGTCAATAGACTTTGTTAAGGCTTTTGATAGAATTGGGATTCATATAATATTGAACAAACTAGCGCAGTGGAGGATAGGAGCACGAATGTTCAACTATATAAAATCTTTCTTAACAAACAGAAAATTCCGTGTCAAAATAAACAGCACTTACTCCTCAATCCAAAGCCTTCATAACGGTATACCACAGGGATCCCCCCTCTCGGTTATACTATTCATTGTTGCGTTCAATGACCTGAGTGAAATCCTTAGCTCATACAAAACGATTAGTCATTCACTTTACGCAGATGATTTGATTCTGTATTCAAAGTGCAAAGATCTTACGGAGTTATCGTTAAAATTTTCAAGCATCCTAACGGATCTTAACTCCTGGTGTAAGCTCTCAGGCTCCAAGATCTCCGTAGAGAAAAGTAATATTTTGCATATATGTATAAAAACTAAATGCTCTAAATATATATCACTTATTTGTAACAATGTAGATATAAAACATGTTAATAATCTATGTATTCTTGGTGTCATCTTTGACAACAAATTTAATTTTAAGGAACATTGTATTAGTCTAAGGAAAAAATTAGCTACCAGGGTTAATATTATTAGATATTTAAGTTCTAAAAATAGCTTTTGCCATGTTAACACCCTACTCAACATCATCAAATCCACCATCTTAGCTAAGATTGACTACGGATTGAGTATATATGGAAAGTGTGCAAACTCATCCTTGAAGTTCATTGAGCCGCTATACCACTCGGCTATAAGATCCAGCTTAAAGGCATTTCGATCGACGCCTATTAGAAATCTCCTCACAGAATCCGGCCTACCATCCATCCAGCACCGAGTTGACTACATCACTTCGATTGCCCTGTTAAAACTTAACATGGTACAAAAAACACAAGCCACTTACGATGCCAAAAAAATCACTTCCCAGAAAAAATTCCCCAAAACATAATCCACAATTTACAAAACTATCAGCTTTGCCAAAAGTATTGGAATACCAATTACAACCTACCAAACTAAGTTGGCAACTGCTCCTCCGTGGGAACTAAGAAAAGAATCCATAAATACGGCTCTAAACATTTTACCCAAACTGATAACTCCTAGCGAATCATACAAACAAAGATTTATGGAATTGTCAGAAACCGAAAAAATGTTGAATTGGCACCTTGTTTACACTGATGGATCTAAATCTGAATTTGGTGCAGCATTTGCGGTAGTAGATGAAAATGGCCATATCTTATCCAAAGGGCTCCTAGCTCCCTCCTCTTCTGTATTTTCAGCTGAGGCGATCGCAATCCTCCAAGCTGCTAAACTAGTAAGCAATAGGAAAATCATTATCTGTACCAACAGCCTATCAGTTATTATGGCAATTAGGAATATCTACAATAAAACACCTATTATAGATTCCATCCGGAATAAATTAATAGTTAATAGGAGCAAATTAAAACTCTTATGGGTACCAGGCCATGTGGGAATAAAAGGTAATGTAGAGGCGGATAAGGCAGCCAAGGAGGCCGGTAGGGAACCCCTCATTACCTTCTGGACATACAACAACAATGATATTAAAAAGTGCATACAACGCTTCTGGCACAACAAGTTAATGTTAAACCGGCATGAGTACTCCCATCATTACAAGACGATAAACCCTGATGCCAAAACATTCATATATCCCACGGACTGTCCAAAAAGTATGATTAAGACCTTCATTCGACTTCGTCTAGGACACACAACGCTCACGCATAGTCACCTCTTCACTGGGGAAGACCCACCACACTGCCACCTTTGTACCTCCAATGAAAGACTTTCCATCAAACACCTAATATATGAGTGCAACACCATCCAAACTAAATCATCTCTCTTATTTCCAAACCGTACCTTAGCTGATCTACTTAGAATACCATCAGAACAGAACATCAGAAACATCTATAAACTACTTTCTATACTTAATATACAAAATAGCATATAAATAATTTGTAATCGTCCATAAAATTTTAAAAATTAGCTGAAAGCCCTGGTAGCTAGTGCTGTAATCTTTGTATTAATCTTATAATTCATTATAAGTTAATAAAGTTGTAATAATAATAATAATAATAAATACACCGAAGAGGAGAAGTGGATTTCGCAGTGCATTTTTTTTTCCGTTCGTCTTCCGGATACAACTTTTTACGGGATCAGCTTGGACTACACTTGCCGCACCCGTCTTCATTACATAGGTGGATTAAGATTAAAAGTCTGTCACCTTGAATAAATAGAAATGTTCTAGAGGAAATAAAGAAAATAACTTCGACATTATCACCAAAAGAAAAAAGAAGTCGTGATTATATTTGATGACATGAGCCTTCAGACGAATCTAACCTACAATAAATGAAATTGAAGATTTTGTTGATTACGGAAGGAATCAAAGATCTAATATATGCGCTAAGTCTGTGTTCGTTTTTATGATTCGGAGTGTATGCGGAAATTTTAAGCAAGTTTTATATCGTGTCGTTTGTCCAAGCAATATACCTATGAAAGAACTTGAGATTGAGGAATATAATTGTCTTGATATATGCGCGGAGCTGAAACTAACCGTTAGAGCTATTTGCTGTGATCAAGGACCCACAAATCGTAGTTTATATGGTAAACTTAATCTAAAAAAAAAAAAATTTAACTTTAAGAAATGAAGGATTATATATTAAACATCGAACCCACAAACGCAAGAAATAGATCATTTTGTTTCGAAGGCTTGGCCTTAACTATAGAAAGCGTTTTAAGAATAAGAGACATGATTCATTTATCATGGTTGGTTGGTTGGTTGTTAGATGGTGGATGTTAGAGCCGTCTGTATATACCGATATCCCATTGGGGTTTCTTGTCGTTCTTTCATACGTCCAATATTCTCTTGCGGGGAAAATTGTTTCGAAGTTGTTGGAGAACGTATACGATTTTCCAACAACATCACTGGGGCAATCGATGAGTGGTGTCATTACTCTTATCATTTCGGTGATTTTTCGATGTCCCGTATTTGCACCACCGATGAAATGGCCGATAGTTCTAAGCCGTGAAGCTGGAATGCCGGCAATCTTCTTCGCTTCGAGGTGCACTGGTAGAATGTTTAGTATCGCTTCCATGGCCGCGGTTGGTGTTGAGGATTGTGCTCCTGTAATACCTAGGCAGACCACACGTTGCACCTTAGGTAGCAAGTCTCTTGCATACTTCTTGCTCAACACTGGCCACCATACAACTACACCGTAGAAGATGATAGATTTTATTACGCATTCGTATATCCAGTGGACCTGTTTCGGTTTCAAGCCCCATGTCTTCCCGATGGCCCTCCTGCATATCCAATATGCTCTCTTGGCTTTGGTGACTCTTTCTTCCAGGTTCTTTCTCCAGGTCAGTTTCCTGTCCAATATAATGCCCAGATACTTGACGCTGTCACGGAGTTGTAGTGATACTCCTCCGTGTTGTGGAATTTGAAAGTCACTAGTTTTGGTTTTCTTTGTAAAGAGAACCATTTTCGTTTTATTTGAATTTATTTCTAATCCACTCTCCTCCGCCCATTCTTTTATGATTCGAAGGGCGTTTTGCATAAGCTCTCCTATGATGTTCAGGTGCTTACCTCTTATCCGAACGGCTAGGTCATCTGCGTACGCTACACATTTCGCTCAGGTTCCATCCAGTGCTTTTAAAAGGTTGTCCATTGCGAGCACCCACAGAAAAGGAGATATTATCCCCCCCCCCTGCTAGCCAAAGTTATATCGATAAAATTTTTATTCAATTTGAAATGTTCCAACTGCGAAGAAGACGATTCGGAATATCTACAGGTGGAATGGAATGCTATTTTGCAGAGTGATATAGAAGAACAAATAATACTTACCCAAGAGCTATCAAAAATCACGACATTCTTAAGAATGAGGAATGTTTTGAAAATAACATGAATACGAACAATATAGTTAATCCACAAGATGAAGACGCAATATCAGTCAAGGTACCGAAGGTCAACGACCTAGCTACAAAATACTTTGCCGGATATTGCATCTTTGTAACAATAAAAAAAAATGAACAAATTCTGTGAAAATTATGCTGAAGAAATGTCAAAGGACAAACAGAATTTCGATCTAACGGAAGTATTGATAAAATTAAAAGAATATGAAAATTCAAAAGAAAATACGGTTCTCTTATGGCCGTCGGAAAAATATTTTCAAGTATGCCGTCTTCATGTACAAATATTTTCCGAATACTTTCGAACACTACCTTTTGGGATTAAGGTGATTTAACTGCAATTTAATACTAACCTAATTTAAGTTAATGATCATTTTGTTAAGTTAGTTTTTTTTATAATAATTTCGAAGATTAGTCACCTTCACTTAAGTAGGCCAAGAGCAGTGATCAGTTATTATAAGTGCATAAATATAAAATGCAGTATGCAAAACTCATATTCATACCCATTTTTAGAGCAAATTTATATCCACAAAGTTTATAGAGTTTTTATTTATTTAATCAAGTGCTGAAAATAATGTACATACATACAGACAAAATAACAAGCACGCAACATAAGCCCAACCATTTGCAGATATATATGTATATACGATCTATACAGATACTACATATCCATCCTATCAACGTGTCGGCATCAGAACTCCGTGACCGCAGTCGCACAAAATATTTTTTTGTTTCTTTTTTGCAGTGAAGGTAAACAAGGGTATGTGTGAGTGACACGATGGACTAAAGAGAGAGCAGAAAAAACAAATGTTCTTTGTTCTGATTTTTTCCCTTTTGTAAGAAGTTTAAGTTTTTTAAAAAGCTTTTTTTTAGTGAATTTCGTTTTTATATATCACTTCTTCCCTTATGAATGAGACATCTGGGTAGTTTATTATCTGTGATAAAACTTAACGGACGTTTTGCTAATATTTTGGGGAAGGTAAAAAAAAGGCACTTGTCAATTTCGCGCGGTGACAAGGCGCAGAATCGTCTTGGAAAATCAGCTTATCTGAGTATGATAACTGTTCTTGTAAAGATGGTAGCAGATTTTCTTCCAATATTTTTTTATATTTTTCTGCGTTCACCGTTACATTTATTAGAGCCAGCCGTCCAACGCCGTGATAAGAAAAGCATCCCCAAATCATCCTTGAGCCTCCTTGTTTCACGGTTGTTGTCACGCACTCATCATTGAATCTTTCTCCAGTTCTTCGCCTCACGTACTGTATTCCGTCAGAGCCGAATATGTTGAACTTGGAATCATCTGAGATCACATTTTTCCAATCCGTTATGGTCCAGTTTTCATGATCTTTGGCCCACTGGAGACGTTTTAGGCGCATTCGTTTATTTAGAAATAGTTTTTTGACAGGTCTTCTTACGTTCAAGCCAGCTTCGTAAAGTCTTCGTCTTATAGTCCGTGAGATTATCTCTGATCCTCCAGCCTCTACAAAGTCTGTCCTTAAATCTTCAGGAGTTTTGAAATGATCACGTAGATTAATTCGTTTTAAAAGGCGATCTTCAGCGCTGGTGGTCTTTCTTCTGCGACCCGTCCCTTTTTTTCTTTACAATGAGCCCGTTGCCTCGAATTTTTTGATGAATTCAGCCACTGACGACTTGCTGAATCCCACTTCTCGCGCTATATCACGAACCCTTAATTTATCATTTTCTAATGTCATTATTTCGACTTTTGTTTTTTCACTCATTTTCTTTTTATTTTAAATATTAATACAATTATTTCCGCTTTCACTCAAACTACTTCTTTTTTCAATGAACTATTACAAAGTGAATTAGAATCACGTCATCAAAGCCTTTTTGTGCAAAATCCTAAAAAACTACCTGCTAGTTCTCAAGATAATTGAAGTCAAAGAATTTGTTTACCCTGTTCGGATTTCTATGTCCGTTACTGTATACAGTGGTGGTCATTGAAATAGAGCCATTCTATGTTACCCATAACATTATATAAAAGCAATTGTTTAGGAGACTGAATGAAAAAAAAAACCTATTTGAGTAAATCTTAAACATAATATAGTTTATTAATTCCTAAAAAAACATTAACTCGTAGAGGAATAAAAATGGTCCAAAAATAAGCAAAGAAAAAATTATGAATAAACTCTTGGTCAATGAAATAGAGCCAGCCAACTTTTTTGCCAGTAAATTTAACTTTGTAAAGAATAATATTCAGACTAAAATTTAACTGAACGACCTGCATTAGTACTTGGTTGCTAAACCTTTGTTTTTGAACACAGCTTCACAACGTCTGTGCATGGAGTCAACTAACGATTGACACCGTTCTATGCATATGGACGACCATTCTTTTTGCATAACTTCCCACAATTCTTGTGTGTTTTTAACGTGATGCTTGCTTACGTATGTCTTGAGTTCCTTCCATAAGTTTTCTATCGGATTTAAGTCCGGTGATTAAGCTGGCCAAGACAGAACTGCAAAGTTGTGATCCTCAAAGAACTTTTTTGCCTCTCTCGATGTATGCTTTGGATCATTATCCTGCTGAAATGTTCATGTCAAAGGCATGTTATCCTCAGTATAAGGCAGCATCACATTCTCAAGGATATTGACATATTCGTGTTGATCCATGTTTTGCTTAATTTAATATATTGGACCAAGCTCATACCAGGAAAATGATGCCCAAAGTTTAACATTGCCACCTCCATGTTTTACACATTTTTGTGTGTATTTGGGCTAGAATTCTTCATTTGGAGGATGTCTCGCACTCTTTTTGCCATAAGACCCAATTAGGCTAATCTTTCTTTCGTCAGCCCATAAAATATTTATCCATTTTTTAATTCCTTCTGTGCCTGTCCATTGGAGGTGGTCATTTGCAAACTGCAAACGTGCCTTTATATGCCATTTACTTTAGAGTGGAACCTTTCTCGCAATTTTCCCATGAAGATTTGACTCCTGCAATCTTCGTCGAATTGTTCGTTCACTTATTCGAAGGTTACTTCCATTTTAATATTATGCGAAGACTTAAAAGGGTCTGACTTCACGGCACGAACAATTCTTCGATAGATTTTGTGTGAAGTTTTTCGTTTTGCCCCTCGATTTTCTACATTTTCCTTTGCTTTCAAAACATTTTCCACCATCTTCTTCAATCGTCCCATCATTTTAGTAATTTTCCGTTGCGATTTGCCTTCATTTCGCAAGGGCAGGATCTATACTCGCTCAGTACAAGTGCAATGAATTCCTTGACCCATAGCTACTAAAAATGTTTATGCAATTAAAGCAAGTTTAAATTGCTGAAGTAAATTTTATAGCTACCTTTTGAAATAACTCGATATGATATTTTTTTAAAACACTCCGCGCTAAGAAAAGATGTTAAATCACTACTGCCTCTATTATTCTGACCAGGGAAAACACACACTTCGACTTGAAAATTAATTTGTTTTGATAATTGAAAGATAGTCTACAGCAATTTCTTGTGTAAGCCCATGCGAACAATATAAGGATTCTCTCCGATAGATAACGACATCATAAACTAAAGCGAAATTCGGAAAATATTGGCTTTTCCTAGGAGCAGAGAGGTGGCTCTATTTCAATGACCACCACTGTATATGGTAATATATACCTATATATAGTTAATATTCTGCATGGATTGAATATTTATTTGGTTCAGAAGTTCTACCAGTTTGTGTAGGACTTCTCTGGTATTTTGGGCAGTCCACAAGTAAGTTCTGTACCAAAAACTACTTTCTGCATTCTCCATATTCTTCTTGGACTTCCTAATTGAGCAGGTACAGCAGGTTAAATAGAGCTTTTCCAACTCCGATGCGAAAAAGCTTGATGCACTCCTATCTTGTGAACTGGCTATTATACGGGACACGGACATTTGCAGGCTGATAGCTTCGAAGGAAAGTTCTACTGTTAACCCACAACTTTTCTATCTCCGCCTAGTTTCTCTTTCTTTTGGCTGCGATTACCGATCTTACAGAATGTGAGCATCAGGATTTAGACTTCATCTTTCGATTAAGTAAATCGACATGGAAAACCTTACAACCCAGCATTGGAACTGACTGCACTCTCCGATCTTCTAGAGAGAGAGGGTATATTAAAACAAAATGCGAACTTAGTAAGCTATGGGAGGTATTTCTTTAGCTGTATGAATAAATTAAAAAATATCTATCAACCCCAGCATGAATACTTTAAGAAGAAATTCTTTACTCAAGTAGATGAAGTAAAGAACAAAATAGTTAAAAAAAGACTCGATTCAAAACGACAATCGAACAAAAAAGTGCAACGATTCCGAAAAATGGTACTGGCGAACTCGTCACGTCAGGACAAGAAGGTGCAAAGTTAACACATACTGACACATTCACTCAGCCAGAAGCGAACACAAATTCTCATTGCGTCATTCTCCAAGTAATTGGAGCTCGTCAATTTAAACAACAATATGAGCAATGCCAGCGTTGAATTATTAAAGAAGAGGGAGCAAATAGTTTGATGAAAGATTTAGCGAAAACTACGAGGAAGTAATGCTATTTGCAGAAAATGCCGGAGAGATAGAGACGATAACGAACCAATTGGACAAAATTCAGAAATGGTGATCTTACGGAAAATGAAACACTGAATCTTTGAGGCCAGCTTAGCACGGTGTACGACTGCCACGTTTCCAAATTTCTACTTTTGAGGGGATATACAACAGTTGGGGAGAATTTCAAAATTGACAAGCCATTGTGGGTACTTATAATTGTGTACCAAATGATCCAAAAGCTTGATTATAAATCTCTGAAACTTATGATTAATCGTTTCCAAAAGTAAAAAAAAGATTTCGACGTTCGAGCAATTCTACAGTTTCTTAACAAGCAGGTCCAGCCTAAACAAGAATATACCCCAATTCTGTCCGAAACTACATAACAACTACCAATCAAAAATGTCGACACTATCAAAAAGTACACAGCATATATGTACAATTATGTTACATTTCAGACGTTGACGAGCCAACAAAGTTTTGATGCAATTAAACACATGAACCTATTTCACAATTGTCTTAGTCATACGACAAATGAATGCTGCTATAGCCGTCGAATATGCAACAAAATCCAAAAGCAACACCATACACTAACTCTTCTAATCCGAATACGGTCGCTGAGCAAAACACGAATGTTCTGTTAGTCACAGCAACATCGTCCAATGGAAAGCAACAATTATTGCGTGCCCCAATCGGCGCGGGTTCACAAATCTACTTCATAACAGAACATCCTGTTCAATTACTATCGATCCCAAGAACGTCGAAAACGTATGTCAAGGTACGTCTGGGTTAGGCGCAACTAATGCCGCAAAATCCTTAGGTAAGGACGTGTTCAATTTCAATCACAGTTGACGCCTCGTCCAAAACCGACAATGACTTAAGTTTAAATAACAACGTGCTTTTTGGGCTTTGCTAACAACCAGACCTAACAACATTACTGCTTCGATGGCGAAAGTACAAGTACGACGGAGAATATGTACCAACAAATCAAAGTTGGTAAACGACATCAGAACTACTATTATGGAGATATTTAATCTGGTCAACCCATTACGAAATACACATCGACACAGTTTCTGTAATAAGAAGGAGGCTTTGATTTTTGCCTCAGTCGGTTGATTTTATTTTTTCTCCACGAAAAATTTCTAAAATCAAAAAAAAAAATTTAAAAAAAAGAAAATAAATAAAATTTAAATTACGAGTACATAATTCGGAAGTGAAAAAAGGATGTAAAAATCACAGTTCGGCAAAAGCTTTGTGGAACTATAAATAAAAAAAAAAATGTTAACAACAACTAAAGAACAATAAAATGAATAAGGTGAACAGAAAAATGGGGTCCCCTTCAAGGGGAGAGGTGGCGATGGATCTCTTTGAAATTGATCGAAGAGTATATATATATACTTAAATATAAAGAATAAGTGCTTGAACTTAAAAAAAAATTATAAGTGATCTGCAGTCAACTAACCGCGGTACAGTCAACACCTATCAACGAGTTGTTATCGGTCGATCAATAGCGTCCGCGCAAAAAACCCTAAAGAGTTCTAAATAAATATACGTTATAATGGTCCTCCGGGGTCACGTGCCTCCGGGAAACCGTTTCGGTAAACTCGATATTGAGGTGCTATCTGAGCCCACACATAAAAGAAAAAAGAAAAACGCTTATCCCCAAACTGATGTCTTTAACCCCCCAACCTCATCATCTAACCTTTCTGACCCCAAATTTATCGTTATTGCCGCGAGTGATGAAATGAAACCCCTAACCTCATTCAGTGTCTTTCTCCTCAAAAAAGCTATAGACAGCATAAGCACCGGATACGAATCTATAACCCAACTCCGAGACGGAAACCTCCTAATGTTGGTGAAATCTCAAAGAATTGTCGACCTGTTTATATCCAAAAAATCCCTATCCAATATCTGCCCCATCAAAGTTTCCCTTCACAACGCCCTAAACTCCTCCAAGGGTACTGTATACGCTCCTTGCCTCATACACGTGCCGGAAGAAGAAATCATCAATGAAATTATATCACAGGGAGTCACCGAAGTACTCAAATATAAAAAAAAAATCAAGAAGGCTCTCAATGCGCCACCGGTATCGTTCTTCTTACTTTCGACCGCTTCCGTCCGCCATCATCAGTAAACATCGGCTGATACAATGTGAAAGTTAGGGAATACTTCCCCAACCCTATGCGCTGTCGCATTTGCCAAATCTTAGGCCACATCACCAAAAGATGCAATAACCTTCCCCGTTGTGACAAGTGCAATCTCCCCCCTCATGACCCTGCCACGTGTAGTCGCACATCTTGCGCCAACTGCTCTGAAGAACATGCAGCCTCTTCAAGGTCATGCAAAGCATACCTCCAACAAAAAGAAATTTTGAAAATAAAAACAATCAGTAAATGCAGCCTATCCGAGGCAAACAAAATATACAGAGCCCAAAATCCCACCTCCACTATTTCCACTTCATATGCAGAAATAGCCAAAAACCCTTCTCAATCGCAATCCTTACAAACAACATCTCTCCCAACAAATGCTCATCCCAACCTCTCCACCACTTCTGCCGCGTCAAATCCACTACCAACAACCAAACAATAATCAGTTTACACCGCAAAATATCAATACCACAATGTCACCAATCTCAAACCTAACCCAAAAACTTATCCGTGAAAACAAGTATTATAACTTACCAAACCAACCGCAGTCTACTTCCTAGTACGAATCAAACATCAAAAATCATAATACCAGCGATAAAAACCTCTTCACTGAGCCCATACAAACTAAAAACAATGAATCATCCTAACCGAACAAACACTTGCAACGATAACGACCCCGCCATCAACAGACCGTCCATCCCGGGCCCAACAATGGGCCCTCACTATTCCAATCCAGGATGGCGAGGTCGCACCAATACCAGCAACACAACACTCACCACAAATCATCCCCAACTCATCACACCTGCATTGAAAATAATTCAATGGAACATCAAAGGCTACTTAAACAACTATAACGACATATTAATACAAGAAACTCACCTTACATCCACAAATAATATCCCCCAAAACCTATCCCTAAACCCCTATGGTGGAATTGCTTTCATAATCCACACTTCGATACAACACAACCAGATTAACCTCAACAATGACTTCGAAGCCCTTGGCATCACAATAACATCTAAGCTTTAATTTTGGATAATAAATGCCTACATTTCCCCTACGTCTTTGACCATCAACATCTACCCACTCTAGTTCTAGGCGACTTCAGTGGCTGGAATTCTAGGTGGGGCTCGCCCAAAAATAACCACCGCGGCAACACTATTTCCAAGTTTCTAACAAAATCCGACTACCAACTTCTTAATGACGGATCCCCCACACATTTCAGCACCCACTACACTTTCACCCACATCGACCTTTCCTTTTGTTCCCCGAGTCTAGCTGTCGACATCAAATGGAATATCTTTGATGATCTATGTGGAAATGATTACTTCCCCATTATTAGTTCCATGTTCCACACGACCTCCTTCCCCCCTAAAAGGAGACCCAAATTCAAAACCGACATTAGGAAGCCCTAGCGGTAGCCCAGCAACCAGTGCATCTCCATATTTGCCATCATTTCTAATGGGTGAAGCAACAGCACCATCAACACCACGAAGTAATACTTTGTCTCCAAATAAAAGGCGCAATATTTCTTTCGCTCCGTCGAAAATTAGAAAGCATGCCGTCCGCCTGTGGAATGCATTGCCTCTAAGCATCAGAAGACTGCACAATACTGATCGGTTTGATAACTATCTACTTCTTTATATGTCTAATTGGTAAAATTATAAAATTAACTTGAATTTTATTTGAAATTTTTTATACGAATTTGTCTGCAAATACATAAATAAGTACATTATTATATTATATATTAAAATTAACACAATTGATTTATATTTAAATAAAATTATTTATTGTTTCTCTGTTTTTTTCATACTCCATTAGTAATAAAATTAATTTTAATTACACTTTTACTAATGTAAAGATTGTAACAGACATTAGACTGTTACAAAGATACAAAGTTTATAATAAATACAAAATACCATCTCATACTTTCCATCAAAAAATGTTGAAACCATCGACAGCGACTTCAGCCCCTCGGAACTAGACTCAAAGGCAAGACTCCAGCCAACGATAGAATATCTTACCCTATGATAAAAAAACCTTTCCCCCTCCGTGAAAGCTCGACTCCTGAAATATTATAACTCAATTTTCCATAGTAATATCCCCCAACTATACAAAAACAGTACGGTCATCCCTATTCTTTTACCGAATTCTGACAAATCCCTTCCGATATCCTACAGACCCATCTCTCTTAACCCCTGCTGCGCCAAAGTTCTCGACAAAATAATAGCCAACAGACTGTGGTGGTTTGTTTCCCACAACAAACTTCTCAGCAGTCATCAAATGGGATTCAAAAAAGGCGAATCTGTAACTGATCCTCTACTATTCCTAGACCATCATATTACTGACGCCCTATCAAAAAAAAACACATTTCTCTTATCTCCCTTGACTTCACAAAAGCCTTCGATAAAATCGGCGCACATACAGTTATCGATCAACTCAAAACTTGGAAAGTAGGACCCAATATTATCAGATATATATATAATTTTATGTCAAATAGAAAAATCTCGGTTCGTATTGGAAACGCCTCTTCATTATAGCACAGATAATAAACTTACCCAAATGTCGCATCCACATGTTGATCTTTTTTGCGATGAGTAAACAACGATGGGCAAACAAAAAGCTTTTCTGCTTCGCAAAGAAAAAAAAAAAGCGGAAAATAAATTTTCTGCGCGAAAAGCTTTTTCTTTTGCTTTGCGAAAAGCTTTCACCACCAGCGTAGAGTTTGTGACATACCCACACCGAAATATATTTTTTGTTTAGCTTTGTATTCTTGTATTTTTGGCCTGCGACTTTGGCACGGTGAGGAACAGACAGAGCAGAATTATACCTACATATGTATGTATACCTACATATGTACGAGGGTGGGTCAATAAGTCCCTGAAAAATGAAATAAGGAACACTCTCTTCGGTATATAAATATTTTATTTTTCAACATAGTCTCCTTTTAGCTCTATACACTTCATCCAACGTTTCTCCAATTTTTTGATGCCCTCCAAATAATACGATTTCTCGAGCCCCTCAAAATAAGCGTTTGTTTCAGCGATGACCTCTTCATTCGACCTAAATCTCTTACCTCCGACCCATTTCTTCATGTTTGGAAACAAGAAATAGTCGCAGGGGGCTAAATCTGGGGAATCCTGGATGAGGGAGGAGTTCGTAGCCTAACTCATGCAATTTTGCCATTCCGACTGCGGACTGTGTGTTGCGCCGGTGTGTTGGCCTGGTTAAAAATAACTGTTTTCTTCGCCAAATGCGGACGTTTTTGCTTCAAATCGGCTTGGAATCGATCCAGCAGCTCTGCGTAATATGCGCCGGTGATCGTTTTACCCTTTTCAAGGTAATCGGTGTGAATAACACCGCGCGCATCCCAAAAAACTATTGCCATGACCTTGTTTGCTGACAAACCCACCTCTTGGCCTTCTTCGGCATCGATTCAGGAGGAGAAGTCCATTGTTTTGACTGTTCCTTGGTTTCTGGTGTGTTGTGGTGAATCCAGGTTACATCCACGGTTACGAAATGGCGCAAAAACTCAACCGAATTTTTCTGGAACATCGCCAAACACACCTTTGAAGTTGTCAAACAAATGCGTTTGTTGTCGATTGTGAGCAAACGCGGCACCCATCTTGCGGAAAGCTTTTTCATGTCCAAATATTTATGTAAAATCGAAATCACAGCCATGTGATAAGCCTGTGGCCTCTTCAAGCTTGCGCACTTTCACTCACCGATCGTCCATTATCAAACCATGGATTTTGTCGAGCATTTCTGGTGTGGTGACCTCAATTAGGCGACCAGAACGTTCGGCGTCACTTGTGCTTGAACGACCGCCCCAAAATTGTGTAAACCAGTGGTGAATGGTTGAAATCGATGATGAAGAGTCTCCATAATATTTGTCAAGCTTTTGTTTGGTTTGCGAGATAGTTTTTTCTCGCAAAAATAGTGTTTAATGAGCACTCGAAATTCCTTTTTTTTCCATTTTAACGAAAATACTAGTAGGCGTCTATATAAAATGGCTGCCACAACAAAACTATTTGACAGATCTGTCTGAATATTTGGGTGCGTTCTTTTGAAAGATGATTCTTGAAAAAAAAAAAAATGTAAGGTGACGACACAATTTGGGTTAATTTTCAGGGACTTATTGACGCACCCTCGTACATTAAATTAGGGTAGGTTAAGATCAGGAATAATTTTAATGCGATCTGCGATGATGTTAAAAATTTGTAGGTACGGTACAAACAATTTAAATAGTAGGTACTGTAGGTATTGTAGGCTAACTTTATTTTACTTTACTTTATTCATATGTATGTAGGTATGTACGTATTATAAGATTGAGGCTGAGACAAATAATTATGTTTATTTATTTCCTAATTGTTTGAATACATCTGTCTGTTACGAATCCTTGTGGTATCATAGGTAGCCATAGCCACTCTTTTATTTTTTTTTTGTTCATGCACGTTAAACACTAGGAAACAAAATCAACTCTGCTTTTAGCCCACTTTAGTTAAAGGCATTTATGTGAAAATGCATTTGCAAAATATTTTTGTCTTTAGGCATTTACATAATACATATTAGAAGTATGATTTTTAGCTATTCACAGTGCCTTAATCAAAGTGGTTTCCAGGGTCACGAACGCGGACGTGGCAGAATATTGACCCCCACCACCTTCCTTACCTCACCACCGCCTTAGTTTTTTTTTTCAAATATTCATACATTATGTACATATGTAAATATATATTTTAGTTTACATATTCATTAAATTTTACAATTTTTTTGGTTTTTGTTTTGGATTCCTTTTCTTGTTTATGCTCTTGTCAATAAACCACTTACAATTTTTCCAAAGCAAAACTACCACAAGGAAATTTAGTGCATCAATTTTGTGCGAATAACATTTATTTGTCGTTTCAAACCAATCTGGATAGTGCAAATTTGTTTTTATTATATTTTTTCTAAGATTAGATGCAAATGGACATTTCTGAAAGCAAGTGGTAAATACTTGTATATGAAGTTGACATATTTTGAAGTACTTGTCTGATGGCCAGACTAGTATTGGATTTTCATTCGAGTGTTAATTTTCTTTCAATTTGATCAATATTTCCGTGAGATAAAATTGGTTTTGTCCTTTGTCATTTCTTTGACACAGTTCTCACAAACTGCATTAATTTTTTTAAGTGTTTAAAGACCTTGTGGCTATGTCATTCGTTTCTGTCATTTTTATTGAAATCGTATCTTCATCTGGTAATTCTATCGCTAGAAGTTTGGATTCACAATATTTGGCTAGATCGAATATGTTTTAATTTTTCTGTTGCTCCTGTGTTAGGACAATCTTTGTTTTATTTTCAGTATTCAACACAGCATTCCAATCTAACTGTAAATATTCAAAATCTTCTTCACAATTGGAAAATTTTGACTTAAACCAAAATTTTAGAGCCATAATTTTGGCCAGTAATGAGCCAAATTCAGACGCGTTTGGATTATTTTTATTAAAATTTCTTGCTCTTATTTTTCCAAAAAGGTTTTCAAGTGGGTCCTGATTGAACTTGTTAACATATATATAATGTAACTCACAGTAATCATTCAATAATTCGTTTTTTATCATTAAAATACTTTCAATTGTCATAATCAAGCTCTTAAGGCAGAACGGTTTGCATTGATTGGCTGAATTTGTTTTAAATATGATTGCATTTCTTTTTAAAATCCAATATTTTATTGATTTTATTTATAAATTTTGCTGCTGGTTGCGCAAACTCGAATAAGAGCAGGTCTTCCATTCAATAAATCAAATATTTTATTGATTTTATTAATAAATTTTGCTGTTGGTTGCGCAAACTATGCAATTTTCTCTGGAAATTTATTCAAGCGCTGTAACGCATTAATTGCGCAAGCCACGGGTCTGCTAAGTACTTGTACCGCTGGTTTCACATTCATTTTTTGAAATTCTGTGGGATCTATATGAGCATATTTTAGTTTTGGACTCATTTTTGAGGTATTATTTCTTTCTGTATTATAGATATACTCAATTATTTTCCAGCTTACAACTCCATCCAGAGTTTGTAAGTCTGATCTTAAAAGATTGTCTTTCACACTTTTGATTAAATGTGGCACATCATACATTGCATACACTCTTTTTTTGTTTCTTTATAAAGAAAGGAACTGTTGTCCTCATCCAGCTTTAATTTATTGAAAAGGCTTCGATTCGTAGGGCCTTGGTCACAGCAAATACCTCTTACGTTTAGT
Organism: Pocota personata; assembly: GCA_963082735.1. Lineage (NCBI taxonomy): Eukaryota > Metazoa > Arthropoda > Insecta > Diptera > Syrphidae > Pocota > Pocota personata. The sequence continues at coordinate 158,564,088 of OY720429.1, forward strand.
CCCAGATTTCTACATACATATGTCAATACAGTTGTATACTTAAATTTCGAGGTGCTTTGTTGGTATTGTAACATAATGTAGCATAATGCAACAAATTCCGAAGTGTCTTTTCATTCTGGCAGAATTTTGGTCCGAAGTGTCTTTTCATTCGAGGTTCGTGTCTGCAATTAGTCTCCACAGTTCGGATAATATCACGGATAAGAGAGAACAAGAGATTATTGGCTGCAGCTGTCATCCTGGAATTATTACATCAGAATTTTCTTGTTCCAGTGGTCGAAGAATTTGCTAGAAGTTTCTGGCTATTAGAAATGCGGCTATTTAAGGACAGATGGCGATGGAGACAGGGCAGTCGGTTTTGAACCGCACGAAGAGATTGGAAAAGTGATAATGGGCGAAGTTGTGATTTTGTGATAAAATGAAAGTTGAGAGTTAACAAGAAGAAGTAATTATTTTGGATTTGTGGATTAAGTAATCGAAAGGAGATAAAGTGATTTGAGAGGAAAGAGACCTTGTAAGAAAAGAATTTGCGAAGAATAGTAGAGTGTGAACTTGAATTGTTCTATAGACTAGAAAATAAAGAAAGAAATTTCACAGAATATCGTTTTATCTACTCGAGCCGTAGCTCGCATATTACAGTATTTTGCTTGGACAGGTCACATGATAAAGCACTTGTTTATATTTACCACATATACCGCGAATCATGAACACCCAAATTGGTTTCTGATTTCTTGCATACAGATTCTATGGAATCTATAGATCTGTTGCGGTCTATAAGTGCTGAAACTTCATTTAGTTCATCAATGAATATATCGGTACTCGTTTGCACTTTTAATCTTTTGTGATTAGAGTAGTTTATTTTGCCTTTCTTAGGATCAAAAGCAAGTCCATTGTCATTAGATTCCAAAAACATTTCACTCCTTTTCATAAAAAGTGTAGGAACAGCGTCGTGTTTTAATTTTTTCTTCCCAAAAAATTCCAAACCGAAATGTTTACTACAAATATATGGCCGTTTATGATTTTCAACATTATTATGGGATTCTTCTGCCTGTGCTAGCCAGTCATTATATTTCTTAGTTCCCTTTTTAGTAAATCTAGGCATTTTCCTTTCTGGAAATTGAGCAGTTGTTGTATTGCAGCATACAATAACGCACTTTATTCGCCACGACATTTCTTCTAAGTAGATTTTTTTTCGAAATTTTTTTGTATTTGTAAGTATCAAGGTACCAAATCAACCTGAAATAAACTTAAATAATATATTTTACGTTTCCCAGATTTACTCTTCAAAATTTTTACTGGACACACACAGTAAAATATCACTTTTCAATCCGATCAAATACAATTCAAATATATTTTACCACACCACAGATCTACACAGATCGAAACTTCGGTCAATATAGCAAAATGAAAAGGGAAAATACGTATTTACCTACATATGAATATACATATGTATGTATGTATAAATGAAATTGTGTCTCGCAGTCGCAGGTCGCAGACGGTACAAAGAGTAGCAAAAGAAAAAGCTTTTCGCACAGAAAATTTATTTTCTGTTTTTTTTTGTTTGCGAAGCAGAAAAGCTTTTTGTTTGCCCATCGTTGTTTGCTCATCGCAAAAAAAGATCAACAGTTTTTTGTATGACGATTTTACAATCATCAAAAAATTTAACAAAGAAATACTTCCTCCAACATTGACCTTAACTCCACCTTCCAAGACATACTATCCTGGTGCGAATACTCTGGAGCCAAATTATCATCAGTAAAAAGCAAACATCTTCATATCTGCCGAAAACACAAATGCTCCTGCAATATTCTATCAAGCAATATTATACTAGAAAAAGTGGATAGACTTAAAATCCTAGGCATTGTATTCAAACAAAATTACAAATGGAACGCACACATTGAATATATCCGCCCAGCCTTGGAAAAAAGGCTAAACTTAATAAAATTCCCTTCCTACAAAAAATTGAATTGCAACCCATACACCCTAACTTCAATCGTCAAATCTATAATACTCACCAAAATAGAGTACGGTCTGTTTCCTATACGGTTATTCCGTCAAATCCCACCTAAACAAAATCAAAACCATATATAACGCCGCTCTAAGAAAAGCTCTCAACGCCTACCGAACAACACCCATTAACCACCTATATAAAATATTTAGAAACCCAAAAAAAAAAAAACTAAAAAACCCTGTCCTGTATCAAACGTTCCACAGCCCTGCGTAATGAAATCAACATTCCTCACAAACTCATTCAACCCTACCCTTCCTTCCCCCCAACCTGGCTTTTCCAACATTCCTCCGTTATCTCATCTCTAAGAACCTACAAAAAAGCTCATACTCCCCCGGATATATTCCGAGCCCGTTTCCTCGAGCTCAAAAATAACTTAAGCGATTACTCCTTCATCTACACAGACGACTCCAAAGTAGGAGATAACGTAGGCTTTAGCTTCACTTCTGAAAGAGAGACGATTTCCTCTTTTTTACTCCCTGCGTACAGCTCTATATTCACTGCCGAAATAATTGCCATTTTAAAAGCCTTGCAATACACAAAAAACTCCAACAAATAATTTGCCATCTGCACTGACTCACTGTCATCTATTGATGCAATTCTCAACATCAGTAACCAAACCTATTACCCTTCCCTAATCCGTAACCCTCTCTACCTCCGAACCCCCAATATTAAACTAATATGGGTCCCAGGTCACGCCCAGATCGCGGGCAATGAATTTGCCGACAAAACCGCCAAAGACACTCTTAGAACCCCATCCTTTTTCTCCCCCAACTTCAACCCCCAAGACCTTAAAAAGTTTATTAGAAAACAAGCTAACTCCAATCAACTACTCCTCTGGGACAAGACATCTGAATGGTACAGGAGCATCAACAAAAACAAATTGTCCGTCAAAGATTACGCAAATAATATAGAACCTTCTAGAATGTCCCGTATCGAAATAACTAAAATAATTAGACTTAGGCTCGGCCACAGCAAACTCACCCACGAGCACTACATAAACAAAAGCAAATCACCTCAGTGCACCAACTGTAACCAATCACAAACCAGTATCCACCATATCCTCTCCGAATATTCCGCCTTCCACAACCATAGACGCAGATTCCTTCCCCAAAACAATTCCAAAGAACTCTTTTCTAACCCCAATAAAAAAAAAAAATACAAAACTATAATAGATTTTCTCAAAATATCTAATTTATTAAACCTAATCTAAATTTATGTATCTACACTCATTCACAAAATTATTCGCACAAATACTTTTTAGCCAAATATGCGTCATTTTTCTTGGTTTTCAACGTAAAAAAAGTGTTTTTTTTTTTTTTGTATTTGCCCTGTATATTCAACAGCTGTATTCTTGCTGAAAGATAACGAAATCCAAACTAAGGGTAGTGTGCCTACCGTTCTTTGAATTTTGTATGGAAAAAGCATACACAAAATTATCCGCACAAGCACAAGGGATGTTTTGTAAGCTGCATTCATTCGGTTAAATGACTTGATCGAGGCAACAAGCATTGAGTGTGGACTATTTGCGAGTATATACAGTGAGGAAAGACTTGACAAAATTGATATGGGAGGGAAAAAATCGGAAACATCTTTGGAGGAGCGAAAGCTCATCCTTAAGCTAGTTTGCCAAGGAAAGACATATCGGGAGACTGGTGATCTTGTTGGAAGATCATACACCGTGGTTAGGGACAAGTTTAGGAATGAAGGAAATTTGGAGAATAAGTCAGGTAGGGGGCGAAAGAAAATACTGTCGGTAGCAAATGAGCGGCATATCATCAAGAAAATTAAAAGAAAACCCGAAGACACCTGTAAAATTACTGACCGCCGAGATGTCTCAAATAATTAATAAATCCATCTCTACCGAGACAGTAAGACGGACTATAAGATCTCACGCTTTTCATGGCAGAATTGCACGTCGCAAACCTTTTATTTCAGAAACGAATAGAAAAAAAAGACTTACTTTCGCCAAAAACTATGTTAACAAGACCTCAGAGTTTTGGAAGACCGTCATTTTCAGCGACGAGAGTAAGGTCAATTTGTTTGGCAATGATGGTAAGCAAGCGGTTTGGCGACAAGCAAATACAGAGCTAAAACAAGCTAATCTCCAAGCAACCGTGAAACACGGTGGTGGTAACGTCATGTCTGCTAGTGGGGTAGGACAAATGGAGTTCATTGATTTATTATATTAGATGGATCAATATGGATACATGAACATCCTTAAAAGAAATCTCCATCAAAGCGCGACAAAATTGGGTCTAGGGTCAAATTACATCTTTCAACAGGACAATGACCCAAAACATACTGCCCATAATGTTAAAATGTGGTTACTTTTTAATACACCCACGCAACTGAAAACACCCCCACAGTCACCCGATATTAATCCCATCGAACACCTTTGGGCTCAGCTTGGAAAAAATATAAGAAATCGGCCTATCACCAGCAAAGTTCTCTTAAAGAAGCTCTTAAGCAGGAATGGGAGCTTATAAGCCCAGACTGCACAAAAAAACTTGTCGATAGCATACCAAAACGTTTGCAAGCCGTAATTAAGGCCAACGGTGGCACAACACCCTATTGATATGCTCCCAACTGTCTGAATTTTGTTGTTTTCTGTTTCATTTTGGTTTTGTGCGAATAATTTTTTGTTACCTTTTATTGAAGTTATTTTTTTGTTTACCCTCTTTTTTATGAATTTAATATTTTGTTTTGTTTTTTTTTTTAACATCGTATTAACAATGAAGTCAGAATTATTTTTTTAATATAATATTTTTAATTTTAGTCAAAGAAAGTAGTTTAATTTTGTTTTATTCTTCACATATGGTCTTGTGCGAATAATTTTGTGAACATGTGTATGTACATAGCCGAAGGCCTTCGATGTTCTGAATATCCAGCTAACTTATAATTTTAATTATAAGCTAGTTTTTGAAAAAAAAAAAATGAAACAACAAGTGATTCAAAGTCATTATCAGGCAACCAATTTGCTCTCCTAGCCGTTGATGAAAATAGTCAACCAGTTACAAGTGGACATATAAACAATAAATCAACGGCAACAAATACGCTTCTTGAGCAAATTAAGACTAAAAATGAAGAACAAAATTTTACACAATCAGCGAGAGAAAACAACAGAGCATTAACATCGAACATCAACGGCCAGAAAAAGAATGGCTCTCTTCTTTTGAAGAAATAGTGGGGGCCATAAAGACCACTACCAATCAAAATATATAAAGATAGTGCTATGGATAGCAATTATTACAAACCGAATTAGGCACAGGTAAATTTAAGATAAAGAATATACATAAATAGTAATAAGCTAACCTTAAGCTTAGAAGATAAGGATGACTGCAACAAGGTCAAAGAACTATTGAATGAAGCAGGTACGGAGTACTTCTCCTACACACATAAGGATGACAAGTTGCAGTCATTCTTATTGAATGGTCTTAGTGTTGGCTTCAACCCAGACGAAGTCCTCAACGAATTAAATAATATGCATATTGAGAAACTATGTTAAGAGCAGTTATTTAGTGTTCTCTGCCAGAAACCTGGTCACCCTGCCTCATGGCGGGGATGCGAAAGCTATAAACGACTAGCAGATCAGCTTCAGGCTCAGTAAAAGGAAGCACAACACAAGATTGCACAAAAAGTCAGGATGATCGACAATCATGTTCGAGGAGAGATATCCTTCGCAAACGTGGTAGGTAATAGTGTTGGGTCAGGTCCTGATGGCCCCAAACCTGTTTACTCCAGTGCTGTTGGCCCCAATATTGTTGGAATCAAAAGTACTGGTCGCCCTGCAAACGACAGTTTGCAAATCCAAGTCGACAGTCTGACCAGGACTGTTGCTGATCTCTCGGCGAAGATTGATGCCCTTCTCAACATCCTTAGTCGTCAACATGATTAGATCAAATTGTGCAACCCTAAAAATGGCTGCTCTAAATGTAAACTCCATAATCGCCATCAGCAGGCGCGGTGATCTACTGCGCTTTGTGACTGATCATAAACCCGACGTTCTTTTTTTAAACGAGACAAAGCTAAATGATAGACATCAATTAGCTTTTAATAACTATAACGTAATACGGACAGTCAGACGTGACTCTATTCGAGGTGGCGGTACGGCAATTTTTGTCAGGAAGCAACTGCGATACAATAGAATTGAACGAAGTGATATTAGGAGGTTCAGTTGTCTTGAGACAACTATTATCTCATTGCCTCTCAGGGATAATGGTTGTCTGTATTTAATATCAGCATATTCGTCTAAAGGTACAGTCAATCCGTTTAAAGTCGAAATCGAAAAAATATTCGAAAAACTGAGACTAGATAATTTAAACAACTTTTCTTTTTTTTCTTTTTTTTTTTCTTTTCTTTATTTCATTTGGAAAACTTATAGCTAACAGTGTTTTTTTTTAAATTCATAAGATACTAAGAGATACTATAAGATTTCAAAGGAAATAGTTAGGAACATCCGATTGCCCGCAGGACAAGAGTTGGATGCACCATTCATTAAATTACAAACAAAAATTATTTACTATTGATGGGGATCAATTAATGCATAGCAAATTGAATATTTAAGTGTAAGCAAAAAATTAAAGAATTACAATGATATACAATTATTAATAATTAATTACAAACCAATTAACTCAAACAATGACATTCAACAACATATTTATTTCTTCATGGTTACACGAAAAGAGAAAAAGTTTTACCTTTCTTAAGAAAACTGTTTTGACTCTTTCGCATCTTAGACTTTCTGGCAGGCTAATAAATAAACGAGGTACAGTAACATTATAAGAGTGAGAAAAGTGCGATTTGTTTATGCTAGGTACAGTTATTAGATTCCTATTGTAATAAATTATAAGATCATATAATCTTGCAGTTGTGTATCCCGAACTTTCAAAAAATATTTTTAATACTTTATAAAAATATAAGTGCTTTAGTGGAAGAATATTTAAGTTTTTGAATAAATCAAAGCTGGAAGTTCTACGACTAACTCTACAAAGAGTTTTTGCTTGATAACCAAAGGTTCAATTTTATTGTTATGAGTACCACCTCAACATGATAGACCATACTACAGTCCAGATTTAAATAAACCGTTGTAAACTAACTTTAAAATAGGTTGACTACAGTAAAGACTGAGATGGTAGATTTGCTTCACAACCTTCTTAAGGTATTCCTTAAGGTTAGAAGTGTGTTCAGCTCAACCTATAATCCAACACAATACCTAGATACTTGAATCGTTCATCTCGCTCAATTCCAAAGCAACTATCTGCGCACTTTAGGTTGTCGTTGTAAGTTGTGCTATTATCAATATCATGAATATAAACATTATTTAGGCGATAACTAAGACAGTTGAGTGAATGATAATACAGTACCGCATCTTCACAGATTGTGCCCATAATATTGAAAACCATAAATTTTGTCTTGTCACTTATAACAAATCTATGCGCATAAAATCATTTCCGCAGTATTTCTAAATCATAATTCACATCAGTAAATAAAAGGAAATTATTTTTTGAAGAATATGTAAGTGCAGTATCATCAGCAAAGGCTGTTATTTTGCCCTTAAAGGGTTGGCTAAAAAGCGAGTTTACAAAAATTAAGAATAAGATTGGGCCCAAAACAGAACCTTGTGGAACACCTATATTTATACACCTTTCTGTACTTAAAATATCCTGAATTTTAAACTTTTGTTTTCTGTTCTTTAAATAGTCCAAACCAATCATGGACTATACCTCTGAAACCAGCTTTAAACAACTTATCAAGCAGCAAAAACATGATCCACCATATCAAAAGCCTTTGTTATGTCAATGAACAGAGCAGCAGGTACCTCCGAATCATTCAAGCTATTATAAATTTGACCACAAACTTCTAAAACCGCATCCTCAGTGGATCTACCACTTCTAAAACCATATTGGTAAATGTTGAAAAAGTTTGATTTATTTAAAAAAGCTAATCATTCTGGACTTCATGCAAAAACACTTCAAAAACTTTTGAAAAAACTGAAAGGAGGGATATGGGACGATAATTGTTCAAACACGTAGTTGCAAGCTTCAGTGATTCAGGAAAACTTCCTTTTTCCAAGCTGAGATTAAAAGGATAACATAATACATCAGACATATAAAAAGAGATGTGTTTTAGAACTACACTAGAAATCATATCCGCAGGTGATAAGTTCGAGGATTTTAAGGGCATTATAATTTTATGTATTTCCAATGGAGTAAAATTTTCAAAGAAAAAGCTGTTTGCGGTTTACAGGTGTAAAATCAATCAAGTTTTGACTAATGCTTGAGAAATAATCATTAAATAAATTAGCAACTTTAAGGGACTCAGATATGATCGTGCCATCAGTTTTAATAACGATATTTACCTTTGTTTTAGTCTTATTTAAAATTTCATTGACAACTTCCCATTCTTTTTTCGAATTTTCTAAATTTTCAGAGAGTTTATTTTTAAAGTAAGTGTCCCGACAGAGAGGAATATTAGTTTTGAGTTCATCACAAAGTTTTTCAAATGATCTTTTAAACCTTGAGTTACTTGGATGAGTTACAGACAAAAAGAGACAAAAAGCTTTTTCTTTTTAATTATTTTTCTTAGAAGTGATAAATTCATCCACGGTTTTAGACATGTTACGTGTTTATTGCTTGTACTTAAAAGTTGACTGTTGTTCGAGATTAATAATTGAAGTTTACTCATCCCAAAACTCAAACGTTAAAACAGATTTTAGTGCAGGGAAATTGAATTTTCGAATTTTTTTTTCGAATAGCACTGTTTTAATTTAGAAACAAAATAGTCAAATTGAAGGCTTGTTAAAAAGTGATCGGTTATTTTAAGATCAAATACATCTGCTTTATAATTCAAACTATTATTTCTATGTAACCTTAAAAAATATGGTCCAAACATGAAGGTCCTCTGGTTGGTTTGTTTACCAAAGAGGAAAAGCCAAGGAAGGATAAAACAGCAAGAAATATATTAGCATCAGTTGAATTGGACAAAATATCAATATTAAAATCATCTAAAAGGACTTGGTTCTTGCATATTTGATTTTCCAAAACAAAAGAAAACTCATCCACAAAAGCCTTTACCGTGCACAAATGCAATCTGTAAACAGCAATAAAACAGAATCGGGCACCAGTTATATCAATTTACAACAATTAAATCAGCACTTTTAAGTTTAGGATAAACAATTTCACACATCATACCACTCCTGTAAAATACTGCCACCCCACCAGAAGCATAAGAATTATTACAACATGCTGCAAAAGTAAAATGAGGAGTCTTAAAGTTATCGGCTTCAAAATCAAAAATCTATATTTCGGAAAGAAATATGAGATTAGGTAAATGGTCCAAAGATGCGAGGTGAGCCAAGAAAATATCAAAATTCTTTCTTATGCTGCGAATGTTTTGATGAATTATGGAAAAACAAGAAAATGACTCTACGTAAGGATGGTCAATACAAAGATATTTTAAGTCATCAAAAATTGAACAGGAAATACTAATATTACTCATAATATTAAGAGGAACTTCTAAGATACTATTATTTGCTTTAATTACAACCATAGGAAAATGACAAATTATTTAAATGATATCAAAAATCATATTTAGAAAAGTCCTCAAAGCTATTAATTTTTATCACCCTGTCACCTTCCTTCCTTCTGAGTAGAATTGAAGAGTTTCTTATACTGACGTATTTGCATTTATTTGTTTGTTTCAGCTGTTTAGCCTTTAGCAGAAGAGATCGTCTATATGCAGTAAGACTATCGTTGATGAATATTTTGCATTTGTTTTTATAATGCTCACCAAATATATTAGCAAACAATTCAACTTTATTCCCCCGTAACGTATTCATTATTCGCTCTTTACATTCGAGAGAACTAAACTTGACGCATACGATGTTTGATACAGCATCATAACTTTTGGAGACATTGCTTTTACTCTTTATAGTTTTAACGTAACAGGATTCAATGTCGTTTCGCTCTATTACCTCACCCACACCGTTGGTTATAAGTTGGATAACTTTCTCATGTGCATTGCCTTACACTTTATTTCAAGTTCATGTCTGTCAATTTTATAATTACACAGTGGGCACTTCATTGTTGAATTAGTTTTTTTTGCTTTTCTTTTAAAATTATAAACACACTTATTATATATATATATATATATATATATATATATATATATATATATATATATATTATTATTTAATAATCAAGATTTAATTTAATAGAAATAAAACTTGGAAGTAATTCTCAAACGACCTGACGCCATCAACATTCGTCTTAGCGGGAAATTTTAACGCGAGACACTCCACCTGGCTGAACTCAAGGCCAAACGGAAGAGGTAACTTCCTAAACCGCTTTATTGAGGAAAACCAAGTCGAATATAAAATCATATTATATAGCCCAGTTGCACCAAGTTTTCCTTCTGGAAATCCATATCTCGATCTTTGCATCACGGACGCGCGATTGCAAATTCAAACGGTCCACGATAATAAACTTTCTATATTGCCGTATGATAGCGACCACAACGCAATAGTTATGCCGATGACATTTGCTGGCGACTCTACTTTCAGCTTCGCAACGCAGCACGAAGTCCCTAAATTGAATTTTTGGCAGGCTGATTGGTGCAAATTTCAGCGTTGCGCCATCAGAAAATACAGGAACTGTCCTTCCTCTTCTAATATCCCTAGCAATAGGAATCTTAATAATGAGGAGTGCGACTCTTACATCGGGAACTTAAATACGGTGGTATTACAAGCAATGGAGTCGTCAGTTCCGAAAGTTAAATCCAATTTCGGCGTTGAATGTTACCTAAACCGTAACATTAAGACTCTACAAACTTACAGAAGCTTTTTGGTAACTCAGATAAATCGAATACGATGCCAGTTCCAAGAGGAATCGTCCAATTTAGAGCTGCACAGGTTAAAATCTCTCCTGAGAAATGTGAGGACACTGCTAAGTCAGCAGTTTCGGAATAGTCTCAACGATTATTGGAGGCAACGCGCCGAAAACATATTGAAGTCTGATTCCAGGAACATGTTTCCTAAAATTAATTAGATTTTCAAGCCTCGTAACGTTATCAAGATTTCGAAACTGAAAATCTCACTGTCTTCCCAGTCTCTTCTCTCTCAGGCGGATAATAATAGCCAACACTGCCCCATTATCGATAACCATTTCGTTATAGATAGTGGGGCGGACAAGCTAAACCTGATCGGCTCTCATTTTGAGGCAATTCGTGCTAGGGATCTCCCTAGCTGCATAACTGGCGAAGTAATTGATTTATTATCGAGGTTTCGCAATAACGAAGCACGAACTCTTCTGAGATTTTCAGGGTGACTAAAAGCTGACCAACTAACAGATGAACAGACTGATAATTACTTTACAACACTAGACGAACTGACATACATATTTAGGAAACTAATTAACAAAAAGTCAAGTGGTCTAGATAACATTCCTAACATTATACTAAAGCATATACCGGTCGAAATTATAAGGCAATATTGCGTAATATTTAATAATTTGTTAAACAACTGCTACTTTCCGAGTTATTGGAAAATATCGAAGGTTTTTCCAATAATCAAAAAGAAGAAGGATCCTTCTGATCCTTCCAACTATAGGCCAATAAGTATCCTGCCTAATATCGGTAAGGTCTTTAAACTAAACTACATCATCCGCTGCATACCTAGTAATCGAAATAATGCACCAACCTGCCAAAGACGAGGCAAATAATTACCCAACTGCTGAGAGGATGACGTGATGTCCGACGCAGGCACTCTTCAAAAAGTCAAGCTAATGCAAAAGGAATTATGCCAATTATATACAGGAGATCTCTCATTAAGAAAATGGACGAGCAACGACCATGTCTCATATTAAGGAAATACGAATATCATTAAACAAACGAGAAAAAAAGCACCCTAGATGTAATTGATGGATACTTAATAACGACGCTAGGAATTTATAGGTCTCCATAGATGGACTAACTTCAGATAAAGGTAAAAACTTTGCCGATAAATATTATTGTAACAAAGAGATTGTTACTATCTGAGATAGCCAAGATATTTGATCCACTGGGATCATAAAACCAAAGAGAACAAGAATGATCCCAAAATTGGAGTTATGCCGCTCTGCTCTTAACCAAAGTAATAGTTCATACGGGGTGATTTGAAAAGTTCGCGGCCTGATCAAGAAAACAAATTCGGAAGTTTACAAATTACTTTTATACTTCAACGTAATCTCCATTAAGCTTTATACACTTCTTCCATCTGGTCCCTAAAGCTTTCAAAAAATAATTTTACTGCTTTTTTGGACGAAGATATGGGAAGGGGAGTTGAAAGTCCCGAAGATCATGTGGCGAAACTCTTCGCTTCTGATGGTGTAAAATGACACTTCAATTCACCTGCTGCCTCTCATTTCGACGAAATATAGGAATCTGCAGTTAAATCGATTAAGCTCCACATGAAGAGAGTTATTGACGAGGTTACATTAACCTTTGAAGAACTTAGCACAGTCTTTTAGCAAATTGAGGCATGTCTCAATTTTCGACCACTGCAAATTAACTAGTGACTCAAGGTCAAGATAAAATCGTCAGTCTACTAATACATTAGAGATTAGTCGAAAAATTGATTAGATACATTTGGGATACATGATCATCGGAATGCCTACATCAACTACAGCAACGTATCACATAAAAAAACCCTTCATCAACATAAGAGATCATAAAAGTTGAAAATCTGCAATTACATAAATACGCAAAAGTCTAGAAAACAAAGAACGAGTTATTGAGGTTCAATGCAAGAGAGTTTCAGTAATGACGCGAATAATGACAAAAATCTGTAAGCTCCTAATTGAGACAAGTAAAACTGCTGAGTTCCAAGTTACAATTACTCAAGTAAACACTGACAAATTGACAAAAACACGCCGTATTAATCCAGTCATTGGGTATAGCAGACTCTTAACTAAAGAAAAACAGATACATACAACCACATGCTTTCACTTTCAGCAGAAATGCACATAATCATGACAGAATGTCGTAGAGGGGAGGGCGAACAAAGCCACACACTACTCGGTATTCTTTTCCTACTGCTTCTGGTCAAATTTGTGAAGATTGAATATACGATAACATACCCATCATCTGGCCTCTACATCGAACATTATGGAAAATGCCAAAATACAGAGCGGTACTCTGCGAATAGAATTGAACTACCAAGGATAAAGAGAAAATCAATCGTCGAAGTGTCGAAGAAATTCATTGCTCAGCGGTCATACACATTATCTTCGAGAAAAACATTCAACCTTACTCAGAAATTTAGAAACAATGCAAAATCCACATCCAATAAGAAAAAGAGGATGAATGTTTGCAAATATTTTACAAGATATCTTCGGTGTGCACGACGGATTCTACGCAGGCGCCCTTAGTCAAATCAACAAAATTTGTTACAAGCGAGCCAATATCAAACAACACTAACGTTTTCCTTTATTTTGTCCCATTAGTCGGCTGTGGATAAAGTGAATTCTTTGGGTTTTGATCTGGAATTAAAAGTTTCAGATTTTAGGGTTAAAGTATTGGTCATAGTAAAATTCATAGCTCTAATGAAGGTAAACTGAATATTTATGTTGAGATCTCTTTCTGTAAATAGAGTGTTCTCCTGGGTCCGAATAAAACCATGTATTTAGGAGGTATAAATGCTTCCAGGTATTGTTAGATAACAAAAGCTTCCTCAGGGCCCAATCATATTTTGTCGATCGATGATGCAGATTATTGATAACACAGTTGCCTTTCGTACTGATCTGTCTTATTACTCCTTGATTGCATAATAAAGTGTACTTTTCCAATAAGCTGCATCCGCTTAGTTCGATGTCTGATAGTTCAAAGAAGTGTTGGTTATTATAATCTATCGCTAAGAAGGACGATGAGATTTTTGTTATTACATATGTGTTATTACTTATGCGGTGAGGTATGGGAGTCATTTTGAGGGAGTCATTTGAAGGTCATATGAAGCTATGATCGCATGAGTCTTGTTATCAAATCGGTCCTTTGTATTGGCACGAAGTTCATTAATGGAGGTGTTTGTTGACACCATTAAACTATTCTGTTGATGAATTACCTTTTTTAACTGTTCTGGGTTATGGTCTAAGGTGTCTATGCTTGCATAAACTTCGTCATTAACTTCAAATACCATTTCCAATAGTCTTCCGAGTAATCCCCTCTTAGAACGACTATTGATTTTTTGACCGTACGATGTACTCAGTATTTCTAATTCACGTTTGATTAAAGTTTCCTTGGTCTTGAGATGGCTAAGTAAAGTGTTACCTACAATGAGTTTCTCCCCGGTGTTGATATACTAGAAGATTGTTCCATTCTTTTGACAATATATATATATATATATATTGACCTTTCTGTACTCATCCGAAATGTTCAGTCTCGAAATGACATCAATTTTGCTGTTCTCCAGCTAATTTTGCCGTGCCCCGCTTGTTCAACATAAAGCCCCGGGTGCGGACGTTTGATAGTATATTGTGCACAGCTTTGTGTTAAGCAAGTTAATGCTATCGTTTAATAAATCAGAACTGAGCTTATTTTGGTGTTTTGCTGTCTTTTAGTTGTTTGTTGTGTTTTTGTAAAGGATGAAGTTTTTACTTTGGCGAAGGCTAAGTTTGATGTCGATTTCTGCTTCAGTGTTTTTCATTGCTTGGCTCATCTTTAATAGGAAGTGGGCAAACTTTCACAAGTGGTCACTTGCTTATAGCATTTCCTTTAGATTGTAAAGTTACAACTCGTACTATCCCATCTTCTCGTCGGTGGGCAGTTTTCGACCTTAATCAAAACAACGTCTCCAACTTTAAAGTTATGATTGCCAGTTTGCCATTTCATTCGTTGCTGAAGCCATCTTTTGAATTAAGTTCCATCGTGTTAGTTTATGCATTGCTGGTTGTAGTGTGCTTGGCTTCAATGGCGTAACTAAAGCCTGTCCTACAAAAAAATGTGCTGGTGTTAGTACTTCTATGTCCGGGTCACTTGTTATAGGATACAATGGGCGCGAATTTAAACATGCCTCAATCTGAGTTAATACAGTGTTATTTCTTCAAACGTGAGTGTTGAATCCCCTATTATACGTTTCATATGATATTTAACCGATTTCACTCCAGCTTCCCATAATCCTTCAAAGTGAGGAGCTGCCGCGGGGATAATTTTGGTGGGGGCGAAAGCCCCCATTTATTTGGCGAATTACAAGCTACAACTAACTTAAGGCTAAAACTAAAAACTAAGACTTAAAGCTAAGGAGAATGGTGAAGGAGTTCGGTTTTGAGGCAGGGAGTGCTGAGGTTAAAATCAAACTGAGTGAGGTTTGAGTTCACTTTTCGCAGCATACGGGAAATTGGTTCATTAGATCCATATGAAGTGCGGTGGGACGGTAGATAGAAAAGACGAGGACATCGTAAATTTCGTGGGTTGGTTGATGAGCAATCGACAGAGCCTGAAAGAAGTCGATGAATGAAAAGAATGTCTGCAACATCCCTGCGTTTCTCTAGAGTACTCAGGTTGATGAGGTTGAGGCGGTCTTGATAGGGAGGCAAGATTAATGGATCGTTCCAAGGAAGACCTCGAAGGGCAAATCGAAGAAATCGACGTTGAACATTCTCGATTCTGGTCACATGAACTTGCTGAAAGGGTGACCACGCTTGACTGGCGTATTCAAGGAGGGGGCGAACAAAGGTAATGTAGAGGGATCTGGTCACGTAAGGGTCGGAGAATTCTTTGGACCATCGTTTGACAACGCCAAGTGATGAGTTAGCTTTACGAATTATCTCATCAATATGTGAACGGAAATTTAGTTCCCTATCGTACAATATTCCAAGATCGCGGAGAGATTAAACGACGGATATAGGTTGACCATGGAGAAGGTAAAGGGAGACACGTGGTGCTTACGTGATAAGGTAATGGATTGGCATTTGGTGATATTGAACTCTAAGCGATTTTGTAGGCACCAGTTCGAAAAACTATCAAGGTCTTGTTGAAGGAGACAGTAGTCATATGGTGAAGAGATGGCTTTGAAAAATTTGGTATCATCAGCGTACAGAGGGAGGGAAGAGTGTTTAATAACACTCTCGACATCGTTTATGGTTAGAATGAAGAGAAGGGGACCTAGATGGCTGCCTTGCGGAACACTAGAGGTGGTCAAGAAATGAGTCGATAAGACGGATCTGAAGCGAACTCTGTAAGAACGGTTTTCCAGGTAAGAAGATATCCATTTTAACAATATGGGTTCGAAACCGATGGCAGACAATTTGAAGAGGATTAAGTTATGAGATATCTTATCAAAAGCCTTACTAAAATCAGTTGCAATAACGTCGACTTCTTTGCCATTCCCTAAGGCAGACAGGGCGAAGGACACGAATTCGACTAAGTTAGTCGTAGTTGATCTACCTTTCAGAAAACCGTGTTGGGTGGGAGAGATAAGAGACTTGCACTGAAAGCTTAAGGCTTCGTATAAAATACTTTCGAAAAGTTTGGGTAGATGAGATGTGTTGATGGAATTAAATATTTGGGTGTACATATTGGCAATAAACTGAAGTTTGATTGCCATATAACTAAATTATGTGCGAAAATATCAAAAAAGATTGGCTTTCTTAGAAGAATTCGAAAATGTATTTCAAAAAGTTGTGCACAGACTATTTATAATACAATCATTTTCCCCCATTTTAATTATTGCTCGTCTATTATGTACATGTGTTGTGTTGAAAATCAAAGAAAACTCCAAATTCTTCAAAATAGAGCAATTAGGGTTATCTTGAAACTTGACAGGTACTCCGAGATATCTGACATGTTACGCTCACTTGGTTGGTTAAGTGTTACCCAGCGATTAAAATTTAATGCATTGGTAATGATTTTTAAAATAAAAAATAACTTATACCCCGAATATTTGCAGAATAATGTGGAGTATATAACGAATGAGAGGTATGAACTGAGAAATGTTGGCGACTTCCGGTTACCTTTACATAGAAGAGCACATACGCAAAACAACCTGTTCTATAAAGGCCTTCAGCTATTTAACCGACTTCCGAGAGAATTAAAAAACTAAACTTCCTTTTAAAAAACAAGATAGATAGAGACAAACGGAAGAGATGAGAGAGGCAGAGAACTGAAGAGCATTTTTTAAGAAAAAGGGTTAAAAAGAAGTTTTATGACGAGAAAAGGGGACATAAAGAGAAATAGAATTAAACATTTCTCTGTAAAAAATTGTGAGGGCTTTGTTTAAGGATAAGTTAGCAAACTCAAAGGAACATCTACTCAGATAGGCATTTATTTTGCGGAAATTAGCTTTATGCAAGTCGTAAGAAGTCCGAAATGCAGGAGGTGTAGATTGAAGTGGTGAATTGAGGAAAAGTGAAAGAGGAAGGGGGAGTGAAAGTTATCAGTAGTCGACAGAGTTAGGGGACAAAACGAGACTGAGGAGTTAATGGGATCAGTTGTGAATGTAAGGTCTAATTGCCTTCCCATGTAATTTAAGACATTACTAACTTGACAAAGACTTGAATCAGTTAGCCGATCTATGAAGAGACATTCCTTAGTGGAGTAGGCATTTGAAGCGATGAAAAAGGATTCATGATCGGAAGGACTCCACTGCAGCAGAGGTAGATTAAAGTCGCCAAAAATAAGGATGTCATCGAGGGAATCAGATAGGTCAATTTTGTTTGGAATGTGGATCTAAGTTTACCGTAGTAATTATTGGGAAGTGGTCGCTATTGTGGAGGTCATCAGAAATGTACCAGTGTATTTTGGGTAGAAGCTCTGGGGAAGAGGAGGTG
The DNA here is from genome assembly GCA_963082735.1 of Pocota personata. Lineage (NCBI taxonomy): Eukaryota > Metazoa > Arthropoda > Insecta > Diptera > Syrphidae > Pocota > Pocota personata. Next base: position 158,581,890 of record OY720429.1, read on the forward strand.
ATATCGACGTGTGTAAGGCTGCTGTGGGTGGAGAAGTGGGTTGGTGAGCCATCATTTAAGATAGAAAGATTAGAATCTGTAATAAAACTTTCCATAATCTTCCCTCTTTTATTTGTGGTGGATGATCACCAAAGGGTGTTCCATGAATCCACATCTCCTGCTATTATGACTGGGCGGCTAACTTGGTTCAACATCGACTCCAGATCGTTTTTCGAAAAGGTTTGCTGTCGTGGAATGTAAAAGGAAAAATTACTAATTTTTGACGGTAGTAAGATTTCTATGCCGGAACAAACTAATTTGGAGTTGATAGGAATTTCTCTGTGCGGGATATTTTTTTTAACTAGGAGACCAACACCTTGCTTTGCAGTTTTTATTCGAATGCAGATTTTTAAAATAGGCATTGAAAGCTTTAGGAGAGATTGGTGTGGAATCGTATGGGCAGTGGGTTTCTTGCAGGCATATTACTTCGGGATCTTGATCTTTTATCAGCAAGTTTAGCTCATCATAGTTGTTTATTTAACCTTTGAGGTTCCACTGGAGAACCTTAAGTAGATCTTTATGCTGAGGAAGGGAGGACTTCTGCACAGTATGTTGCGGTGCATACTGTGTGAAGCCCTTTTGGAGCGAATTATTGGGGTGAACGATTCGACCCCGACGACCAAGACCTAGGTCAATCGAGCTCGATGAGGAGCTCGGTTGATCCAGCCCATGAGCGCCAGGGTCCTTTTTGTTGGGATCAGTTTTATATTTATGTGTCGAATTCATCTATTCGTTCGGGTTCGTTAACAAAATATTTGTTTTGTTTTATTTGTTCTTGTGTTAGGTAAGATATTGGCGAGGATGGTGGAAAAGCTGTAAGTTGAGTATTATTAGTTTGGTGTGTGCGTTTTGGGTGACTGGGTGGTATTGAAGCTAATCTGGTTTTGCTGGTGGGAGATTGAATGGGTTGAAGTTGATTGGGTATTGGAATCGTCGTTGGCAGTTACCAACGGATTTGGAGTAAGATATTGCGATTCTCCTATTTGGGTTTGGGAGGTTGTTGTTGATATGTATTCGTTTAGGTCTAACGGCGGGTTGGAGGCTGTGGGGGAGTTGGAGTTATTTTCGACGCTATTTTGTATGGGGGTTTTATCTACCTGGTTGGTGGATTCAGTTTGATGTTCCAACCCATCTTACTTCAGAGTAAGATGGGTTGGATGTTGCGGGGCGTGCTGTTCCTTAAGAACTTGTCAGGCTTCTGCCATTGTACATTTTCTAATGGTTTTGATTTTAAGTACTTCCTTTTCTTGGATGAACTTTAGACATTTTTTGAAAGATGATGGGTGGCTTTCGGAGCAGTTAGCACATGAGATACGTGTGCATTTTTCGGGCGAGTGGGGAGGAAGATTGCAACCTTCACATGAGGGAGTGCCATTGCAACGCTTGGCGATGTGACCTATTTTTTGGCAACTTCGACACCGCATTGGGTTGGGTAATATTCATCTACTTTGATGTTGTACCAACCAACGTTTACAGTAGTGGGGGCTCGGAAAAGGTCGAATGTGAAGAGGACTAGGACAGATGGACTTTGTTTACCGTCAACAGTTTTGTTAAATTTGTACACTTCTTTTACACCTTGTGAACACATTTCATCCACTATTTCTTTCTCTGGTACATTAATTAAGCACGGAGCATATGCAGTTCCTTTACACGTGTTAAGTTGATCATGTAGTTTCACGGAAATGTCACATACATAAAAGAGTTTTTTTTTGGATAAGAAGGTTTTTGCGATTTTTTCTGACTTTACGAGTATTAATAAGCTGCTATCACGCAATTGAGAAATACTCCTGTTGTGTCTCCAAGATGGAGCTATTAAGCACTCATAATTCATCACGATAAACATTCGAAGATCTAGATGGCGTTCAGCGAAGTTTCCGATTTCGCCCACCATATTGTCATCTGACGTTCTGGCTTTTTCCGCCTTTCGACAATCCTGCACTTGCTTGTCATCTTTCCTCGTGGATTCACCGACCTCCCACTAGCTTGCCATAATTAATTTTTCGATATTTGTAATTAATCTTAAGTTAGAAGTATATCTTGTAAATAAATTGAATTCTATATAAAACCCGACTTTTACAACAATTGGCGACGAGGATGGAGGAGAAATTAATTAAACTACAGCAAGAGTGGTTTACCGGCATGATGCAGAAGAACATGGACAACATGCAGGAGTTAATCAAAAAGTTCACCGGTGCAGCGACCACCAATATTCCCGTTTTCGCAGCTTTCGATCCAGCCAAGGCAAATTGGGAAAACTATCTTTTCCAACTCCAACAACCTTTCCATGCACATGCAGTAACAGATGAGAATCTAAGGAAATCATATTTTTTATCAGCATGCGGTGATTACCTTCTGGATCTGCTCAGAAAATTGTTCGAGACAACAGATGTAAGTACACACACGTATACTAAGCTAACCTGGCGATTAACACAACATTTTCAATCTAATCAACACATACTCGCGTCGAGATGTAAGTTCCTCCGCCATAAAATGTCACCAGGACAAAAGTACAGTAACTGGATCGCAGATCTTAGGGGTATTGCAAAGGACTGTGCATTTGTCTGCAAAAAAGAGGGATGCAATCATTCATACGCCGATTATATGATACGCGACATGATTGCGTTTTATACACCGCACGAACAGGTTCGACTGGTAGCGACGCAGAGTAAAGATCCAACGTTGGAGAAAATGGAAGAGATCATCGCCGGATTCGAGACATCGCAGCTGGCTTCATCGATTTTAAGAGACAGTGATAAAAGCTCAGCAGCTGCAGCAGAGGTCAACGTGATATATCCACACTCAAGTAAGTCCAATCAAAATTTTCTAAGCCGTAAATCTTGCCCTGATTGCCATGTAAATCATGACCGAAGTAGATGTAGACATCAATATTCAGTTTGCGATAAGTGCCAGCGTAGGGGTCACATACAAAGCGTATGTATGGCAAGCCAGAGAAAATTAGACACCTCACAGACAGGTTCACGCTCTCGACGTCGTCAAAGAGATTTTTCTAAAAACCATAGAAGCTTTCGCCATAACTCAGCACATTCACATTCACATACAACTTCTCGTCGAAGTCTTTCCAATAACAATCGTCACCGGAACATCAATGAAACCGCACATTCAATTAATCAGTTGCAGCCGAGAGAGGGTTGCATGCTTTCAGAAAAAAAAGAGAACTTTGAGGCAAACAAAAAATTGATGGTCTCACTTATGATCAATAATTCGCCGTTAACTTTTCAATTAGACAAGGGTGCATCGTGCTCATTAATAGGTATGCAAGGGTATCGCGACTTAGGTCAGCCAATTTGTCAGTACACAGATAAGAAGTTACGAGCTTACGGCGATGTTGAGGTGCCGGTTAAAGGGATAGTGCATGTAAACGTAACATGCAAGCAGAAGGTACTGTCATTGCCGTTACTGGTAGTAGATAGTGAGCATGGGTCAAATATAATGGGCCTAGATTGGTTAAAGGCATTTAAATTTTCGCTCAGTAGTTCAACAGAGGAGTTAGTTTTCCAAATGCGTGACGTAACTAGAGAGGAGCTCGCTGCTCAGGCAAAATTACTTTGCGAATCTTATAAATCAGTTTTCAGCCCAGGTCTAGGACGCAGTACTCAGTACCAAGCTCATTTAAAGTTGAAAGCAGGCTCTCACCCTGTATTTGTACCATTTCGTTCCGTGCCATACGCTCAAAAGCCAATCGTGAAAGCAGAGATCAATAGAATGGTTCAACTTGGTATTCTACGTCCTGTGGAGATAAGTCAGTGGGCGACTCCAATTGTGGTGGTAGGCAAATCAAATGGTTCTATTCGCATTTGTGGCGACTATAAAATAACGATTAAACCACAACTAGAAGTCGACCGCCACCCCATGCCAAAGAAAGAGGAACTGTTCCATCGAATTCAAGGGGGAGAACACTTCACTAAAATTGACATGTCCGAAGCGTATTTACAAATCCCCTTAGACGAACGATCTAAGAAGATTTGTGTTATTTCAACTGAATTCGGATTATTCGAGCTTCAAAGGCTACCTTTCGGCACATCTAGCTCCACCGGAATATTTCAAAGATTCATCGATCAGTTGTTATGCGACTTAAGTTGCTGCGGCGCATATATTGATGACGTCATTGTTTCAGGAAGAACCCCAGCTGAGCATCTGCGAAACCTGGAAACAGTTTTAGAGCGTTTTGAAGCACACGGTCTTAAGTGTAACCTTCCGAAATGCTATTTTGCCCAAAAAGAGGTCGAGTATTTGGGTCACATTATTGATGCAAATGGAATCCGCCCGTCTGAGTCACGGCTGCAGGCACTAAGAGACCTGCCTAGACCTAACAATCTAAAAGATTTGGAGGCATTTCTGGGAAAACTAAACTACTACCATCAGTTTATTGAGAATTTCGCACAAATTGCAGCCCCGCTCAACAAGCTGCGCTCGAAGAATGTGAAATTTGTCTGGGGGAGAGACCAACAGCAAGCCTTCGAAAAATTCATAGAGAGAATTATGCACGAAACAAGATTGGTCCATTACCAGGAAGACTTGCCTATCGCATTGGCAACAGACGCGTCGTCTCACGGCATCGGCGCCGTTATATCACATATTTATCCCAACGGATCAGAGAAGCCCATTGCTTTCGCCTCAAAGACTCTGACAGAAGCCCAAAAGAACTATAGTCAGATCGAAAAGGAGGCGCTGTCGATCATCTACGGCGTGAAGAAATTCAACCAATACCTGTATGGGCGTCAGTTCGAGATCATCACTGACCATCAGCCCCTTGTAACGATTTTCAACCCGAGCAAAAATTACCCCAGATGACTATTCAACGCCTACAGAGGTGGGCAATTACTCTTATGGGTTATACGTATACTATACGCTATAGGTCAACAAAGAAGCATGGCAATGCTGACTGTCTTTCCCGTTTACCAGTAGGACCTGATGAGGACTTCGACAAATCAGAAACCTGTAACACTATGGACGAGATCTACGATTTGGTGGTTGATGATTTCCCAATCAATTCCTTAGTGGTGGCCGAGCATTCAAAAAAAGATCCAATTCTTAGCCGGGTAGTATGGTATATTCGCAATGGCTGGCCCACACAGTTACCGAGTAGCGAAGACAATTTAATTCCATTTTTTCGACGCAGGTTAAGCTTATGTGTGTGTACTAATATTGTTTTATTGCAGACAGATCATACCAGAGTAGTAGTTCCACAATGTCTCCAGTCAAGAGTGCTTTCGTTGCTGCATGAAGGCCATTGGGGAGAAACCAGGATAAAGCAGATGTCTCGTCGTTATTGTTGGTGGCCTGGGATAGATGAGTCGATTCGTCAAACAGTCAGTCAGTGCTCCGCTTGTCAGATCAATGCAAGTCAGTCCCCGAAGCAGTATACTAGTTGGCCATGCACCGAAGCAGCCTGGGAACGCATCCATATCGATTTTGCGGGTCCTTTCGAGAAACACATGTGGCTTATAATCGTCGACTCTTTCTCGAAATTCCCATTTTTCATCAAGATGGCCTCGACTACATCAAAATCAACTATAAGCGCGCTGCGCTCACTGTTTGCTCTGGAGGGTTTGCCAAAGACCATAGTATCTGACAACGGCACCCAATTCATGTCTGCGGAATTCCAAGGTTTTTGCTGCCGTAATTCCATCCAGCATGTTACTTCCGCTCCTTTCAATCCGGAGTCGAACAGAGCTGCTGAACGGATGGTGCGTACGTTTAAAACGGCCGTAACAAAAATTCTCTGCGACAACACTCAGAGCGATGATGCTTTACAAGTATTTTTGTCCACGTATCGTTCAACACCTGGTACCGATGGGAAGTCTCCGGCAGAGAAACTTCATGGACGTTGCCATCGTACCGTCTTATCCACCATGTGTCCAGATCCTGACCGGAAGGTTGCAAAAGTAATGTCATCTAAATTTGCCGTAGGTCAAGCTGTCTTCGTTCGACAATATCTACGCAAAGTCAAATGGGTTAAGGCAATCATCCGAGAATTGTTGGGAAGGCGAATGTACAGGGTTGAAACTGAACTTGGCAGTATTTGGCGTCGTCATCAGAACCAAATTCGACCAAGAGCAGCCTCAGCAGCTGATAATCAAATATTATCTACTCCAAGGATTCAGGCAAGCGAACATTTCGCTTTTACTAATCCAGCTTTTCATTTCAATTCAGATCACTCACAACCAATAAGGAATAATCAGCAAGAAGGGAGAGATCCGGTCGAAGAAACGCATCGCACATCCGCACCATTGGTCGAAGATGATTCAATCATGGAGACGTATCCGTCGTCACCCCCCGTGATTGAGTTCACATCTCCGGTTGCACCAACGTGCTCTACGCCTACTGAAACTGTGGAAGCAGAACGTTCGGAACCAGAACATTTCCAACCCTCAACCAGTCCGATTTCATACGATCTTAGACGGTCCAAACGTTTAAGGAATAAGCGAGTCAGGTTTGATTCCAAATAAGTGTGGAGGAAACTGTTGTGTCTCCAAGATGGAGCTATTAAGCACTCATAATTCATCACGATAAACATTCGAAGATCTAGATGGCGTTCAGCGAAGTTTCCGATTTCGCCCACCATATTGTCATCTGACGTTCTGGCTTTTTCCGCCTTTCGACAATCCTGCACTTGCTTGTCATCTTTCCTCGTGGATTCACCGACCTCCCACTAGCTTGCCATAATTAATTTTTCGATATTTGTAATTAATCTTAAGTTAGAAGTATATCTTGTAAATAAATTGAATTCTATATAAAACCCGACTTTTACAACAACTCCCATATGCTGTACTTATGCTATCTATACCTTTTTTGAGAAGGAAAACACTGAAGTTAGAGAGAGGTTTTGTGGGATCGGAGGGGAGATTACTATGAACTTTAGGTTTTAATCGGAGGTCAAAGGGGTACACTTTTCGAAATTTGGTCTTTTTCGTCTTTTGTTTTTGGGTTCCAACAGGATTTCTTCTGAGAGAAAGCCATATGGATTACCCTCTAGCACACCACGTGGCCCTGGGGCCATTTTAGATATTTTCTTTTGACCACTATAATCGTTAGACTTGATTTATATTGCGCAAGGAAAACTAAAACGCGTGTGAGTGAGAGAGAATGCTATGGAGATAGCGGGAAAGACACCTACGAAAGCACTAACGGACGAACGATGTTGTCGGCTAGGGTGACAGTCGATGACTGAACGACATTTATAACTTACATTAACCCTTTCAGCCCGGATTTATTTTTTAAAGATAATAATGAAGTAGTTATTGATTCGTTATCGTTATGAAATCAATAATTTGAGAAATTGCAAGTTTGGTGATAGGACATCCGTGTGCAGAGAAAATGTCCTGGGACAGGGTGTATCCCAACAGTAATCACTACTGGGACAAATAAGTCCCACCAGTTACTAAATGAGCCAAAACTAAATGTTGATTCAAAGAGTGTTTGTTTTTTAGAAAACTCGTCAAATATATTTTATTTTTATAAAAGTTACAAATGATAACTAGCAAAGTACGCTTTGCATAATGGGATGTTGCACGAAAGTCAATCAACGCAATTTGCTTGTGCTTCGTTTCTTTGAAAATAATCCGTGCATTAGCCACAGCTACCATTAGTAGTTTTAGGAAAACTTTATTTACACCACTTGTCTGATTTTCGGTCGGGATCATAAAGTGATGAAAATTGGTCGGACAAATCAACACCAATGTGGAATTTACTGATGAGAAAAAAACAAGGATTTATAAGGAAAATTTGCAATTTAGTCATATGAATGCATCTCGTGGGACATATGTGTCCCGTTAGGTCTAAAAGGGTTAAGTTATAAATACATATGTACATACCTATAGATATATACGAGTAATTCAATTCTTATTTGAAAATAACTTGTAAATAAAACTTAGCTCTGATAAATATCTCCCAAAGACGGCATCATATGGCCTTTGTAGCAAAAATGTCTTTCTGTATAGTGTTTATAAATTTACTTTGTAAACTTCTTGTAAATAAATAAAATAAATATATAAATGTCTACGTAGACAGAGTTATTTTTCGATGGGGTTTATATTTGAATGTAGAGCTGATTCGACAGATTTGCCTTTTTGATAGACATGTTGTGACTTAGAAGGGTACTGACTACTGAGTCCTTAATGTAGAGATCGATGATTCTCTCGAAAGTTTTGAGCAAAAAAGATGCAAAGCTAATTGGTCTGAGATCTTTGGGCAGTGTGAGGTTTTGCCTCCTTTTGGTATGAAAACCACCTTCATCTCGGACCAGGCACTGGGTATAGTTCCCAGACAACCTTTCAGGATACAGCACAGCTTCTGTCGTATGATTCTGAATGCCATCTGGAGTTGAGCGGGAAAAATACTGTCTAGTTCCGGAGATTTAAATGGTTTGAAGCTATTGATAACCCACTTTAGTAATATCTCATCGCTGATTAGGTCAGGAGAGATCTGTGAGCGTACAGTATACTTTGTGGCAGGTCTCTGATCAGGGATAGGCATACAGCCGGGGAAGTGTGTGTCCATTAGTAGATTGAGCAACTTCCTTTCGGAATCCGACGGTAGGTGTTTTTGAGAGGACTTTGCTAAATCTAGCAGATTCAGACGTGTTATCAATACTCTTACAGAAGCTGCGCCAAGATCTACATACTTTCCTTGTAGATCTCCCAGTCCAAAGGTAGCCTCGTTGATTTAGCTTTATTGCTTAAATTAAGGAAAAAAACATAGGTTTATTTTCACCCTTACGGTAGTAAGCAGAATAGATACAAACCCCAACTGTATCATAGACGAAATTTACCAGAAACAGGAAAAAATCAAATGCTCATATGAGGAAATCAAGATAGATCCGTATTCGAACGCGTATATCAAATCAACACTTGGCTTTTCATTAGCAACAAGCCGACTGTAGCCGCAGTTATATGTAACGGCATATATAAAGATGTAGAGCGGAAGTATATAAAGGGTGTCCCAAAATTCAAGCAAAGAGCAATTTTGATAGAAAACACAGGCTTTTAATTAAAAATTGTAAATGTTGTATTGATTCATAAAGTATACAGTATAGGGCTATGTATGCATTGGCATATCGGGTAAATGGTCTCCACGGCTTTGCTGGCACATACGCACTCTTTTATCGAAATATTCCATAACTGTTTTGCATAAATGTGGCTGAATTTCGTTGATAGAGCACTCAATTTGCTCCTTTAAGGCGTGGGTGGGTGGTCGTGGGCTTGTTGGCATAAACCTTATTTTTTATTTTATTTATTTCCCAAGCATTTCCTACATCTGTCTGTGCAACACTAAGTACGTATTTTACAGAAAGCATAAAGAGGGTTTACATAAAACTGATTTGTGACCAGTTCCACCACGAATTGTTATTATAACTATTTTGAGCAATTAAGGTATTTTCATTTAGTAGTTAGTTACATAAGTAGTTGTCATGGACTAGATACATTTAACATTAAAAGTTACAAAATTACCATACTTATTTTAATTGACTAGATTCATTGGCAAGATCTATAGGTCTACTTTTTTTTAGCCGTCGTCTATTTTATGTTTCTTGACCTGCTGGGATGTTGACATAATGGTTGGTGTGGGATACTACTCTTGTTAGGTGCCGTTTGCGTATTAGCCAGAGCATTCATTCCTTAAGACGATTATCTTCGGACGATATCGTTTGGATTATAGTTTTGCTTCACGTAGCATTAAAAACCACTATCGTCTAGACAATATCGTTTTGACGATTCAACTTTTGCTTCACGTAACCCCAAAAACTGTCAAACACTGTCGTCAAGACGACATCGTTTGCACGATAGCTAAAGAGGTGTCGTCTTACGTTTGTTTATATATTTTGCAAGCAAATTAAGCTTTCTTTTGGAATTTTAAAGTGAATAGTTTCAGTGTCAGTGCTTACAAAATGTTTCGACGTTGTACTCTTCTACTTGTTGACCATGAAAATGATAACAAATTACAAGCAACCGAGCCTTTGTCTCTTCCAAAGCACATGTTAGTGAATTAAATAATAAACTCAATTTCATTTTGGTTCTAATATTTAAAATCACTAGTTTTGTTCAACGCGTTTGCCTTTCAAAATAAGCTTTTGTAGTGGTATTACAAACAATAAATTTTGTCAGATGGTTGCCGTTCAACGTATTGTAACATAATGTAGCATAATAACTACGCTCCAAAAGTAGGCAACACATTCCGAAGTGTCTTTTCATTCGAGGTTTGTGTCCACGGTAAGAAACGGATTATGTCTAAGACGACGTCGCGGAATTAAGAGAGAATTATAACCACAAGAGATTATTGGCTGCAGCTGTCATCTTGGAATTATTACATCAGAATTTTCCAGTGGTCGAAGAATTTGCTAGAAGTTTCTGGCTATCAGAAATGCGACTATATAAGGACAGATGGTAATCGAGGCAGGGCAGTTGGGTTTCGAACCGCACGAAGAGATTGGAAAAGTGATAATAGGCGAAGTTGTAATTTTGTGATAAATTGAAAGTTGAGAGTTAACAAGAAGAAATAATTAGTTTGGATTTGTGAATTAAGTAATTGAAATGAGATAAAGTGATTTGAAAAGAAAGAGACCTTGTAAGGAAAGAATTTCCGAAAAACAGTATAGTGTGAACTTGAATTGTTCTATAGACTAGAAAATAAAGAAATAATCTCACAGAATAACGTTTTATCTACTCGAGGCGTAGCTCTCATATTACATTGGTGTCAGAAGTGGAATAAAACTTATTCTGTGGATAACTATTTCCGTGGTGTGAAGTTGCACAATAAAAAAAAAAAAAAAAACGATTTCTGTGTTGAGTTAATTAGTTGCGCAAAATGGGTCGCAAATTGGGAAAACTAACTATAATTCAACTAAAGCCAGAACTCAGTAAGCGGAATCTCGACACAACTGGGGGAAAAGATGCCCTACTGATTCGTCTGGAAGAAGCAATAAAGCAGGAAGGTGAAAATCCGCATGACGCAGAGTTTGACGTGGAAGAGGAACCAGCAAGTACAGTAGCCGACCCGGGTATAACAAGTTTGCTCCTGCAACTTAAGTCAGTCATGGACGAACAAAGGAAAGCAATAGAAGACCAAAGGAATTCTCTAGAACTTCAGCTGGACGAACAAAAGAAAGCAATGGACGAACAAAAGAATTCTCTAGAACTTAAGCTGGACGAACAAAAGAATTCTCTAGAACTTAAGCTGGACGAACAAAAGAATTCTCTAGATGCTCTGGAAAGTAAACTTGATGAGCAAAACAAGAACTTGGAATCCAAATTCGAAGCGATCGAAGAGAAAATCGAGAAGGTCGAGACGCAACTCGAAAAAGTCGAAACTAGATTCGATGAAAATTTTGAGAAACATGAAACTCAGTTCGGGAAGATAGAGACTCAGTTTGAAAAAGTGGATACGCAATTCGAGAGAGTAGGAAAGCAAGTCGAAAATCTTGCTAAGGAAATCAGCAACGTGAAGAGACAGAAAGCACGGGAATATTCCACTGACGGTCTGAGAAGAAAGGAGATGCAGCCTCCTATCTTCGATGGTCAAACATCATGGCCAATTTATAAGAGGCAATTCGAAGCGGCCGCAATGACCAATAGCTGGGACAATGAAGAGAAGTCTATTGCACTCACGCTTGCACTGAGGGGTCCAGCTGCGGAGCTCTTGCAGACCATCCCGGAAGATAAACAGCAGAACTACGACTCTCTGGTTCAGGCTATCGAGATGAGGTTTGGGGATGAACACATGCAGCAGGTGTACAGGGTTCAGCTGCGTAGTCGGGTCCAGAAAAGGGGGGAAACGCTCAGTTGCAAGCGGATATAGAGCGACTAGCCCATCTTTCATACCCTAAAGCCGGTAAGGAGCTTATCAACGAAATGGCAGTGGAAGCTTTTATTCAGGCCATAGAGGACAGACAACTCTAAATGGCTGTAAGGATGGCTGAAAAACGAACACTCCCCGAGGCATTGGCATTTGCTTTGTCAATGAAGGCTGCGGACCAAGCATACCAGGGAATACACCGTGTCAGGGAAATGTCCGTCGTGGAATGCTCATGCCAGAGAACAGCCGTCATGGATTAAGACAAAGCTCGCGGAAGTCAAATCCGTTGCTGGAATTGCAACCAAACCGAATACCTACAACGGCAGTGCAGAAGTTCACCTAGACGAGGAAATTGTCCAGCATCCTGTTGGTCAGACTTCCCAAAACCAGCAGTCGGGAAATGCGTAAGGACCAACTTCGCGGGGCAGAAGTTGGTTACTGGAATCGAGGCCCCCAGGACCACCATCCAAGTTTCGCAAACCAAACGGGGTAACAAGAGCCTGACAGTGGAGGCGCTAATCAACAAGAAGAAGTGCGTAGCCACCATCGACACAGGTGCCACCGCCTCCATTGTAAGAAGAGATATCGTCAGAAGCTCCTGGCTACACAACACCAACAGCTACTGCCTGAAGACTGCAACAGGGGAATGGCGAAGGTGTTTGGAGAAGTTCGTCTTACGATTACTCTGGCGGGACTGACGTTCTCCCATGCGTTTCTGGTGGCAGATATATGCGACGAGTGCATCATCGGAATAGACTTCATGAAAGCGAATGAAGTAATCTTGGACATCGAGATACAAGTACTGAGGTATCGAAATGTGGAGATTCTGATGGTGTACGGAAACGAGAATGCCGTAACTTTCAGGACAGTCATCAGCAAAGACGAAGTTTTGCCGCCGTCTTCAGAGACAATCATTTGGACGAAGCTCGAAGGTGATCTTGGGAGCCACCGATTCTACATAGTAGAACCAGACCCAGAGAAGAATTCTCAAAACTACATCGTGGGAAAGACGTTAGTCTTACCAAAGAACACCATGGTTCCAGTGAGAGTTTTGAACGCGAGGCCACACGCTGTCAAACTAAGGCGAGGGGAGTTGACTGGAAAATGCACGCCGATTACCGCCGTCGCAACAATATCTGAACGTGATGCTCCAAAACCTCTCCCATCACCTTGGACAGCGGAAACGAGAGAGACGATTCTCCAGACCAGTAAGCTGGATCAGGAGCAGCGAACTATGGCAGAGAATCTTATCAATGAGTACGCTGATGTATTTGCCTCACAGGACGGAGAATACGGCCGAATACACCTGGTACAACATCGAATAGACACTGGTGATACTAGACCAATTCGTCAGCCTGCTAGGCGCCTTCCATTGGCAAAGCAGACAGAAGTTGCAGAGATGATGTCGGCAATGGAGAAAGAAGGTCTGATTGAAAGTTCCAAAAGCCCGTGAGCATCAACGGTTGTACTGGTTAAGAAGAAAGATGGCAGCACGCGGTTCTGCGTGGACTATCGGCAGCTCAATTACGTCACCAAGAAAGACAGCTATCCTCTGCCACGGATTGACGTCACGCTGGACACACTATCAGGAGCCCAATGGTTTTCTACCCTCGACTTGAAGAGTGGCTACTGGCAGGTACAGATCCATCCAGAAGACCGGCAGAAAACTGCCATCACCGCAGGAAATGGGCTATGGCAATTCACGGTAATCCCATTCGGGCTGTGCAATGCTCCGGCGATTTTCGAGCGCTTGATGGAATGTGTCCTGCAAGGGTTAACATAGAAAACTGTTTGGTGTACTTGGATGATGTCATCGTCGTAGGAAAAACGTTTGCGCAACACCGAGACAATCTAAGGGATGTGTTTCAAAGGCTTCGAAGTGCCCACCTGAAGCTCAACCCCAAGAAGTGCGCCCTGTTTAGAGCTGAAGTCAAGTACTTGGGGCACATTATTTCAGCAAAAGGAGTGAGTACCGATCCAGAGAAGGTCGAAGCGGTGAAAAACTGGCCAGTCCCCAAAGATAAACACCAACTAAGGAGCTTTCTGGGCCTAGCCACCTACTACAGACGGTTCGTGAAGGATTTTGCCGGGATCGCAAAGAGCCTGCACCAGTTGACGGAAAAGAGAAAACAATTCAAATGGTCAATTGAGTGCGAAAAGAGCTTCAAGGCACTTAAACAACGGCTATGCGATGCCCCGATACTAGCTTACCCCACTCCCGGGGAAACGTTCATTGTGGATGCAGATGCTAGTAATGTCGGGGTAGGAGCCGTACTCTCCCAGGTGCATGATGGCCAAGAGAAGGTGGTTGCGTACTTCAGCAAGGTGCTCTCTAAGCCAGAAAGGAACTACTGCGTGACAAGACGGGAACTTCTAGCTTTGATCTTGGCTACGAAGCATTTTCACAAATACCTCTATGGGAGGAGAACATGGAGAAACCGGATCATCAGAACATCTCTTACAGAAGCCCGACCTTAAAGGCATATTTTGCGCAGTGGGACTCCCTCCATGTCCAAGAAGGTGTTCTGAGAAGAAAATGGGAATCCTCCAACGGAAAGTCATTTGTAATGCAGCTTGTCGTGCCGCGGACGTGGGTAAAGGAGGTGTTACTTGGGAGTGAATAAGGCGCTAAAAAAGGTACGAGAACGTTTTCATTGTTTAAAAGCGAAGGAAGATGTCGAAGACTGGTGCAGAAAATACGACGTGTGTGCAGCTAGCAAGGGTCCGAGAATCAAAACTCGAGGTAAGATGCACCAATACAACGTGGGAGCACCTTTGGAACGAATCGCCATTGCCATCGCAGGGCCCTTTCTGGAAACTGACAATGGTAATCCGTATATACTCGTAGTAATGGACTACTTCAGTAAGTGGCCGGAAGCGTTTCCGATCTCTAACCAGGAAGCCAGAACCGTGGCGGAGCAGATCGTCTACAATTGGGTGAGCAGATTCGGTGTGCCCTTGGAATTGCATTCTGACCAAGGGCGGAATTTCGAGTCAAGAATCGTCAAGAATGCCAATATGTATGCAATAGCACGTCATTTAAAAGGCCTCCTCGGCTTCGCTGGCAGTGCTTCAAGCGGTCGGTCCAATTTTTGATGACTCGGTCCAATATGTGCGGCGTTATTCCGGCAATAGCGTCTCGAATGTTGGCCTCGAGCTCGTCCAAAGTGGTTGGCTTGTTTGCGTAGGCTAAGGAGAATCGAGGGGTGCCAAGTCGCACGATCGCGGCGGCCAGATGACCCAGTCGCCAAATTTCTCCTTCACCACTTCGAGCGTTGCGTCGCTTGTATGGAATGTAGCGCCGTCTTGTTGGTACCACAGAAAGTCGGTTAACATCGCTCTATACCGAGGACCATTGACGGTAACGGTGTCTCCTTCCTCATTTCGAAATAAATAAGGTCCAATGATGCCGTCGTGCCATAAACCGCACCAAATAGTTAATCTTTGCTGAGCCAAAAATGGGCTTAGTCCGAGAAGATGATTTTTTGGCCAAAATCCGGATCTCCGGCCGACTTTTCCAGCGCCCAATTAGCGAACTCCCGGCGTTGTCTATGGTCGTCCGGCTTCAATTCTTGCGTCAGCACAATCTTATACGGATGTAGGCCCAAATCCAACCGCAAAATAAGCCTGGTTGACTCTCTGGCGTTGTCCAATTCAGCGGATCGGCGCCGAATCGACATTTCTGAAACTTCTATGTTTCTTCACTTCGCACCGATCTCTGTCTGGTTGGTGGCTTAAGGTCCAAAAGAGTGTACTCACGCTCAAACTTTTCCACGGTGCGACGAATTGCCTGCGCACTGAAGCCATGATGACGACCGACCTCACGACAAAATTCACGTTGCGTATTTACAACTGACCCGAAATGTCGATAATATTTTTTAATAATTTCCATACGCTCGGGAAACGTCAAACGATGCATAATGAAATGGCAAACCTTACTGAATATTTTGACCGCTAGATATCATTGGAAACTTTGACAGCTGCTGAAACAGCAATTTGAAGAAATATCATTGCTATCTGGTCGCCCTTTAGTTTGCCACTTTTTCCTTAGCTTCCTTTTCTTTTTGTATCTGCTTTTTTATGTGGTCTGGTGTGTAATTGTCTTTTATTTTTGGGTTCATTTTTGGTGTTGTTCGGAAAGCAGCTACGTTTATTGCATAATTAAAGTATATAATTGCTTTTTCAATATCTGTTTGCGATTTAAGGGGTGTATTGATTTGTAGGTTTGAGTCCACTGAGATGCCCCAGTCAGTCGTTTTTTTTGTGAAATTTTACTTAACTTTATATATAGGTACATAGTTACAAAGAAACACGTCCACTTTTATTCATTTAGATAGAATTTTTCCCCCCAGATATCCCAACAGCTTCAATTTGCATGAGGGATTTTATGGGGATTTATTAGACGTTATTCATACGCGTTAATTTTGTTTACTCGTTACTCGTAATTTTGCGAACTAGCACTTATCGGGATATGCTACTTCTACGAAGCGTTTGCTAGTCGTCTGTAAACTTGGCGGAAAAGTAGGCACATTTTTGGAAAATACCACTACACTTCAGCTCACGCTATTCAGAGTTTAAGCTAACTAATATAATATTTATTATAATATGCTAATATTGTACTTATTTCTGCTTTACGAACGATTAAAACTATATATATATATTTTTTTTTAATTTTTAGGAAAGACAGCGTTTCAGTTGGAAGAACTGAGAAAAAAAATTGAAACGAAAATTATAATCAAACGTGATGGCGTCGATGTAAGCTACTGGGAAAGCTTGTTGACACAATTAAAAGCGCATATGGCACGGGCCAGGTTACGAGATAAGCACCAGGTGAATTTGAGGCAAAAACTTGAGTTGCTGAAAAATGCACCTCCTGAAGAAGATAACTCTCAAAATGCGCCAGTATATTTAGAAAGTGAAACTATGAACCAGAAAATAGAGTTAAGTAGTAATGAAAACAGTCGAGATCAAGAGGGGGACAGTGATGGAAATAAAAACGGGGAAAACGCTAAAACATTGTTAGAAGTATGTTCTAAGTTATATAACGATGGCAGCTACAGTCCATCTTACCTTTCATTAAAAGAATTAGATGTTGATATACAAGTGATTTCATCTGGACAAGCTGAGGAAACTATTGATACATTGAGAAACTCTTTGATTGAAAAAAATGAAGAGGAACATACACATTCTCGAGAGGAAATTCTATTGCAACAGGAGGCACGCAAAGGAATGAACGGTGACGAAGCTGAATTTTCAGTGGAAACTAAACTAGATTCTCAAGTGTACTTGTGGTCAGATAAGTATCGGCCCAGAAAGCCCCGCTATTTCAACCGTGTGCACACTGGGTTCGAGTGGAATAAATACAACCAAACCCATTACGATATGGACAATCCTCCTCCAAAAATTGTACAAGGCTACAAGTTCAATATATTTTATCCGGATCTAATTGACAAAGGTTGTACGCCACAGTATTGCTTGGTAACAATTGTTGTCTAAATATACCGATTTTTTAAAAAAGTCACTTATTTTTTTCAGACACCGTGCGCAGATAATATAGACTTTGCTATATTAAGATTTCATGCTGGGCCCCCTTACGAAGACATTGCCTTTAAGATCGTTAACCGGGAATGGGAATTCAGTTATAAGAGGGGTTTTCGTTGCCAGTTCCATAACAATATATTCCAACTGTGGTTTCATTTTAAACGTTACCGATACCGTCGGTAAAATGTTATTATTCCAGGCATTATTCCACTACCGACAATCAAACTTCGGGAGGTGATAGGGACTGAGCTATGCTTGTAAAGCTAATATTGTGCACATGTTCTAGCGATTTTTTCGGTTGAGAGTAACATCTCTACAAGGCGGATGTCGAATTTTTTAAACTTTTCGGAACTAGTAGGTACGCAATCTTCTAAAATATCAGACTTTATTCTGAAGTTAATAGTGAAAATCGTTTATGAGTTCGAATATCTCGAAAACAGTGCGTCATACGAAAAAAAATATGACCACCGAAATTTTAGGTTTTGAAAACAAAATTTTTCAAAATTGTATGTACGCTTCCAAAATGCCCGTCTTTAACTCGAAATTAATGGAGATCTATTATGAATATTTATTCTTGAGTGCGTACATTTCGACATGTTTTTTTTGTTTGATAACGTGAGCTTCCGACTCCATTCGTAAATACAGCCACTGATCTGCGTATAGATTTTTTTATATATATTTATATGTTGAATGCTTTCTGAATGAATGAATGAAAAAAATCATCCCATAGCTGAAAATACTCAGTTACTATCGATAGACGAATTCATATATAATTTGTTTCTTGTTGTGGTACTGCCTATTGCCTCTCAAAGTTTAAGCGTCTCAAACGGAATCGCCCTGTATATGTATAACTTTAGACTCTTTTTTTATTCTGTATTAATTATGATAAATAAATATTTCTTATTTGTTAAAGTAGCCCATGCTGAAAAGTTTTATTGCTTTAAGTTTCATAACAATTTGACGGACTAGTCATAAGCATGCAAATTAACATATTCCACATCCACAAATTGTAAATTTTCACAGGAATCGCCAAATGGTCGATTGTGATTTACCGGTCGGTCGCGTACCACTTTGCGATCGCTCAGTAATGTCTTGAAAATGTAGGTACAATCTTACATACTATAAATCATATAAAATGCAAAATAAAAAAAATAAAACAAAGTGCGTATTTGATTATGCATGTAGTTAAGTTAGGTTAAGACTTACAATATTTTAAGGTAGCATTTAAGTTTTATATATAAGATCAAATAAACAGTACCGTTACTAAGTTTTTTTAAAATGAAAAATTTTTCTTAGTCATAATTGTTATTTAAATAAAATAGTAATAAGTAATAGATTAAGTCGAAAGACATAGATAAGGATTAAGTTTAGCTTAGAGTGCCCGCATAGGGCCAGTAAGTTAGAATAAGATAGTTAAGTTAGTTAAGCTTGTTTTAAGCGTTTTTGTCTAGCATGTAAGTATAAATGAATTAAATTAATAAAAACTAAAGAAAAAAAATGCACATCCCACTGACTATGACACTGATTCACTGACACATCTCCGTTTCGTTTTTAATACGTTTTTATTAATTTTTAATTCATTGTAACTTATCTATGTTATTCTAATTTACTGGCCCTATGCGGGCGCTCTAAGCTAAACCTAATACTTAAAACTATGGCTGAGTTCCAAAACGCATAAAATGCGCAGTTGATGCAAAGTCATGTGTTCCGAAAATCAAAAAAGAAAATGTTTACAAAGTCACGAGTTTCTTAACGCAGCTTCATGGCAGATATGTGCATTAACTTTGCAGGGGACGCATCCATTTTTATTTGGATGCTTTCATTTGACGACTATATGGAGTGTTCTTTTCGAATAAAATATTTTACTTTAGTCAGTCATCGACTAACCCTCGTGGCGGCAACTTCGATTAACGGATTGTTTTTTCTCCTGTTTACCTTGGTGCGGTTTTCGCTATTTACATAGCACATATGTGTATACATTTATTTTTCCCTCTCGTCGCGAGTTGTTAGT
This sequence comes from Pocota personata, assembly GCA_963082735.1. NCBI lineage: Eukaryota > Metazoa > Arthropoda > Insecta > Diptera > Syrphidae > Pocota > Pocota personata. The sequence goes on from OY720429.1 coordinate 158,601,292, forward strand.
AAGTGGAGCATAGTTGCATAGAAAAAAAAAAAATACAATGGCCACAGGGCCTCCGGGAAACCGGTTCAGTGCACTGGATCCAGATCCACAATATTTTCCCAACACACGCGGTATCAAATAACCCCAAATTTATAATTATCTCCCCAACAGATTTTAATAAGCCACTCTCATCGTTCAGCGTATTCCTCCTAAAAAAAAGCCAAGTACTGCTTATGAAAAAATCACGCAAATGCGCGATGGCAACATTCTCATATTAACCAAATCGCAAAAAGTAGCCGATCTGTTTCTCACGAAAAAAATGCTTTCCAATCTCTGCCCGATATCTGTAACCCTTCACCCCAACCTAAACGCGTCTAAACGGACGATCTATGGCCCATTACTCAAAAACACTCCCGAATTGGAAATCATACAGGAAATGAAATCCCTAGGTGTCATAGATGTTTACAAATTTAAAAAAACAATTGATGGAAAACTGCACCACAGGGAGTCTTTTACTCACATTTGACCTTTACCGACCTCCAAGCTCTGTCAATATTGCATGGTATAACGTTAAGGACTCTGAATATTTCCCTAACCCGATGCGCTGCCGCAACTGCCAGCTTCTTGGCCACACCTCCAAAAGATGCAGAGGCAACGCTTCATGTGAAACCTGCAATTTACCCCCCCACGTCCCCGAAAAGTGTACACAAACAAAATGTGCCAATGGCTCCCAGGAGCATCCATCATCATCCACATCCTCCCCACGTTACCTTCAAGCTAAAGAAACTCTAAAGATACAAACTCTCAAGCATGGCTGAGGCCAGACAAATGTATAGAATGCAAAAACCAAACCCCCTGCTCCCGGCAACCTACTCAGCAGTCCCAAAAAACACATCTCAGCCAGAAGTAACTGACACAACTCCAGCAGTCACAAAAATTACATCCCAGCCAGAAGTAATTGGCTGGGATGAATTTCTCTCAATCAACTCTCACCAACCATTCAAAATAAAACTACTACATCACCAAATTACTCACCTATATCTAAAGTCACACAATCTCTCATAAGGAACAACAATTACTATGTAAAACCTACACAACTTGATAATAATGAAACGACTCAGCAATAATACTAACGTATGCACTCCCGACTCTGCTGATAAGAGGTTGGGCTGTCCGGGTGCTCCGCAGAACTCGGTCGGCTCAACATCCGACCAGCCCAGTCGTAACACCACCCCCTGTAATACATTTAATTCTGGGGTGCCAGCACGTAACTTGGTACAATCGAGGATTGTCGATCGTCGGTCAACTCGAAACAAATTATTTTCCCCAGCACGTAATTTGAGACGAGTTTCATTGCGACTTCCACTTAAAAATGTCATTGTGAACTATAAAGTGAAATGTCAAATTGGTTATCTTCAAAATAAAGTTCGTTCATTAAAGTTAAAATTGCATTAAAAATTATATTTTTTGATTCGGAAAGTGAAGATGGGGAAGTACTTAATGCCAAATTCAAAAGAAGATACCTTAGGGATAATAGCAATCCATTAGAATTGTGTGAAAATGAGTAAGTATTCATAGATTTATACAAAGAAAAGGAATAGCATCGAAAACAAAGTATTTGTTTTTTAGTTTTGTACAGCAGTTTAGAGTGAATAAGGAATGTTTCCTGATGATACTAAGCTGCTTAAATCTCCCAGACAGCGTTAGAAGCACATCGGTTCCACCAGTTCTCCAGCTTTGCGCAACTTTAAGTCTATTAGCCAGTGGGAGTTACCAAACGAATGTCGGAACAAATGTGCTACTAAGCATGGCACAGAGAACGGTGTCAAAGTTCTTCGGACGTTCGTTGGTTGTTTTGGAAAACAAATTTTGTCCTCAATGGATAAAATTCGATAGTTTCACATTTCAAGAGAGTAAGGAGTATTACTATCGGTAATTTAAGTTGCCGGGAATAGTGGGATGTGTTGATGGCACTCACATTCCTAAGGAAAACGAACACATACTTCAATCGAAAAGGCTTTCATAGCTTGAATGCTATGGTGGTAGGTATTTTTAAGAACAATATAATTTAATTCTAAAACTACCATTTTATTTGTGTAGATTTGCAATCATCTTAACGAGATAATTGCAATAAACAGTTCCCATGGAGATGCTGCACATGACTCGGCTGTTTGGAATAGCAGCAATGAATTCGAGCATTTAAAACAACAATTTCATGCAGGTGAAGTAAGGGGGGATCTGCATGGCGATTGATCGGGAAACTACTGACTGTCCAAAACATGGATTGGACCAGTAGCGCAACAATCAAGTTCGTAATGTAGTGCTTGCTTTACCTCCTCGTGGTGCTCCCCGGGCAACTGCATGTATAAATCCTTATACATATAGGCCAAAATTGCAAGTGCGAGATTGTCTAGGGTCTTGTGCCTAGGCTAGGTAACCTGGGCCAGCAACCCGCGTTACCGAAACTACAATAGCTATGGAAACCGACACAATGCCTCGGATAAGGACTGATAATACGTTGACGACTTTTGGCTATCGTACCCGGACTAAGATTGGTTTCTGGAATGTGAAGACGCTCCTTGACTCTCAGAGTGAAGGACCTCAGAACGCCAGATTCCTTCAATTGGAGCATGAGTTCATGCGATATAGGCTGGACATATTGGGAGTAAGCGAGATAAGATGGTTAGATGCGGGTGAGTACCAATCCCCAACGCGTAATACTGTATTACTCTACTCCGGAAGACCAACCGGAAACTCCCGTGGATATGGAGTTGGACTGCTGCTAACGCCAACAGCACGCAGAGGCCTAATTACCTGGCAACCGCACGGTGATAGGATTTTAACGGCCAGATTCCGGACGAGAGTACGTCGCGTCACCATCATACAGTGTTACGCCCCCACGGATGGTTCGTCTGAGGAAGAAAAGGAGAATTTCTACAACCAGTTGGGAGCTGTTCATAATGCAACACCCAATGGCGACATTGTCATTGTGATGGGGGACCTGAATGCCAAGGTAGGCTGCGACAACGAAGGGCTCAAACATGTTATGGGACGGCACGGACTAGGCAATCGGAATGACAACGGCGAAAGATTTGTTGACTTTTGCAACGCAAATCGTCTTGTCATAGGTGGCACCATGTTTGAGCACAAAGCCTGCCATAAAATCAGTTGGGTGTCAACTGACAGGCAAGCAACCTCCAACCAAATTGACCATTTTGCCATCAGTCGTCGTTTTAGAAGTAGTCTCCTAGACGTCCGAAACAGGCGAGGTGCCGACATGGGGTTGGTACGAGATCACCATCTTATGATAGCTACTCTCCGACTACGCACTGCTGCCGTTCGTAGATCTAACGACACAAGAATACCTAGGTTCAATGTAGACCGACTGAGAGTTCCCACAGTGCGCCAAGAATTAAGGGACCATCTCTCACGTGGAGTGGAAACAATCAGCAGCTCCCTGCCCGCCACCATCCAAGACCATTGGTGCGCTGTGAAAACTGTTTTCACATCAGGTGCTGAAAGGATTGTCGGTCGATCACAGGGAAACCATAGGGCGTGGCTTTCCGAGGATACCTGGAGAAGGATCAACGAACGAAAACAGCTAAGAGCTCAAATTGCAGCAACTCCAGCAGCAGGGAGGATCGAGCTTGAGTCCCTATATCGCGTGAAGATGAGAGAAGTACAGCGTAGCGTGAGACGTGACAAGCGCAATTACATCAATGCGCTGGCTACGGAAGCAGAATGAGCAGCAGCGAGGTGCGACAGCAGAACCGTTTATAGAATCACTAAAGAGCTTATAGGTGGCCGAAGCTCTACTCAACACCCAGTGAAAGGCTTAGACGGTTCGTTGCTAATATCGGATGAGGATCAACTGAAGAGATGGAAGGAGCATTTTGCTTCGGTTCTAAACCGAGTATTCGCCAGCAATATGTACCCAAGTCAGACTGAAGTGTCCGTAGAAAGAAGTTCCCGAATTCGCACCACAACCCCCAGTAAAGAAGAGATTATTACCGCAATCAAAACTAATAAGGCGGTATGACTTGACGGCATACCCGCGGAGCTTTTTCAAGCTGCGCCAACAGCATCGGCAGAGCTACTGTTCCCACTTGTCGGGAGAACATGGGAAGACGAGAGTTTTCCAGATGAGTGGAAAAAGGGAATGATTGTCAAGCTCCCTAAAAAAGGCAACCTAATGCAGTGCGAAAACTGGAGAGGTATCTGCGTGCTGCCTGCTGTAGCCAAGATAATAGCTAGAATCATCCTGGAGCGAATCAAAGAACACCTTGAAGACACACTTGACGCCGAACAAGCAGGTTTCCGCTCTGGATCCTCCTGTGTCGACCACATCAACACCCTGCGGATCATCATCGAGCAATGTGTTGAATATCGATCACCACTTCACCTGTTGTTCATCGATTTTGAAAAGGCGTTTGATAGTGTCAATCGGGAATTTATTTGGCGTGCCTTGCGCAGGAGGGGCATTCCGGATAAATTAATAGCAATTATCAAAGCTACATATGATGGGTCCATATGTCACGTTTTGCACAGAGGAAGGCTGTCTGAGGAATTCGAAGTCCAAAGTGGGGTTCGACAAGGCTGCATACTTTCACCAATATTGTTTTTATTGGTGATTAGCGATGTGCTGAATGCGGCCTTATCAACAGGAAATGGAGGAATTCGATGGACTCTTACATCTGAACTCAAACACCTCGACTACGCCGACGATGTATGCCTACTGTCTCACAGAATAATGGACCTTCACCAAATGACAGCAAATGTGGAGAGGGAAGCAGACGTCGTTGGGCTGAAAATTAACTCGGCAAAAACAAAAATGATCAGTCTAGGACCAAACTCATCAACTCATATATGCATTGCTGGACAAACGGTTGAGAGAGTAGAGAGTTTCCAATACCTTGGGAGTATTGTCTCAACCGATGGCGGAACCGAACTGGATATAGCCAGCCGAATAGGTAAAGCAAAATCTGCGTTTGGGATGCTATCCATAGTTTGGCGAAGTAATGCAATTAGCTTAAACACCAAGCTACGACTGTTCCGTTCCAACGTTGAATCCGTGTTGCTATATGGATGTGGTACCTGGAGAGTGACCGTCACTATCACGAGGAAGCTGCAAACGTTTGTCAATAGGTGTCTACGTTACATCTTAAGGATATTCTGGCCAAACCGTATCTCTAATGAACAGCTTTATCAGAGAACGGGCCATGAACCTATAGGCACAACCATACGACGACGAAAGTGGCAGTGGATCGGTCACACTCTCCGAAAGGGTGACAGGTCCATAGCTAACCAAGCGATGCAATGGAACCCGCTTACCCAGGATGGCAGGATACGCGGCGGTCCTAGGAGTACGTGGCGCAGAACAGTTGAGAAGGAAGCACGGCAACTGGGAAAGAGTTGGGGAGAGCTGAGGCACATTTCCAGAAATCGCACACGATGGCGCGTAGGCGTTGTAGAGGCCCTAGGACCCACAAGGGGATACAGGACATAAGTAAGTAAGTAAGTAGGTGAAGTAAGCACTCGGATTCTAGGTTTGTTGTTTTGTTTTCATGTTTGTACATCATACACAATTTTTATATATTTGTGCTTACATTTAAGGTGACAGCGGTTACCCATTACAGCCATGGCTATTAACACCCTACAGGAATGCTTCAGAAGGAAGTGCAGAGATACGGTTCAACAACATCCATTCCGAAGCTAGAAGCCAAATAGAAAGAAGCATTGGGATTTTAAAAGGACGCTGGAGGTGCCTGTCAAATGAGCGGGAGCTTAGGTTTGAGCCGGAGACTGTGACGCGAATCATTAATGTGTGTTGTGCTCTGCATAATGCCTGTATCCATTTTAGGCTACCATTCAGTCAAGATGGTTTAAGTACTGTTACATTCAACACAGAACCTGATGTGATTTCAAATACAAATTTAAATGATAATTTAACAAGAATCGCTCAAAATATTAGAAACAATATTAAAAATTCTTTATGAAAATTTGTTTTTAACTCGACTTATTTTATTTGGTTCAGTCTTAAATAATAAATATAAATAAATAAATATAACTTAAAATATATTTAATTGCCAAATATGTCCCTTAAATCTATTAAATTAAAAAAAACATATGCATCTTAAAACATAATGAAAGTTAAAAAGTCGAACATTCTATTCCTTAAACTAAAAAAAAAAAAAACTAACAATAAAGAGCCGACAGCATATATTATGAGTGTATGTAAGGTATATGCCTAATAATAGCTATGTTTTTAGTGCATTTTTATCTTCGCTTAAAAAATCCATATTAAATACAACAAAAATACGGAACTATACCAAATTGTTGCATTTTACATAGGGTTTTTTCTAAGTGGAGTTTATCTCTTTTTTATGAGAGCCTATCGATTTATAATTTATATTTATATAATATCGATTTGGTATGCTTCCACTCACAAAATTTGTTGTCGGCTTTTAGATTTGAAGTTTGGAACATTGCATAAATATAATACTCTTGCAAAGAAACTTAAAACTTCCGATTTTCTATCTCTTGAAGTCTTATACGATTTTCCTCTATCTTGGTGCTCAACATTGTTTCCTGTAATTGCAATTTTTGATGTTGGTTCTTTTCCTACATCTCGAGCTTCTTTTTTTTAAGTTTGTATTGTTTTTCTTTAAGGTCAAGTCTTCGTTTCTGGACCATTAGAGTGCTGCAAAGTATTTCATGAATTGCGTCCAATTTCGTATTAATGGTATCTGTTGCAGTCACACATTGTTTCATTAAATTTTGTTTGGTTTCTTTTTTATTGCGAACATTTCTCTTTTGAGTTGAGTTGTCTTAAACAAATTTATTATTAGAATTTAAAAAATAATCAGAATTCATACAACTAGGTATGTACATACCTGCATATTCCACATATGATTCTTCTTCCATAATTTCATCGTTTTGATAATCTAAGACTATATCTTCCCAATCGTCTGGGCTTCCAGTTTGTATGTTTCAGTCTGAGTTGTTTTTTTGTTTGATTTTATCGTCACCGTTGTTATTATTATCGCCAGCAAAATTATTGTGTCTGACTCCAAAGGATTTTGCTGTAAGGACTCCATCAACTGCTGCTTCCAAACCGGCGCACTCGATAATTTGTTCCTCCAAGTCGTCGATTGTTTTTTGCATGTATGGACCTCCGCCCGTACCTTTTAAGTAAAGTTTATTACTTCTTAGCTTATTTTTGACCTTGTATTTTAGGTCACTCCAGGTCTAAAAAGAAAGGATCTGAAAAATATATGTATGTATGTACTTGGTATTTTAACAACAACGTACCTTTTTCCAATCTTTAAGATGTTTTTGTGGAGGACCCTCTGTGTTTAGGGAGTCAGCCAGTTTTTCCCACAGCAAATTGCTATTTTTCCTCCCTTGGGCAGTTTTAAGAATTCCCCTGGCTAAATCTTGGTGACAACTCATAAATTCGGTCAAAATCTCTGTCTGTTTTTTATTTATCGGCATATTATTTTGTTTTTTCATTTTTCATCTAAAAAAATCACTGCCGACGATAACTATGAAAACTTTTTTAACGAGTGAAAACTTTTGTTTCAAACGTCATTTTCGAGTTTGTGTGCTGCTAAATCTGACGATACAATCGAGGACACTCGATTGAACCAAAATAGGTGCTGCGAATGCTCGATTGTATCGATAAAACTCGGTTGTATCAAGTTACGTGCTGGCACCCCTGATTTCTCACAGTATAACATAGATTATACCGTGAATAAGTCCCCTTACTCACAAAATTCGTTAATTAAAGTTCTTCAATGGAATCTTAATGGTTTTTTTAACAACCATCATGAGCTCCAACTACTCATTAACGAATTCAAGCCATCTATTACTTCTCTGCAGGAAACTCTTATTAAATATAATGTTCAACCTCCTCCACCTAAGCAGTACTCTGCATATTTCCACAACCTTAGTCTCAACACATTCTAAACAAGGAACCGGTATACTTGTTCACAAATCTATTCCACATAACTTCATCACTATCCAATTATAGTGGATATATCATCTGTGCCCACTTGTCACAAATCCAAACCACAAGCTAAATTTCAAACCGATGGAGCTGTCTGGCCTGTTTTTCAAAGGCATGCACTACAGTTTTTAGAAGATAGGCGACCATCTCTAAATGTTAACAAAGAAGCAGCCAACATTCATAGATCTATCCGGTATGCAGCAAATATATCCATCCCTCAAACCAGAACTAATTCCAAAAGATTAACGGCTCCATGGTGGACCAACGATCTTTATCTTCTGAGGCAAAACAAGCAAAATTTGTGGAAACAGTTTAAGAAACAGCCTAACGACCAAAACCTACATATGCACTTTTTCGTAAAGAAGCCAAATCAGCAAAAAAAAATTGCTTTGAAAAATTTACTCAAAACATTAACCCAAAAGCATCTTCCAAAAAACTATGGGATGACGCAAAATCACTCACAGGAAACTATACACCATCGTCTATTAAAACTATTATTACTCCATCCATGGTTTTATCAAAAAACTTAAAACTTGGTCTGAATACTTCAACGAATCCAATTTTTCACACCAATTCCTTCAATCAAAGGTTGTAGCATTAAGCACTTACAATCTCGACTCTGCTGCTAGTTTGATTGAACTCCCCATAAAACAAATCGAGTTTGAATCATCGCTTAGTTTGTCCAGAGGGAAAACTCCTGGGTATGACCGAATTTCCTACGCCATGCTTAAAAATAGTCCTGGATTGCTTAAGACCCGAATACCAAATCTATTCAACGAGGTCTTCAACCAAGGGATAATACCCCAGACTTGGAAAACGGCCAATGTTCTTCCAATTCCCAAACCCAACAAACAGCATAATTTTATTATTATTATTTATTAACATATAAAATAAAAACAGAAATTCACATGTTAACAGTAGTGAGGCGAGCACTAGCTGCAACGGCTTACGGCTCTAAGGTGTTAGACTATCTAAATTGAAATGTTTGAATTCAGGAGTAGTTTGTTAATATTTTTGATGTTTTCTAAGTTGATGTCGTTTAGAAATTCATATATTGTTTGGTTACTGGTAGGAATGGGATTCAGGGAGAAGGAAATTGGACAAAGCTTTTGGCCGAGGATGTGGAGGATGTCGATGACACAATTGCATTCTGTGCAGATCGGGGGTGGTTTTTTCCGTATGAGGTGTACATGTGTCAGGGCAGTGTGTCCTAATCGTAAACGTGTATAGTTTATGCACAGTTGTTTATTGCAGGTGGTTGGGTACATTGCAGGTGATCGGTCCTTGTTGATGTTGGCGTAGTGGTGTTTGTAGTTTTGCCAGTTGCGGAGGCGGTTCCTTTTGGTGAGGGTGTTGATTAGGCGTTGGAGGTCTATTTTAGTGTATGTATTGAAGAGGAAGACTGGCGCACGTATACATTCCTTTGCTACAGTATCAGCAAGTTCTTTGCCCGAAATCCCGATGTGGCTTGGGACCCACAAGAGTTTAATTTTTGGTTGGTGTTTAATAACCAAGTCTCTTATTCGGTTTGCTAATAAGTGGTTTTGATTTGGATTAGCGACTGCTTGTATTGTCGATAGACTATCCGAGCATATGACGTATTTACCACGTAATTGGGTTATGGTTTTGGCTGCCTCAAATACCGCTACGGCTTCGGCTGTAAAGTTGGATGCGCAGTCTGGTAAAAGTCCATGTTTTATGATCTCCCCATGCTCATAAACAATCGAAAAAGATGTTGCTTGATGTGTTTTACAGCCATCCGTAAAGATGAGTTTCCAGCCATGAGATTTCAAATTGCTTGCAATTTCATTATAGCGTGCTCGAAATATGATTCCTGGTGTTTGCGTTTTGTTGTCTCTGGTGAGTGTCGTGACGAGGGAGGAGGATTGAATTTTCCATGGAGGGGAAGTAAGGAGAGGATCTTTTATTCTTTTGGTTATATAAATTTCTAGCTCCTGGGCCTTGGTTAGTGTAGTTGAAATTGCTGAAGGTATCCTCTTCTTCTTTTTAGCTCGTATGGTGTTATCTATAGTTTCATCAATAATGGAGTTTGTTGAGAAGACCAGTTTGGGGAGCAGTTTCAAAGAATGCTCATAAGCCATTTCTTCAAGGGTGGGAAATCCAGCCTCAGCTAGTATGTTGAGTATAGGTGTGGTTCGGAAGGCTCCTATGCTTCTTCTTGCTGCTTGGTGATAGTACGGTTTTAGTACATTTAGTGTACTTTTCGGGCAATTTCCATAAATTTCTAGGCCGTATGCTAATTTGCTTATAACTATGGCTTTTGTTATTCTGCACAATGTATTAATATGTACATTTAGTTTCTTACTTTCAAGATAACTTATTATGTTAGTAGTTGCAGCTAGGCCTTTTCTTAAGTTGTTACAGTGTTGGTTCCATTTATACTTATTGCTAAAAATTAGTCCTAGGATTTTAAGTTCAATTACATTCTCAATTGATATATTGTTGATTTTAACGTTAATTTGTGGACAAAGCTGTTTTCTGCAGATATGAAGAACTTTACATTTTTCCAAAGAGAGCTTCGCTCCTGAGATTGTTGACCAAGACAAAATGTTTTCAATGACATTGCGAAAGATATCTTGCACTTTGTTGGTGTCGTTTTGTTTGCACATAATGTGCACATCGTCCGCATATATGCAATGGTCTAAGGATTTATGTTTGGAGATTATTTGGCTGAGTTCTTCGAAGGCAATGATGAATAGAACCACAGAAAGAGGTGAACCTTGGGGGATCCCGTTACTTAACGGAAACGTGGGGGAAAACTGATTGTTAACCCGCACGCAGAATTTTCTGTTTGACAGAAAAGATTTCACAAATTTAAAGATTTTGGGTCCTATTCGCCATTCTTTAAGTTTGTTGAGTATAAGATGGATTCCTATTCTATCGAAGGCCTTCTCGAAGTCGAGTGAAAGGATGGTAATGTGGTTTCTCGCTGACAACGCATTAGAGATATAGGTGTCTAGGTATAGCAGACTGTCAATTGTTCCTCTTTTTGTCTTGAAAGCAACTTGCTTGGCGCTTACTAGTTTTTGGGATTCGATAAACCAAAAAATTCGTTTAGCTACTATTTTTTCTAAAATTTTAGAATAGCAGGAGATGAGAGAAATAGGTCGAAAACCCTCTACGGAATTTTTTTCCTTCTTTGGTTTGGGAATAGGGATTATCATTGCTGTTTTCCAATATTGGGGAACTACTCCTGTGTGAAGAATATTATTGTAAAGGTTAATTAATCTGATCTTAAATTCTTCAGGAAGATTTTTTATAATTGGGTAAGATATGCGGTCTCTACCTGGGGTTTTACCTTTTAGTTTGTTGAGGCAACAGTCGAATTCCAATTTTGATATGGGTCCTTCGATATGTTTGGCGGCGTTGCAGGTGTTGTTTGCATTAATTGTTATTAGAAGGCTGCTAATCTTTTTTGCGTAAAACTCACTGGAGAACATTTCGTCTTTGGATTGTTTTGACCACGTATGAGCAAAGTAGGAAGCGATGTCAGATGAGGCGGATATTACACCGTCTGGTGTTTCTATGCAATTTATGTGACTAAGTGGAGGGTCACTAGTAAGGCAACGGATGTTGTGCCAAATTTTTCCTGGGGGAGAGTTTGGGTTTATTGCCGAGGTAAAGTCGTGAAGGCATTTTGCTTTACTTGTTTTCATTGTCCTGCGGAAAATGCTATTGCTTTTTTTGAAAGCGATTAGATTAGATTGTGTTGGTTTTTTTTAAATACCCGCCAAGCTTTGACTTTCAAGTCCCTTAAAAGTTTCAATTCAGAACTCCACCAGGGCACGTTACGTTTAGTGATGAAAGGTGACGTCGAGGGGATACATATGTTGGCAGCATCTCGAGAAACTTTTAATAAGGTTGCGGCTTCTTTGTTTATATTGGAAGACGGCGCTCTTTTTGTTAGTTTGTTAGAGGCACAAGATTGAAATTTTTTCCAGTTTGCGTAATCTATTTTGAATTTGAAGGTGGAGGGGGTGGTGGAGGTTGTTGGACTCTTCTTAATGGAGGTGATGATGGGAAAGTGATCGCTGTTGTGTAGGTCTTCTAATATGTGCCAAGATGTTTTGGTATATAGGGCATTTGAGCAGCATGACAGGTCAACATGTGTCAAAGTATTGTGGGTCGAGAAATGAGTGGGGAAGCCGTTGTTTAACACGAAGAGATTGTGTTTGAGTATAAAGTCCTCCCATGTGACGCCATTTAGGTTGCTGACAGCAGAGCCCCATAGCGTACTCCAGGCATTTATGTCACCAACGATTAAGACAGGTGTTGGAACTTGTGTAAGAATGTTTTCTAGGTCAGATAAAGTGTAAGATTGATTGGGGGCGATGTATAAACAGATGATCGAAAGTTTGAAGCAGGTATTTATTTGAATAGCAAAAGTTAAGATGTTAGAGATTACATTGAGTTTAATGTGAGGGATATTTTTTTTAATTAGGATGCCAATGCCTTGTTTAGATGTTGTGAACTGTGGATGGTTGTGAAAATAACCTATGTAGGACTTGGGTGTGATCGGTTTTGATCCAGAACTGTAGTGGGTTTCTTGGAGTGCGACTACGCCTGGTAAAAATTGTTTAATTAATAAATTTAACTCGTCATAGTTGTTTACATACCCTTTAATATTCCATTGAAGAGTTTGTAACTGATTATTTCCCGGGGATGACTTATTGGCAATATACGCAGAGGTATATTGAGAAAAGACATTTGTACTTGAGCCGTAATTGTTATTTGTTTTGGAAACACGTTTGTTAACTTGGTTTGGATTTGGTTGCTGATTGTTGAGTTGACTAGGTTGTCTTAGTTGATTAGGAGGGCCCTGTTGGTCAGACTCCGGGCCATGCCGGTTTGACAAACCGGAACAGCTCAAAGTCTGAGCAACAGGGCCGTTTGCATTTACATCTATGTTTTTATTGCATGGCATCATCGTCGTTTTGGGTTTGGTTTAAGTAGTATTTGTTTTTGTTGATGAGTTCAAGAGTAAATCTTGATATGGGTGAGTTAGTGAGATCTTGAGTATTGTCTACGGGGGAGGTTGGAGAGTTTTCGCTTCGAGAGAGATAATTTTGTAAGGAGTTTATTGTGCTGTCTGCTTGTGATTTATGTGAGTCAATGGCTGCGGGCTTAGGGTTTGATGAAATATTTGAAAGGTCGTTATTGTTATTGTTGGAGTTGATTAGAGGTTTATTTGTGAGTGTTTTTGGTGTACTTGTAGCTTGGGCTGTATATTTTTGGTTTAGAGTGGGTAGAATAGATGAAGGATCGTGATCGTTAGTATTTCGAGGCTGTGGCTGGAGGAATTTGGTTTAGAGGTGTGGAATTAGAAGGGATTTCCGATGATGTTTGCTGTGTATTGTTTTTGACTGCATTAGCATAATTTGCGGTGTTAATGGTGAAGGGATTTTGAATTTTGTACATTTTTCTGTCATGCTGCATTTATGTGTGGTTTTAATTTTAAGGATTTCTTTGGCCTGTAGGTATCGTGAGCAGGTTTTGTAAGAGGAAGGGTGTTCTTCTGTGCAATTTGCACATGATGTGCGCGTGCATTTTTCAGGGGCATGAGGGGGTAGATTACATGATTCACATGATGGAGGATTTTGACACCGTTTTGTCGTGTGACCCAAGCGTTGACAGTTACGACACCGCATTGGATTGGGGAAATACTCCGAAACTTTCACATTATACCACCCAATGTTGAGTGAGTTGGGGGGTTGGAAGAGATCCAAGGTAAATAGCATGAGGCCGGTTGTTCTTATATTGTCTTTTTCGTTCTTTTTAAATTTATAGACGTCAATTACGCCTTGTGATCTCATTTCCTTAATGATTTTTTCCTCAGGAACGTTTATTAGATAAGGTGCGTAGACCATGCCTTTACATGAATTAAGGTAAGGGTGTAATTTCACAGTGATTGGACAGAGATTTGAGAGGGTTTTTTTGACAAGAAAAGATCCGCTACTTTTGGGGATTTAACGAGGATAAGTAAGTTACCATCACGTAGCTGGGAGATTTGTTCGTAGGAAGAGCTAATATTGTCTATTGCTTTTTTAACCAAGAATATGTTGAGTGAAGATAGAGGTTTGTCTTGGTTTGTGGAAGAGATTAATATAAATTTAGGGTTGTTGGATGTGTTAGCAGTAGGGAAGATAATATTTTCACTAGAAATTCGGGGGGGACTTTTCTTTCTTTTTTTCTTTTTGATATCCGGTGGTTCGGGGTCTAAAGACTTAAACATGTTGCCTAAAGGCGCACGTGGCCCAGTGGCCATGACAAAATTATGTGATTTTGTCACACTCACTCACACGCACTTTTCGAATAAAACAGAAAAGGAGAGAAAGAGAAAACAATAAATTAAATTTAGGAGAGAGATCGAAAATATCACAAGCGAGAGCACAAACTGGTAAGAGGTCTTTACGGTTTGAAGATCAGCCGATGACTGGAAAAAATTTTAAATTATTTTGTTCGCATTTAAACGTTTTGAGGAAAAAAAAAAAAAAAACGTTTTAACAAATTTTGTTTAAATTTCGTAACTCAGTTTTTGAAGATAAACAGCATATCCGCAGTGCAATTACGTTCGGCCCAGTAGTTCACTTAATTTTTTTTTTTTTTTTTTTTAAATGTTGTCCACCAATTAGAGCTGTGTTCTTTGAAGTTTGTACAACCCAGTGATGGATTTAAGGAAAAGATATAGGGAGGAGTTAAAGAGTAGACAGATAATGGGTGAGAGTGAGGTAACGAATTAATAAATTTAAAATTTTTGCGATTTATAGATTTCTAGAAATACTGAGGAGGGCAGGTTATTCCAGATTCATGTTGAATGGCTAAAAATCAATCTACTACGAGTATGGTGATCGATGAGCGCGAAAGCAGGCAGGTATGGCAACCCTGCAGTAAGATAGTTGGTCAAAGCATATAGCTCCCTGTGAAATTTAAATACAAAGATTAAGCAAAGACATATTAAAATAAGATCGTAGTAAAAGTGAAATTAAGCAGACGAATAGTGCTTCTTGTAAGAGTTTAAAGGATTAAACCTCTTTTAAAGGTATTTTTCATAATCGAGTGCGAGTCAAATCTGGACAAAGAACAAAGTTAGACAGTGGGTGAACTTCGGACCTGTCAACATTCAATCCGTTGAAAAGTGCAAAAATGTCGGGACCACCAACGCCAGTTAAAACAAGATTTGGGTCTAAAAACAGTAAGCCTCAACATCAATCGCCAGCAATAGCCAACAACAAAGAAGATAAATTCTCCAGTAAGTTTGAACTACGTCTTTCTAAACAATTAGAAGACGACAAAAAAGAACTGAAATCCCTCATAATGGACAACCACAATACCCTAATGGAGAAACTGGAAAAGATTGTTGCCGATTTTAGTAGCCGCCTCGATGACGTAAATAGATCCATGTCTGCATTAACAGTGCGAATTGAGGTGCTCGAACAAACCTCCGAATCAATCCGATGCACGCAACTCGATAATGAAATATCCAATCTACTTGACAAAGTGTATTCCATAGAGCGCGACAAACTTTCCGCTGATGCCATACTCCACGGTGCTCCATCGACAGCTAAGGAAAATCTACGGGAAATGTTTGATTCACTCTGCACCTCCATCGACTGTGTTCCTCTGGTTCCTAAAGGCATCTTTCGTACGAAACCTAAAGGGACTATGGAGAACTCAGCCATAGAGCTTTCCAATTAAAAAAACAACAGAAGCTTTTTTCCGTTTTCACCCGCACTGGTCTTGTTTATGTGCGGCAGACACTGAATGCTAAAGCTGTTTTGATCGATTCCATTCACCACTTGGATGCTATTGCTGCTGCTACCGATACCAACCATGATGAAGTACTACCTGTTCACACGTAAGCGGCGGTTCCAGATTATTAATTTTGTAACTTTGTTTGCCCCGCAATTATTTTATTTTATTGTTTTTGCCTCTCAATTATTTTATTTAATTTCTATCATGTGCCAGCCGTTCGAAAGTAGATTCCCTAATTTCAATTTGTGTCTTTATTTCTCTTTCCTGTGAGGTTAGTTTTTCTTTTTTATTTTATTGCATTCTTTACATTGTTGTCTGGAACTATCGTTAGCTCATTTCAATATGATGGCGTGAATGATAACTTGCGCGTACTAATTAATATTTTTTGTAATCAGCGCCAAGGGTTGCGTGTGTGTCATATTAATGCACAAAGTCTTTTTAACCCTCTACTGCATATTGAGCCATATATGGACTTTAATTTTCCAGCGTCAATTGGAAGTACTACAGAATAGTGACGGGAAATAAACCGTTATTGTGTGACTTTGTTATTGTTTGTGTATGTGTAGTGCGAATTTAATTTCTTATTTTTTACACAAGCGACAAAATAATATAATAAAAAAAAAATTCCACTGGATCATAATGCATGCAGTAGAGGGTTAAGAAAATTGATGAATTTAGAGGTCTGTTTGTTGGTTCTAATGTTGATGTAGTATGTGTCACTGAAACATGGTTTAAAACAGGAATAATAGATGATACCTACGCTCTGCATGGCTACAGAATTCTTCGAGGTGATAGGCACAATAGAACTGGAGGGGGCGTTGCAATTTTCCTTCGAAACAGTTTAATTAGTAAATTTTTGATAAGTTCACCCCCTGATAGTCCACTTCAGTATTGTTTTGTAGAAGTTGTTTCTGAACGGAAAAAGTGTCTCATTGGTGTCGTTTATAGACCAAATAGCTTCATATTTTGATTTAACTCCCATATTTCACTTATTAGAAAATTACTCCCCAAATTATTGGAAAACCATAGTATGTGGTGATTTCAATTGTAACATATTGGATGATGAGGGCTCTGAGTCATTCGTTCAATCTATGAAAATTATTGGCTTGGACATTTTAAACACTACTGTGCCAACACATTTCACTCAAGCTAGCACACTTTTGGATTTATTCCTCACTAACGACTGTGCCGATGTTTTCTACAGTCAGGTTCCAGCACCTGCGTTCTCCAAACATGACCTAATTTTTGCTATTTTTAACTTTCCACGAGATAAACTTCAATCCAAATACAAATACCGAGACTTTAGAAATCTCAATTCTGATGCTCTGGAGCAAGATATTCAAAGAATAAATTGGTATCCAATTTATCATGAAACATCTATTGATACCCAAGTTGATCACCTTCAACAAATTGTACTGGAATTGTTCAATACGCACGTGCCGCTCAGAACTAGAATTACTACGTATCCCCATAAGTCATAGTTTACACCAGAAATTATTGCCCTAAAAAACAATCGTAATACAGCCTATAAGAAGTGGAAAAGATTTAATTTCCAAGAATTTTATAACAGCTTTCGCCAACTAAGGAATTTGGTCAATTCCAAGATTAAACAAGCCAAAAGAGTGTTCTACGCTAGACAATTTGACCATGAGTTACCTTCAAAAACTCTCTGGCAAAATTTACGCGAGCTTGGTTTTGGACGGAAAAAGAATGCTGAAATGAATGAAATCGATCCCAACCAGCTCAATACAGAATTCACGAAAGTGCAAATGACATCCAGAACAAGTGCTGATCCACTGGATGTAACGTTCAGTGGATTTGGATTCACTCGTATTGAACAGGTTGATGTTGTCAATGCTATCCTTAAAATTAAGTCTAAAGCTGTTGGTATCGACGGAATTCATCCGATTTTTATTAAAATCATACTACCTTACATTCTTCCAGCCATAACCCAAATTGTCAACAATATAATAACTACATCTACTTTTCCGACTGAGTAGAAAACTGCAAAAATTGTTCCAGCCCTGAAAAAGAAAGCGTCATCCAACTCGCCGGCTGAGTATAGACCCATTGCCATCCTTCCATTCTTGTCCAAGGTCATGGAAAAGATAATGCATAAGCAAATGTCTGTCTTTATCCAGCGCAATAAACTACTTTGCGCAAATCAATCCGGCTTAAGGCCATATCATAGCTGTACGTCTGCTCTACTTAAAGTAACTGATGATATCCGAGTGGCGATGGATAAAGATCTAATAACTTTTGTGACTCTGCTGGACTTTTCCAAGGCCTTTGACACAGTGGATCATATGTAGCTTCTCTTAAAACTCGAGAGGTTGTTTGGCTTTTCATCATCTGCTATCAAGCTCAACAAAACATATTTTGGTGGAAGAAAACAATCCGTTGCTGTTAATAATGTGATATCTGATTTTACTGCAACCTCAGCGGGTGTACCTCAAGGGTCCATATTGGGACCTTTGTTATTCACAATATTTATCAATGATCTTCCGACCATAATCAAAAATTCATTCCTACACATGTACGCAGACGATGTACAGCTTTGCATAAGTTGCAAATTAGACCTTATTAAGGAAGCAGCTTGTAAGCTTAATGAGGATCTACGAAAAGTTCTAGATTGGTCTGAAGATAATTCGTTCAAGCTTAACCCAGCCAAATCTAAATGTCTCGTTATTAGCAGAAATGGCGTGAATGGCTGTGATCTTCCTTATATATTCCTCCAAAATGAACCAATTGAGTTCGTTGACAAAGCTAAAATTCTTGGGGTATGGTTTAACAAAAAGTTAAGTTGGGATGATCATATCTCCACTATTATGGGCAAAATGTATGGTTCTCTTAGGAATCTATCTATGTCGCAGTGTTTCACTCCTTTGCAGTAAGGTCTTTGCTAATTCCAATATTTACATACGGATGTGAAATTTTTTGTTGCAGCAGTGCTCTCATTCGACGTAAGCTCAACGTTGCGTTTAACAATATAACTCGCTATGTTTATGGATTGAGACGTTTTGACAATATTTCACAATATGCTAAGAACATATTTGGATGCACTCTTGATAAATATCTCGAGTACTGCACAATCAAGTACCTACAAAAAATTATTACCAGCAAACAGCCTCCATATTTATTCGAAAAACTTAAACTTTCACGGTCGAGCCGATCTTTAAGTTTAATCCAACCGCGTGTTCACTATCAAAACTCAGAGCGTCAATTTTTCGTTCATGCTATTCATCTTTGGAATGCACTTCCTCTCAGCGTTAGGAGACTTTATGATGCGAATGGTTTTGGGGAAAATCTCTTTCGGCACTTGGCAGAGTAAAACAAGCACATTTTAGTTTATTTGCATTTTCACAATTACGAGTACTTTAAGTTTTTGTTTCTACATATTGTATACTATAAAAATGTTCTACTTATACATTTTTCATTTTCATTTAGCACTGAATTGTATGAATTTTTGAATATTAGTATTACCTATATATACATATCTCATTTATGGCTTAAAGATGATGTAAAGTCTATTATAAATGATGTTACTTAATCAATAATAAATACTCTAAAGTACATGCATGTGCAGAAAGGCCTGAACAGACGGACAAGCCGGTCACAACTATATATTTCGCCCGCTTGTCGACAAGCTTGTCGCTGAACACGATCAAGCAATCTTAAGTATATGACGGGAGCTCCCTCTCAACATGCGAGTTATATACAAGTTTCGGGTGAACATAAGCTTTATAAATTGAGGGCAAACAGTATTGAAAAAAAGTGACCTTCTGAGAAATTCTAAACATCTAGTACCATCTTTTGTAGTATCAGTAATCTGGTGGTTGCATCGGTGGGCTGGGCAGATACTTTTAGCTATTGTCATCATTAAAATTAGAAAATGCAATCTAAATCCAATTTTGTTCACATTTCAGTACCCCCACTTATGTATATTTTTTTTTTTTTTACTATTTGGATATGTACATGAACAGCCGTGAACTCTCGGGTTAGTGCTATTTAATTTTACTTTAGAACATGAAATGTATTCCGCGTCATTCTGAAATGACTATAGAAAATGTGATCAGGATATTTTTCAATAGTTTTAAAAAAATGCAAAGATTTAGGAATCTCCCTTCGAAATAGCTTAGGTTTTTGTGATGATAAAGCTGCTGCACGTCTTTTTCTGCGAATATTTAAAAACGTTTTCATCAATAAATTAACATAGCTGTTGGATATATCCGTGGGATTTGCCAAACATTTAATATATATTTTCAAAATTTGATTGAGTTGGAAGTTTGCCATGATAATTTTTGAGAATGGTTACTCTGGGATCTAACGACAGAATTAAAATGAAAACGGTTAAAATCCTCATTAAAAACACTTCTTTCCATCTCTTTCATTTTTAGTTCCCTGAGTGCTATATAAAATGGGTTCCGAAGTGTCAAATTAATGCAAAGCTAAATGTATGCAAAGCATCAAGGCTGCGTTGTAGATGCGCAGTAAAAGTGTAACACTGCCGCGTTTAAATTTTCTTTTCTGCGTTTTGGAACTCAGCCTATGTCTTTCGAAGTAACCTAACTTAAATTCTCTTTATTTATTCAATTTTTTTATTATTAACAGTTACTAACAAAAATGTTTAATAAACTGAAAAAACTTAGTAACTGAAACTTATTTTTTTTATTTGTATTTTATATAAAACTTAAAAAAACTACCTTAAAATAAATCTCAAACTATCTTATTCTACCTTACTATAGTCCACCTCACTCTATCTTAGTCTACCGTACTCTAAGTACGTAATTATATACCTATTTTTTTGTCCACACTATTGTCGTAGTTGAGTCGCCTATCCACTACTGACCGAGCAACATGGCTCTGGCCAGGGCAGCATCTATGTGTTTAAAATATCGATATTGGACTAACCAGAGCCCCAGGTATCTGCCTACACTTCGACATACAAGTGGCGGTTCCACGATTGAGAACTTTCGCCAATTGTTTTTGGAATCCCTAGAGGCCCCAGGCAACGGCCTCCTAAAAAGAATGGTTTCCGATTTCTGGAAGTTGATTTTCAACTTTCACTCATCGCAATGCAACCTCGATTTTTGGTCCTGATCTGTACGTTATCAAGTCGTTTGCGTACGCTATGGCATGGTGAAGTGATCCTATGAGATCGCTTGTGTAAATGTTGAAAAGGATCGGTAAATTCACCGCACCTTGTTGCAGACCGTTTTTAATTTGAAATGTTCCAGCGGAAGTCACATTGTCATATTTCACAATGAACTGTCGACTGGTGAGCATGTTATAAAGTATATACAGCAGTGGTTTGCTTATGCCCAGCCTGCTCAGCTTGTAGAAGAGTTCTTCTAACCATACGGTGTCGAAGGCCTTTCCAAATCAATCAGGCAGGCACCCGTGCATTGGTTCTTAGGTTAGGTTAGGTAGATGGGTGCCTTGTGCAAATAGAGTCACTGTTCACTTGGTTGGTTGGTTTAAGAGGATGGGCTTATGCTCTTCACTTAGGCCTTCACTGGGCCCGTTGTGTTCCCCTCGTCTGTCGATCTGTAGGAAACGTAGTGTAATATGGAAATTAAGTGATGAGAGAGGATGTAGGTATTGAGATCATGGGGAGTATCAAAAAGGAGATTATTACCCTTATCGTAGAATCCGCCGGGGGGAAAGATTCACTGTAATTTGAACGTCGATATCGTTGAATCCGCTGAAGTGAACCATTCGCTTGTCGGTAATGTGAATGAGTTTCACTTTATCGTGGAAAACGTTTGGATGGAATGCACCCATAGATAATTATTGATTTTTCATTCGCAGCTCAAGCGTTGCGGATTATTTTTATTTTGGTTATTGTTTTTTTTTTATAAGTAAACAGTACTACTTTCATTCAAAATGTAAGTAAATTAAATTAACATGCTTTAACTAATAACTAATTTTAAACAAATTTCTTATCAAAAGACAACAAACCGAGACCAATTTCGACAACTAATTATTACGATGAAGGAGTCTTCGGACATTGCAAGAAATGTGCACAAAAGACCACCAGAGCACATAAAACAATTTTGGGATTCTGTCCAACAAAATCTCAATACTATAGGACGGCCATCCAAGGAAGTGAGTGAGTGGAAAAAGGTAAGATAAATGAAAAAATAAAATGAAAATATGTATATCTAGATCGCTAACAATCTTAAATTTTATCAGGTTTGGAGCGACCATAAGTCCTATTTAAAAAAGAGAGTAAAGCAACAGGTGGTGGTCCATATAAAATGCACCACTTTACGGCGGAAAAGAAGTTGTAGCTCTTATTCAACTAAAAGAGCCTGCCGAGGTAGTAAGAGACGCTTTGTCGTTTGGGACGAGAATAAAAAGAGCATGAGCGGTCGAAGATCTCTCAGTAGATCATCAGTTTCAATCAGGCGACCAAATTCCTTAATAAAAATTTCGTCAATAAATCCTCAGTTGCTCACAGATGACCAACCTTCCTCAAGCGAAAGGAAATCCTCCTTCGAAGAGCTGCTACGCAACGGAAAGCCGAAATCGTCCTTATATAGACAACAAATTGAGGAACTTCGAAGGCATTCAAGGGAAATGGAGTTTATAGCTAAGGAGGAACTTAAAGTAAAAAAAAGCTACTGGAATTAGAGCTTGAGAGAAAAGTGGCGATGGTCTCGAACTTAATTTGATGCACATGAAGTGCCTTATATTCGTATCTTTTTTTTTTTACTTTCTTTTTTTATTATTATTTATTTATTTGTTATTATTTTTCCTTTTATTATTACAATGAATTCCAAATCAGATGGTAGCTATCTTTCTTGGTGACGTAATTGAGCTGCCGATAGTCCATGCAGAACCGCGTGCTGCTATCTTTCTTCTTAACCAGTACAACCGGTGATGCCCACGGACTTTTGGAACTTTCAATCAGACCTTCTTTCTCCATTGCCGACACCATCTCTGCAACTTCTGTCTGCTTTGCCAATGGAAGGCGCCTAGCAGGCTGACGAATTGGTCTAGCATCACCAGTGTCTATTCGATGTTGTACCAGGTGTGTTCGGCCGTATTCTCCGTCCTGTGAGGCAAATACATCAGCGTACTCATTGATAAGATTCTCTGCCATAGTTCGCTGCTCCTGATTCAGCTCACTGTAATGGAGAATCGTCTCTCTCGTTTCCGCTGTCCAAGGTGATGGGAGAGGTTTTGGAGCATCACGTTCAGATATTGTTGCGACGGCGGTAATCGGCGTGCATTTTCCAGTCACCTCCCTCGCCTTAGTTTGACAGTGTGTGGTCTCGCGTTCAAAACCCTCACTGGAACCATGGTGTTCTTTGGTTCGACTAACGTCTTTCCCACGATGTAGTCTTGAGAATTCTTCTCTGGATCTGGTTCTACTATGTAGAATCGGTGGCTCCCAAGATCACCTTCCAGCTTCGTCCAAATGATTGTCTCTGAAGACGGCGGCAAAACTTCGTATTCGCATTCTCGTTTCCGTACACCATCGGAATCTCAACATTTCGATACCTCAGTACTTGCATCCCGATGTCCAGGATTACTTCATTTGCTTTCATGAAGTCTATTCCGATAATGCACTCGTCGCATATATCTGCCACCAGAAACGCATGGGAGAACGTCAGTCCCGCCAGAGTGATCGTAAGACGAACTTCTCCAAACACCTTCGCCATTTCCCCTGTTGCAGTCTTCAGGCGGTAGCTGTTGGTGTTGTGCAGCCATGAGCTTCTGACGATATCTCCTCTTACAATGGAGGCGGTGGCACCTGTGTCGATGGTGGCTACGCACTTCTTCTTGTTGATTAGTGCCTCCACTGTCAGGCTCTTGTTACCCCGATTGGTTTGCGAAACTTGAATGGTGGTCCTGGGGGCCTCGATTCCAGTAACCAACTTCTGTCCCGCGAAGTTGGTCCTTACGCATTTCCCGACTGCTGGTTTTGGTAAGTCTGACTGACAGCCAGATGCTTCCTCTCTGCTTCTCCTACTGGTGCAATGTGGACAATTTCCTCGTCTAGGTGCACTTCTGCACTGCCGTTGTAGGTGTCCGGTTTGGTTGCAATTCCAGCAACGGATTTGACTTCCGCGATCTCTGTCTTCATCCATGACGGCTGTTTTCTGGCATGAGCATTCTACGACGGACATTTCCCTGACACGGTGTATTCCATGGTATGCTTGGTCCGCAGCCTTCATTGACAAAGCGAATGCCAATGCCTTGGGGAGTGTTCACTTTTCAGCCATCCTTACAGCCATTTGCAGTTGTCTGTCCTCTATGGCCTGAATAAAAGCTTCCACTGCCATTTCGTTGATAAGCTCCTCACCGGCTTTAGGGTATGAAAGATAGGCTAGTCGGTCTATATCTGCTTGCACCTGTTGGAGCGTTTCTCCCCTTTTCTGGACTCGACTACGCAGCTGAACCCTGTACACCTGCTGCATGTGTTCATCCCCAAACCGCATCTCGATAGCCTGAACCAGAGAGTCGTAGTTCTGCTGTTTATCTTCCGGGATGGTCTGCAAGAGCTCCGCAGTTGGACCCCTCAGTGCAAGCGTGAGTGCAATAGACTTCTCTTCATCGTCCCAGCTATTGGTCATTGCGGCCGCTTCGAATTGCCTCTTATAAATTGGCCATGATGTTTGACCATCGAAGATAGGAGGCTGCATCTCCTTTCTTCTCAGACCGTCAGTGGAATATTCCCGTGCTTTCTGTCTCTTCACGTTGCTGAGTTCCTTAGTAAGATTTTCGACTTGCTTTTCTACTTTTTCGAACTGAGTCTCTATCTTCCCTAACTGAGTTTCATGCTTCTCAAAGTTTTCATCGAATCTTGTTTCGACTTTTTCGAGTTGCGTCTCGACCTTCTCGATTTCCTCTTCGATCGCTTCGAATTTGGATTCCAAGTTCTTGTTTTGCTCATCAAGTTTGCTTTCCAGAGCATCTAGAGAATTCTTTTGTTCGTCCAGCTTAAGTTCTAGAGAATTCTTTTGTTCGTCCATTGCTTTCTTTTGTTCGTTCAGCTTAAGTTCTATAGAATTCCTTTGGTCTTCTATTGCTTTCTTTTGTTCGTCCATGACTAACTTAAGTTGCAGGAGCAGACTTGTTATACCCGGGTCGGCTGCTGTACTTGCTGGTTCCTCTTCCACGTCAAACTCTATGTCATGCGGATTTTCACCTTCCTGCGTTACTGCTTCTTCCAGACGAATCAGTAGGGCATCTTTTCCCCCAGTTGTGTCGAGGTTCCGCTTACTGAGTTCTGCCTTTAGTTGAATTATAGTTGGTTTTCCCAATTTGCGACCCATTTTGCGCAACTAATTAACTCAACACAGAAATGGTGTTTTTTTTTTTTTTTTTTTTTTTTCTTGTGCAATTTTACACCACGGAAATAGTTATTCACAGAATAAGTTTTATCCCGCTTCTGACACCAATGTAATATGCGAGCTACGGCTCGAGTAGATAAAACAATATTCTGTGAAATTATTTCTTTATTTTCTAGTCTATAGAACAATTCAGGTTCACACTATACTGTTTTTCGGAAATTCTTTCCTTACAAGGTCTCTTTCTTTTCAAATCACTTTATCTCATTTCAATTACTTAATTCACAAATCCAAACTAATTACTTTTTCTTGTTCACTCTCAACTTTCAATTTATCACCAAATTACAACTTCGCCCATTATCACTTTTCCAATCTCTTCGCCACGGTTCTAAACCAACTGTGTCTTTTTTGATCGCCATCTGTCCTTATATAGCAGAAGTTTCTGATAGGCAGAAACTTCTAGCAAATTCTTCGACCACTGGAACAAGAGAAATTCTGATGTAATAATTCTTGCAGTTATAATTCCCTCTTATCCGTGATATTGTCCTCTTTCTTTGACATGAGCTGTGGAGACTTCATCGCAGACACGAACCTCGAATGAAAGGACAGTTCGGACCAAAATTCTGCCAGAATGAAAAGACACTTCGGAATTTATTGCATCATACTTTTAGGGAGCGTAGTTATTATTATGCTACAATATGAATTACAAATTTTTTTTTCTAAGTTTATTGTTTTTTTTTTTATACAAATCTTAAAGGGATCATATTATTTAATTTCTTATTACAGTCGCTTCATTTACGTGTTTTGATGGCTGTGTAGTCTGGTCCTCTTGATAATCATTTCAGGTATTATCATCTTCTGGATCTTCCCAAAATGTTTTGAAATGTATGCAAACGTTATGCTAAGCACAACAAACATTAACAATTTGCATTGCTTTTTTGGGTGTGCAGTGCAATACTCTTGCCCCCATTAAACAGGGAAATCGGTTCTTAAGGACTCCAATTGTTCTTTCTATTATATTTCGTACTCTGCTATGATTCTCGTTAAATTAGCTCCCAGGAGAATTTGGTTGTACAGATCGATATGGCGTTAGTAACCATGGAAGAAGATATCCTGCATCAGTGACAACATGTTAAAGTACTTACGAAGAGAGACACTTACCTAGAAGTCTGGTACTTCTTTCATCGCTCGGGTACATGCCACAAAAATATGTGCTGACATCGTTGCTGTTCCATATAAATGCATCATGGTTAGAGCCTGGATATTTTGCTTCCACACATCTAATCCATTGCTTATTGTAACAAATTTAAAAATAAAAAATAATGGGAAACAGTGTACTACATACTTCATAAGGAGCACAATTGAAATTACATACTATCATGGTATTTAGATTCATCGGTCATTTTAAGTGTGATCCATTTGGGACATAATTTTCTCTCCAACTATCCAACTCTTGCGTCAACACTTCTGAAAATGTTGATTGAGCTATGCAAATATTATAGTCCTTTCCAATAAAATGCTGGTAATTTCCTTCAGCAAAAAATCTTAACCATGCGGCTAATTTGGTTTTTGCAGAAAGTGAAAAAAACTTTGAGTTCGGTGTAAAATCCAGTTGCTCCAATACGTACAAGAAAGCCGATTTATTCAGCCTCAAATTTTTAACAAATCTGTAAGGTAAAGTGTTTTAAAATTGATTGAGAAACAAATTTAGCAAATAGATATGTACGTTGGATCTGGTAGTTCCATTATGTCTTGTGTCGCCCCTCTTAGACACGCCCGTGCTTGTCTTTCTGAAGACTGCTCTTGCTCTTCATGTTCCATTTATATTTATTTGTTTTAATGAAAAAAATATATCACCGATTCCTTTCTTACTCAGTTGTGTTAGATCCGGTATTCTTGGGGATCGCAATATCTTCAGTCTTAATCTCGCTGTTGCAGGGCATTCAGAAAGTTGATTTTACTGAAGGGTGTGTGGCAAGGTCGTTTACAATGTGCATGCCACATCACTCCCCTTCCAAAAAAAAGTTACTTTATCATTCATCAGAATCTTAAAAGTTACGATGATTTGTCTAATTTTTATAAAAATGTAAGGAACTTAAAAATTAAATTTACAATGGTTCGATTAATATAATTATACAAATATATGAAACTTAGAAAGTAAAAAAAAATATATGATTGCAGTTCTTGCCTTCGCTGGCAACAAATTTCAGACCTTGTTAACAAGCAGAATTTATAGCATTCAAAGGCTTTATTGGTGTTTCTTAGGTTACAAAATCCCTATTAAATACATTGATTAGAATTAAAATAATAATAAAATATATTTACATACTTTTAGTTACTTTATAGAATTATTTGGGTTTTATTGAAATTTCCTCGGTTAAGGTGAAATAGCACTAACCTCACAAACTCTCGATGCTACAAAGAAAAATGGCGTCTCTCATGGACATTTGGCTGGTGACGTTTAATTGCCGAGACTGGTCGAATTCTTGGCTGTCTGAGCAGGGATGTTAACACTCCCCCAGTAAGGCCACTAGGAACTGTTGGTCTTACTCCATCTATAGCACTGACATCTTTAGAGCGCCTCGTCACAATTACTCTTCCCTTAGGCCAGCAGTTTCGTGGGTTGTTATGATCCACGATGATGACGACGCTGCCTACCTCAATTGCCTTAGCAGGTGTAAGTCACTTAGACCGCCGCGTAATGGTTGGAAGGTACTACTTTCCCCACCGCCTCCAAAAGTTGTCGGCGAATTGCTGACTAGTCAACCAGTTTTTCCTTAACACCATTCGATCATCGCTGAATCCTGCTAGCGGCTTCGTTCCATTTGATGACCCAAGCAGAAAGTGGTTTGGGGTCAGGACGTCTTCGTTTTCATCGCTGATAGGAATGTATTGTAACATCTCCTAAAAGGATGCTACAATAATGTAGAATAATAACTACGCTCCTCCAGCCCATTCCAAAGTGTCTTTTCATTCGAGGTTCGTGTCTGCGGTTAAGTCTCCACAGTTCATGTCTACGAAAGAGACGGATAATATCACGGATAAGAAAGAATTTTTCTTGTTCCAGTGGTCGAAGAATTTGCTAGAAGTTTCTGGCTATCAGAAACTTCTGCTATATAAGGACAGATGGCGATCGAAAGGAGGCAGTTGGTTTAGAACCGTGGCGAAGAGATTGGAAAAGTGATAATGGGTGAGGTTGTAATTTTGTGATAAATTGAAAGTTGAGAGTTAACAAGAAGAAGTAATTAGTTTGGATTTGTGAATTAAGTAATTGAAAGGAGATAAAGTGATTTGAGAGGAAAGAGACCTTGTAAGAAAAGAATTTGCGAAGAATAGTATAGTGTGAACTTGAATTGTTTTATAGACTAGAAAATAAAGAATTAAATTTCACAGAATATCGTTGTATCTACTCGAGCCGTAGCTCGCATATTACAGTATGTTAAAGGACGCGATTTGTTTATGCTTTCCACTTCGATTAATGAACTTTGTATAAGCTCGTCGGAGGGTTTCCGACTGTGTATGATTTGCGCCAGGGTTGTCTTAACGGATCTGACTAATCTCTCCCAGCTTCCCCCCATATGTGTGGACCCAGGAGGGATAAACACCCACTTAGTTGAAATCGATGTGAATGTTTCCATCAGATTTTCCTTGTCGATAATTTGATAGGCTTCTTTTAGCTCTCGCTCCGCACCGTGAAAGTTAGTGCCGTTGTCGGAATGAAGCTCTAGTAGTGTTCCTCGCCTTGACATGAAGTTGCGAAATGCCAGAATGTAGGAGTCCGTGGATAAAGAGTGTGCGACCTCAATATGAATTGCGCGATTCTTGCACACTTGGCAGGTCCGGCGGATGGAATTGAAGATAGCTCTCAGACACGGGATATGAAATCGCTGGAGAATTTCGTTTATTACAGTCTCGTGGTTTTGATGTTTGTATTGCTGATGGTAGTCGAGAATTATTAGTTTCGTAATGTGATGATTCATTGGGAGAAGAATTGGGCGCTTTAAATCATAGCTCGCATCCTTCGAGAGTTCAATTCTTCCATTGGCACGTACTAATTGGTTAGTTTAGTTTTAGTTTTTAGTGCATTTTTATTAATTCATTTATTAACTTACGTGCTAGACAAAACGCTTAAAACTAGCTTAACTAACTTAACTATTCTTATTCTAACTTACTGGCCCTATGCGGGCGCTCTAAGCTAAACCTAACACTTAAAACTATGTCTTTCGACGTAACGAACTTGAAAATTTTCTATTTAATTAAATTTTTTAATTTTAATTGTAACTAAGAAAATTACACAAAAAACTTAGTACATGAACTTTTTTTTTTTTTTTTAATTGATCTTATATATAAAACTTAACTTAACTAAAATCTACCTTAAAATAAACCTTAAAATATCTTATTCTACCTTAATCTATCTTACTCTAGCTTACGTAATTATATACGTACTTTTTTTTTTTGTTTTTTAATTTTTTTTTTTTTTTTTTTTTTTATCAAGTGCTGTTTTGTTTTTTTTTTTTTTTTTTTTTTTTTTTTTTTTTTTTTTTTTTTTTTTCTTTTTTTTTCTATTCAAGTGCTGATTTTTTTTTTTTTTTTTTTTTTTTTTTTTTTTTTTTTTTTTTTTAAAACCTATATACAATGTACCTAAACTACCTAAACCTTAAAACTATGTAAGTCGGCCATGGACAAGAACAGCCAACCTCAAACATGCAACAGGCTACCCTGGATCAGGAGGAAACGACGAAGGAGTTTCCTCTCTTTCGGCTAGCCACCAGAAACGACCGTACTGACGTTGTACGTCCTCAACATCGCGACCCGATACCGCCCTACTAAACCGGAGACGCTCCACACTGCCGTGTGCAACGTCTCTGTCGTAGTTGAGTCGCCTATCCACAACTGTCCGAGCAACGTGGAAGATTAGCGGTACCGCCAATCTGTCCTGGATCAGACCTTTCTTATCGAAATGGAGGAACGCCTCTGGGGGAACAAAGCCGTTAAGGCGCACTCTCTCGTGATACTCGTAATTGGGGTAATAAGCCCCGGAGATCAGGTTGTTCGTCGAGCTCATTGCTCTTGCAATGTGCCTTCGAATCAGCTTGATAACGAAATTATCCACTCTTATTAGGTTAGCCCTGTTGTATAGGACCTCATTGGGATAGAATTTTATGTACTGGGACTCTGGTGTTCTGTACAAATGAAGGCAAGCCCGAAGGCAAGCCCTCTCAAACACCCGAATCTTTTCCAACAAGCTTGCTCCCACGTTGAACCACACGGGGCATCCATATACGAGCATAGGCCTAATGAGGGCCATGTAGCAGATTACCTTTACCCTTGCATCGAGTTGCTTGCTATAAAAAAGTCTCTTTGTAAGGGCAAAAGCACCTTTGGCTCTGGCCAGAGCAGCATCTATATGTTTGTTAAAATATAGATATTGGTCTAACCAGAGCCCCAGGTATCTGACTACACTTCGACTCGCAAGTGGCTGTCCGTGCGGTCCCACGATTGAGAACTTTCGCCAATTCTTTCTGGTATCCCTAGAGGCCCCAGACAACGGCGTCCTAAAAAGAATGGTTTCCGATTTCTGGAAGTTGATCTTCAACTTCCAGTCATCGCAATATCGCTGAATCTTATCGAAGTCACGTTGCAAGAGAATTGCAATGACCTCGATTTTTGGTCCTGATCTGTACGCGATCAAGTCGTCCGCGTACGCTATGGCATGGTGAAGTGATCCTATGAGATCGCTCGTGTAAATGTTGAAAAGGATCGGTGAATTAACCGCACCTTGTTGCAGACCGTTTTTAATTAGAAATGTTCCAGCAGAAGTCACATTGCCATTTTTGACGATGAACTGTCTACTGGTGAGCATGTTATGAAGTATGTACAGCAGTGGTTTGCTTATGCCCAGCCTGCTCAGCTTGTAGAAGAGTCCCTCTAACCATACGGTATCGAAGGCCTTCTCCAAGTCAATCAGGCAGGCACCCGTGCATTGGTTCTTGCTTTTGTTCCATTGGATATCCGATACCAGTTTAGACGCGGCATGTATTGTATCATGCCCCGCCTTAAAACCGAATTGGTTATCCGGAATTATATTACTGTTCTCAGTCCACTTAAGCAGGGCTCTATTGATCACTTTCTCGAATACCTTGCTGATGTTCGGAAGGAGACTTATCGACCGGAGATTTGCCGGATTGGAAGTGTCCTTACCCCTTTTGGGGATGGGTTGTATCACTGCTGTTTTCCAATGCGCTGGATAATGTGCATTATTCAGCGCATTGTTAAACAGAGTGGTGTAAATGTCCACCGCTTCTAGAGGGAGATGTCGAAGCACAATGTTCGACACTCCATCGATTCCCGCAGATTTCTTCCTCCTCAATGAGTCGAAGATCGCTTGGAGCTCCACCTTCGATATGTACGGGGGATGTACCCTTTCATCGGCGATGACATTATTTGCCATGTTATCGTCATTGAACTCGGTAAAACCTATGTTCTCGGATCGCCAGTGCTCTATATCATTTCGAAGGTAGAAGTTGTGCACAAGGACGCGATTTTCCAAATCGTGGTTCGGGCAAATGGTATCATTCACCTTGTACACTTCCTGGAAAGTCGCTCCTATAGCCTCTACCTTCTCCTGCGGATCTTCGATCACAAAGAAGTTGTCATCCTCTACTGCGTTATCTGGATCTATACCTGCTGTTATAAGTATTCGTCCATTGTTCGTCGTTCGGGGGATCTTAAGACACGGAAGGTCGTTTTGATTATTCCTCCGAAATATTTTATTTATTTGCGGGAACATACTCGGGTTGTTGGATTTTACAGCCCGAATTTTGTTGTTCCAATGCAAATTTGCCGAAAGTCTGTAATTTTCTCTAATTAACTTCTGGAGGTTTTTAATCAACGACTTCAGTGTCCTAACCTCCGAGTTCTGTCTGTCAGTAAACTGTCTGTACAAGGTTTTTAGTCTCGACAGCAGTCTGCTTTTGTGTTGGTGTAGTGCGTCAATTGTTGCATTGCGGAATATGTTTGCGTTGTCAGTATGTTGATACCGAGGTATCGTATTATCCATAGTTCGTTTAATTGTCGCGTCCATTTGTTTTAGGTACCAGTCAATCTCCTCGTTTGACAGATTCCTATTGGACGGTGGGTAGAGCGAATTCGAGGAGAGTGCTCTTGTCAAGGTTCTTGAGAAGCGAGACCAACGCGTCCTACTATAATTGTAGGAGTACGTTTGGACAAACTCCTCTAACTCCGCAATTTCGTTGGGAATCGTTATTACGGCACTGAGTCCGCAATGGTCGCTGTCATACACAAATGTGTGCAGGCAGTTTATAGTTTGTCGGTCCATGTCGGTCAGTTGTAACCGTATGTCGAACAGCATAAGATCCAGATAGGAGCCGCTTCTAGGAAACGACGGACTATCTGTAGCTTTCAAATCGAGTTTATACTCGACACTGTGCCGACCCCACCAATTGAATAGTAGGTTCCCTCTAGGATTAGGTGTGTTGTTTCCCCAATCTCTATGTTTGGCGTTTAGATCTCCGGCCATGATGAAATAATTCTCCTCCGACTCCAGCCTTAGGCATCGAAAAAGTGTCTCGAGCTCTGAAATAAATAAAGTAGATTGAGTAACTTCAGGTGCATAGAGTGCGACCAAGTACATCCTCTTTCCACTACGGAGAGGGATGCACACGATACACGCTTCCAGCTCCTGGAACCTTCGCACTTCACCGCTGTACATAACTTTAAATTGCAGTTGTTTGCGTATGAAGATAGCAACACCTCCTCCTTGTGTGGAGTTGGGTCGGTCTCTTCTGACAATATTGTATTTATTGTGCCCCAATTTGTGCTTCTGGGATAGCTTTGTTTCGCTAACCATAAGCACATCAGGGGTTTGGTCTTCAAGCAACTTAAACAATACGGCTCTTCGCTCGATCCTAATCAGTGAATTCACATTCACCGCAAGGATCTTCAAGGATTGCTCCTCCATGTTCGTACCCATTACGACTGAAGGTGCGTTAAGCCCGGCAGAAGTGCGTAGATCTGGTCCACCCGCTTCGCCTGCTCCTGTACCTGACGTTGAAGCTGCTCCATCTGCCCTTGGATAGAGAGCAAGATGGCCAGCAAGTCATTTTGAGCCTCCGGTGCTCTAGGCGCTGGGGCCTGAGAAGCAACCTTCGGTCTTTTCTGTTCCGCGTTTCCCCGACCTGCCGCCATTTGGGCGTAGGTCACTTGGGGAGTCACGGATGGTGTTTGAATTGGAGCAGGTGGACGTTTCACTACAACCTTCTCCTGCCGAACCAGATTTACTTTCTTAATATACTGGAACTTAGGACAACCCCGATAGTTTGCGGTGTGCCCCGAGTTCCTGCATAAAGCACACGAGAGCTGGCTCTTATCTGCAACTCCATCCTTACCTAGAGTGCATTCCTCTGCTTTGTGGTTCTTTCCACACTTGACACATCGAGGCTGCATTTCGCAGTTCGACGCGGCGTGACCGAACCTTTGGCAGCGAACACATTGTAAAATGTTTTCGCTCCTTTTTAATTTTTCCCAGGCGACAACCTGGTAGTCTAGGACTTTAATACTCCTTAGACCATCCAACTTGCTATTGGGTGAAAGTTGAACCAGGAAGAACGGCAGTTTCCGCTTCTCCCTTTTTGCCTTAGCTGTGGTGAAAGGCTTGACCCCTACGAATTCGAGCTCGTTGCACTCTTTCTCTTTAAGCAGCGCAAGGAGCGTCTCCGGATCAGTAGACGGGTCTATCCCCCTCAGCAGCATTGTTTGCCGCTTTTCCCCCTTCGGGGTGAAGGAGAAGAACTCCGTCGTCGTGTCCTTTAACAAATCTTTAATTTTTTTATATTGCTCCACTGTATTGCAGTGGATAGCGTGCCTGTTTTCATTTAAACGTTTAATAGAAAAATTGTTGCCTATGGCCGACTTACATAGTTTAATGGTGTCCATAAGCTCAATTTTGTACGTGTTTATTGGCGGTACCCTCGCTTTTGCCGTCGTCTTCGGTTGCTGTTGGTTCTGCTGCGGTAGTTGTTGCTGTTGTTTCTGCTGCTGCTGCTGCTGTTGCTGCTTTTTCTGCTGCTGCTGCTGTTTCTGCTGCTGCTGCTGCGGTTGTTGCTGCTTTTTCTGCTGCTGTGTTTGTTGCAGCGGTTTCTGCTGCTGTTGTTGTTGCAGCTTATTCTGCTGCTGTTGTTCATGCTGCTGCTGCATTTGCGGCTGCTTTTTTTGTTGTTGCAGCTCTCCTTCTGGCTGCTTCTGTAGTTGTTGAGCGCGCTGGAGCTCTAGCTGCCGCTCCTTTTCTCTTCTTGCCATTTGTTTGGCTTTAATGGCAAACACCCTTTCTTCTAACTGCCTGATGCTGCTGGTTAGACATTGGACTTCCTCCTCTTCGTCATCCGATTCAGAGGATGCCAGAACCGCGAAGCAGTTATCGTCTTCTCCAATGTAGCGGCCTTCCCCACCGTCGGAGATGTACGCTAAGGTAACAGAGTCATCCGATCTCTGCCGCTTTTTATCTGCTGCTGCTGCTGTTGCTGTACTCAGCGCCCCTTCCCTCGCTCCACTTGGCAGCTGTTCAACTGTAGCTGATTTGGAGGGACGCTTTACCAAGTTGGGAGATGGTTTAAGTTTCCTTCTCCGCTTTGATATACTGTCTGTGGCCACTGTTGCTGAGTGGCCTGACATTACTGCCTCATCGGCTGATGTTTTCTTATCAGCTGGTCCCGCTAATGGGAGCGCGGACCGCTCACTTTCCATCGCCTTTCTTAATTCTTAATAATTTATTATTCACTATTTTTGTTTAATTTATAAAAAAAGTCTAATATTGAAATTTTCCCTGGTTGGGAATTGAACCCAGGTCCCTGGGTTGACGGTTCACCACCACTACCTCTAGGCTAACTCGCCACTTGGAATTCTACTGTTTAATTTTGTACTTTAAAACACACCGATTTTAATTGAGAAGCCGAAACACGCGTGTACTCTATCAAAGTCTGTGAACGACTGACGTACTAATTGGTTTTCATCTAGATGTGGACAAAGTTTATAAATTGAGCTTGATTTACTCTCCGCTCTATTTTTCGATAGACAACCAATTTCGTCACGGTACGCACTAAGCTGCGCTTCTCTTAGTAGTGTCTTTTCTGCTAGCTGCAGTTCGGTCCTAGTGAGATGTCCGATAACGCTTGCTGCTTCCTTCGTCGACAGGAGGTCCGTGTGTGTTAAGGTTGCTTACACATTTTTGGCATCGAAAAAATAATTCGCCGCAACGAAGTAACCTTTTCCAGGTGGAAAATCGCTCCATGGTGAATTAACCTTCTTTACTTTGTACGTGAACGCTTATGTATTTGCTCCTCAGTTCTTCGTGGGTGGTACTCGGTGGTCGCTTTTCAACTGGCCACGTTTCTGGATGCAAACGCAAGAAAGCTGGCCCTTTAAACCATCGACTGGATGAAGAAAACTCTGTATTCTTACTCCATTTGGTGGTATTATCGGCTACGTTTTGTTTTGATGGTAACCACCGCCACTCTGACACATCTGAGTATTCCATTATCTCCCTGACTCGAAAGGCTACGAATTGCTTGTACTTCCGATGGTTCGAACGCAGCCAGGATAAGACACTTTTGGAGTCAGGCCAAAGTACTTTGCTGGTGAGCAAAATGTTGGTAGAATGTGATTGGAAGATGGATTTAGCCAAACGAGCGCCGAATGTCGCTGCTTGCAATTCTAGCCTGGGAATTGCGAGATTTTTTAGAGGGGCTACTCGAGTTTATGCTCCTATCAAGGCCACCTCAATTGAGCTGCTATCTGAACACCGCCGGTATGCAACTGCTGCATAACCATTTTCACTCGCATCAACGAATAAGTGAAGTTGCATGTCAGGATGATGCTCAAACTTGGTAGTAATGTAGCACCTTGGTATTTTAAGATCCTCGATTTTGGGTAAGTTACGAATCCAGTTCACCCATTTGTTGTACTGTTCGAATTGAATCTCTTAGTCCCATCCTATGTCCGATCGCCAAATTTCTTGTAGGAAGACCTTCACATACATTAGAAAGTGTGCGATCAACCCCAAGATGGTCATTAGTACCTTCAATATTTCTCGTTTGGTAGGACGCCGATTGCCCAAAAGTACTTTTGATAGTTTGGGCTTAGTGGTCAATTTAAAAACAAACATATCAGTGGAGGTCAGCCACCACATACCCAGCACCTTCTCCGACCCCAGTTCGGACTCAATGTTTAAGTTCAATTTGTCGGTGTTGCTTGCTTGAAGAGCCTTAACCAAATCCGCACAGTTGGACACCCAGTTCCTGATATAAAATCCGCCGGATAAGTTTCTGCAAACTCCTTAGCGTTTTCGTTCTTGACATACTGCGCACAAGCAGGAGAACAGGTCGCTCCGAAAGTCATGACGGTTATTACTAAGGTGTTGGAAGGGCCGTCGTTGCCACAACAAAGAAAGCGTTGGGAATGTTGATCCTCATCTCTGATTTTTACCTGGTGGAACATCTCCATAATGTCCC
This sequence comes from Pocota personata, assembly GCA_963082735.1. Classification (NCBI taxonomy): domain Eukaryota; kingdom Metazoa; phylum Arthropoda; class Insecta; order Diptera; family Syrphidae; genus Pocota; species Pocota personata. The sequence continues at coordinate 158,637,879 of OY720429.1, forward strand.
CACAGAGACCTATAGCCTTTTCCCTAAATTTGTAGAGTACTGAAACCAACCCGGTTAGTTGATCCGGACCCTTAATTAAAGCAGAATTCAAAGACATCCCTTGAACTTTCGCTGCGGCATCCCACACAATCCTCAATTTGCCAGGCTTATTCGGGTTCGTCACAGGGAATATCGGAAGGTACCACGAATGTTGATAGGTGCCTTCAGCTTCTTGCGGAGACAGATTGCGCGCATACCCTTTTGAGAGATAATCCTCGATTTTGCCTTTTAGGGCCTTGGCCAATTCTGGATCTCTCGCCATCCGCCTCCGTAGACTGTTAAAACGCTTGAGAGCCATTGGAACACTGTCTGGCAGCTCGACATCGTCGTATCTCCATAAAAGTCTGGTTACAAAGCGTCCTTCCTTTCGAAAGGTGAACTCTTTTAATACCGATAGAGCACGCTTTTCCTCTACAGGCATCAAAGGGCTTTCGGGTTCAGTCACTCCCAGGTTCTCGTTGCACAAAAACTAATTCTTCACTAACTCTTGTAGCATTGCGTCATCGCATTGACCGCATTGGTCGCACTGGCAAAAGTGAAGGTTACAACGTTCCCTAAAGGTCTCTGTTCCCAGGCGGTCATTATGCCAGCAACCGTGCACGGCCCACCCAAGTCGAGTTCTAGTAGCTACAGGCTCTCATGCTTCGCCTTCTTTAAATTTCAATGGTAGCCCCAACTTCCAGTTATTGATTCCGATGAGTAACCGTGGCCTTTGGCTGGTATAAGAACTTACTGGCAAACCTCTAAAGTGACCATATTCTTCTTGAAGTTTTTGGTAGTGCAGCGACTGCGGGGGCAATTGAAGACTTTTGACGGTACGAACATTTCTAAGTGTGAACTGTTTGCTTTGTGAGCCGATGCCTGATATTTTGAGATCCATCATCTCAGAGTCATTCTCATATCGCTGATTATTTGCCGTCCACTTTAAACTCAGCGGTGACGCCTGACCCCTGACGTTCACCTGTCGAGCCACTTCTTCATCTAACAGAGTCACGGAGGAGCCCTCGTCCAAGAACGCGCAAAGTTCCAGCTGGGAATAGTTGCCGTAAAGGCTTACGGGTATCACTCTGAAAAGAACTGACTCACTCCTCTGCTGGCGAAGGTGTTCATCGTGATGAGCTGATACACCGTCAGCATTCTGACGATCCCTCTTTACTTCTTTCTGAGCTTCCACGTCCTTCTCGTCGTTGTGAAGCATACGGTGGTGCTTATACAAACAGTTGTTTTTGCCGCACACTGACTCCATCTTACACGGCTACCTTCCATGGTTACCAAGACAACGTCGACAAAGTCGATGCTCTCGCACTGCAGTCCACTTCGAATGATGACTCAGCTGTTCAAACTTTTTACACTTCGATACCGATGGGCATTTTTCGCTACAAATGCAACACTTGCGTTCAGTTCGCCTATACTGGTAGTTGTTGCTTTCTTTACTATCTTCTGAATGCGCATGCAGGAACCCCTTTTCTTTGGTGTGTATTGGTCGCATCCGGATTATCGATGTTCAACGGAGTCGGTAGACTGACACTGTTTGCCGCTTCAGCTAACTTATAGAGCCAAGCACTAAAATGCGAAAGGGTGCAGGTTTCAGCAAAAGGTGTTTGAGTGTAATTTGCCCTGTTGAGGCGGATTGCGGGGGGTAACTTATTCACAAGCTCCTGCAACAATATCGGGTTGCTTAAATGTGTGATGAGGCCAGTTGCTTCTATAGTTGCACAAAGGTTTTGAACGGCAATCGCAAAACTGACGATACTCTCCAATTTCTCAGCTTTCGGCGATGGAGTGACGTGGATCTTTTGCAGCGACGTGTGGATTATAAGTTCTGGTCTCCCGTATAACATCTTTAGCGTAGATGTAACGCGGGAAACGCAATTTGGCTGTATAAGCAAACTTCTTACTGACTCCAAAGCCTTGCCTTTGAGAGCTCGCTGAAGACGAATGAGGTTTTCTTCACTCGAAAAACCGCATAACTCCGTAGTTCGTTCGAAGCTTGAAATGAAGAGAGGCCATTCATTTGGCTCTCCACTAAAGCTCTGCAGTTCTTTAGAGAACGAATGACGAGCGGCTAAGTTGTTTCTAGTGATGTTGTGTTTGGCTGTATCAAAGGTTGAGGTGGAGTAAGGTACTGGGATGGGAGACGAGAAATGCAGTTGCGGACGAGTTAGTTGCGACTGCTGCCGAAATTTCGTCGGTTGTCTGTATTGTTGCTCTGTGAATGTGGGTCACCGATGTTTACGCTAGTTGGTTCTCGATCTGGTAAAGTTGCTATTGTTTTAGGCCGGTTGACTTGGTTTGGTATTATTTTTGGTTGCAGTTGTTGGTGCATTTTACTCGTAGTTGGGTCATCAGTGTTTGGACGCAACAAACACTTAGCACTTCTGGCGTCAATTCAGAATTTCGTGCAACATCTTGAACCCAGTTAGATGTTCTTCCTTGTACAGAAGCGGACAAATACGCATCCTCTTCATCTGTGACCTCTTGAGCATCTTCGATCAAGCTCAAAATTTGATACTTTTTATTGACATAGTCTTGATTACGTTTTCGGTTCTCTTCGCGTTCTTTCTGTTCCCTTTCCTCCAACAGACGTCTTTCCTCATTCAACTTCTGCAACTCCAGCTGTAGCCACCTGGCGGTTGATACTTTTGAAGACTTGGAGCATTGTGATGTGGCTGCTGATGGTCGCCTTGACACAGCGGTGGACGATACTGAGAAAGGTTCTGCCTTGCTTTCGGCCTCAATAGGAGTGCATGTCGGGCACTTCCACGGAAGATCCGCTATAAAGCTATCGACGCCAACACAGCCGTAGTGGTACCAAGAACCGCATGTCGGATTGTCACACAGAACCATATTTTGTGCCGAATCAGATGCACTGTACAATTGGCAGTTATATTCCCTTGCATCGTGCCTTTTTGGCGCATTTAAATTTGCATTGGATGATTGGTGCACATTGGTAGGAGGTGGGGACCTGGTAAGCGATTTTCCTGGTATAAACACTGATGGCGTTGGCGGCGGTACTGGCATTTTTTGTTGCCTTTACTGGCAACATTTTTCAGATCTTGTTAACGAAGAAGACACAAGCAGAATTTATAGAATTCAAAGGCTTTATTGATGTTGCTTAGGTTACAAAATTCCTATTAAATGCATTGATTAGAATTAAAATAATAATAAAATATAGATACATACTTTTAGTTACTTCATAGAATTATTTGGATTTTATTGAAATTTCCTCGGTTATGGTGAAATAGCGCTAACCTCCCAAACTGCCGATGCTACAAAGAAAAATGGCGCCTCCCATTGACACTTGGCTGGTTTAATTGCCCAGAGTGGTCGAATTCTTGGCTGTCTGAGCAGGGATGTTAACAGCAGTTCTTATACATTGAAAGTAATTCTTGGTTTAAAAACTAATCGTGTCGATCTGTCTGCTTTTGCTAAAAACGCGGGTTTTAGTCTATCGATCGAGGTATGTTTTTTGTCATTCATCAATAAGGTTCTCGAATTCTCTGATGTAGACGTTAAACAAGCATTTATTGGATTTAGTGCAATAAGCTCTGCAGGGTAACGAAAGTTTTGACCATACAACAACTGAGCAGGTGTAGTATTTAAATTGTTATGTTCGCATCCCGCAACATATTGTGAACAAACTGGAACCAGCCGCCATGTTTCTGACAGTTGGTAGAAAGAGGAACCACATGCTTGACAGTTGGTTGAGAGATACGCCGAGCACAGTGTTGTTTTTATGTATACTATCTGTTGGAGAACGACAAACAACTTACCTTCCACATTACCAAACCACAACGACCACACCCTATGTTATAATATAATCTTGAATTTTGTTAGTACACATACACTCATACATATTGTGCAGTAAATTTAGTTCTTTGCCTTGTTATCTAAACTGTTTCTCTCTTGCGCTCATGATCAGATCATGTTTTAATTTTTTACTAGCACAAGAGGCGATCGATGCCGTTGGCTTGGTATTGGTACGTGAGTCGTCAACGAGATCGGTTGACTCGTCTTCAAATTTAACCGCAGAGAAAATAAATTTTTTGTACATAATTTGCATTCAAACACTAAGTCTTTTTTTTGATTAACATCACATTTACACAAATACACAAAATACACTACACAGCTATTCGAGTATACACACCACAAGGAAAGGAGTCGGAACAAAGGAAGTATTCCAACAGGTGGTATAATCATATACACATATTAGCCATAACACACAATTACACATTACACATAAACATATAAAACGCATCAAACACATACCTCACCCTTTCACCAACCACTATCTGTGTAATAAAATAAAGTTTATCATACAATAACTTCAGAAGTGGGATCGAAGAGAGGAAAATAAATAAATATTGGTCACCTCGGTTCCTAGAATTTTCCATTTTTGGATCGCAACAGTGACAGTACGCCGGCACACTTTAGTCGCGTGTCTGCGTATTAGACATGTTCCGTTACCAAAGAAAACAGCGTCATCATGAACGAATATCTTCGCATGTCGAAACAACAGTTAGTTGAACTGTTAACGGCCGACAACATTGTGTTCCCGAATACAGCGACAGTGCCACAAATGCATACCCTGTACAGTGAAAGTGTGAAATTGAGGCGTGGTGGTATGCTACCGCCAGTAGAAGGTGCCGCCAACCAAGTGCAAGTGATAGCCGACAACGATGCGCACAATTCGAGTGTCGATGATGATAAGCCACCGCCAGTACAATTGACTCCGCCACAAGCAGTTTCACTGAAAGTGTATTCAATTCTGCCAAGCAAAGACTACGAATTGGATCGTGAATTGGCTCGGGAAGAAAAGCGTCATAGGTTGCTAATATTGCGACGCAACAACGAAGCGATGGAGAGAAAACTGACGTTTTCGTTTTTTTCGATTTTTAGTCTTATTTTATTTCCACTTTAGTACATAAATTTACATTTTTAAGTAAAAATAAAAGAAATACTTTATTGATAAATTATAATGATGAGTAAATGACTAATAGCATGGTTCTCATTACTAGAAATAACTTAATATAATTCTACTTTACACGTTATATATATGTAACTACATTTGGCTGAAATCCTTCGATTGTAATTTTAATATATTTTAAAGAAAATGTGGTTTGAAAAACTAAATATATGGCAATATTTTTTTTTTTTTTGTAAAATTAACTAAAACTACCTACAACAATGAAAACATAAACTAACTTAACCTAAGCGTCAGCTTAAACCCAATCAACGCACCAATATTTTCCCCGATTAATGTAAAGTAATGTCGAAAGTCGGAATGTGCGCTTCTGTACATCTGCATGCATGCTCGAAGACATTTTTTTCTAAAAACTCTAAGTTTTCCATATATGATGGACTTATGTTCCACCATACTGGACTCGCATAAGTCAGAGTCGGACGCACAAATGCCTCTTAGCAGACGATCATAACATCGGATCTTAGATAGTTGGAGTAGAAAAGGCTTTTAAGTGACATAAATGCCGCTCTTGCTTTCTTCAACTGTGCATTTGTGGTATAAGAACTTATCCAAATGAACACCTAGATACTTCACAACAGTCTTTGATTCGATGCGAAGCCCATCAGAACCTCTTATTTGGAAGTTTTTCCAATTGCGTCGCAGGTCTGAGTTACCGCGTCTCAGTGGGTTGCGGAAAAGTATGGTTTCACATTTGGACGTATTTATTTTTAGTTTCCCGTCTCGGCAAAATGCCTCAAGCGTGTTGAACTTACGTTGAAGTTCACTTTGGATTCCTTCGATTTCCGTGACGTGGGCATATAGAATGACGTCGTCAGCGAATGCCAGCGAATTATCCATATCCTTCAGCATTTCCGAAACGTAAATGTTAAAGAGTATTGGTGCCGTAACTGTGCCCTGCGGCAGACCATTAGTGATGTTAAATACTCTAGTTGTCGTGCATTGTCTATCTGTTACAACAATTTTTTTCTCTCGCACCATCGAGATGATCACCTTTATGAGGTGAGGCGAAAATTCATATCTGATAAGTTTGTAGATTAACCCGTGGATCCAAATCGTGTCGAAGGCTTTTTCGATATCCACTAGGCAAGCAGCTGTACATCTCTTGGCGTTAAGATTCCAGTTAACATCTGAAATCAGTTTTGTAATAGCATGCACTGACGAGTGGTTTCTTTTGAACCCAAATTGGTTTCGCGGAATTATCTCCTTTGTCTCGCACGCGATCAAGATTGACTTGCTAATAACTACCTCAAAAACTTTCATAATGTTAGGCAGGAGACTGATTGGCCTATAATTGAAAGGATCATTCTTTTTCTTAATTATTAGAAAAACCTTCGATATTTTCCAACAACCTGAAAAGTAGCAGTTATTCAGCAAGTTATTAAAAATTGTGCAGTATTGCCATATGATTTCGATAGGCATATGTTTCAGTATGATGTTTGGGATGTCATCCAATCCAGAAGTCTTTTTATTATTCAGTCTCCTGAATATGTCAGTTCGTCGAGCATTGTGTAATAGTTGTGGTTGTCAATGATAGGACAGTGTTGGCTATTAATCCCTGCCTGAGAAAGGAGCGGCTCAGAATGCAGCGGTAGTTTCAGTTTCGGAATTTTGATAATGCTACGAGGCTTGAAGATCTGATTTATTTGAGGAAACATATTCCTAGAATCAGACTTCGTAATTTTTTCGGCGCGTTGCCTCGAATAATCATTAACGGAATTCCGAAACTGCTGTCTTATGAGCGACCTTAAATTTCTCAGAAGGGATTTTAATTTTATCAGCTCCAGATTGTTCGATTCGTCCTGAAACTGACGACGTATCCGATTTATCTGGGTAAGCAGAAAGCTTTTGTGAATTTGTAGCGCTCGTATGTCTAGGTTTAGATAACATTCCATGCTGTTTCTGTTTTTTATCCTTGGTACTGACGACTCCACTGCCTCCGATACCACCATATTGAGGTTCCCAATATAAAGATCGCACTCCTCGTTCGTGAGATTCCTTCCATTAGGAACTGCAGAAGATGGTTGGTGAACTCTGTATTTTCGGACGGCGCACCGCGCAAACTTACACCAATCGGTTTTCCTAAAATTGTATTTAGGAATCTCTTGGTCCGTTGCGAGGCTAAGGATAGTGTCGTCAGAAAAGGATGTTACCATTACAATTGCGCTGTGGTCGCTATCATACGGCAATAGCGGGATTTTATTATCGTGGACCGTTTCAATTTGCAATCGCGCGTCCGCGATGCATAAATCAATATATGAATTTCCGGAAGGGAAACTAGGTGTAACTGGGGTATATAATTTAAGTTTATATCCAATTTGGTTATCTTCAACAAAACGCTTCAAGAATCTGCCTCTTCCATTAGCAGTTGAGTTCAACCAAGCAGGATGTCTCGCGTTCAAATATCCCGCTAAGACGAAATAGTTATTTAACCTATCCAGCCTTAATATTTAAATTGACTAACGGTTGATAACGCCCCATACGCCAATGTTAAATGCAGACAACCATTATCCCTTAAAGGCAGTGAAATAATGTAATTAAAGTCTTTAATATCACGGTGTTCGATTATTTCGAATCTTAGCGGTTTCCGAATGAGGATCGCGGTACCACCGCTTCGAATCGAGTTTTGACTGTCAGTACGTATTAGATTGTAGTCCTTGAATTCCAAGTAATGCCGATCGTTTAATTTTGTTTCGCTTAAAAATAGTGCGTCCGGTCTATGATTTATCGCAAAGCGCAGCACGTCGCCTCGCCTAGCATTATTGATTATGGAATTGGCATTCAGAGCCACTATCTTGAGTTCTTTGCGTGTTCTAGACATTGTTAAAAATATTAATAATGGCGTCTAGTTTTGCCGTTTTGAGTAGAATGCAACCAAAGTAGTAGTAGTAATAGACGCTGCTAATTAATTAACCCCAGAAAGTGTTAATATCTTATAAAAAGCCTATACCAACTTACAGATAAACTTAAACTATAAAGCTAAGTTAGTGTTATTTGACATTCTTGGTGGTTGCACGAATTTACTTACTTTAAAGTGCTTTTTAAATAGTTGAAATAATTTTATTTCTCCATAAGTGCATATATGTACATTAAAAATTCCACTCATTTGAACTGTTTTGCACCTTTTTTGTTTATTATAAATGCCTCACTCGCGCAATACTCGGAATAACAAACCACTCAGAAACTCTCCGATTGGCTCTCCCACATTTCTACTGTCATCTTCTATACGACCGACGATGGCGGATAATCATACTGATTTACTGGGTAAAATTAAAAGTCAAGGTGAGTCTATAATGAACAAAATGATTGAAATGGAGGAAAATTTATTAAAAAGGATTGTGATCACTGAAAACAAAATGTCAGAAAAACTTGAACAAATAGCGCACGACTTTATTCAATTAAGCAATCGGGTCACTGCTCTCGAAAAATGTTCTGATGAAATCAGCTGCTTAAAGGAAGAAGTAAACACAATAAAAGCTCATATGGAAAAATGCACACAAAACCTTTCACCGAATGCCGATTCAAAACACTTACGCAGTGAACTCGCAAGTATGAAAACTCAATTTGAGGCTTTCAATATAAAGAGATTGGCCGCCGATGCCATTTTAATTGGAATACCATACATGGAGAATGAAAACCTTAAAACAATTTTCAACCACCTGTGCCACTCACTTGGGTTTCAGCCACCAACCATAAACGGAATTTTTCGCGCAAAATCAAGAAGTGACTTTGTCATCATAGTCAAATTTTCCTCAGTGAACGATAAGCGTATCACGATCAAGGCTATTTCGTCTTTCCGCAAATCACACGCCCGGCACTTTTGTTTACGAGATATTGACCCCGTTTTTAATTCGGATTCACCAGTCTATTTACACGAAAGTTTAACAAAACACAACAGAGAAATTCTCCAGCATGCAATTAGTCTAAAACGTAAACATCTTCTTTTCTCTGTTTTCACCGCTCGTGGCCTTGTATACATAACACCTGATAGCAATGCAACAGCTGTTCACGTTGACTCGGTAGAAAAGCTAAAAGGCATCATAAACACACGCACACGTACACCTCACTGCAACAACCAAGAAAAGCAGCACACACGTAGTCATCAACATGATGAAGGGGCCAATGATCATCAGCCAGTGTTACCTATTACTTAAAAAACTTCTTTTTTTTTTTAATGCTTCTTACAATACTTTTCTAGTACTTTATTTAATATTTTTTTTATCACTTTTTCTTTTCATCTTTGTTTTTATGAAATTGTTTCCTGTTCTTTTAAAACTCCTTTTGTTCAAACAATGTCTTGTCTATTTATTTGTTAATATTAAATGTCTGCTCGTTTCTATGCAATGCGCTCGTTATAAGGTTTTGTTTTTTTGTCGTTGTTGCTGTAACCGTCTCCTTCTTTTTCATTGTATATGATAACTAATATGAGCAATAACGAAATTGGGGGTGATTTCTCTGTGCCTTATGGTAATGACCGCTTATTTCATAAAACACGAGTAATGTTAAACATTTTTTGTAGTAGGTTCTCTGGATTGTATATTTGCCACATTAATGCTCAAAGTTTAAAAAAGCAATTTGATGAGTTTAAACTGATTTTTGAAGATGGGAAAGTTGATATAATATGCGTATCCGAAACATGGCTCTATCCAACCCTAAATAATGTGGCTATTGCTATCTCTGGCTATAAAACTTATCGAGCTGATCATATTGGAAATAGAGCGGGTGGAGTGGCAATTTTTGTTAAGGAGACTTTGTCAAGTAAAATTATTAAAACATCTAGTATCAACGATGACATCGAATACTTGTTTATTGAGCTTCTTTGTGGATTTGACAAATGCTCATTTACAAACCTCCTTGGATAACTAACACAATTGCTGTTACTAATGTCCTTGAAAATATTGGTTTTGAATATAATCATATAGTAGTCACCGGTGACTTAAATATTAATCTCTTAGACAATAACAACATTCAGTTTAGAAACAATTTAATCAGCTTACACTTATCCGCAGTGAACACCACCTTACCCACGCATTTTAGTGCTCACAACTCTACCCTTCTGGAGGTTTTCATTGTAAATAGACCCGAACGAGTAAATTATTATTGCCAACTTGATGTTCCCGGGTTCTCGAAACATGACCTTATTCTTCTATTCTACGACTTAACTTTTGATCGCACAGCTGAGCCAACTGTTATTAGCTACAGAGATTTCTAGTCAATTGATCCGATTGCCTTGGCGAGGGATTCTCTCAATGTAAATTGGCATAGTCTATATTTCATGCTATCTATTAATGAGCAGGTTGAAACTTTTACATCAATAATTAACAACTTATTTGAAAGTCATGTTCCCCTCAAAAGACTTGTCTTGCGCAACCAAAAACATAGCTGGTTCAATCAATACATCGCATCACTTATAAAAGCTAGGGATTTATCGTACAAACGGTGGAAAAAATTCAAACTTCCAATGTTTCATGATTACTTTAAGAAGCTCAGAAATAAAGTAAATCAAGAAATTAAGAAGTCCAAAACTAAGTTTTTCTCTTCCAAATTTAAACCCGGCCTGAGCAACAAGAAAGCCTGGAGGCAAATTAAAGAGCTTGGCATAGGCAAAAATATTGATCCTGGTGGTTGCGTGGACATTGATATTGACCAGGTAAATAAAAAGTTTGCTGCTGCTTCTACTGACCACAACAGACAACTATGTGAAATGGACGACTCGGACTATATAAACCCAGAACTTATACCTGACTCGTCTGCTAGTTTTGGTTTTGCCGCAGTAAGTGAATTTGAGGTTCTGAAAGCTCTACTGGCAATCAAATCAGATGCTATTGGTTTGGATGGAATGCATCCTAGGTTTTTAAAAATTGTAATTTATCATGTGTTACCATCTCTGACATTCATCTTTAACAGAATATTAACTTGCTGCATTTATCCAAAATCTTGGAAAAGGTCAAAGATAATACCAGTCCTGAAAAGTACTGTTGGTAAAGAGCGAGAGTATCGGCCCATTTCGATACTCCCGTTCATGTCTAAAGCACTTGAAAAAATCATGAGCTCACAGCTTCATGCATATTTGAATAATTTCAACTTACTCTCACCATTTCAATCGGGTTTCAGACCACAACATAGTTGCACTACTGCATTATTGAAATTAGTTGAAGATATTCGCATTGAGATGGATAATGATCATGTGACTTCTCTGGTGTTACTTGATTTCTCGAAGGCTTTCGACACAAGCGGTTTATTCCAATGGCAATTTATCCTCATTCTTAAAAACTGATACGGGCGTTCCCCAGGGATCCATTTTAGGGCCGCTGCTGTTTAACATGTTTAATAATGATATACCCACTATTCTCAAACATTGTAAGATACAAATGTATGCTGATGACGTACAACTTTGTTTGAGTTTTCCTCTGGGACTCGTTGAAGATGCTACAGTGCGTATAAATGAAGACCTTCTGACGGTGGTTAAATGGTCACATAAAATCAAGCTGATGCTTAACTCTAAAAAAAGTAAAGCGATAATGATAAGTCGTACTAGCTTGGATAAGTCGTCTCTTCCTAAGGTAGAAATCAATGGAACCATTTTAGATTACGTAGAAAGTTTTAAAAACCTCGGAGTGACATTTAATCAATATCTCACCTGGGAATCTCACGTGACCAATACTATAGGCAAAGTCTATGGAGCCCTGCGAGCCTTAGGTCAAACTAGTAGCTGCCTCCCGCGCAAAATAAAAACAACTCTTGTCAAAACACTGCTCCTTCCAATACTACTATATGCACACCCAATTTACTGCGACCTAGATAGCAATAGCTCACGTAAACTCACAGTTGCTTTCAATAGTACACTACGATATGTCTATAATATCCGTAGATATGAACATATTTCGGAATATGCGCGTGAATTTCTTGGGATGGAGTTCAAAAAATATCTCGATTTTAATGTTCTAACTTTTCTTTTTAATCTTAAAGAATCAAAAGCTCCGTCATATCTTTTTCATGTTCTTCAATTTGCCTCATCCGCGAGAAGTGGAGCATTTATTATTCCGCTCTTCAAATATTATACGACTCAGAAACAGTTTTTTATTTACGCTGTAAGACTCTGGAATTCACTCCCAGCCAGTTTAAGGAGATCTAATAGCAACGGTGACTTTAAAAGGCGACTTAGCGAGCATCTAAGCATATAAATGTGCAGACATTGAACTTTTATTTCTTATTTTTCATTCTTTTTCTTTTTTATAATATATGTTTTTTTATCTTTCTTAATTTAAATTTTTTTTTTTTAAAATAATTATTATCAACCATTTAAAGTGATACAGCTTAAAAGGTTTGTATCTTACGTGTAAGCCTTATAGTTTTAAATAAATAATAATAATAATAATAATCCTTAACATCTCTTGCGAGGTTGTTTACCTGGCTTTGCAAATTTTTATTTGTAGAGCGAGAAACAGTATGTGAGCTTTGAGTGTTTCCAGCAATGTTGGCATACGAAACACCTTTCTTAACAATGTTCTCAACACTGACTATTTTTTGTCTTGATCTTTATTTCGCCGCTTTTTTCCGCTCTTGCATCTCGTCTATAAGTCTTTTGTAGACCTCACATCCTGTGAAAGAAGCGGGATGACCAGACTTTTTGCAAAGGACACACAATAACTGCTCTTTCTTTGTGTCCTTTGTCACCTGACACACACCAGGTTCGTGAGTTTCCGCGCATTTAACACACCTAAATATCATGTTGCAGTTCGAAGCACAATGGCCACCTATGACATTGAAGAATGTCACTTTTGGAATTTTTTTCAGAGTTGACAATATGGCCTCCAATATGCTTGATTTCCCGGAGATTTTCGACTTTACTAGTAGGAAATAACTAAACCATTATAATAGGTAGGGTTCTATTTAGTCTCTTAGAAGGCGCTGTAGTGTACCTGAACGTTTTTTTCAAATTTAAGATTTGGGAATTCTAATGCTTGTAATTCTTCAAGAACTTCTTCTGAGCTGAAGCTTTCACTAAGGCCTTTCAACAAAAATGTCTGGAGCTTATCATCTTAAGGTGTATACGTGAAGTATTCAGATTTAGTTTCTTGCAAAATTTCTTTGACTTTGCTGCAGTCATTTTTGTTTTTAAGTTTTAAAGCTAACTTATTGCTAATTAAATTTTTAATCACAAAATTACCACTTCCAATTTTGTCGTCTAATATTTTGCGTATGTTGCGGCTGTCCTCTTTGTAGATTTTTATTGGTGGAGGTTTCCTTTTGTGCGCCACTGTTGTTGACGTGCTCTGTTGGTCTTAGCTGTAGTTATCCGCACATCATTTGTGTTTTTCTTTTTTCCTCGTTCGCCCTCTTCATTTTCTCAACCAGATTATTTGAAGTTACTGGCTGCTTTTCGGTCGGGTGCGCGTCCATTAGAACGTTGCTGTTGTCGTCGTCATCGAGAAGCGCATATTGGTTGTTGCTCTCCTTTTTTTCTGTTTTTTTTTTATTTTTTGTTTCCTTGCTCCGGGTCTTTCTTCTTTTGCCAATAGTGGTGAAAGAGCCATCGCTATCACTCCCGGCTAACATTTTTTTCAGCTCTTCAATCTCTTGTTTGTACTTTTGAATAGACATGAGAGCGTCAAGTACATCTCTTGCGTTATGACGGTTTGAGCAGGCATCGTCTCTTCATCTTCCGCCCCCACGGGAGGCATGTTTTTTGACACTGCACTTGCACTAGTAATTTTTATATTTTTTTTTTCTTTATTTATTTAAAGTTTTTAGTACGTTCTTTAAAGCCTTTTATTTTTTTCTTCTTCACTCGCGCTCTCTGAATAACCTTCTGCTTTGAAAGATTACATCAGACTCGGGAGAGAGAACTGACTCAGCCGTTGACAGCTCTATTACCCGTTCACCAATCGCCAGCTCTACCGGCAATATGGCCTCCGACAGCGCAGCCGTTCCGATTCTCATAGATTGAAGGATCGATTCCGAAATTTACAGGCGACGATACGTACGCCGTGAAGAAGTGGCTGGACGATTTTGATCGTCAATGTGCACCGTATCCGAACTGTGATGACTATGCGCGATTGGCGTCTGCGCGTAAGGTAATGTGTGGTAAAGCAGAATTATGGCTGCGAACAATCGTTGCCAGTACGTGGGCCGAATTGCGGAAGGTATTAATTCGCCAGTTTCACCATGGTTACTCCGTATCCGATGTACTGCGTGAGATGAGCGCAGCGAATGCAGGTGGTTGCCCAAGGAGGACCGGGCATTGACGAAAGCGAACTAGTTAAGAACATAATTTCCAGTGTTCGTGATCGACCGTATGTGGCGGCGATGTTGTTTGCTGCATAAACATTCGATGATTTACGACGGATCGCTCTCGATTACGACCGGTACCGGCGGGCGGCAACATTGGCGGTTGCAAACGCTTTACGTAAGACCGCACCATTGAATCGACCAGTGACTGCTGCATCCACTGGACTTCTGTGTTACAATTGTTTCGAAAAGGGGCATTTATCGAGGAACCGCCCGAAGCCTCGACGAGCAAGTGGCTCGTGTTTCCGCTGTCATTTTACTGAACACATGCTGAAGGATTGCACCGTTCCAGCACCGACACGAATATCCAACCGAGTAGAACAAGCAGATGCATCGATAGCTGAGACGATTACTGAGGCAACAGCTGCAGTTGCCAATACGAATCTGGTGAGTGTTACTTTCAAGGTTGGTCGAGAAATGTGGGCCTTTTCTAACGAATTGTTTTCTTTATTCGATACGGGTAGTCCGGTTAGCTTTGTCCGTCGGTCGCATTAAGACGATTAATGTTTTTATAATTGCAGACAATATATTACCAGTGCTTCTTTTATTGGGACGCGACTTCTTGGGTGCCTTCAGTATTCAATTGATGCAAGCCCACGAGTTATTACGCCAAATACTACTGTAAAACATAAGATTCCAATTAAATACCTTCCGAATAAAATTGTTAACAGTGCGTCGTCTGTTGAATCGAAAATTTGTTATTTTTGCGCACATGACTCGACCGTTTTTCAGAATTTGACCATTTCCGCTAGCGACATATTTGGTTGTCATTTTGACGATTGCTTGTGTGCAAAGTCAGAGGTGTGTATTACTGGTAGAAAGGAGCGGCTCAGAATGCAGCGGTAGTTTCAGTTTCGGAATTTTGATAATGCTACGAGGCTTGAAGATCTGATTTATTTGAGGAAACATATTCCTAGAATCAGACTTCGTAATTTTTTCGGCGCGTTGCCTCGAATAATCATTAACGGAATTCCGAAACTGCTGTCTTATGAGCGACCTTAAATTTCTCAGAAGGGATTTTAATTTTATCAGCTCCAGATTGTTCGATTCGTCCTGAAACTGACGACGTATCCGATTTATCTGGGTAAGCAGAAAGCTTTTGTGAATTTGTAGCGCTCGTATGTCTAGGTTTAGATAACATTCCATGCTGTTTCTGTTTTTTATCCTTGGTACTGACGACTCCACTGCCTCCGATACCACCATATTGAGGTTCCCAATATAAAGATCGCACTCCTCGTTCGTGAGATTCCTTCCATTAGGAACTGCAGAAGATGGTTGGTGAACTCTGTATTTTCGGACGGCGCACCGCGCAAACTTACACCAATCGGTTTTCCTAAAATTGTATTTAGGAATCTCTTGGTCCGTTGCGAGGCTAAGGATAGTGTCGTCAGAAAAGGATGTTACCATTACAATTGCGCTGTGGTCGCTATCATACGGCAATAGCGGGATTTTATTATCGTGGACCGTTTCAATTTGCAATCGCGCGTCCGCGATGCATAAATCAATATATGAATTTCCGGAAGGGAAACTAGGTGTAACTGGGGTATATAATTTAAGTTTATATCCAATTTGGTTATCTTCAACAAAACGCTTCAAGAATCTGCCTCTTCCATTAGCAGTTGAGTTCAACCAAGCAGGATGTCTCGCGTTCAAATATCCCGCTAAGACGAAATAGTTATTTAACCTATCCAGCCTTAATATTTAAATTGACTAACGGTTGATAACGCCCCATACGCCAATGTTAAATGCAGACAACCATTATCCCTTAAAGGCAGTGAAATAATGTAATTAAAGTCTTTAATATCACGGTGTTCGATTATTTCGAATCTTAGCGGTTTCCGAATGAGGATCGCGGTACCACCGCTTCGAATCGAGTTTTGACTGTCAGTACGTATTAGATTGTAGTCCTTGAATTCCAAGCAATGCCGATCGTTTAATTTTGTTTCGCTTAAAAATAGTGCGTCCGGTCTATGATTTATCGCAAAGCGCAGCACGTCGCCTCGCCTAGCATTATTGATTATGGAATTGGCATTCAGAGCCACTATCTTGAGTTCTTTGCGTGTTCTAGACATTGTTAAAAATATTAATAATGGCGTCTAGTTTTGCCGTTTTGAGTAGAATGCAACCAAAGTAGTAGTAGTAATAGACGCTGCTAATTAATTAACCCCAGAAAGTGTTAATATCTTATAAAAAGCCTATACCAACTTACAGATAAACTTAAACTATAAAGCTAAGTTAGTGTTATTTGACATTCTTGGTGGTTGCACGAATTTACTTACTTTAAAGTGCTTTTTAAATAGTTGAAATAATTTTATTTCTCCATAAGTGCATATATGTACATTAAAAATTCCACTCATTTGAACTGTTTTGCACCTTTTTTGTTTATTATAAATGCCTCACTCGCGCAATACTCGGAATAACAAACCACTCAGAAACTCTCCGATTGGCTCTCCCACATTTCTACTGTCATCTTCTATACGACCGACGATGGCGGATAATCATACTGATTTACTGGGTAAAATTAAAAGTCAAGGTGAGTCTATAATGAACAAAATGATTGAAATGGAGGAAAATTTATTAAAAAGGATTGTGATCACTGAAAACAAAATGTCAGAAAAACTTGAACGAATAGCGCACGACTTTATTCAATTAAGCAATCGGGTCACTGCTCTCGAAAAATGTTCTGATGAAATCAGCTGCTTAAAGGAAGAAGTAAACACAATAAAAGCTCATATGGAAAAATGCACACAAAACCTTTCACCGAATGCCGATTCAAAACACTTACGCAGTGAACTCGCAAGTATGAAAACTCAATTTGAGGCTTTCAATATAAAGAGATTGGCCGCCGATGCCATTTTAATTGGAATACCATACATGGAGAATGAAAACCTTAAAACAATTTTCAACCACCTGTGCCACTCACTTGGGTTTCAGCCACCAACCATAAACGGAATTTTTCGCGCAAAATCAAGAAGTGACTTTGTCATCATAGTCAAATTTTCCTCAGTGAACGATAAGCGTATCACGATCAAGGCTATTTCGTCTTTCCGCAAATCACACGCCCGGCACTTTTGTTTACGAGATATTGACCCCGTTTTTAATTCGGATTCACCAGTCTATTTAAACGAAAGTTTAACAAAACACAACAGAGAAATTCTCCAGCATGCAATTAGTCTAAAACGTAAACATCTTCTTTTCTCTGTTTTCACCGCTCGTGGCCTTGTATACATAACACCTGATAGCAATGCAACAGCTGTTCACGTTGACTCGGTAGAAAAGCTAAAAGGCATCATAAACACACGCACACGTACACCTCACTGCAACAACCAAGAAAAGCAGCACACACGTAGTCATCAACATGATGAAGGGGCCAATGATCATCAGCCAGTGTTACCTATTACTTAAAAAACTTCTTTTTTTTTTTAATGCTTCTTACAATACTTTTCTAGTACTTTATTTAATATTTTTTTTATCACTTTTTCTTTTCATCTTTGTTTTTATGAAATTGTTTCCTGTTCTTTTAAAACTCCTTTTGTTCAAACAATGTCTTGTCTATTTATTTGTTAATATTAAATGTCTGCTCGTTTCTATGCAATGCGCTCGTTATAAGGTTTTGTTTTTTTGTCGTTGTTGCTGTAACCGTCTCCTTCTTTTTCATTGTATATGATAACTAATATGAGCAATAACGAAATTGGGGGTGATTTCTCTGTGCCTTATGGTAATGACCGCTTATTTCATAAAACACGAGTAATGTTAAACATTTTTTGTAGTAGGTTCTCTGGATTGTATATTTGCCACATTAATGCTCAGTTTAGAGTTTAAACTGATTTTTGAAGATGGGAAAGTTGATATAATATGCGTATCCGAAACATGGCTCTATCCAACCCTAAATAATGTGGCTATTGCTATCTCTGGCTATAAAACTTATCGAGCTGATCATATTGGAAATAGAGCGGGTGGAGTGGCAATTTTTGTTAAGGAGACTTTGTCAAGTAAAATTATTAAAACATCTAGTATCAACGATGACATCGAATACTTGTTTATTGAGCTTCTTTGTGGATTTGACAAATGCTCATTTACAAACCTCCTTGGATAACTAACACAATTGCTGTTACTAATGTCCTTGAAAATATTGGTTTTGAATATAATCATATAGTAGTCACCGGTGACTTAAATATTAATCTCTTAGACAATAACAACATTCAGTTTAGAAACAATTTAATCAGCTTACACTTATCCGCAGTGAACACCACCTTACCCACGCATTTTAGTGCTCACAACTCTACCCTTCTGGAGGTTTTCATTGTAAATAGACCCGAACGAGTAAATTATTATTGCCAACTTGATGTTCCCGGGTTCTCGAAACATGACCTTATTCTTCTATTCTACGACTTAACTTTTGATCGCACAGCTGAGCCAACTGTTATTAGCTACAGAGATTTCTAGTCAATTGATCCGATTGCCTTGGCGAGGGATTCTCTCAATGTAAATTGGCATAGTCTATATTTCATGCTATCTATTAATGAGCAGGTTGAAACTTTTACATCAATAATTAACAACTTATTTGAAAGTCATGTTCCCCTCAAAAGACTTGTCTTGCGCAACCAAAAACATAGCTGGTTCAATCAATACATCGCATCACTTATAAAAGCTAGGGATTTATCGTACAAACGGTGGAAAAAATTCAAACTTCCAATGTTTCATGATTACTTTAAGAAGCTCAGAAATAAAGTAAATCAAGAAATTAAGAAGTCCAAAACTAAGTTTTTCTCTTCCAAATTTAAACCCGGCCTGAGCAACAAGAAAGCCTGGAGGCAAATTAAAGAGCTTGGCATAGGCAAAAATATTGATCCTGGTGGTTGCGTGGACATTGATATTGACCAGGTAAATAAAAAGTTTGCTGCTGCTTCTACTGACCACAACAGACAACTATGTGAAATGGACGACTCGGACTATATAAACCCAGAACTTATACCTGACTCGTCTGCTAGTTTTGGTTTTGCCGCAGTAAGTGAATTTGAGGTTCTGAAAGCTCTACTGGCAATCAAATCAGATGCTATTGGTTTGGATGGAATGCATCCTAGGTTTTTAAAAATTGTAATTTATCATGTGTTACCATCTCTGACATTCATCTTTAACAGAATATTAACTTGCTGCATTTATCCAAAATCTTGGAAAAGGTCAAAGATAATACCAGTCCTGAAAAGTACTGTTGGTAAAGAGCGAGAGTATCGGCCCATTTCGATACTCCCGTTCATGTCTAAAGCACTTGAAAAAATCATGAGCTCACAGCTTCATGCATATTTGAATAATTTCAACTTACTCTCACCATTTCAATCGGGTTTCAGACCACAACATAGTTGCACTACTGCATTATTGAAATTAGTTGAAGATATTCGCATTGAGATGGATAATGATCATGTGACTTCTCTGGTGTTACTTGATTTCTCGAAGGCTTTCGACACAAGCGGTTTATTCCAATGGCAATTTATCCTCATTCTTAAAAACTGATACGGGCGTTCCCCAGGGATCCATTTTAGGGCCGCTGCTGTTTAACATGTTTAATAATGATATACCCACTATTCTCAAACATTGTAAGATACAAATGTATGCTGATGACGTACAACTTTGTTTGAGTTTTCCTCTGGGACTCGTTGAAGATGCTACAGTGCGTATAAATGAAGACCTTCTGACGGTGGTTAAATGGTCACATAAAATCAAGCTGATGCTTAACTCTAAAAAAAGTAAAGCGATAATGATAAGTCGTACTAGCTTGGATAAGTCGTCTCTTCCTAAGGTAGAAATCAATGGAACCATTTTAGATTACGTAGAAAGTTTTAAAAACCTCGGAGTGACATTTAATCAATATCTCACCTGGGAATCTCACGTGACCAATACTATAGGCAAAGTCTATGGAGCCCTGCGAGCCTTAGGTCAAACTAGTAGCTGCCTCCCGCGCAAAATAAAAACAACTCTTGTCAAAACACTGCTCCTTCCAATACTACTATATGCACACCCAATTTACTGCGACCTAGATAGCAATAGCTCACGTAAACTCACAGTTGCTTTCAATAGTACACTACGATATGTCTATAATATCCGTAGATATGAACATATTTCGGAATATGCGCGTGAATTTCTTGGGATGGAGTTCAAAAAATATCTCGATTTTAATGTTCTAACTTTTCTTTTTAATCTTAAAGAATCAAAAGCTCCGTCATATCTTTTTCATGTTCTTCAATTTGCCTCATCCGCGAGAAGTGGAGCATTTATTATTCCGCTCTTCAAATATTATACGACTCAGAAACAGTTTTTTATTTACGCTGTAAGACTCTGGAATTCACTCCCAGCCAGTTTAAGGAGATCTAATAGCAACGGTGACTTTAAAAGGCGACTTAGCGAGCATCTAAGCATATAAATGTGCAGACATTGAACTTTTATTTCTTATTTTTCATTCTTTTTCTTTTTTATAATATATGTTTTTTTATCTTTCTTAATTTAAATTTTTTTTTTTAAAATAATTATTATCAACCATTTAAAGTGATACAGCTTAAAAGGTTTGTATCTTACGTGTAAGCCTTATAGTTTTAAATAAATAATAATAATAATAATAATCCTTAACATCTCTTGCGAGGTTGTTTACCTGGCTTTGCAAATTTTTATTTGTAGAGCGAGAAACAGTATGTGAGCTTTGAGTGTTTCCAGCAATGTTGGCATACGAAACACCTTTCTTAACAATGTTCTCAACACTGACTATTTTTTGTCTTGATCTTTATTTCGCCGCTTTTTTCCGCTCTTGCATCTCGTCTATAAGTCTTTTGTAGACCTCACATCCTGTGAAAGAAGCGGGATGACCAGACTTTTTGCAAAGGACACACAATAACTGCTCTTTCTTTGTGTCCTTTGTCACCTGACACACACCAGGTTCGTGAGTTTCCGCGCATTTAACACACCTAAATATCATGTTGCAGTTCGAAGCACAATGGCCACCTATGACATTGAAGAATGTCACTTTTGGAATTTTTTTCAGAGTTGACAATATGGCCTCCAATATGCTTGATTTCCCGGAGATTTTCGACTTTACTAGTAGGAAATAACTAAACCATTATAATAGGTAGGGTTCTATTTAGTCTCTTAGAAGGCGCTGTAGTGTACCTGAACGTTTTTTTCAAATTTAAGATTTGGGAATTCTAATGCTTGTAATTCTTCAAGAACTTCTTCTGAGCTGAAGCTTTCACTAAGGCCTTTCAACAAAAATGTCTGGAGCTTATCATCTTAAGGTGTATACGTGAAGTATTCAGATTTAGTTTCTTGCAAAATTTCTTTGACTTTGCTGCAGTCATTTTTGTTTTTAAGTTTTAAAGCTAACTTATTGCTAATTAAATTTTTAATCACAAAATTACCACTTCCAATTTTGTCGTCTAATATTTTGCGTATGTTGCGGCTGTCCTCTTTGTAGATTTTTATTGGTGGAGGTTTCCTTTTGTGCGCCACTGTTGTTGACGTGCTCTGTTGGTCTTAGCTGTAGTTATCCGCACATCATTTGTGTTTTTCTTTTTTCCTCGTTCGCCCTCTTCATTTTCTCAACCAGATTATTTGAAGTTACTGGCTGCTTTTCGGTCGGGTGCGCGTCCATTAGAACGTTGCTGTTGTCGTCGTCATCGAGAAGCGCATATTGGTTGTTGCTCTCCTTTTTTTCTGTTTTTTTTTTATTTTTTGTTTCCTTGCTCCGGGTCTTTCTTCTTTTGCCAATAGTGGTGAAAGAGCCATCGCTATCACTCCCGGCTAACATTTTTTTCAGCTCTTCAATCTCTTGTTTGTACTTTTGAATAGACATGAGAGCGTCAAGTACATCTCTTGCGTTATGACGGTTTGAGCAGGCATCGTCTCTTCATCTTCCGCCCCCACGGGAGGCATGTTTTTTGACACTGCACTTGCACTAGTAATTTTTATATTTTTTTTTTCTTTATTTATTTAAAGTTTTTAGTACGTTCTTTAAAGCCTTTTATTTTTTTCTTCTTCACTCGCGCTCTCTGAATAACCTTCTGCTTTGAAAGATTACATCAGACTCGGGAGAGAGAACTGACTCAGCCGTTGACAGCTCTATTACCCGTTCACCAATCGCCAGCTCTACCGGCAATATGGCCTCCGACAGCGCAGCCGTTCCGATTCTCATAGATTGAAGGATCGATTCCGAAATTTACAGGCGACGATACGTACGCCGTGAAGAAGTGGCTGGACGATTTTGATCGTCAATGTGCACCGTATCCGAACTGTGATGACAATGCGCGATTGGCGTCTGCGCGTAAGGTAATGTGTGGTAAAGCAGAATTATGGCTGCGAACAATCGTTGCCAGTACGTGGGCCGAATTGCGGAAGGTATTAATTCGCCAGTTTCACCATGGTTACTCCGTATCCGATGTACTGCGTGAGATGAGCGCAGCGAATGCAGGTGGTTGCCCAAGGAGGACCGGGCATTGACGAAAGCGAACTAGTTAAGAACATAATTTCCAGTGTTCGTGATCGACCGTATGTGGCGGCGATGTTGTTTGCTGCATAAACATTCGATGATTTACGACGGATCGCTCTCGATTACGACCGGTACCGGCGGGCGGCAACATTGGCGGTTGCAAACGCTTTACGTAAGACCGCACCATTGAATCGACCAGTGACTGCTGCATCCACTGGACTTCTGTGTTACAATTGTTTCGAAAAGGGGCATTTATCGAGGAACCGCCCGAAGCCTCGACGAGCAAGTGGCTCGTGTTTCCGCTGTCATTTTACTGAACACATGCTGAAGGATTGCACCGTTCCAGCACCGACACGAATATCCAACCGAGTAGAACAAGCAGATGCATCGATAGCTGAGACGATTACTGAGGCAACAGCTGCAGTTGCCAATACGAATCTGGTGAGTGTTACTTTCAAGGTTGGTCGAGAAATGTGGGCCTTTTCTAACGAATTGTTTTCTTTATTCGATACGGGTAGTCCGGTTAGCTTTGTCCGTCGGTCGCATTAAGACGATTAATGTTTTTATAATTGCAGACAATATATTACCAGTGCTTCTTTTATTGGGACGCGACTTCTTGGGTGCCTTCAGTATTCAATTGATGCAAGCCCACGAGTTATTACGCCAAATACTACTGTAAAACATAAGATTCCAATTAAATACCTTCCGAATAAAATTGTTAACAGTGCGTCGTCTGTTGAATCGAAAATTTGTTATTTTTGCGCACATGACTCGACCGTTTTTCAGAATTTGACCATTTCCGCTAGCGACATATTTGGTTGTCATTTTGACGATTGCTTGTGTGCAAAGTCAGAGGTGTGTATTACTGGTACCTGAGATTTACGCGATTGATTTCGAATTTAAGTTGAGTGGTATTGATATCGACAAACTATTGGATAAGCGACAGCGAGAAATATTGTTACATTTGGTTCGGGAAAATTATTTGAACGGGTTTGATATTCCGGAAATCGAACATAATTACGAGAGGCAAGTAAATTTGATTTCCGATGTTCCGTTCCATTACGCGCCACCCCGTTTGTCTGCATTTCACAAGTCTGAAGTGCGGGAGATAATTTCCGATTTATAATCACTGGGCATTATCCGGCCCAGTGGTTCGCCATACCCTTCGCCCATCGTGTTGGTCAAGAAAAACGACGGCAGCACACGCATGTGTGTGGATTATCGTGCACTGAATGCGATCACTGCACGTGATAACTATCCATTGCCATTGATTGAAGATTGTCCCGGGTATTTTTCGGTTTTGGATTTAAAGAATGGGTATCACCAAGTGAAAGTGGCATCCGAATCAGTTAAGTATACTTCGTTCGTTACTCCCATGGGATAGTACGAATATGAGCGTATGCCATTCGGCATGAAGAATGCTCCGTCTGTCACACGGTTTATTACAAAGGTTTTCCGCTCATTGATTAAAGATGGAAGCGTCATTGTGTATATTGACGACATAACAGTTGCCACGGCGACCATTGCATTGCATATGAAGATTTTGGAGAAGGTTTTGTGTTCACTGATTGAATCGATTGAAATTGAAACTGAAGAAATACCAATTTGGCTATTCAGAAATTGATTATTTGGGATATCTGGTAGATTCGAGAATCCGGCCGAATAATCGTCATGTTGAAACTATTAGGAGCTATCCGTTGCCTCATAATTCGGGAGAGGTCGAAACTTGTTGGGGACTCTTCTCCTGCTTCCGTCGATTTGTGCCAAATTTTTCGAGAATAGCCAAACCATTACAAGATCTGGTGAAAACAGACTGCCTATTTCAAATGACAGATGAGCGAGTGGCAGCTTTCAACGAGTTGCGTGATAAGTTGATCGAAACCCCTGTAATCCGGAGCGGGAAACCGAACTGCATTGCGATGCGAGGTCCCACGGTTTCGGCGGTGTGTTAATGCAAAGTCAATGCGACGGTAAGCTACATGGTCCTTAGAAATTGTCTAAAGTGTATTGTATATTCCGGCCCTACACGGGCAAATGATTGTAATTTGCACAGTGTTCCGAAGGTATCTATTCTGTTTGATACTGTTCACATCGATCATTATGGGCAATTGTCGTCAGTGAACTCGAAGCGAAAACACATCTTGGCAATAACAGATGGATTCACAAAGTGTGTGAAGTTATATCCAGAAGTGTCGACTGGTACAAATGAGGTGTGTATTTCGCTGGATAAATATTTCGAATATTATGGCGGCCCACGGCGCATCGTTAGTGACCGGGGCGCTGTTTCACGTCCACAGAATTCCGAAACTACACGTCTGCTTTGAACATTCAACACGTGCAAGTGGTCACTGCATCTCCCCAGGCTAACGGCCAAGTTGAACGCGTTAACCGTATGTTGACCGCGATGCTGTCAAAACTGACAGAACCGGTCCAGCATGCAGATTGGACGAGAATGATAAAGCAAGTGGAGTTCGCAATAAATAATTCGGTGCATCAGACCATGTAATGTGCGCCTAGCGAATTATTGTTTGGTGTTCGACAGGGAGGAGAACATGTCGATTGGTTGGGCGAATATTGTGACGAACGGTTTGTGGAGCGCGTGGAACGAGATCGGAAGGAAACTCGAGAGCGAGCGGCGATTGCAATATCGGATTCCAAAAAACAAAGCCAGAAATACTATTTGGCAAGGCATCGGCCGGCAAAGGTGTTCAAAGAAGGTGATTTTGTAGTTATTAAGAATGTCGATACCACAATAGGCAAAAATAAGAAGTTGATTCCGAAGTTCAAGGGGCCATACGTAGTGTATAAGGCACTTTCAAATGATCGGTATGCAATACGCGACATATAGAATTATCAAGTGACACAGATGCCATATGGCGGCATTATCGAATCGGCACACATGCGACGCTGGGCTGACCATTTGGGTGGGGACTTATCTGGTAATGGCAATTTTGATGAGCAACACTTATCAGATTAAGAAAATTAAATTGATTTGAATTTTGATTTGTAAATTGTAGAGTAAATGCGGCGAACTGGCCTGTTTCAAATTGTATTCCATTCCTGATCGAGGCGATCAGTTTGTCAGTTTGGCTGAGCTGTTATGTCCGCATCCCGCAACATATGTTTTATTTATTTATTATTACTTATTGTGAACGTACTACTTATTGTGAACTAACTGGAACCAGCCGCCATGTTTCTGACAGTTGGTAAAAAGAGGTACCACATGCTTGACAGTTGGTTGAGAGATACGCCGAGCAGTGTGTGGTTTTTCTTTCTTAGAGTTTGGTTCCGCTTGGACTGCTCTTTTCTTGTATACTATCTGTTTAATAAAATAAAGTTTATCATACAATAAAATCGTCTATTATTGTTCAACGAATTCCTAGTAAAATCCAAGGTAAATTAAAGAAACAGTTTGTTTTGTACGTAGTTGTTCGAATTCGATTTTTGACATGGAACACAAACCTGTGTCCATCTGTTAATGTAGTTATTCGTTTTTGGCCAAAAATATTTAGATTGTTTTTTTTTATAATTTGCACGTGTGAAAGGGGTTATGAATACCCTTATACTAATTTTAGGACACGGGCGTTTATGAGGAAAGGGGAAGAGACAGAGAGAAAGAAGATTGGTGTAGTTGGTTTGAAACTCAGCTGGTATCAAGTTTCAGTGAACTCCAAGGGTGGCTGTCCAGATAACTAGGGAGCTTGTTTGTTCATCCTGGTGTCATCATCACGATCGAGTTGCATTTTTAGCCATATGACCGCCCTACTGCCAGTGTTATGCCTTCGCAGTAGAGTTGACATAAGCTTTCGCAATTGATCGACTTTTTATTTATTTCATGCGAAATAAATAGATGATTATTGACACCAGGATTAGAACCGTGAACCTGTAGCGTGACAAGCGATGATGTTACCACTACACCACGGCCACCCTCAAAGTTTAAACTTTGTGAAAGTTTATGATGAATTTCTAAAATCGGGCGTTTGAAAATGTTGGGAATGTATGGGCGGTTTGTTCCCGTTGAAATCTCACACCAGAGGTCAATGTCGTAAATCGGGATAGTTATCTTTGAAAGTTTGACTAAAGAACTCGTGTCTGCCAAAAGTGACTTTAATCTTCATCTGCGTCTTGCTCTTTTGCAATACTGGGAATATCGACGAGGTTAAAAATGAAAATACATATCTATATGAGACCGCGTTAAAATGTCGGCCACGATATTCGCTAAGCCTTTGATATAGCGAATATCCGTAGTGAATTCAGCTGTGTATTCTAAATGATGAGTTTGACGAGGCGTTTTTTCCGTCTTTGAGCATATTGCTTTTGTGAGTGGTTTGTGGTTGGAAAAAATGGTGAAGTGTCTCTCTTCCACAAAATATCTAAAATGTTTGATGTTTCTGTAAATAGCGAGTAGTTATCGGTCGAAAGTTGAATCCTTCCTTTCAGCCGGACTTAAACGCATGGAGAAGAAACCTTAAGGTTACCATTGGTTGAAGTGGTATTGCTGCAGAACTCCGCCGATAGCGTCGTTTGAAGCATCTGCCATAATTGATACTTGAGCCTTTGGTTTTGGGTGAAACTACATCGTTAGTTATTCCAAATCCTTCTTCAGGGTGTTAAAGGCCTCATCGCACTTTTCGGACCAAATGAAATTTGCTTTCACTCTATTTTTGTTTTTAATAATTTGTATAAAGGACTTGATTTTATCGCGATACTTAGTATGAAACGGATAAAAATTAATCATGCCCAAAAAACGTTGCAACTGTTTGATTGAAGTATTCCTCGGGAAATCACTAATGGCTTTTACCCTGTTGGAAGATGGTAAGCCCACGTTCTGTGATTATATAGCCTAAAAATTAAAGTTCTTTGAATCCCAAAACGCAGTTGGTTGAATTGATATTAAGTCCGTGTTCTTGCAGTCGTTTAAAAACGGTACGCAAGTATTGTTTATGTTTTTCGATTGATCCGCTTGATATGAGTATGTCGGCTACATAAACAAATACAAAAGGTCTGATAGCCAGAAACTTCTAGCAAATTCTTCGACCACTGGAACAAGAGAAATAATTCTTGCAGTTATAATTCCCTTTTATCCCTGATATTATTCGTCTCTTTCCTTGACATGAGCTGTGGAGACTTCGTCCCAGACACGAACCTCGAATGAAAGGACAGTTCGAACCAAAATTCTGCCGGAATGGAAAGTCACTTCGGAATTTGCTGCATAGACATAGGAGCGTAGTTATTATTATGCTACACTGCCCCCCTCTTAGACGTGTTCGTCCCGAACAAGTGCATCCTCATTTCGGCCATTGTATTGACTCAGTCGGTCCACATGAACCACTTTCATTTTGGCCCTCGGTCCTCGCTGGATGCGGTAGACAACATCGTTGATGCGGGTTACTATTCTGTAGGGACCTTCCCAGTTCCGCTGTAATTTAGGTGATTTCCCCTTTTGGCGATGGGGATTATACAGCCACTCCAGATCTCCTTCCTGGAATCCTGACGTTGTTGCCTTGGCATCATACCTGGTCTTCATGCGGTCGCTCGTCATCTTAATCTGGCTTCTGGTCCTTTGGTGTATGTCCCTAAGCCTTTCCCTAAGGTCCGCCACGTACTCTTCTTCATTTCTGGGCTCATTGGTAGGAGATCCAAATTTCACCTCACTGGGTAAACGAGCTATTCCACCAAATAAGATTTCGAACGGCGTATGTCGAGTAGTGCTATGCACGGCACTTCTATAGGCCATCAAAAACAAGGGAATCTGCCGGTCCCAATCCCGTTGGTAGTCACCTACGACCTTCGAGAGATGTTCGTCCAAGGTCCTATTGAAACGCTCCACCATACCGTCCGACTGTGGATGAAGCGGGGTTGTCCTTGTCTTTTTGATTCCGAGTAGTTGACACATCTCTTGGAAGATTCTTGACTCGAAGTTCCGCCCTTGGTCAGAATGCAATTCCAAGGGCACACCGAATCTGCTAACCCAATTGTAGACGATCTGCTCCGCCACGGTTCTGGCTTCCTGGTTAGGGATCGAAAACGCTTCCGGCCACTTACTGAAGTAGTCCATCACTACGAGTATATACCGATTACCATTGTCGGTTTCCGGAAAGGGCCCTGCGATGTCAATGGCGATTCGTTCGAAAGGTGCTCCCACGTTGTATTGGTGCATCTTACCTCGAGTTTTGATTCTCGGACCCTTGCTAGCTGCACACACGTCGCAATTTCTGCACCAGTCTTCGATATCTTCCTTCGCTTTTAACCAATAAAAACGTTCTCGTACCTTTTCTAGCGTCTTATTCACTCCCAAGTGGCCTCCGGTCGCCCCGCCATGCATTTCCTGTAACACCTCCTTGACCCTCGTCCGCGGTACGACAAGCTGCATTACAAACGACTTTCCGTCGGAGGATTCCCATTTTCTTCTCAGAACACCTTCTTGGACATGGAGGGAGTCCCACTGCGCAAAATATGCCTTTAAGGTCGGGCTTCTGTGAGAGATGTCCTGATGATCCGGCTTCTCCATGTTCTCCTTCCAGGCCAGAATCGGCTCGATATCCGGGTCTTCCTTCTGAGCGTTCCGGATCTCATCTACGCTCCAGCCGGCGATAGGTTCGGCTCTCATTCTTTGGATGGAAACCAGCTCCCGTTCTTCCTGACGCGCACAATGTTTACGCCGGGACAGTGCATCCGCATTAGAGTGGAGTTTTCCTTTACGATGCTGTATTTCGTAGTCGTATATTTGCAGCCTTTCGATCCATCTTGCGACCTGACCCTCATTACTCTTGAACTGTAATAGCCATTTTAAGGCTGCATGGTCTGTGCGAAGAACGAACTTCCTCCCATAGAGGTATTTGTGAAAATGCTTCGTAGCCAATATCAAAGCTAGAAGTTCCCGTCTTGTCTTGTTTAAGTGCCTTGAAGCTCTTCTCGCACTCAATTGACCATTTGAATTGTTTTCCCTTTTCCGTCAACTGGTGCAGGTTCTTTGCGATCCCGGCAAAATCCTTCACGAACCGTCTGTAGTAGGTGGCTAGGCCCAGGAAGCTCCTTAGTTGGTGTTTGTCTTTGGGGACTGGCCAGTTTTTCACCGCTTCGACCTTCTCCGGATCGGTTCTCACTCCTTTCGCTGAAATTATGTGTCCCAGGTACTTGACTTCCGCTCTAAACAGGGCGCACTTCTTGGGGTTGAGCTTCAGGTGGGCACTTCGAAGCCTTTGAAACACATCCCTTAGATTGTCTCGGTGCTGCGCGAATGTTTTTCCAACGACGATAACATCATCCAAGTATACCAAACAGGTTTTCCATGTTAACCCTTGCAGGACACATTCCATCAATCGCTCGAAAGTCGCCGGAGCATTGCACAGCCCGAATGGCATTACCGTGAATTGCCATAGCCCATTTCCTGCGGTGAAGGCGGTTTTCTCCCGGTCTTCTGGATGGATCTGTACCTGCCAGTAGCCACTCTTCAAGTCGAGAGTAGAAAACCATTGGGCTCCTGATAGTGTGTCTAGCGTGTCGTCAATCCATGGCAGAGGATAGCTGTCTTTCTTGGTGACGTAATTGAGCTGCCGATAGTCCACGCAGAACCGCGTGCTGCCATCTTTCTTCTTAACCAGTACAACCGGTGATGCCCACGGACTTTTGGAACTTTCAATCAGACCTTCTTTCTCCATTGCCGACATCATCTCTGCAACTTCTGTCTGCTTTGCCAATGGAAGGCGCCTAGCAGGCTGACGAATTGGTCTAGTATCACCAGTGTCTATTCGATGTTGTACCAGGTGTGTTCGCCCGTATTCTCCGTCCTGTGATTCAAATACATCAGCGTACTCATTGATAAGATTCTCTGCCATAGTTCGCTGTTCCTGATTCAGTTCACTGGACTGGAGAATCGTCTCTCTCGTTTCCGCTGTCCAAGGTGATGGGAGAGGTTTTGGAGCATCACGTTCAGATATTGTTGTAACGGCGGTAATCGGCGTGCATTTTCCAGTCACCTCCCTCGCCTTAGTTTGACAGTGTGTGGTCTCGCGTTCAAAACTCTCACTGGAACCATGGTGTTCTTTGGTTCGACTAACGTCTTTCCCACGATGTAGTCTTGAGAATTCCTCTCTGGGTCTGTTTCTACTATGTAGAATCGGTGGCTCCCAAGACCGCCTTCCAGCTTCGTCCAAATGAGTGCCTCTGAAGACGGCGGCAAAACTTCGTCTTTGCTGATGACTGTCCTGAGAGTTACGGCATTCTCGTTTCCGTACACCATCGGAATCTCCACATTTCGATACCTCAGTACTTGCATCCCGATGTCCAAGATTACTTCATTTGCTTTCATGAAGTCTATTCCGATGATGCACTCGTCGCATATATCTGCCACCAGAAACGCATGGGAGAACGTCAGTCCCGCCAGAGTAATCGTAAGACGAACTTCTCCAAACACCTTCGCCATTCCCCTGTTGCAGTCTTCGGGCAGTAGCTGTTGGTGTTGTGTAGCCAGGAGCTTCTGACGATATCTCTTCTTACAATGGAGGCGGTGGCACCTGTGTCGATGGTGGCTACGCACTTCTTCTTGTTGATTAGTGCCTCCACTGTCAGGCTCTTGTTACCCCGTTTGGTTTGAGAAACTTGAATGGTGGTCCTGGGGGCCTCGATTCCAGTAACCAACTTCTGTCCCGCGAAGTTGGCCCTTACGCATTTCCCGACTACTGGTTTTGGGAAGTCTGACTGACAGGATGGATGTTATCACCGCCAGATGCTTCCTCTCTGCTTCTCCTACTTCCGCAATGTGAACAATTTCCTCGTCTAGGTGCACTTCTGCACTGCCGTTGTAGGTGTCCGGTTTGGTTGCAATTCCAGCAACGGATTTGACTTCCGCGAGCTTTGTCTTCATCCATGACGGCTGTTCTCTGGCATGAGCATTCCACGACGGACATTTCCCTGACACGGTGTATTGCCTGGTATGCTTGGTCCGCAGCCTTCATTGACAAAGCGAATGCCAATGCCTCGGGGAGTGTTCGCTTTTCAGCCATCCTTTCAGCCATTTGCAGTTGTATGTCCTCTATGGCCTGAATAAAAGCTTCCACCGCCATTTCGTTGATAAGCTCCTCACCGGCTTTAGGGTATGAAAGATGGGCTAGTCGCTCTATATCCGCTTGCAACTGTTGGAGCGTTTCCCCCCTTTTCTGGACTCGACTACGCAGCTGAACCCTGTACACCTGCTGCATGTGTTCATCCCCAAACCGCATCTCGATAGCCTGAACCAGAGAGTCGTAGTTCTGCTGTTTATCTTCCGGGATGGTCTGCAAGAGCTCCGCAGCTGGACCCCTCAGTGCAAATGTGAGTGCAATGGACTTCTCTTCATCGTCCCAGCTATTGGTCATTGCGGCCGCTTCGAATTGCCTTTTATAAATTGGCATGATGTTTGACCATCGAAGATAGGAGGCTGCATCTCCTTTCTTCTCAGACCGTCAGTGGAATATTCCCGTGCTTTCTGTCTCTTCACGTCGCTGAGCTCCTTAGCAAGATTTTCGACTTGCTTCCCTACTATCTCGAATTGCGTATCCACTTTTTCAAACTGAGTCTCTATTTTCCCGAACTGAGTTTCATGTTTCTCAAAATTTTCATTGAATCTAGTTTCGACTTTTCCGAGTTGCGTCTCGACCTTCTCGATTTTCTCTTCAATCGCTTCGAATTTGGATTCCAAGTTCTTGTTTTGCTCATCAAGTTTGCTTTCCAGAGCATCTAGAGAATTCTTTTGTTCGTCCATTGCTTTCTTTTGTTCGTCCATTGCTTTCTTTTGTTCATCTAGCTTAAGTTCTAGAGAATTCCTTTGGTCTTCTATTGCTTTCTTTTGTTCGTCCATAACTAACTTAAGTTGCAGGAGCAGACTCGTTATACCCGGGTCGGCTGCTGTACTTGCTGGTTCCTCTTCCACGTCAAACTCTACGTCGTGCGGATTTTCACCTTCCTGCGTTACTGCTTCTTCCAGACGAATCAGCAGGGCATCTTTTCCCCCAGTTGTGTCGAGGTTCCGCTTACTGAGTTCTGCCTTTAGTTGAATTATAGTTAGTTTTCCCAATTTGCGACCCATTTTGCGCAACTAATTAACTCAACACGGAAATCGTTTTTTTTTTTTTTTTTTTTTTTTTTTTCAATTTCACACCACGGAAATAGTTATTCACAGAATAAGTTTTATCCCGCTTCTGACACCAATGTACTATGCTGGCTACGGCTAGAGTAGATAAAACGATATTCTGTGAAATTTATTTCTTTATTTTCTAGTCTATAGAACAATTCAAGTTCACACTTTACTATTCTTCGCAAATTCTTTTCTTACAAGGTCTCTTTCCTCTCAAATCACTTTATCTCCTTTCAATTACTTAATTCACAAATCCAAACTAATTACTTTTTCTTGTTCACTCTCAACTTTCAATTTATCACCAAATTACAACTTCGCCCATTATCACTTTTCCAATCTCTTCGCCACGGTTCTAAACCAACTGTGTCTTTTTTGATCGCCATCTGTCCTTATATAGCAGAAGTTTCTGATAGCCAGAAACTTCTAGCAAATTCTTCGACCACTGGAACAAGAGAAATAATTCTTGCAGTTATAATTCCCTTTTATCCCTGATATTATTCGTCTCTTTCGTTGACATGAGCTGTGGAGACTTCGTCCCAGACACGAACCTCGAATGAAAGGACAGTTCGAACCAAAATTCTGCCAGAATGGAAAGTCACTTCGGAATTTGCTGCATAGACATAGGAGCGTAGTTATTATTATGCTACAGTATTATTTTAAACCAGATTAACTCTCTGATCGATTTGAGAAATTTGTGATTTGCTAGGGGAATCGTATAATCTGTCAGCAAGATTGAAAAGCTCTTTCCTACTTTGTGAATTTTCCACTGCCATGAGGCAAACGCGTATAGAAGATGAGTAGTTATAATAGGTTGCCTCTGGCACAGGTAAAGTGGCACCAAACGGTGGCATCGTGTGGTTAACGTTATCAGTGTTGTGTGGTTTTGGCTCGTGGCCTCGTGTCGTAAGTGATTGATCGTAACCGGGGATCGGGGATCGGGGAATGGGGTATTGGGATATTGGGTGGGTTGTGAGATTGTTATCTGAAATTGTTTGTAAGTCTAGGTTGTGTTGCTTTGTTGAGAGTGAGTCAAGGCCAGGGGGATTTTGTATACATTTTATATGAATAGTTGGGGTAGGTTAATTGTCGGATGGATCGGGAAACGGGAGTGACGTTCTATGAGAGTAGAACTAAAGAAATTGATTTTGAAGTAATTGACGTAAGGGGGATTTCAAAGCGCTCTAAAAATCATATCAAAAATCGTTTAATCAAGTTCAAGTTGACTTGTAAACCGATAGAAAGACTGTTCCAAGCGTTAAAAAAAGACAGGGCTGTGGAATTGTTGTTTGAAAAAGTAAAGAAAAAAGAGACTTTGAATGAGACAATGTTTTGATGTGAAAGTTTAAAAGATGGACACAAGTTTTGTGTCTGCACACAAGGTTGGAAGGAGTTTTCATTCGGTGACGTTACCATAATTGATAACATTTTAGGAGTATATGCAACACCACAAGATGGAAATCGAACACTATTGTTAAGAATCTTAAATGGTGAATCGACAAGTAAAATGCAAATCATGAAATTTAGGAATATTGAGAAAGGTCAACATATAAAATTAGAAGTTATTGGAGGTAATATAACGCTAATGGAAACGGTAGACCCTACTTGTAGGAAAAGGTCAAGAACTAATTACTTTTTGCCAGATTGTTTGTTGGGTGACGAAACTGATTGGAAATTTGCTGCAGCCATACTGATTGATGATGAAATGAATGAAGAAAAGAAGTAAGAGGGAAGGAGATTATTGAACGAGAATAAGATAAGATCACGTTTAGAATACGAGAGAGGTGATAAAAAAGCGTGAAGTGAATAATGATAGTTTTAATTTGGAAGAAGAATATGAAAATTTTTCGGTCTAAGGTGTGCAATAGAAAATCATTTATCGTTTGACGTACAGTAGTTATTCAACAACAAAGCAATAATGTTGGTTGCATCCTTAAGTTTTTTATTATTTATTGCGACATCCTTTGCTGCGCCATCACCATCAAGAGTGTTATTAAATAATAGCAATTCATCCATTCTAGAATTTGAAATTGTTTTACCAAATCATGATCGTGTACAAATAGATCTAACATTTATTCTTTTAAAGCATCAAATTAATCCAGAGTTATAATAATAGATCCGAACGAAGACATTGCGAAAGATGTTGAGACAATAAAATATTTGAGTGTGGAAGAAGCTGTAGAAGCATTTAGGCAAGACTTGATGCGAAAGGAATTGAACATTGCTGGTTGCGTCCGGAGTGATCACATCTTTTACAGACATTTTAAGCTCGAATTTGATGAAGACAAGGAATTAAAAATTCGATTTTCTTACGATAGCAATTTTGAAAAGAAATCATTGGTAATCAAATGTCTTGAACTGAAATAATTTTAAGTAGTGGAGAAATAGAGCATATAACTAAGTATGATACAGAATATAAATCTAATTATGAAATACTGGATATGCGAAAAGCAAAACAAACATATCATATGAATATATCTTATGAGAATATTTTTTTAATAAAACAAACTTTTTTTTTCAGAAATAACAATTATGTTTTTTATTTATTCATCAACATTGATTAAATCAATAAAGCCATCCAATACATTTGTTATTTTACATTTAATTACTTCGTTAACAAATGGTATGTAAATTCTATTTTTATAATTAACCCACATCGAACAAGATATCCTACACCAAATGTTTTAATAACAATACACTCTACGAATATGTCTTCTTTTATATCCATATTGAGGGGTGGGGTGAAGGATGGATTCACATCAAATCTGTTTTATTTATCCAAGAATTATACTGAGAGGGAAAACACAACCATTTGACGTAGATATTTTCTCCTTTTGTTTGCAACACTTTCTCTACAAGGAATGTATTTGGAAATTTGGTAATTTGTAATTCTTCTTCGTAAAAGCTGCCGCTGATAGGTTGACCTTGAAAGTCTTCTACGCGATATGTGACCGGATGTGTTATTTTTACTTTTCTTATCTTGAATATTTCAGTTGTCCAATTGGGCGTATAGCCTTTTCAAATTCATGTTTAAACTTGCTTATTCGAACAGTATTGCCAACTTTAAATTTTTCTCTTGGAGCGTTTTTTATTCGACTGTAAACAGTGACAATAGTTCTTTTGCATTTCCCTCATTGACATCAACTGGTCGCATTTTTATAGTTCTATGTTTAGAGTGATTATATGCATGAACCAAGTCGTTTAAAATCGATAGCCATTTGTAGTTCCCATTAAAACTGAATTCTTTCCACATCTTCTCCTTAAGGGTTCGATTGAAGCGTTCAGTTTGTATATTTTTTGGTGTTCTGCGGGAACTGTCAAAAATTGATTTCATTGCTCCTGTAGCAGATGACGACATCTTATTTATTTTCTTACTCATATTGCAATGGAATGAATAAAAAAACCAAGTTCTACGAATGAGAATAAGCTTGTTGGAACTTGTTTTATTTACTTTAATTTTTCATACAAGGACATCAATTTCTTAAGTCTAATCATTTTATATTCTATCATATAACATGCACAAGTATCAGAACCACCCTTGCGTAAGTTTAATGACCAAGGACAGTTTACAAAATGACAGCCATGATCAGATATTGTGCGAGACACGTTCTCAAATTAGAAAGGCGATACATCCTATAATCTCCTGGTAATGTTCCTCTAGTAGAGTGTATTGATTCGTTTTTAAGAATTGTAAAATCTCATCGAAAATCAAAGAAGTATTTATGTTAGACATTGTTTCTGATGAACTTCCAAATGCGTACTGATAGATTTTCATAATCAACTTTTTATTTTAAATTGGTGGAAATTGTATATTTTTCTTTTTATTATATTCATCGTACTTTATGCTCACCATCAAAATATCCACTCGGATGCAGTTTGAATGTTTTCGTAGTTTCAGTATTTATGGTCTCCATGAGTGCATTCAAATTACTATCAACATACTGTCGAAAAATAAATATTGATTTATCTTGAAAGTCAATATTATCATCTATATATTCCTTGTTGGCCGCCTGGTGTAGCGTAGTGGGTTTCCCAACATTATCTATGCATTTTCCTTCAATATTAAAATTACCATTCGGTAGTAGTTTAAATCCTTCACCGGGAGGTCCTTGAGGACCAACTATTGTCCTATAAAATCGTTTGGAGCTTCTTCCAAACTTATCGACACTCATTCTGTTAAATAATGATGTGCTTTTCAAGAATTTTGGTTAATAAATGATATTTGATTCACGCAGCTCTTCGACAATTGAGTTTATCTCATTTTGATGATTATTATTGCCGGCTCTTTGAGAGTCTAAGTTTAGTCTATTTACGAGTTCATTGGGATCATCCCAATAGATAT
This sequence comes from Pocota personata, assembly GCA_963082735.1. NCBI lineage: Eukaryota > Metazoa > Arthropoda > Insecta > Diptera > Syrphidae > Pocota > Pocota personata. The sequence goes on from OY720429.1 coordinate 158,675,113, forward strand.
AATCAGTAGGATTATTTGAGTATATCATGTTAGATGAATTAGTGTATGCTAATCGTTCTTGATTTAAAGTTCGAATAATTTGCTTATACTTTTGACCTTTGTTGCCTTTAATTTGTTCGTTACTATCAAAGTTTTTCATATGCACTTTTGTTTTTTGTAATATTTTCTGATACTGATCCAAATCGTGGATTTTTGTGGAAAATTAACTCATAAAGACCATCTGTGCCCTTGAAGATTTCATCGTCAATAACTAAATCATTTTGCTCGTTGATTAGAAAACTTGATCTGCCTAGTTTCGTTGAATTTGACTGTACATCGAAATAGGGACTATAGATTTTGTCACGATTCGCATCTGATGGTGTTGATCGATTGAGCGGGGTAATTTGATCAAGATTATCGCTATTGAAATTTGTAGGTGTTCTAAATGATAAATCATTGTCGGGTAGAAATGATTCTGGAGAAGTAAATTCAACACTGTCCTTTAAACTATGTCTTTCTTTTAATGGTGATGACGAGCTTTGAAAATGTAACCATCGTCGTTTACGTTTCATCGTTTCATTTGCATCTTTCACTGTATCGCTATTTCCAGTGTTGTCACTTTTGACATTTTTCACGATTTCTTTTAAGGGGTTAACTATTGGTTTACAAGTACGTTCAAACTCTGTTTCTTTCATAATTCTTCCAGTCTTGAGGAGTTTATACTTTTTCTGCAAGGCTTTCTTAGTTTTTATAAGATCTTTAAGTATATTTTCATCGGCGTCCATATTTTTGAAAAGACAGGGTGTCAAACAGGAGCGGTTTCAAACAGGGCGGTTCCAAAAAATAGGGTCGGTTCTAAACAGGACAAACCAGATGTAATCATATGAATAGTTGTTTAATGACTGAATAGCTTTACAAAGAAACAATTTCCTTAAATGATTTCCTATACCGCCCTTTCTCTATATTGCTATCTTTATCGATGACCAAGAACCCATACGCATCTTTCCAGCATTTGGAACATAGCTCCTTGAATGGATTAAATGTCATATCTGAATTTATATGATCATTGTGTATATGTTTAAGATTAAGTTCATCTTGTTTAAAAAGAATTATATAGTTCACATTGTCTCGAATCAAATGCTTTGGTATATGTGTATAAGATTGACACAAGTAGAAACTATCCACTCCATTATGTCGTCCCATACAGAAATAATCCCTGTTGTTATTTTGTTTATCACATAATTATTTGAAAATTCGCTGTATCCCATTTCTTTGATAGATTTTATTATTTTTCTCAAGTATACATACTTTGGTTGATGTAGAGACTTTGAATGTATGTAAAGGTTTTCAAATTTTAAACCATTGGGATCTAGAAGAATGCTCAACATGACATTTGTTTTTCCACAATTTGATGGACCCATAATGATTCCTCGAATACTATTCGGAAATAATGGTCCGTGTTTCTTTTTTTCTTTAATGTTTCTACTCGTATCGAAATTTTTAACTTTAATGATATCTGGTTGCTTTATAAACCTCATTTCACTGACTAAAATAGATCAGTATAAAACATTATGTTTTATAGTCAATCAGTTCATAATTGATTAACACGTACAAAAATAAAGTGATAAAATGATAGATTATTGAGTGGATCACATCAGTTGCAAACAATCATTCCAGGGATACGGACTAGTGAATTCCATAATTAATAAATTACCATTTGAATTACATCTTCCATCGTATAATTTTTGTGGTCCCGGAACTAAGCTAAAAGAACGACTCGCAAGAGGAGATCGAGGAATGAATCTATTGGATGAAGCGTGTCGAGAACACGATATTGCGTATGCAAATAATAAAAACTTGAGCGATAGACATATTGCAGATAAAATTTTAACCGAAAAGGCTTGGAAAAGACTAAAAGCTAAAGATTCATCAGTATCGGAAAAAGTAAATAGTCTGTTGGTTACGAATATTATGAAGGCTAAAACTAAGCTTGGTATGGGTATACAAAATATTAAGACTCGAAAACAAAAAAGTCGTCATCGTCATCGTAAACCTTCAAAGTGTAAAAAAGTTAATTTATTTAAAGAGGCAGTTAAGGAGGCAAGAATTGCTATAAGGAAACCGAGAAGCGGGGACCCCTCCGAAATTGTAGGAGCTGCCTTTAAGGCAGCTAAAAATGTTCTTAGAAATAAACGAAAGAATATTATAATTCCACGGATAATACCATTACCAAAAATTGGTGGCCTCTTACCATTGTTACCTATCTTTGCTGGACTATCAGCGATTGGATCTCTATCTGGAGGAGCTGCTGCAATAGCCAAAGCAGTAAACGATACAAGAGTTGCTAAGCAACAGTTAGAAGAGAATAAAAGACATAACCAAGCTATGGAAGCAGTGCAAATTAAGAATGGTAAAGGACTTTATCTACAACCATATAAGAATGGATTGGGACTTTCTCTAAAACCATCAGATTCAAAAAACTATTAGAATCGCTACCCAATCATCCCCTATCAAATATTGACATTTCAAACTTTGGAAAGGAAAACATAACACATTTTCGTAGTGTTTTCATGCGAAACACATTACCAGTAAAACCTTTTGTGAACGAATGTGGTGTAATTAATTCAGATGATGAACGCGGACCGGGCACTCATTGGGTAGCATACACTAAGAAGAACAATAGCATTAAATATTTTGACAGTTTTGGTAACTTAAAGCCAAATTGAAAAATTAAAAAACTAAAATCCACCATCAAAAGAGAGAGAAAGAGAGAGAGCGAGAGAGATGTTGAATATTTTTGAAGAACCAACATTAGAGGAGAGTATTTCAAAATTGGAATATCATACACACTCACCATATTTGAATAATTTAGAGAAAAATTATATTATTCAAATTTGTGTCCAACATCAGAATCTTAATATTTTACCTTCAGAAAGCTACATTTATATTGAAGCGCTGTTTCGAAAACTGATGGATCTGCAGTTGCGAAAACAAAACTTATAAATAATGGAATAGCTTTCTTATTTGACGAAATTCGTTACGAATTAAATGGTATTGAAATTGATAGCAATCGTAATGTTGGCATCACATCAACAATTAAAAACTATATATCTTTAAATAGAAATGAAAGTGATATGCTGCTTAATGTATCTTCGTCACCAAATTCATCAATCAATGTTAATGGGTTCTTCTTTAATATTTGTATACCCCTAAATAAATTATTAGGATTTGCTGAAGACTACAAGCGAATAATTCCGAACGGTCGACTTGATTTAATTCTAACACGCTCACGCAGTGATGAAAATTCATTAATCGCTGAAGAGGATGAAAAAGCAAAGATAAACTTGCTTAAGGTACAATGGAAAATTCCTCATATTACATTGGCCGATTCTTTCAAATTAAAACTATACAAACCTATTAATAATGGACAAAATATAAAGATTGCTTTCCGAAACTGGGATCTATATGAAAATCCGGCATTACCTAACACCAATCATCATATTTGGAACGTGAAGACAACTTCTCAAATGGGGGAACCACGCTACATCATCCTTGCTCTGCAAACCAATAAACGAAATTTACTTAAAGGAAATCCAACTAGTTTTGATCATTGCGATGTAACTAATGTGAAAGCCTATTTAAATTCTGATGCTTATCCATGTGAAGTTTTTTTTAAATTTTAATTAGATAAAAGTAATTATAGTTTACTTTACAATATGTACTGTGATTTTCAAAAAACCTACTATAATTGACTAATTGCTGAACCGTTATTATCAAGAGATGCATTTAAATCTTAAGCGACAATTTTCATAATAGATTGTCGACATCAAAGTGAAATATTGTAATTAAAAACGGACCAGTTGATATTCGCATTGAAATCAAAACATCAAAAATAATCCCTTCTAATACATCAGCATACTGTTTAATGTTGCATGATCGTATTGTAAACTATAATCCCTTGAGTCAAATAGTTTCTCGCGAAATGTAAATAAGTTAGTTGAATGTCAGTAAACATACGAACGGACAAGATAAAAATGCATTTTATTCTCGATGTTCAAGGCTTTAAGGGAGAAAATAACAAGTTTATCGCAAAAGAAGTATCTACACTGCACAATGATCACCATCGTCATTTCATTATAAAATCTCCATTTAACTCTAATCAACTATCACCATCGCTAAGGAGATAAGCTAAATGGCTTTATCAGAATTATCATGGTTTAACCTGGGATGGAGGATTCACAGAATTTAGAGAAGTTACAAAATATCTTCGAGAAAAAATCAAAAATTCTACTGTTTACGTTAAGGGGACTGAAAAAATTCAATGGCTGAAAGAATTACTTCAGGATTAAAATGTCGAAGTAATCAATATTGAGTCTCTATCCCAATGAAATAAGATGTCTAACTCACAGCAAATGCTGTGCATTGCAAAATTGTTATCTGTTAAATAAATTCTTATGTGGAACTGAGCGGAAATAAAACAATTTTTTTATTTTAAAATAACAATTTGGTTTTTTATTCAAATTCTTCTTCTTCTTCTTCTTCTAAAACTTCGTCACAAAGTAACATATTATAATCAACAAGATAAAAATGATAAGCAAACTGCCTGAGAGAATACATTTATTTTGGATTTTCCCATGAAATTTTGTATAAATAGTAGATTGGACTTATAATTCAAATCAGTCAATCTTTAAACATGGACATTGAAGCTGAATTAAACGCTCTAGAAGTTCCAACTAACTTCAAGCCAACAAAAAAACTATTAGGTCTACCGATGCTAACACCACTAAGAATATTGGGAATGAAAAAAGTCACTACAAAATACGGTCTGCGAATGGTGGTCGAATTGGAGGAGTATCAGGTAAATAATTTTTTCAATGGATTTTTTTTTATAATTCTAATTAATTCCAAAATTAATTACAGGTGTTTTTACCATTTCGATATCACGCTTTAAGCAGTAGAGCGATAGATGGTATAAATGAGGGTAATCACATCCTCATCTTTATAGGATCCATTGAAAGATCTGCGCAAATCAAATTAATCCGGGCAGAGGATTAATATATTATAGAATCATACACATATCAATTTGTTGTTCTTTTATTTTTTATTAATATATAGAAAATAAAATGTTATATTAATTTACAAATTCAGTTCACTTGGTATTTTGTAATGTCCCCAAGCCAAAGTAGATATCTTATCAGGACAAATATATCTCTTGGTATCATTGAAGGTTAATGTTAAGTTATTTAATTGTTGAGTATAAATTACATGTAATTTACTTCTGAAAATTAACATATTTCTATACATTTCTTTTTGATCAAATAAACAACTTTTATAATCTTCAATATTCAATCTTTTCGTAACAGATTTTTTTATTCCTTTCGCTTTTTTAACTGAAGGACCATTATCTACTGTGTAAGAGTACAATTTAGCTCTTAAACCAATAAATTCCAATATTTTTTCCCCTTACATTCATCTTTAAACAAACCTAATACTTTTCCATTGACTTGTGGGAAATGATGTTGATTTGAGGATTTATACTCAGATGTATCAAATTTTGAATTAATATCATTGAAAATGTCCGCATAAAAATCATCGGTTTTGAAAGTATAGATAAATGAATCAGTATCCATGTAATTAAGAAGCACCTTGTCATTAAATTTAGGTTTAATGTACTCATAGTGAAAATCGTACATCAAAAGCTTTGAGAGTTCAAGTACAACAAACCCTAAATATAAGGGCTTATCGTAAGTAATATTAACTCTTTTCAATTGCACAGCAATCATATTTTCATCGAATATTGAACAACTATGGAAATTTGGTTTTGCAATTAGAGCTCTTGCTCCTAGTTTTTTTCGCCTATTCTCCCAGTGTGTGACAATTCTAACATCAGTACGCTTTTCAACATTTTCCATTGTCTTTCCATATTCGGCGTTATTCATCAGTTTAAAGAAGTTTTTTTCAAAAGCATTCTTCGATTTCATACGATGAGCTGTATTTAGGGAAATATACTTTTGGAGCCAATTCGATTGTCGAAATCTCACCACACGATTAACTTTTTTTAATACTAATCCGTTCTTTAAGGCTTGAATTAAATTTTCAATATGAATAACATATTTCTCTTTTGGTAAAAGATTAGCAACCAATTTTGTTTGTGTTACTGTTCCAGGTGTTAGAATGTTTTCAGAGCAAAGAGGTGAGTCATTATGCAAGTCATGAAGAGATTCTGGGTACTCTAAGTCAACCTCTAAAACATAACCATATTCTTTAAGTTCTATTGTTTTTATATAGTTTGCTGAAAATTTAACGAGATCTTCCCATTGAAATCCACCGTATGGTAGATTCTGTGACATTGCCCATGCATATAGATTATTTGCATCCAAATAAACAATGTATTTCGAAGGTTTATTCGGATCATATGAATTAATGAATTTATTGTTTGATTTTGAGTATCTATAAGAACACTGTGTTAAACCACCTCTTATACCTTTTTGAAAAAAATTTAATATTTCCAAATCAGTTAAAAGTTCCAATTCTATTTCTGTTATTTTGAGCATGGCATCCAAATGATAAATATTTTGACAAACTTTTCGAAAATTTTCAAAAATATCAGCTAACAAAAGAACATCGCTTTTCAAATAAATTAACAAATAGTCTTTTATACAATGAAAATGATTCCAAATTTCAAGAGCAAAATTATACTCTTCTTCAGAACATTCCTCACTTGTTAATTTATTAAAAAAGTATGATCTTACCGGAAGAGATGTTTCATCTAATTTTTCCCATGAACTTAAATAGTCATATGGAAAAACACCTTTTCGTTTAATTAAATTTATAATCTGATCAAAACTATACTGAGACTTTGTAATCTTAAAGTCCACTGTACAAAGATTCTTAGCTAAAGAATCAATACTTTCACTCAAAAAGCGATAGGAATCCAAAAATCTTAACTCAATATGATTTTTTTCATCAACTGGTATTCTCTTTGATATACATATATATTTTTCCTTATTTAATTTCACCTTCAATTTCTGCAAGAGTAAATGTGAATCATAACCTGTCATATTGTGAAAAAATATTGGGACAAATTTTGGAACTTGATACTTAAGATTACAATAGTTGTGTGCTGGACCTCTGTATTCACCAGTTAAATGACAGTGGTCCCTTACTCTAATCTCGAAAGGTAAAAACGTTTTTCTACAAATACTACATATACTATTTGATTTATGCAAATAATGCTGTTCTTCAGTCAATTCTTTCATTAGTTCTTTATACTTCAATTTGTTATTATAGATACTAGTAACATCTTCAGCCAAGTTCTTGATAAATTCTTTCGCACAGTTTTCTGCAAAATAAAAAAAACAAATAAAACATTCAAGTTATTTTATTATTATTTAAAGAAATATAACAAAAAAAGTCATACCTATAAATGTCCGCATATAATTGTTTTCATCATCAAAGTCACATTTAATAAAATACGAGAAAGCATATGGAGTATGCTGCTGAACGTTTGTCGTGGATGATTTTGTTGGATATGGAAAACAAGTATGAACTGGTTTCAGTATGCATTCAAAATCAGCATAAATTACATAAGGAACATTCAACTGGCGTTCATATTTTTTGAATGAAATTTTTTTTTTTTCTTGTGTAGGCATGTTGGTTGTTACGAGAGCCTGTACCTCGACCAATAAAAACAACAAAAAAAAAAAAAAAGGGGAAAAGAGAAATTAAAACAGGTACCTGAACCCAGACAATTTCTTCGGTGATCCCATGGTGGTATTCATCATCGATGTCCTCTCGGATTGGCTGATGGTGAACTTGTGCATCCTCGCACATACACACCCCATCCCAGGGGTGGGTTTTGTTGTTCCATGTTCAAATTAAAATTCAAAAACAAATAAAATGCCAACATACCTGGGGTTGCTTGTCCTCTGTCTCGTAAATACCGTTTTGCACATGGTGCTGGTTCCTCCGTCCTCTGATCAAACACCCAATCCAAGGGTGGGTTTTTATTTATTTAAACAAAAAAAAAGGATAAATACAAAAAAAAAACAGCGATTCGCCTCGCAAAATTAGAAAATAAAAGAAATGTCAATAATCAGCTGACATGAGGGAGGGAGATACACCCGTCTCTCTCTCGCAAGAATATTAATGGCGATCGGGAAATTATCTGTGGTTCAGGGATAAGATAAAGAACGTAGAATTCGTTTGTCCATTATTTTTATATTATATGTTTATATACAATATATTTTTTTGTTGGTCTGAAATTTAGTTTTTGGGTTACGTGAGTAGGGTCGTAGGTAATATTAGTTATGTTAGGTAAGTTAGTTAACAATATTATATGTCAGGTTAGTGTATTTATGTATGTTATCGCTCAGGAATTTTTTTATTCAAACGAAAATTTTCGTAACTGACAATGACGAGACGTAGGACATTGGAAAGGGAAATTTCTCATTTCAATGTCCCGAAAGAAAAAGGAAAACACTACTCATAGCTGGCAAAGACAAAACATGATAAAGAAAAGGGGGAAAAGACTGACGAAGAGAGGACAAAGTAGAAACAAGAAAAGAAGGGGAAAAATAGGACAATGGGAAAGAGATAACCCAGATTGATAGCAACGGGTAGAGCATCGACCCCAAGATCATTTTGTAAAGTCAAGTGTCGAACAGCTGGTCGCTGCCGCTACACACTTGCATTCTTTCTTATGCTTTATCAAACTCTCTTCCTTATAGAAATGTTGGAGACAACTATTACAAAATAAAACTTGTACTTTTTTCTTCTCCAAGGTATCACTTCTCAACAGACGACTCATATTCTTTATGTACATATAATGCCCATATTCAGTTCCAGAATACAACAGATTAATATGTAAAGACTTCTCATGTCTTGTTAAATAGTATGGTCCTTTGATTCTTGGTACCTGAAGACCATCTTCACTATCCGAAAAACCAAACACATTAATACTTATTTAATTTTTAGCTTCGAACAACTTTATGTCTTCTAATTTCATCCAATTGAATAATCTCATCGGATATGTTTGAAATATTGTATGAAAATGTATGATATGGTTGCGTGATATTCTTTTTAAGAGCTGATATAATGGCCCATTTGAAGCCAAATATGTCATTATTTCATACATTCACAACAGCCTTTTTATTATCTATGAACTTCGGTAGAACAAAGTGCATCGAACCTCTTAATGCTTGGTTTTTATTTATGTTAATTTCTAAGCAAATTATTTTGACTAATGCCCATCCACTATTACGTTCTTGAAATTCATCCATTTTATTCAGAACACACTCTTTCATTTCACTAATCAGGATATCGATATCACTAGCAATGTACACTGTTTCGGGCTAAGTTTAAGCCGAAAATTTTTTATTTTTTTTTAATGAAAATGGCACTAACTCCTTACAATTCAAAAGAAAAAAACTCAATCTTTAAAAACGCTATAAATTTAATGCACTTTCCTTTTCGCTTGACTGTAGATGAGTGACGACAATCTTTTTGTCATATTACAATGTAGCCTCGGTGTCTAACAGCTGTTAAGCTTTACATTCTATATGGGGTTGGTGACCCTTTTACATAATTATATAATCAAAATTTTTCCTTTAAATGAGTGAAATATTTCTCCTTTACTACATTTACATATTAAAGTCCCCTATGACAAGTATGAGGTTAGAGAGAGATGCATGCCTTAATTTCTTAGAGCTTTACATGCATGCTTTCTCTTTCTTCAAGTCGGCCATTCATAAGGTTTTAGCATAAGTTTCATTCTAATTAGCTAGAGTGTCTAACTAGCTGATTCTTATGAGTTTTGTTACTGTTAGAAAGAGACAGCATGCATGTGAACGATCTAGCCTTGCACATTTGACAGTTCAGTTTTCGATGTTTAATCGCGCGGTGGTTGTTTTGTGATTTTTTTTGTGTACTTTATAAATTTGGTGACGAAAGTGATATTTTTGTTATATATCGTGTTTATATGTGCGTTGTTATTAGATATCGATGATATGGAGGTTGCATCTGCAACTAAATATATCTTTCCTATCTCGATATTTAATTCAATGTGCTAAAACACTTTGCATCGCTCCTGAGGTGTCAAATGTGCTCGGTTCGTGTGAAGTTTGTAATTCAAATTCGTTGCGTGAAGATAAACTGTGTTGAAGTGAAGTGATGTTGTGATTGCATTTTAGTTAACATTGATTTACCATCCAATTCCATTTCATCGTCAGCACTTTTTTTCACATACTCAGCAAAGAGTTCTACGTTAAACTTTACCGATCTATGAACACACATTTGTTCTTCCAATAGGTTCATTATAATTTGCCTCTTATTCTCAAGCACAATTCCTGCATCCAATTCTTCCTATTTCTCATTGTTGATTACAAATGATGAAATTCGATCTTTAAAAGATGATTTTATTCGATACACGTTTTCTCCATATTGTTCACGAACATTCTTTTTATGTGTATTACTTCTTGGATATTGTGACCAATTTTTCTTTAGTATTATAACATTACAAAATGTACATAATCTATTCCCTTGTTCCACCGTTTCATGTTGTACATCATTACTAATCAAAGAAGAAGTAGAAGCTTCTACTGATTGTTCCTTCAAACACTTCACCATATGTCTTTTTAAACTGCTTTTCCGAGTAAATGTCTTACCACAGACAAGACAATGTTCTAATTTATTATCATGCACCGACTTTAAATGTCGATTTAATGTACCGACACTTGAAAAAGTTTTCTTACAAATCACACAGATTTTATTATTCATTTTGAACACTATAAACGTATTTGATTAGACGAAGGCTTGTGGTAAACTGAAATGAAACATCTAGACTCTCCTCTATAGGTTGTCTCTGACATAAGCAAAGTAGCACCATTACCATTCCATTCATTTATCATTTTGTTCACACGCAAAAATTTATCATTTTATTCACACACAAAAAATCCTAAACAGGAAAACCACATTAACCAATGGAACAACTAAACTTTCCGTTATAAATTGTCTTCAACATAAGTAAATAATTTTTACACACCACAATCTATAGGTTGTCTCTGACATAAGTAAAGTAGCACCATAAAAACCATATTAACCAAATTTTATCCAGTTCCAGAATCATAACCTTACCCAAACTATCAAATCCCCCCTCTGGCCTTGACTCACTCTCAACAAAGCAACCACAACCTAGACTTACAAGCAATTTCAGATAACAATTTCACAACCCACCCAATATCCCAATACCCCATTCCCCGATCTCCGATCCCCGATCCCCGATCCCCGATCCCCGATCCCAGATCCCCGCTCCAAACCACAAAACACTGATAACGATCAATCACTTACGACACGAGGCCACGAGCCAAAACCACAAAACACTGATAACGTTAACCACACGAGGCCACCGTTTGGTGCCACTTTACCTGTGCCAGAGCCAACCTATTATAACTACTAAGATGGTAATCTATTAAGCCAAAGTTTCTTAATGAGAGGAGTATTAACGAGGTTGTTTCCGTTCTCGAGGCTTTCCATGCTTCTATAAAGTTCGGAAAGTTTTTGGTCCCCTAACTTGATTTTACTTAAAATTTCATCTAGGCGACGTTTTCGCTATCCCTATTCCTTTCAAGCAAAACCTTTTTTAAATAATTATACTTGTCTTGTGTGAGAGGAGAAATTGAAACGCCGGCGACTGATTCCATAGTCTGGTTATTTAAAGACGCGACTAAGTAATCATATTTTGTATTGGCTGAGGTTATATTTTTGAGTCTGAACTGTGTCTCAACCTGTAAAAACCAAAAATCTGGTCAAAAGGTGGAAAATTAATGACGTTTGAAATACTTCATTGATGGATAATACATTTGAATTACTCGACACCGCTGTCGCTGGATTAATTCCTCCTGGTCGTCGACTTTGTTTGCAGATGCTCTGTTAGGACTCGACATATTAAAAAAATTTATTGAAATTCAACACTAGCAAAACAATTGAAACTATCGAAAAAAAATCAATCCAAACACCAAGAGAAAAAAAAAATCAAAGAAACATTTTTAAAACGCGAAAATTATAGCCAAGTTGTAACTGTGAAGTATCAAACGTAGTTGCATCCTGTGTCGAATGAAATTTAAAATTTTCAACCGCTAATATGTCGTGTAATTGTATAGCTGTAGCATGTACAACTGTACTTTCTCGCGAGATAAGATTGCAACTGTTAATCGTTAAACCAACTGTTACACCAACTTACAAATAGAACGGTATACCGCGTACCCGTTATGCGAAAAGTACTCGTATGTAATAAATGGAATATAATACCAAATGTAATACGTAAATATTTTTACTTATTTATATGAAATACAGAATTTTTTTTTGGGGCGCAATTCTTGTGATGGCTTGGTGCTTATGTGGATTCGTGATGCTTTCGTGTTGGTGCGACGCTTTTGTGGTGGCGTAACGCTTTTGTGGTGGCGCGACGCTTTTGTGGTGTGACGATTTGCTACGGCATGGTGGTGTGAGGATTTGATATGGCGTGGTGGTGTGACGATTTGTTATGGCGTGGTGGTGTGACGCTTTTTTACTACGTTTATATGCATACTTGAAGCCAGGTTCAATCCGGCTTGAGATTCATGTAATCGACTCAACTCGTTTCAGCTAACAGAGGTGGATCGAGTTAGAAAAATGCATGTATACCTGAGTTGAGGGGTTGAACTGACAGGTTGTCTTTTTGTGCGTGTGATTTCAGATAAAGAATCTAACAGAACACTAACAAAATCAAAAGGAGAATGGCTGCTATACTTATCTGTCAGTTCAACCACGTTTGAATTTTTCAATCTTTCGACTCGGTGTGTAGAAATACCCCAGATCGGAATCTCAACTCGATCCCTCGATTCTGCATATAAACATGGTATTTGTTGCGTCTTGTGTTATTGAACTCCTGTCTAATATTCTCATTGATTATCGTTTTAATAGTGTCAGAGGGACCCCTATAGTCTTAACAGGATTCAGTTCTGTGTCACTCGCTCCTTTACTTGCTTGTTTATCTGCCCTTTCGTTACCCGGTAGACCTTCATGCCCCGGTTCACACATAGGACGGACTCTATTACGCCTGGCAAGTAGGTTCAGTTTAATTTTGCACTCTTTCATTAGTCGTGATTTTGACACAGTGGTCGCGCTAATTGCTGCTTTGCTGTCCGAGCAGATGTCTATTTGTCTCTCTTCGCTGGTGTCTTCTGCAAGTATTTCTGTTGCTTTCATTATTGCAAGGACTTCTGCTTGGAACACGGTTACAAATGATTCTAGGTGAATAGCGAGTTCAATCGGTGGGTTAGCACAGAAGATGCCAGCCCCTGATTCCCCTGATATTTAAAAGCCGTCTGTAGATACCCATGACTCGTTGGAGTTTCTTGTCGTGCTTCCGTTCGTCCAAGATTCTCTTGTGGGGAAAATTGTTTCGAAGTTATTGGTGAACGTATAAGATTTTTAAATATCACTAGGACAATCGATGAGTAGTGTCATGCACTTTTTATTTGTCACTGGCCACCATACAACTACTCCGTAGAAGATGGTAGGTTTTATTACGCATTCGTATATCCAGTGGAGTGTTTCGGTTTCAGACCCCTTGTCTTCCCGATGGCCCTCCTGCATATCCAATATGCCCTTTTAGCTTTGGTAACTCTTTCTTCCAGGTTCTTTCTCCAGGTCAGTTTCCTGTCCAATATTATGCCCATGTACTTGTATCTGTAGAGGCTGATAACTTAGTGGTTCCTTGGACTGGATCTTCTTTAATCTCGCTGCTCCATTGTTATCGCATACGTTGGTTCAGAATGCTTTCTATGATTTTCTTTTGGCAGCCCTGGTGAGCTTCTTCAAGCTTCTTTTACTTTCTTTATAAGATTCCCGGTCTGCTCCTTCGTTTGTTCTTAAGGCTTTGTTTAGGCGTTGTCTAGCAACGCTCCTTGTTTTGTGAAGGTTGCCGTTCCACCATTTTTGCTTAGCGCTTCTAGGTACCGGTTTCAGAGGACAGGCCGTCTCAAAGGATTCTATGATGCACTTCTGTACTTTAAGGATTACTTTGTTTAATTGGTTAATCCCAGTACAGCTGTTAATCTGAGTTGGTGATAGCCTTGCCTGAAGATTTCTTGCAAAGATGGACCAATCTGTTTTCCTAGGGTTTCTAATAATTTTTTTTTTGTGTTTGGTATCAATTCCAATGTCAAAACACAACCACTTGTGGTCCGATAAGGAGATCTCACTGCTGATCTTCCAGTTAGACACCAAATGTATAGACCTATCATCACATAAGATTATATCTAATACCTCCCTTATATTTTTCTTTATGAAGGTTGGTGTACAGCCCTCGTTTAAGGTAATTAAATTTTCAATATTTAAGAAATCGGCCAGACATTACACTCTTTTGTTAATGTCCATGCTTCCCCAGTTAATGTGGTGGGGGTTAGTTTCCATTCCCACTATAATACCCTCCTGCAGGGACCTTGTCCAGGTGATGCACTTCTTTGGCTCCTCTCTAGGTGGAGGTTGCGGGGAGTCATAAGGGAGATAGCCAGAGGCCAAAATTATTTGGTTGGTTTCACCATTTCTCACCTTGTATTCGAGGCTAGTTGCTGTTAAATCGCCTGTATTGAACTGCGGGATAAAGAAGATATCAATATCATTTTGCGCCATAATTCAGGTTCTACACTTACTGTTTCCGTTGTCTGCTATCACTTTGAGTTTGTTCCCCTATCCTGTTATCTTATTATTCAGTCAATAGGGATTCTGGATGAGGGCGATATCCGCCTTTCCTGCTGAGAGGTAGGCACAGAGGTTGGCAGTGGCCGCCCTACTACGCTGAAGGTTTGGTTTGGTTTAATGGGTTGACGTAGTGGGTGAAAGACCTACCACGCCACACTTAGATCAATGTAGATCCATGAAGGTTTGCTTGGATTACCTTCATTTATCCTCTCATGGAATGAAGGGATCACGAAGCTAATGTGGTGAAAGCCGCAAAGTGCGGCTTGTATGACAAGTGACCCCAGGGATTCCTCATCAATCCCTACCACGTTCAGTTGACCTTTGCCTGCCTGTTCCTTCCAGCTTCATCCGCGTAAACAGCGTTGCAGGTTCCTCGACTACGAGCGGCCGGTGTTGTAGTTTCAGCCCCCTCAGTTACATCTGCTGCAGCGAAGAGGTTCTGTAACCTGAAGCTATCTGGTTTCTTCTTTTTCTTTTGTACTCTCCATGTTGTTTCTTGAGTTTTTGCTACTTCATTGTAGGTTCTTTTTGTTTACCTCTTAGTTTCTGGACACCACTCCGACCTTCCCTAGATCTATTCCACGTATAGCTCAAGAGCATCACTGGCCCCTACTCAGCCCCTCCACCATGACAAGGTAGGTAAACGACGGAGGGGTCACTGCTCACTAAGACCAACAGTTCGGGTCCATTGTGCCAAATCATTTAACCCTGGAAACGATGTAAAATCCGCTGTTAGAACCACCCAGATAGTGATATAAATTCTGGAGGTCCGTAAGCTCTACATTACCTAAGTCCTCCAATTCCGAGAAAAAGTAACTTCCGAGAGTCCTCATTCTTGTAACGGATAGGGCAGGAAATCACACAGCAGGGGAGGAACTGATTCAATTTATTCTTCATCCCTGAAACTTTTGCAATAGTCACTATGTAGTACAACGAATAACTCAGCGTGAAAGCCAATGGCACAATGACCAGGTTCACCAGAGAAGTTGATCTATTCTTACTGAAGGTCGGCCATACCAGATGCACCCATCGTCTGTTTGCTCGACCGTTGTTTTCATCTTCTATATTCTTCCTGATTGGGGTTACTACAAAAGGGAGGACCTGCGATAAGTGCAGCCAACCCTTTCCTAGCAAGCTCGTCAGCCCTTTCATTTCCTTTGATATCCATATGCCCTGGTACCCAGCAGAGGGTCATCGCATTGGCTCTGGATATCTCATTTAAGAATAATTTGCAGGTCCTCACAAGCCTTGATCTAATTAAAGCAGAGTCCAGAGCTTTAACGGCTGCCTGGCTGTCTATATAGATAGTGATCGTTTGCCAATGATATTATTCTCACGTAAATATAATTTCCGCAGCCTGTATGATGGCTGTGATTTCAGCCTGAAAAACGCTGCAGTCGTCGCTTATTCTAAAGGAGTTCTTTATTCCTGGGCCTCACAATAAACTCCGGCTACCGTACCAACGTCCATCTTGACCGTCTGTATAAAACACCAGTTCCTTTTTCTTCATGGTTCTTCGGTTTCTCCAGTACGTTCTGTTAAGGATTCTTATATTGAATCTCCTTTCAAATTCTAGCGTAGGGGTCATGAAATCAGTTTCCGTCGATCTACTGGTAGTCCCTCATTGGGAAAAAATGGAGCCATGGCCGTAAAGGCTCGATGACCACAATCAGCCTTCTCTCAGTCTTAAAGCGGTTTTAGCCGTCGAACTGCTACAGTATATATCAAGAGGAATGAAACTGAGCAGGGATACCATTGCCGCTGTTGGTGTTGTTCTTATTGATCCCATGACACCGATACACGCTGACCTCTGGATTTTGGTGAGGTTTAAAAGCTCTTTCTCAAGAACCATCCACCATACGAGTACTAGTAAACCATATTTGAGAATGGGTCTTACGACCGCTGTGTATGTCCAGTACACCACAGCTGGTTTGGAGCCCCACGTGTTGCTGAATGCCATTTTGCAAGAATAGAAAGCTACGCTAGCTTTTTTGATGCGTTTGGCAGTGTTATCCTTCTAGTTCAGTTTGGAATCTAAAGTTACGCCCAGGTACCGAGCTGAACTTGAGATACTTAGTTCAATATCACCACCGATGTTTGAGGGTCTGAAGGTAGGAATTGATCTCTTTTTAGTGAAAAGAACTACCTTCGTCTTTGAGGGGTTCACTCCCAGCACCTTGCTGCTGACTCAATTGCCCACCAGTTGTAGTGCGAGATCTCATCCACTACCAATAGCCATAATAAAGGAGACATAATTGGGGGGTTCCCCTGCAGACCCTTCTCCGGATGGTTATATCTCCTAGCATTGAAAATATAACCCTCGGTTGAAGCATCTCTGCAATCCAATTGCAGAGGCTCATGTTCAAATGAGCTCTGTGTAGGCTGCCCCGGATGGCGTCAGTGGGTACATTGTTGAAAGCCCTTTCAATGTCTAAGAACGCTCCAAGAGTGAACTCCTTGAAGTGGAGGGATCTTTCTGTGCTTGATACGACCTTTCTGTGCTTGATTTTTTTGGATTTCGCCAGGGATGTGTAATCTTCATAGATACTAATAGCCCGAGTGCTACTAGCATGCACGGTTCGCAAACCTGAGTAATCGATGCCAGGAATACGCCTACGTACTAAACACACACCCTACACACTTCAACCACTCTCCCCGCGGGACTGCCGTTAGGTATTACTTCGCGGGGCTGGTTAGCAGTTTATGCTATGCTTCTTGTGTCAACTTCTTCCGCTGCTTCAGTAGCTCTTCTTAGCTTTTCTATTCTCCGCAGCTCTTTTTGTAGAGTTGTTACGAAGGAACATATTGTCATCCAATTCTCTTCCGACCGTTACCTCCGTCATATCTGACATATTCGTCATCTGGATTCGTGTTAGTCCCTTTGAATCTTTTCTCTCACGTTCCAGCATTCTAATTGGCTCAAAATGATTAGGCGTTCGCGTGCGATTGTGGCCGCATGTATGCGCGTATCTTCGCCTGTCTTTGCGTCTGCGTAAGAAGCCCCCCGGCTTCCACTATTGTTCCTTCTTCCGTTTTCTTCGCTCTCTTTTCTTTCTCGCTCTAGTCTCATTAGCTCTTGCCATACATCCTTGGCATAAGAGCTCACTGCGCTTCAATTGCTTTCAGATTCTGGCATGTGATTAACGAAATTCTCCGGAGTTGGTGTTTCTCCCAATGCTGTTTCTAGTGCTTCTCTTTGTAGAAGGAAACGTGGGCAGTGAAAGAATACATGCTCCAGGTTTTCGGGAGTATCACTGCATGATGGACAAGCGCGGGAGTCATCGTTCCTATACTGATATAGATATGACCGGAAACAACCATGTCCCGTAAGCAGTTGTGTTAAATAGAAGTTAACTTCACCATGTCTGCGGTTTATTCAAGTCTCTAAGGTCGGAATAAGGCGGTAAGTCCATCGGCCCTTGGAAGAAAGACTCCAGCGTTGCTGCCACTCTATCAAACTGGTGCTTCTTCCTATAGTGTCTGGTTCCCCGTGAGTTAGTCGCCCCTCATGTCTGCACTCTAAAAATTTTTTCTGCAGTTCTTCCACCAATATATCAATTGGAAACATTCCTGTGATAAGGCAGGTTGCGTGGTCCAGGGTTGTGCGAAAAGCGCTACTCACTCTTAGTTCACATAGTCGGTTTACTGCTATGATTCTTGTTTTATATGAAGTCACTTTCATAGCTCCGGCCCAAACTGGTGATCCGTATAGGACTACGGATGTGACTACTTTAGCTAAGAGTAGCCTTCGGCTGTATCTTGGCCCCCCTATATTCGGCATAATCCGCGCAATGGCGGCACTCACATGCAAGGATTTGTTGCTTACGTACTCCAGATTGTTTTTAAAAGTAAGTCTTGAGTCAATCATAACGCCAAGATACTTGATAGCTGGTTTCGAAACTATCTCATACCCACCTTCTGTGAGCGTGATAGTTTCCAGTTGCTTTCTACTGGTGATAAGTACCGCCTCTGTTTTGTGTTCTGCTAGCATGAGGCCGACTGATGTTAACCACCGTCGGACAATTGATATGGTTTCGTTGCTAATTTGAATAACTTCTTCCAGTTGTTTTGCAGTTACTACTATAGCGATGTCGTCCGCAAATCAAACGATTTTTTCTTCGGCTGGTATTTCAAGACGAATGACTCCATCGTACATGAGGTTCCATAATGTTGGTCCCAGGACTGAGCCCTGAGGGACTCCTCCAGTGACTGCGTATTCTTTCACACCATCCTCTGTTTCATAGAGCAGCACTCTTTGCTGGAAACAGTTTTTTAAAATATCCCTGATGCTAGTTGGTATGCGCATACTTCGAAGTGCTTGAAAGATTTGTTTCCAGCTAGCTGTGTTGAACGCGTTCTTAACGTCCAGTGTTATTGTCTTGCGCCTCTTCTCCATCGTCTTCCTTCTTTTCGCTGTGTTGACCATGTTGTTCCCACACACAATGCTGTGCCCACACAATGCAACTGATGAATATGCAACTGACCCACAGCGGCGACACACTTGTGCAGTCACACTGACCCTCTCAAGTGCCCGCAACAAATAACCAAAAAGGTCACAAAGTGTCGATTACAAATGTTACGTATTCTTGCGACCACTTGTAAATAAACTAGTGCAAGAATACGCCACATGGATCGAATTACTTTGATGACCCATTGACGGTACAATGGTTAAGGTACGATCAATGAGACATAGAGGAAACATCGGAAACGATTGGATGGAGAGTGGAGTCTCAACAGCCAAACAGAAAGGTCTTTTAATTTTCAAATCGACAAATCACAAAATCGACTCGCGTATCCACTCGCGCGTTACAACATTGGTGGCAGCGGTGGGATAGTTAAGGATAAAGCATCTGCCTTAACTCCCAATAAATTTTGTTTTTTTTTCTCCCTTTCGCAAACACTCTTGAGTCAAAAAAAAACAACAAACACAAACCCCGGTTAAATTAGTGAGGTGAAAACTTAGAAAAAAAAAGAAAAAAAACAATAATAGTAATAAAAAATATATACTTTTCCGAGTGCTGTGTATTGCCAAAGACACCCAAAGGCATAAAGTTTAACTGAGTCTGGTTAAACTAAATTCTACCGTTTTCTAGCATTATATGTCGAGTTTCAATCTCAACATATCGCTTAGAAGTGGCAAGAAGGTCATCAGGTCGACCGAACATTCCGCTAGTCTGGACACAGACAAATACTTACCAAAGCCAACGATGGTCGGAAATTCCCCCATTAAAACATTACCAAAAGTAGGTGAAATTTCTATTCAACCAGAAGATCGAACCAGATCTTCTACGGACACTCAAATGCCTCGGCCATTTAACCCCTCTCAGCTGATCAAACTCTTACCAGGCATTGGACAGGTTTATGCAACTGGCTGATCTCCAAGCTCGAAAGGTATTCTCGGAAATGGACGCAATAGAATTCATTGATATAACAAAATCGAAACTCACAGGCCGAGTTTATAATGTTATAGTAAAATATGACAATTATGAAGATTGGTCTAAGTTGAGAGAGGCATTAATTAAGAATTTTAGAAAAAGTCGGGCCATACCAGTGATACAAACGGAAATTTTCCAATTCCGTCAAAACCCGGGAGAAACAGTACTATCCTACACGGAATGGGCTCATGCATTACTTGATGAACTTAATAATGCTAATGCATCAACCCAGGACCAATCCGCCAATGAAGATATTCGACTACTCAATAGAAATATGATTCTGAGCAGTTTTTGTAATGGGCTCACATCTCCACTAAAATTATTAGTTAAGAGCGCGAGATGTAAAGATATCGATGAAGCAGTTGATATAGCAACAGAGGAAGAGAAACTTACACCCAGATACAACCCCAACCAACATGATCGTGATAAATATTGTCGGAATTGTAGAACTACTACGCACAATACGAGAGATTGTCGAAGGCCACAACAGCACTATACGCAAAGACACAATAATAAGTGGGTCAACCGGCATGAGTCACAGCAAAACAGTGCTCAAAACGGTAAAACATATAATACACAACAAAACCACCAATTCAATAATTGTTCTACGATGCGACAACAATTCTCTAGGTCAAGAGTAAATGTGTTTCAAGAACCAGTGCAATGTAGATATTGCAAAAACGTAGGACACAGCATAGATCAGTGTAGACAGAGGCAGTTTAACAACAGCCGGAACGATAATAGGAGTCCTCAATAGTCTATTTCAAGCGCGGGAAACGACTCGAGACCTGGCCCGTCAAACACCCGGAGTGAGGTAAGGGACCTGAAGTAAGGTGTATAAGAAACAAAATTCCAAACCCAGCTAACCCAAGGTACTACCCAAACAAAAGTTTAGCAGATAGCTATAGGCAAACTCCGCAAAGCAAAGATTCGCACACGCAGTATCAAACTCAAAACCCTTTTAACTCAAAAGGCAAACAAATAAATTTACTAAATCAAGAGGAAAGCTCTCAAAATCTGAAATCGCACACACTGTATCAAATTTCTAAATCTACTAATTCAAAGTGCGATCCTAAACAAAGCATTCACTGAATCTTATACAAAATCAAGAACAAGTTCCAACTCGCTCACAGTACCAAACTCCAAACCGAGAGGCGAATTCTCTATACCAAGAACAAAATCATTCCATGAATCATATACAAAATCAAGTACTAAATCATCAAGATCAATGCCAAATGTGCTCTCCGAACCAAAATACAAAACCCAACTCACGAAATCGGGCGAAAAAGCACAAAGCCGTAAATCGCGTCCACAGTTTCAAAATCCTAAACCAATCGTAGTATTATAACCATAATAGATTAAACTAAAGGATGATGCTTGGATAAATACTGATACTATTACCCAATTAACCGGCGTCAGCGACATGCCTACATCGACTCTAGCAACCATTAATCTAGTTTCCGAAGCAATATTTAATAGACTTTTACTACGAACACAGAACTCTTACGATCCCTGCAAGATCCGAGAAATGGATAAAGTATGGGGCAGTAAAAGAAAAAATGGACCAAATATATCTTTCTCAGGAAATAGCCCCGCAGGTATATTCGGCATCAATGATAACGACGCCTAAAAATGGTTATGTATTCATATCAATTTTAAACGCCAACAATGAGGACGTTATATAGAAAACTTGAACCTTAAGTTTGAAAAAATGGACCACTACACAGTATACAACCTAAACTCTAGATACACCAATCAAATAGTTGAAGAAAGATTAGAAAAACTTGAAACAGAAGAAAAACAGTCAATAAAAGATATCTGCAGGCATTTTAATCACTTGTTCTTTATTGAAGGCGACAAATTATCTTCCACGTCAGGAATAAAACATTCCATTAAAACGACTGAAAATACAGTCCCTGCTAATATACGTCCATAACGCCTAGCAGAAATCCACAAGCAAGAAATAAAGAAATAAGTCGATCAAATGCTGCAAGACGATGTGATTAGACCAAGCACTAGTCCATGAAATGCACCACTACTCGTAGTCCCCAAAAAGGGAGATCAAAAATGGAGAGTCGTAATAGACTATCGAAAACTCAATGAGGCTGCTATTCCGGACGCATACCCAATTCCCAATATCGACGACATTCTCGGGCAACTAGGAGATTCAAAGTATTTCACCACTCTAGACCTGGAAAATGGTTTCCACCAAATTGAGATGACTGAAGAGGATAAAGAAAAAACAGCGTTTAGTACTACCAACGGTCATTACGAGTTCAATAGAATGCCGTTCGGTCATTCAGTCAGAGTCAGTAATCTCACGAAATGCTCCACCTACATTCCAGAGACTTATGAACGTCGTACTCTCTGGATTATAGGGGATAATGATTGTTATGTATAAAGGTTGTTATGTTGTTAATGTGTTTAGTTTACCTCGATGATATAGTGATCTACGGAAAAAAATTGCAAGATCATAACAAGAAGTTAATTGAAGTTTTCAAGGCCTTAGACAAATACAATCTAAAAATCAAATTATCTAAATGCAAATTCCTTCAAACAGAAGTTATGTGTTTAGGACACGTCATTACAGCGGATGGTTTAAAACCAGATCCCGATAAGATCGTAGCGATCAACAATATTGAAACCCCAAAAACCCAAAAAGAAATAAAATCTTTCTTAGGGTTGTCAGGTTATTACCGAAAGTTTATAAAAAATTACTCCCAGATAGCTAATCCACTCAATAAATTGTTGCGTAAAGACGTCCCTTTTAAATGGGATGCTTTTTGCGACGAGTCTTTTAGAAAATTAAAGAAATCCATAGTTGAACCACCTATACTCATTTACCCAAATTTTGCGAACACTTTTTACATTACTTCCGACGCAAGCAACGAAGCCATAGGCGCGCTACTATCCCAAAAAAGATTCAAATGGTAGTGATCTACCAATTGCGTTTGCCAGTAGAATATTAAACAAGGCAAAAAAAAACTATTCTACTATCGAAAAGGAAGCGCTTGCGGTAGTCTGGGCAGTCACACACTTTCGGCCATACGTGTTCGGGCGCCACTTTGAGGTCATTACTGACCATAAGCCACTAGTGTGGATGTTCAACCTGAAGGATCCTACTTGAGGAGTATGACTTCACGATTTCGCATAAAGCGGGGCATCTAAATATTAATGCAGATGCTCTGTCACGTTTAAGTACGGGTGAAATCAATGTGGTAACCCGTAGCAGATAATGTACGAATTTCATAACACACCCTTGGGAGGTATGCAAGTAACAAAATCCCTATGGTTATCACTACAATGTCAAAAGTTCCATTCGAAAGGATAGCTCTTGATATAGTGGAACCACTCCCAATTACCGAAAACGATAATAACTACATCCTTACATTCCAGGACGACTTAACCAAATTTGTCCAAGCAGTCGCAATACCCAACCATGAAGCCCAAACAGTGGCCGAAACATTAGTAAATCAAATCATTTGTACATTTGGAATTCCACAAACCATCCTCACAGATCAAGGAACAAACTTCACCAGCGAACTATTCAAAAACGTTTTCAAACTCCTAAAAATACAAAAGACCCAAACAAGTCCATACCATCCACAGTCAAACGGAGCACTTGAAAGATCACATAGGATGTTAGGCGATTATTTAGGAAACTACGCAAGCAATGATCAAACCAACTGGGATAAATATATCAGTTACGCTGTATTCTGTTATAACACTACAGAGCACACAAGTACCAACTACAGCCCTTACTAAGCTCTTTTTGGAATTAAACCCCCAATTCCTTCTGTTTTAAATAGACAATTACAACCCACATATAATTATGACGACTACATTACTGATATTAAAGCCAAGTTACAAACCGGTTACAAAATCATCCGCGAAAACCAGTTAAAAGCTAAAGAAAAATCAAAAGAATACTACGATCGTAACTCGAATGAAATCAGTTGCAAAGTAGGTGACCAAATACTGCTCGAATCCAAAAATCGATCTAATAAAAAACTTACTCCAATATACGAAGGAACGTATGAAATTGTAGAAATTCTGTCACCTGAAAACTCCAAAGTAAAGATAGGTAGGAAAGAAAAGGTGGTACATAATAACTTACTAAAGCCTTATACACAGAACACACGATGCACACAACACAATAACCACATAAACTACAAAACCAAAACCACTAAAATAAAATCTTGGTGCTCTAATCCCCAGATTCGCTATTATTATATTGTGTGTACACGTGACACTAGCACAAGTAGAACTGCAACAGCTGAATAAGACCGGAGTATACCTGGAACCTATCGGAGTTCTCGGAAAATCTTTTACTAAATGGACATTCCTCTTCCACGCCAACATTTCACTTACAAAAGCCAACACTAAAACCGTGGAACAAAATGTAAACACAATAGCAGAACTCTGTACTGCAACCCTTAAAGAATATCCCCTAGATCAATGTAAAATTACGCTGCAAATCTTAAGAAACTCACTTACTGAAATACAAAACAACAACCGAATGTTGGACAATATATTACTAAAACAAAGAATCACCAAAAGAGACACTTCAATGGTAAATGAAGGTTTATTCAATGGTATAGGGATCGCTCAGAAATTCCTGTTTGGAACAATGGATTCACGGGATACAGCTAAAATAGATAACGCCCTACAATCGCTAGCAGAAAACCAAGATAGTTTGTGCCACATGACCGAAAATCAGATGACGATAATTTCGAACGTTTTTGATGCAATAAATTAAACCACTAATCACATACAGTCATCCACAAAATTGAAGGCACAGCACTTAATTTTTTAAAAAACACTCTCCAAATAGCCCCATATTTTAAAAATTGATAACAAAACATCACTATTATGCAAATTCATGTATTTCAAATCATTGTTGTGCGTTTCACTACTTTGTTGGAAAAAATAACGGAAATATTTACATTTTATGATGGTAAGGTCAGAAATTCATACCACAAAAGTGAAGGCACAGCTGAAATAAGGATCACAAAATTACTATATTACTTATTAATTTTTAATGAAACATTACTTTTTTAATATTTAGTTGCATATCCTTTATACTGAAGAACCGCGTAGAGTCTTCTGTTCATTGAACCAACTAATTTTTGAGTATATTCTGGGTTAATATTCTCCCATTCCTCTTTTCAGACAGCTCTGAGATCGTTTCTATTATGAATTTCTCTTTGGCGGATCTTTTGTTCCAGATAATCCCAAATATGCTCGATTGGGTTCAAATCGGGGCTTTGCGGAGGGGTAACAAGCATGTGGGCATTATTCATTATAATCCACATCTTAGCATTATGGGCTGTATGCTTGGGGTCGTTGTCTTGTTGGAAATAATACGACTCCGTAAGACCCATTTTGTTCACACTTTCTTTTAAATTTCTTTTTAAAATATCAATATATACATACTGGTCCATTACTCCCTCTATAAAATGCAGGTTTCCCACACCTCTAGCCGACATACAACCCCACACCATGATACCACCGCCTCCGTGCTTTACTGTTTTTATGGTATGCTTATGATACAGAGCAGTCCCCTTCTTTCTCCACACACGAAGTCGACCATCTGAACCAAATATATTGAATTTTGACTCGTCAGAAAAAACTATCTTATTCCAAAAGTCATCAGGTTGATTCACATGATTTTTGGCGAACTCAATTCTTTTCAATCTGTTTCTTAGTGAAATCAAAGGCTTTTTCCTCGGTGAACAAGATTTGAAACCAGCATTTACAATGCAACGCCTAATGGTTTCTTGGTGGATCTTTTTTTTAAGATAATTCTCGAAGTGATCACTAATTTTTTGTGCACAAAGGATTTCTTTTGAGCAGGTATTGTATACATCTTTTATCATGTTGATTTAACTTTTGGGGTCGACCACTTCGGGGTTTATTTTCTATTTGAGCCTCATTTGCATAACGTTGAATCACATTACGGACTGTTTACCGGCTACGGGACAGTAAAGAACCAATTTGTGAATATGATTTTTTTCTTTTACGTATAAATTTATAATAATTTTACGTTCTTCTATCGATAGTTCCTTACGCGGCATTTTTTTAGGTAATTTGATATTAGAGCGGCTTTATATAGCAAATATAAACATAGAATACTACTGCGTAAACACAAGAAGTGCAACAAACAAAATTGGACTCAACAACGAAGGAAAAAAAGGGGAATCCCCGTTTTGAATGTATTTCTATCAGCTGTGCCTTCACTTTTGTGGTATGAATTTCTGACCTTGCCATCATAAAATGTAAATATTTCCGTTATTTTTTCCAACAAAGTAGTGAAACGCACAACAATGATTTGAAATACATGAATTTGCATAATAGTGATGTTTTGTTATCAATTTTTAAAATATGGGGCTATTTGGAGAGTGTTTTTTAAAAAATTAAGTGCTGTGCCTTCAATTTTGTGGATGACTGTAAATAATAATTTTGCCTCGTTAACCGAAGAAATCAGAAAAAATGCATTTAGACTCACAAACCTCACGAATTTCGAAAAAAACATTACACAGTCTAGACGAAATAACAAATTTAGCACTTATGTGCTCTGCACAAATTCTAGCAAAGCAAACTTAATTGCTTGACATTTTACAAGAAGCCAAAATAGGGAAGCTAGACAGTCGATTTTTAAATTCGGACATATTTATGCCAACTCTTCAACAAATACAATTAGAACTACCACAAAAGTAAGGTTTCCCATAAAAATTTCCCGAATGAATCTGCCCATAATAAATGCAATTACTACAACAAACCGTATACGTTAATAATAACCTTATGATTCAAGTAAGTATACCACTGATAAACGAAGAATTCAACTTAGTAAAAATTACACCACTCCCGACCAATTACAAACAAAACACATACCGTTATGTTTCGATTGGCAGTGAATTCATTGCCGTCAACGAAAACTATAGGCGATACATATTCCAAAACAGCGTAGACCTAGATAAATGTACAAAAACAGAGTCAGACCATTATGTATGTCAACAAAACTTTGTCATACATAACCATAACAATAGTAACTGTATAACACAGCTCATCACAGGAAATCCAACCCCTGAATCATGTGAAACTAGAATATTCGTACTCAAACATGAAATTTGGTTTAACTTAGTGAACAAAAACTCTTGGCTTTATGTCATGCCAGAGTCAACGAGCGTACGAGTCTTCTGCGGCAACGCACCCCAAACGACCGAAATCCACGACAGTGGAATCCTCAAAATAAACCCGTATTGCAAAGCAATAACGAATGAGGTATATCTTCAAGCGTCAAACGACGTGTACAATAGTACCCCTATCACGTACTATTTACAAGAAACACTTACTGAAACCGTGGAAATCCCTACCAACCTATCCCAAATTTCACCCCCTGTGATACACGTAGAAAAACTGCATTTAGATAAATATAGCGCTAATATTAAAAACTTAGCTAATACAAACAAATCATTGTTAACATTAAAGTATGAACACGTATACAATCCAGTTTCTATTATTCTTCCTATTGGTATAATTGTCACATTATTACTATTAATAAATAAATATTTTAAAATAAAATTGTCATTAAACATTACAACAATAAATGAAGCTACAGCGCAAGAGAACGCTAACCAAGAGCTTACCGAAATTGTAAATTAATGATTGTAATATAATTTTCTAATTAAGAAACATATGTAATATTTCAAATAAGAATAAGTAAAAATGTCAAAAAACGAAACATAAATTTATATATTCTTGCAAAAACAAATATCATAGATGGTAATAACAACATGTATAATCATAACTTTAACATATAGTCTAAAAATATTGAAATGCATAATCTTAACCCAAGAAGAAAAAAATTAACTAATGAATAGTAATTTTTCAAATAGATCAAATAAATAAATCACCACTCTTGGTCCAGTCGACTCCTACATGTTTCCCGCCGAAAGATCTCACTCGTAACCTCGTGCGCCTTTCGTATTTTAAGGGGGGAGGACTGTTGTGCCCACACACAGTGCTGTGTCCACACAAGACGCAGCGACCTAACCCAATTCGACACATGTCATTCATATCACTATTTCAGTGCAAACATGCAACTGACCTACTGTGGCGACACATGTCACCCTACCCCATTCCACGAATATGCAACTAACCCACAGCGGCGACACACTTGTGCAGTCACACTGACCCACTCAAGTGCCCGCAACAAATAACCGAAAAGGTCACAAAGTGTCGATTACAAATGTTACGTATTCTTGCGACCACTTGTAAATAAACTAGTGCAAGAATACGCCACATGAATCGAATTACTTTGATGATCCATTGACGGTACAATGGTTAAGGTACGAACAATGAGACATAGAGGAAACATCGGAAACGATTGGATGGAGAGTGGAGTCTCAACAGCCAAACAGAAAGGTCTTTTTATTTTCAAATCGACAAATAACAAAATCGACTAGCGTATGTACTCGCGCGTTACAACAACCACTACCTTAATAGCATCAGCAGTCGAGCGCGCCTTTCGAAATCCATACTGATGTGCTGATAGTCCACCTCCTTCTTCAATCGCAGCTTCCAACCTGTTACCGATGATTCGCTCCAACACTTTCCCTGCCGTGTCCAACATACAGAGCGGGCGGTAGGCTGATGGATCTCCTGGGGGTTTACCTCCCTTGGGCAGTAGCACGAGCCTCTTGTTCTTCCATTGATCAGGAAAGACTCCCTCACTCAGACAGGCGTTCACTTTTTCGAATACCGTGCTGGTGTTCGGAACACGACTTATCTATCGGAGAATTGCCGGATTGGAGGTGTCCTTACCCCTTTTGGGGATGGGTTGTATCACTGCTGTTTTGTAATGCGCTGGATAATGTGCATTATTAAACAGAGTGGTGTAAATATACTCCGATTATAGGTTGAGAGGCCGAAGCACAATGTTCGATACTCCATCAATTCCCACAGATTTTTTCCTTCTCAATGAGTCGAAAATCGCTTGGAGCTCCACCTCTGGTATATACGGGGAATGTTCCCTTTCATCCGCGATGACATTATTTGCCATGTTATCGTCATTGAATGCGATAAAACTTAAGTTCTCGGATCGCCAGTGCTCTATATCATTTTGAAAGTAGACGTTGCGCACAAGCACTCTATTTTCCAGGTCGATTTTCGGGCAAATGCTATCGTTCATCTTGTACACTTCCTGGAAAGGCGCTCCTACAGCCTCTACCTTCTCCTGTGGATCTTCGATTACTAAGAAGTTGCCTTCCTCTCCTACGTTATCTGGATCTAGACCTGCCGTTAGCAGTATTCGTCCATTGTTCGTCGTTAGGGGAATCTTAAGACAAGGAAGGTCGTTTTGATTGTTCCTCCGAAATATTTTATTTATTTGCGGAAACATGGTCGGATTATTGGCTTTTACAGTGACCGCCCTGATACGTCTTTTCAAATGTACATATCTTCTCAAAAAACTTAACCCTGCATTCAGTTTAAACGAGCTTTGGAAGAATATTAAAAAAGTGAGAGCGATTGAAGATAGAAATATGTCTAAGTGCACTTTTAGGCCTCAAGAAATGAGTACATGTTTTGCTTCAAATTTGCACAGTACAAGTGTCAGTGTCGTTTCTGCAATCAGTACAGTACAGTATGAGACTTTCTTTTTTGAATGTGTAGGCGTGGGTGATATCATAAATGCAATTCGCAGCATTAAACCGAATGCTTATGGCCTCGATGGCATTGCCCTAAATTTATAAAACTTATTTTACCCATAATAGTTCCTTACATCAAAAATATATTTGATGTATATATTTATAGCTCTCAATTTCCTGAGCCATGGAAATCTACCAAGTTAATACCGGTGCTTAAAAAATCAAATCCTTCAAGTCCATCGGACTTTAGGCCGATTAGTTTGTTGCCTTTTCTAGCAAAAATATTCGAAAAACTTATGTCTAATCAAATGCAACACTATTTAAATGAAAATAGTCAAATCTACAAATGGCAGTCAGGTTTTCGTCTCGGACATAGCTTTGAGTCTGCTGTAATAAAAGTTACTTCAGACTTACGTTCGGCTTTGGATTCTGATGAGATTGCTATTATGGTGCTCTTAGACTTCTCAAAAGCATTTGACTGTATTGATTACAATTTATTACTGATGAAACTTAGAAACACTTCTAGTTTCTCAGATGCAGCTCTTGTGGGTGAATATCTAAAAAACAGACTTCAAACAGTCGAACCTGCGGTTGGTAGTTCTACTCCTTCTGTTGTGAACTTTGGCGTTCCCCAGGGATCTGTTTTGGGGCCACTGCTATTTTCTTTATTTATAAATGATTTTCCTCAAATAGTCTCTGATTGGAAAGTTCACATGTATGCAGATGATGTCGCTATTTATATTTCGCTTCTTTTAAGTTTAATGGAAGACTGTGTGGCAAGATTAAATGAAGATTTACAATGCGTACAAACTTGGTGTGATACATATAAGCTAAAGTTAAATCCCCTTAAAATAGTTGCAATGATATGTACTTGGAGGGACTGATTCTGATGATTCTGATGACTTCCCCATGTTGTTTTGAATAATAATATCATATCTTACGTTCTTCTTCCCAGTATGAAGGAACGATTGGTGAAGAGTTTAGTTTTGCTACTTTTCCGTTTAATTGTTGTGTATATCCTTGCTTGGATTTTGAGTGCAAATGAAAAATGAACGTGGCCTTTAATGACTACCTGCGTTTTATATATAAAGTTCCTAGATATAACACCATTGCTATGTTTAAAAAAACCTTCTATGGAATGTCTTTGGATAACGCTTCGCTTTGCTCAATCGCGTAGGGGTTTGCGGTTAATTTTACTGCGACTTACACATCTGGTTGCAGAACGGTCCTCAAAAAAAACTCATCAGCCATATTTCAGAGGAAAATATTTCTGCAGCTATCAACCTAAAATCTTACGTTATTATTTTTTTAACAAATTGCACTAAAAATATATAACAATACTTAAGTTATTTCAATTTAAATTTAAAAAATTAAATATTTTGTTAAAATGTATATAGATCCTTATAATAAGATATTAAATCGTGTATTATTATGTTATAGAATCAATAAATAAATGAAAATGAAATGAAATGATATAAAATTTTGTTGTTCCAATGCAAATTTACAGACAGTCTGTAGTTTTCCCTGATTGATTTCAGGTCCACTATCACTATTAGGCCAACTCGCCACTTGGAAATACGGCGTCCAATTTTCCATTTGGAACACTACGATTTTAAATGAGAAGCCGAATGTCGTGTGTTGACTGACACATGGCTCTATTTCCAGTCGTTCACAGACTTTCAGAGAGTACACACATTTAGAGGTCGAGCCGGAAGTCTTCTTGTACTCTTTGAGCGACGCAAGTCGGTTACTGCCGGTGACAGTTCTTACATCTCCGTGTTCTCTGCGGTTGGCAGTTAAGCTGTGGTGGTTGCCACTGAGAAAGATTGTGATACTGGAGATTCTTACTGGTATTCTTGAATTACATACGAAATATCTGAGAAAGGTATTGTTGAGGTTGGTGTCTTTGGGTGGTTTTCGTCTTCCTCGACCATTGGAATAGACTCTCCATCGGTTGACTATTTTGAATAGAAAATGGATTAGAAAAGTCTATATCGAAACTACGTGTCCTTTTATCCGCATCCGTTTTCCGAGCTCGTAGCTGATTCGGATGTCTTATCTAGGTTTAAAAGCCTGTTTGGACTAAGTACACTTGGTGTCCTAGAGTGTTCAACACCAGCCGTTTAACCCAACTATTCTTCTGCATGTAGTGTCGAGCATATACTGACTGATTAGGATGGAAGCTTGTTAATGCTGGTTCGGGTTTATTAACATGGTCGTCATTCGGAATCAAACATGATTGTACGATGTTGCCGACCATGGAGCTTCTATGCTGGTGTTTTTCCCGTTTCATCGGGTGATGTTCGATACGTGGATAAAGACTTGCAAAGCTGATTCATCATTATGTTCGTCTTCCAAAATTTTCTTAAGCGCTGTCTTAAAGGTTTTGACCATCCGCTCGGCCGCAAAAATCGTTTCCGTATTTGCTTTGATCGGCATTCAGCAAATGCGGCGCCCATCATGCGCAGAGCTTACGCAGCCCTAAGTTTTTGTGCAAGATGTGTCGCACCCTCTCTTCCTATATACACACAGCCTCAGCTATCTCACTCACCTTCACTCGCCTATCGTCCAACACGATATCATGCACTTTTTCGATGGTTTCGGGTGTGGTTGCGGTTTTTGGTCGTCCTTCACGTGGGTCATATTCGAGAGACGTGTGACCACGTTTTAAATTCAGCTGCCCACTTTTAACGGTTGACATGGAAGGATCAGAGCCCCCGTAAACTTTTGTCAACTTTGGAGAAATTTCCTTAGGGGTTAACCCATTCAAAACGAAGAATTTTATCACCGCACGATATTCAAGTTTATCCATTTTAACGAAAAACACGCAAAATGTCTACTGCAAAAATTGTAAAGAAACTACTTGAGAGAACAAGTTGAAACTTGTCATACGAACTAGTGTGAAGTGCACCCAGGCAGGAAACACAAATTTTTGCTGATTGGAACGCCATCTCCGCGTCAGGCCGAGAACTTTTCACCTTGCCCTCATATATTTGGCTTCCGTAGTTGATAATGCCACCTTAGGTTGTTTTCCCGAACACTAGAATACCGCACCTCCTTGCACCATGAAAACATAACCCGTGACAGATTGCCTCTCATCAACGTCGCTGGCATAAGCAGCATCACAAAAGCCAGAGATTCTTTCATCGTTGGCGGTATTTGTTTTCGCATAACACAGCTTTTTTCCAATAGAACCTTTGAGGTATCGTAGAATCCTCTTTGCAGCTAACCAGTGCACATTTCCAGGATTGCTATTGAACCGACTCAAATAATTCACAGCGAAACAAAAAGCAGTCACTGCATGAATTTGCTCGATGTCTAAGTCCATTCTAGCTGTCATGGACAATAAAAAACGAATTGACTCATAACGCACAACGGGGGAAAATGTTTCTTCGTAGTCAAATCCTTTGCGTTGGATACACCCTTTAGCAACCAGTCGGGCTTTACAACTAGCAATTCCACCATTTGCGTCTAGCTTGGTCTTAAACACCCACTTGGCGTTGAGAGCCTTCTCGCCAGGTGGCAACTCTGCTTTCAACCAAGTTCCATTCTGCAGCAACGACACTTATTCGTTTTCAATGGCCTTTTTCCCCTGCTCACCATCAGCTCTGGATATTGCTTCATCGTACGTCTTCGTATCGTTAGTACCTCTCACCATGTAGCTCACATAGTCATCGTATGTCACATGTTTCGGTGTTCTTTCAGATCTTCGAACGTTCACCGATGTGGTTCTCGTGGCGGGATATTGTCGTCCTTTGAATGAAATTAATCTTCATCAGTCGACTCAGCAATTGTTGAACCATCCTCGTCCGATAACTCATTCTTCGTATCAGCGTCCTTAGTGCCAGCTTGTGCACCACTAGTATTGGCCTCCACATCATCAGCCTAAGTACCGTTGGTATTGGCCTTCACATTAGCGATTTCTGCATCTGCCCCCAACTTTCTAGGAACGAAGATAAAAGATTAGTAATGTTATCTTTGACAATTACCTGCTGAAACGGTTGATCCTCTAGAAGACAGGCGACATCTCTGCTAACTATTAGCCTCTTTTTCAATGGATTGTAAATTCTATATGCCTTTGAACATTCGCTATATCCAACCAGCATGCCCTTCGTAGACTTCGGATTCAACTTCTTTCTCTTCTGGCTTGGAACGTGTACCATCGCCGTTGACCCGAATACCCTCAAATGACTGACGTCCGGCTTCTTGTTTGACTATGCTTCCTCTTGAGTTTTGAAATCAATCATCCTAGTTGGCGTTCGATTTACTAAATATGCAGCAGCCAACATAGCCTCGGCCCAACAATTTTTTTTTAATTCTACATCAATCATCATGCACCGAGCTTTCTCTATAATGGTGTGATTCATTCGCTCAGCTTTCCCATTCTACTGAGGTATGTATGGAACTGTTTCTGGTGGTGCATCCCACAATTAATCAGATACCTTAGCCAGCATTGGTTGCAGTACTCGCTACCGTTGTCCGTCCGTAGGGTTTTGATCCGTTTTCCTGTTTCGTTTTCCACCAAACGCTTGAACTCAATTAACTTTCCTTTGAAGTCCGATTTTGCCTTTAGAGTTTAGGCAAAAACTTTTCGTGAGTAGTCATGAAAAAACAGTGAGTAGTCATCAAACAACAACAACAACCACCTACCGATTTCTGTTCCATTGATTCATACAAATCGGAATGAACGAACTCCAATATCTCACTTGAGCTCGTTTCCGATGCTTTGAATAGTTTCCAAGCATTTCACACAATGCTCCTTCGGCGTTCCAGCAAAATCTAATCCTATCACAGCTCCTTGTTGCATCTTCATCAATACGTCATAATTTGCATGACCTAATCTCCGATGCCACAGCTCGAAAGATAGTCTTTGTTCACCAAAATTTACTGCAGTCTTCACCAATGGAGTAGTATCGAAATTGTACAATCGTTCTTGCACCAAGCTCGCTGCTGCGATTAAGTTATTGTGCTTATCAAAAATGCGACATTTGTACTTTGATGCGGCATTACCTCTGTTCTACACTGTACTGCGCTTGTTTGGACAATTTCTGGCTAAGTGGCCGTATTGCTTACACTCAAAACACTTTGGAGCAGCTGCATATTTCTTTTTCCCAACAGCACCCTTTCCACTTCCACCATAAAATGCCACTGCTTGACCATTCTCTCCAGTCATCATCCTTAATGCTGGAGCTTTCGATCCCCATGATCATGGATTTGTGTCACCCAGACCAGCCGGCAATAGGGCTCCAATGCGCTCATCGGATACAGTCATTCCTATTGCGTTCAATTTGTGCGCTATCAAAATCACTCGGTTAACATAGTTTTCGATGGATCTACAATCCTATAAGGCGGTCGTTATCAACGTCCTAAACAGACCTACTTGTCTCGTAAGCCCCTTGTCGTTGAATGCCGCAGCTAATTTGTCCCAAACCTCTTTAGCAATTTTGGCTCCTTTCACATACACTAAGTTGATAAGATCGATTAGTAGAATAATTTTAGATTTCGCCTTGGAAATTTCTTTTTTGCATCCGTCTCCTTGCTAATTACGCATTTCCATAACTCCTCATGCTCTAGGAAATTTTCCACTGCGAATTTCCAGTCATCACAGTTCTCACGACCTTTGAGTTTCTCGATTGCCGGTATTGACGAAGTCATCGCTTAATCTCGAAAACGCAATTGTTTTTTTTTAATCCACTTAAATCCTTCAAAATTTTGGTACAAAGTATTGAACACGCAGTAATAAAATTCTTTCCGGTTTCATGGGTTATTGGTCTGTTCCCATAACTTGTTGAATTCCGACTTTTTGAGCAGAAAAAAGAAAACACGTTTTACCTGTTTTGTGCAAGGAGTTTTAATAATGAAATAAATTGACAGATGTTAGGAAATGGACAATGACAGTATATTGGTATAGTATGACATTGCCAGGCACGTGAGTGTGTTCTCTTATATTTCAACAGTGATTAATCTTCTCTAAAATGTACTAATCTCGATACATTCGCAATTTTCTTTTTTAATTGTTCAAGAGCCCTTTGTGACTTCCCCCAGATAAAATCTTGGTCTTTTGCTCTCAGTTGGGTAAGAGGTGCGGCCAGTTGCGAAAAATGATCTATGTATTGGGTATAGTAATTGAACGCTTCCAGGGGCCCTACTCTGTACTCTCTATTTCGAAAGCGGAATGAAACTGCTCCTTTCCGATTAACAATTCCGAAAGTGGAATTTTGGTACCTAGGGCCCTACTCTGTATTTCGTTTCGAAAATAAAATTTCCGGAAAACGAATATTTTGTACTCTCTATTTCGAAAGAGGAATGTGTTGGCTATTAAAAACATTGAAGAACAGAGTGAAGACACCAAGTGACAGTTCTTCGATATCAACAAAAGTATTATAAAACAAACAACAAACAAAACTAAATTCTATGTTTTTGTAACTAGTATAATCAATACATTTGTAATTAATACATTTTTTCACAAACCTGTTAAATACATAAACAAATACATTAGAATATTGTAATTTCGTGCCAAAATCTAAAGTACGTAATAAAAGCATAAATACTCTTAGATGTACGGTCGAAAGTACACTCGAATAAAACCTTTATAACGAATAGTTCGGTGCGTTTTCTTTGCCATACATATATTTTCTTTGTTCGCAGTAATCCGAAGTAAAGTCAATCGAGTTCTTTTCATCAATTTGTGTGTGCTAAAAGAAAAAAAAAATCATAAATTTAAAACAGAGAAACATAAGTGACATACATACCACCTATTATATATATACTTTTTGCGGACATTTGTCGAAATGTAGGTGCCATTCCTTTGTCTACTTTGTTTCACGAAAGACAGTAAGTTATAAGTGTACAAATCAGGACTCCCGCGTCGCGTAATTTCGCTGCTGCAGGCGTTCACTTAAGGCACGACACGTAAACACGTAAGTTCTTACTATTTTATTTTCTTTTTTGTATCCTTTTACTTAAAAAATTTTAAAATGTCCTTTCGAGAGCTCCAGAACCAGCTATTGGCTCAAATGAAACGTGAATTAGTAAATTTTAAGAAACTATCGACTCGGCTTTCGTTGCTAGAAGACAATCTGGTACCTTCTCGGCGTTATCACGAAGAGGTTTTGAGCTGCAAAAGGGATTTAAAAAAAAGGGTTTGGTAGCATTGTATGATCCCGGAGTTTGCTGGATCGTACACCAAATGGCGGTCTTATAATGACATTTTCTTGTCCCTGATTCAGAGCAATAATTCACTAAGTGAGACTCAAAAATTACAATATACAAAGTTCAGTCTAACTGGTGAAGCAGCACGACTTCTTCAACACTTATCAATCGAGGCTGGGAATTACGCTACTGCTTGGAAACTCTTAACGTCGAGGTTTGATCACAAACGGGTGTTAGTCAACGCTGTTGTCAAGGTTAGATCAAAAGACGGAAGACTCATTAGTTTACAGGCATTAATTGACCCAGGGTCTGTGGTAACGTTCATCTACGAATCAGCTGTGCAGTAACTTAAACTGGTTAGACATCACACTCACATTCAGGTATCGGGGCTGGGAAAGTCAGTAACGGCACCAGCCAACACCATGTCGACGTGACGTTTGCGTCGAGGGTTTCGACGTTTGAAGGCTCCGCCAGAGCTTTCGTCTTTAAGTCGTTAACTTGGTTCCTTCCGTCCTATGCAACGATATCTGACAACTGGAACCATATACATGGTTTGGAGTTAGTTGATTCAGACTTCCACATACCAGCAAAAATCGATCTGCTCTTCAGAATCGATATCTCTACACCTAGGCCATTATTCCGGAGATCGTTAGGAGTGATGACGTCAGCTGTACCTTATGAGCAAAGGCACCCAGCCATCCTACAACCTAATCATCACTTGACGGAACTCGTGATTGGAGACGCACATCAACGAACTATGCACGGCGGAATACGGCAGATGGTAATGCATTCATAAATGCAAAATTTACTTCTGACACAAGGCTCAACACATGCAACAATTAACGGGGAGTCTACCTGTAGCTCGTGTTCGAATGGCCAGACCATTTGCAAATGCCGGCGTCGACTATGCGGGACCGATCGAGATGAATTTTTTATTTTTCAGTCTTCATCTGCTTAGCCACCAAGGCCGTCCACACTTGACAACCCAGGCAATTATTGATGGCCCACGTCGACAAAACGAATACGCGTACATTTTGGTCCATTGAGCACGGATGCATCAAATATAAACGGATCTTACGAGGCACGTGAACTTTACAATTCGATAGAAAAACGCGGTTCACATATACGTATATATGCGCTTTTTAATTAATTTACCTATTCGGCTTACAGTGTTTTTTCCTAAAAAAAAATAGTTTAATAATTACTAGTAAATCATTGATTGTAGAACAAATGTGTCCATAGGTGGGTGTTAAAATCAATTTTCGGTACATGTGCCATACGTATATATGTATGGAAGTATGTACGCATTTTTGCAATCAACAGTGTTTTTACCACGGAATTGGAAATTGGGGTTGCTAATGAAAATGGCCTTTTTTTATTACTTTGTTTCCGTTTTACGGCCAATATTTTTCGTTATAACAACAAAAAAAAAATGACTCGTTATACGGCATTTCGCTTTATGGCCTGATTTTGTGGAACGTATCTAGGCCACTAACGGAGATATGGGTGTACTTCCAATCATTTAGAACAAAGAAAAATATGTATATATGTAAAAAAAAAGAAAACGCACTGATGTAAACGTTATAAGGTTCTTTATTCGAGTGTACTTTGACTTTATATTTAAGAGTATTTATGGCTTTGTTATTTACTTCAGATTTTGGCGCGAAATACAATTTGCCAATATATTTGTTTCATATATTTGGCGGATTTTGTGTATAAATGAATAAATTACAAATGTATTTACAAAACATAGAATCTAGTGTTGTTTGTTTTATTATAATTTTATGAATATCGAGGAACTGTCAAAGTTGGTTGGTTCTTCTTGTTTTTAATCGCCAACATTCTCCCCGGCTGTGAACGGAGTTTGCAAAATAATAGCCCATAACATCTTCAGTTTGAAAGTTCCATGTTTCATTTCGGGATCACCCTGTGACCTTTGCTGCAGGACAAATCTACTAAATGTTGATTGCAATGGTTACATGTAAAGAGAAATGCGATTAATGAATTGAAACATAAAAGAGACAACATAATGCGACACATATGGAAATACGTAGAGTGATAAGACAAACACATTACCTTTGATTTATCAAGGCGATGATCGGTTATTAATGATTATCTCCTGCCCTTCTCTTATTGCTACCATTATAGGTACCCGTCGTTGCCCTTTTCGCACTTGCGTTGGTTTTTGGTCTTCGGTTTATGGATGGAATGGTTTGGATATGAACACCGTAGTAAATGGTGTCGCGTATTAAATGTCGGTTGTGTTTTTAAAATTTTATTAATTGGTTTTGTTAATTTTTTTTTTTAAAGTGCTGTGACCAACGAGGGATGATTCCAGAGTGAGTTATGTATATTTGATTTTGATTTGTTGATTTCCCTTTTTTTATAATTGGAGTAACTTAGTTTGTAAGAGCGCGCCTTTAATTTTGGCGATTTTATCAATGAACCATCACCGGTTCATAGGAAAGGGGGTTTCTTTTGTTTTTTTTTTTCGCAATTTTCGGCGGTTCGCGCTAAAAGTTTGAGTGCAAAAAAAAAAAAAAATTGTGCATTTTAAGTTTGTGTGGAGTGCAATAAAAGAGTTTTTAAATTTTGAGTGCAGATAAATTTTAATTTTGTTGTGCATACATGATTATGATTTCGGTCGAATGTGTGGTACGCATCTTGTTGATACCCAACGCAGTGTTTTGTTAATGTACGATGTGCATACTATTAAGCATGTGGTTAACCATGCCGTTCGATGGTTGTGATACTGATGGGTGGCGATGGGCGGCAATCAGCTGTTTATCGTCGACGACGAAGAATGAATTGACTTGCAGCTGAAGTCCCGTTTTGTGTTGTGTTGTGTACGTATGTAGAACTGTACATACATATGTACATGGATGGATGGGTTGAAATAAAATGATGAAATGTATGGGTTGAGTGTATTTTGTATTGCGTTTTTTTTATATTTGTAATTATTAGGTGAAAAAATAAATTTTAATAAAGATTAAAGATTAAATTAAAAATTATCTTGAGCGTTTTCCTGGATGTTGTGTTTGTAGAGATTTTGTTTTCGTTTGTTTTGTTCGACGGAAGATAACACATTTTTGAGAGAGGACATTTGAATTTGCCGGTTTTTGTCCTCTTCTGGATGTACTTTCTCTACGCGTGCTAGCATCCATTGGGTTGGTGGTAATTTTTCATCCTTGATGATTACCAGGTCTCCTATTCTCAGCTGCTTCTCGGTTTTAAGCCACTTTGCCCTCTGTTTCAAACGCGAAAGATACTCACTGCACCATTTACGCCAAAAGCCGTCGGCAAAACATTAAGTTATCGGTCGATAGTCTATAGTGCTTACATTTGCGTGCGATTTGTCTCCGTGCGGTGTGGTGTGTAATGCTTCGCTACGAATGATGCCCTGTTCGTCGACGAAGGGCGCCTTCAAATTTGTTGGTATAGCGTTGTTGGTTTGTTTCTTATGTAGTTCCGATGAGTCCCTTTGAATTGTTAGAATAGCGACGAGTTCAGCTAATTGCAACTCCTTTGGTTCGAGCGCTCTTATTTTAGTAGCTGGAGTCTCCGTTCGATAGTTCTGCATAAATCGCAAGCAGAAGGCCAAAACTTTGACCACCTTTGACAACCGAGAGAACTTATGGATCAGTTTGCTCACACTATCATTCGTGTCTTGTGTCGTAACGTGTTGAGTTTGGAGTTTTCTAATGTCTTCCACTGTCTCTGTTGGTAATGGTTGATCCAACTGTGTGTCAAGACTTGAGAGATGTACGAAGGTTTGTATGGAACGTGGTATCATTTCAGGAACTTTATCTATAGCGACCCATCCCAGCTTGGTCTTTTGGGCAATTGGTGAGTTGGCGTCGTCGGTCCTGATAATTTCAGGAAGGATGACCTAAGAATATACATCGACGCCGAATAACAGCTCTATTTTTCCGGGTATGTTGAAGCTCGGGTCGGCTAACTGCAACCCATTTATATGGTTCTACTTGTCAGGTATCACGAATTTGGCCGAAGAAGCCCAGTTAACGACTTGAAAACTAAAGCCCTAGCAGAGCTCTCGAACGTCGAATCCCTCGACGTAAATGTAACGCCGACATAGTGCTGAGTGGTGCCGTTACTGACCTTCCCTAGCCCCGATACCTGGACGACATGTTTACGTTGTTGAGTGAGTTTAAGTTACTGTGCAGCTGTTTCAGAGATGAACGTTGCTTCTGATCCCGGATCGATTAAGGCACGTAAGTAAACATATCTTCCGTCACTTGACCTTACCTTAACAACTGCTGTAGCTAGCAAAACATTTGTTGTGTTGACCTGCTGCGATGCCTGAAATGCGTTACGCCTGGTGCTAATTACTCCGTTTGAGTGCTACCATGATGGTGTTGAATCCGTGGTGTTGTTGTGTACGTGTAGGGTGACGATGTGTGTGCGAGTGTGGTTGGATGTAGTAGTGAATGGTGGCGTTCGTGGCAGAAGTAGCAGTGTTTACTACTAGAACATTCTCGTGTCGGATGGCTATAAGCGAGACAGTTCTCGCAGACCTTGGCTTGTCGAACAGACTGTTGTCTGCTCGACACGTCCATGGAAAAAAATCGGTTTCATTTTCTCAAGGAGTGTTGCCCTTGGTTGCACACCTTGCACGAAAACTGCTTCGATTGTGCCGAAGCGTAAAAAATATTGGGGTTGGATTCCGATTTTGACCATGGCTTGGCGTTAGACTTAGTTGCACCCTGTTGCCCTACAGCCTCTAGCGTGCGGAAACGTGTTTCTAGGAATTCGTTGAACTGGCTTCTTGTTGGCAGGTCCTTGCTCTTGCCCAACTTCTCTTCCCAAAGCTGTTGCGTGAGACTGGGTAATTTTTGGAAGACAATGTATATCACAATAGCATCCCATTGATCAACTTGTTGTGAGCTAGGGTTGGCCACGGAGGCGTCTTCGGTGCGAGTAAGGAGGACGGCGGCACGCTCGCGGTTGCTCGACTAAGCTCGTCGGACGGGGTGGTTCTTGTCCACCTTACTTCACACCACCTCCTCAGCACACAAAATTTCGTGCCATTTTGATCAAAAACAAAAGAAGAAAGAAAGCTACTCTACTTTAGACTTCGGACGGAATAAAAAAAAATAGAAAAGAAAGCAAAGGAAAATTCAAGGACTTGTGCCCTTGGCCAGGAGAAGATTGGGAAGGACTCCGCGAAGCTTACCCTACCTATCCTAAACTAAACCTAAACTAACCTAATGTCTTAAACTAAATCCTAATCTAAAACCTATCTATCTCAAACTATCCTACAGCTACTACCTATCGCGCACTTTGTCCTTCCCCTTTTCTCTCCTCGCCAAACGGGTTCGCCAAGTCCCCAAGGTATGAATGGTGGAAGTGGCAAAAGCTGGCCTGCCCACCCTTTTGTGTCTGATGACACAACCTATTGCTATCTCTCTGGCCAATGATTGTGAGAGATAGCCCCTGAACGCGCTCCCCAGTCACGACCTAAGTCTGTTGTAGTGGAGGTTAGTCGGTCATCACGTTATGTCGTCATTGTTCGTAGTCGTACTGTCTTGTCACCGTTCACCTACAGAAGGACGGCCCGACCGGCCATCCACACACCAAATAAAATTAAGTCCTACTCACTCATGTCTGAGTATAAATACACCACGTAAACTTCGGTTGGCTCATCGCCCTATTCAATTAATTATAATCTTTGACTTAAAACTACTATTAAAACTAACTACCTAACCTCTCTGCTAAGAATTGTAAATAAGTATTAAAAAAATCAATGTACTCATGGTTTCTTCTTCTTTTACTTCAGTCCCCCGTTGTCCTGCCGGCAGCACGAAGAAGGATGATGAGCTCCTATTGCGGAGAATAAAAAAATTCGCGACCGCAGACAAAAAAAAAACACCGTCACAATTCTCAGCCGAGATTCACAAATTTCTAATATATCCTAGCCTTACTCTAAATTTAAAAAAAAAAATTACACAACTAAAATTCAAGAATTTAAAGAACTAAAATTCCACTACAAAAAAAAATTAACCAACTAATTAAAATCAAAAAAAAATTCAGGAAGATGGCTATACGGCCTTAAAAGTTCACTTACTACAAAACTCAGAAGGTGTAATGTTTAGCACTTTCAAAGAAAATAACTTTTTAAATTTAAAAATTTAAAATTTTTTCCACTTCCACTATCACTGTGTCCCACGGAGCACCTTCTCGAAAGCGTTGACTTTGTTGTTGGGGGAGCACCTCTTGCTGCCGCTGTAGCGGACCACCGCCGCCGCTATTCACTGCCTGCACCGGACCTTGTCCAGCTACAGCGGTGTGGTTCTTGGAGCGGTTCTGGCCAGAAAACGGTAAGCGGCGGAATGCGTGCGGGGCCCTGAGCTACTGTTTTCTTGTTAGATGCTGCCTCAGAGTCTCTGCGTTAAAAAAAATCAATAGTTGGCTCACAGAAGCTCTTACGCTTCACCCTACATACCTCTGCGACTATCCTTCCGTGCAATGCTCCCCCGATTCCTATCTGTTCTCTTCAGGTTTGTTCTATTATTTAGCATTTATTTTAGGCCACTAAACTTTAAAAATTATGCTTTGCCAACTCACCTCATTAAAGGAAACCAAAAAAAATCTCTACTGTAGGTCTCAGACCCCACTGTATTTCAATGATACAAACAAATTATTTTCTCAGCTGTGGCGACCAGCTGTTCGCACTTGATGTTGAGAAAATGATTTTCTTAGGGTCGATGCTCTAACCCGGTGTCATTTATCTGGGTTATCTATTTCCCCTTTGTCCTACTTTTCGTCTCCTTCTTTTCAAAGATTTTGACCTACAAAAAAAAATCTCTAAACATATAATATGGACAAATGAATTCTATGTTCTTTATCTTAGCCCTTAACCACAGATAATTTCCCGATCGCCATTAATATTCTTGCGAGAGAGAGACGGGTGTATCGCCCTCCCTCATGTCAGCTGATTGTTGACATTTCTTTTATTTTTAATTTCTAATTGCGAGGCGAATCGCTGTGTTTTCTTTTTGTAAATAACTTTTTTATTTATTTTTTTTTATTTGATAGCAAATATTTTTAAAGAAAACCCACCCCTGGAATTGCAGGGTGCGTGGGCATGCGCAAAAAAAAAAAAACCAACACATAAAAAAAACTACAAGGAAAAGGGACAAGCTGCAGTAGGGATGTTGCCTGTGGACTCCACGCAACCCCAGGTATGTTAGCATTTTTATTTGTTTTTTTTGTGTAATGCATTTCAAATTTTTATTTGCACATGAAACAACAAATCCCACCCCTGGGATAAGTTGTGTGTGTTTGCGAGGACGCACAAAATCATCGTCAGCGAATACCAAAGGACGTCGATGAAAAATACCATCGTGGGATCACCGGAGGAATTATCTGAGTTCAGGGACTGGTTTACTTTTTCTATTCCTTTTTTCTTTTTTTTGTTATTTGGCATTAGACGAGGTGCAGACCCTCGTAACAAACTGGAAGCCCTAAGTTTTCTAAAGCGTGAAGACTTTCAGAAGAAACACCTCAAATTGTTCGCAAACCTTCTGCAGACTCTTTTCCTAAAACAGGTTGGTAAAAAAAAAGACCTTGAATTGAGCATTGACCAACACCCGTTGATGGTCAAACCTCGCCTTTAATAGCTCCCAAGCATTATTATAATTTCCAGCATCTAAGGACAAATGCTGCAGAATTCGCGCTGCATCACCCGTGAGAGACGACTTCAAATAATGAATCTTTTGGATCTCACCAAGCGCCTGATTACTGTGGATTAACGAGACAAACGCCCGCCATTTGGTGTATGACCCAGAAAACTCGGGTATATTAATTTTCGGCAGACGAAGTTCACTGCTACTAGAAGCTGTGGGGGTTAGCGGCGCTGAAGGTGCCGTTGTTACCACCGCTTGAACCTTACTTATCGGAGCACACTTGTCCATGGTATCTAACAACTCACACTTGTAATCAAGGTAAATCTCTTGTAT
Source organism: Pocota personata (assembly GCA_963082735.1). Lineage (NCBI taxonomy): Eukaryota > Metazoa > Arthropoda > Insecta > Diptera > Syrphidae > Pocota > Pocota personata. The sequence goes on from OY720429.1 coordinate 158,720,050, forward strand.
TTCCTCATAAATCTTTATTATATCCTCCTTTTTAATCTCCTTCTCCAGCTTACCACCGCTCATAATCTCCTCATGGTATCGCTATATATAAACTATCTTCCAACTGAGCAAGCCGAGTGGATATATAATTTGTCGTTCGTCGAGATTCACCTGTCTTTTTAAAATAAGTGAAACCTCTCTTTAATTGAGACAATGCCATGAGTTGGAGCTCTCCACAAGACATTTTACACTTTATTTTATAAATAAATAAAAAAAGGACAAAAAAAGAAATAGAAAAAATAAGGACTTACGTGGTGTGCCTTGAGTGGATATCTGCAGGATCGGAATTACGCGACGCGGGAATCCCGATTTGCACAATTGGGTATATATGACTTCCGTGTAACAAAGGGAAGACAATATAGTATGTATATATGGATATATTTGTTAATTTAATTAACTTTTTATAAATTTGTTCTAAATCAAATTTTTTTATTTCATTTAGCACACACAATATCCGGCTCGAAGGACCACTGTTTTCACCACGGAATTAGAAATTGGGGTTGTTAATAAAATTGGACTTTACTTCCAATCATTTAGAACTAAAAAAAATATGTATAAGTTAACGACAACAACATTGATATCATCAAAAATGATATTCCCACCAATTTCTGGCGACTCAGCAACTAATAACACACGAGCATCCGTTATGCTAACGTAGCGTCTGGATTCAACTGAATGCAAGCAGGTGAAAACACTCGAATGGGGTAACATGATCGATACGATGCAGTGATTGTAGGTTTCTTTAATTTAAGTTCAAAAATTGTAAGTCAGTTGTAATTTAGGATTTATAAAATAAAGAGGCTTCTCCTCGATAATAAAAATATTTTTTTTAATATAAATAAACTTAGTATGTTTTAATTGGCGCCCAACTAGTGGGGCTTCGCGTTTTCAACAGTTTTAACAGTGCATAAGTCAACGTAAAATTACCTTGCCGTGTGTTAAAAAGTGTTAGAAAAAGAACTAACTGTGCCTTAGTCGACGTTAAGTACCTCGCCGCGAGTTAGTAAAATCAACGCAACAGCCAACACGAACCTGCAACCAGTGCGTATCAGGAGTCTGTAGACAAACTGAAGACCACGAAGGAGTGTGCGAACGACACCATTAGTAGCATAAAGCAAACAGGACCAATGACGTTCACACCAGCGTGGGACACAGCTATCCTGGTTTTATTAATGTAAGATTAATTTAAGAAAACATACAAAACAATATTATTATCACACAAAAAATTTAAGTGAAGTGAAACAAAGCTAGTGCAAGATTTATTTAAGAGAAATTTTAATAGAAAGTAATGGTTTAGTAAACAAAATATCTTATAGAAATATATTAAGGAACGAAAAAAATACATTTGGAATGTTGAATAACTGTAAGCAAATTGAAAATATTTCCCTTTGTAAACGAACAGATTTAATAGACCTAAGTAATGATATCTGTATAATAGGCTTAGTAGAAAACAAAAATGCATCGTGTAAATCAATAAATAGTCAACATGTTCCCCACACGGAAGAAATATCACCAGGAATCATCGTCCTCAACCAGTTCAACGGAACCATAGAAGCCAATAACAAGACCCATTCACTTAACGGAAATTATGTCGTCAAATTCAACAATGACACAATATTTATCAATAATCAACGGTACGTCGCCCAGGAAATCATAAACATCCAAGCAATACCACCAACATTGCATCCAACTTCAGAAGATTTGGCAGTTGAAGAAGTACTCTCCCTAGAACTAATGAAGGAATTACATACCAGAAATACGCAGCATCTTACGAAAATAAAGACAGAAAAAGACATGCACCAGGTAATAACGTACGTGATTTTCGCAGTTGTATTCTTCATCATTATAGTAATGCAATGCAACCGGAAATTAAGAGTATCTCAAATTAACTCGATGCCAACACCACCAGCATCACCTATGATAATGATAACGAACCAAGGTGAACCTAATCACCCATCATCCCTTCAAAAATATCCCAGCCTCTTTAACATCATGTAAAAATGCGTGGACGCATTATCTTAAGAAGGGAGGAGTTAACGACAACAACATTGATATCATCAAAAATGATATTCCCACCAATTTCTGGCGACTCAGCAACTAATAACACACGAGCATCCGTTATGCTAACGTAGCGTCTGGATTCAACTGAATGCAAGCAGGTGAAAACACTCGAATGGGGTAACATGATCGATACGATGCAGTGATTGTAGGTTTCTTTAATTTAAGTTCAAAAATTGTAAGTCAGTTGTAATTTAGGATTTATAAAATAAAGAGGCTTCTCCTCGATAATAAAAATATTTTTTTTAATATAAATAAACTTAGTATGTTTTAATTTATATATGTAAAATATGTTCTTTATTCGAGTGTACTTTGACTTTACATTTAAGAGTATTTATGGCTTTGTTATTTACTTCAGATTTTGGCGCGAAATACAATTTGCCAATGTATTTGTTTCATATATTTTGCTAAATGAATAAATTACAAATGTATTTACAAAACATAGAATCTAGTGTTGTTTATTTTATTATAATTTTATGAATACCGAGGAACTGTTAAAGTTGGTTGGTTCTTCTTGCTTTTAATCGCCAACAAACTGTAACGGTCGGAGTGCAATCTCGTGGTCGGTGCCATAGAGGAACGGTAGCATTGCAGTTGCGGTAGTGACATTTTACATGCATATCGTGGACCACGCAAGTACATATTGGCCATGCAATCGGCATTGCATCAAATCGGGTGTTGTCTATTCCAAAGTTTTCGGCTTTATCCTTTCAGTGCTGTGCTAGGCATTTTTTTTTTAAAAAAAAAGGCTGTATATACATACTAACATACATGTGCATATGTGAGTAGTCGGTGCTGCACGTTTTTTCTCCTGTCAGACACTCACTAAGTGTCAAAGCGCATTTGCCCTGCATTCAATTTCCCGTGGTCGTTGCCATAGAAAAACATCAGTGGAGATCTCTGTGGAACTTACAACAAAAAGTTTTTCCCTTTACCTGTGCGGTGGGTTTCGTGATTCGTATATTTCGGGTGCTGTAGTAGGCGAACTCAGTTTGATTCCAAATCATGGAAGCTCTAAAGCGGCAACGGTCGAAGGCGACGATCAATTGACCGAGGAGACGCGATATCGCACCGAGTACGAAAATGCGTTTTACAGTATGCACGCGAAGTTATCGGGAATTATTAAAGTGCAAGGGTCACCTGAGCCCCGGCCGATTTCAGAAAGTGACTTAAGCAAAACATTAAAATCGTTAGCGGAAAATCGGTGCTTATTAAATGACCTAGTGTAAAGTTTTATGGAATCGTCGCGAAGATCAATAACGATTACGAAGAAAGAGCCACCGAGGCTTCCTGAAATTCAATTGCCGGAGTTCTCGGGAAACTTTGACGATTGGGTGCGATTTCGAGATTTGTTCACCGCTCTAGTTCAGTCAAAGGAATCGATTACGGGTATCGAAAAACTGGAGTATCTTCAAACGCATTTAAAAGGAGTAGCTTCTTCGATAATAAAACATCTTCTCCCTAGCAAAGAAATTTTGATGTTGCCTGGAATCTAATAAAGGCGCACTATGACCTCAGTTTATTACTATTTCGTATTTAGACAATATTTTCGATCAGCCAGTGCTCAAAATTGGTTCATTGTCTGAAATTAAACGCTTATTTGGCATAACAACCGAAAATATGAACGCGTTGGGGGCTTTAAAATAGCCAGTAGATTCGTGGGACGTGCTATTGGTGTATATTCTATCGAAGAAGTTAGATGCGGAGAATAAAGTGTTGTGGATTCGCGAAATCAAAAAAAAGAACCGTCTTTTGCGGACTTCAGTGCGTTCTTGAAAGAGAGGATTAATGAACTAGAAAGTTTGAACCTATCACGTACCGGCCGTGTTTATACTAGCAGTGCTCATAAAGACTTGTCTAAGGAATCGGCGAAACGTGTTTTGAATGCAACAGTACCATCATGCTTTAAGTGCAAGCAGAAACATTTTTTGTCTCAGTGGGTGCAATTTCACGATTTACGGTGCCAGTTCGTTGTGACTTCGTTAAAGCAAATCGAATTTGCCCTAATTGCCTTCGCTTAGTGTAAGTTTTCTGCCTGCAAAACGTGCGGTTTGAAGCATAATACGATGCTCCATCTCGGTCAGACTGCCTTTTCATCGCAACCAAGCACATCGAATGATGCGGTGGATGGATTGTCCATGAACGCACTTCAACAGACATATCGCGATTGTTTTATGGTATGGTCATGGTCAAGGACGCGAATAACGAGCTACAATACTATAGAGCTCTTCTTGACTCCGGTTCTCAAGCGACTTTAATATCGGAATCGTGTGTGCAACGGCTAGGTTTGAAGCGTGACCATACCAAGATCCCTATCGTAGGCCTAGGCAGAGCGAAAACTATCATGGCACAAGAGGACGAGTTAAGCTCGCGATATCGTCGGTATTAAATACTAAATCAGTGGTGTCGGTTCAGGTTTTCGTGTTATAGTCATTAACAAATGACTTGCCCAGTGTAGAGATCCTAAATGTTAATTTCGCGTACTTTAATAATCTGTCGTTAGCAGATCCTATTTTTCACCGTCCAAATAAAATCGATATTTTATTGAGAGCCGATATATTTTTCGATATTCTCGCGGAAGGAAAATCGTTTATCCCTCGGGATCACCCATTGCCCAAAATACTATATTTGGTTGGGTACTTGCCGGAAACTTTTTATCTAAACAAGAATCAAATATAAGTATTTTCCATTCAGCAATCGATCTCGATGTGCTCTTGAAACGATTTTTTGAGCATGAAGATCTTATGGACGGAGTTCGCACCGAGTGCGAGGTAAGTTCATCTGTTGAAAATCATTTCATTTGGACACATTTAGTTAAGCCCGATGGTAGATTTGTCGTAAGCCTACCCTTCTCAAAGAAACCTGTTGAATTCGGAGATTCACAAAGTGCAGCTTTGAAAAGACTCAATACGATGGAGCGTCGATTCTCTAAGGATGCGAAACTTAAACGCGAATATGTGGGTTTTATCGAGAATTAGCAACCGAGTTGTCCTTTGGTGACATTGTGGGACCCAGAGCTCGATAGCTTTAAGTTCTCAACAACCCTACAAGCTATAAGGCCCCATGTTCCCAAGAGAGGAGTGCTGTCGGATATAGCACGTATCTTCGCCCCCTATGGTAGCTTTCACCTACAGTTGTTAAAATGAAAGTCTTCATGAAGCGTCTTTGGGTTATCGGACTCGATTGGGTTGCATTTATGCCTACGAACCTTTACGAAGAATGGCTGGATTTCAGAACGGATCTAGGTTCCTTGCGTACGCTGCGCATACAGAGGTGGTTACAATACGATCGAAAGGAACTTATCGAATTGCGAGGGTTTGCTGATGCGTCAGAGTCAGCATTCGTTGTCGCAGTATATTCTAGGGTTGTAGGAGCCAACGGCGTTAAAATCAGGTTAATCTGCGTCAAAACAAGGATTGCTCCTGCCAAGCCTGCCCTTTCGATTCCGCGTTTTGAATTATTCGGCACTTTATTACTAATAAAGCTGCTTAGCAAAGTTAAAGATGCTCTCGCTATTCATGACGTCGAATATTTCGCATATTCAGATTCGACAACCGTCTTGCACTGGATCCAAGGGTTTCCTCGCGCGCGAAATATATTCGTGGATAACAGAATCTCGCAAATTGTGAATCGATTTCCTGCATCGATATGGCATTACGTGCGTTCGGCTGAAAATCCCGCTGATTGTGCTACTCGTGGTTAATGCCAAGAACTTTATCAGATTTGGAATTGTGGTGGAACGGGCCACGTTTTTTGCGCGAAACCATAGTTTAATTTTCGGAACTACCCAGCGGCAATAAACACTTGGAAGAATGCGAAATAACCCGCTTAGCTATTTCGTCTGAATAGCCGAAGGTAGCATTCGTACGCGTTGTTTGTCACCGGAAGATATACTCTCTTCTAAAGTAGCTTCAGTGAACCTTTCTCACAGGCATTTCTTTCGCGACGGATTGATCTGCTTAGAACGTGAGGAAGTGGTTTCAGCTAAGAGCAAGTATTCATTCATGAGTCCCTTCATCGACCAACAAGACGTACTGCGCGTCTGAGGAAGGTTCGAAAATGAATGCCTCAAAAACATCCTATCATTCTACCTAAGGATCATCATTTAACAAAATTCATCGTTAACGATTGTCATCTGAATAACGTGCATGCCATAATACGTCAGATGATATAACACCTTTTGTTTAATTATTTCATCGTCGGCGTTCATCATTTAGTTAAACGCTGCATCTACCAGTGAATGACATGCTCGCGAAAACGCGCATCGCTTTATCGTCAACAAATGGCAGGTTTGTCCCGGTGTCGATTGGAATCGGGAGTGACGTTTGGCAGCACTGGTGTAGAGTACGCTGGAACTTTCCTAGCTCGGTCATGGAAAGGAAGGGGCGCCAAGCAGTATAAGGTGTACGTTGCTCTGTTCGTTTGCATGGCAACGAAGGCTTTGCACCTCGAGGTTATATCGGTGTTGTCCTCTTCAGCTTTCATAGCAGCGTTGCGTCGTTTCGTGACCAGACGCGGGAATGCCGCATAATTTACAGCGATAATGGCACTAATTTTGTCGGCGCAACCAACAACTTCGCGAGTGAGAGAATCTACTAAGGCCAATGGAGTTTCAAGAAGACGTTTCGTACCAGCTGACAACAATTGCATCAAGTGGTGTTTTTCCCCTCCCCATGCTCAGTATTTTACCGGTTTATGGGAGGCCGGGGTAAAGGCGATGAACTATCATTTACGGAGGGTGCTAGGTCGTACTTCTGTTACGTATGAAGAATTTCCCACCGCTCGGTGCCAAATCGAGGTCATTGTGTGCACGATTCGAAGGTGATGTGGACCCGTTAACGCCAGCACATCCGAAGAGTTACTAAAACGTATCCCGAACTAGATGATCTCATACGTTTTGCATCTGTCTTCACTACTAAGGGAGAGTTCAAGCGCCGTTTTGCGTATGCCCTCACTACTAAGGGAGAGTTCAAGCGCCCCACTTGTAAGCTGTGTTCGTTAGTTGCCGAGTCTAAGTAGTCGAAAAGACCTTTCAATGGCGGGAGGTTGTTCGCCCATTTAAAAGGCTTGTGATTCTTCTTCTTCCTTCAAGTTGTGAAAATTGATAGGTTATAGCTTTGTTTCTGTCTTTTACGTTTCTTCTTCCGATCGAATAAAGTTTAGGTTTTGTTCTAGTGGAACCGCACGCGTTTTTATTTTTTATATTTTGACAACGGTTATCATTTTCAGCCGCGTAACAATTCGAAATTATTGATGGTCCACGTCGACGAAACGAATACGCGTACAGATGAACTTTGTACGTTAGTGGGCAATAATTTGCGAACTTCTTTGACAGCCGGGGAAAATGTTGGCGATTAAAAACATTGAAGAACAGAGTGACGACACCAAGTGACAATTTTTCGATATCAACAAAATTATTATAAAAGAAACAAAACTAAATTCCATGTTTTTGTAATTAAATAATTTTTATATAAATACATTTGTAATTAAATAATTTTTATATAAATCTGCTAAATACATAAACAACTACATTGGCATATTGTAATTTCGCGTCAAAACCAAATGTACATAATAAAAGCATAAATACTTTTAGATGTACAGTGGAAAGTACACTCCAATAAAACCTTTATAACGAATAGCTCGGTGCGTTAATCCGAAGTAAATTCAATCGATTTCTTTTCATCAACCCCAATTAAAAACCGTAGTAAAAAAGAATGAAATCTACTACTTTGGGATTTATAATTCCGAAAGTTGAATTTTGGTATCTGGCGACTCGTTTTCTAATGTCAAAAGCATTGAAATACGGAAAATTGTTTTCTACAATAAATACGATAACGTATCAATTTAACAGTACCTTAAAATGTAAGTTTTTTAAGAAAATCTCAAAGATAATAACAATTTAAACAAACAAATTTTAATTTACAGGGAATCTTCAAACAAAAGTTTGCATACAAAACAGAAACAATTTGAGATTTTCGTAGAATTCATATGTGCACATCCAGATTTGGCCAAGGGACGAATAAAAACCGCTGATGCGACAAACATCAAATAGTTTGTGGAAAAGGCTTGCGTCCGATTTAAATGTAGAAGGGTCCCCAATGCGGGATCCAGTTGATCTCAAAGGAGCAGTAAGTTCATCTCGTATGCAATTTGAAACAAACAAAAAAGCATCCTTCGACAGGTGAAAGTTCTGAACAAAACTAAAATAATAAATAATAGTTAACGGTGATATGAATCCTTGCTACCAATCGAGCTTTACCTTTTATCACTTATTTGCATAATATTTGATGTATCAAGTATAATTTTCCGCTCAATCCGTTCTTCGCTAGTTTGTTTGTTCAAAGTGCAACAGAATCCATTTTTTTTTTATATTAAATTCTTTCTTTAAAAATCCCAATTTTTCCATTTTCGACTTTCACCTACCTATGTATATTTGTATTTGTTTTGGATTGTTTATTTGACAGATCTCAAAAGAAATAAATCGGGACTCGACAAAAAAAATCTTTAACTGGAAAAAGTGTCAAGTAGTATTTTTTACATTTCGAAAGTGTACAGAGTACCAATTCAAAAGCGAAATGAAAAGCAATTTTGAATAGGATTGACTTTCGCAAAGAAATAGAGAGTAGGGTCCCCGGTCTTTATGGTTTCGGGGTGTAGGTAGCTTGACAAGAACGTTGACTCGTACGTTTGATGGTTTAATACCTTTATCATCGACGACATGTCCTAAATATTCTATTTGATCCGACGCAAATGAGTAGTTAGTTAAACGACATCTTAGGCCATATTGTTCCAGTCTTTGCAAACAAATTTGTATGTTCTTAAGAGGATCCTAGTTGTTCCTCCCGGTACCTCGTCAAGGTAGGATGCGCTCCACTCCAGACCAGCTATCAATTGATCTATATATCTTTGAAAAATACCAGGGGAACTGGAAGGCCCAAATGGTAAACGTTCATATTGAAAATGTCGGAATTTCGTACTGATCACCACCAGTTTTCGGACTCTTCATCTAGCGGAACTTGAAGATAAGCGTCAGACAAATAAATTTTTGTGAAGTAATGACCACCCGGGAGACGATGAAACAAGTTCTGTTTTCTTGGCACCGGGTAACTATTCACTTCTACCTGTGGGTTTATCATCACCTTAAAATTTGTTTTGGTTACTATGGCAATTGGAGCCGCCCATTGACTGGATTCTACGGGATGGATAATATTTAGGGCCTGTAAGCTTTCTAGTTCCGCCTTAACAGCTGCCTTTTGTGTAAAAGGTCTGTATTTGAAGCATTTTGGTTGGGAATGGTCTTTTAAGTGTGATTGATAGTTTACTGCACCCTAAACCACTGTCAAAAATCTGTCGGTGCTTTTCGCAGAGACTTTTCGCCTGCAATTGAAGCTGATTTTTATCTTCTGACTCTAACCAGTGGGTTACATCCTCTGTTGGTATTTCGACACTAAATCGCAGTGCATGAAACCAGTCTAACCCAATATATTGGTACCCCCAATGCTGTTTCCACCTAACATCTACTAGTATGAAACCACGAATTGGAATATCAGTGCCACCATATGCTTTTAATGACTTACAGGTTTCTTTACAGGGGGGTCTGCCAAGTTGCCGATAGCTCCTTAACGCAATGATTGAAATTGCATAAGCTTGTGGTTGATATTTAGAGCTACGAATATTTTATATTTTATTGTCACCCTTTGTTCTGCTCCCTGGTGTCGCATACATTTCTCCTACCACTTCTACTTCGGAAATTGATCGCAATTGTCTATGCTATTTAAGGAATGTAGGGTGCGTGATATCAATGCGAAGCAAATGGCCAGGAGGGAGAAGGAACGGTAGCTAGAGCTCTAGCGCGCTCCATAACAACTACGGCAGCAGCTGCCAGAAAGCCAGCGGCAGCAGCAAATGTAGCCGCAAGTACAACGGAAGAAACATCAGCAATAACAAGCAATACAGTCAAAGCTGCAGCAACAGCAGCAGAAGACAAAGCAGCCGCAACAGCAGCAGAAACAACAATAGCAGCAGAAATTGCAGTAACAACAATCACAGAAGACTACAAATACGAGGGTGCCGCCAATCAATACTTACAAGATTGAACTGAACTATACCATTGAGCTATGTAAGTCGGCCACAAGAAATCATTTTTATATTAAAAGACTAAATGTATATATGCATGTTATCTACTGTAATACAGTGGGGCAGTACAAACAAATTAAAAATCTGTTGAGGGGCTCGACGACGGAGTTCTTCTCCTTCACCCCGAAGGTGAAAAGCTGCAAACCATGCTGCTAAGGTGGATAGAACGGTTCTCCGATCCAGAGATGCTCCGGAGATGCTCTTTAAACTGCTTAAGGAGAAGGAGTGCGACGAACTCCATTTCGTAGAGGTTAAGCCATTTACCACAGCTAATGCCAAAAGGGAGAAATGCGGCAGGCTGTAGAAATGCGGAACAGAAAAAACCGAAAGTTACTTCTCAGGCCTCAGCGCCTATAGCAACCTCTGATGTGCTTATGGTTAGCGAAACAAGGCTATCCCAAATGCACAAATTGGGGCATAATACATACAATATTGTCAGAAAAGACCGCCCTACTCCACACAAGGAGGAGGTATTGCAATCTTCATACGTAAACAACTGCAATTTAAGGTAGTATACAGCATTGAAGTGCGATAGTGGAAAAAGGGTGTACATGATCGCACTCTATGCACCTGAAGCTATTCAGTCTACGTTATTTATTTCAGGGCTCGAGGCACTTTTTCGATGCCTAAGGCTGGAGTCGGATTAGAATTATTTCCTTATGGCCGGAGATCTAAACGCCAAATATAGCGATTGGGCAAATAATACACCTAATCCTAGAGGGAACCTACTATTCAATTGGTGGGGTCGGCACAGTGTCGAGTATAAAATCGATTTGAAGCGGCTCCTATACACCAAAATAAAAGTACACTGCTGTCGAGACTAAAAACCTTGTACAGAGAGACAAAACTCGGAGGTTAGGACACTGAAGTCGTCTATTAAAAACCTCCATAAATTAATCAGGGAAAATTACAGATAAAGCCAACAACCCGAGCATCTTCCCGCAAATAAATAAAATATTTCGGAGGAGCAATCAAAACAACCTTTTCCATGTCTTAAGTTTCCCCGAACGACGAAAAATGGACGAATACTGATAACGGCAGGTATAAGGAGGGTTCACATAGTCCTGCATGTCTGAGAGGCATGGTCTGAACGACTCAAGTATGTCAATGATTGTTTTTTTTTAGAGGAAAGGGAGATCTTCAAAAGATACTGATGATCCGAGTAATCAGCATTCCAGATTTTTACCGACTAAAACCACCTCCCACATAATTGCGATCTAGTCACTTGGACTAATAAGCAATTTTTTTCTGACATCTTAGGCTTTGAATGAGTTTCACCCCCTGGTGACTCTTTGTTTCGACTGTGTATGTATTTATAAGTAAGTAATAAATTTGTATTTTTCTTATATTAAGTTAAATCGAGAGGTTTAATTCTTTCAAGCCTTCGTAATTAATTTTCATTATGCAGTAGTTTTCTTGCATCTAAGCCTATATGCTTTTCTAGCTTTTCTTTGTGTTTTTTTTCCATGTTTTAGAATTTCCGCATTACACTTTCTACCTTCAGGTCTCGATGAAGGTCAGTATTTCTTATGTACCAAGGTGCATTTGCTATATTTCTAAGCACTTTATTTTGGAATCGTTGTATTTTGTCTATGTTTGTCTTTTTGGCACAACCCCATAGTTATATTCCATATGTCCATGCTGGTTTCAGAATTTGATTATATAAAAGCACTTTATTTCGAATTGATACGGATGAGTTTCTTCCTATCAGCCAGTGCAATTTTCTATATTTGATTTCTAACTCTTCTTTTTTCTTTTTGCTTTGCATCTAGAGTCATACCTAAATATTTCGCTGTATTAGCGCATGGATCTATTTTTTGGTTTATAATAATTGGTATATATGTGGGATCACCCTGTTCTCCCTTCGTCAGGTCAAGTTGGGATCTACTCCCTTACCGACGTACAGAATCAACGAGCAGTCGAAGTCCGCCCGCCGTGCGATGCAGTCTTTTTTCTGATTTCGTCCACTGCCAACCTAGTTTTAGTATTTAATAATTAATTCGCAATAAGGTTTTTTATTTGAATTGAGCGCGCATTCACCAATCAACCCACAATAAATTCTGGGGGCTCGTCTGGGAACGATTTAATCTGAGCGCGAAAAAAAAGACAAACTTACCGGTGCTGTCTCGCCGTTGTCGTCGCGAGAAACGGTACAGTTCGTCATAGTGTGCGTCTTAGCTGTACATGCACAACACAGTTGCCGTAGCTGAAGTCGTCGTCGCCGAGGAAAAAAGAAACAAAAAAGCTATTAGTGTTGGAAGCTGGCGCAGAGGAATATTAGCCGAGAAATCCACAAAAAAAAAAATCTACGAAAACCTACAAGGCTGAGGTGGTGGTCGTGCGTCGTGGTAGCTGAGGGGAGTACCAACACATCGTACATGTGACATCTGTGGCGTCACCTATCGGTAAATATTAAAATCGAGCAACGACGCCTACTGGTTGAGATCGAAGTTAACTTTAAAACTAACCCTAAGTCGCAACTAGTTTGAGCAGCGACACCTACTGGTCAAGATTTTTAATTAATAAATCTACAATGCCAAGGAAAACTAATAATAGTACGGGCATTCAAGATTCATTTCGAGATTTTTCAGATATGCTGCAAGATTGAGAACGTAGGCACGAGCAGATTTCACGCACTGAAAGTCAAACAAAAGACCGTCAGCATGCAAAGGAGCTGCAATTACTTCGAAGAGAGAGTGAGGTTCGGGAAAAAGGGAAGGAAATGCAACTGAGGCTGGAGATGTCAACCCTAAGGGCGTCCATGGAGAAGGAGCTTCACAATAGTCAGAGTACTGGAAGTGGCAACATAACATTTGAAGACGTCGCTGCAGTAGTACCAGAGTTTAATGGCAACAACGAGTACGATATCAACAGTTGGGTAAGGGACGTCAAGAAGGCAGCCGACAGCATGAAGTGGTCAGAGTTTGAGCAGACGATTTTTGGGAAATGTCTGTTGACTGGTTCAGCTAAGCTGGCATTAAGATCGAAACCAGAATGGCAACTTCTGGTCAGAACTGAAGCAGTTTTTGATCGACGAATTTTCCGAACGAATGAGCACGGCTGACATACACAAGAAGTTGACTCAAAGACGGCAGTTAAGAGGTGAGTCCATTCATGACTATCTTTTATCTATGAGAGAGTTGGGGGCGAAGGGCGGTATTGAGGAAAGCTGCATCATACAATATACAATTGATGGGGTAAACGATTCCCCCCATAATAAAATTATGCTGTATGGCGCTTCTACAATTAAGCACTTTAAAGAAAAAATCACCTTATATCAGAAGTATAAAGAAGCATCCCAAGTTCGAGTAGCACCAATAGTAACGCGAGTAGTAGGGGAGTCTATCAACAGATGGGGAGTCTAGCAACAGCTGACGGTAAGGTGGGTCGTTGTTATAATTTTGGTCGTAGAGTACACAAAAGTAGTTCATGTGCTGAGCAGCAACAGAATTGCTTTAGTTGCAACGAGTTTGGCCACAAAGCGATGACTTGCCCGAAAAAGGAGTCTAAAAAGAGATCGAATGCTTTACACACTTTTGGACCGAGTCTAATGAAACAAGTTTTAGTCAACGGTTACAGGGTAGAAGGCCTTGTAGATACTGGAAGCAACATCACGGTAGTACGAAGCGACATTTACGTCAGAATGGGTGCTCCTAGAATCATGCAACAGACATTACCTATCAGGGGACTATCCGAGAATACAGTCGAGGTGGTAGGGTATTTTAACGCAAATATCAGCATAGACAATTGCGTATCCGAAACCAACGTTTTCATTTTGCCTGAGTCTGTGATGCAGTCACCTTTTATAGTTGGGAAGGATGTCGTTGTAGGCAAAAACATACAACTTCTGCCAGATGGTGTAGTTGTCTCCAAAGTAGAAGAAGCCTTTTGTCAGATGTGTCAGCTGCCCAAAACAAATAGTAACGACTCTGCCTTGAACATTGGGAACCCACGTTTTAGAAAAGAGATTCAAAAAATAATTGAAGATTACGCCCCACGGAAAGAGAAATTCACTTCGATCGAAATGAAGATAATTTTAAAATCCGATGCTCCCATATCTCAACCCCCAAGAAGACTAGCTCCTTTAGAAAAGAAGATTGTAGATGAAAAGATAGAAGAGTGGTTGGCGGAAGGCATAGTTAGACCCAGTATACTCGGAATACGCTAGCCCAATCGTACTAGCCAACAAAAAAGATGGTACTAAGCGTTTATTTGTTGACTATCGTCGCCTCAATAAAGAGATTGTAAGAGATCATTACCCCTTACCTCTAATAGATGACCAAATAGATGCACTTAGTAAGGCCAAAGTTTTTTGTACTTTAGATTTGGAAAACGGGTTTTTTCACGTTCGCGTATCAGAAGACAGCATTAAGTACACATCGTTTGTGATCCCTTCCGGTCGGTGGGAGTTTCTCCGTGTACCCTTTGGACTCTGCACCGCACCTACGGTTTTTCAAAAGTATAAAAGCCGCATTTTTAAACCTCTAGCCGAGAAAAGGTACCTCCTTTTGTATATGGACGATGTGGTCATCGTTGGAGATAGCGATGAGCAATGCTACGACAGACTGAAAGAGACTCTTTCCTTATCCGAATGTTACGGATTGAAAATGAAGTGGTCAAAATGTCAATTCCTTTGTCGTTTCATCGAGTACCTAGGTTTTGTGGTTTCGAATGGATCTGTCCAGCCGTCCACCCACAAAACACACGCCGTTACCAAGTTCCCAGAACCCGACTCAGTTAAGAAGAAGGTCCTTGAATGTGGACCACATCAAGATTATTTCAAAAAACACGACTTGCTTTACAAGGAAGACCAAAATGGGGGCAAGTTATTGTGCATCCCCAACGGCTTAGCCCAAGAACTTATCAGATCTACACACGAAGAAGGATACTTTGGTACGAAGAAGATGGAAGAAATTTTGTCAAAGGACTGCTTTATTGCGAATCTGCTCCCTAAAATCGAACAAGTAAGGAAGAACTGTGTGCGCTGTATACTGTGCGACAGAAAGGCCGGAAAACAGGAGGGATACTTACATCCAATTTCGAAGAACGAGTTACCATTGGACACCTATCACGTCGATCAACTCGGACCTCTGTCACCAACCAATAAGAACTACTCTTACATCTTCTGCGTCGTCGACGCGTTTTCCAAATTTGTTTGGATATACCCATGCAGATCGACTTCTGCTGCAGAGGTTATCAACAAGCTGGAATCACAGAAGGCAGTATTTGGAAACCCAACACGTATCATTTCGGATCGGGGTACTGCATTCACTTCCACCAGGTTCAAGGACTACTGCGATGAAGAAGGTATCCAACATCTTCAAGTTACAACAGGTGTTCCATGCGCAAATGGACAAGTCGAACGCGTAAACCGCATCAATATCTCTGTGTTCGCGAAGCTGACTGAATTATCCAACCAAGTGGTATCGCTACACCAACAAATTTCAAATGCTGATAAATTCCACCTACCAACGAAGTATCAAGATGAGCCCGTTCGAAGTTTTAACTGGCCTGCGCATGATGAGAAAAGAAGACATCAGCTTAGCTGAAAGCATCGACGAGGAAGTGAGGAAGTCTTTTGATGAAGAACGCGATCAAATCAGAGAGGAGGTACGACGCAACATCAGACTATGTAGCCCAAGAACAAAATAGCAAAAATTACAACAAGAAGTGGAAGTATTTTTAATTATATGTTTACTCATTCGGAGAATTATAGGTGAATGGTCAGAGCTTAGATACTCCAACTCATCTATATGTATGTAACTGCTTGACAAATTTTTGATTATGAAAAATCAATCAATTAGTTCCTATCGAGAGAAATTCGGACTGATGTTTTTAATAGCAGCATAAAGTTCTTTTCCTCTCGTGATGTCAATGTCAATGTGAACGCAAGAAATGATGGTCTGTCCGGCATGTCGGATGGTTAACAAGACTTTCTGATATTTAGGTGGTCTGACAGACATTTCTGGTAATGTGAACGCGTGTCTGTTCGACCTGGACGAAATGTAATTTCTGAAATATTATTCAAGCCGTGTGGTTGTTCGCGGAAAATTAATGAAATATAAAAATGGCTGTTTGTGGGAATATAGAATGCTCGAATGAATTCTTTGAAACGTACAGAAATCTACCGGAGAGTTGAAGGATAAAAAGTAAAGAGTACAAGAGTAAAAATTTAAAATACAGAGCTTATGAACAATTATTAGTGAAATTAAATGAAATTGAGCCAAACGCGACAATTGATACAGTTAGAAAAAAAATTATAATAATAACATTCAAAATTCCTATCGAAGGAAGCTAAAACAAATTAAGAAGAGTGAGTGATCTGGGTGTAATGCAGATAACGTGTACTCGTATGTGCCGTCTCTGTGGTACTTTGATGAACTGGCCTTTTTGCAGGACCAAGAAGGAATTGTCGATGATGTGTCTTTAATGGAAGAGGGAATGGACCTTTCCATCGACGCCGAGGAAGTAAGTAAACATTTTTTTCTTATTTTTAAATAGAAACGGTTTATTAATATTGTCATAAATATCAGTACATACATATGAATATATTATAGATATTTTAGTTCGATAGTTATATACTTGTATGCTTTGGAAGTGCCCCGGCTGTATTAAAGTAGTCTAAAAAATTGTTGCGAATCTTCTTTGCATAATTTGGCGGATTGTTACTCTTTCCTGGTTGCAAGTTCAGTAAGGACATCTCGTTGTTTGCATTTGTGGTTGTGTTTTCGATATCTGTACTGCGCAAATACGACGTAGAACTTATTTTTCTTTAAAAATTATGAAAGTAACAGATCGCCAAGACAATATCAGTTACTTTTTCTGGACTTAAGTGAATTGTAGTTAGAAGAACTCTGAATCGTGAAGATATAATACCAAATGTATTTTCAACTATTCTTCTAGCACGTGAAACACGGTAATTGAAGTATTCTTGTTCCTTTGTAAGTCCAGTGCGGCTATAAGATTTAATTAAGTTTCCATTTAGTGGAAATGCGTCATCCGCGACAAAAAAATATGGCATATCCTTTTCAAAAGTCGAATTTTTGTTGGTGTAGGTATGTTTAGCAAGCCTTTTTTCATAATAATCGCATAACTTTGTGTTTGAATACCATCCGAAACTTTTCCATTGGTACCACATTCGACCATTTTGAACTCATATTGTGCATTAACGAGTGCCATTAAAACAATGATGTTCGTCTTTTTGTAATTAAAATAGTATGCTCCCGAATGCTGTGGCTTGATTATATTGATATACTTCCCGCCAATCGTACCGATACAATGTGGGAAGTTCCAAAGCTTGTCAAAATCACCTGCGATTTCTTTCTATTTTTCTTCAGTTTTCGGTATCTGATAATGAAAATAAAAGCAAATATTTTTAATTTATTGGAGAGTTCCATGGAAAGCGAGATGATCTCTTGCATAAAGGAGTTGGGCATCTGGAATTCCAAAGGAAGAAAGTCGACGAATCCGATACACTTTGTGCGAGTTGGGCAATGCGGTATCGGAAACTAGACCCACAACAACAGCTGTATGCAAACAGAACTATAGAGGAGGTGCTTTACCGAGCAACGCTGGGCAGATTGTCCGTCCTTGAAACCCTCCCTGCGCATGCACTTTCTATGCCTCGGGTTTTCTCATCGACATCGAGCTATGGAAAATTACCGCGTACCTCAATACCCCAGAGCCATTTTTTATCACCATTTAATTTTTCCTCATCACCAACTTCAATAGGTGAACCACAGTCACCAATCATCATAACCAATAGTCCAAAGCCACTTCCAATTTCTGAATCCAGGAAACCAATAATTTTACGTGTACAACCTAACCATCCAATCCATAGTGCACATGTTACAACAAACATCCCTCTTCATCCCACGTCCGCCGTCAACGGCGAGGAAAATGATAAAAATTTTCATTCTGAAGAATTCCAACAACCGTCAAAAAAATACAAAGATATAATTCCGTAAAGGTTTTATTTGATGATATAGACTTTTCTTAAAACAACTGTATTTTGTACTTACCAAAATAAAACTTCTTAAAACTTGTCTTAAAACTCTGCATGTTTCTATTATAATATTGCTGAGAGTCGATTTTGCGATATAGGTGCAAATCCGAATAACTACGTTTTGTTACCAATAATCGGAATGTGGCTGAAAGTCTTTCATTGGGTGAGATACATTCTCTCATGTTCGTATTTTGTCGTTCAATGTACGGTTTAACTTTCGCCAACAATTCATTATACTGTAATATGCGAGCTACGGCTCGAGTAGATAAAACAATATTCTGTGAAATTATTTCTTTATTTTCTAGTCTATAGAACAATTCAGGTTCACACTATTCTTCGCAATTCTTTTCTTACAAGGTCTCTGTCCTCTCAAATCACTTTATCTCTTTTCAATTACTTAATTCACAAATCCAAACTAATTACTTCTTCTTCTTAAATCTCAACTTACAATTTATCACAAAATTAGAACTTCGCCCACTATCACTTTTTTAATCTCTTCGCCACAGTTTAGAAACTACTGCTCCTTTCTCAATCGCCATCTGTCCTTATATAGCAGAAGTTTCTGATAGCCAGAAACTTCTAGCAAATTCTTCGACCACTGGAACAAGAGAAATAATTCTTGCAGTTATAATTCCTTTTTATCCCTGATATTATTCGTCACTTTATCTCTTTTCAATTACTTAATTCACAAATCCAAACTAATTACTTCTTCTTCTTAAATCTCAACTTACAATTTATCACAAAATTAGAACTTCGCCCACTATCACTTTTCTAATCTCTTC
The DNA here is from genome assembly GCA_963082735.1 of Pocota personata. Lineage (NCBI taxonomy): Eukaryota > Metazoa > Arthropoda > Insecta > Diptera > Syrphidae > Pocota > Pocota personata. The sequence goes on from OY720429.1 coordinate 158,739,070, forward strand.
GCCACAGTTTAGATACTACTGCTCCTTTCTCAATCGCCATCTGTCCTTATATAGCAGAAGTTTCTGATAGCCAGAAACTTCTAGCAAATTCTTCGACCACTGGAACAAGAGAAATAATTCTTGCAGTTATAATTCCCTTTTATCCCTGATATTATTCGTCTCTTTCGTTGACATGAGCTGTGGAGACTTCGTCCCAGACACGAACCTCGAATGAAAGGACAGTTCGAACCAAAATTCTGCCAGAATGAGAAGTCACTTCGGAATTTGTTGAGTCATACTTTAAGGGAGCGTAGTTATTATTATGCTACACTGCCCCCCTCTTAGACGTGTTCGTCCCGAACAAGTGCATCCTCATTTCGGCCATTGTATCGGCTCAGGCGGTCCACATGAACCACTTTCATTTTGGCCCTCGGTCCTCGCTGGATGCGGTAGACAACATCGTTGATGCGGGTTACTATTCTGTAGGGACCTTCCCAGTTCCGCTGTAATTTAGGTGATTTCCCCTTTTGGCGATGGGGACTATACAGCCACACCAGATCTCCTTCCTGGAATCCTGACGTTGTTGCCTTGGCATCATACCTGGTCTTCATGCGGTCGCTCGTCATCTTAATCTGGCTTCTGGTCATTTGGTGTATGTCCCTAAGCCTTTCCCTAAGGTCCGCCACGTACTCTTCTTCATTTCTGGGCTCATTGGTAGGAGATCCAAATTTCATCTCACTGGGTAAACGAGCTATTCCACCAAATAAGATTTCGAACGGCGTATATCGAGTAGTGCTATGCACGGCACTTCTATAGGCCATCATAAACAAGGGAATCTGCCGGTCCCAATCCCGTTGGTAGTCACCTACGACCTTCGAGAGATGTTCGTCCAAAGTCCTATTGATGACCGTCCGACTGTGGATGAAGCGGGGTTGTCCTTGTCTTTTTGATTCCGAGTAGTTGACAATCTCTTGGAAGATTCTTGACTCGAAGTTCCGCCCTTGGTCAGAATGCAATTCCAAGGGCACACCGAATCTGCTAACCCAATTGTAGACGATCTGCTCCGCCACGGTTCTGGCTTCCTGGTTAGGGATCGGAAACGCTTCCGGCCACTTACTGAAGTAGTCCATCACTACGAGTATATACCGATTACCATTGTCGGTTTCCGGAAAGGGCCCTGCGATGTCAATGGCGATTCGTTCGAAAGGTGCTCCCACGTTGTATTGGTGCATCTTACCTCGAGTTTTGATTCTCGGACCCTTGCTAGCTGCACACACGTCGCATTTTCTGCACCAGTCTTCGATATCTTCCTTCGCTTTTAACCAAGAAAAACGTTCTCGTACCTTTTCTAGCGTCTTATTCACTCCCAAGTGGCCTCCGGACGCCCCGCCATGCATTTCCTGTAACACCTCCTTGACCCTTGTTTGCGGTACGACAAGCTGCATTACAAACGACTTTCCGTCGGAGGATTCCTATTTTCTTCTCAGAACACCTTCTTGGACATGGAGGGAGTCCCACTGCGCAAAATATGCCTTTAAGGTCGGGCTTCTGTGAGAGATGTCCTGATGATCCGGTTTCTCCATGTTCTCCTTCCAGGCCAGAATCGGCTCAATATCCGGGTCTTCCTTCTGAGCGTTCCGGATCTCATCTACGCTCCAGCCGGCGATAGGTTCGGCTCTCATTCTTTGGATGGAAACCAGCTCCCGTTCTTCCAGACGCGCACAATGTTTACAATCCGTTCTGCATGGTCTCCGGGACAGTGCATCCGCATTAGAGTGGAGTTTTCCTTTACGATGCTGTATTTCGTAGTCGTAGATTTGCAGCCTTTCGATCCATCTTGCGACCTGACCCTCAGGACTCTTGAACTGTAATAGCCATTTTAAGGCTGCATGGTCTGTGCGAAGAACGAACTTCCTCCCATAGAGGTATTTGTGAAAATGCTTCGTAGCCAAGATCAAAGCTAGAAGTTCCCGCCTTCTCACGCAGTAGTTCCTTTCTGGCTTAGAGAGCACCTTGCTGAAGTACGCAACCACCTTCTCTTGGCCATCATGCACCTGGGAGAGTACGGCTCCTACCCCAACATTACTAGCATCTGCATCCACAATGAACCTTTCCCCGGGAGTGGGGTAGGCTAGTATCGGGGTTGCGCAAACGTTTTTCCAACGACGATGACATCATCCAAGTATACCAAACAGGTTTTCCATGTTAACGCTTGCAGGACACATTCCATCAATCGCTCGAAAGTCGCCGCAGCATTGCACAGCCCGAATGGCATTAGCGTGAATTGCCATAGCCCATTTCGTGCGGTGAAGGCGGTTTTCTCCCGGTCTTCTGGATGGATCTGTACCTGATAGTAGCCACTCTTCAAGTCGAGAGTGGAAAACCATCGGGCTCCTGATAGTGTGTCTAGCGTGTCGTTAATCCGTGGCAGAGGGTAGCTATCTTTCTTGGTGACGTAATTGAGCTGCCGATAGTCCACGCAGAACCGCGTGCTGCCATCTTTCTTCTTAACCAGTACAACCGGTGATGCCCACGGACTTTTGGAACTTTCAATCAGACCTTCTTTCTCCATTGCCGACACCATCTCTGCAACTTCTGTCTGCTTTGCCAATCGAAGGCGCCTAGCAGGCTGACGAATTGGTCTAGTATCACCAGTGTCTATTCGATGTTGTACCAGGTGTGTTCGGCCGTATTCTCCGTCCTGTGAGGCAAATACATCAGCGTACTCATTGATAAGATTCTCTGCCATAGTTCGCTGCTCTTGATTCAGCTCACTGGACTGGAGAATCGTCTCTCTCGTTTCCGCTGTCCAAGGTGATGGGAGAGGTTTTGGAGCATCACGTTCAGATATTGTTGCGACAGCGGTAATCGGCGTGCATTTTCCAGTCACCTCCCCTCGCCTTAGTTTGACAGTGTGTGGTCTTGCGTTCAAAACCCTCACTGGAACCATGGTGTTCTTTGGTTCGACTAACGTCTTTCCCACATGTAGTCTTGAGAATTCTTCTCCGGGTCTGGTTCTACTATGTAGAATCGGTGGCTCCCAAGATCACCTTCCAGCTTCGTCCAAATGATTGTCTCTGAAGACGGCGGCAAAACTTCGTCTTTGCTGATGACTGTCCTGAGAGTTACGGCATTCTCGTTTCCGTACACCATCGGAATCTCCACATTTCGATACCTCAGTACTTGAATCCCGATGTCCAAGATTACTTCATTTGCTTTCATGAAGTCTATTCCGATGATGCACTCGTCGCATATATCTGCCACCAGAAACGCATGGGAGAACGTCAGTCCCGCCAGAGTAATCGTAAGACGAACTTCTCCAAATACCTTCGCCATTTCCCCTGTTGCAGTCTTCAGGCAGTAGCTGTTGGTGTTGTGCAGCCAGAAGCTTTTGACGATATCCCTTCTTACAATGGAGGCAGTGGCACCTGTGTCGATGGTGGCTACGCACTTCTTCTTGTTGATTAGTGCCTCCACTGCCAGGCTCTTGTTATCCCGTTTGGTTTGCGAAACTTGAATGGTGGTCTTGGGGGCCTCGATTCCAGTAACCAACTTCTGCCCCGCGAAGTTGGTCCTTACGCATTTCCCGACTGCTGTTTTTGGGAAGTCTGACTGACAGGATGGATGTTATCACCTCCAGATGCTTCCTCTCTGCTTCTCCTACTTCCGCAATGTGGACAATTTCCTCGTCTAGGTGCACTTCTGCACTGCCGTTGTAGGTGTCCGGTTTGGTTGCAATTCCAGCAACGGATTTGACTTCCGCGAGCTTTGTCTTCATCCATGACGGCTGTTCTCTGGCATGAGCATTCCACGACGGACATTTCCCTGACACGGTGTATTCCCCGGGTATGCTTGGTCCGCAGCCTTCATTGACAAAGCAAATGCCAGTGCCTCGGGGAGTGTTCGCTTTTCAGCCATCTTTACAGCCATTTGCAGTTGTCTGTCCTCTATGGCCTGAATAAAAGCTTCCACCGCCATTTCGTTGATAAGCTCCTCACCGGCTTTAGGGTACGAAAGATGGGCTAGTCGCTCTATATCCGCTTGCAACTGTTGGAGCGTTTCCCCCCTTTTCTGGACTCGACTACGCAGCTGAACCCTGTACACCTGCTGCATGTGTTCATCCCCAAACCGCATCTCGATAGCCTGAACCAGACAGTCGTAGTTCTGCTGTTTATCTTCCGGGATGGTCTGCATAAGCTCCGCAGCTGGACCCCTCAGTGCAAGTGTGAGTGCAATGGACTTCTCTTCATCGTCCCAGCTATTGGTCATTGCGGCCGCTTCGAATTGCCTTTTATAAATTGGCCATGATGTTTGACCATCGAAGATAGGAGGCTGCATCTCCTTTCTTCTCAGACCGTCAGTGGAATATTCCCGTGCTTTCTGTCTCTTCACGTTGCTGAGCTCCTTAGCAAGATTTTCGACTTGCTTTCCTACTATCTCGAATTGCGTATCCACGTTTTCAAACTGAGTCTCTATTTTCCCGAACTGAGTTTCATGTTTCTCAAAATTTTCATCGAATCTAGTTTCGACTTTTTCGAGTTGCGTCTCGACCTTCTCGATTTTCTCTTCGATCACTTCGAATTTGGATTCCAAGTTCTTGTTTTGCTCATCAAGTTTACTTTCCAGAGCATCTAGGGAATTCTTTTGCTCGTCCATCTTAAGTTCTAGAGAATTCTTTTGTTCGTCCAGCTTAAGTTCTAGAGAATTCCTTTGGTCGCCCATTGCTTTCTTTTGTTCGTCCAGCTTAAGTTCTAGAGAATTCCTTTGATCTTCCATTGTTTTCCTTTGTTCGTCCATGACTGACTTAAGTTGCAGGAGCAGACTTGTTATATCCGGGTCGGCTGCTGTACTTGCTGGTTCCTCTTCCACGTCAAACTCTACGTCGTGCGGATTTTCACCTTCCTGCGTTACTGCACTAGGGCATCTTTTCCCCCAGTTGTGTCGAGGTTCCGCTTACTGAGTTCTGCCTTTAGTTGAGTTATAGTTAGTTTTCCCAATTTGCGACCTATTTTGCGCAACTAATTAACTCAACACAGAAATCTTTTTTTTTTTTTTCACACCACGGAAATAGTTATGCACAGAATAAGTTTTATCCCGCTTCTGACACTACTGCTCGATTAGATAAAACAATATTCTGTGAAATTATTTCTTTATTTTCTAGTCTATAGAACAATTCAGGTTCACACTATTCTTCGCAATTCTTTTCTTACAAGGTCTCTGTCCTCTCAAATCACTTTATCTCTTTTCAATTACTTAATTCACAAATCCAAACTAATTACTTCTTCTTCTTAAATCTCAACTTACAATTTATCACAAAATTAGAACTTCGCCCACTATCACTTTTTTAATCTCTTCGCCACAGTTTAGAAACTACTGCTCCTTTCTCAATCGCCATCTGTCCTTATATAGCAGAAGTTTCTGATAGCCAGAAACTTCTAGCAAATTCTTCGACCACTGGAACAAGAGAAATAATTCTTGCAGTTATAATTCCTTTTTATCCCTGATATTGTTCGTCTCTTTCGTTGACACGAGCTGTGGAGACTTCATCCCAGACACGAACCTCGAATGAAAGGACAGTTCGAACCAAAATTCTGCCAGAATGAAAAGTCACTTCGGAATTTGTTGCATCATACTTTAAGGGAGCGTAGTTATTATTATGCTACAATATGTTTCCGCGTCCATTCTCAGAAAATTCTGATAATCAGCTGGAGAATTCAACTTTAATTCCGTTAGCAAATTGACAGAAGAGAACTATGGTCACTTCTTAATCCATTCTTTAACCCAAATTCGCTTGCTTTTTCTTTCTTCGATGTCGTCCATCGTCTTTGAAATTCACTTGAAAAGTGAAGTCTATCGACATGCTTGACAATGTGAACATTAACGACAGCGGCCATGTATGTGAGACATGTACGACCATGTGAACCCCCTATAGATAACGGAGTAGAGGATGACAACTTCTTTGTGATCGAAGATCCGTAGGAGAAGGTAGAGGCTATAGGAGCGACTTGCCAGGAAGTGTACACGGTGAATGACACCATTTGCCCGAACCACGTCCTGGAAAACCGCGTTCTGGTGCACAACTTCTACCTTCGATAAAATATAGAACACTGGCGTTCCGAGAACATAGGTTTCACCGGGTTCAATGACGATATCATGGCAAATAATGTTATCGACGATAAAGGGGTACATCTCCCGTACATATCAAAGGTGGAGCTCCAAGCGATCTTCCAATCATTGAGGAGGAAGAAATCTTTGGGAATCGACGGAGTATCGAATATTGTGCTTCCATGCTTCCCTTTAGAAGCGGTGGACATTTACACCACTCTGTTTAAATATGCACTGAATAATCCATATTATCCAGCGCATTGGAAAACAACAGTGATACAACCCATCCCCAAAAGGGTAAAGGTACCTTCAATCCGGCAAATCTCTAGTCAATAAATCTCCTTCCAAACATCAGCAAGGTATTCGAAAAAGTGATCAACGGAGCCCCGATTAAGTGGACTGACGACAACAAAATAATTTCGGATTCCCAATTCGGTTTTATGGCGGGGCGTGATACAATCCATGCAGCGTCGAAACTCGTATCGGATATCCAACGGAACAAAAAGTTAGACCCAATGCAGGGTGCCTGCCTGATTGACTTGGGGAAGGCCTTTGACACCATATGGATAGAAGGACTCTCCTGCAAGTTGAGCACGCTGGGCATAAGCAAACCACTGCTGTACTTGCTTTATAACATGCTCACTAGTCGACAATTCATTGTGAAAAATGACAATGTGATTTCTGCTGGAACACTTCAAATTAAAAACGGTCTGCAGCAAGGTGCAGCTTTTCAACATTTACACGTAGACGACTTGATAGCGTACAGATCAGGACCAAAAATCGAGGTTGCATTGCGATGAATGGAAGTTGAAAATCAACTTACAGAGATCGGAAACCATTCTTTTTAGGACGCCGTTGTCTGGGGCCTCTAGGGATTCCGAAAAGAATTGTCGAAAGTTCTCAATCGTGGGATCGCACGGACAGCCACTTGCGTGTCGAAGTGTAGGCAGATACTTGGGGTCTGGTTAAACCAATATCTACTTTTAAACAAACATATAGATGATCCTCTGGACGGAGCAAAATGCGCGTTTGCTCTTACAAAGAGACTTTAAGCAAGCAACTCGATGCAAAAGTAAAGGTAATCTGCTACACGCCCTCATTCGGCCCATGCTCGTATTTGAATGTGCTGTGTGGTTCAACGTGGGAGCAAGCTTGTTGGAAAATATTCGGGTGTTAGAGGCATTCCTCTATCTCGATGAGAAAGGTTTGATGCAGGACTGATGGGCGGTGCCGCTAATCTTCCGTGTTGCTCAAACAGCTTTGGATAAGCGACAGAAAGTGATGTACATTAAAAACGAATAGATGCGTTCTCCTCATCGTCCAGTAAAATTGAGCAAAACAGTGTATAAACTCGGTTAACTAACCCTAAGTTATGCAAAGCCTTAAGACTAAGTAATTTTAAACTTTTTGCCGGTTATTGTGCTACGAAGAACTCTACATTGGTCCTTGTTTTTACCAAAAGAGCTCCCCGGTTGTACCTAGTCTTACAATTATTTAATTGCTTCCATCTCGCTTTGCTTTGCCCTACTACCACTCGTTCTCTTAAGCCATGTCTGCTCTCAACCTCCGTCCAAGAGCTACCTCAACAAAGGGTCTGCCATCAACACCCAATCAACCCACACAATCATCTAGTGATAATGTTCCTCTTACTGCCAAAATCTTACAGGAGCACCTCACTAAGCAGGCTGATTTAATGCGACATGGGTTCGCAGAGGAAATCTCAAAAATGCAAAAGGAGTTCCTTCTGAGGATCGAAGAAATCAAAGCAACTTTGAGTCAGCGATTTGATGAGATCAGCAAAAATATCACCAGCATAGTTGAGCGCATTGAACAAATTGAAGAGAACACCAACACAGCTATACAATCGCAAAATGATTATAGCTCTTCAACAGCGATGCAACGCATTGGAAATGAAGGAAGTAGCGTGTGATGCAGTGCTCTTTGGAATTCCTGCAAACCACAATGAGAAGATAACAAATTTGTTTAACCGACTCTGTGACACTATTGACTGTAACCCGCCTCTCTTACTAAACGCTTTCCGCTCTAAAAGGCGTAACAGCAATAACAACACCGAATCATCTCCAATTGTGTTAAAGTTCAGCAACGCGCAAGAACTAAATGCCGTTCTCATGTCAGCAGCGAACTACCGCAAACAAAGCAGAACTACGTCTGCAAGATCTAGGCATAGAATCAGACAGCAGCTGTTATCTCAATGAGAGGCTAACAAGCCAAACGCGATTACTCTTGAACAGCGCTCTGGCGCTCAGACGAAAGAAACAACTTTTTGCTGTTTACTCGAAACATGGATTTGTTTATGTTAAGAAGCCGGCGAATGGATAAAGCTTTCTCATCGAAAGCTCTGAAGATCTGCTTGCTGCGACACATCAATGAAAATTATATAAAAATTGTACGTAAACTTATTCTTACATAGTATCTCTGTTGTCATTATTCCTCTGTATTTCTCATCTCTCTTTAAACCTCTACCCAATCCTTCTTCCTCTTCTCTAGTTTGAATGCACTTTTTTTTTTTTTTTATTATTTTTAATGGTTGCCGTACTCTGGCGAAGCCAATACAGTGTGAAAGAAAAATCGACGCACACCACGGTAAATATTCTCTCCAAATGTTTTGAGGGACTTAAAGTCTGTTACTTAAATGCGCGTAGTTTGAATGATCGTAAATTAGACTATTTAAAGTACTTGTTTTCTAATTCCTGTGTTGATGTTATTTGTATAAATGGAACCTGGTTTATGCCGGTTGCACCTGATATGATGTATAAAATACCAAGCTATGAAAACTATAGGAAATGATACTACGGGTGGCGGGGTAGCGATTTATTGTGAATCGAACCTAAAATGTCAAATTGTCGCTAAGTCTAGTGATAATGGTGGCATTGAATATATTCTAGCCGAAATACATGATTGCAATACCTAATGCATGATTGCATATAATAATAAAAGAAAGTACGAAAGAAAAATTGCTATGCCTCCAAATTAAATACCTCCCTCCCCGCTAAGAAACTTTGGAGTAACTTACGTAAAACCGGTATCACCAGTGGTAACAACGACTCTAAATGTGTCCTGGACCCCAATGAACTAAATCTTTATTTCCTTGATAATGATTCCACCACCTATACTCGTAATACTGATTATAATCGAACTGAAGATCTTCAGTCGGTCCCAAGACTGGAGGATTTTATAGTAGCAACAGAAAACGAAATTATTCAATGCATAACAGCTGTTATTAACTGGTGCATGACTACATCAACTCTTCCTCAGTTCTGGAAAATTGCAAGAGTTTTACCTATCGCAAAGAAAACTAATCCAACCTCTCCATCTGACTTTGGACCGATTAGCATTCTGCCTTCCTTGTCAAAGGTATTCGAAAAAATAATAGCAAAACAGGTAACGAAGCATCTATCTCTTAATAATTTGCTGAGTGCTCAGCAGTCCGGTTTTAGAGCTAACCACAGCTGTTCCACAGCTATGGTCAACTTACTCGAGGAAATAAGGCAAGACTTCGACAGAGTTTATGTTTCGTTGCTTTGTCTGCTGGATTTCTCGAAGGCTTTTGATAAAGTGAATCATGCAATTTTGTGTTGGAAGCTTAGAAACAATTTCGGATTCGGTAAAAGGGTGGTGAAGTTGGTGAGAAGTTTTTTTTCTGGTAGATCTCAAAGGGTTATTTCCGGTGAACGTTGTTCATCTATAAAGAATTGAAGCAAGGTGTTCCTCTGGGCTCAATTTTGGGACCGATACTCTTCTGCATGTTCATTAATGACCTTCCATCCGTGTGCAAACATGCTTCTGTCCACCTTTATGCAGATAATGTTCAACTACTCTTATCGAAACCCAACAATACAACTTGATGAACTCGCTCTTCTTATGAACGAAGAGCTGAAGCATATACATACTTGGTCAGAAAGTAACGGATTACTACTTAATCCGATAAAATCTCAAATAATTGCAATATCCAAAAAAATACTTTAATTCGAATCTTATACCCGACATATATCTTAATAATAATAAAATTAAAACTGTAGAATCTGTCACTAGTCTTGGCTACATAGTAAATCGTAATTTGTCTGGTTACAATAACACCAATGTGATCATTGGTCGCATCTACGGATGCCTACGGAAATTGTGGCTCAGTGCATATTTTACTCCACTGGAAACACGACGAAAGCTGGTGATATCGTTAGTCTTACCTCTTAAACCTCTCATAACATATGCCGAGGTTGTTTACAGTAGCCTTGACTCGTTATCCCAGCATAAATTGCAAGTAGCCATTAATGATGCGGTGCGTTACATATACGGCATTCGTAGATATGACCATATCTCTGCGTATGCAAGAAGCGTGCTTGGTTATACTTCTCAAGAATATATCAATGCCAGGAATTGTATATTTTTACACAAAATTATTCATACTCAATGTCCGTCTTATTCGACTTAGCTTCACTCGTTCAAGAACTGCCGCGTTTGTTTTTCATACACACTGTCAGGCTATGGAACTCTTAAATCTATCTCAAGTCCATCCCATTTTAAAAGTGCCATCATGCTACATTTTTCTGCCTTAATACACCAACGATAAACCTGTATCCCCCCCTTTTTAATCGTTCTATTCACCTCCTTCTCCTCAACATCAATACCAAACCCTGCATTTCTTACCTCCTTTACAATCTAGTTTAAGAAATTTATTCTATAGGTATATTAGTCTTAAGTAATTAATGCATCATTTATAGTTAAGGTAATAAGTACAAAAAAAATTAGAAATCTTAATGTACATATGTATGTCTAATTAAATAAATGAAATGAAAATGAAATGAAATGACTCCCAACCTAGTAAAGCGACCCTCCATAACAGCTTCAGCTGAAAACCTGCGATGTGGAGTGATGGAAGAGACGCCTGGTACAGTAACAACAACAATAGCAGTAAAGAAGCGGCAAAGGTCGTCAGATGACTATGACCTATACCCATACGTCTCCGATGGGGGACAACAACAACTTCGCAAGACGATGAGCTGGAGTGTTTTAACACCAGTATAAGGTAGCTGCAGCGGAAAGTATTGGCCATAAAAGCCAAGCAAATGGCAAGGCGGGAACAGTAGTGACAGGCTGCGATCCAGAGCTCCCAAGAGCAGCAGCAACAACAATAGCCACAGCACAACAAAATACAAAGCAGCCGCAGCAAGAGCAACAAAAGCCGCAGCAACAAAAGAAGCTGTAGCCAAAGCAACAGCAACAACAACAGCAGCAGCCGAAACAGCAAGAAAAACAGCAGTAGCTGAATTAGCAGCAGCAACAACAACAGCAGCAGATCAAGCCGGGAAGGTGTGAGCTCCGCCTATCAACACATACAACATGGAGCTCAAGGACACCATAAAACTGTGTAAGTCGGCCGTAGGCAATCATTTTTCATTTAAACTGTACAATGATAATAGACACTCCATCCAGTACAATACGGTGGAGCAGTAAAATAAAATAAAGAATCTGTTAAGGGACTCGACGACGGAGTTCTTCTCTTTCACCCCGAAGGGGAAAAGTTGCAAACGATGCTCTTGAAAGCGAAGGAACTATCTACAGAGCCGGAGGAGCTCCTTACGACGCTCCACAAAATTAAGTGCGACGGTCTCAATTCTGTAGGGGTTCCAGGTTGTCACATGGAATAAAGTAAAGCGCAGCGAAAGCATTATTCAAGACGATTTGCTAACCATCTTGCTTTCTATGCAGGGGCAGATAGGACAGCTGTAGCGCCAGTTACAAGAGGACCCGTGTGGACAGGATATACGCGCTTCTACCTAGCCTAACGCACCTTCAATCGTGATGGGTACGACCGCGACTGAAAATTCCTTGAAGTTTCTAGCAGAGAATGTAAATTCATTGATTAGGATCGAACGAAAGAATAGCTGTACAAGTTGCTGGACGACCAAAGCCCTGACTGGTTAGCGAAACTAAGCTAACCCAGAAACGCAAGCTACGGCATAAGAACTATAATATAGAAAGTAGAGACCGACCCAATTCCACACGAGGAAGAGGTGTTGCGATTTTCATTCGTAAAGAACTTAGGTGTGTACAGTGGTGAAATGCGAAGGTTCCAGGAGCTAGAAGCGTGTATTGTGTACATCCTTCTCCGTAGTCGAAAGAAGATGTACGTGGTAGCGCTTTATCCTGCTGAAGCTGCTCAATCTTCCATATTTATGTCAGAGCTCTAGATATTCTTTCGATGCCTAACACTGGAGTAGGGGGAGAATTATTTCCTCATGGTCGGAAATCTATATGCTACGACCAACACAATGTCGAGTTTCTGCTCGATTCGAAGGCTACGGATAGTACGTCATTTCCCAGAAGCGGTACCTATCTGGATCTACTGCTGTTGGACGAATGGTTACAATTGACCAACGTGGACCGACAAACGATAAATTATCTGCGCACGTTTTTATATGACAGTGACCATTGCGGACTTAGTGCCGAAATAACGATTCCCAACGAAATTGCGAATTGGAAAAGTGTGTTGAAAAGTACTCCTACAACTAGAGTAGTACTCATTGGACTCGCTTTTACCCACCGTCCAATAGGAAACTGATCGATGGACAGTATGATACCTCAGTATCGACCAACTGACAACGTGTCCCTCAATGCAACAATCGACGCACTGCACGTACAAAAAAGTAGACCGCTTAGAAGACTATACAACCTGTGCAGACAGTTTACTGACAGACAAAACTCGGAGCTTAGGATGCTGAAATCGTTGATAAAGAACTTGAAATTAGAGCAGAGAATACTGTTTTTTTTTTTTTTAAAGACGAAAACTTGGCAAACAATGCTATCGCCAATGAAAGGGTTCATGCCCCGTACCTATTGAAGGTAGAAATCCAAACGATTTCGAATCATTGAGAAAGAGGAAATCTGTGCGAATCAATGGAATATCGAACATTGTGTTTCGACCTCTAGTAGTGGTGGACATTTACACCAATCTGCTCCACAATGCTCTGAATACTTGAAATTATCCAGGGCATTAGAAAACAGCAGTGGTAGAACTCATCCCCAAAAGTGGTAAGGATACCTCCAATCCAACGAATCTATAGCCGATAAGTATTCTTCCGAACTTTTCGAAAAAGTGAACAATAGAGCCCTGATTAATTGGACTGAGGACAACAAAATAATTCCGGATTACCAATTCGGTTTTAAGGCGGGGCATGATATCGCGAATAAGGCAGACCAAAAAGCAGCTGGATCACACAAATGCGAAAACACCTGCATTTGATTGGCCTCAGTGACAAAGTGATCCGAAACCGGGAAGTCTGCCGGTACTTCCTGAGGTCAAACCGGTAAAATCCACAGGCGGACCAGTAGAAATGAAGTTAAGTGGGAAGGTTGTGATCACTCTACTCCGGATCATAACCTCGCCGTAAGGAAAATAAGAGGGGTGGCCGTGGTGTAGTGGTAACATCATCGCTTGTCACGCTGTTGGCTCACGGTTCAAATCTTGGTGTCAAGAATCATCTATTTATTTCGCGTGAAATAAATAAAAACGTCGATCAATTGCGAAAGCTAAGTTAACTCTACTGCGAAGGCATGACACTGACAGTAGAGAGGCCATATGGCTGAAAATACAACTTGATAGTGTTGATGACATCAGGAGGATAGAAAAAAAAATACTGTGAATCATGAGCAACAACAAAAGCAAAACAGTCAAGCTCCCCAGTTATCTGGACGCTATCCTTGGAGTTTACAGTAACTTAATACCACCTGAGTTTCAAACCACTACAATAAATCTTTCGTTTTCTCTCTCTCTCTTATTCACAACGCCCGTGTTCTGTAATAGGATAAGTGTTTGGAAATAATTCTTTTTTTTTGGAACAATTCAATATTCATTTGTATTCATTAAAGTTATTTTTGTTATTATATGTAAATATTATTTTTGTTTATCTTTGTTCAAGATAATTTGTTAATCCCTGTTAATTTGGTGAAATAAGCTGTGAGATACTGTACTATTTGTATCACACCATTCGGATGTATCGGATGTTTCATCGAGATCCACCAATCCGTGCTTACCAACATCCATCGTACGATTCGCACACCACTGGAGTCGAATGCACATGGAGCGAGTGCATGTGTGTGGGTGTTGTTTTTTGTGGATGCATTCTTGCTGCTGACGGTCGGTGGTTAAAATCCTGTTGATTATTTTTTTTCATTCAAAGCCTTATTTTCATTGAATTTTCGTAATCCAAAACATAATTGGTCCTTCTGAAGCCGAATTTATAATTTATTCATTTTTATATAAATGATTTATTACAATCGTGTTCTTGATAAAACAAAATTAATTTGAAATTCCATGTGTGAATTTGTACTATAGTGGACAATTTTTGTCGTTGCATAGGTATTCCCTTTGTTTTATACTGAACCTTTATAATTTCATAAGGGAGCAACAATAAACTAATTTACCTGGAATTTCTCACTCAAGTGTCATAAATCAATTTCGTCGGTTTTTTTTATTTTTATTTTAATATGAGTGCATTAAATCTAAAACGCGGAAATGCCAAAGGCCGTTTGACTCGCGCAACAGCTTTTGTAGAGACAATCGATTCGTCCACAACGATCTAAATGATAGAGATTCGCCTAAGTAAATTGGAAGAAACGTAGGCCGAATTTTCCTCGTTGCACTACGAACTTTTACAGCAAGTGCTTGAGGCTGAGTGCGCTGCTCTTGAATCGGAATTTAGTGAATATGAAACCAAATATTTCGTAGCTCATTCTAAGCTCGTAAAAGCTATTCGTGATCGGAAAAGCGTTGTACAAAAAGATGCAAATGTTTCGGTTTTAGAACAGCTTGCCAACCAACAGTCTACATTTTTAGAGAAGCTTAACAGCTCAACAAGCAATTCTTCGTTTGTTAATTTACCAAAAATTGTAGTGCCTTCATTCCAATCCCAATGCAACTCAAAAGTTTCACTACCTAAAATCACTCGTTCGAGATGATGCGGCCAGTCTTATCAAGCATATGACAATTTCAATTACATTGAAGCCTGGGAGCGCCTAGAAAAGCGATACGATCGGGTTCAGTTAATCGTGGGGTCATTTATTCAGACATTTTTATCCCTTCCTGCAATCAGTATTAGTAATGTCCAAACGCTGCGAAAAATTCCTGACGCCGCAGATGAAGTCGTGCGTGAACTTAGTGCTCTTAAACAAAACGGTCGCGACCCATGGCTTATACATCTGCTGTTGAACAAGCTTGACCAAGACACTAAACAAGCTTGGGCAGAAGATGTCGGTTCTCGGGATGATTGCACCATAAACGATCTTATAGACTTCTTGCAATCCCGTTGTGACGCTCTCGAATCATGCCAACCTACTAATCGTTCTGTTACATCGCGTACCAAGCCATCAGTTACCATTCGATCCCATGTAGCAGAAGAATCTGATACCAAACCTCAGTGCCCCAAGTGCAAAAATGACCATTTACTAAGCCAGTGTCCGAAATTCGTAGCTCTAGACATTGAATCGCGTCGGAATTTCGTGAAGACAAATTCGTTGTGTTTTAATTGTCTTCGGATAGGACATTCGTCGAACAAATGTCGATCTACGTTTCGTTGTCGAGTTTGTAAATCACGCCATCATTCACTAGTCCATCCAGAAGATTTAAATCATACTCTAGTACCTTCGTCTTCTTACCCAAGATCATTGTCTAATGCTAACCCTTCTTTGAATTCGTTTCAACCTCAAAATTCAGCACCGTCATTGAAATCTGCTTCTCCACTTGTGAACAACCACTCCCTTGAGTTTAATCGTCGTAAGCAAACCATTCTCCCTACTATGTTAGCTAAAATTCAGGACATTCAGGGGAATTTCATTGATTGCCGAGTTTTGCTAGATTCTGGATCCCAATCATCATTCGTCGTTGAATCATTCGCCCAAAGACTCGGATATCGTCGGTCTCATGCTCGGATTCCAATTCTCGGTCTGTCGTCTACAGAAGCAGGTTTTACAAAAGGGTGTATTTCTTTGCAACTTTGCTCGCGACTCAATTCAACTCGTATATTTGTTGATGCCTTTATATTGAATAAGCTAACTTCGAATCTACCAGCGCAATCGTTAGATGTCTCTTCCTGGCCACATATTTTGAATTTAGATCTAGCTGATCCCTACTTCAATCGATCTTCACCTGTCGATGTTCTACTTGGCGCCGATAAGCTCTGGTGCATTCTGAAGGGAGAACAAATCCACGGTCCTGAAGGTATTCCACTAACCCAAAATACTTCGTTTGAATGGGTTATTACAGGAGAGTTTTTTGATCAGACTGCCACAGATGTTACATTTTCATCACATCATTTAACTCTCGACGTTGATGTGTTGTTGCAGCGAATTTGGGAGCTGGAGGAAGTAACTTCAGCTAAAGACGGATGTAAATTAAATTACGGTTAATTCATTTACTTTAAAAAAATTATATTTATTTCTTAAACTGGCAGAGGTTCTGCCTCTTAAAATGAACTGAACAACATGAATAACTTATCTCTACCTTAAATACCTAATAAACGCTGTCACTGCAATTTGGCACCTTGATGTGAGGAGCGCGTCGATCGTGGGAACGTTGCTGACGTTGGCATTTGATGACCGGTGTGGCGGTGTTTAGTTCAGCAGACTTGCTGACTCGATGACTTGAATGCGGCATGTGTTGGATTTGCCTGCATATTATGTTGCGTTAACTATGTGTTGGATTTGCCTGCATATTATGTTGCGTTAACTCCTCCGCCCTTAAGAGTAAACGTCCTCGTTTACTTAGAAGAATGGTATCTGGCTTATGCGGGAAGTTGTAGCCCTTGGAACAGGTGATGGTGAAGGTGCTGGTAAAGGTGATGGTGGAGATGTTGGTGGGGATTTGGTCTGTGAGTCTGCGTTGATGGTGCTGAGCGTTGATTTGGTACTTGCTACTGTTTTTCTGAAGACTATGGCTATGATGATGACGAGTGCGAATAGTAGACAGACTCCAATGCTCATTACTGTCCTATTTTCCACTTTTGTCCTCAAGAGTTGAATGTAGCGGGTGTTGTTTGCATGTAATTCTTTTATAAGCTCCAGCGATAACGTTTCTTCCACTTCGTGGTGCTGTGCTGACGTTTGTTGCAGGATGGCTGGGAGAGGGTTGAGATGCGTTGACTCGAAAGATTTGAATGTTTTTTTTCCAATTTGTAGGCTGCTGTTGTAGTATTTAATCAGGAATGTGCCATTGAGGGCAACCGGTTCATCGTCGATTATGATTTCTCCATCGTACTGGTTTAGAAAAATGATGTCAGATGATATTTCTTCAAGGTCTGGGATGTGTTGGCCATTAATTGCAGTACAGTTCGCTATTTTGCTGTTTAATAAATTTGGTATACAACTAGTGTTACTTAAATTGATTACATTGTTTTTGTTACAGATTGAAAACTTATTTATTGTCCTACAATTGACATTTATACCATATATTTCATTTTCACATTTTAAAATTTCATTAAATTCAACTTTGATTGCTTTATTTTCTTTCTTTACTGGTTTAATATTTAACTTATTACATATTTTTTCATTAACTGTAGGTAGGCTTACAATGTATAATAGGACAGAATTATTAAAAGCTACTTTTATTTCTGAGAAGTCCATTGCTTCTTCTATATCTTTGAATAATATACCTTTATTATTTATTATTTTTTCGATTACATTTACTTCATTTCTTGATAAAATATAAGAGTTTATAATATTGGCTTTTGCCCAATGTAAAGCGTACATAATATTTTTTATTTCATCTTTTACTATATCTAATCTGTATTTTATACTGAAAACAATTTCCTCTATTACATTTGTATTTTCTTTTACAATTTTACTTATGGAATTTGTTTTATTTATTATATCTTCGATTTTATTGACTAAAAGGTTATTTATAACAGTTTGTTTATTATTATTTTCAAGTGCGTTATTTATTTTTTCCTTGATTATCTCGAAGTCGTGATTATCGGGAGTGCCTGCTATGAACTTCCAAGCGCTTCCAATGAAGTCAAGCGATCTTTTAGCTTTATGCTGATTGGGGATTAAACGTGAAAGGATTGATCTAATAGATGAGATTTCTTGAGATAGAAGATAGAAACTGGGATGGGAAGTTATAAGGTTTTCTCTCATGTACGATTCTATGTTACTTAAGGCTTGCGGATATACGGATAAGTCTATTTCATGAATTAGTTTGTAAGTTCCGGTTTGTATTCTAAATGTTCCGGTGTTAATAGCCACTAGTCTTGCGTTCGTGTAGTCCAGTATTTGCACGTCTCCTAAACAGTCAGTCAGTAAAAGTCTGGAAAGAAAGTTTGAGATTAGGATTTTATGTGAGATTTGTGAACTACCTTTCCTGATTGGGTGAGAACGGTAGTTTTATTGTTTTCTTTAACAACTTCTTTTGAATATCTTGGAGAGAGTTTTGATCCTACTCTCTTATTTTTTCTGACATAAATTATTTCTCCTGTTGAGTAATCTTTGATTGGGGGTTTCCCTTTATTGTGATAGGTCAAGTCATGTTGTTGTTTGTCTTCTAGTTTGGCTTTCACTTCCGAACGAATCTTGTCAATTTGAGGGGGGTCTATGTTCTTACTGAAAAATATGTCCACTGGTTTCTTACGTGTTACCGAATGTATCGTGAAATTATAGGCATTAACTGCAGTTTCAAGTAATTCCGTGAAGGATCTATGTACTTGTTCCTTTCCAATGCAACGCATAAGTTCAGCAAGAGTCGAATGAAATCGTTCGACTTGGCCGTTCGATGTGCTCGTATATGGGGGTGTTGTGAATATTTCCATGCCAAATTCGTTCTTAAGCATGAATATAATTGGTGAGGAATTGAAAGACTTCTCATTATCGAATACTATAGTCTTCGGTATTCCATAGGCAAATATGAGTTCTCTTAGCGGTTGCCTAACATCCTCAATAGCTTTAGATTGTATTTTCTTGACTTGGGCGTATTTAGAAAATTTATCAAGTGATGTTAACACTAAATTGCCTTCGGTTGAGAAAATGTCAACGTGAATAATCTGTCCAGGATAAGTCGGAATTGGAGTTGCCTGAATTTCAATTTTATCGGGGTGACGGTCATATTTGTTTTCTTTGCAAATAGAGCAGAGTTTGATTATTCTTTTTAATTTTCGCGACATTCCGGGAAAATAGAATTTTTCGAGAATTTGCTGTTTATTCTCTCGTTCATTCCTATGAGCACGTTGATGGGTGGTAATGATGATTTCTTCTTGTCTAGTTTCACTTGTTACGTCTTCTACAATTGCTTGGGAGAATCTTACACGATAATTCGCAAAATTATTTCTGTAAATTTCTTGGATCATTCCCTGGATTCGTTCTTCCGTCTTTATGCAGTTGGTAACTGTAGGGTTCAGTCTGGCCTTAAGAATTTCAATAAGTTTATCAGTTGTGTAGGATTGTTCAGTTATAATATGCCTGTGATATGTGGGAAAAACTATGCGAAACTCGTAATTGCTTGTATTACCCGTATTGAGGAATATTTGATTTTTGAATACATTGATAGGCGATTCAACGCTGAATATCAGCCCATGTGATGAACTCTCATCACTATGTATTGTTGGAGTAAGGGAGTTTATTTCGGTTCCGGTGGGAAGTCTGGAAAGTGCGTCTGCAACTACGTTTGTTTTGCCAGGTTTATATTTTAATTCGTAGTTGTACTCTTCCAAAATAGCTTTCCATCTTTTCAGTTTAGAGTTATTGTTTTTATTGCTCAGGGAATAGGTGAGGGGTTGGTGGTCAGTATGAATTATCACTTTTGCTGTCCCGTAGAGATAATTTCTGAAGTTGTTAAGTGCCCATATTATAGCTAGCATTTCTTTTTCGTTGGCTGCGTAGCTTTCTTCTGTTTTACTTAATGTTCTAGATATGAACATAATGGGCTTATCTCCTTGTGACAATACAGCACCAAGGGCATAGTTAGAAGCATCAGTTACTAATTCGAACGGTTTTGTGAAGTCTGGGTAAGCGAGTACAACTTCTTCCGATGTTAATGTGTTTTTGATTTTTTTAAAAGCTGTTTTGGCGGATTTGTCTAAATGGATAAGTTTCTTGCTTGAAATGTTTTTGGACAATCGTCCATCCTCCCCCCTTAAGAGGGCTGTTAGGGGTTTGGCCAGCTTGGCGTAGTCCCTAATGAAGCGGCGATAGTACCCTGACAGGCCAAGGAAAGAGCGAAGTTCCTTCAGGGTATTCGGATATGGAAAGTCTTGGATTGCTTTGATTTTTACCGGATTGGTTTTAATGCCGTTAAGCGAAATGACGAAACCCAGGAATTCTACTTCTTGTTTGTAGAATTCGCACTTGTCCAGTTGAACTTTCATATTTGCATCATGTAATGTTTGAAAAACTTTCCGAATATTTTGTTCATGCGTAGCTTCGTCCTTGCTGTAAATGACTATGTCATCTACGTAGACATCGCATATTTTACCGATGAGGTTACGAAGAATGTCGTCAAGCGTCCTTTGAAATATGGCCGGTGCATTCTTGAGACCGAATGGAAGCCTAAGAAACTCGAATTTTCCATTATTGATAGAGAATGCTGTTTTTTCGATATCAGATTCTTTTAAGGGGATCTGATGGAACCCACTTTTCAAGTCTATAACGGAAAAAAATTTATTATCGCCGAGATGTGCAAGGATTTCGTTAATTTGGGGAATCGGGTATCGATCCGGAATAGTAATGCTGTTTAGCTTCCTATAATCTATTACGACCCGATATTTCTTCTTACCAGAAGCATCAGCTTTTTTTGGCACTATCCATACTGGTGAATTGTATGGGGACCGTGAAGGCCTAATTATTCCATCATTGAGAAGCTGCTTTATTTGTTCTTCAACCTCGCTTTTAAGGGACATAGGATATGGGTAAAATTTGGTGTATACAGGTGAATCAGATGTTGTTCTGATTTCGCCTTTTACTCTTGTTGTGTAAGCGAGTTTTTCCTCTGGTTCTTCGAAAAGTTTGGGAAAGTCGTGCACGATTTTATCAATAGAAGCTTTTTGTTTTGAAGACATATGATCGGTTCGGATATTTATAGTATTCACAGATTGCGAAGCCATCTGTTTAATGCGTATTTTTAACTGATTATTAACAAGCATGTAGTTATCCTTTGCGTGAATGACAGCCGAGAGATTCTTCAAGCTATCATTTCCAAGGATCGCATGGAAAGATTTTAATTTTGGCATGAGAAAGAATTTGTGTTTAATATTTTCGAGACCAAAAAGACTAATAAAAGTATGGTGAGTTACTTGAACGTTACCACCAATGGAATTACAACAGAATGGTTTTTCGTTTGGTAAGGGTTTATTTATTAAAGACGGCTGTATATAATTTTTATTGGATTCCGTGTCAATCAAGATTTTCAGAATGTCTCCACTCTTCGTTGCACATTCGAAATACGGCAGCGAAGAGTCACTTAGTCTAAAAAATGTATGTCGCTTAGTTCCGTGACATTATTTGAGCTGGTGATTTCCGGTTGAGTCATTTCGATATACTCCTGGAAAGACTCGTCATATTCAGTCACGTTGTTCATGTCGGCTTGTGCTTCTTCATATTGGTTGAATTCCGCATCTTCTGTCATAGTACCCAGATGAAAGTTTCTTTGCATCTTGGTAGGATGGACTTGATGAGATTGAGGAGCTGATGGTCGTTTTGGTGCCGGAGGCCAATTCTCCATTCGCGGTCTGTTTATGTAATTGACCTTGTTCGTACGGATTGTTTCTGCATCCATAGGCTCTGGTGGTGGTTGCCTTGGAGTAGCAAAGAATTGTGGACGTTGCTGTTGATATTGTAGTTGCTGATGTTGATGTGGTGCAAACTGTCTCTGGGGCCTCGGAGGTGGAATGGGCCTTGCATTGTATTGGGGTGCCACTTGTTGTCTCTGTGGTTGTACAAAATGAGTCAATTCTGGGTAAAATGGTTGACGATTTTGGACTGGATTGGAGATTACTCGTCTTGCTGGAATTGGTGGTGGTTCCGGATGATTTATCCTCCTATTATGGCTGCTTGCAATGGCGTACTGCGAGCGGTAGTTTTGGTTTTCTAACCTCAAACACAAGTGCAATGCTTGGGGTAGATCTACAGGTTCTCGCATTCCCAAAAGTCTGGGAAGGTCGCCTTTCAGTCCTCGAATGAAGGTGTCAAGGGCTTTATCTCTATAGGTTTGCATGAGCAAATTTAGAGATTCGGCACTGACATCCATGCATGCAATTTTATTAAGTATGAGTGAAAGGTGCGAATACACCGATTGGTAGAATTCTTGAATGGACGTGTTACCCTGTACCAACGCCGTCATTTGGTACTCTAGAGTACCCAAATCACGCTTGTCTGCATAATGCAGAGTTAAGCATCGGGATATGCAGTTCCAGTCTAATGGAGTATTGTAAGACTCCAGGACGTGGTCTGCATTTCCAATTATTTTGTTTCTTATAGTGTTTAATATACCAAAATACTTTGCCGATCCTTTGATGGAATCGTAGATTTTTAAAATACGTTCTACGCTTTTACGCCATGAGCTAAATTCACCTGGATTACCAGAGAATTCGCGTAAGCTACGTACTACATCCGGGATTTTATCGAGATCATTAATATTCTGGTTTGGTGAAATGGTTTGATCGATTCCCGTGAATTGATCCGCGTACGGGTTTAAGATTGAATGAATTAGAGCGCGGCCCTCAGTATTCAGAGCTTCGCGTATCATAGAACTAATGAGAGATTGGAGTGGGGGATTCATGACAGGATTTTCGTTGGGTCTTCCAGAAGAAATTGAGGCTTGATTCGCTTGAGCAGCATGTGCAGCTTGAGCGACTTGAGCAGCCTGAGCGGCAGCTTGTTCGAGAACAGAAGGTCTTACGATATTTTCGTTAGTCATTTCAACGAGATGTCAAGATAATCAGAATAAATTTAAGACAAATCAAGATAATTAAGGTAAATTCAAGATATTTTCACTACAGAACAATATAATTTAAAGTATTTTTACGTCAAATTAAGAAAATTTAATATTATATAATATGTTATTAATATTTGCAATAATTAGATCTTACAATAATATGATGATCCTCATCTTTTGGGTGGTGGCGGCTAGCTGCTGCTTCCCGTTTGTTTTCACTACTAGGGGGCCCTTGAATTTTCCACACCCCTGTTGTCTTACACTACACCTTACTGCTACCTTGCTTTTCAACTAAGTCCTTCGCGACACTACTTAATGGTCTCTTTTTTTTTCGACACTACTTGAGGGTCTCTTTTTCTTTTCGACACTACTTGAGGGTCTTCTTCCTTTTTTTTTCTTTCGACGCTACTTGAGGGTCTTTTTTTTCGACACTGAATGTTTTGGCACTACTTAAGGGCACTATAATCACTCTGCGTTTGCGACGGGTTCCGGGACATAGGCAGTATACGATTTTTTTTTTGCACTACTTAAGGGCTTAATCGATTTTAAACTCACGAATGAAAATTGCGCTACTTTAGGGCTTCTACTTTCAAACGCGATACCTATGTCCCTGCTCGGGCGCCAATTAAATTACGGTTAATTCATTTACTTTAAAAAAATTATATTTATTTCTTAAACTGGCAGAGGTTCTGCCTCTTAAAATGAACTGAACAACATGAATAACTTATCTCTACCTTAAATACCTAATAAACGCTGTCACTGCAATTTGGCACCTTGATGTGAGGAGCGCGTCGATCGTGGGAACGTTGCTGACGTTGGCATTTGATGACCGGTGTGGCGGTGTTTAGTTCAGCAGACTTGCTGACTCGATGACTTGAATGCGGCATGTGTTGGATTTGCCTGCATATTATGTTGCGTTAACTATGTGTTGGATTTGCCTGCATATTATGTTGCGTTAACTTGTATCATCAACGACCCGGCTGAGCAACACTTTCGCGAAACGTTCTCTCGCTCATCGGATGGCAAATACGTGGTACAGCTCCCCTTTAAAATACCAGACCCGTCTTTCGGCTACATGCTGCAAGCAGCTACCTCGCGTTTACACTCCATGGAACGTCGCTTTCGGAATAATCCTGAAATACATCGCTCGTATTTAGAATTCATGAAGGAATATGTACAGCTTGGACATATGAAGCAGATTCAACATAACGAGATAGAATCGTCGCCAGGTAAACATTTCTATCTTCCACATCACGCAGTCTTGAAACCAACAAGTTCATCAACTAAATTACGTGTCGTTTTTGATGGTTCGATTAAAGATTCCTACGGGCAGTCGTTGAATAGCGCGTTGTTAGTAGGTCCTCCAATTCAAAGCGATTTGATCGGCGTATGCTTGCGCTTTCGAGAATATCGGTATGTTTTCACTGCTGATGTCGTGAAAATGTTTCGCCAAATTTGGATGGACGAAGGACACACTGACTTCCAACGCATTGTTTGGCGTAACGATCCATCTGAAGAGATTAAACACTTTCGTTTGTATACCGTCACCTACGGTACTGCGTCTGCTCCATTCTTAACAGTTCGGGTATTAAAACAGCTAGCCCTCGACTACCAATCCAAATATCCTAATGCCTCTCGGGTCCTTTTGAATGACGTTTATGTTGACGACGTCATGACAGGATCAAACTCAATTGAATCGCTTATTGATTTGCAGTCTGAACTAGTTGAACTCCTGTCCGTTGCTAAACTGCAGCTTCGGAAATGGAGTTCGAATTGCTGGCCACTTCTTTCTAGTTTGCCAAAAGAAGATTGCGAATACTCAATCTTCGACACAGAATGCTCGCATTCATTAATAAAAGTGTTAGGCATGTATTGGAATCCTATAAGTGATGAGTTTTCATTTTGTATGTCGAAGTCCCTTCCATCTCCTTCATCAATTAAGCGGACCCTACTTTCGGAAATATCAAGGATTTTTGATCCTTTAGGATTACTAGCTCCGTCGGTAGTATTATTCAAAATTCTATTTTAAGAACCGTGGTCTTCAGAGTTTAAACTAGGGTGAGATGATCCGCTACCCCCCCATTTAGCCGAACGATGGATCGGCTATCGGCAGGAGCTCCCATTCTTAGAACGTATTCGGGTTCCCAGAAATGTATTCTCGTCGTTGGTAGAGATCGAACTCCATGGATTTTCAGATGCCTCTTCACTAGGATATGCTGCAGTTATATATAGTCGTTGCAGAGTCGCTGAAGGAGAATTCAAGACCAGCATAATTGCCGCCAAGACGAAGGTTGCACCAATCAAACCAATTTCCATCCCACGGTTGGAGCTCTGTGGTGCTCTGCTACTAACTCGGTTGCTGAATCTCGTGAAGTCATCGATAACAACTAAGATTTCATGAACACTGGCATGGTGTGATTCGGAAATTTTGTTACATTGGCTGTCTTCACCCCCTCGTCGCTGGACAACATTTGTGGCCAACCGCACAGCCGCAATCCTCGAAACAACTCCCAGACATTAATGGTATCATATTTCATCAGAATTGAATCCAGTTGATTGTGCGTCACGCGGTGTGCTTCCATCGAATCTTGCTACCCATAATATTTGGTGGACCGGTCCATCCTTCTTAACGTTACCGGATGAACATTTGCCAAAGTCTAGGTTTGTCTCGCGAAAACTAGAGTGTAAAGACATATCAATCGAAGAAAGGCAATCGTCTCGACAAGTAGTAATTACCTCCTCCGATACAGATGCAATACAAACTTTAATTGACAGAATCTCGTCGTGGTATCGCGTTCAAAAAATAATGGCGTATTGTCTTCGATATTTGTTCAATTCTCGGGCCGCAAAAATCAATCGCCTTACTACTGGTCTCACCTTAAATGAGATCCAAAACGCAAGGATACTCATCATAAAATCGGTTCAACAAAAATCATTCAGTGAAGATATTGCGCACCTAATTAAATATCATAAACTTCCTGCTAAATCAAACCTCTTAAAATACTCTGCATTTGTTGACAATAACGGTTTGCTTCGTGTAGGCGGCAGATTAAAACATGCCACAGTTTCTTTCAATATTAAACACCCTATTATCCTACCGAAAAATAATATAATTTCATCTCTCATTGCAACAGATATTCATACTAGCTTTCTGCATCCAGGAGTTTCACAAACATTTGCTATCATTCGCCAGCAGTATTGGATCTTAGGTAGTCGAAATCTCGTTCGAAAGATAGTGCATGAATGCAAGGTCTGCTTTATGCAACGGAAGCTGACAACTACACAACTCATGGGAGACTTACCATCTCAGCGAATTCAATCGAGTCGTCCTTTTTCCAACACAGGGTGTGATTATGCCGGTCCTCTGACTATTCGACTTTCCCGCTGTCGTAAGGCCAAGCTGTCAAAAGCATACATAGCAATTTTTGTATGCATGGCTACGAAGGCGATCCATCTAGAAGTGGTGAGTGATCTCACAACGGATGCCTTCCTGGCCGCCTTACGTAGATTTGTTGCTCGTCGGGGACTGTGCTCCAACATCTACAGTGACAATGGAACCAATTTCCAAGGTGCTCGTCGTTGTTTGAACGAGATGCATAAATTGGTAATGGCACAGACTCACAATGAGATCATTGCATCATCACTTGCTAAGGACAACATTGCATGGCACTTCATTCCTCCATCAGCGCCACACTTCGGTGGTTTGTGGGAGGCTGGTGTCAAATCGGTGAAATCAAACCTACGTCGAGTAGTCGGATGCTCAATTTTAACTTTTGAGGAGTTGTACACAGTACTTTCTCAAATTGAGGCTATCCTCAATTCTCGTCCATTATGTGTTGTATCCGATGAAGATCTAAACCCTTTAACACCTGCTCATTTCCTTATAGGCGAACCTTACACAGCCGTCCCTGAGCCTAACATTCTGGATGCACCTATAAGCCGTTTGAAGCACTGGAATCATATCCAAAGTATGGTTCAAGGATTTTGGAGACGATGGCAGACTGAGTATATCACCACACTCCAAGAACGATCGAAGTGGTAGCAGACCAACCCAAGTCTAAAACCAGGCGATCTGGTCGTGATCAAGGAGCCCAATCTTCCACCAACAAAGTGGCTTCTCGGCAAAATTGAAGCCGTGACAAAAGGTGTAGATCAACACGTACGAGTAGCTACAGTGAAGACGAGTCGGGGTACTTTTGTACGTCCAATAACCAAACTTGCTCTACTGCCGCTGTCCTGAAACACGTTCCAGGGGGGCCGGGATGTTTGGAAATAATTCTTTCTTTTTTTGTAACAATTCAATATTCATTTGTATTCATTAATGTTATTTTTGTTATTATATGTAAATATTATTTTTGTTTATCTTTGTTCAAGATAATTTGTTAATCCCTGTTAATTTTGTGAAATAAGCTGTGAGTCACTGTATTATTTGTATCACACCATTCGGATGCATCGGATGTTTCATCGAGATCCACCAATCCGTGCGTACCAACATCCATCGTACGATTCGCTCACCACTGGAGTCGAATGCACATGGAGCGAGTGCATGTGTGTGGGTGTTGTTTTTTGTGGATGCATTCTTGCTGCTGATTGTCGGTGGTCCATGGACTCGGCCACTTTGATTTTGGTCGCAGCACGGAGTGGTAGTAAGAGCAAATAAATTGTTATTGTGTTTAAAATCCTGTTGATTATTTTTTTTCATTCAAAGCCTTATTTTCATTGAATTTTCGTAATCCAAAACAATAAGAGTATTCATATCTGATGGTTTCCAACAAATGCATATCACAACATCACTACATTTCAACACAGAGTTTATCTTAACGCAACGAACAAAATGATTTGAGCTATTATTTGAATTATTAACACACGAGCCGAGCACATTTGACACTTCAAAAATGATGCAAAGTGTTTTAGCACATTGAATTAAATATCAAGATAGGAAAGATACTCGTATATAGTTGCAGATGCAACCTCCATATCATCGATATCTAATAACAACGCACATATAAACACGATTTATAAAAAAAATATCACTTTTTGGCATCAAATTTATAATTTACACAAAAAAAATCACAAACAACCACCGCGCGATTAAACATCGAAAACTGAACTGTCAAATGTGCAATGCTAGATCGTTCACATGCATGCTGTTTCTTCCTAACAGTAACCAGACTCATAAGAATCAGCTAGTTAGACACTCTAGCTAATTAGAGTGAGATTTATGCTGAAACCTTATGAATGGCCAACTTGAAGAAAGAGAAAGCATGCATGTAAAGCTCTAAGAAATTAAGACATGCATCTCTCTCTAACCTCATACTTGTCATAGGGGCTTTAATATGTAAATGTAGTAAAGGAGAAAGATTTCACTCATTTAAAGGAGAAAATTGATTATATGATTATGTAGAAGGGTCCAACCATATTAAATGTAAAGCTTAACAGCTGTTAGACACCGAGGTTACATTGTAATATGACATAAAGATTTTCGACACTCATCTACAGTCAAGCGAAAAGGAATATACATTAAAATTATAACGTGGTAAAAGATTGAGTTTTTTTGTTTTGAATTTTGATTTGCATCAGATAGTGCCATTCTCGTAAAAAAAAAATAATTTTCGGCTTTACCTTAAGCCGAAACATGGTCCTTCGAGTCCTTTTAAAAAAAGACCAGTGTAAAAGAAAGAAAATAATTATAACGTGCAAAATAAAGAAACCAGTGCAGATAAAACCGAACAAACCTGATTCAATGGATTAGCAGCGGCAAGAAACTACTCCAAACGGATCCTGATACAGCTATCCAACCGGTGTCAGGCGGACACAACGGAAAAGCAGCGGCAAGAAACTACTTCAAACGGATCCTGATACAGCTATCCAACCGATGTCAAGCGGATACAACGGAACGAAGGATAGATCACACAAAAAGGTGATCTTAAAGATATTAAATTTTTTAACAAAAAATTGAACAATCTTTGAACAAGACCACCAACAAATCTTTTACCAACTTCCTTTATATTTAAACAAGTGTGAATTTAACTCTTTTCCACGCCATGTCCAAAGTGGCTAAAAATATCGAAGCGCAAGAAATAGCGCTTAAAGAAATACAAAACGACTTTAATGATTTCTATCTGAAAACATATGTGTGCGGAGAAGATGCGCTCTTAATTCAGCACCTTCCCATAAATGGCAAAAATTATATATCGGCATGGGAAATATTAACCGAAAGCTTAGAAAACAAACGGAATACTCACTTAAGGCTTCTAATGGAACAAAATAAGCTTGTTCATGAATCCGTTGTCGGCTTAAAATTCTTGCACGATACAAGTGTAGAATGTGTCCATGCACTTGCGAATCTGGGGATAACAGTAGATGCATGGGACAGTATTTTAATATACGTCATCTTAAATAAACTTCCTCATCAAACTCAAAGAGATTGGGAAGATAAATTAGGCACACCTAAAGTTCTTCCGGACTGGAAATCATTTATATCTTTCATTGAAGGTAGGTTCAGTTCTCTCGAAAATATTCGGGAATTAAATATTTCTCCAAAGCAGACTGTACCTATTGCCTCAGTTAGGAAAACCAATACCTATCACCTCAACTCACCACAAATGGGTAGGCAATTCCGTTGTCGACTTTGCTATGCTCCTCATGGCATTCAGCATTGGAAAAAGTATTTGAACATGGACGTAAGGAATCGTACAGATGCTGTCAGAAAAAAACGCAATTTGTTTTATTTGTTTAGGGTATGATCATGCTTCAACTTGCAGCAGCAGCAACCGATGCTACAAATGTGGGCATAAACACCATACATTGTTGCACATAGGGACAGAACATGTGCAACAGCAAAATAACCACCAAAGATCTCAACAAACTACAAATTTTCAAGACCGTAATAATTCTCAGTACGAGACACTGAGCCATTTAATTCAAAATCCAAACAATTTTATAATGCCAGACTCTTTACAGAGTGGACGCGTGGTTCTTCCACATCAAAGGCAACTCTCAATTCGCATTTCAACCAAATGCGAAGGCATTTCTGGCTACCGCGCTGGTAAAGGTCTTTGCCTCTAATGGAACCAGTCATGTTTTTAGAGCATTAATTGATCCAGGTTCCGTGGCCACATTCATCACTGAAAGCGCAGTTCAATTATTTAAACTTAGAAAAGAAAGAATATCAGCGAACGTCACTGGGTTAGGACTAACGTCCACTGGCACTTCAAACAATCAGGTCAGTGTCACTCTTTTCTCGCTATCCAATCCGTCTTTCTCCCTCGGTGCCAAGGGTTTTGTTTTCCCTCGTTTAAATTCGTTGTTGGCATCTCACCAGATACAAACTAAAAATTGGGAGCATTTGTTGAAACTTTCCTTAGCAGATCCATCATATAATATCCCATGAAAAATCGATATATTACTAGGTGC
Source organism: Pocota personata (assembly GCA_963082735.1). NCBI lineage: Eukaryota > Metazoa > Arthropoda > Insecta > Diptera > Syrphidae > Pocota > Pocota personata. The sequence continues at coordinate 158,769,500 of OY720429.1, forward strand.
TGTTGTTTATGCATCCATTATCCTGGAATAGGTAAGGAGTCAAAGGGGTTCCCCGGTTGCACAATAGACCGAGCTGGGGTGGTTTCTCACAGGAATCACCAGCTCGACTTCACAACGAAACAGTCTCATAGTACAAAATAATCATAACTCCTTAGATGATCAACTAAAGCAATTCTGGGAGATAGAAGAAGATTTCAGTGACAGGAAGCTGACGGCAGAGGAGGAGAGATGTCAACAAGATTTAAAAGAAAACGTTAGAAGACGAAGTGATGGCAGATACGAGGTTCGGCTCCCTTTCAAAGAAAATATGCGTCCATGCTTTGGTAATTCTAAAAGAGCCACCATGGCAAGACTATATCAAATTGAGAAGCGTTTGGCTACCGATGTTAAGTTTCGAGAAAACTACAAAACCTGTCTGGAGGAATACGGTACCTTAGGGCACATGAAAGCGGTATCATTCGACGAGGAATGCATGATTGGAGAGAACTATTTCCTACCGCACCACGCGGGACTTAAGGAGTCGAGCACCACCACAAAACTTCGTGTGGTTTTCGATGCTTTGTGCAAGACTTCTAACGGTAAGCCTTTAAAAGACCAATTGATGGTACGACCGCGTCTACTACCAGACATAGTAGACCCCATAGCTAAATGGAGGAAATTCAAAGTAGCATTCTCGGCAGAAATCACGATGATGTACAGACAGATATGCATGTCAGAAGAGGATACGTCGTATCAACTAATCCTGTGGAGATCCAAAAGGGAATATCCTATTAAAATATACGCGCTCAACACAGTGACGTTCGGTACCGCATCAGCACCCTATTTAGCAGTGCATACCTTGCACCTGATGTGGAAAAGACCTACCCACAGGTTTCGAAGGTACTTACCGAAGGTTCTTACGTAGACGATCTGATATATGGATCAGACAACGAAGAAAATGCAGTCATCCTGCAAAGAGACGTGGCTGTATTACAGTCGGCTGGATTTCTGCTGCGCAAATGGGTGAGCAAATCAAAATTTTGGGTATACAATGGCATCCAGCGAATGATATCTTCAAATTCGAGATCAACTTACCTGAAGTGGACAGATACACAAAACGATCCGTACTTGCAGATATCGCTCGAATCTTTTATCCTCTTGCCTGCATAGCCCCGTGTATTGTCAATTCCAAGTTGGTACTGCGAACACTTTGGCGCAACAATTTTTCTTGGGATACACCAATACCCCATGAAATTGAAAAGCTTTGGGTCGATTTGCGAGATGAAATGAAAGTGTTGCAGGAGATATATATCTCACGGTGGATTGGGTATACAAATGGTGCGAAGGTGCAACTGCATGGCTTCAGAGACGCCTCTGAAAGGGCATATGCAGCCGTGATATATACAGTATACACTTAGTGACCTCTAAAACTATAGTAGCTCGGGTATCTTTACCACGCGTAGAGCTTTGCGCGGCTATGTTGTTAGCCAAGCTCTTACATAAAATATCAAGGTCCATGCAATTTGATATCGCGGAAAGCTTTGCATGGTCTCACTCTACAGTTACCTTAGCATGGATAAAGGGAGACCCAGGGATACGTACCACACTCGTTGTAAATAGAGTTGCCGAGATTCAAACTCTAACTAGTCCTAATGTTTGGCGACATGTAGGCACCAAGGACAACCTAGCAGATGTGGGATCGCGGAGATTGTCACCAGAAGATCTGATAAGTAACAAGATGTGGTGGAGCGGGCCCTCATTTCTCCGAAATTATTCATTAAACACCAATCCAGCTGAAATCCTAATCGATACGGATGAGGAAACTAGAAATGATCAAATTAAATTAGATTTCTTTAAAAATGCAATTAAAATCACGCATTCCAATTTCGCCCAAATTATTTCTCGCTGCGCTGTAATCGACAGTGTATTTGTTAAGAAATTTTAAACACTAAAGCGTCTTATCCGCATCGTGGCAATATGGTGAAGGTATTTTTACAACGTATTCGTGGGGGAAAGGATGCTTTTAGATAAGCATCCATTCACAGCCGAAGAACTGATCTCATCTCAGAACCAGCTCATTAAAATCATCCAAAGGGAACTGTTTGGTGAAGTCATCAAAGCGCTGAAGGAGAAAAAGCCTATTCCTAGGGGGAGTGTGATTCTCAGTCTGAGTCCTTTCGTCGACTCGGATGGACTGTTAAAGGTAGGAGCCCGCTTAGCGAACTCACCGCTACCATTTAATCAGCGACATCCCATCATTTTGAAAGATTCACATCACTTTACAAGGTTGATTGTTAGTGAGGTGCATCAGCGTATACTCCACGGAGGGCAGCAAATGATGTTGGCTGAAATAAGAAATACGTACTGGATAACGAACCTAAAGAGACCAGTAAAGTCAACAATTCACAAATGCGTTCGGTGCCATCGCTATAACGCAAAAATGCAGATGCTGTTAATGGGCAACATTCCAACAGGACGAGTCATTGCCTCCAGGCCATTTACAAACACTGGCATAGCTTATGCTGGACCTGTAGAGGTAAAAATGTGGAAAGGTAGATGCAACCGCACAGCAGCATTCATTGCAGCGTACAGGAGATTTGTGTCCCGATGTGGTATCTGTGCCAATATGTATAGCGACTGTGGCACAAATTTGAAGGGAGCGAACAACGAGCTAAGGAAAGACAGCAAATTCATATCAGCGGAATGGTCAGCAGAAGTTGCCCAGAGTCTTGCTTCCCAAAATACAACGTGGCACTTTAACCATCCATCCTCACCATACTTTGGCCGTCTTTGGGAAGCAGGAGTCAAATCAATCAAGCACCACTTGAAGAGTACCATTGGTGCCTCTAGACTGACGTTCGAGGAAAATGCAACACTTCTCACGTAAATCGAAGCATGCTTGAATGCAAGACCGTTGTGTCCCATGACAGCTGATCGCGACGATTTGACAGTATTAACACCGGGGCACTTTCTCGTAGGAGCTCCACTTACTACTCTTCCCGACAGAAACTTAAACGAAAGAAACATCCACGATCTAGATAGATGGAGATATCTTCAAAGGCTGACGCAGGACTTTTGGAAGCAGTAGAGTGCAACTTATCTTCATTTACTCCAACAGCGCCCAAAATGGTGTCGACAACAGCCAAACATAAAGGTCGGAGATATTGTAGTGATGAACGGGGACAACCTTCCTCCATCATTATGGGTACTTGCTCGAGTGCAAGAGCTACACGCCGCTTCGGATGGTCTGACGCGCGTGATGACCATTAAAACGGGTACGGCAATCCTAAAACGGCCCGATAGCGAAACTATCCCCCTTACCAATCTCGAGTCCGTCCCACAAGGGGAAAAAAAATTTGAACTAAAAACTATGAATTGAAATTAAAATAATGATCAATATTAACCCTAATGAACTTTTATTTATAATATAATACAACCAATAGTTAACCCAAATGAACTCTTAACTGAAATATAAAATTTAAAGCAAATCATTAAACCAAACTCACCTGAAGCATATCCTCGCCATAGATGATCCTCATATCTTGCAGCTAAATATTTTATTTTCATAACATTATGCTCCTTTCATGTTAACAAAATCTAATGCTTGTTTTTTTCGTTACATGCCCAAGCGAATAAAACGCCATTCAAAAACAGATAGAAACAAATCACTGCGAAAGATGACAACAATAAATACTGCTGCACCAGATTAAAAATACAAGCAATGCACTGCAAACAAATTTAGATTAGATTATTTATTATTCAAAATTCCTTATATAAATACAATATTAATTCACAGTTCGAAAATTAACATAACAATAAAACTTAAAGTAGATATGAAATATAAGAAATCCCTTTGGAATTCTGTATTTTTTATACATAAGTAATAAAAATAGTGTTGAGTGCCACTTCAATATGAATTATAAACAGTTCAACATTAGTTTATTTGGGTGGGGTGACCCTTGAAAAAAATTACACAAAATAGCATTTTTATTAAAAAATATTAAGGAGTATCGAAAGAAAACATATTTACTGTATAGCATTAAATAGTGTGTAAGAAAAACCTAAGATTTAATTTATACTAGAAAGTCAGAAAGAACAGATTCTATGCCAACAAAGTTGAACTTAAGAAGCCAATTTTTTACTAGTTTAAGAAACATTCCAGGTAAAGTGATTGTCCTGAACGATTGAGGAAGTTTGTTGAATAAACGAAGAGACGACATATAATAAAAATTACGATAGGCAGTAGTATGGAAAGGAGAACAGATACAGAGTACGAAAAATTTCCACGTAAGTTATAGTTTGAGATTAATCGAAAATTTCGATTACCAGATTTCATAAAAAAACACTTCAGTATCTTAAAACAATACAAATGATGAACAGGCCGAATTTTTAGGTCACAGAACAAAGGGTAACTAGGATGTCTCACAGGTTTACGGCATAATTTTCGCAGGATATATTTTTGTAAGATCAATAGAGGATTTATTTTATTCTTAAAAGTGCCTCCCCAGCAACCAATACCATATTGTAATTTTGAATGAAAAATACCATAATAAATAATTTTTTAAAAGCATACTTGAACAGAACTTCCATCTCAGAGGCGGGGAGCATATTGGTTCCCAACAAATGCATATCACAACATCACTACATTTCAACACAGAGTTTATCTTAACGCAACGAACAAAATGATTTGAGCTATTATTTGAATTATTAACACACGAACCGAGCACATTTGACACTTCAGAAATGATGCAAAGTGTTTTAGCACATTGAATTAAATATCAAGACAGGAAAGTTACTCAGTTGTTCACAGACCTCCGTGGAATATACACGTGTTTCAACTTTTAATAACTGCACAGTAAATCATTTAAGTAGTGAAAAAGACTTGTATTAACCAGCGCCAGCTTGGCCTAGAGGTAGTGTCAGTGGTCAAAAGCGAGGGTATCGCCAATAAACACGTACAAAATTGAGCTTATGGACACCATTAAACTATGTAAGTCGGCCATAGGCAACAATTTTTCTATTAAACGTTTAAATGAAGACAGGCACGCTATCCACTGCAATACAGTGGAGCAGTATAAAAAAATTAAAGATTTGTTAAAGGACACGACGACGGAGTTCTTCTCCTTCACCCCGAAGGGGGAAAAGCGGCAAACAATGCTGCTGAGGGGGATAGACCCGTCTACTGATCCGGAGACGCTCCTTGCGCTGCTTAAAGAGAAAGAGTGCAACGAGCTCGAATTCGTAGAGGTCAAGCCATTCACCACAGCTAAGGCAAAAAGGGAGAAGCTGAAACTGCCGTTCTTCCTAGTTCAGCTTTCACCCAATAGCAAGCTGGATGGTCTAAGGAGTATTAAAGTCCTAGACTACCAGGTTGTCGCCTGGGAAAAATTAAAAAGGAGCGAAAACATTTTACAATGTGTTCGCTGCCAAAGGTTCGGTCACGCCGCGTCGAACTGCGAAATGCCGCCTCGATGTGTCAAGTGTGGAAAGAACCACAAAGCAGAGGAATGCACACTGGGTAAGGATGGAGTGGCAGATAAGAGCCAGCTCTCGTGTGCTTTATGCAGGAACTCGGGACACACCGCAAATTATCGGGGTTGTCCTAAGTTCCAGTATATTAAGAAAGTAAATCTGGTTCGTCAGGAGAAGGTTGTAGTGAAACGTCCACCTGCTCCAATTCAAACACCATCCGTGACTCCCCAAGTGACCTACGCCCAAATGGCGGCAGGTCGGGGAAACGCGGAACAGAAAAGACCGAAGGTTGCTTCTCAGGCCCCAGCGCCTAGAGCACCGGAGGCTCAAACTGACTTGCTGGCCATCTTGCTCTCTATCCAAGGGAAGATGGAGCAGCTTCAACGTCAGGTACAGGAGCAGGAGAAGCGGGTGGACCAGATCTACGCACTTCTGCCGGGCCTAACGCATCTCCAGTCGTAATGGGTACAAACATGGAGGAGCAACCCTTGAAGATCCTTGCGGTGAATGTGAATTCACTGATTAGGATCGAGCGAAGAGCCGTATTGTTTAAGTTGCTTGAAAACCAAACCCCTGACGTGCTTATGGTTAGCGAAACAAAACAAATCCCAGAAGCACAAATTGGGGCATAACAAATACAATATTGTCAGAAGAGACCGACCCAACTCCATACAAGGACGAGGTGTTGCGATCTTCATACGCAAACAACTGCAATTTAAAGTTATGTACAGCGGTGAAGTGCGAAGGTTCCAGGAGCTGGAAGCGTGTATCGTGTACATCCCTCTCCGTAGTGGAAAGAGGATGTACTTGGTCGCACTCTATGCACCTGAAGCTACTCAATCTACTTTATTTATTTCAGAGCTCGAGACACTTTTTCGATTCCTAAGGTTGGAGTCGGAGGAGAATTATTTCATCATGGCCGGAGATCTCAATGCCAAACATAGAGATTCGGGAAATAACACACCAAATCCTAGAGGGAACCTACTATTCAATTGGTGGGGTCGGCACAGTGTCGAGTATAAACTCGATTTGAAAGCTACAGATAGTCCGTCGTTTCGTAGAAGTGGCTCTTATCTGGATCTTATGCTGTTCGACGTACGGTTACAACTGACCGACATGGACCGACAAACTATAAACTGCCTGCACACTTTTGTGTATGACAGTAACCATTGCGGACTCAGTGCCGTAATAACGATTCCCAACGAAATTGCGGAGTTAGAGGAGTTTGTCCAAACGTACTCCTACAATTATAGTAGGACGCGTTGGACTCGCTTCTCAAGAACTTTAACAAGAGCACTCTCCTCGAATTCGCTGTACCCACCGTCCAATAGGAATCTGTCAAACGAGGAGATTGACTGGTACCTAAAACAAATGGACGATACAATTAAACGAACTATGGACAATACGATACCACGGTATCAACATACTGACAACGCAGACATATTCCGCAATGCAACAATTGACGCACTACACCAACACAAAAGTAGACTGCTGTCGAGATTAAAAATCTTGTACAGACAGTTTACTGACTGACAGAACTCGGAGGTTAGGACGCTGAAGTCGTTAATTAAAAACCTCCAAAAATTTGAATTGGAACAACAAAATTCGGGCTGTAAAATCCAACAACCCGAGTATGTTCCCGCAAATAAATAAAATATTTCGGAGGAATAATCAAAACGACCTTCCGTGTCTTAAGATCCCCCGAACGACGAACAATGGACGAATACTTACAACAGCAGGTATAGATCCAGATAACGCAGTAGAAGATGACAACTTCTTTGTGATCGAAGATCCACAGGAGAAGGTAGAGGCTATAGGAGCGACTTTCCAGGAAGTGTACAAGGTGAATGATACCATTTGCCCGAACCACGACCTGGAAAATCGCGTCCTTGTGCACAACTTCTACCTTCGAAATGATATAGAGCACTGGCGATCCGAGAACATAGGTTTTACCGAGTTCAATGACGATAACATGGCAAATAATGTCATCGCCGATGAAAGGGTACATCCCCCGTTCATATCGAAGGTGGAGCTCCAAGCGATCTTCGACTCATTGAGGAGGAAGAAATCTGCGGGAATCGATGGAGTATCGAACATTGTGCTTCGACATCTCCCTCTAGAAGCAGTGGACATTTACACCACTCTGTTTAAAAATGCGCTGAATAATGCACATTATCCAGCGCATTGGAAAACAGCAGTGATACAACCCATCCCCAAACGGGGTAAGGACACCTCCAATCCGGCAAATCTCCGGTCGATAAGTCAGAAAGGTATTGGAAAAAGTGATCAATAGGGCCCTGACTGAGAACAGTAATATAATTCCGGATAACCAATTCGGTTTTAAGGCGGGGCATGATACAATACATGCCGCGTCTAAACTGGTATCGGATATCCAATGGAACAAAAGCAAGAACCAATGCACGGGTGCCTGCCTGATTGACTTGGAGAAGGCCTTCGACACCGTATGGTTAGAGGGACTCTTCTACAAGCTAAGCAGGCTGGGCATAAGCAAACCACTGCTGTACATACTTTATAACATGCTCACCAGTAGACAGTTCATTGCCAAACATTTCTAGTTAAAAACGGTCTGCAACAAGGTGCGGTTAATTTACCGATCCTTCTCAACATTTACACAAGCGATCTCATAGGTTCACTTCACCATGCTCTAGCGTACGCAGACGACTTGATTGCGTACAGATCAGGACCAAAAATCTAGGTCATTGCATTTCTCTTGCAACGTGACTTCAATATGATTCAGCGATATTGCGATGACTGGAAGTTGAAGATCAACTTCCAGAAATCGGAAACCATTGTTTTTAGGACGCTGTTGTCTGGTGCCTCTAGGGGTACCAGAAAGAATTGGCGAAAGTTCCCAATCGTGGAACCGCACCGGCAGCCACTTGCGTGTCGAAGTGTAGTGAGATACCTGGGGCTCTGGTTAGACCAATATCTATATTTTAACAAACATATAGATGCTGCTCTGGCCAGAGCCAAAGGTGCTTTCGCCCTTACAAAGAGACTTTTTTATAGCAAGCAACTCGATGCAAGGGTAAAGGTAATCTGGTACATGGCCCTCATTCGGCCAATGCTCGTATTTGGATGTCCCGTATGGTTCAACTTGGGAGCAAGCTTTTTGGAAAAGATTCGGGTATTTTAGAGGGCTTGCCTTCGGGCCTGCCTTCATTTGTACAGAACACCAGAGTCCCAGTACATAAAATTCTATCCCAATGAGGTCCTATACAACAGGGCTAACCTAATAAGAGTGGATAATTTCATTATCAAGCTGATTCGAAGGCACATTGCAAGAGCAATGAGCTCGACGAACAACCTGATCTCTGGGGCTTATTACCCCAATTACGAGTATCACGAGAGAGTGCGCCTTAACGGCTTTGTCCCCCCGGAGGCGCTCCTCTATTTTGGTGAGAAAGGTCTGACCCAGGACAGATTGGCGGTGCCGCTAATCTTCCATGTTGCTCGGAAAGATGTGGATAGGCGACTCAAATACGACAGAGACGTTGCACACGGCAGTGTGGAGGATAATAATTAAAAAAAATCCGCAGCACTTGGATGCAAAAAAAAAAGAAATAGTACGTAGAGATTTACGTAAGGTAGAATAAGATAGGTTAAAGTAGAATAAGGTAGCTTAAGATTTATTTTAAGGTAGCTTTGTAAGTTTCATATATTGTAAAAGAACAATCAAAATAAGTTGGTTTACTAAGTTTTTTCACTTTATCAAAATTTTTCGTAGTAATAAAATAATAAAAATAATAAAATAAATAAAGAAAGTTTTGATCTCTCTTCCGATCATTCCCCTATCATTCTAACGATGAGCGAACGCCTAATTAAAAAAGATGTACCTGCTAGACTAACTAGCAGAAAAACTGATTGGGAAGGCTTTAAAAAAGACGTTGAAGAACATACCGAACTGAGAGTATCACTTAGGACGTTTTCTGAACTCGAAATCGAAATTGATCGTTTTGTTGAAGTTCTGCAGCGCGCCGCGTGGAAAAATACTCCCTATCAAAGGAAAACGCCAATCAATCATGCCCAAAAATATCCACCGGAAATAAAAGAAATGGTAAGGGAGAAGAGAAAAGCGCGTAAAAAATGGCAACAAACTCGTGCTCCGCAACATAAATCGCATTTGAATCGCTTGTGTAACTTGCTAAAAAAGGCCATTATTGATTTTAAAAACCGGACAATACAAACCAGCATTGAAAGCTTAACAGCGGACAAAGATTCCAATTATTCGCTCTGGAAAGCTATAAAAGGCATTAAAAAACCGAAAATACAAGCGGCCCCAATCAAGAAAAATGACAACGAATGGGCCAAGAATGATAAAGACAAAGCAGAAGTCTTTGCCGCCCATTTAGAAGAAACATTTAAACCATTTGATGGGCAAGCGCTTGCTGAAAATGATAATGCGTCGGATATAGCATTTCACAATTACACAGTAAGAAATGCAAGGCTGACCGAACTTCAACAAGAAATAAAGAAACTGAAACCGAATAAAGCTCCTGGATACGACCTAATCACAGGAGAGCTTCTTAAATCGTTACCTAGAAAAGCGTTAGTTAAGTTTCTTTACATTATAAACGCAGCGATAAGATTAGAATATGTTCCGAGTCAATGGAAAGTCGCGGAAGTAATAATGATTCTGAAGCCAGGAAAACCACCGAATGATAAAAAATCGTATAGACCTATTTCGCTGCTGCCGATTATGTCTAAAGTTTTCGAAAGAATAGTTCTTAAGCGATTACAGCCGGTTATAGAAGAAGGATCTCTTATTCCCAATCACCAGTTTGGGTTTAGAACCAAGCACTCAACAATAGACCAAGTGCATAGAATAACTGATTTAATTGAAAAAGCTTACGAAGAAAAAAAGATTTGCTCGAGCATATTCCTTGATGTTTCTCAAGCTTTTGACAAGGTCTGGCATGAAGGCTTGAAATATAAATTACGACAAGTTCTGCCGGAACACTTATATAATATTCTAGAAAAATACTTGACGAATCGACTTTTCCGAGTCAAACACGGAAACGAATATTCGGAATTTAAAGAAATAAGGGCTGGGGTGCCGCAGGGAAGTGTCCTTGGACCGCTTTTGTACCTATTATATACTCGCGATATACCGCAAGAAGAAGGCACCGTCTTAGCTACATTTGCCGACGACACTGCCATCCTGGCAATGGGTAAAACGATCGAAGAATCGACTGAAAAATTGCAAGAAGCATTGAATAAAGTAAATGAATGGACAAAGATTTGGCGACTAGCTTTAAACGAAAACAAATCTGTTCATGTCAATTTTACTTATAAGAAAATAAATAATTTGCCCATCTTTTCAAACTCGGTTCAAATTCCGTTTGCAAACGAGGCTAAGTATCTTGGAATGACACTTGATGCTAAGCTGAAGTGGAAATCGCACGTGAAGAAAAAACGTAAAGAACTTGAAACCAAATACAGAGAAATGTACTGGTTACTTGGAAAACATTCCAAGCTTAATGTAGAGAACAAACTGCTTTTATACAAGCAAGTGCTAAAGCCGATATGGACATATGGAATACAACTTTGGGGTTGTACCAAAATAAGTAATGTCAATATTTTACAAACTTTTGAAAATAAAGTGCTAAGATCAATAGTTAATGCACCGTGGTTTATTAGAAATAGCGATATCCATAGAGATTTAGGAATTGCGACAGTCGAATATGAAATCAAAAACTTCGCGCGTAAGCATAAAGACAGATTACAAGGACACGTTAACAATGAAGTCCTTCGAATTCTAGATGAGAGGAATCTACTGCGTCGTCTACAAAGGACTAAACCTTTCGATTTAACGCGATAGCAAGAAACCGCGCCTAATTTGCGGAACAAGCAGGAACTTTCAATGGAAAGGGACCTGCCAAACGATCTCAATACGTGAAAGAAAAACTGCTGGATAAGTCAAAACTTAGTTGTAGTATGTAATCAAAGAAATTTATCACGAAGGGAGGTTTTTTTAGTGAGTAAAAATCTCACACTACTATGAGCACGCGCTACCGATCCTCATAGTGTCTTCATGAAGATTTTTTACCTACCCTCGGAAAAAAAAAAAAAAAAAAAAAAATAAATAAAGAACTAAAGTAAGTTACGTCGAAAGACATTGTTTTAAGAATTAGGCTTAGCTTAGAGCGCCCGCATAGGGCCAGTAAGTTAGAATAGAATAACATAGTTAAGATAGTTAAGCTAATTTTAAGCGTTTTTTTGTCTAGCACGTAAGGTATAATTGAAAAATAAAAATGCATCAAAAATTAAATGAATAGGAAAGATACTCGTATGTAGATGCAGATGAAACCTCCATATCATCGATAGCTAATAACAACGCACATATAGACACGATTTATAAAAAAAATATCACTTTTTGGCATCAAATTTATAATTTACACAAAAAAAATCACAAACAATCATCGCGCGATTAAACATCGAAAACTGAACTGTCAAATGTGCAATGCTAGATCGTTCACATGCATGTTGTCTCTTTCTAACAGTAACCAGACTCATAAGAGTCAGCTAGTTAGACACTCTAGCTAATTAGAGTGAGATTTATGCAGAAACCTTATTAATGGCCGACTTGAAGAAAGAGAAGCATGCACGTAAAGCTCTAAGAAATTAAGTCATGCATCTCTCTCTAATCTCATACTTGTCATAAGTGGCTTTAATATGTAAATGTAGTAGAGGAGAATGGTTTCACTTATTTAAAGGAGAAAATTTGATTATATGTTTATGTAGAAGGGTCATCAACCCCATATAGAACAAACGAGAGAGCTAACGATAAAATCACATCAACGAAAAGAACATACGGAAATTCTAACGAGAAGGAAACCGATATTGTCAACGAAGAGGAGAGAAAACGACTGCCAACGAAAGGCAAAACAATAATTTGTCAACGACGGAGACGGCTCGAGTACACCGAAAAACATCCCTTAATAAGACCGACGAAAGCAAACAGTCAACGACAGGGACAACACAACTCTAACGAAGAGCACGACGTGTCTCACGACGATAAAGAAAAAAAAAAAGGAAAAACGTGGACGAGAACAATAAAAATGGTGAAATTAGCGTCGTTTAAGGTAGAACAATTAAATAAATTACTCCAGGCACTTAATGCACCAATCGAAGGCGACAAAGCACACAAAATCGCCAAACTATTTGAAATATTGGGCATCAACGAAGTGGACGGCGAGGAAATCGAAGCGAGGGAACCGTGGAAAGCTCAAATCACAGAATTTGATGCATCGTATCGAATTTGGCAAAAACTGTTAATGATTTAATGGCGAACGTAAGTAGTGTCCAACATGAAAGCACAACGCAACAAACAGAGAACAGAAACGAAAATCTAACATTTGAGAACCAACGTGGTGGTGAAACCGAAACCGTAGTGCCCAGCAGAGCAGCCACTGCAGCAACGTACATCCTTCCAACATCGTCGCAAATACATAGTACTAACAGAACTGTAGATTTTATCGGAATTCTTCCGAACTTCGATCCACTCAAGCGTACACTCTCGTCACAACAATTCATCAACAAAGTGGGGCAATTGCAGCGTTTGTATACTTGGAGCGAAGAAATGACGCTATTCGCTGTACAACATAAACTGGAGGGACTCGCAAGGGATTGGCGAGACGCACAGCCGGTATTCCAGACGTGGAAAGAATTTGTCTTCGCGTTCCAAAGAGATTTCCCATGTACAATTAAAGTGGCAGACGTGCATAGAGATCTCAGTCGTTCACAGACTTTCAAAGTGCATAGACGTGTTTCGGCTTCTAATTTAAATTCAGAGTGAGCTCAAGTAGAGAATTAGAATTTGGTTATATAAGAGGCGAGTTAGCCTAGTACAAGTGATAGGTGACCGTCAGTCGTTAACAGACTTTCAAAGAGTACGCACTTGTTTCGGCTTCTCATTTAAAATCGTGGTGTTTTTAAAGTAGAACATTAGGCAGTGAGTACTCAAGTGGCGAGTTAGCGTAGTAGGAGTGGTAGTGAACCGTCAGTCGTTCACAGACTTTCTTAGAGTGCACATGTGTTCAGTCGTTCACAGACTTTCAGAGAGTACGGATGTGTTTCGGCTTCTCAGTTAAAATCGTTTTGTTATAAAGTGGAAAGTTAGACAGTGAGTTTTCAAGTGGCGAGTTAGCCTAATAGAAGTGGTAGTGAACCGTCAACCCGGGGGCTTGAGTTCAATCCCCAGCCAGGAAAAATTTCAATTTGGACTTTTTTTTTTTTAAATTAAATACAATAGTGTACACAAAACAAATAACAATCAGGCGATGGAAAGTGAGCGGTCCGCGCTCCCATTAGCGGGACCTGCTGATAACAAGGCATCAGCCGATGAGTCAGCCAAAACAGGCCACCCAGTAACAGTGGCTGCAGACGGAGAAGGAAATTGAAACCATCTCCCAATTTGGTAAAGCGCCCCTCCACATCAGCTTCAACTTTACAGCTGCCAGGTGGAGTGAGGGAAGGGGCGCCGACCACAGCAACAGCAGTAGCAGCAGAGAAGAAGCGGCAGAGGTCGGATGACTCTGTTGAAGTAAAGTATATGTCCGACGGTGGTGAAGGCCGCTACGTAGGCGATGACAACAACAGTTTCGCTGTTCTCGCAGCTTCCGAGTCTGACGATGTAGACGAGGAAGTTGAAAACATATACAGCAGCATCAATAAACTGCAACAGAGGGTGCGTGAAATAAAGGCCAAGCAAATGGCCAGGAGGGAAAGGGAGCGGCAGTTAGAGCTAGAGCGCGCTCAACAAGAACAACAACAACTACAGCAGCAGAGGCCAGAAAGCCAGCGGCAACAACAGCAGCAGAAAACGCTGCAATTAAAAGAACAAAAACCGCAGCAGCAGCAGAAAACGCAGCAACTACAGCAGAAAGAACAGCAGCAGCAGCAACAGCAGCAGCAGAAACAACAGCAAAAACAACCACAGCAGAAGCAACAGCAAAAGATGACCATTACAAAAACGAGGGTGCCGCCAATTAACACATATAAAATTGAGCTGAAGGATACCATCGAACTATGTAAGTCGGCCATAGGCAAAAATTTTAATATTAAAAGATTAAATGAAAATAGACATGCTATCCACTGTAATACAAATTAAGCAGTTACTTAGGAACACGACGACGGAGTTCTTCTCCTTCACCCCGAAGGGGGAAAAGCGGCAAACAATGCTGCTGAGGGGGATAGACCCGTCTACTGATCCGGAGACGCTCCTTGCGCTGCTTAAAGAGAAAGAGTGCAACGAGCTCGAATTTGTAGGGGTCAAGCCATTCACCACAGCTAAGGCAAAAAGGGAGAAGCGGAAATTGCCGTTTTTCCTGGTTCAGCTTTCACCCAATAGCAAGCTGGATGGTCTAAGGAGTATTAAAGTCCTAGACTACCAGGTTGTCGCATGGGAAAAATTAAGAAGGAGCGAAAACATTTTACAATGTGTTCGCTGCCAAAGGTTCGGTCACGCCGCGTCGAACTGCGAAATGCAGCCTCGATGTGTTAAGTGTGGAAAGAACCACAAAGCAGAGGAATGCACTCTGGGTAAGGATGGAGTGGCAGATAAGAGCCAGCTCTCGTGTGCTTTATGCAGGAACTCGGGACACACCGCAAACTATCGGGGTTGTCCTAAGTTCCAGTATATTAAGAAAGTAAATCTGGTTCGGCAGGAGAAGGTTGTAGTGAAACGTCCATCTGCTCCAATTCAAACACCATCCGTGACTCCCCAAGTGACCTACGCCCAAATGGCGGCAGGTCGGGGAAACGCGGAACAGAAAAGACCGAAGGTTGCTTCTCAGGCCCCAGCGCCTAGAGCACCGGAGGGTCAAACTGACTTGCTGGCCATCTTGCTCTCTATCCAAGGGAAGATGGAGCAGCTTCAACGTCAGGTACAGGAGCAGGCGAAGCGGGTGGACCAGATCTACGCACTTCTGCCGGGCCTAACGCATCTCCAGTCGTAATGGGTACAAACATGGAGGAGCAACCCTTGAAGATCCTTCCGGTGAATGTGAATTCACTGATTAGGATCGAGCGAAGAGCCGTATTGTTTAAGTTGCTTGAAGACCAAATCCCTGATGTGCTTATGGTTAGCGAAACAAAGCTATCCCAGAAGCACAAATTGGGGCACAATAAATACAGTATTGTCAGAAGAGACCGACCCAACTCTACACAAGGAGGAGGTGTTGCGATCTTCATACGCAAACAACTGCAATTTAAAGTAATGTACAGCGGTGAAGTGCGAAGGTTCCAGGAGCTGGAAGCGTGCATCGTGTGCATCCCTCTCCGTAGTGGAAAGAGGATGTACTTGGTCGCACTCTATGCACCTGAAGCTACTCAATCTACTTTATTTATTTCAGAGCTCGAGACACTTTTTCGATTCCTAAGGTTGGAGTCGGAGGAGAATTATTTCATCATGGCGGGAGATCTCAATGCCAAACATAGAGATTGGGGAAACAACACACCTAATCCTAGAGGGAACCTACTATTCAATTAGTGGGGTCGGCACAGTGTCGAGTATAAACTCGATTTGAAAGCAACAGATAGTCCGTCGTTTCCTAGAAGTGGCTCCTATCTGGATCTTATGCTGTTCGACGTACGGTTACAACTGACCGACATGGACCGCCAAACCATAAACTGCCTGCACACATTTGTGTATGACAGTGACCATTGCGGACTCAGTGCCGTAATAACGATTCCCAACGAAATTGCGGAGTTGGAGGAGTTTGTCCAAACGTACCCCTACAATTATAGTAGGACGCGTTGGACTCGCTTCTCCAGAACTTTAACAAGAGCACTCTCCTCGAACTCGCTCTACCCACCGTCCAATAGGAATCTGTCAAACGAGGAGATTGACTGGTACCTAAAACAAATGGACGAGACAATTAAACGAACTATGGATAATACGATACCTCAACATACTGACAACGCAGACATATTCCGCAATGCAACAATTGACGCACTACACCAACACAAAAGTAGACTGCTGTCGAGACTAAAAACCTTGTACAGACAGTTTACTGACAGACAGAACTCGGAGGTTAGGACACTGAAGTCGTTGATTAAAAACCTCCAGAAGTTAATTAGAGAAAATTACAGACTTTCTGTAAATCTGCATTGGAACAACAAAATTCGGGCTGTAAAGTCCAACAATCCGAGTATGTTCCCGCAGATAAATAAAATATTTCGGAGGAACAATCAAAACGACCTTCCGTGTCTTAAGATCCCCCGAACGACGAACAATGGACAAATACTAATAACAGCAGGTATAGATCCAGATAATGCAGTAGAGGATGACAACTTCTTTGTGATAGAAGATCAGCAGGAGAAGGTATAGGCTATAGGAGCGACTTTCCAGGAAGTGTACAAGGTGAATGATACCATTTGCCCGAACCACGACCTGGAAAATCGCGTCCTTGTGCACAACTTCTACCTTCGAAATGATATAGAGCACTGGCGATCCGAGAACATAGGTTTTACCGAGTTCAATGACGATAACATGGCAAATAATGTCATCGCCGATGAAAGGGTACATCCCCCGTTCATATCGAAGGTGGAGCTCCAAGCGATCTTCGACTCATTGGGGAGGAAGAAATCTGCGGGAATCGATGGAGTATCGAACATTGTGCTTCGACATCTCCCTCTAGAAGCGGTGGACATCTACACCACTCTGTTTAAAAATGCGCTGAATAATGCACATTATCCAGCGCATTGGAAAACAGCAGTGATACAACCCATCCCCAAACGGGGTAAGGACACCTCCAATCCGGCAAATCTCCGGTCGATAAGTCTCCTTCCGAACATCAGCAAGGTATTCGAGAAAGTGATCAATAGAGCCTTGCTTAAGTGGACTGAGAACAGTAATATAATTCCGGATAACCAATTCAGTTTTAAGGCGGGGCATGATACAATACATGCCGCGTCTAAACTGGTATCGGATATCCAATGGAACAAAAGCAAGAACCAATGCACGGGTGCCTGCCTGATTGACTTGGAGAAGGCCTTCGACACCGTATGGTTAGAGGGACTCTTCTACAAGCTGAGCAGGCTGGGCATAAACAAACCACTGCTGTACATACTTTATAACATGCTCACCGGTAGGCAGTTCATCGTCAAAAATGGCAATGTGACTTCTACTGGAACATTTCTAATTAAAAATGGTCTGCAACAAGGTGCGGTTAATTCACCGATCCTTTTCAACATTTACACGAGCGATCTCATAGGATCACTACACCATGCCATAGCGTACGCAGACGACTTGATCGCGTACAGATCAGTACCAAAAATCGAGGTCATTGCAATTCTCTTGCAACGTGACTTCGATAAGATTCAGCGATATTGCGATGACTGGAAGTTGAAGATCAACTTCCAGAAATCGGAAACCATTCTTTTTAGGACGCCGTTGTCTGGGGCCTCTAGGGATACCAGAAAGAATTGGCGAAAGTTCTCAATCATGGGACCGCACGGACAGCCACTTGCGAGTCGAATTGTAGTCAGATACCTGGGGCTCTGGTTAGACCAATATCTATATTTTAACAAACATATAGATGCTGCTCTGGCCACAGCCAAAGGTGCTTTTGCCCTTACAAAGAGACTTTTTTATAGCAAGCAACTCGATGCAAGGGTAAAGGTAATCTGCTACATGGCCCTCATCCGGCCCATGCTCGTATATGGATGTCCCGTGTGGTTCAACGTGGGAGCAAGCTTGTTGGAAAAGATTCGGGTGTTTGAGAGGGCTTGCCTTCGGGCTTGCCTTCATTTATACAGAACACCGGAGTCCCAGTACATAAAATTCTATCCCAATGAGGTCCTATACAACAGGGCTAATCTAATAAGAGTGGATAATTTCGTTATCAAGCTGATTCGAAGGCACATTGCAAGAGCAATGAGCTCGACGAACAACCTGATCTTCGGGGCTTATTACCCCAATTCCGAGTATCATGAGAGAGTGCGCCTTAACGGCTTTGTTCCCCCAGAGGCGTTCCTCTATTTTGATAAGAAAGATTGGCAGTGCCGCTAATCTTCCACGTTGCTCGGACAGCTGTGGATAGGCGACTCAACAACGACAGAGACGTTGCACACGGCAGTGTGGAGCGTCTCCGGTTTAGTAGGGCGGTATCGGGTCGCGATATTGATGACGTACAACGTCAGTACGGTCATTTCTGGTGGCTGGCCGAAAGAGAGGAAACTCCTTCGTCGTTTCCTCCTAATCCAGGGTAGCCTGTTGCATATTTGAGGTTGGCTGTTCGTTGTCCATGGCCGACTTACATAGTTTTAAGGTTTAGGTAGTGTTATGTAAATAGGTTGTAAGTAGTATTTTAATAAAAAAAGGAAAAAAAAATAAAAAATCCACAGCACTTGGATGCAAAAATACAAAAAAAAACACAAAAAACATAAAAAACATAAAAAAAAAATAAAAAAAAAAAAAAAAAAAATAAAAAAAAAAATTAAAAAAAAAAACAAAAAAAAATTTACGTAGAATAAGATAGGTTAATTTAGAATAAGATAGCTTAAGATTTATTTTAAGGTAGTTTATAAGTTTTATATATACGAACATTAAAAACAAAAAAAGTTCATGTACTAAGTTTTTTCATTTGATTAAACATTTTTCTTAGTAGTAATAGCCAATAGAATAACAAAATAAATAAATAAAGAATCTTAAGTTAGTTACGTCGAAAGACATAGTTTTAAGTATTAGGTTTAACTTAGAGCGCCCGCATAGGGCCAGTGAGTTAGAATAAGAATAGTTAAGTTAGTTAAGCTAGTTTTAAGCGTTTTGTTTAGCATGTAAGTTAATAAATGAATTAATAAAAATGCAAAAAAAAAGTGCACATGTGTTTCGGCTTTTAATTTAAAATAATAGTGTTCTAAAGTACAAAGTTAGACAGTATTTCTTCAAGTGACGAGTTAGCCCAGTGGCAGTGAACCGTCAGTCGTTCACAGACTTTCAGAGATTACACATGTGTTTCGGCTTCTCAGTTAAAATCGTGGTGTTTTTAAAGTAGAAAGTTAGACAGTGAGATCTCAAGTGGCGAGTTAGCCTGGTAGGAGTGGTAGTGAACCGTCAACCCGGGGGCTTGGGTTCAATTCCCAGCCAGGAAAAATTATTTTTTTTTTTTAAATTAAATACGTAGTGTACACGAACTTAAAAACAAAGAAGAATCAGGCCATGGAAAGTGAGCGATCCGCGCTCCCATTAGCGGGACCAGCTGATAAGGAAGTATCAGCCGATGAGCCAGTCAAAACAGGCCACCCAGTAACAGTGGCTGCAGATGGTACATCGAAGCGGAGAAGGAAGTTGAAACCGTCTCCTAATTTGGTAAAGCGCCCCTCCACATCAGCTTCAGCTGTACAGCTGCCAGGTGGAGTGAGGGAAGGGTCGCCGACCACAGCAACAACAGTAGCAGCAGAGAAAAAGCGGCAGAGGTCAGATGACTCTGTCGAATTAGCATACGTCTCCGACGGTGGGGAAGGCCACTACGTTGGAGACAAAAACAACAGCTTCGCAGTTCTGGCGGCCTCCGAATCGGATGAGGAAGAAGAGGAAGTGGAGAGTCTGACAACAAGCATCAGATAGCTAGAACAGAGGGTGCGTGCCATAAAGGCCAAACAAATGGCCAGGCGAGAGAGGGAGCGGCAGCTAGAGGTACAGCGCGCTCATCAACAACAACAACAACAACAACTACAGAAGCAGCCGCCAGAAAGCCAGCGGCAAAGCCAAGTTCAGCCGCAAATACTGCAGCAGAATCAGCAGCAACAACAACAGCTGAAAAAACAGCAGCAGGACAGACAACAACAACCGCAGCAGCAGCAGAAACAACAGCAGCAGAAACAACAGCAGCAGAAACAGCAGCAGAAAAAGCAGCAGCAGCAGCAGCAGCAGAAACAACAGCAACAACAACCGCAGCAAAACCAACAGCAACAACAACCGAAGACGACGACAAAGGCGAGATTACCGCCAATAAACACGTACAAGATTGAGCTTATGGACACCATTAAACTATGTAAGTCGGCCATAGGCAACAAATTTTCTATTAAACGATTAAATGAAGACAGGCACGCTATCCACTGCAATACAGTGGAGCAATATAAAAAAGTTAAAGATTTGTTAAAGGACACGACGACACAGTTCTTCTCTTTCACCCCGAAGGAGAAAAAGCGGCAAACAATGCTGCTGAGGGGGATAGACCCGTCTACTGATCCGGAGACTCTCCTTGCGCTGCTTAAAGAGAAAGAGTGCAACGAGCTCGAATTTGTAGGGGTCAAGCCATTCACCACAGCTAAGGCAAAAAGAAAGAAGCGGAAACTGCCGTTCTTCCTAGTTCAGCTTTCACCCAATAGCAAGCTGGATGGTCTAAGGAGTATTAAAGTCCTAGACTACCAGGTTGTCGCCTGGGAAAAATTAAGAAGGAGCGAAAACAATTTACAATGTGTTGGCTGCCAAAGGTTCGGTCACGCCGCGTCGAACTGCGAAATGCCGCCTCGATGTGTCAAGTGTGGAAAGAACCACAAAGCAGAGGAATGCACTCTGGGTAAGGATGGAGTGGCAGATAAGAGCCAGCTCTCGTGTGCTTTATGCAGGAACTCGGGACACACCGCAAACTATCGGGGTTGTCCTAAGTTCCAGTATATTAAGAAAGTAAATCTGGTTCGGCAGGAGAAGGTTGTAGTGAAACGTCCACCTGCTCCAATTCAAACATAATCCGTGACTCCCCAAGTGACCTACGCCCAAATGGCGGCAGGTCGGGGAAACGCGGAACAGGAAAGACCGAAGGTTGCTTCTCAGGCCCCAGCGCCTAGAGCACCGGAGGCTCAAACTGACTTGCTGGCCATCTTGCTCTCTATTCAAGGAAAGATGGAGCAGCTTCAACGTCAGGTACAGGAGCAGGCGAAGCGGGTGGACCAGATCTACGCACTTCTGCCGGGCCTAACGCATCTCCAGTCGTAATGGGGAGGAGCAACCCTTGAAGATCCTTGCGGTGAATGTGAATTCACTGATTAGGATCGAGCGAAGAGCCGTATTGTTTAAGTTGCTTGAAGACCAAACCCCTGACGTGCTTATGGTTAGCGAAACAAAGCAAATCCCAGAAGCACAAATTGGGGCATAATAAATACAATATTGTCAGAAGAGACCGACCCAACTCCATACAAGGACGAGGTGTTGCGATCTTCATACGCAAACAACTGCAATTTAAAGTTATGTACAGCGGTGAAGTGCGAAGGTTCCAGGAGCTGGAAGCGTGTATCGTGTACATCCCTCTCCGTAGTGAAAAGAGGATGTACTTGGTCGCACTCTATGCACCTGAAGCTACTCAATCTACTTTATTTATTTCAGAGCTCGAGACACTTTTTCGATTCCTAAGGCTGGAGACGGAGGAGAATTATTTCATCATGGCCGGAGATCTCAATGCCAAACATAGAGATTGGGGAAATAACACACCAAATCCTAGAGGGAACCGATTATTCAATTGGTGGGGTCGGCACAGTGTCGAGTATAAACTCGATTTGAAAGCTACAGATAGTCCGTCGTTTCGTAGAAGTGGCTCTTATCTGGATCTTATGTTGTTCGACGTACGGTTACAACTGACCGACATGGACCGACAAACTATAAACTGCCTGCACACTTTTGTGTATGACAGTAACCATTGCGGACTCAGTGCCGTAATAACGATTCCCAACGAAATTGCGGAGTTAGAGGAGTTTGTCCAAACGTACTAATACAATTATAGTAGGACGCGTTGGACTCGCTTCTCAAGAACTTTGACAAGAGCGCTCTCCTCGAATTCGCTCTACCCACCGTCCAATAGAAATCTGTCAAACGAGGAGATTGACTGGTACCTAAAACAAATAGACGATACAATTAAACGAACTCTGGACAATACGATACCACGGTATCAACATACTGACAACGCAGACATATTCCGCAATGCAACAATTGACGCACTACACCAACACAAAAGTAGACTGCTGTCGAGACTAAAAACCTTGTACAGACAGTTTACTGACAGACAGAACTCGGAGGTTAGGGCGCTGAAGTCGTTGATTAAAAACCTCCAAAAATTTGCATTGGAACAACAAAATTCGGGCTGTAAAATCCAACAACCCGAGTATGTTCCCGCAAATAAATAAAATATTTCGGAGGAATAATCAAAACGACCTTCCGTGTCTTAAGATCCCCCGAACGACGAACAATGGACGAATACTTACAACAGCAGGTATAGATCCAGATAACGCAGTAGAAGATGACAACTTCTTTGTGATCGAAGATCCACAGGAGAAGGTAGAGGCTATAGGAGCGACTTTCCAGGAAGTGTACAAGGTGAATGATACCATTTGCCCGAACCACGACCTGGAAAATCGCGTCCTTGTGCACAACTTCTACCTTCGAAATGATATAGAGCACTGGCGATCCGAGAACATAGGTTTTACCGAGTTCAATGACGATAACTTGGCAAATAATGTCATCGCCGATGAAAGGGTACATCCCCCGTTCATATCGAAGGTGGAGCTCCAAGCGATCTTCGACTCATTGAGGAGGAAGAAATCTGCGGGAATCGATGGAGTATCGAACATTGTGCTTCGACATCTTCCTCTAGAAGCGGTGGACATTTACACCACTCTGTTTAACAATGCGCTGAATAATGCACATTATCCAGCACATTGGAAAACAGCAGTGATACAACCCATCCCCAAACGGGGTAAGGACACCTCCAATCCGGCAAATCTCCGGTCGATAAGTCTCCTTCCGAACATCAGCAAGGTATTCGAGAAAGTGATCAATAGAGCCCTGCTTAAGTGGACCGAGAACAGTAATATAATTCCGGATAACCAATTCGGTTTTAAGGCGGGGCATGATACAATACATGCCGCGTCTAAACTGACATCGGATATCCAATGGAACAAAAGCAAAAACCAATGCACGGGTGCCTGCCTGATTGACTTGGAGAAGGCCTTCGATATCGTATGGTTAGAGGGACTCTTCTACAAGCTGAGCAGGCTGGGCATAAGCAAACCACTGCTGTACATACTTCATAACATGCTCACCAGTAGGCAGTTCATGCAGTTCATCGTCAAAAATGGCAATGTGACTTCTACTGGAACATTTCTAATTAAAAATGGTCTGCAACAAGGTGCGGTTAATTCACCGATCCTTTTCAACATTTACACGAGCGATCTCATAGGATCACTACACCATGCCATAGCGTACGCAGACGACTTGATCGCGTACAGATCAGTACCAAAAATCGAGGTCATTGCAATTCTCTTGCAACGTGACTTCGATAAGATTCAGCGATATTGCGATGACTGGAAGTTGAAGATCAACTTCCAGAAATCGGAAACCATTCTTTTTAGGACGCCGTTGTCTGGTGCCTTTAGGGATACCAGAAAGAATTGGCGAAAGTTCTCAATAGTTGGACCGCACGGACAGCCACTTGCGAGTCGAAGTGTAGTCAGATACCTGGGGCTCTGGTTAGACCAATATCTATATTTTAACAAACATATAGATGCTGCTCTGGCCAGAGCCAAAGGTGCTTTTGCCCTTACAAAGAGACCTTTTTATAGCAAGCAACTCGATGCAAGGGTGAAGGTAATCTGCTGCATGGCCCTCACCCGGCCCATGCTCGTATATGGATGCCCCGTGTGGTTCAACGTGGGAGCAAGCTTCTTGGAAAAGATTCGGGTGTTTGAGAGGGCTTGCCTTCGGGCTTGCCTTCATTTGTACAGAACACCAGAGTCCCAGTACATAAAATTCTATCCCAATGAGGTGCTATACAACAGGGCTAACCTAATAAGAGTGGATAATTTCGTTATCAAGCTGATTCGAAGGCACATTGCAAGAGCAATGAGCTCGACGAACAACCTGATCTTCGGGGCTTATTACCCCAATTCCGAGTATCATGAGGGAGTGCGCCTTAACGGCTTTATTCCCCCAGATGCGTTCCTCTATTTTGATAAGAAAGGTCTGATCCAGGACAGATTGGCGGTGCCGCTAATCTTCCACGTTGCTCGGACAGTTGTGGATAGGCGACTCAACTACGACAGAGACGTTGCACACGGCAGTGTGGAGCGTCTCCGGTTTAGTAGGGCGGTATCGGGTCGCGATATTGAGGACGTACAACGTCAGTACGGTCATTTCTTGCTTCGTCGTTTCCTCCTAATAAAGGGTAGCCTGTTTGATGTTAAAAGTTGGCTTTTCTTGCCCATGGCCGACTTACATAGTTTAGGTTTAGGTAGTTTTTTAGGTGTCGGTAGGTGTAGGTAATAAATAAAAAAAAAAAAAAAAACAGCACTTGGATGAAAAAAATACAAAAAAAAGCACAAAAAACATAAAAAAGAAATTATAAAAAAACAGCACTCGACAAAAAAAAGAAAAAAAAAAAAAATTTAAAAAAAAAAAAAATCAAAAAAAAATTTCGTATAGAATACGTAAGGTGGAATAAGATAGGCTAATTTAGAATAAGATAGTTTTAAGATTTATTTTGGAGTAGTTTATAAGTTTTATTTATAAGAATACAAAAAAATGTTCAGACACTAAGTTTTTGGCTAATTTTCTTAGTTTAAATTTAAAACAATGAAATAAATAAACAATTTTCATGTTCGTTACGTCGAAAGACATAGTTTTAAGTGTTACGTTTAGCTTAGAGCGCCCGCATAGGGCCAGTAAGTTAGAATAAGAATAGTTAAGTTAGTTAAGCTAGTTTTAAGCGTTTTGTCTAGCATGTAAGTTATAATGAATTACCCAATAAAATGCATTAAAAATGAAAAAAAAAATAAAAAAAATGGTAGTGAACCGTCAACACAGGGGCCTGGGTTCAATTCCCAGCCAGGAAAAATTTGAACTTTTTTTTTTCTTTTAATAACTAAATAAAAGTGTGTAGACAAGAAGAATCAGGTGATGGATAGTGAGCGGTCCGCGCTCCCAATAGCGGGACCAGCTGGTGGGGTGACAGCATCAGCCGATGCAGTACAGATATTCCAGCCTGCAACAGTCTCAACTGCAAGTACGGGGAAAAGGAGAAAAAAGCTGAAACCTTCTCCCAACTTGGTAAAGCGTCCCTCCAAATCAGCTAGAGTTGAACAGCTGCCAAGTGGAGCGAGAGAAGGGGCGCTGAGTACAGCAACAGCAGCAGCAGCAGATAAGAAGCCGCAGAGGTCGGATGACTCTGTCACGTTAGCGTACATCTCCGACGGTGGGGAAGGCCGCTACATTGGAGATGACGATAACTGCTTCGTGGTTCTGGCATCCTCTAAATCGGATGACGAAGAGGAGGAAGTCGAAAGTCTAACCAGCAGCATCAGGCAGTTAGAACAAAGGGTGCATGCCATTAACGCCAAACAAATGGCAAGGAGAGAAAGGGAGCGGCAGCTAGAGCTCCAGCGCGCTCAACAACATGAGAAGCAGCCAGAAGGAGAGCTGCAACATCAAAAAAAGCAGCCGCAAATGCATCAGCAGAAGCAGCAGCATGAACAACAGCAGCAGAATAAGCTGCAACAACAACAGCAGCAGAAAACGCTGCAACAACCACAGCAGCAGAAAAAGCAGCAACAACCGCAGCAGCAGCAGCAGCAGAAACAGCAGCAGCAGCAGAAACAACAGCAACAGAAACAGCAGCAACCGCAGCAGCAACAACAGCAACAACAACCGCAGCAGAAGCAACAGAAGACGACTACAAAGGCGAGGGTGCCGCCAATAAATACCTACAAGGTGGAGTTGAAGGATACCATCGAACTATGTAAGTCGGCCATAGGAAATAATTTTTCCATTAATGGATTAAATGAAAATAGACATGCTATCCACTGTAATACAGTGGAAGATTATAAAAAAATTAAGCAGTTACTTAGGGACACGACGACGGAGTTCTTCTCCTTCACCCCTAAGGGGGAAAAGCGACAAACAATGCTGCTGAGGGGGATAGACCCGTCTACTGATCCGGAGACGCTCCTTGCGCTGCTTAAAGAGAAAGAGTGCAACGAGCTCGAATTTGTAGGGGTCAAGCCATTCACCACAGCTAAGGCAAAAAGAAAGAAGCGGAAACTGCCGTTCTTCCTAGTTCAGCTTTCACCCAATAGCAAGCTGGATGGTCTAAGGAGTAATAAAGTCCCAGACTACCAGGTTGTCGCCTTCCAATGTGTTCGCTACCAAAGGTTCGGGCACGCCGCGTCGAACTGCGAAATGCAGAATCGATGTGTTAAGTGTGGAAAGAACCACAAAGCAGAGGAATGCACTCTGGGTAAGGATGGAGTGGCAGTTAAGAGATAGCTCTCGTGTGCTTTATGCAGGAACTCGGGACACACCGCAAACTATCGGGGTTGTCCTAAGTTCCAGCACATTAAAAAAGTAAATCTAGTTCGCCAGGAGAAGGTCGTTGTGAAACGTCCACCTGCTCCAATTCAAACACAATCCGTGACTCCCCAAGTGACCTACGCCCAAATGGCGGCAGGTCGGGGAAACAGAAAAGACTGAAGGTTGCTTCTCAGGCCCCAGCGCCTAGAGCGCCGGAGGCTCAAACTGACTTGCTGGCCATCTTGCTCTGTATCCAAGGGCAGATGGAGCAGCTTCAACGTCAGGTACAGGATCAGGCGAAGCGGGTGGACCAGATCTACGCACTTCTGCCGGGCTTAACGCACCTTCAGTCGTAATGGGTACGAACATGGAGGAGCAATCCTTGAAGATCCTTGCGGTGAATGTGAATTCACTGATTAGGATCGAGCGAAGAGCCGTATTGTTTAAGTTGCTTGAAGACCAAACCCCTGATGTGCTTATGGTTAGCGAAACAAAGCTATCCCAGAAGCACAAATTGGGGCACAATAAATACAATATTGTCAGAAGAGACCGACCCAACTCCACACAAGGAGGAGATGTTGCGATCTTCATGTAGAGCGGTGAAGTGCGAAGGTTCCAGGTGCTGGAAGCGTGTATCGTGTGTATCCCTCTCCGTAGTGGAAAGAGGATGTACTTGGTCGCACTCTATGCACCTGAAGCTACTCAATCTACTTTATTTATTTCAGAGCTCGAGACACTTTTCCGATGCCTAAGGCTGGAGTCGGAGGAGAATTATTTCATCATGGCCGGAGATCTAAACGCCAAACATAGAGATTGGGGAAACAACACACCTAATCCTAGAGGGAACCTACTATTCAATTGGTGGGTTCGGCACAGTGTCGAGTATAAACTTTCCTAGAAGCGGCTCCTATCTGGATCTTATGCTGTTCGATGTACGGTTACAACTGACCGACAAACTATAAACTGCCTGCACACTTTTGTGTATGACAGTGACCATTGCGGACTCAGTGCCGTAATAACGATTCCCAACGAAATTGCGGAGTTGGAGGAGTTTGTCCAAACGTACTCCTGCAATTATAGTAGGACGCGTTGGACGCGCTTCTCAAGAACTTTGAGAAGAGCACTCTCCTCGAATTCGCTCTACCCACCGTCCAATAGGAATCTGTCAAAGGAGGAGATTGACTGGTACCTAAAACAAATGGGCGAGGCAATTAAACGAACTATGGACAATACGATACCTCGGTATCAACATACTGACAACGCAGACATATTCCGCAATGCAACAATTGACGCACTACACCAACACAAAAGTAGACTGCTGTCAAGACTAAAAACCTTGTACAGACAGTTTACTGACAGACAGTTTACTGACAGACAAAACAAGGAGGTTAGGACGCTGAAGTCGTTGATTAAAAACCTCCAAAAATTAATTAAAAAAATTACAGACTTTCTGTAAATTTGCATTGGAACAACAAAATTCGGGCTGTATAATCCAACAACCCGAGTATGTTCCCGCAAATAAATAAAATATTTCGGAGGAATAATCAAAACGACCTTCCGTGTCTTAAGATCCCCCGAACGACGAACAATGGACGAATACTTACAACTGCAGGTATAGATCCAGATAACGCAGTAGAAGATGACAACTTCTTTGTGATCGAAGATCCACAGGAGAAGGTAGAGGCTATAGGAGCGACTTTCCAGGAAGTGTACAAGGTGAATGATACCATTTGCCCGAACCACGACCTGGAAAATCGCGTCCTTGTGCACAACTTCTACCTTCGAAATGATATAGAGCACTGGTGATCCGAGAGCATAGGTTTTACCGAGTTGAATGACGATAACATGGCAAATAATGTCATCGCCGGTGAAAGGGTACATCCCCCGTACATATCGAAGGTGGAGCTCCAAGCGATCTTCGACTCATTGAGGAGGAAGAAATCTGTAGGAATCGATGGAGTGTCGAACATTGTGCTTCGACATCTCCCTCTAGAAGCGGTGGACATTTACACCACTCTGTTTAACAATGCACTGAATAGTGCACATTATCCAGCGCATTGGAAAACAGCAGTGATACAACCCATCCCCAAACGGGGTAAGGACACTTCCAATCCGGCAAATCTCCGGTCGATAAGTCTCCTTCCGAACATCAGCAAGGTATTCGAGAAAATGATCAGTACAGCCCTGCTTAAGTGGACTGAGAACAGTAATATAATTCCGGATAACCAATTCGGTTTTAAGGCGGGGCATGATACAATACATGCCGCGTCTAAACTGGTATCGGATATCCAATGGAACAAAAGCAAGAACCAATGTACGGGTGCCTGCCTGATTGAAGGCCTTCGATACCGTATGGTTAGAGGGACTCTTCTACAAGCTGATCAGACTGGGCATAAGCAAACCACTGCTGTACATACTTCATAACATGCTCCCCAGTAGACAGTTCATCGTCAAAAATGGCAATGTGACTTCTGCTGGAACATTTCTAATTAAAAACGGTCTGCAACAAGGTGCGGTTAATTCACCGATCCTTTTCAACATTTACACGAGCGATCTGATAGGATCACTTCACCATGCCATAGCGTACGCAGACGACTTGATCGCGTACAGATCAGGACCAAAAATCGAGGTCATTGCAATTCTCTTGCAACGTGACTTCGATAAGATTCAGCGATATTGCGATGACTGGAAGTTGAAGATCAACTTCCAGAAATTGGAAACCATTCTTTTTAGGACGCCGTTGTCTGGGGCCTCTAGGGATACCAGAAAGAATTGGCGAAAGTTCTCAATAGTTGGACCGCACGGACAGCCACTTGCGAGTCGAAGTGTAGTCAGATACCTGGGGCTCTGGTTAGACCAATATCTATATTTTAACAAACATATAGATGCTGCTCTGGCCAGAGCCAAAGGTGCTTTTGCCCTTACAAAGAGACTTTTTTATAGCAAGCAACTCGATGCAAGGGTAAAGGTAATCTGCTACATGGCCCTCATCCGGCCCATGCTCGTATATGGATGTCCCGTGTGGTTCAACGTGGGAGCAAGCTTGTTGGAAAAGATTCGGGTGTTTGAGACTGCCTGCCTTCGGGCTTGCCTTCATTTGTACAGAACACCAGAGTCCCAGTACATAAAATTCTATCCCAATGAGGTCCTATACAACAGGGCTAACCTAATAAGAGTGGATAATTTCGTTATCAAGCTGATTCGAAGGCACATTGCAAGAGCAATGAGCTCGACGAACAACCTGATCTCCGGGGCTTATTATCCCAATTACGAGTATCATGAGAGAGTGCGCCTTAACGGCTTTATTCCCCCAGAGGCCTTCCTCTATTTTGATAAGAAAGGTCTGATCCAGGACAGATTGGCGGTGCCGCTAATCTTCCACGTTGCTCGGACAGTTGTGGATAGGCGACTCAACTACGACAGAGACGTTGCACACGGCAGTGTGGAGCGTCTCCGGTTTAGTAGATCGGTATCGGGTGGTGATGTTGGGGACGTACGTCAGTACGGTCATTTCTGGTGGCTAGCCGGAAGAGAGGAAACTCCTTCGTCGTTTCCCCCTAATCCAGGGTAGCCTGTATGATGTTCAAGGTTGGCTGTTCTATATCCATGGCCGACTTACATTGTTTAGGTTTAGGTATTTAGTAGTTTTATTTAAAAAAAAATTTCATCACAGCACTTTGATAGAAAAAAAAAAAAAGAAACAGAAAACAAAAAAAAAAATATATAAAAAAAACAGCACCTGATAAAATAAAAAAAAAAAAAAAAAAAAAAAAAAAATTTACGTATTTAATTACGTAAGTTACGTAAGGTAGAGTAGAGATAGATTAAGGTAGAATAAGATATTTTAAGATTTATTTTGGGGTAGTTTATAAGTTTATATATAAGAATACAAAAAAAAAAAAATTTTCATTCACTAAGTTTTTTATCAAATTTTCTTAGTTACAATTAAAATTATATGAATATAATAAATAGAAAATGCTCAAGTACGTTAGGCCGAAAGACAGAGTGTTAATTATTAGGTTTAGCTTAGAGCGCCCGCATAGTTAGAATAAGAATAGTTAAGTTAGTTAAGCTAGTTTTAAGCGTTTTTTGTCTAGCATGTAAGTTGTAATGAATGAATCAATAAAAAATGCATTAAAAAAAAAAGAAAAACCTGCATAGAGATCGTATGAAGCGGAAGCGAAGGTCAGATGATTCGTTTATTGAGTATTATTACGTAATGCTAGCCATAGGACGACGAGGTGAGTTGGATGATTTATCTATTAACTCGTATATTATTAATGGTTTGAACGACCCCATCCTTTCACGTACACTACTCGCCATGAATCTGCGAACGTCCAACGAGTTGCTAAGTTCCCTTGATAATGTATTCTCATGGCCGACATCTTCACGAGCTACAATAACGGAATCAGTACGACCAGTTCCGATACGACCAGATGGTGGTATCGCACACGACAGAAGAGGCATCAAGTGCTTTAACTGTAACCAGATGGGACACATCGCAGCGAAGTGTCCACAGCCACAGCGAAAGGTACGATGTTCAAGTTGCAGTAAACCAGGGCACGAGGCGAAGGACTGTCGTACAAAGAAATCGACAGTAGTCAAGGTCGAGTTGAGCCGAGATGCAGCAGAATTTATTCCACCAGTTATGAAAGAAGGCACCATGGCTGGGCGTACATACTCAGCATTCATTGATACTGGAAGCGATCACTCATTGATAATTGACTCTCTTATCAATGAGTGATCCCCAACGAGACTCAACGACAAACATCTGTAAAACAACTGCAGGGATTCGGAGGATCGATTGTGAAGTCTACGGAAATAATTGTGGTACCTATGCAGATCGACCAGAATGAGATTGGGGTGTCACTCCAAATTGTGCCGGACGAAGTCTTGCCACAAGGAATACTCTTGGGACGGGATGTTTTATGTCGACGAAATCATGGTGATTGAATCCAGAGTGTTGCAGGTTCAATTGAATCAATCGAAGCCGTTTGAAATTGGCAGTGCATGAACTCTGGGTAAAATATCACGATTGTTTCGCAGAAGATATTTCCGATTTAGGTTGGTGCAACACAATATCAATGGACATAGAGGTGAAAACAGATAAGCCAATATTGGGGAAACGTTACCAAGTGCCATTCGCCCAAAGAAAGGCGCTTTCTGTAATAATAGAGAATCTGGTTAAACACAAGATCATCCGTCCGAACAATTCTCCTCACGCAGTGTCCGTGGTGTTGGTCGCTAAGTCTAACGGAGAAAGTCGAATGTGTGTCGACTACCGCGCCTTAAATGCCGTCACTATAAAAAAACAATTTGTAATGCCAGTGGTGGAAGAGCAACTTTTGCAGTTGAGGGGTAAGAAATATTTTACCACCCTTGATATGACAGCAGGCTATTATCAGATCCCACTGGCCTAAAGAAGTAAAGCATTCATAGCCTTTTTTAACACCAGATGGATTGTTCGAACACAATGTCATGCCGTTTTGCTTAGTAAACGCACCAGTGTACTTCCAAGAAATGATAACGCATCTTATCAGAGGCCTAAAACATCGAAGCAGCATCAGTAATTACGCCGATGAAGTTATTATTGCCACGGATACACCTGATAAAGGATTTGATGTGTTAGAAGAATTCTTAGATGCAGTGAAGAATGCAGGCTTAACGTTAAGACCATCGAAATGCGTTTTCATGACAATGAAGGTGAGTTTTCGCGGTCACGTAATAAGTTCGAACGGTATACAACCAGGCAACGACAAAACGAAGTGTATTAGCGAATTTCCTAGACCAACCAATACAACGGAAGTTCGAAGATTTTTAGGAATCACCGGATTCTTTCGCAAGTTTGTAAAGAGATACAGTCGTACTGCAGAGCCTTTGACGATGTTGTTAAAGAAGGACGTCAACTTCGGCTGGATAGATGAATAGGAGATTGCATTTACGGAATTAAAGACAGCCATCAGTAAACATCGCACCCGAAACCATTCTGAAAGAATGCCGAAAACATTCTGAAAGTGTGCTCTGTGGATGGAGATTGGATTTTCACTATGCAAATGCAAGATGATAAACTTAAAAATATTGTGAGCATTCTTCTACAAAAGGACGCGGAGAGCCCAGCACTGTTGAAACAAACGGAAAGGGACTATGAGATAGTGTCAGGTCGGCTACTTCGGAAAATTGGGGGTCAAAAGAAGTTAGTGGTTCCGCAATTAGTAAGGTGGCGAATAGCGAAAGATTGTCATGATGATGTGGGCCGCTTTAGCCTAGAAAAAACATTGGGTCACAACAAAAAGAATTTTTGGTTTCCACGAATGAGGTGATATATAAAGTCGTACATCGCCGCGTGTCCTGAATGCTGTATGAACAAAGTCAAAGGTGGTAAATCGGAAAATCAACTCCATGGATCATTTAGGACCTTTCCCTAAAAGTAAGAAAGGTAATCTTCACATAATTGTTTTAGTCTGTTCTTTCAGCAAGTACACCGTGCTAAGAGCTGTTCGGTCGACCAAGTCTGCGCCGGTCATCACAATGCTGCAGGAAGTGATAACGATATTTGGGCTGCCATTGCGAATCACCACCGACAGGGGCACTGCCTTCACTTCGAAGGAATTCGAGAGTTTCACCGCCAGGTATGGAATCCAACATGTTAAGACGGCTGTAAGGACTCCGAGGGTAAATGGCCAAGCCGAACGAATCAATAAGATCTTACTAGGTGCACTCAAGTGCTCAACCCGGAACGTCAAGAAATGGGTCCTCACATTACCGAACATTCAATGGAGTATCAATTCGCAAATTAATACAACCACTAAGTTCTTTCCGAATGAATTAGTATTCAATTTCAATGTGAAGGATGTAAGCCAAAATCGAATGGTACAAGCATTGAACGAGGAGCAGCAAGATGGTAGCGATGTCGAGGCGAGAAGGCACCAGGCGGCAGAAAACATAGCAGAAGAGAGACGTAAATGGAAGATTCGATACGACAGAAAACATCAAGCTCCGTACCAATATAGTGAAGGTGATTTGATTGTGAGGGATTACGTGTCACAACCTACAGGAGAGACACATAAACTCGATCCAGCCTTTAAAGGGCCATACATCGTCACAAAGATCTTGTCCTATTACAGGTACTTGGTAGAGGACCTTCCGGATAAGCCGGAAAACCGTCGTCGCTAAGGCAACGTTCTATCGAGCGACCGCATGAAACCGTGGTGCAACCTGAGTCCTGACATAAATTGTATTGACAAAGAAGACAACGCATCTGAACCTGATTCGTCCAGTGAGGACGAAGCGTTAGGAGAGGCCGAGCTGTCAACGTCAGCGTAGGTAGTGTGTGTAAAGCGGTCGTCGCAGACGGAGGTTTTTGCCCGATGGTGCCATTTTCCATTCTACTAAATCATTAAATATATTTGTATTCTTACCTTTTAAATAAATATACATTTGTCCGCAAACCAAGGCTATCTTTTGACACATTGTAATATGACATAATGATTTTCGACACTCATCTACAGTCAAGCGAAAAGGAATGTACATTAAAATTATAACGTGGTAAAAGATAGAGTTTTTTTTTTATTTTTGATTTGCATCAGATAGTTAGTGCCATTCTCATAAAAAAAAAAACATATTTTCGGCTTCACTTTAACTCGAAACAATATCCTCTGTGGAGCTCGCAAATTATAAAAAAAAAGAAGGCGGGGCATGATATAAAACATGCCGCGTCTAAACTGGTGTCGGATATCCAGTGGAATAAAAGCAAGGACCAATGCACGGGTGCCTGCCTGATTTACTCGGAGAAGGCCTTCGATACCGTATGGTTGGAAGGGCTCTTTTACAAGTTGAGCAGGTTGGGCATAAGTAAACCACTACTGTGATGCTTACTATGCTCACCAGTAGAAATTCCTGTGTGAAAAATGGCAATGTAACTTCTGCTGGGACGTTTGAAATCAAAAATGGCCTGCGACAGGGTGCCGTTAATATCCCGTACTTTTCAATATTTACACAACTGATCTGATAGGATTTCTTCAGCACGCGATAGCGTATGCGAAAAATTTGATAGCGTACATATCAGGACTTAAGATCGACGTCATTGCAACACTCTTGCAGCGTGATTTCGATAAAATTCAGCCGTATTTTGACGACTGGTAGTTGAAGATCAACCTTCAGAAGTCGGAAACCATTCTATTCAGAACGCTGTTGTGTTTGTCCTCTAGGGATACCAGAGGGAATTGGTGAAAGTTCTCTATCGGTGGATAGTCAGATATAATCGTTCACAGAGCTTCGTGAAGCATACACGTGTGTTCCGGCTTCTAGTAAGTGCAGTGTAATCTTTCAGTTAGTGAAAAAGACTTTCAATAAGAGAGCCAGCTTGGTTTAGTGCTTTTTTTTTCTCTTTTTTTGGATTGCGCCAGGGATGTGTAATCTTCATATATACTAATAGCTACTAGCACGCCCGATTCGCAAACCTGAGTAATCGCTGCCAGGAATACGCCTACGTACTAAACACACACCCTACACACTTCAACCACTCTTCCCGCGGAACTGCCGTTAGGTATTGCTTCGCGGGGCTGGTTAGCAGTTTATGCTATGCTTCTTATGACAGCTTCTTCCGCTGCTTCAGTTGCTCTTCTTAGCTTTCCTATTCTCCGCAGCTCTTTTTGTAGAGTTCTTACGAAGGAACATATTGCCATCCAATTCCCTTCCGACCCTAACATATGGTCGAGGAGTAATGACGGACTTGACAGAGTAATTCTCCATGCCGTGAAACGTGTGCAGTAAAACACTGCGTGCTCCGTATCTTCATCTTCACCTGGGCATTCCGGGCAGGATGGTGAGTTGTCGTGTCCAAATCGGTGTAGATATTTGCGGTAGCCACCGTAGCCAGACAGGAACTGCGTTAGATGGTAGTTGCAATCTCCATGCTTTCGACTTATCCACTCTTGGATTGCCGGTATAAGTTTGTATGTCCATCTGCCTTTTGTTGTATTAGCCCAACGAGCTTGGCACATAGCTGCTGACGCTGCCCTTTCTTCAATTTGTATCACTTTGATACCAGTGGCGTCGTGCTGACTCAATGCTCTTCTGTTATATATCCTCCGCATTTCATCTGCGAGAATATCGATGGGGACCATTCCAGCTATGACAAATGCAGCTTCGTCAGAGATGGTTCGAAAGCCGCTGTTTGTCCGTAGCGCACAGAGTCTGTATGATGACGATAGTCTCCTTTTGGTCTCCTTCGTGCTAGTGTAGTGCTAGTGTTAGTGGACCGTCAGTCGGTGGTCACGGGTTCGATTCCTCCACAAAGCAGACATTCTTTTTTATCTCCTATCGTTACCAATACCTGAATTCTTCACGTTTGTTTTTTATTCACGCTGTCAGACTACGGAATTCATTGCCATCACTTCTTCACTTCTCATCTTCCACACCTCTAAATTAATTTATTTATTTATTTCTGTCTCCATAATTGTTATATATATATATATATATATATATATATGTATATATATATGCTTTCCGAATTATGTAATTTATTTTTAGGACGCCATTGTCTGGGGCCTCTAGGGATACCAGAGAGAATTGGCGAAAGTTTTCGATCGTTGGATTGCACGGGCAGCCACTTGCTAGTCGAAGTGTAGTCGGAAACCAAGGGCTTTGGTTAAACTAATATCTATATTTTAACAAACATAGATGCTGCTCTGGTCTGAGCGAAATGTGCTTTTGCCCTTAGAAAGAGACTTTCCTATAGCGAGCAACTCGATGCAGGGGTAAAAGTAATCTGCTACACTGTGTGGTTCAGCGTGTTTGAGAGGGCCTGCCTACGGGCTTGCCTTCATTTACACAGAACACCAGAGTCCCAGTGCATAAAATTTATCCCAATGAGGTCCTGTACAATAGGGCTAACCTAATACGGGTGGATAATTTCCTGATCATGCTGATCAGAGTGCGCCTTAACGGCTTTGTTCCTCCTGAGGCATTCCTCTATTTCGATAAGAAGATTTGCGATGCCGCTAATCTTCCATGTTGCTCGGACAGCTGCGAATAGGCGATTCATCTACGACAGAGACGTCGCACACAGCAGTGTGGAGCATCTCCGGTTCAGTAGGTCGCGATGTAAAGGAGGTACAACGTCAGTGCAAACAATTCAGATGCCTAGCCGAAAGAGAGGGAACTCCCTCGTTGATTCCCCATAATACAGCTTAGCCTGTTTGAAGTTAAGGTAGAGTTAATTAATGTTGACAAAAAATAAATAAATGAAATTGTTAAAGAATTTAAGTTATTTTACGTCGAAAGACATAGTTTTAAGTATAAGGTTTAGCTTAGAGCGCCCGTATAGAGCCAGTAAGTTAAAATAATATAGTTGAGTTAGTTAAGGTAGTTTCAAGCGTTTTTTGTCTAGCGAGTAAGTTAAAATAATTTGAAATTTAATAAAAATTCAAAAAAAGAAAAGAAAAAGGAGTAAGGTAGAGTAAGATAGATTAAGGTAGAATAAGGTAGGTTAAGATTTATTTTAAGGTAGTTTATAAGTTTTATATAAGAAACAAACACAAAAAAAAGTTAGTTTACTAATATTTTTTTGTTTAATTAAAATTTTCCTTAGTTACGAGTATAATCAGTTATTATAAATAAAACCATTAAATAAGTAAAAAATTTAAGTTAGATTACGTCGAAAGACAGTTTTAAGTATTAGGTGTAGCTTAGAGCGCCCGCATAGGGCCAGTAAGTTAGAATAACATAGATAAGTTAGTTAAGCTAGTTTTAAGCGTTTTTTGTTTAGCAATTAAGATATAATGAATTTTGGTTAATAAAAATGCATTAAAAATTAAATGAATAAATGTGGTCAGATATCTTGGACTTTGTTAGGTATTGACCAATTTAGATATATTTATCATCACTAGCACGTCATTTATTTTCTCTTTCATATTGTAAAGAAGAAGAAAGTAAGGTAACTTCCAATAATAAAATTTTATTTCTTTGTTAACCATATTCCACATCACATGTGTTTGATTAACTCTCGGAATACATTACAAATAAATGGCGACGAGTAGTTCGAATTAATTTTAAAAACCATTTTTGTTGACATTTGACTTCGGTTTGTCGTGTTTTGAACCAAAGATCAGTAAATTACGTATCAGGTTAAGATAATAATTCTCTTTGTGAATTTAATAACGATTTATTTAATCATTCCATTTACAGTGTGGCCACGAAGTCTTCCAGTGGTGTCTATTCTGTGCCAGTGATTTTCAACGGTGTTCAGATGCAGGTCGCTTGTGATACCGGTGCTCCTTGTACATTGGTCCAGTTTCGTTTCACGAACAAATTTTATGTAAAAAATCGCTTAGACCGTGCAGTGTTCTATTATATATTGATTACAGTGGAGACATAATCCAACTATTGGGTGAGTATGATACTTCAATAAAATATCGAGGTACCACAAACAAAGCAGTTGTTGTTAGTGTAAAACAAAAGTCCACCTTATCTTGGTCGTACATTTTTAAGAGTATTTAATTTCGAATTAATGCGATTGAATTCAGTAAATATTAATAAGAAATACTCAGTCAGTTTGCAAAGAAAAGCCTGGAGCTTATAATGGTAATAAAATATCATTGGAAGTTTGTGATAAAGCAAAATCAATATCTTCAAGTCGAAAAACAATTGCGAAACTTAATTCAAGAAGGCGTACCTGAACAAGTACACCTTTAGTTCCGATTTTAAAACGATATGGCGATTATAAAGTCATAATAAATAGATGTTTAGTAGATTATAAATATCCATCACCTCGTATTCAGGAAATTTCCTCGTCTTTATAGGGAGGTAAATTATTCATCAAACTTGATTTATATAATGGATATAATCAGTTTTTATTAGTTGAGACTTCTCAACTCCTTTGTATCTGGAGTACACATATTGGTTTACTAAAAGTGAACAATTAATGTACAGAGTCACTGTGAAATGCACACGCATTGCACATAATCACTGCACTTCAACGATGTAAGCACAGATAATAAACTTACCCAGATGTTGCATCCCCATTCAAAAAAAAAGTTGATCTTTTTTGCGATGAGCAAACAACGATGGGCAAACAAAAAGCTTTACTGCTTCGCAATGAAAAAAAACAGAAAATAAATTTTCTGTGCGAAAAGCTTTTTCTTTTGCAACTCTTTGTACCGTCTGCGACCTGCGACTGCGAGACACAATTTCATCTATTCATACATATGTATGTACATATATTCATATGTAGGTACGTATTTTCCCTTTTCATTTTGCTATATTGACCGAAGTTTCGATATGTATTGTGGTAAAAAATATTTAAATTGTATTTTTCGAAGTGAAAAGTGATATTTTGCTGTGTGTGTCAAGTAAAAATTTTGAAGAGTTAATCTAGGAAAGGTAAAATATAGTATTTAAATTTATTTCAGGTTGATTAGGTACCTTGGTACATACAAATACAAAAAAATTGCAAAAAATAATCGACTTAGAGGAAATGTCGTGGCGAATAAAGTGCGCTATTGTATGCTGCAATGCAACAACTGCCTAATTTCCAGAAAGGAAAATGCCTAGATTTCCTAAAAAGGGAACTAAGAAATATAATGACTGTCTAGCACAGGCAGAATAATCCCGTGATAATGTTGAAAATCATAAACGGCCATACATTTGTATTTGTAGTAAACATCTCGATTTGAAATTTTTTGGAAAAAAAAAATAAAACACGACGCTGTTTCTACACTTTTTATGAAAAGGAGTGAAATGTTTTTGGAATCTAATGACAATGAACTTGCTTTTGATCCTAAGAAAGCCAAAATAAACTACTCTAATCCCAAAAGATTAAAAGTGCAAACGAGTACCGATTTATTCATTGATGAACTAAATGAAGTTTCAGCACTTATAGACTGCAACAGATCTATAGATTCCATAGAATCTGTATGCAAGAAATGCGAAGCGAACACAAAAAAGCATTTTTTTTATATCCAACAAATAAATAGACTGAAAAAAATTAACAAAATCCTCAAAGAGAGAGCTAAAAAAAAGTCTAAAATTCAATTAAAGGCCGCAGGCTAAAAAAAGATAAAGCACAGCTTAGAGGATATGAAAAGCAAACAATGGAAGAAAAAATAGATTTCTTAAATGATATAAATAAAAATTCGAAAACATTTTGCAAACTCATTTTATCACAAGGCAAACGACAATTTACCCAAGAAGAAATGTGGATTTGCCAATGTATATTTGTTTCCTCTCGTCGTCTGGATATAATTTTCCTCGCGATCAGCTGCAATTGCACTTACCACACCCAGCTTAGATGGATAATTGCATAGATGGATAAAACTTAAAAGTTTATCTCCTGGTCTAAACGAAAATGTTTTTGAGGAAATACAAAAAAATGTTTTAACATTGGAATCAAAAGACAAATAAGTCATTTTAATATTCGATGAGATGAGTATGCAAGGAATTTAGCATACAACAAATATAAAGACATAATCGAGGACTTCGTTGATTATGGAGAAAATCAAAGATTAGATTTGTGTGCGAAATCAGTTTGCGTGTTCATGATTCGTGGTATATGTGGTAAATATTGTAACATAATAATAACTACGATCCCTAAAAGTATAATGCAACAAATTCCGAAGTGTCTTTTCATTCTGGCAGAATTTTGGTCCGAAGTGTCCTTTCATTCGAGGTTCGTGTCTGCGGTTAGTCTCCACAGTTCATGTCTACGAAAGAGACGGATAATATCACGGATAAGAGAGAATTATAACTGCAAGAAATGATTGTCATCTTGGAATTATTACATCAGAATTTTTCTTGTTCCAGTGGTCGAAGAATTTGCTAGAAGTTTCTGGCTATCAGAAACTTCTGCTATATAAGGACAGATGGCGATCGAGAGCAGGTGGTTGGTTTAGAACCGTGGCGAAGAGATTGGAAAAGTGATAATGGGCGAAGTTGTAATTTTGTGATAAAATGAAAGTTGAGAGTTATCAAGAAGAAGTAATTAGTTTGGATTTGTGAATTAAGTAATTGAAAGGAGATAAAGTGATTTGGGAGGAAAGAGACCTTGTAAGAAAACAATTTGCGAAGAATAGTATAGTGTGAACTTGAATTGTTCTATAGACTAGAAAATAAAGAAATAAATTTCACAGAATTTCGTTTTATCTACTCGAGCCGTAGCTCGCATATTACAATATAAACAAGTGACCTGTCCAAGCAATATACCAACAAAGCAGCTCGAAATTTAAGTATACGACTGTATTGACATATGTAGAAATCTGGGACTAAACGCAAGAGGTATTTGCTGTGACCAAGGCCCTACGAATCGAAGCCTTTCAATAAATTAAAGCTGGATGAGGACAACAGTTCCTTTCTTTATAAAGAAAAAAAAGTGTATGGAATGTATGATGTGCCACATTTAATCAAAAGTGTAAGAAACAATATTTTAAGATCGGACTTACAAACTTTAGATGGAGTTGTAAGCTGGAAAATAATTAAGTATATCTATAATACAGAAAGAAATAATACCACAAAAATGTGTCCAGAGCTAAAATATGCTCATATAGATCCCACAGAATTTCAAAAAATGAATGTGAAACCTGCGGCACAAGTACTTAGCAGATCCGTGGCTTGCGCAATTAATACATTACAGCGGTTGAATAAATTTCCAGAAAAAATTGCACAGTTTGCGCAACCAACAGCAGAATTTATAAATAAAATATTTAATTTATTGAATGGAACACCTGTACTTATTCGAAATGACGCAAATGTTGGATTTTTAAAAGAAATGCAATCATATTTAAAACAAATTCAGCTAATCAATGCAAAATGTAAACCCTTCTGCCTTAATGTCCTGATTATGACAATTGAAAGTATTTTAATGATAAAAAAAGGATTATTCAGTGATTACTGTGAGTTACAGTACTTGAAAACCTTTTGGAAAAATAAGCGCAAGAAATTTTAATAAAAATAATCCAAAAGCGTCTGAATTTGGCTAATTACTGGCCAAAATGATGGCTCAAAAATTTGTGTTCAAGTCAAAATTTTCCAATTGTGCAGAAGAAGATTCTGAATATTTACAGTTAGATTGGAATGCTGTGTTGGATACTGAAAATAAAACAAAGATTGTCCTAACACAGGAGCAAGAGAAAAATGAAAAGATATTCGATCTAGCCAAATATTGTGAATCCAAACTTCTAGCGACAGAATTACCAGATGAAGTCACGATTTCAATAAAAATGACAGAAATGAATGACAT
The DNA here is from genome assembly GCA_963082735.1 of Pocota personata. Lineage (NCBI taxonomy): Eukaryota > Metazoa > Arthropoda > Insecta > Diptera > Syrphidae > Pocota > Pocota personata. The sequence continues at coordinate 158,811,484 of OY720429.1, forward strand.
AGCCACAAGGTATTTTGCAGGTTACTGTTTTTTTAAAACACTTAAAAAAATTAATGCAGTTTGTGAGAACTGTGTCAAAGAAATGACAAAGGACAAAACCAATTTCGATCTCACGGAAATATTGATCAAATTGAATGAATTTGAACACTCGAATGAAAATCCAATACTAGTCTGGCCATCAGATAAGTACTTCAAAATATGTCAGCTTCATATATAAGTATTTACAACTTCCTTTCAAAAATGTCCATTTGCATCTAATCTTAGAGAAAATATAGTAAATCAAAGTATCTCAAAAACAAATTTGAAATATCCAGATTGGTTTGAAACGACAAATAAATGTTATTCGCTCAAAATTGATACAGTCAATTTGCTTGCGGTAGTTCTGCTTTGGAAAAATTGTGAGGGGTTTATTGACAAGAACATAAACAAGAAAAGGAATCCAAAACAAAAGACAAAAAGGTTGCAAAATTTAATGAATATGTAAACTAAAATAAATATTTACATATGTACATAATGTATGAACATTTGAAAAAAAACTAAGGCGGTGGTGAGGTAAGGGAGGTGGTGCGGGTCAATATTCTGCTACATCCGCGTGTCCCATGGAAACCACTGTTTAAGGCACTGTAAATAACTAAACATTATACTTCTAATATGTATTATGTAAATGTCAAAAGACAAAAATATTTTGCAAATGCATTTTCACATAAATGTCTTTAACTAAAGTGGGCTAAGAGCAGAGTTGATTTTGTTCCCTATTGTTTAACGTGCATGAACAAAAAAATAATAAAAGAGACCTCTAGTTTTATGTCAAATGTAAGGACCAAACATCAAACATACTGTAAATGAGAGAAGGAGTACCACAAGGATTTGTAAAAGACAGATGTATTCAAAAAATTAGGAAATAAACAATCATAATCATGTCTCAGCCTCAATCTTATAATACGTACATACCTACATACATATGAATAAAGTAATGTAAAATAAAGTTAGAATACAATACCTACAGTAATTACTATTTAATTTTTTTGTACTGTACCTACAAATTCTTAACATCATCAGAGATCACATTAAAATTATTCCTGATCTTAACCTACCCTAATTTAACGTACATATGTAGGTATACATACATATGTAGGTATATTTCTGCTCTATCTGTTAATAACCGTGCCAAAGTCGCAGGCCAGGACAAAAAATACGAGAATACAAAACAAAACAAAAAATATATTTTTCTGTGGGTATGTCACAAACTCTACGCTGGTGGTGAAGGCTTTTCGCACAGAAAATTTATTTTCCGTTTTTTTTCTTTGCGAAGCAGAAAATTTTTTTTTTTTTTTTTTTTATAATTTGCGCGCCAAATGGGATATGAACGGCTCGAGTAGATAAAACGATATTCTGTGAAATTTATTTCTTTATTTTCTACTCTATAGAACAATTCAAGTTCACACTATACTATTCTTCGCAAATTCTTTTCTTACAAGGTCTCTTTCCCCTCAAATCACTTTATCTCCTTTCAATTACTTAATTCACAAATCCAAACTAATTACTTTTTCTTGTTCACTCTCAACTTTCAATTTATCACCAAATTACAACTTCGCCCATTATCACTTTTCCAATCTCTTCGCCACGGTTCTAAAGCAACTGTGTGTTTTTTTGATCGCCATCTGTCCTTATATAGCAGAAGTTTCTGATAGCCAGAAACTTCTAGCAAATTCTTCGACCACTGGAACAAGAGAAATAATTCTTGCAGTTATAATTCCCTTTTATCCCTGATATTATTCGTCTCTTTCGTTGACATGAGCTGTGGACACTTCGTCCCAGACACGAACCTCGAATGAAAGGACAGTTCGAACCAAAATTCTGCCAGAATGGAAAGTCACTTCGGAATTTGCTGCATAGACATAGGAGCGTAGTTATTATTATGCTACACTGCCCCCCTCTTAGACGTGTTCGTCCCGAACAAGTGCATCCTCATTTCGGCCATTGTATCGACTCAGTGGGTCCACATGAACCACTTTCATTTTGGCCCTCGGTCCTCGCTGGATGCGGTAGACAACATCGTTGATGCGGGTTACTATTCTGTAGGGACCTTCCCAGTTCCGCTGTAATTTAGGTGATTTCCCCTTTTGGCGATGGGGATTATACAGCCACTCCAGATCTCCTTCCTGGAATCCTGACGTTGTTGCCTTGGCATCATACCTGGTCTTCATGCGGTCGCTCGTCATCTTAATCTGGCTTCTGGTCCTTTGGTGTATGTCCCTAAGCCTTTCCCTAAGGTCCGCCACGTACTATTCTTCATTTCTGGGCTCATTGGTAGGAGATCCAAATTTCACCTCACTGGGTAAACGAGCTATTCCACCAAATAAGATTTCGAACGGCGTATGTCGAGTAGTGCTATGCACGGCACTTCTATAGGCCATCAAAAACAAGGGAATCTGCCGGTCCCAATCCCGTTGGTAGTCACCTACGACCTTCGAGAGATGTTCGTCCAAAGTCCTATTGAAACGCGCCAACATACCGTCCGACTGTGGATGAAGCGGGGTTGTCCTTGGAAGATTCTTGACTCGAAGTTCCGCCCTTGGTCAGAATGCAATTCCAAGGGCACACCGAATCTGCTAACCCAATTGTAGACGATCTGCTCCGCCACGGTTCTGGCTTCCTGGTTAGGGATCGGAAACGCTTCCGGCCACTTACTGAAGTAGTCCATCACTACGAGTATATACCGATTACCATTGTCGGTTTCCGGAAAGGGCCCTGCGATGTCAATGGCGATTCGTTCGAAAGGTGCTCCCACGTTGTATTGGTGCATCTTACCTCGAGTTTTGATTCTCGAACCCTTGCTAGTTGCACACACGTCGCATTTTCTGCACCAGTCTTCGATATCTTCCTTCGCTTTTAACCAATAAAAACGTTCTCGTACCTTTTCTAGCGTCTTATTCACTCCCAAGTGGCCTCCGGTCGCCCCGCCATGCATTTCCTGTAACACCTCCTTGACCCTCGTCCGCGGTACGACAAGCTGCATTACAAACGACTTTCCGTCGGAGGATTCCCATTTTCTTCTCAGAACACCTTCTTGGACATGGAGGGAGTCCCACTGCGCAAAATATGCCTTTAAGGTCGGGCTTCTGTGAGAGATGTCCTGATGATCCGGTTTCTCCATGTTCTCCTTCCAGGCCAGAATCGGCTCGATATCCGGGTCTTCCTTCTGAGCGTTCCGGATCTCATCTACGCTCCAGCCGGCGATAGGTTCGGCTCTCATTCTTTGGATGGAAACCAGCTCCCGTTCTTCCTGACGCGCACAATGTTTACAATCCGTTCTGCATGGTCTCCGGGACAGTGCATCCGCATTAGAGTGGAGTTTTCCTTTACGATGTTGTATTTCGTAGTCGTAGATTTGCAGCCTTTCGATCCATCTTGCGACCTGACCCTCAGGACTCTTGAACTGTAATAGCCATTTTAAGGCTGCATGGTCTGTGCGAAGAACGAACTTCCTCCCGTAGAGGTATTTGTGAAAATGCTTCGTAGCCAAGATCAAAGCTAGAAGTTCCCGCCTTGTCACGCAGTAGTTCCTTTCTGGCTTAGAGAGCACCTTGCTGAAGTACGCAACCACCTTCTCTTGGCCGTCATGCACCTGGGAGAGTACGGCTCCTACCCCGACATTACTAGCATCTGCATCCACAATGAACGTTTCCCCGGGAGTGGGGTAAGCCAGTATCGGGGCATCGCATAGCCGTTGTTTAAGTGCCTTGAAGCTCTTCTCGCACTCAATTGACCATTTGAATTGTTTTCCCTTTTCCTTCAACTGGTGCAGGTTCTTTGCGATCCCGGCAAAATCCTTCACGAACCGTCTGTAGTAGGTGCCTAGGCCCAGGAAGCTCCTTAGTTGGTGTTTGTCTTTGGGGACTGGCCAGTTTTTCACCGCTTCGACCTTCTCCGGATCGGTTCTCACTCCTTTCGCTGAAATTATGTGTCCCAGGTACTTGACTTCCGCTCTAAACAGGGCGCACTTCTTGGGGTTGAGCTTCAGGTGGGCACTTCGAAGCCTTTGAAACACATCCGTTAGATTGTCTCGGTGTTGCGCAAACGTTTTTCCTACGACGATGACATCATCCAAGTATACCAAACAGGTTTTCCATGTTAACCCTTGCAGGACACATTCCATCAATCGCTCGAAAGTCGCGGGAGCATTGCACAGCCCGAATGGCATTACCGTGAATTGCCATAGCCCATTTCCTGCGGTGAAGGCGGTTTTCTCCCGGTCTTCTGGATGGATTTGTACCTGCCAGTAGCCACTCTTCAAGTCGAGAGTGGAAAACCATCGGGCTCCTGATAGTGTGTCTAGCGTGTCGTCAATCCGTGGCAGAGGGTAGCTGTCTTTCTTGGTGACGTAATTGAGCTGCCGACAGTCCACGCAGAACCGCGTGCTGCCATCTTTCTTCTTAACCAGTACAACCGGTGATGCCCACGGACTTTTGGAACTTTCAATAACACCTTCTCTCTCCATTGCCGACACCATCTCTGCAACTTCTGTCTGCTTTGCCAATGGAAGGCGCCTAGCAGGCTGACGAATTGGTCTAGTATCACCAGTGTCTATTCGATGTTGTACCAGGTGTGTTCGGCCGTATTCTCCGTCCTGTGAGGCAAATACATCAGCGTACTCATTGATAAGATTCTCTGCCATAGTTCGCTGCTCTTGATTCAGCTCACTGGACTGGAGAATCGTCTCTCTCGTTTCCGCTGTCCAAGGTGATGGGAGAGGTTTTGGAGCATCACGTTCAGATATTGTTGCGACGGCGGTAATCGGCGTGCATTTTCCAGTCACATTCCCTCGCCTTAGTTTGACAGTGTGTGGTCTTGCGTTCAAAACCCTCACTGGAACCATGGTGTTCTTTGGTTCGACTAACGTCTTTCCCACGATGTAGTCTTGAGAATTCTTCTCTGGGTCTGGTTCTACTATGTAGAATCGGTGGCTCCCAAGATCACCTTCCAGCTTCGTCCAAATGATTGTCTCTGAAGACGGCGGCAAAACTTCGTCTTTGCTGATGACTGTCCTGAGAGTTACGGCATTCTCATTTCCGTACACCATCGGAATCTCCACATTTCGATACCTCAGTACTTTCATCCCGATGTCCAAGATTACTTCATTTGCTTTCATGAAGTCTATTCCGATGATGCACTCGTCGCATATATCTGCCACCAGAAACGCATGGGAGAACGTCAGTCCCGCCAGAGTAATCGTAAGACGAACTTCTCCAAACACCTTCGCCATTTCCCCTGTTGCAGTCTTCAGGCAGTAGCTGTTGGTGTTGTGCAGCCAGGAGCTTTTGACGATATCTCTTCTTACAATGGAGGCAGTGGCACCTGTGTCGATGGTGGCTACGCACTTCTTCTCGTTGATTAGTGCCTCCACTGTCAGGCTCTTGTTACCCCGTTTGGTTTGCGAAACTTGAATGGTGGTCCTGGGGGCCTCGATTCCAGTAACCAACTTCTGCCCCGCGAAGTTGGTCCTTACGCATCTCCCGACTGCTGGTTTTGGGAAGTCTGACCGACAGGACGCTTCCTCTCTGCTTCTCCTACTTCCGCAATGTGGACAATTTCCTCGTCTAGGTGCACTTCTGCACTGCCGTTGTAGGTGTCCGGTTTGGTTGCAATTCCAGCAACGGATTTGACTTCCGCGAGCGTTGACGGCTGTTCTCTGGCATGAGCATTCCACGACGGACATTTCCCTGACACGGTGTATTCCCTGGTATGCTTGGTCCGCAGCCTTCATTGACAAAGCGAATGCCAATGCCTCGGGGAGTGTTCGCTTTTCAGCCATCCTTACAGCCATTTCGTTGATAAGCTCCTCACCGGCTTTAGGGTATGAAAGATGGGCTAGTCGCTCTATATCCGCTTGCAACTGTTGGAGCGTTTCCCCCCTTTTCTGGACTCGACTACGCAGCTGAACCCTGTACACCTGCTGCATGTGTTCATCCCCAAACCGCATCTCGATAGCCTGAACCAGAGAGTCGTAGTTCTGCTGTTTATCTTCCGGGATGGTCTGCAAGAGCTCCGCAGCTGGACCCCTCAGTGCAAGTGTGAGTGCAATGGACTTCTCTTCATCGTCCCAGCTATTGGTCATTGCGGCCGCTTCGAATTGCCTTTTATAAATTGGCCATGATGTTTGACCATCGAAGATAGGAGGCTGCATCTCCTTTCTTCTCAGACCGTCAGTGGAATATTCCCGTGCTTTCTGTCTCTTCACGTTGCTGAGCTCCTTAGCAAGATTTTCGACTTGCTTTCCTACTATCTCGAATTGCGTATCCACTTTTTCAAACTGAGTCTCTATTTTCCCGAACTGAGTTTCATGTTTCTCAAAATTTGCATCGAATCTAGTTTCGACTTTTTCGAGTTGCGTCTCGACCTTCTCGATTTTCTCTTCGATCACTTCGAATTTGGATTCCAAGTTCTTGTTTTGCTCATCAAGTTTACTTTCCAGAGCATCTAGCGAATTCTTTTGTTCGTCCATTGCTTTCTTTTGTTCATCCAACTTAAGTTCTAGAGAATTCTTTTGTTCGTCCAGTTTAAGTTCTAGAGAATTCCTTTGGTCGCCCATTGCTTTCTTTTGTTCGTCCATCGCTTTCTTTTATTCGTCCAGCTTAAGTTCTAGAGAATTCCTATGATCTTCTATTGCTTTCTTTTGTTCGTCCATGACTAACTTAAGTTGCAGGAGCAGACTTGTTATACCCGGGTCGGCTGCTGTACTTGCTGGTTCCTCTTCCACGTCAAACTCTACGTCGTGCGGATTTTCACCTTCCTGCGTTACTGCTTCTTCCAGACGAATCAGTAGGGCATCTTTTCCCCCAGTTGTGTCGAGGTTCCGCTTACTGAGTTCTGCCTTTAGTTGAGTTATAGTTAGTTTTCCCAATTTGCGACCCATTTTGCGCAACTAATTAACTCAACACAGAAATCGTTTTTTTTTTTTTTTTGCTTGTGCAATTTCACACCACGAAAATAGTTATTCACAGAATAAGTTTTATCCCACTTCTGACACCAATGTAACATGCGAGCTACGGCTCGAGTAGATAAAACGGTATTCTGTGAAATTTATTTCTTTATTTTCTACTCTATAGAACAATTCAAGTTCACACTATACTATTCTTCGCAAATTCTTTTCTTACAAGGTCTCTTTCCTCTCAAATCACTTTATCTCCTTTCAATTACTTAATTCACAAATCCAAACTAATTACTTTTTCTTGTTCACTCTCAACTTTCAATTTATCACCAAATTACAACTTCGCCCATTATCACTTTTCCAATCTCTTCGCCACGGTTCTAAACCAACTGTGTGTTTTTTTGATCGCCATCTGTCCTTATATAGCAGAAGTTTCTGATAGCCAGAAACTTCTAGCAAATTCTTCGACCACTGGAACAAGAGAAATAATTCTTGCAGTTATAATTCCCTTTTATCCCTGATATTATTCGTCTCTTTCGTTGACATGAGCTGTGGAGACTTCGTCCCAGACACGAACCTCGAATGAAAGGACAGTTCGAACCAAAATTCTGCCAGAATGGAAAGTCACTTCGGAATTTGCTGCATAGACATAGGAGCGTAGTTATTATTATGCTACAATACCATTAAATTATTTCAGGGCCCGGGCGTTTGAAGAAATTGAGAGAGAAAGAGAAAGAAATATTGGGGTAGTGGGTTTGAAACTTAGGTGGTATTAAGTTTCAGTAAACTCCAAGGGTGGCGTCCAGATAACTGGGGAGCTTGTTTGTTTTGCTTGTTGTCGTTGCTCATGATTCACAGTATTTTTTTCCCTCCACCTGATGTCATCATCACGATCAAGTTGCATTTAAGCCATATGACCACCCTACTGCCAGTGTTATGCCTTCGCAGTAGAGTTGACTAAGCTTTCGCAATTGATTGACTTTTTTATTTATTTCAGACGAAATAAATAGATGACTGTTGAGATTAGGATTTGAACCGTGAACCAAGAGCGTGACAAGCGTTGATGTTACCACTACACCACGGCCACCCTCCTTGTTTGTCCATCGTTGTTTGCTCATCGCAAAAAAGATCAACATTTTTTTCATGGGGATGCGACATCTGAGTAAGTTCATTATTTGCGATGTAAGTAAACAATTCTATGTTTCCCACATGTAGTTTAGCATAAACACCTTCTGTATTCTTATCATAACATATAGTATTTCTGTTACTGTTACTGTCACCCATATCCAACATAGTTCACGAATGTACTAAGTAAGCAAAAATATTGTATAAATAAGAAATAATTTTAATAATAAAGCAGATTAATTTCAAACTATACAGAAGTTGGTCTTATTGAATAACTATCCTCCCATCAGAGGTAAGGTAGCTATTCAAGTACAATCGCAGGAAAAGTATCCTACAGCTATTGAATAGCTGTGGCTATTCAAGTTTGCAATCGTATCAACAGTATCCTACATTTGTTCTTTCGAGCAATAGGAACCTATATATGGTCCTTTTGAAAACTGTAAAACTACGAGCTACGAGAAGAAAACAGTACAGCAGATACATATAAGTCCAAGACAAACTACGATAGGAAGCAGATAAGGAACGGAAGCAATCTTAACCTAATACGAGAGGGAGATTACTACATGAGGTAAACGAAAACTTCTCAGCAGACAAGAGAAGAGCGGTACAACGAGATGACGAATACAAACGATTTGATCGAGCAACAAAGGGAAAAGGTGGAGTGGACGTAGAAGGTATCAGAAAAATTCACTAGGGAGCCCAAGATACGGAGAACCAAAGAGTTCGTACAGGAACGGTTGAGTGAACTTACTTTGTACTGGGAAAAGTTCAAAAAGGGAGATGAGGAAATACGTGGACAGGAGGACTACGATAAAAACCATTCATACATAAAGTCGGAATATTACGAGCAAGTGAAAACAATCGTAGTAGCGGTACGGAAGAAATTAGAGGCGAGATTGGATGAAATCCGTGAAGTCAAAGAAATGGCTCCAAAACCAAGAAGCCCATCAGATAAAGAAGAACGGAAGCAAAACAAGAATCCACTGCAGTCAAACAACAAGGACGAGGATGATGACATCGACGAAGAGCAGCAACGAAGACTAAAGCGCCAAGAAGCGCAGAAGCAGTCATTCTTTCACTTGATAGAATGGATCAAGCTAGGTCCACATCAAAAGCGTATTTCGTTCACAAGTAGCAGCTTATGTACAACTAATGGGCAGTAATAAGTGCAACACATAACGATATAGTTAAACACTCCGAGATGAGCGTGGTCAGTGAGGTAGTCACTGGCAAACTAATAATAATAATTGGAAAATTATTGTATGCTACGACAAGACCAATTACTGGCGTGAGTTCTTAGGATTCAAGGAGCTTGTTACTAGAATGAACGACTTTTGTGAAAAGAAAATCTCGAATATTCGATGCATCTATATAGTCAATCAATTCTGGCACCAACTCGACATTATGAGAGGTAACAATGAACTACTGCTGAGACAAGGAGTCTGAAGGGAACCAAAGGCTAGAATCAAACGATCCCCATTAAACTTGGTTGGAACAATAGCAAACAAACTATTCGGAATCCTAGACGAAGAATTTGCTATAAAATATGAACACCAAATTCAAAGTCTTAAATTGACCTGATAAAAAATCAAACGTCAATAGCAGAATCAACAACAAATATAATGCAGAAAAACACAGAAGCCATAACACATCAATTAGAAGTATTCCAGAACCACTTAGAGACACTAGCAAATAATGCATTGGTAGCCAACGACGTATTGGCTACAAAACAAGAGTTTTTTCCACTATCGATGTACGCCACTCTGTTAATGCTCAACTATCAAAAAACTCAAAACTCGCTACTGGACGTCCTGATTGATCTTCACTACACAAAAATCAATCCACTTGTACTAACACCAGATTAGCTTTGATCGCAACTGACCATAGTAAGAAACCACTTGTCTCGCAGGAGGGGTAACACAAACGAGTTTGGTAGAACTTTACAGATTATTAACAGCTAAAGGGAAGATAACAGAACAAAGCGTCATATTTGAAATAAAAATACCTTTGGCTAATACCGAGGTGTACGAAATCTTCAAAGTCATACCAGTACGAACAGCTCATTAAAACAAATATGTTTTCATAGAACCATCAGCCGAATACTTAACTGTGAACTTGCTTCGAGAGCCTTACTACACGATGACGTCAGAAGAATTAAATAAATGTATACAGAGTAATGACAAGTATATACGAGTATGCCACCAATTTTAGGTGTCTAGGTTAGGTAGTTTAAGTTTATTTATTCGGAAAAAAAAAAATAAAACACAGCACTTGGATATGTAAAAAAAAAAATTTTAATTAAAAAAAGAAAAAATTATAATAAAAAAAAAAAAAAAAAAATTATAAAAAAAAAGTGCATGTTTCATTATTTATGCGTGTAGTTAAGTTAGGTTAAGACTCATTTTAAGGTAGCATTTGAGTTTTATATATAAGATCAAATAAACAGTACCGTTACTAAGTTTTTTTTAAAAATAAAAAAATTTTCTTAGTCATAACCGTTATTTAAGTAAACTAGTAATAAGTAATAGATTAAGTCGAAAGACAGAGATAAGGATTAAGGTTAGCTTAGAGCGCCCGCATTGGCCCTATGTAAGTTAGAATAAGATAGTTAAGTTAGTTAAACTAGTTTTAAGCGTTTTGGTCTAGCATTTAAGTATAAATAAATTAAATTAATAAAAACTTAAAAAAAAAGCCACCAACAACATCCCATATTCAACCGACGATCAAACATGACCAGATGTGAATTGGACCTGTTATCTCACATAAATAAGTTATCATCACACTGTAATGTACGGAGCGTAGAACCGTCCCCCGTATGGATCCCAAACAGTTGGATACACTTTCTAGATAAGTAATACACGTTTAACTTAATTTGTGGAAGAAGAGTTTTCGAGACTACTCTACAAGATGATGGAATACTAACATTAGAGCTAAACTGCTTGATTAAACAGGACACTATGACGCTTTCATCGCAAAACAGCATCTCCAGCCGAATCAACACAGCATTTATTCCCATGTCAAACATCACCGAAATGCTATCCGACACATCAAGCAACACATGCAGACTACTTACCATCCCCAAAATGTCTCTCAAAACTGACGATACAGACCTTAAGATGGTCAGTCTAAGGATGGTGGAGTTAAAGAACCGCGAGGTACTGCTCGATAATTCATGCAGTCTATTAGGTGGACTATTTCTTAGCATAATCACACTATTAGCCTGGCGGCACTGTAAGAGATCATCAAATGCTCCAGCAGATGTTGAACTACAACATCGTCCAAAACCAGACAAAAGGAAGTACACCATGGCCGATTTCAAAGTGTAATGCGCCTGGCAGAATGTACAATTAATGTACAGAGTCATTGTCAAATGCACATGAATTGCACATAATTACAGCACTTCAACTCCAGAAATTATAATTTCTGCTAAGTAAACAATTCTATGTTTCCCACAGGTGGTTTAGCATAAGCAACTTTTGTATTTTTATCATATAATATTGTATTTCTGTTACTCTCACCCATATCTAACATAGTTCACGAATGTACTAAGTAAGCAAAAATATAACATAAATAAGAAATCATTTTAATAATAAAGCAGATTAATTTCAAACACTACAGAAGTTGGTCTCATTGAATAGCTATCCCCCCACCAGAGGTAAGGTGGCTATTGAAGTACAATCGCAGGAAAAGTATCATAAAGCTATTGAATAACTATCCCCCCACCAGATGTAAGGTGGCTATTCAAGTTTGCAATCGTAGGAACAGTATCCTACAAAAAGTAAAAAGAATACCTTTTGGTCTTAATCGATTTAATAACCATTTTTCAAAAAAATAATGGCAAATTTATTGCCTGGGATTCCATTTGTTGTGGTTTATCGAGATGACATTTCAGTCACGGCGAGAGATATCCAACAGCATATCAAAACTTTAAAATTAGTTTTGAGTAAACTGAAATGGGTGTCGTGGCGTAGTGGTTAGTGTGTCGGATCACTACGCAAGAGGTTCCAACTTCGAATCCCAGAAAACACCAACAAGTTTTTTCACGATCCCACCTCTCGCGAACGTCTGACAAACATCCGAGAGTATTGTTGTCACGAGAAAGCTTCCCAAAACAAATTGCCGTTCGGATACGGCACTAAACTGTAGGTTTATTTATTTATTATAAACTGAAATCAGTCGGATTTAAGTTGAATATAAAAAAGTGTGAATTCTTCAAAGCCAAAATTTGTTATTAATGATTTTTTATTAATGAATACGGATTGAGTAAGAACAATGATATAATTTCAAGTGCCCCATTAGCACCTACTCCGAACACTGTTTCTGAACTCAGAGCTTTTATCGGTATTGTGAATTATTATTCCAAATTCATAAACAATTTTGCTCAAAAGATGTTTCCTTTACATAAGCTTCTCCCTAAAAATGTTAAGTTTCATTGGTCACATGATTACCAAAGAGCCTATGAATTAATAAAATCTGAAATCACATCGGATCAAGTCTTGGTACATTTGAAACCTGAGTTATCTATTGTTTTAACTACCGATGCTAGTAGAAATGCGTTGCTGGAATTCTTTCTCATAAATTTAACGATGGCCTCAGACCGGGTGCTTTTATTTCGAGAGCAACTAAGGGCAATTATAGTACTCTTAAAAAAGAAGTGATTGCTATAGTTTTCTGTGTTACAAAAATGAAGCAATATCTTTTAGATAACAAATTTGCTTTACAGACCATACTCATAGATTGTTGGGTATATTCGGTGAGAAAAAGGGATTGCCTCTCATGGCCTCTGCACGTATGCAGAGATGGGCACTTACACTGTCTCGTTTTGATTATACAGTTGAGTATGTGTAAGGCACCTTAAATGACGCGGACAGAAATTCCGCATCTTTGAAATTTGTTTGAGATTTCTCTCAGTAGAATATGATTGTTTTCTATGGGATTATCGAATTGTTGTACCTAAAAAGTTACTGAAGGAGCTTCACGCTTCATATTTAGGAATTGTTAAGACTAAAATGTTGGGTCGTTCTTACATTTGGTGGCCAGAAATGGAAATTGAAAATTGAATTCAAAATTGTATTTCTTATCAAGAATTACAACCAAGTGCCGTTTAATACCGTAGAATTCTGCTGATTCAGTATGGAGTCGAATCCAGCTTTTGCTGGTCCATGAGTTCTTGCCAGTCTTGATTTGCTGGCTTATGCACCATTGCTTGCGAATACATAAGGCGTTTGCGTCGACCTGGCCTGGCACTTGCGTTGAGTTCGGGCCACCCAGCAGGAAGTGGTTCGGTGTTAATGGCTCTTCATCCTCAGGTGGGGGCCGGCTGTTGACAATATTTTAACTCATGAAGAACGTGCGACAGGACCCCCTTGACAGACCGGACAAGGCTCTCCCAACGTCCTCGGGCGTGTGGGTTCAACAGGCAATTGAACACCACTCTATACCCTTTGAAGAAAGCTCCGTCTTGATGGCTTCGTTATCGAATATTTCAGCAGTCATCAGCTAATTTTTTTGCTCCGATAAAGTTGGTGCCCTTATCACTTCTTATACGACGTGAAACCCCTCTTCCGTTAACGAAATTTCGTCTGTTGACAAATCAGCAGCGATTTCCAAATGGATAGGCCTTATAGTCATGCATGTGAATATTGAAATCCACCGTTTTTCTTTACGACGCCCAGTAGTGATTAAGACCGGTCCGAAGTAGTCCAAGCCGGTATAAGTAAATGGTCTCAGAAACGGAATGAGTGGGTCTTTTGGGAGCTGACCCATTTACGGCGGCAATAATGCCACTCTCTTTTCGCCCATCTAACAGCAGAGCGTAAGCCAGATAACCAAAATTTGAATCTTTTCTCGTTCACAATTGAGTCGTCGTTCTGGTGGCGCAGCAAGCCATGAAAATGAGCTATTATCAACTTCGTAAGTGGATGACCCTTTGGCAGAATGATGGGACGTCTAGAAGTGAACGCTGTTCTTCTTTAAGGGCAGATTCTGTTTAAACTGGTCAATCTCATATCCGAAAATATCCATTTGGGCTTGACGACATAACTGACAACTCGACGTTTTGTATCACCTTTCGTTGACAGTTTCTCATAAATCGTAGTACCCAGCCCATGGTTCTTTTCAGCTTCTAATATTTAGTAAATCTAGGGATGTCAATTATTGTTCTACTTACTGTGCTCACGTGCAAAAGATATTTTGGCTTTAGTTCTTTCTGGCAGGTGTGATTGCTAATGTCATCCGGCATTGCAGGCCAGGCATCGTCAGGCAGCTTCAGAAATGGACGGGCGCAACCACTTGTGTACTTGAAGCCTAGGGGGATATTTGCCTCGCGTTTTTTCATCTGCTGGATTTGACTTTGATGGATACCAACGTCATTGACTAATCTTGCTGCTGTCAAGAATTCCCGCTACTTGTTACGTCGCGGATCCATACGAAGCCCATTGATACAAGTTTTTGAATCGCTCCAATATACTTACTTCCCAAATTGCAGCTCATGACTCTCTACTATGAAATTATTGAGTCTAATTCCTAAGACGGCAGCTGACAACTTGAGACGCGGCTTAGCTTTTTTGGAGCACACTTCGTCTTTCCGCAGATAAATGATACGCTGATGCGATCTCCAATCTCGGCACGAAGATATGTAAGTGCACTATACGCCTCTTCACTGGCATCGACGAAGGTGTGAAGATCTATTTTGCTGGACTTTGACAGGAGCGAATCATGGCACCTGGGTATTCTGAGTTGAGTCAGTGTACGAAGCTCCGCTTTCTACTTCTCCCAGCTTTCAAAAATCTCGTTGGGAATCGGCTCGCCTCACGAAACTCCGTCTTTCCACACTGACTACAGCAACAAGTTGAGATGAACGGTGAAATTAGCAATCATGCCATATGGATCGAATATGGACATTGCGATACTCAGGAACTCCCCCTAAGTTGGACATCTATCATTCGCTATAACATCCCTACTGACCCGAGAAAACTTCAGGGCAAAGGTGAAAATATCTTGGATGGGCTCCCAGCGCATTCCAAGGACTTTTTCTGTAGCCGTCAGAAATACTTCGTAAAACTTCCGGTGAATTCGACGGAAAGTTCCGCAGTTAAAAACCTCCGGATTTATGTATCGATATGACGGCTCTGGTGACCTTGACGGCTTCAGTTATACTATTAAAACAGTCCACATAATCAAACAATCGATTTTATGGCCCCCGGATGATCGTTTGCAAAATTCGATGCGTTCAGGTTCTTGACAAAATTAGCTGAGCATGGCGAACAGCTCGCACCGAACGTTATTGACTGCATTAGTTAAATATCGATGTGCTGGTCTCGTTCATCCCTCCACAGAAAGTGCTACGATTGCTGGTCTTCCGTCTGGATCCGAATCCGAATCCGAATCTGGTGGAGCATTTCTTTTATGTCCCCAACCACAGCAATAGGACGTAGGCAAAAATTAAAGAAAATAATAAGTTCAGAAAGACATTGTTCACACTGGCTGCTGTATCGAAAACTATCCGAATCTTATTTGGCTTGTAAGGATTCTTCACGCCAAAGTGTGGACGATACCATCTTTTTGAAGTTGTCTATCTGTCTCGGTCTTAGTGAGCTTCCTTGCATACCCCTTCAATACATAGCTCTTGATGATGTCCCTGTATTTGGCCCCAAACTTAAGTTCCCTAGACATCTTATTTTCAAGGCTCCATAGCCTTCGTATCGCTATTTCATAACTCTCTGGGGTATCAACTACTTCCTCCTTCCACAATAGACCAGTCTGGAAACGACTCCCGACTCTTTTTGTTACACTCGAGAGAATTTGAAGAGCTCTCTTATCACTGGCGGAAATTAATTCTTCTGCTGGCTTCTTTACAACGAAATTCTCCATACTAAGATACTCTTCGACTGTCAGCTCCAAACGTAGATCTTCTTCCTCCTTGCTTTTACTACTATGTAGAACGAATTCACTATCTGGTCGGTCAGATATGTTCACCTTTGTCTGGTACAAGATTTTCACCTTCAACTCTAGACGTTTTCATAACAAATGTCCCAAATAGTCTAACTCAGCCATTTGCCATATACGCACTGAGTTCAGACCATCCCCCAGTTGAATGTAGGATCTTGTGCACTCCTGCTCTCAACGAAAAAACATTTTTGGACTATAAGAAAGCTAACTGGGACCTGTTTAGATCTCACTTTACGTCAAAAGTTCGTAATTACTCCACAGAGCTATCAGGTGTTAGCTGCACGCAGCAGATAGACCAGAATATATAATTTTTTGAACACAATCTTTTGAAAAGTGTCCGCTTTTCGGTCCCAATTAAAAATACAAGGAAACGAGTTATAGTTCTTCCCCGCTATATACTAAACTTAATAAAAAATAGAAATCGATGTAGAAGACTTTGGCAGAACAGAAGGTCTCCAAATAATCTCAGTGAAATGAAATTCTTAAATCGATTGATAGCATCTGCAATCTTCGAATTTAGAAATAAAGAATGAAACACAAGACTTTCTTCTTTGGATAAAGGTTCCAAACCTTTTTGGAACTTGTATAAAATTCTTAGAAAGAAGAACTCGCGAATTCCCCAACTCGAAGTTTCAGGTAGGCTTGCCATCACCAATGAAGAAATATCTGAAATCCTAGCGGACGCCTTCCTTCAAAATCATCAGGTATCGGCAAATACTTCAATTTCCCAAGTAGATTCTTTAGTTCAGAATGCAATAGATGACTTTAATAACCGAGAGTCTGAAACTCTGCCAATAGATGTCTCTATTGAAGAGGTTAAAGACATTGTCTTTGAACTAAAGAACCACAAATCACTTGGTCTAGATGAAATCAACAATTTGGTCTTAAAGCAACTACCATTAACTGGCTTCCGACTGCTAAGGTTCATAATCAATTCGTGTCTAAAATTACAGTATTTCCTAAAAAAATGGAAAATGGCCAAGGTAGTACCCATTCTAAAAAGTGGAAAACCCCCAAACATGCCAAATAGCTATAGACCAATTAGTCTATTAAGCACTTGCAGCAAAATCTTGGAGAAAGTTGTAAGGAATAAGCTTCTTTTATTTCTTCATGAAAAAAATGTCATACTATCTCAACAGTTTGGGTTTAGAAAACACCACAATACGTCTCACCAAATTCTTAGAATTTGCAAGCATGTGAAAGCAAAATTAGCAGCGAAGCAATCGACTGGTCTAGTACTTCTCGATGTCCAAAAAGCTTTCGACACAGTGTGGCACCAAGGTCTTCTTTATAAACTGATCAATTGTGAATGCCCTCCACATTTGATTAAACTTATTCAAAGTTTTCTGACGGACCGATACTTCACCGTGTTCATTAATAAAAATTACTCCAGCCAAAGAATAGTTCCAGCAGGGGTTCCTCAGGGATCTGTATTGGCGCCAACTCTCTATAATGTCTATACATCTGACTTTCCCACTATCCCAAATTGTGAAATTGCGATGTATGCAGACGATACTGCAATATATTCGTCTGATCAATATGGATATGCTATAGAGGCCAATTTACAAAATGCGTTAAACACCATCTTCGAGTACTATAAGCACTGGAAAATTAAAATCAATGCTGAAAAGACTCAATCTATCTTTTTTACAAGAAAGAGAAAGAATTGTTTCTTACCAACAATTAACTTAAAAGTCAACAACTGTGATATTCCCTGGGTAAGCTCAGTCAAATACCTTGGTATTTACCTCGACAAGACGCTAACCTTTGGTGAACATGTGAAAAATATTCAGTGTAAAGTAAATATGGCCATAAAAATGCTATATCCCCTTATAAATCGCAAATCATTACTGAGCGAAGGCAACAAACTGCTCATTTTTAAAACTATTTTCAAGCTATAATGCTATACGAATGCCCAATTTTGGGAAATTGCGCAAATGTTCATCTGACGAACATCCAAATTCTACAAAATAAACTATTAAAAATGATATTCCGCTTACCTTGGTTCTTTTCTACAATGGTTCTACACGAGAAAGCCGGAGTCATACCAATCACAAGGAAAATTGAAATTTCAAACGAAAAATTCTTACTTAAATCTGAATCTATAGATAACCCTCTCATAAATAATTTACCACATTAATAATAAATGTATTATTCACTATCCATTGTATTATTTATTAATATATTTATTCACACACATGTATATCATTTATATCCTACCTACCTCTTATTTATTTATTTTATTTATTTATTTATTTATTTATTTATTTATTTATTTATTTATTTATTTATGCATTTATTTATTTATTTATTTTTATTTATTTATTTATTTACTTGTTCACTAATTTATATATTTATCTATTTATTTACTTATGTACCTGCCTATTTTAGTTACTTCAAGAAACATTCTTACTTACTGTGATACTTAATATCTACATGTATATATATATATATTTATTTATAATTAATTATATACTGGCGTTCCAATGGTTCCTATTTTCTTTTTAAATGAAGGTTTTTTCTCATAGTTTTCCTTCCATAATTGAATTCATGTGCGTAGTGCAGTTTTAAGCCCATTGTATATTATTCAGTAGTAAGACATAGAAGAAATGTCATATCTCTGTGCAAGCTATGTAAAAAGAAAACAAAAATCCAACTTGTTATGCATTGTACTATGAAAATAAATATATCTATCTATCTCTACCCAACCAAGATTAGTTTCGGCGATGATTGGTTCTGCATCTGACGACAGTATAGTGCTTAATGGAGCACCCATATGACTATTGTCAAAGCTAATTAACAATTGCGGCTGCGCATTCTCCAACTCCTGAAGCGATGGTTGGTTTGAGAGGGTGAGCTTATGCTCTTCACTTAGGCCTCCATTGGGCCCGTTGTGTTCCCCTCATCTGCGTAACTGTAAGGAATAGTGATGTGTTTTGGGAATTATGTATTGAGAGGATTTAGGTCTAGGGATCATGGGTAGTATCAACTATATCGTATAGTGATCGGGGAATCGTAGTGTTCGTCTGGCGAACTCCAGTATATCCCCGATTCCTTTCTTATTGAGGTGTGTAATATCCGGAATCCTTGGAGATCCCAGAATTTTCAGCCTTAGCCTCGCTGTAGCGGGGCAGTGACAGAGGAAGTGTTCTATATCTTCCTCCCCCTCTTCACAGTTGGCACAGATTGCTGTATCAGCTATCCCGAGTCTGAACGAATGTTTGTTGAGATTGATGTGCCCTGTTAAAAGTCCCACCATCAATCTCAATTGTGTTCTGCTTGAGTTAAGAGCTCTTTTTGCTGTGTTGTTACTCGGTTTGGTTATTACAGATCTAGCCACTTTGCACGTGTCTAGATTCGTCCAGTTGTTATTGAACTCCTGTCGTATCTTATCATTGATTAGTGTTTTAATAGTTGTCAGAGGGACCCCTATTGTACTATCCAGGTTCAGTTCTGTATTGCCTGCTCCTTTCCTTGCTAGTTCGTCTGCCTTTTCGTTGCCCGGTACACCCTCGTGCCCCGGTACCCATGTGAGACGGACTCTATTGCGTCTGGCAAGTAAGTTGAATTTAGTTTTGCACTCCCTTACTAGTAGTGATTTCGACATGGGGTTTGTGATCGCGCTAATTGCTGCTTTGCTGTCCGAGCAGATGTCAATTTGCCTTTCTTCGCTGGTGTCTTCTGCGAGTATTTCGGTTGCCTTCATAATTGCATAGACTTCTGCTTGGAACACCGATACAAATGGTTCTAGGTGAATAGCAAGTTCAATCGGTGGGTTAGCACTAAAGATGCCAGCCCCTGATTCCCCTGATATGTTAGAGCCATCTGTATAAACTGATATCCCATTGGAGTTTCTTGTCGTTCTTTCATACGTCCAATATTCTCTTGCGGGAAAAATTGTTTCGAAGTTGTTGGAGAATGTGTACGATTTCCCAACAACATCACTGGGGCAATCGATGAGTGGTGTCATTACTCTTATCATTTCGGTGATTTTTCGATGTCCCGTATTTGCACCACCGGTGAAATGGCCGATAGTTTTAAGCCGTGAGGCTGAAATACCGGCAATCTTTTTCGCTTCGAGGTGCACTGGTAGAATGTTAAGTATCGCTTCCATGGCCGCGGTTGGTGTTGAGGATTGTGCTCCGGTAATACCCAGGCAGACCATACGCTGCACCTTAGTTAGCAAGTCTCTTGCATACTTTTTGCTCATCACTGGCCACCATACAACTACTCCGTAGAAGATGATGGGTTTTATTACGCATTCGTATATCCAGTGGACCTGTTTCGGTTTCAAGCCCCATGACTTCCCGATGGCCCTCCTGCACATCCAATATGCTCTCTTTGCTTTGGTGACTCTTTCTTCCAGGTTCTTTCTCCAGGTCAGTTTCTTGTCTAGTATAATGCCCAGATACTTGACGCTGTCGCGGAGTTGTAGTGATACTCCTCCGAGTTGTGGAATGTGAAAGTCACTAGTTTTGGTTTTCTTTGTAAAGAGAACCATTTCCGTTTTATTTGGATTTATTTCTAATCCACTCTCCTCCGCCCATTCTTTTATGATTCGAAGGGTGTTTTGCATAAGCTCTCCTATGATGTTCAGGTGCTTACCTCTTATCAGAACGGCTAGGTCATCTGCGTACGCTACACATTTCGCACAGGTTCCATCCAGTGCTTTTAAAAGGTTGTCCATTGTGAGCACCCACAGAAAAGAAGATATTATCCCCCCCTGTGGTGTTCCCATACGGACTGTTCCCCTTCTTGTGTCGTCTCCCAGTGAAGCTGGGATAATGCGGTTTGTAAGCATGTGTTCTAGCCAATTGTTTATTATTTGGTTATTACAGTATATCGAGAGTGCCTCCAGAATTTTTTGAGTTTTCACATTGTTAAATGCCCCTTCGATATCTAGAAAAACGCCTGCGACTGATTCCTTGGTTTCAAAAGCATCTTCTATTATGGATACAACCTGGTGTAGTGCCGTCTCAACTGATTTTCCTTTGAGATATGCATGTTGATTAGGACACAGCCGCGGAATTGTAATCTGTGTTCTGATGTAGTTATCACAGATTCTCTCCATTGATTTTAGTAAAAAGGACGTTAGGCTAATAGGTCTGTAGCCCTTTGCTGTCGACAAATCTTTCCCGGGTTTCGGTAGGAACACCACCCTAACCTCTTGCCATTGTGTTGGTGTGTATCCATGATATAGACATCCCCTGAAGATATTGACCAGGGTTTTCTTTAGGGTGTCTAATTCTATCCCTTTTTGCAAGAAGATGGGAAGTATTCCGTCCAAGCCCGGTGATTTGTATGGCGCAAATGAGTTAATAGCCCAGGTCACTTTATCTGCATCAACTAGGTTCTCAGTGTCTTCCCATTTTGTATCAGTTCGAGTGACCCCACGCTTGGAAGGTGTAGCTGCCTCGCTGAAACAATTTGGGAAGTGTACACACATCAGCGTCTCTAAGGTATCAGCTGCGGTTGCCAAGTTATTGCCCGCCTGTAGAAGTTGATAACTTGGTGGTTCCTTGGACAGGATCTTCTTTAATCGCGCTGCTCCATTATTATCGCATATGTTGGTGCAGAAAGTTTTCCATGATTCCCTTTTAGCAACCCTGGTGAGCTTCTTGAAGCCTCTTTTACTTTCTTTATAGGATTCCCAGTCTGCTTCTTCGTTGGTTCTTAAAGCTTTATTTAGGCGTTGTCTAGCAACCTTCCTTATTTCATGGAGGTCGCCGTTCCACCATTTTTGCTTTGCACTTCTAGGTACCGGTTTTAGAGGACAGGCGGCCTCAAAAGATTCTATAATACACTTCTGTACTTTGAGGACTTCATTGTTTAATTGGTTAATCTCAGTGTAGCTGTTATCCTGAGTTGGTGTCAGCTTTCCCTGAAGATTACTTACAAAGATGGACCAGACAGTTTTCTTAGGATTCCTAATCATTATTTTGGATTTGTGATCAATTCCAATATCAAAACTCAACCACCTGTGGTCCGAAAAGGAGATCTCATTACTGATCCTCCAGTTCGATACCAAGTGTATAGACCTAACGTCGCATAAGGTTATATCTAATACCTCCCTTCTAGTTTTATTTATGAAGATTGGTGTACAGCCCTCATTCAAGGTAAACAAGTTTTCAATATTTAAATAATCGGCTAAACACTAACCTCTTTTGTTGATGTTCGTACTACCCCAGTTAGTGTGGTGGGCGTTAGAGTCCATACCCACTATGAGGCTCTTCTGTTGGGACCTCGTCCAGGTGACACACCTCTTTAACTCATCGCTAGGTGGAGGTTGCGGGGAGTCATAGGGGAGATAGCAAGAGGCCAAAATAATTTGGTTGGTCTCGCTATTTCTTGCCCTATATTCGAGACTTGTGACTGTGAGTTCGCCTGTGCTAATCTGTGGAATAGAGAAAATATTAATATCCTTACGTGCCACAATACAGGCTCTACACTTACTGTTTCCGTTGTTTGCAATCACTTTCAGTTTATTCCCTGAAGCGATAGTGTAGATGTATTGCAGGGTGACAAACGTAGATCGTTCGCAGTAAGTGGCCGGTTCAATTCACTAACAGTCTGCACTCCGTTCAATATAAATCATTCAGATGCACCGCGGTGTAAGATAACTTCCAATAACAGCTGTGTTTTTTTGAAACCTAGCTGGCCAGTCGTTCATTTAAATAGTTCGCAGGCAGTCAAAGGCAGTTGTTTTGATGTATATGAGTTGGTGCCACTGCGAAATTGTTCGGTTCAGTAGGAATGTGTTCGTACATGTAAAGCATTCGTACATGCAAAGCTTGAAATGCTCCTGATTGGCCGGAAAATAAATTGGATTTAATATCGTATTAATTTAATAAATACTGTGAATTCGTTTATTGTTTTATTTTAGATATATCACTTTGCATGTTAAGCATGCAAAATGTGAGGTTCAATACATTTTTAAAAAAAACTGTGTTGTAATATTCATTCCGAAAAGATTAATTTAACTCCGGCGCACACATTTCCTTTTCATGGAAAGTAAATCTGGCTCGGCAGCATAAGGTTCAAACACAATCAGTGAGCGGGGGAAATGCGGAACAGCAAAGATCGAAGGCTGCTTCTCAGGCCCCAGCGCCTAGAGCATCGGAGGCTGAAACTGATTTGCTGGCTATCTTGCCCTCTACTTTTTTTTTTTTTTTTTTTATTTTTTATAATTTGCACGTGTTAAAGGGGATATGAATACCCTTATACTAGTTTTTTTTAGAACACGTGCGTTTTAAGGAAAGGGGAAGAGACATAGAGAAAGACAGAGTGGTGTAGTTTGAAACTCAGGTGGTATTAAGTTTCTGTAAACTCCAAGGGTGGCTGTCCAGATAACTGGGGAGTATTTTGTTTGTTTTCGCTATTATTGTCGTTGCTTATGATTCACAGTATTTCTTTCCATCCTCCTGATGTCATCATCACGATCAAGTTGCATTTTAGCCATATGACCACCCTACTGCCAGTGTTATGCCTTCACAGTAGAGTTGACTCAGCTTTCGCAAGTGATCGACTTTTTTATTTATTTCATGCGAAATGAATAGATGATTCTTGACATTAGGATTTGAACCGTGAATCAACAGCTTGACAAGCGATGTTGTTACCACTACACCACGGCCACCCTATTGAAGGGCTTCAGCGTCAGGTACATTAGCAGGCAAAGAGGGTTGACCAGATCTATGCACTTCTGTCGGGCCCAACACACCTCCATTGGGAATGAGTACGAATGTGAATTCACAGCTTAGGATCGAGCGAAGAGCCATACTGTTTAAGTTGCTTGAAAACCAAACCCCTGATGTGCTTATAGTTAGCGAAACAAGGCTATCCCAGAAGCACAAATTGCATTGTAAGAAGAGACTGAGCCAACTAGACACAAGGAGAAGGTGTTGTGATATTCATAAGAAAACAATTGCAATTTAAGGTAATGCACAGGAGTGAAGTGCGAAGGTTCCATTTGCTGGAAGCGTGTATCATGTGCATAGTGGAAAGAGAATGTATTTGGTAGCACTCTATGTACTTGAAGCTACTCAGTCTACGTTATTTATTTCAGCGCTCGAGATACTTTTTCGATGCCCAAGGCTGGAATCGGAGGGGAATTATTTCCTCATGGCCGGAGATCTAAACGTCAAACATAGAGATTGGGGAAATAACACAACTAATCCTGGAGGGACCCTACTATTCAATTGGTGGGATCGGCACAGTGTGGAGTATGAACTCGATTTGAAAACTACAGATAGTCCGTTGTTTCCTAGAAGACTTGGACGGGTCCTCCTTCAATTATAGTAGAACGCGTTGGACTCGCTTCGCCACAACTTTCACAAAAGCACGCTCCCCGAAGTCGCTCTACCCACCATCTAATAGCAATCTGTCAAACGAGGGGATTGACTTTTATTTAAAATAAATGGACAATCAAACGAACTATGGACAGCAAGATATTGGCAACGCAGACATATTCCGCAATGCAGCAATTGACGCACTACACCAACACAAAAGTAGACTGCTGTCCAGACTAAAAACCGTGTGTAGACAGTTTACTGACAGACGAAAATCACACGATAGGACGCTGAAAATGTTGATTAAAAACCTCCAGAAGTTAATCAGGAAAAACTACAAATTTCACTAAATTTGCACAACAACCCGAGTATGTTCCCACAAATATTTCGGAGGAGTAATCAAAATGACCTTCCGTGTCGTAAGATGACAGCTTCTTTGTGAAAGAGGTGAATGATACCATTTGCCCAAACCACGACCCGAAAAATCGAGTTCTTGTGCACAGCTTCTACCTTCGAAATGATATAGAGCACTGGCGATCCGAGAACATATGTTTCATCGTTGATGAGGAAGAAATCTGTGCGAATCGACCGAGTATCAAATATTGTGCTTCTATATCTCCCTCTAGAAGGGGTGGACATTTTCACCACTCTATTTAACATCGCGTACAGATCAGGACCAAAAATCGAGGTCATTGCAATTCTCTTGCAACGTGACTTCGATAAGATTCAGCGATACTCCGATGACTGGAAGTTGAAGATCAACTTCCAGAAATCGGAAACCATTCTTTTTAGGACGCCGTTGTCTGGGGCCTCTAGGGATACCAGAAAGAATTGGCGAAAGTTCTCAATAGTTGGACCTCACGGACAGCCACTTGCGAGTCGAAGTGTAGTCAGATACCTAGGGCTCTGGTTAGACCAATATCTATATTTTAGCAAACATATAGATGCAGCTCTGGCCAGAGCCAAAGGTGCTATTGCCCTTACAAAGAGACTTTTTTATAGCAAGCAACTCGATGCAAGGGTAAAGGTAATCTGCTACATGGCCCTCATCCGGCCCATGCTCGTATATGGATGTCCCGTGTGGTTCAACGTGGGAGCAAGCTTGTTGGAAAAGATTCGGGTGTTTGAGAGGGCTTGTCTTCGGGCTTGTCTTTATTTGTACAGAACACCAGAGTCCCAGTACATAAAATTCTATCCCAATGAGGTCCTATACAACAGGGCTAACCTAATAAGAGTGGATAATTTCGTTATCAAGCTGATTCGAAGGCACATTGCAAGAGCAATGAGCTCGTCGAACAACCTGATCTCCGGGGCTTATTACCCCAATTACGAGTATCACGAGAGAGTGCGCCTTAACGGCTTTGTTCCTCCAGAGGCGTTCCTCTATTTTGATAAGAAAGGTCTGATCCAGGACTGATTGGCGGTACCGCTAATCTTCCACGTTGCTCGGACAGTTGTGGATAGGCGACTCAACTACAACAGAGACGTTGCACACGGCAGTGTGCCTGTTGCATATTTGAGGTTGGCTGTTTGTTGCCCATGGCCGACTTACATAGTTTAAGGTTTAGGTAGTGTTATGTAAATAGGTTGTAAGTAATATTTTAATACACAAAAAAAAAATAAAAATTAAAAATATAAATCCACAGCACTTGGATGCAAAAATACAAAAAAAAAAACACAAAAAACATAAAAAAAAAAATAAAAAAATTAATAAAAAACAAAAAAAAAAAAATAAAAAAAAAAAATTTACGTAGAATAAGATAGGCTAATTTAGAATAAGATAGTTTAAGATTTATTTTAAGGTAGATTGTAAGTTTTATATATAAGAACATTAAAAACAAAAAAAGTTCATGTACTAAGTTTTTTCATTTGATTAAACATTTTTCTTAGTAGTAATAGCCAATAGAATAATAAAATAAATAAATAAAGGATCTTAAGTTAGTTACGTCGAAAGACATAGTTTTAAGTATTAAGTTTAACTTAGAGCGCCCGCATAGGGCCAGTAAGTTAGAATAAGAATAGTTAAGTTAGTTAAGCTAGTTTTAAGCGTTTTTTTTATCTAGCAATTAAGTTACAATGAATTTAATAAAAATGCATTAAAAATGAATGAAAAATGTGGTGGTGAACCGTCAACTAAGGGACCTCGGTTCAATCCCGGACTGGGAAATATCAAATTCTGGGCTTTTTTTTTTCATTTATTAAAAATAAGTGGAAAGCTAATAAACAAAAACAGATATCATTCGATGGAGAGTGAGCGGTCCGCGCTCAAATTAGCGGGACCAGCTGGCGGGGTGACAGCATCAGCCGATGCAGTGCAGACAGGCCGCCCAGCAACAGTGACAACCGCAAGTAAGGGGAAAAGGAGAAAGAAGTTAAAACCTTCTCCCAACTTTGTAAAGCGTCCCTCCACATCAGCTTCTGCTGCACAGCTGCCAGGTGGAATGAGTGAAGGGGCGCCGAGCACAAAAACAAAAGTAGCAGCAGAAAAAAAGCGACAGAGGTCCGATGACTCTGTCGAGCTAGCGTCCATCTCCGACGGTGGGGAAGGCCACTACGTTGGAGTTGAGAACAATAGCTTCGGAGTTTTGGCGACCTCCGAATCGGATGATGAACAAGAAGAAGTCGAGAGTCTGACTAGCAGCATCAAGCAGCTCGAACAAAGGGTGCGTGCCATAGAGGCCAAACAAATGGCCAGAAGGGAGAGGGAGCGACAACAGGAGCTAAAGTGCGCTCAACAACAACTACTACAGCAGCAGCCGCCAGAAAGCCAACGGCAACAGCCAGTACAGCCGCAAATACTGCAGCAGAAGCAACAGCAACAACAACAGCTTAAAAAACAGCAGCAACTACTACAGCAGCAGAAAACGCAACAGCAGCAGCAGCAGCAGAAACAACAGCAGCAGAAACAACCGCAGCAAGAGCAGCAGAAGCAACAGCAACAACTACAGCAGCAACAACCGCAACAGAAGACGACTACAAAGGCGAGGGTGCCGCCAATAAATACCTTCAAGGTGGAGTTGAAGGACACCATCGAACTATGTAAGTGGGCCATAGGAAATAATTTTTCTATTAAACGTTTAAATGTAGACAGGCATTCTATCCACTGTAATACAGTGGAACAGTATAAAAAAAATTAAAGATTTGTTAAAGGACACGACGACGGAGTTCTTCTCCTTAACCCCGAAGGGGGAAAAGCGGCAAACAATGCTGCTGAGGGGGATAGACCCGTCCACTGATCCGGAGACGCTCCTTGCGCTGCTTAAAGTGAAAGAGTGAAACGAGCTCGAATTTGTAGGGGTGAAGCCATTCACCACAGCTAAGGCAAAAAGGGAGAAGAGGAAACTGCCGTTCTTCCTAGTTCAGCTTTCACCCAATAGCAAACTGGATGGTCTAAGGAGTATTAAAGTCCTAGACTACCAGGTTGTCGCATGGGAAGAATTAAAAAGGAGTGAAAACATTTTGCAATGTGTTCGGTGCCAAAGGTTCGGGCATGCCGCGTCGAACTGCGAAATGCAGCCTCGATGTGTCAAGTGTGGAAAGAACCACAAAGCAGAGGAATGCACTCTGGGTAAGGATGGAGTGGCAGATAAGAGCCAGCTCTTGTGTGCTTTATGCAGGAACTCGGGACACACCGCAAACTATCGGGGTTGTCCCTAAGTTCCAGTATATTAAGAAAGAAAATCTGGTTCGTCAGGAGAAGGTCGTAGTGAAACGTCCACCTGCTAAAATTCAAACGCAATCCGTGGCTCCCCAAGTGACCTACGCCCAAATGGCGGCAGGTCGGGGAAACGCGGAACAGAAAAGACCGAAGGTTGCTTCTCAGGCCCCAGCGCCTAGAGCACCGGAGGCTCAAACTGACCTGCTGGCCATCTTGCTCTCTATCCAAGGGCAGATGGAACAGCTTCAACGTCAGGTACAGGAGCAGGCGAAGCGGGTGGACCAGATCTACGCACTTCTGCCATGCCTAACGCACCTCCAGTCGTAATGGGTACGAACATGGAGGAGCAACCCTTGAAGATCCTTGCGGTGAATGTGAATTCACTGATTAGGATCGAGCGAAGAGCCGTATTGTTTAAGGTGCTTGAAGACCAAACCCCTGATGTGCTTATGGTTAGCGAAATAAAGCTATCCCAGAAGCACAAATTGGGGCACAATAAATATAATATTGTCAGAAGAGACCGACCCAACTCCACACAAGGAGGAGGTGTTGCGATCTTCATACGCAAACAACTGCAATTTAAAGTTATGTACAGCAGTGAAGTGCGAAGGTTTCAGGAGCTGGAAGCGTGTATCGTGTGCATCCCTCTCCGTAGTGGAAAGAGGATGTACTTGGTCGCACTCTATGCACCTGAAGCTACTCAATCTACTTTATTTATTTCAGAGCTCGAGACACTTTTTCGATTCCTAAGGCTGGAGTTGGTGGAGAATTATTTCATCATGGCCGGAGATCTTAACGCCAAACATAGAGATTGGGGAAATAACACACCAAATCCTAGAGGGAACCTACTATTCAATTGGTGGGGTCGGTACAGTGTCGAGTATAAACTCGATTTGAAAGCTACAGATAGTCCGTCGCTTCCTAGAAGCAGCTCCTATCTGGATCTTATGCTGTTCGACGTACGGTTACAACTGACCGACATGGACCGACAAACTATAAACTGCCTGCACACATTTGTGTATGACAGTGACCATTGCGGACTCAGTGCCGTAATAACGATTCCCAACGAAATTGCGGAATTGGAGGAGTTTGTCCAAACGTACTCCTACAATTATAGTAGGACGCGTTGGACTTGCTTCTCAAGAACTTTGACAAGAGCACTCTCCTCGAATTCGCTCTACCCACCGTCCAATAGGAATCTGTCAAACGAGGAGATTGACTGGTACCTAAAAGAAATGGACGATACAATTAAACGAACTATGGACAATACGATACCACGGTATCAACATACTGACAACGCAGACATATTCCGCAATGCAACAATTGACGCACTACACCAACACAAAAGTAGACTGCTGTCGAGACTAAAAACCTTGTACAGACAGTTTACTGGCAGACAAAACAAGGAGGTTAGGACGCTGAATTCGTTGATTAAAAACTCCAGAAATTAATTAGAGAAAATTACAGACTTTCTGTAAATTTGCATTGGAACAACAAAATTCGGGCTGTAAAATCCAACAACCCGAGTATGTTCCCGCAAATAAATAAAATATTTCAGAGGAATAATCAAAACGACCTTCCGTGTCTTAAGATCCCCCGAACGACGAACAATGGACAAATACTAATAACAGCAGGTATAGATCCAGATAATGCAGTATAGGATGTCAACTTCTTTGTGATCGAAGATCCGCAGGAGAAGGTAGAAGTTATAGGGGCTACTTTCCAAGAAGTGTACAAGGTGAATGATACCATTTGCCCGAACCACGACCTGGAAAATCGCGTCCTTGTGTACAACTTCTACCTTCGAAATGATATAGAGCACTGGCGATCCGAGAACATAGGTTTTACCGAGTTCAATGACGATAACATGGCAAATAATATCATCGCCGATGAAAGGGTACATCCCCCGTACATATCGAAGGTGGAGCTCCAGACGATCTTCGACTCATTGAGGAGGAAAAAGTCTGTAGGAATCGACGGAGTGTCGAATATTGTACTTCGACATCTCCCTCTAGAAGCGGTGGACATTTACACCACTCTGTTTAACAATGCGCTGAATAATGCACATTATCCAGCGCATTGGAAAACAGCAGTGATACAACCCATCCTCAAACGGGGTAAGGACACCTCCAATCCGGCAAATCTCCGGTCGATAAGTCTCCTTCCGAACATCAGCAAGGTATTGGAAAAAGTGATCAATAGGGCCCTGCTTAAGTGGACTGAGAACAGTAATATTATTCCGGATAACCAATTCGGTTTTAAGGCGGGGCATGATACAATACATGCCGCGTCTAAACTGGTATCGGATATCCAATGGAACAAAAGCAAGAAACAGTGCACGGGTGCCTGCCTGATTGACTTGGAGAAGGCCTTCGACACCGTATGGTTAGAGGGACTCTTCTACAAGCTAAGCAGTCTTGGCATAAGCAAACCACTGCTGTACATACTTCATAACATGCTCACCAGTAGACAGTTCATTGTCAAAAATGGCAAGGTGACTTCTGCTGGAACATTTCTAATTAAAAACGGTCTGCAACAAGGTGCGGTTAATTCACCGATCCTTTTCAACATTTACACGAGCGATCTGATAGGATCACTTCACCATGCCATAGCGTACGCAGACGACTTGATCGCGTACAGATCAGGACCAAAAATCGAGGTCATTGCAATTCTCTTGCAACGTGACTTCGATAAGATTCAGCGATATTGAAGATCAACTTCCAGAAATCGGAAACAATTCTTTTTAGGACGCCGTTGTCTGGTGCCTCTAGGGATACCAGAAAGAATTGGCGAAAGTTCTCAATCGTGGGACCGCACGGACAGCCACTTGCGTGTCGAAGTGTAGTCAGATACCTGGGTCTCTGGTTAGACCAATATCTATATTTTAACAAACATATAGATGCTGATCTGGCCAGAGCCAAAGGTGCTTTTGCCCTTACAAAGAGACTTTTTTATAGCAAGCAACTCGATGCAAGGGTAAGGGTAATCTGCTGCATGGCCCTCCACTTTGCTCGGACAGTTGTGGATAGGCGACTCAACTACGACAAAGACGTTGCACACGGCAGTGTGGGGCGTCTCCGGTTTAGTAGGGCGGTATCGGGTCGCGATATTTATGACGTACAACGTCAGTACGGTCATTTCTGGTGGCTAGCCGAAAGAGAGGAAACTCCTTCGTCGTTTCCTCCTAATCCAGGGTAGCCTGTTGGATGTTTGAGGTTGGCTGTTCTATTGCATGGCCGACTTACATAGTTTAGGTTTACATAGTTTAGCTTGTAGGTAATAATTAACAAAAAAAAAAAATATATATATAAAAAATTAAAAAAAAAAAAAAAAAAAATTATATCCACAACACTTGGATTAAAAAATAAAAAAAAGCACAAAAAACACAAAAAATGCAAAAAAAAAATAAAAATACAAAAAAAACAGCACTCGATAAAAAAACCAAAAAAAAAAAAAAAAACATTTAAAAACAAAAAAAAAATAAAAATATACGTAGAAAATACGTAAGGTAGAATAAGATAGGCTAATTTAGAATAAGATAGTTTTAAGATTTATTTTAAGGTAGTTTATAAGTTTTATATATGTATATAAGAATACAAAAAAGTTCAGTCACTAAGTTTTTATATAATTTTCTTAGTTACAGTTAAAATTAAGTAAATGAAATAAATAAAAAAAATGTTCAAGTACGGTACGTCCAAAGACATAGTTTTAAGTGTTAGGTTTAACTTAGAGCGCCCGCTTTGGGCCAGTAAGTTAGAATAAGATAGTTAAGTTAGTTAAGCTAGTTTTAAGCGTTTTTGTCTAGCAATTAAGTTACAATGAATTTAAAAAATAAAAATGTATTAAAAATGAAAAAAATGTCGATACATTTTCGATTGTAGCTGAGCATCTGTCATCCTTTTGCGAATAAAGATAGTTAATTTTTATTCCGAAAACTTAAAATCCCGAAAATATATTATAACATCCTGAAAATCCAAAATCCCGAAAGTGAAACTGAAAATTTGATTGTAGGACATATTAAGCAAAATAACAAACTTCAAATAAGTAAAGCATAATAAAACAGTTCAAGTCTTATTGACAAAAAGCATTTAAGAAACGATCTATGACAAAGCAATATCTAATATAAGTTCATATTGAACGCAATTTCCTTTAAAAAACAGTTTTCGGGATATCCCGAAAAACCATATAAAACGAAAAATGTGTGGTTACACGCCGCGTACCGACGCCCCGAGTACCTGCATGTGAGACCGAAGTCCGACCGGTGTATGAGTCGAAGATATTGTAGTATGCGAGCTACGGCTCGAGTAGATAAAACAATTATTCTGAGAAATTATTTCTTTATTTTCTACTCTATAGAACAATTCAAGTTCACACTATACTATTCTTCGCCTTATTCTTTTCTTACAAGGTCTCTTTCCTCTCAAATCACTTTATCTCCTTTCAATTTCTTAATTCACAAATCCAAACTAATTACTTTTTCTTGTTCACTCTCAACTTTCAATTTATCACCAAATTACAACTTCGCCCATTATCACTTTTCCAATCTCTTCGCCACGGTTCTAAACCAACTGTCTTTTTTTTTGATCGCCATCTGTCCTTATATAGCAGAAGTTTCTGATAGCCAGAAACTTCTAGCAAATTCTTCGACCACTGGAATAAGAGAAATAATTCTTGCAGTTATAATTCCCTAATATTATCCCTAATATTATCCCTAATATTATTTGTCTCTTTCGTTGACATGAGCTGTGGAGACTTCGTCCCAGACACGAACCTCGAATGAAGGACAGTTTGAACCAAAATTCTGCCAGAATGGAAAGTCACTTCGGAATTTGCTGCATAGACATAGGCGCGTAGTTATTATTATGCTACACTGCCCCCCTCTTAGACGTGTTCGTCCCGAACAAGTGCATCCTCATTTCGGCCATTGTATCGACTCAGTCGGTCCACATGAACCACTTTCATTTTGGCCCTTGGTCCTCGCTGGATGCGGTAGACAACATCGTTGATGCGGGTTACTATTCTGTAGGGACCTTCCCAGTTCCGCTGTAACTTAGGTGATTTCCCCTTTTGGCGATGGGGATTATACAGCCACACCAGATCTCCTTCCTGGAATCCTGACGTTGTTGCCTTGGCATCATACCTGGTCTTCATGCGGTCGCTCGTCATCTTAATCTGGCTTCTGGTCCTTTGGTGTATGTCCCTAAGCCTTTCCCTAAGGTCCGCCACGTACTCTTCTTCATTTCTGGGCTCATTGGTAGGAGATCCAAATTTCACCTCACTGGGTAAACGAGCTATTCCACCAAATAAGATTTCGAACGGCGCATGTCGAGTAGTGCTATGCACGGCACTTCTATAGGCCATCAAAAACAAGGGAATCTGCCGGTCCCAATCCCGTTGGTAGTCACCTACGACCTTCGAGAGATGTTCGTCCAAAGTCCTATTGAAACGCTCCACCATACCGTCCGACTGTGGATGAAGCGGGGTTGTCCTTGTCTTTTTGATTCCGAGTAGTTGACACATCTCTTGGAAGATTCTTGACTCGAAGTTCCGCCCTTGGTCAGAATGCAATTCCAAGGGCACACCGAATCTGCTAACCCAATTGTAGACGATCTGCTCCGCCACGGTTCTGGCTTCCTGGTTAGGGATCGGAAACGCTTCCGGCCACTTACTGAAGTAGTCCATCACTACGAGTATATACCGATTACCATTGTCGGTTTCCGGAAAGGGCCCTGCGATGTCAATGGCGATTCGTTCGAAAGGTGCTCCCACGTTGTATTGGTGCATCTTACCTCGAGTTTTGATTCTCGGACCCTTGCTAGCTGCACACACGTCGCATTTTCTGCACCAGTCTTCGATATCTTCCTTCGCTTTTAACCAATAAAAACGTTCTCGTACCTTTTCTAGCGTCTTATTCACTCCCAAGTGGCCTCCGGTCGCCCCGCCATGCATTTCCTGTAACACCTCCTTGACCCTCGTCCGCGGTACTACAAGCTGCATTACAAACGATTTTCCGTCGGAGGATTCCCATTTTCTTCTCAGAACACCTTCTTGGACATGGAGGGAGTCCCACTGCGCAAAATATGCCTTTAAGGTCGGGCTTCTGTGAGAGATGTCCTGATGATCCGGTTTCTCCATGTTCTCCTTCCAGGCCAGAATCGGCTCGATATCGGGGTCTTCCTTCTGAGCGTTCCGGATCTCATCTACGCTCCAGCCGGCGATAGGTTCGGCTCTCATTCTTTGGATGGAAACCAGCTCCCGTTCTTCCTGACGCGCACAGTGTTTACAATCCGTTCTGCATGGTCTCCGGGACAGTGCATCCGCATTAGAGTGGAGTTTTCCTTTACGATGCTGTATTTCGTAGTCGTAGATTTGCAGCCTTTCGATCCATCTTGCGACCTGACCCTCAGGACTCTTGAACTGTAATAGCCATTTTAATGCTGCATGGTCTGTGCGAAGAACGAACTTCCTCCCGTAGAGGTATTTGTGAAAATGCTTCGTGGCCAAGATCAAAGCTAGAAGTTCCCGCCTTGTCACGCAGTAGTTCCTTTCTGGCTTAGAGAGCACCTTGCTGAAGTACGCAACCACCTTCTCTTGGCCGTCATGCACCTGGGAGAGTACGGCTCCTACCCCGACATTACTAGCATCTGCATCCACAACGAACGTTTCCCCGGGAGTGGGGTAAGCCAGTATCGGGGCATCGCATAGCCGTTGTTTAAGTGCCTTGAAGCTCTTCTCGCACTCAATTGACCATTTGAATTGTTTTCCCTTTTCCGTCAACTGGTGCAGGTTCTTTGCGATCCCGGCAAAATCCTTCACGAACCGTCTGTAGTAGGTGGCTAGGCCCAGGAAGCTCCTTAGTTGGTGTTTGTCTTTGGGGACTGGCCAGTTTTTCACCGCTTCGACCTTCTCCGGATCGGTTCTCACTCCTTTCGCTGAAATTATGTGTCCCAGGTACTTGACTTCCGCTCTAAACAGGGCGCACTTCTTGGGGTTGAGCTTCAGGTGGGCACTTCGAAGCCTTTGAAACACATCCCTTAGATTGTCTCGGTGTTGCGCAAACGTTTTTCCTACGACGATGACATCATCCAAGTATACCAAACAGGTTTTCCATGTTAACCCTTGCAGGACACATTCCATCAATCGCTCGAAAGTCGCCGGAGCATTGCACAGCCCGAATGGCATTACCGTGAATTGCCATAGCCCATTTCCTGCGGTGAAGGCGGTTTTCTCCCGGTCTTCTGGATGGATCTGTACCTGCCAGTAGCCACTCTTCAAGTCGAGAGTGGAAAACCATCGGGCTCCTGATAGTGTGTCTAGCGTGTCGTCAATCCGTGGCAGAGGGTAGCTGTCTTTCTTGGTGACGTAATTGAGCTGCCGATAGTCCACGCAGAACCGCGTGCTGCCATCTTTCTTCTTAACCAGTACAACCGGTGATGCCCACGGACTTTTGGAACTTTCAATCAGACCTTCTTTCTCCATTGCCGACACCATCTCTGCAACTTCTGTCTGCTTTGCCAATGGAAGGCGCCTAGCAGGCTGACGAATTGGTCTAGTATCACCAGTGTCTATTCGATGTTGTACCAGGTGTGTTCGGCCGTATTCTCCGTCCTGTGCGGCAAATACATCAGCGTACTCATTGATAAGATTCTCTGCCATAGTTCGCTGCTCCTGATTCAGCTCACTGGACTGGAGAATCGTCTCTCTCGTTTCCGCTGTCCAAGGTGATGGGAGAGGTTTTGGAGCATCACGTTCAGATATTGTTGCGACGGCGGTAATCGGCGTGCATTTTCCAGTCACCTCCCCTCGCCTTAGTTTGACAGTGTGTGGTCTTGCGTTCAAAACTCTCACTGGAACCATGGTGTTCTTTGGTTCGACTAACGTCTTTCCCACGATGTAGTCTTGAGAATTCTTCTCTGGGTCTGGTTCTACTATGTAGAATCGGTGGCTCCCAAGATCACCTTCCAGCTTCGTCCAAATGATTGTCTCTGAAGACGGCGGCAAAACTTCGTCTTTGCTGATGACTGTCCTGAGAGTTACGGCATTCTCATTTCCGTACACCATCGGAATCTCCACATTTCGATACCTCAGTACTTGCATCCCGATGTCCAAGATTACTTCATTTGCTTTCATGAAGTCTATTCCGATGATGCACTCGTCGCATATATCTGCCACCAGAAACGCATGGGCGAACGTCAGTCCTGCCAGAGTAATCGTAAGACGAACTTCTCCAAATACCTTCGCCATTTCCCCTGTTGCAGTCTTCAGGCAGTAGCTGTTGGTGTTGTGCAGCCAGGAGCCTTTGACGATATCTCTTCTTACAATGGAGGCGGTGGCACCTGTGTCGATGGTGGCTACGCACTTCTTCTTGTTGATTAGTGCCTCCACTGTCAGGCTCTTGTTACCCCGTTTGGTTTGCGAAACTTGAATGGTGGTCCTGGGGGCCTCGATTCCAGTAACCAACTTCTGCCCCGCGAAGTTGGTCCTTACGCATCCCCCGACTGCTGGTTTTGGGAAGTCTGACCGCCAGATGCTTCCTCTCTGCTTCTCCTACTTCCGCAATGTGGACAATTTCCTCGTCTAGGTGCACTTCTGCACTGCCGTTGTAGGTGTCCGGTTTGGTTGCAATTCCAGCAACGGATTTGACTTCCGCGAGCTCTGTCTTCATCCATGACGGCTGTTCTCTGGCATGAGCATTCCACGACGGACATTTCCCTGACACGGTGTATTCCCTGGTATGCTTGCTCCGCAGCCTTCATTGACAAAGCGAATGCCAATGCCTCGGGGAGTGTTCGCTTTTCAGCCATCCTTACAGCTATTTGCAGTTGTCTGTCCTCTATGGCCTGAATAAAAGCTTCCACCGCCATTTCGTTGATAAGCTCCTCACCGGCTTTAGGGTATAAAAGATGGGCTAGTCGCTCTATATCCGCTTGCAACTGTTGGAGCGTTTCCCCCCTTTTCTGGACTCGACTACGCAGCTGAACCCTGTACACCTGCTGCATGTGTTCATCCCCAAACCGCATCTCGATAGCCTGAACCAGAGAGTCGTAGTTCTGCTGTTTATCTTCCGGGATGGTCTGCAAGAGCTCCGCAGCTGGACCCCTCAGTGCAAGCGTGAGTGCAATAGACTTCTCTTCATCGTCCCAGCTATTGGTCATTGCGGCCGCTTCGAATTGAATCTTATAAATTGGCCAAGATGTTTGACCATCGAAGATAGGAGGCTGCATCTCCTTTCTTCTCAGACCGTCAGTGGAATATTCCCGTGCTTTCTGTCTCTTCACGTTGCTGAGCTCCTTAGCAAGATTTTCGACTTGCTTTCCTACTATCTCGAATTTCGTATCCACTTTTTCAAACTGAGTCTCTATCTTCCCGAACTGAGTTTCATGTTTCTCAAAATTTTCATCGAATCTAGTTTCGACTTTTTCGAGTTGCGTCTCGACCTTCTCGATTTTCTCTTCGATCACTTCGAATTTGGATTCCAAGTTCTTGTTTTGCTCATCAAGTTTACTTTCCAGAGCATCTAGAGAATTTTTTTGTTCGTCCATTGCTTTCTTTTGTTCGTCCAGCTTAAGTTCTAGAGAATTCCTTTGGTCGCCCATTGCTTTCTTTTGTTCGTCCATCGCTTTCTTTTGTTCGTCCAGCTTAAGTTCTAGAGAATTCCTTTGATCTTCTATTGCTTTCTTTTGTTCGTCCATGACTAACTTAAGTTGCAGGAGCAGACTTGTTATACCCGGGTCGGCTGCTGTACTTACTGCTTCCTCTTCCACGTCAAACTCTACGTCGTGCGGATTTTCACCTTCCTGCGTTACTGCTTCTTCCAGACGAATCAGTAGGGCATCTTTTCCCCCAGTTGTGTCGAGGTTCCGCTTACTGAGGTCTGCCTTTAGTTGAGTTATAGTTAGTTTTCCCAATTTGCGACCCATTTTGCGCAACTAATTAACTCAACACAGAAATCGTTTTTTTTTTTTTTTTGCTTGTGCAATTTCACACCACGGAAATAGTTATTCACAGAATAAGTTTTATCCCGCTTCTGACACCAATGTAGTATGCGAGCTACGGCTCGAGTAGATAAAACAATTATTCTGAGAAATTATTTCTTTATTTTCTACTCTATAGAACAATTCAAGTTCACACTATACTATTCTTCGCCTTATTCTTTTCTTACAAGGTCTCTTTCCTCTCAAATCACTTTATCTCCTTTCAATTACTTAATTCACAAATCCAAACTAATTACTTTTTCTTGTTCACTCTCAACTTTCAATTTATCACCAAATTACAACTTCGCCCATTATCACTTTTCCAATCTCTTCGCCACGGTTCTAAACCAACTGTCTTTTTTTTTGATCGCCATCTGTCCTTATATAGCAGAAGTTTCTGATAGCCAGAAACTTCTAGCAAATTCTTCGACCACTGGAACAAGAGAAATAATTCTTGCAGTTATAATTCCCTAATATTATCCCTAATATTATCCCTAATATTATTTGTCTCTTTCGTTGACATGAGCTGTGGAGACTTCGTCCCAGACACGAACCTCGAATGAAGGACAGTTTGAACCAAAATTCTGCCAGAATGGAAAGTCACTTCGGAATTTGCTGCATAGACATAGGCGCGTAGTTATTATTATGCTACAATATGTACCATAATGTAAAATCCTTTTATCCAGCGAAACGGGCCACCCAACTACTGTTAAGAAACAGGCTCCTGCCAGAAGACAAACATTTGCGCAAATTTTTCATTTAATGGATTTTGGATTTTAGGGATTTTGAGTTTTGGGGATTACGGTTTTCGGGATTGTAACCCCAACTCAGGTATATAGCCTTTTATAAACCACTTCCTCAAGTATTTTATCTATTACTGAAAGAATAGAGATTGGTCTACAATTCTTTTTTACCACCTTTATATGTAGGACCCACAAGCAAGGCTCATGCTGACTAGTTTTGCTATAATAGGAGATAGTATTTTAGCATTGTTTCTAAGATTTTTGTTGCTATAAACCAACGATTTCTGCAGACTTATCTTCTTTCAAAGAATTAAGCACATTTTCTGTTTCCCCCACGGTAACGTCTTTCAAATACATTGATTGTTGCGCACTTTTTTTTTTTTTAGTTTTTATTAATTTAATTCATTTATACTTACATGCTAGACAAAAACGCTTAAAACTGGCTTAACTAACTTAACTATCTTATTCTAACTTACTGGCCCTATGCGGGCGATCTAAGCTAAACTTAGTCCCTATCTATGTCTTTCGACTTAATCTATTACTCATTAACAATTATGACTAAGAAAAATTTTTCATTTTAAAAAACTTAGTAACGGTACTATTTATTTGATTTTGATCTTATATATATAACTTAAATGCTACCTTAAAGTAAGTCTTAACCTAACTTAACTACATGCATAATCAAATATGCACTTTTTTTTTTTGACATATCCAAGTGCTGTTTAATTTTTTATTTTTTTTTCGTATAAATAAACTTAAACTACTTAACCTAGCCTAGACTCCTAAAAACTATGTAAGCCGGCCAAGACAAAAATATGGTTGGTACCAACTTTACCGTACTGGACCTACCCCGGAACAAAAGGGATCGACGAGGGAGCTCTCTATAGAAACCACCAGAATTGCTGGTGCTGCTTCTTCACATCTTTAATATCCCGTCCCGATACCGATCTACTGAATCGGAGACGCTCCTCAGTGCTCTGTGCGACGTCTCGGCTGTAGTTGAGCCGCCTGTCCACAGTTGTCCGGGCAACGTGGAAGATTAACGGCACCGCTGATTTATCCTGAATCAGGCCTGCCTGATCGAAATAGAGGAATGCTTCTGGAGGGACAAAGCCGTTAAGGCGCACCCTCTCATGGTACCTATGGTTGGGGTAATAAGCCCCGAAGATCAGGTTATTTATCGAGGTCATGGCTCTTGCAATGTGCCTTCGAGTCATCTTGACCAGGAAATTGTCCACTCTTATCAGATCCGCCCTGCTGTATAGGACCTCATTAGAATAAAATTTTTTGTACTGAGACTCTGGTGATCTGTACAAGTGAAGGCAATCCCGAAGGCAGGCCCTCTCAAACACCCGAATCTTTTCCATCCTACTTGCCCCTATGTTGAACCACACGGGACATCCATATGCGAGCATTTGCCGAATGAGGGCCGTGTAGTAGATTACCTTTACCCTTGCATCGAGTTGTTTGCTATACAAAAGTCTCTTTGCAAGGGCGAAGGCAGCTCGGGCTCTGGCTAGAGCAGCATCTACATGTTTGTTAAAATATAGATATTTGTCTAGCCAAGGTCCAAGGTATTTGACCACGTTTTGACACGCAAGTGGACTCCCGTGTTGTCCAATTATAGAGAACTTTCGCCAATTCTTTCTGGTATCCCTAGAGGCCCGAGACAACGGCGTTCTGAATAGAATGGTTTCCGACTTCTGAAGGTTGATCTTCAACTTCCAGTCGTCGCAATATCGCTGAATCTTATCGAAGTCACTCTGCAAGAGTGTTGCAATGACGTCGATCTTAGGTCCTGATCTGTACGCAATCAAATCGTCTGCGTACGCTATTGCATGCTGAAGAGATCCTATCAGATCAGACGTGTAAATATTGAAAAGGATCGGTGAATTAACCGCACCCTGTTGCAGACCATTTTTAATTTCGAACGTCCTAGCAGAAGTCACATTGCCATTTTTCACAACGAACTTTCTACTGGCGAGCATATTAAGCAACATGTACAGCAGTGCTTTGCTTATGCCCAACCTGCTCAACTTGTAAAAGAGCCCTTCCAACCATACGGTATCGAAGGCCTTCTCCAAGTCAATCAGGCAGGCAGCAGTGCATTGGTTCTTGCTTCTGTTCCATTGGATATCAGATACCAGTTTAGACGCGGCATGTATTGTATCATGCCCCGCCTTGAAACCGAATTGGTTATCCGGAACTATATTATTGTCCTCAACCCACTTAATCAAGGCTCTATTGATCACTTTTTCGAATACCTTGCTGATATTCGGAAGGAGACTAATCGACCGGAGATTTGCCGGATTGGAGGTGTCCTTTCCAATTTTGGGGATCGGCTGCACCACTGCTGTTTTCCAATGCTCTGGATAATGTGCATTATTCAGTGCATTATTGAACAGGGTGGCATAAATTTCCACCGTTTCTAGAGGAAGATGTCGAAGCACAATATTCGATATTAAACCGATTCCCACTGATATCTTCTTTCTCAATGATGCGAAGATCGTTTGGAGTTCTACCTACGATACGTACGGGGGGTGAACCCTTTCATTGGAGATGGCATTGTTTGCCAAGTTTTCGTCATTGAACCCGGTAAAACCAGTATTCTCTGATCGCCAGTGCTCTATATCATTTCGAAGGTAGAAGTTGTGCATAAGGACTCTATTCTCCAATTCGTGGTTCAGGCGAATGCTAGCATTTACCTTGTACACATCCTTGAAAATAGTTCCAAGCGTCCCTTGGATCTATTCCTGCTGCTGTAAGCAAGCGTTCATTGTTCGTTGCTCGGGGGATTTTCAGACACGGAAGTTCGTTGACATCGTTCCTCCGAAATATTTTATTAATCTGGGGGAACATACTCGGGTTATCAGACTTGATAGCCAGAATCTTGTTTCCCCAGTGCAAATTAGCCGACCGCCTATAATTTGCTCTAATTAGTATTTGGAGGTTCTTTATCAACGATTTCAGCGTCCTTACCTCCGAGTTTTGTCTCTTAGTAAACTGTCTATACAAGTTTTTTAGTCTTGTAAGCAGTCTACTTTTTTGTACGTGCAGTGCGTCGATTGTTGCATTGCGGAACACGTTTTCAGTTGGTCGATACCTAGGTATCGTACTGTCCATTGTTCGTTTGATTGTCTCGTCCATTTGTTTAAGGTACCTGTCAATCTCCTCGTTTGACAGATTCTTATTCGACGGTGGGTAGAGCGAGTTCGAGTACATTGCTCTTGCCAAGTCTCGGGAGAAGCGAGTCCAACGAGTCCTACTGTAGTTGTAGGTGTACGTTTGAACAAACTCTTCCAATTACGCAATTTCGTTGGGAATCGTCATTTCGGCTCTCAGTTCGCAATGGTCACTGTCATACACAAACGTGCTCAGACAGTTTATCGTTTGTCGGTCCACGTTGGTCAGTTGTAACCGTTCGTCAAACAGCAGTAGATCTAGATAGGAGCCGCTTCTGGGAAACGACGGACTATCTGTAGCCTTCAAATCGAGCCGAAACTCAACATTATGTTGACCCCACCAATTGAATAGTGAGTTCCCTCTAGGATTTGGTGTATTAATTCCCCAATCTCTATGCTTAGCGTTTAGATCTCCGGCCATGAGGAAATAACTTTCCCCCGACTCCAGCCTTAGACAATGTCTCGAGCTCTGACATAAATAAAGTAGATTGAGCAGCTTCAGCAGCGTAAAGCGCTACCACATACATCTTCTTTCTACTACGGAGAGGGATGTACACAATGCACGCTTCCAGCCCCTGGAACCTTCGCTCTTCACTACTGTACACGGCCTTATACCTAAGTTCTTTACGAATGAAGATCGCTACACCTCCTCCTTGAGTGGAGTTGGGTCGGTCCCTTCTTTCTATATTATAGTTTTTATGCCGTAACTTGCGTTTCTGGGTTAGCTTAGTTTCGCTAACCAGGCACACATCAGGGCTTCGGTCGTCGAGTAACTTGTAGAGCGATTCTTTTCGTTCGATCCTAATCAATGAATTTACATTCGCCGCTAGAATCTTCAAGGAATTTTCAGTCGCGGTCATACCCAACACGATTGAAATTGCGTTAGGCTAGGCAGAAGCGCGTAGATCCTGTCCACACGGGTTGCCTGTTCTTGTAACTGGCGCTATAACTGCCCCATCTGCTCGTGGATAGAGAGCAAGATAGTCAGCAAGTCGCCTTGTGCCTCAGGTACCTTAGGCACTGGGGCCTGTGCAGCTACCTTCGGTTTTTGCTGTACCGTGGTTCCCCCACCAGACGCCATTTGGGCGTAGATGATTTGGGGAGTAACGGTTGCTTGTTGAACAAGAACTGGTGGGACTTTCACTGTACTTTTCTGCTTACGGACCAGATTTGCTGTTTTAATGCTTTGAAACTCAGGACAACCCCGATAGTTTGCGGTGTGTCCCGAGTTCTTGCACAGCACACATGTGAGCTGGCCCTTGTCTGCCACTCCCTCCTTACCTATAGCACATTCCTCCATCTTGTGACTCTGTCCACACTTCACGCATCGAAGCTGCATATCGCAGTTCGACGCGGAGTGCCCGAACCTTTGGCAGCGAACGCATTGAATAATGCTTCCGCTGCGCTTTAATTTATCCCATGAGACAACCTGGTAGTCTAGGACTCTGATACTCCTTAGACCATCCAGTTTGCTATCGGGCGATAGCTGAACCAGGAAGAACGGTAGTTTCCGCTTCTCCCTTTTGGCCCTTGCTGTGGTGAAAGGCTTAACCCCTACAAAATTGAGACCGTCGCACTTAATTTTTTGGAGCGTCTTAAGGAGCTCCTCCGGCTCAGTAGACAGTTCCATCCCTTTCAGTAGCACCGTTTGCAACTTTTCCCCCTTCGGGGTGAAAGAGAAGGACTCCGTCGTCGAGTCCCTTAACAGATTCTTAATTTTATTGTGCTGCTCCACCGTATTGCACTGGATGGAGTGTCTACTATCATTGTACCGTTTAATTATAAAGTTATTGCCTGTGGCCGACTTACACAGTTCTATGGTGTCTTTGAGCTCCATCTTGTATGTATTAATGGGTGGAATTCGCACCTTCTCTGGATTGTTCTGCTGCTGTTGTGTTTGCTGTTATTGCTGCTGTTGTTGTTGCTGTTTCGGCTGCTGCTGTTGTTGCTGCTGCTGTTGCTGTTGCTTTGGCTGCTGCTTCTTCTGCTGCTGCGGCTGTTGCTGCAGCTTCTTTTGTTGCTGCGGCTGCTTTATTTTTTGTTGTTGTTGGCTGCTTTTGTTTTTGCTGTGGCTGTTGTTGTTGCTGTTGCTCTTGGGGTCTATGGAGCACAGCCTGCCTCTCCCTCTC
Organism: Pocota personata; assembly: GCA_963082735.1. Taxonomy (NCBI): domain Eukaryota; kingdom Metazoa; phylum Arthropoda; class Insecta; order Diptera; family Syrphidae; genus Pocota; species Pocota personata. Next base: position 158,855,461 of record OY720429.1, read on the forward strand.
TCACCTTGCTATTTGCTTGGCTTTTATGGCCAATACTTTCTGCTGGAGCTGCCTTATACTCGTATTAAGGCATTCCAGCTCATCGTCTTCGTCCTCTGACTCGGACGTGACCAGAGCGGCGAAGTTGTTGTTGTCCCCCATATAATGGCTTTCACCACCGTCGGAGACGTATGGGTATTGGTCATCGTCATCTGATGACCATTGCCTCTTCTCTTCTGCTGCTGTTGCTGTACCAGGTGCTCCTTCCATCACTTCACCCGGCAGCTTTTCAGATGAAGTTGTTATGGCGGGGCCTTTTACCACATTGGAGGTAGATTTCACTTTCCTCCACTTCCCGGACTTTGCAGCCTCATCGGCTGATTTCAGTTTGTCCGCTACTTGGAGTGCGGACTTTTCACTGTCTCCCATCACGTGTTGTTACACCTAATGTTTATTTTTTATTCTTTCAAATTAAAGAGAAAAAAAAGAAAAAGTTTGATATTTGCGGGAATTGAACCCGTGGCTACCGCTCGACGGTCCACTGCCTTTTTTCATTTTTCATTTTTAATCCATTTTTATTATATAAATTCAATTAAACTTATAGCTAGACAAAAAACGCTTACAACTAGCTTAACTAACTTAACTATTCTTATTCTAACTTACTGGCCCTATGCGGGCGCTCTAAGCTAAACCTAACACTTAAAACTATGTCTTTCGACGTAAAGTACTTGAAAATTTTCTATTTATTTTATTTATTAATTTTAATTGTAACTAAGAAAATTGTACAAAAACTTAGTACATGAACTTATCTTTGGATGTTCTTACATATAAAACTTACAAATCTACCTTAAAATAAATCTTAAACTACCTTATTCTAAATTAGCCTATCTTAATCTACCTTACGTATTCTATACGTAAATTTTTTTTGATTTTTTTGTTTTTTTAATTTTTTTTTTTTTTTCTTTTTTTATCGAGTGCTGTTTTTTTTTGTGTTTTTTGTGTTTTTTTATTTTCATCCAAGTGCTGATTGAATTTTTTTTTTTTTTTTTATTACCTACACCTACCGAAACCTAAAAAACTACCTAAACCTAAACTATGTAAGGCGGCCATGGGCAAGAACAGCTAACTTTTAACATCAAACAGGCTACCCTGGATTAGGAGGAAACGACGAAGGAGTTTCCTCTCTTTCGGCTAGCCACCAGAAATGACCGTACTGACGTTGTACGTCCTCAACATCGCGACCCGATACCGCCCTACTAAACCGGAGACGCTCCACACTGCCGTGTGCAACGTCTCTGTCGTAGTTGAGTCGCCTATCCACAACTGTCCGAGCAACGTGGAAGATTAGCGGTACCGCCAATCTGTCCTGGATCAGACCTTTCTTATCAAAATAGAGGAACGCCTCGGGGGGAACAAAGCCGTTAAGGCGCACTCTCTCGTGATACTCGTAATTGGGGTAATAAGCCCCGGAGATCGGGTTGTTCGTCGAGCTCATTGCTCTTGCAATGTGACTTCGAATCAGCTTGATAATGAAAATATCCACTCTAATTAGGGACCCTGTTGTATAGGACCTCACTGGGATAGGATTTTATGTACTGGGACTCTGGTGTTCCGTACAAATGAAGGCAAGCCCGAAGGCAAGCCCTCTCAAACACCCGAATCTTTTCCAACAAGCTTGCTCCCCCGTTGAACCATACGGGGCATCCATATACGAGCATGGGCCTAATGAGGGCCATGTAGCAGATTACCTTTACCCTTGCATCGAGTTGCTTGCTATAAAAAAGTTTCTTTGTAAGGGCAAAAGCACCTTTGGCTCTGGACAGAGCTGCATCTATATGTTTGTTAAAATATAGATATTGGTCTAACCAGAGCCCCAGGTATCTGACTACACTTCGACTCGCAAGTGGCTGTCCGTGAGGTCCAACTATTGAGAACTTTCGCCAATTCTTTCTGGTATCCCTAGAGGCCCCAGACAACGGCGCCCTAAAAAGAATGGTTTCCGATTCATCGCAATATCGCTCAGTCATCGCAATATCGCTGAATCTTATCGAAGTCACGTTGCAAGAGAATTGCAATGACCTCGATTTTTGGTCCTGATCTGTACGCGATCAAGTCGTCTGCGTACGCTATGGCATGGTGTAGTGATCCTATCAGATCGCTCGTGTAAATGTTGAAAAGGATCGGTGAATTAACCGCACCTTGTTACAGACCATTTTTAATTATAAATGTTCCAGTAGAAGTCACATTGCCATTTTTGACGACGAACTGCCTACTGGTGAGCATGTTATAAAGTAAGTACAGCAGTGGTTTGCTTATGCCCAGCCTGCTCAGCTTGTAGAAGAGTCCCTCTAACCATACGGTATCGAAGGCCTTCTCCAAGTCAATCAGGCAGGCACCCGTACATTGGTTCTTGCTTTTGTTCCATTGGATATCCGATACCAGTTTAGACGCGGCATGTATTGTATCATGCCCTGCCTTAAAACCGAATTGGTTATCCGGAATTATATTACTGTTCTCAGTCCACTTAAGCAGGGCTCTATTGATCACTTTCTCGAATACCTTGCTGATGTTCGGAAGGAGACTTATCGACCGGAGATTTGCCGGATTGGAAGTGTCCTTACCTCGTTTGGGGATGGGTTGTATCACTGCTGTTTTCCAATGCGCTGGATAATGTGCACTATTCAGTGCATTGTTAAACAGAGTGGTGTAAATGTCCACCGCTTCTAGAGGGAGATGTCGAAGCACAATGTTCGACACTCCATCGGTTCCTACAGATTTCTTCCTCCTCAATGGGTCGAAGATCGCTTGCAGCTCCACCTTCGATATGTACGGGGGATGTACCCTTTCATCGGCGATGACATTATTTGCCATGTTATCGTCATTGAACTCGGTAAAACCTATGTTCTCGGATCGCCAGTGCTCTATATCATTTCGAAGGTAGAAGTTGTGCACAAGGACGCGATTTTCCAGGTCGCCGTTCGGGCAAATGGTATCATTCACCTTGTACACTTCCTGGAAAGTCGCTCCTATAGCCTCTACCTTCTCCTGCGGATCTTCGATCACAAAGAAGTTGTCATCCTCTACTGCGTTATCTGGATCTATACCTGCTGTTATAAGTATTCGTCCATTGTTCGTCGTTCGGGGGATCTTAAGACACGGAAGGTCGTTTTGATTATTCCTCCGAAATATTTTATTTATTTGCGGGAACATACTCGGGTTGTTGGATTTTACAGCCCGAATTTTGTTGTTCCAATGCAAATTTACAGAAAGTCTGTAATTTTCTCTAATTAACTTCTGGAGGTTTTTAATCAACGACTTCAGTGTCCTAACCTCCGAGTTTTGTCTGTCAGTAAACTGTCTGTAAAAGGTTTTTAGTCTCGACAGCAGTCTACTTTTGTGTTGGTGTAGTGCGTCAATTGTTGCATTGCGGAATATGTCTGCATTGTCAGTGTGTTGATACCGAGGTATCATATTGTCCATAGTTTGTTTAATTGTCTCGTCCATTTGTTTTAGGTACCAGTCAATCTCCTCGTTTGACAGATTCCTATTGGACGGTGGGTAGAGCGAGTTCGGGGAGAGTGCTCTTGTTAAAGTTCTGGAGAAGCGAGTCCAACGCGTCCTACTATAATTGTAGGAGTACGTTTGGACAAACTCCTCCAACTCCGCAATTTCGTTGTAAATCGTTATTACGGCACTGAGTCCGCAATGGTCACTGTCATACACAAATGTGTGCAGGCAGTTTATAGTTTGTCGGTCCATGTCGGTCAGTTGTAACCGTACGTCGAACAGCATAAGATCCAGATAGGAGCTGCTTCTAGGAAGCGACGGACTATCTGTAGCTTTCAAATCGAGTTTATACTCGACACTGTGCCGACCCCACCAATTGAATAGTAGGGTCCCTCTAGGATTTGGTGTGTTATTTCCCCAATCTCTATGTTTGGCATTGAAATCTCCGGCCATGATGAAATAATTCTCCTCCGACTCCAGCCTTAGGAATCGAAAAAGTGTCTCGAGCTCTGAAATAAATAAAGTAGATTGAGTAGCTTCAGGTGCATAGAGTGCGACCAAGTACATCCTCTTTCCACTACGGAGAGGGATGCACACGATACACGCTTCCAGCTCCTGAAACCTTCGCACTTCACTGCTGTACATAACTTTAAATTGCAATTGTTTGCGTATGAAGATCGCAACTCCTCCTCCTTGTGTAGAGTTGGGTCGGTCTCTTCTGACAATACTGTATTTATTGGGCCCCAATTTGTGCTTCTGGGATAGCTTTGTTTCGCTAACCATAAGCACATCAGGGGTTTGGTCTTCAAGCAACTTAAACAATACGGCTCTTCGCTCGATCCTAATCAGTGAATTCACATTCACCGCAAGGATCTTCAAGGATTGCTCCTCCATGTTCGTACCCATTACGACTGAAGGTGCGTTAAGCCCGGCAGAAGTGCGTAGATCTGGTCCACCCGCTTCGCCTGCTCCTGTACCTGACGTTGAAGCTGCTCCATCTGCCCTTGGATAGAGAGCAAGATGGCCAGCAAGTCAGTTTGAGCCTCCGGTGCTCTAGGCGCTGGGGCCTTAGAAGTAACCTTCGGTCTTTTCTGTTCCGCGTTTCCCTGACCTGCCGCCATTTTTGCGTAGGTCACTTGGGGAGTCACGGATGGTGTTTGAATTGGAGCAGGTGGACGTTTCACTACGACCTTCTCCTGGCGAACTAGATTTACTTTCTTAATGTACTGGAACTTAGGACAACCCCGATAGTTTGCGGTGTGTCCCGAGTTCCTGCATAAAGCACACGAGAGCTGGCTCCTATCTGCCACTCCATCCTTACCCAGAGTGCATTCATCTGCTTTGTGGTTCTTTCCACACTTGACACATCGAGGCTGCATTTCGCAGTTCGACGCGGCGTGACCGAACCTTTGGCAGCGAACACATTATAAAATGTTTTCGCTCCTTCTTAATTTTTCCCAGGCGACAACCTGGTAGTCTAGGACTTTAATACTCCTTAGACCATCCAGCTTGCTATTGGGTGAAAGCTGAACCAGGAAAAACGGCAATTTCCGCTTCTCCCTTTTTGCCTTAGCTGTGGTGAATGGCTTGACCCCTACAAATTGGAGCTCGTTGCACTCTTTCTCTTTAAGCAACGCAAGGAGCGTCTCCGAATCAGTAGACGGGTCTATCCCCCTCAGCAGCATTGTTTGCCGCTTTTCCCCCTTCGGGGTGAAGGAGAAGAACTCCGTCGTCGTGTCCTTTAACAAATCTTTAATTTTTTTATACTGTTCCACTGTATTGCAGTGGATAGAATGCCTGTCTACATTTAAACGTTTAATTGAAAAATTATTGCCAATGGCCGACTTACATAGTTCAATTGTGTCTTTCAACTCTACCTTGTACATGTTAATTGGCGGCACCCTGGTCTTCGTACTCGTCTTCTGTTGCTGAAGTTGCTGTTGCTGTTGATTCTGCTGCTGCTGTTGCTGCTTTTTATGCTGCTGCTGCGGTTGTTGCTGCTTTTTCTGCTGCTGCTGTGGTTGTTGCAGCGTTTTTTGCTGCTGTTGTTGTTGCTGCTTCTCCTGCTGCTGTTGTTGTTGCAGCTTGTTCGGCTGCTGCTGTTCTTGCTGCTGCTTCTGCTGCTGTATTTGCTGCTGCATTTGCGGCTGCAATTGTTGTTGTTGCAGCTGGCCTTCTGGCTGCTTCCGTTGTTGTTCGGAAGGGCGCTGGAGCTCTAGCTGCCGCTCCCTTTCTCTTCTGGCCATTTGCTTGGTTTTAATGGCAAGCACCCTCTGCTCTAGCTGTCTGATGCTGCTAGTCAGACTTTGGACTTCCTCCTCTTCATCATCCGATTCGGAGGAAGCCAGAACTGCGAAGCAGTTGTTATCGTCTCCGACGTAGCGCCCTTCCCCTCCGTCGGAGATGTACGGGAAGTCGACAGAGTCATCCGACCTCTGCCGCTTCTTATCTGCTGCTGCTGCTGTTGCTGTACTCAGCGCCCCTTCCCTCGCTCCACTTGGCAGCTGTTCAACTGTAGCTGATTTGGAGGGACGCTTTACCAAGTTGGGAGATGGTTTAAGTTTCCTTCTCCGCTTTGATGTACTGTCTGCAGCCACTGTTGCTGGGTGGCCTGATATTACTGCCTCATCGGCTGATGTTTTCTTATCAGCTGGTCCCGCTAATGGGAGCGCGGACCGCTCACTTTCCATCGCCTTTCTTATTTCTTAATAATTTATTATTCACTATTTTTGTTTAATTTATAAAAAAAGTCTAATATTGAAAATTTCCCTGGTTGGGAATTGAACCCAGGTCCCTGGGTTGACGGTTCACCACCACTACCTCTAGGCTAACTCGCCACTTGAAATTATACTGTTCAATTCTGTACTTTAAAACACACCGATTTTAAATGAGAAGCCGAAAAACGTGCACACACTCTGAAAGTCTGTGAACGACTGACGGTTCACTACCACTCCTACTGGGCCAACTCGCCACTTGAGATCTTACTGTCTAACTTTCTACTTTAAAAACACCACGATTTTAACTGAGAAGCCGAAACACATGTGTACTCTCTGAAAGTCTGTGAACGACTGATTCACCACCACTCCTACTACGCTAATTCGCCACTTGAAATTTCACTGTCTCACTTTCTACTTTAAAAACACCGCGATTTTAAATGAGAAGCCGAAACACATGTAAACACTATGAAAGTCTGTGAACGACTGGCGGTTCACCACCACTACCCCTAGGCTAACTCGCCACTTAAAATTCTACTGTTTAATTCTGCACTTGAAATCACACCGATTTTAACTGAGAAGAAGAAACACGTACGCACTCATTTTTTCATTTTTAATGCATTTTATTGGGTAATTCATTATAACTTACATGCTAGACAAAACGCTTAAAACTAGCTTAACTAACTTAACTATTCTTATTCTAACTTACTGGCCCTATGCGGGCGCTCTAAGTTAAACCTAATACTTAAAACTATGTCTTTCGACGTAACTAACTTAAGATTCTTTATTTATTTATTTTATTATTCTATTGGCTATTACTACTAAGAAAAATGTTTAATCAAATAAAAAAACTTTGTATATGAACTTTTTTTGTTTTTAATGTTCTTGTATATAAAACTTACAATCTACCTTAAAATAAATCTTAAACTATCTTATTCTAAATTAGCCTATCTTATTCTACGTAAATTTTTTTTTGTTTTTTTTTTAATTTTTTTATTTTTTTTTTTTTTTGTTTTTTATAAATTTTAGTTTTTTTTTTTTTATCGAGTGCTGTTTTTTTTTTATTTTTTTTTATGTTTTTTGTGTTTTTTTTTTTTTTTTTTTTTTTTTCCATCCAAGTGCTGTGGATATATATATTATTATTTTTTTTTTTTTAAATTATTACCAACACCTAAAAATAAAAAACTACCTAAACCTAAACTATGTAAGTCGGCCATGGACAACAAACAGCCAACCCCTAATATGCAACAGACTATCCTGGATTAGGAGGAAACGACGAAGGAGTTTCCTCTCTTTCGGCTAGCCACCAGAAATGACCGTACTGACGTTGTACGTCCTCAATATCGCGACCCGATACCGCCCTACTAAACCGGAGACGCTCCACACTGCCGTGTGCAACGTCTCTGTCGTAGTTGAGTCGCCTATCCACAACTGTCCGAGCAACGTGGAAGATTAGCGGCACCGCCAATCTGTCCTGGATCAGACCTTTCTCATCAAAATAGAGGAACGCCTCTGGGGGAACAAAGCCGTTAAGGCGCACTCTCTCATGATACTCGTAATTGGGGTAATAAGCCCCGGAGATCAGGTTGTTCGTCGAGCTCATTGCTCTTGCAATGTGCCTTCGAATCAGCTTGATAACGAAAATATCCACTCTAATTAGGTTAGCCCTGTTGTATTGGACCTCATTGGGATAGGATTTTATGTACTGGGACTCTGGTGTTCTGTACAAATGAAGGCAAGCCCTCTCAAACACCCGAATCTTTTCCAACAAGCTTGCTCCCACGTTGAACCACACGGGGCATCCATATACGAGCATGGGCCTAATGAGGGACATGTAGCAGATTACCTTTACCCTTGCATCGAGTTGCTTGCTATAAAAAAGTTTCTTTGTAAGGGCAAAAGCACCTTTGGCTCTGGCCAGAGCAGCATCTATATGTTTGTTAAAATATAGATATTGGTCTAACCAGAGCCCCAGGTATCTGACTACACTTCGACTCGCAAGTGGCTGTCCGTGAGGTCCAACTATTGAGAACTTTCGCCAATTCTTTCTGGTATCCCTAGAGGCCCCAGACAACGGCGTCCTAAAAAGAATGGTCCGATTTCTGGAAGTTGATCTTCAACTTCCAGTTATCGCAATATCGCTGAATCTTATCGAAGTCACGTTGCAAGAGAATTGCAATGACCTCGATTTTTGGTCCTGATCTGTACGCGATCAAGTCGTCTGCGTACGCTATGGCATGGTGAAGTGATCCTATTAGATGGCTCGTGTAAATGTTGAAATGGATCGGTGAATTAACCGCACCTTGTTGCAGACCGTTTTTAATTAGAAATGTTCCAGCAGAATTCACATTGCCATTTTTGACGATGAACTGTCTACTGGTGAGCATATTATTAAGTATGTACAGCAGTGGTTTGCTTATACCCAGCCTGCTCAGCTTGTAGATGAGTCCCTCTAACCATACGGTATCGAAGGCCTTCTCCAAGTCAATCAGGCAGGCACCCGTACATTGGTTCTTGCTTTTGTTCCATTGGATATCCGATACCAGTTTAGACGCGGCATGTATTGTATCATGCACCGCCTTAAAACCGAATTGGTTATCCGGAATTATATTACTGTTCTCAGTCCACTTAAGCAGGGCTCTATTGATCATTTTCTCGAATACCTTGCTGATGTTCGGAAGGAGACTTATCGACCGGAGATTTGCCGGATTGGAAGTGTCCTTACCCCGTTTCGGGATGGGTTGTATCACTGCTGTTTTCCAATGCGCTGGATAATGTGCACTATTCGCTGCATTGTTAAAAAGAGTGGTGTAAATGTCCACCGCTTCTAGAGGGAGATGTCGAAGCACAATGTTCGACACTCCATCGATTCCTACAGATTTCTTCCTCCTCAATGAGTCGAAGATCGCTTGGAGCTCCACCTTCGATATGTACGGGGGATGTACCCTTTCATCGGCGATGACATTATTTGCCATGTTATCGTCATTGAACTCGGTAAAACCTATGTTCTCGGATCGCCAATGCTCTATATCATTTCGAAGGTAGAAGTTGTGCACAAGGACGCGATTTTAGAGGTCGCGGTTCGGGCAAATGGTATCATTCACCTTGTACACTTCCTGGAAAGTCGCTCCTATAGCCTCTACCTTCTCCTGCGGATCTTCGATCGCAAAGAAGTTGTCATCCTCTACTGCGTTATCTGGATCTATACCTGCTGTTATAAGTATTCGTCCATTGTTCGTCGTTCGGGGGATCTTAAGACACGGGAGGTCGTTTTGATTATTCCTCCGAAATATTTTATTTATTTGCGGGAACACACTCGGGTTGTTGAATTTTACAGCCCGAATTTTGTTGTTCCAATGCAAATTTACAGAAAGTCTGTAATTTTCTCTAATTAATTTTTGGAGGTTTTTGATCAACGACTTCAGTGTCCTAACCTCCGAGTTTTGTCTGTCAGTAAACTGTCTGTACAAGGTTTTTAGTCTCGACAGCAGTCTACTTTTGTGTTGGTGTAGTGCGTCAATTGTGGCATTGCGGAATATGTCTGCGTTGTCAGTATGTTGATACCGAGGTATCGTATTGTCCATAGTTAGTTTAATTGTCTCGTCCATTTGTTTTTGGTACCAGATTCCTATTGGACGGTGGGTAGAGCGGTGGGTAGAGCGAATTCAAGGAGAGTGCTCTTGTCAAAGTTCTTGAGAAGCGAGTACAACGCGTCCTACTATAATTGTAGGAGTACGTTTGGACAAACTCCTCTAACTCCGCAATTTCGTTGGGAATCGTTATTACGGCACTGAGTCCGCAATGATCACTGTCATACACAAATGTGTGCAGACAGCTTATAGTTTGTCGGTCAATGTCGGTCAGTTGTAACCGTACGTCGAACAGCATAAGATCCAGATAGGAGCTGCTTCTAGGAAGCGACGGACTATCTGTAGCTTTCAAATCGAGTTTATACTCGATACTGTACCGACCCCACCAATTGAATAGTAGGTTCCCTCTAGGATTAGGTGTGTTGTTTCCCCAATCTCTATGTTTGGCGTTTAGATCTCCGTCCATGGTGAAATAATTCTCCTCCGACTCCAGCCTTAGGCATCGAAAAAGTGTCTCGAGCTCTGAAATAAATAAAGTAGATTGAGTAGCTTCAGGTGCATAGACTGCGACCAAGTACATCCTCTTTCCACTACGGAGAGGGATGCACAAGATACACGCTCCCAGCTCCTGGAATCTTCGCACTTCACCGCTGTACACGACTTTGAATTGCAGTTGTTTGCGTATGAAGATCGCAACACCTCCTCCTTGTGTGGAGCTGGGTCGGTCTCTTCTGACAATATTGTATTTATTGTGCCCCAATTTGTGCTTCTGGGATAGTTTTGTTTCGCTAACCATAAGCACATCAGGGGTTTGGTCTTCAAGCAACTTAAACAATACGGCTCTTCGCTCGATCCTAATCAGTGAATTCACATTCACCGCAAGGATCTTCAAGGGTTGCTCCTCCATGTTCGTACCCATTACGACTGGAGATGCGTTAAGCCCGGCAGAAGTGCGTAGATCTGGTCCACCCGCTTCGCCTGCTCCTGTACCTGACGTTGAAGCTGCTCCATCTTCCCTTGAAGAGAGAGCAAGATGGCCAGCAAGTCGGTTTGAGCCTCCGGTGCTCTAGGCGCTGGGGCCTGAGAAGCAACGTTCGGTCTTTTCTGTTCCGCGTTTCCCCGACCTGCCGCCATTTGGGCGTAGGTCACTTGGGGAGTCACGGATTGTGTTTGAATTGGAGCAGGTGGACGTTTCACTACAACCTTCTCCTGACGAACCAGATTTACTTTCTTAATATACTGGAACTTAGGACAACCCCGATAGTTTGCGGTGTGTCCCGAGTTCCTACATAAAGCACACGAGAGCTGGCTCTTATCTGCCACTCCATCCTTACCCAGAGTGCATTCCTCTGCTTTGTGGTTCTTTCCACACTTGACACATCGAGGCTGCATTTCGCAGTTCGACGCGGCGTGACCGAACCTTTGGCAGCGAACACATTGTAAAATGTTTTCGCCCCTTCTTAATTTTTCCCAGGCGACAACCTGGTAGTCTAGGACTTTAATACTCCTTAGACCATCCAGCTTGCTATTGGGTGAAAGCTGAACTAGGAAGAACGGCAGCTTCCGCTTCTCCCTTTTTGCCTTAGCTGTGGTGAATGGCTTGACCCCTACGAATTCGAGCTCGTTGCACTCTTTCTCTTTAAGCAGCGCAAGGAGCGTCTCCGGATCAGTAGACGGGTCTATCCCCCTCAGCAGCATTGTTTGCCGCTTTTCCCCCTTCGGGGTGAAGGAGAAGAACTCCGTCGTCGTGTCCTTTAACAAATCTTTAATTTTTTTATACTCTTCCACTGTATTGCAGTGGATAGCATGCCTGTCTTCATTTAAACGTTTAATAGAAAAATTGTTGCCTATGGCCGACTTACATAGTTTAATGGTGTCCATAAGCTCAATCTTATAGGTGTTGATTGGCGGTACCCTCGCTTTTGCCGTCGTCTTCGGTTGCTGTTGTTTCTGCTGCGGTTGTTGTTGCTGTTGTTTCTGCTGCTGCTGCTGTTTCTGCTGCTGTTGTTTCTGCTGCTGCTGCTGTTTCTGCTGCTGTTGTTTCTGCTGCTGCTGCTGCGGTTGTAGTTGTGATTCTTGCAGCGTTTTCTGCTGCTGTAGTAGTTGCTGCTGTTTTTTCAGCTGTTGTTGTTGCTTCTGCTTCGGCTGCAGCATTTGCGGCTGTATTGCTGGTTGCCGCTGGTTTTCTGGCGGCTGCTGCTGTAGTAGTTGTTGTTGTTGAGCGCGCTGTAGCTTTAGCTGCCGCTCCCTCTCTCGCATGGCCATTTGTTTGGCCTTTATGGCACGCACCCTCTGTTCGAGCTGCCTGATGCTGCTAGTCAGACTCTCGACTTCTTCTTCTTCATCATCCGATTCGGAGGACGCCAGAACTCCGAAGCTATTGTTCTTCTCTCCAACGTAGTGGCCTTCCCCACCGTCGGAGATGTACGCTAATTCGACAGAGTCATCTGACCTCTGTCGCTTTTTTTCTGCTGCTACTGTTGTTGTTGCTCTGCGCCCCTTCACTCACTCCATCAGGCAGCTGTACAGCAGAAGCTGATGTGGAGGGACGCTTTACAAGGTTGGGAGAAAGTTTTAACTTCCTTCTCCTTTTCCCCTTACTTGCGGTTGCCACTGTTGCTGAGTGGCCTGTCTGCGCTGCATCGGCTGATGCTGTCACCCCACCAGCTGGTTCCGCTATTGGGAGCGCGGACCGCTCACTATCCATCACCTGATTCTTGTTGTCACACTTTTATTTAATTATTAAAAAAAAAAAAAGTTCAAATTTTTCCTGGCTGGGAATTGAACCCAAGCCCCCGGGTTGACGGTTCACTACCACTCCTACTGGGCCAACTCGCCACTTGAGATCTTACTGTCTAACTTTCTACTTTAAAAACACCACGATTTTAACTGAGAAGCCGAAACACATGTGTACTCTCTGAAAGTCTGTGAACGACTGATTCACCACCACTCCTACTACGCTAATTCGCCACTTGAAATTTCTCTGTCTCACTTTCTACTTTAAAAACACCGCGATTTTAAATGAGAAGCCGAAACACATGTAAACACTATGAAAGTCTGTGAACTACTGGCGGTTCACCACCACTACCCCTAGGCTAACTCGCCACTTGAAATTCTACTGTTTAATTCTGCACTTGAAATCACACCGATTTTAACTGAGAAGAAGAAACACGTACGCACTCATTTTTTCATTTTTAATGCATTTTATTGGGTAATTCATTATAACTTACATGCTAGACAAAACGCTTAAAACTAGCTTAACTAACTTAACTATTCTTATTCTAACTTACTGGCCCTATGCGGGCGCTCTAAGTTAAACCTAACACCTAAAACTATGTCTTTCGACGTAACGAACATGAAAATTGTTTATTTATTTCATTCTTTTAGATTTAAACTAAGAAAATTAGTCAAAAACTTAGTGTCTGAACATTTTTTTGTATTCTTATAAATAAAACTTATAAACTACGTTAAAATAAATCTTAAAACTATCTTATTCTAAATTAGCCTATCTTATTCTACCTTACGTATTCTATACGCAAATTTTTTTTGATTTTTTTTTTTTTTTAATTTTTTTTTTTTTTTTTTTTTTTTTTATCGAGTTTTTTATAATTTTTTTTATATGTTTTGTGTTTTTTGTGATTTTTTTTTTTTTTTTCATCCAAGTGCTGTGGATATAATTATTATTATTATTTTTTTTTTTTTATTCACTACCTACACCTACCGAAACCTAAAAAAATTACCTAAACCTAAATTATGTAAGTCGGCCATGGGCAGAACAGCCAACCTTTAGCATCAAACAGGCTACCCTTGATTAGGAGGAAACGACGAAGGAGTTTCCTCTCTTTCGGCTAGCCACCAGAAATGACCGTACTGACGTTGTACGTCCTCAATATCGCGACCCGATACCGCCCTACTAAACCGGAGACGCTCCACACTGCCGTGTGCAACGTCTCTGTCGTAGTTGAGTCGCCTATCCACAACTGTCCGAGCAACGTGGAAGATTAGCGGCACCGCCAATCTGTCCTGGATCAGACCTTTCTCATCAAAATAGAGGAACGCCTCTGGGGGTACAAAGCCGTTAAGGCGCACTCTCTCATGATACTCGTAATTGGGGTAATAAGCCCCAGAGATCAGGTTGTTCGTCGAGCTCATTGCTCTTGCAATGTGCCTTCGAATCAGTTTGATAACGAAATTATCCACTCTTACTAGGTTAGCCCTGTTGTATAGGACCTCATTGGGATAGAATTTTATGTACTGGGACTCTGGTGTTCTGTACAAATGAAGGCAAGACCGAAGGCAAGCCCTCTCAAACACCCGAATCTTTTCCAACAAGCTTGCTCCCACGTTGAACCACACGGGGCATCCATATACGAGCATGGGCCTAATGAGGGCCACGTAGCAGATTACCTTTACCCTTGCATCGAGTTGCTTGCTATAAAAAAGTCTCTTTGTAAGGGCAAAAGCACCTTTGGCTCTGGCCAGAGCAGCATCTATATTGTAATATGCGAGCTACGGCTCGAGTAGATAAAACAATTATTCTGTGAAATTATTTCTTTATTTTCTACTCTATAGAACAATTCAAGTTCACACTATACTATTCTTCGCAAATTCTTTTCTTACAAGGTCTCTTTCCTCTCAAATCACTTTATCTCCTTTCTATTACTTAATTCACAAATCCAAACTAATTACTTTTTCTTGTTCACTCTCAACTTTCAATTTATCACCAAATTACAACTTCGTCCATTATCACTTTTCCAATCTCTTCGCCACGGTTCTAAACCAACTGTCCCTTTTTTGATCGCCATCTGTCCTTATATAGCAGAAGTTTCTGATAGCCAGAAACTTCTAGCAAATTCTTCGACCACTGGAACAAGAGAAATAATTCTTGCAGTTTTAATTCCCTTTTATCCCTGATATTATTTGTCTCTTTCGTTGACATGAGCTGTGGAGACTTCGTCCCAGACACGAACCTCGAATGAAAGGACAGTTCGAACCAAAATTCTGCCAGAATGGAAAGTCACTTCGGAATTTGTTGCGTCATATTTTTAGGGGGCGTAGTTATTATTATGCTACAATATGTTTGTTAAAATATAGATATTGGTCTAACCAGAGCCCCAGGTATCTGACTACACTTCGACTCGCAAGTGGCTGTCCGTGCGGTCCAACTATTGAGAACTTTCGCCAATTCTTTCTGGTATCCCTAGAGGCCCCAGACAACGGCGTCCTAAAAAGAATGGTCCGATTTCTGGAAGTTGATCTTCAACTTCCAGTCATCGCAATATCGCTGAATCTTATCGAAGTCACGTTGCAAGAGAATTGCAATGACCTCGATTTTTGGTCCTGATCTGTACGCGATCAAGTCGTCTGCGTACGCTATGGCATGGTGAAGTGATCCTATTAGATGGCTCGTGTAAATGTTGAAATGGATCGGTGAATTAACCGCACCTTGTTGCAGACCGTTTTTAATTAGAAATGTTCCAGCAGAAGTCACATTGCCATTTTTGACTATGAACTGTCTACTGGTGAGCATGTTATGAAGTATGTACAGCAGTGGTTTGCTTATGCCCAGTCTGCTCAGCTTGTAGAAGAGTCCCTCTAACCACACGGTATCGAAGGCCTTCTCCAAGTCAATCAGGCAGGCACCCGTGCATTGGTTCTTGCTTTTGTTCCATTGAATATCCGATACCAGTTTAGACGCGGCATGTATTGTATCATGCCCCGAATTAAAACCGAATTGGTTATCCGGAATTATATTACTGTTCTCAGTCCACTTAAGCAGGGCTCTATTGATCACTTTCTCGAATACCTTGCTGATGTTCGGAAGGAGACTTATCGACCGGAGATTTGCCGGATTGGAAGTGTCCTTACCCCGTTTGGGGATGGGTTGTATCACTGCTGTTTTCCAATGCGCTGGATAATGTGCATTATTCAGTGCATTGTTAAACAGAGTGGTGCAAAAGTCCGCCGCTTCTAGAGGGAGATGTCGAAGCACAATGTTCGACACTCCATCGATTCCTACAGATTTCTTCCTCCTCAATGAGTCGAAGATCGCTTGGAGCTCCACCTTCGATATGTACGGGGGATGTACCCTTTCAACGGCGATGACATTATTTGCCATGTTATCGTCATTGAACTCGGTAAAACCTATGTTCTCGGATCGCCAGTGCTCTATATCATTTCGAAGGTAGAAGTTGTGCACAAGGACGCGATTTTCCAGGTCGTGGTTCGGGCAAATGGTATCATTTACCTTGTACACTTCCTGGAAAGTCGCTCCTATAGGCTCTACCTTCTCCTGCGGATCTTCGATCACAAAGAAGTTGTCATCCTCTACTGCGTTATCTGGATCTATACCTGCTATTATAAGTATTCGTCCATTGTTCGTCGTTCGGGGGATCTTAAGACACGGAAGGTCGTTTTGATTATTCCTCTGAAATATTTTATTTATTTGCGGGAACATGCTCGGGTTGTTGGATTTTACAGCCCGAATTTTGTTGTTCCAATGCAAATTTACAGAAAGTCTGTAATTTTCTCTAATTAACTTCTGGAGGTTTTTAATCAACGACTTCAGTGTCCTAACCTCCGAGTTTTGTCTGTCAGTAAACTGTCTGTACAAAGTTTTTAGTCTCGACAGCAGTCTACTTTTGTGTTGGTGTAGTGCGTCAATTGTTGCATTGCGGAATATGTCTGCATTGTCAGTGTGTTTATACCGAGGTATCGTATTGTCCATAGTTTGTTTAATTGTCTCGTCCATTTGTTTTAGGTACCAGTCAATCTCCTCGTTTGACAGATTCCTATTGGACGGTGGGTAGAGCGAGTTCGAGGAGAGTGCTCTTGTTAAAGTTCTGGAGAAGCGAGTCCAACGCGTCCTACTATAATTGTAGGAGTACGTTTGGACAAACTCCTCCAACTCTGCAATTTCGTTGGGAATCGTTATTACGGCACTGAGTCTGCAATGGTCACTGTCATACCCAAAAGTGTGCAGGCAGTTTATAGTTTGTCGGTCCATGTCGGTCAGTTGTAACCGTACGTCGAATAGCATAAGATCCAGATAGGAGCCGCTTCTAGGAAACGACGGACTATCTGTTGCTTTCAAATCGAGTTTATACTCGACACTGTGCCGACCCCACCAATTGAATAGTAGGTTCCCTCTAGGATTTGGTGTGTTATTTCCCCAATCTCTATGTTTGGCATTGAAATCTCCGGCCATGATGAAATAATTCTCCTCCGACTCCAGCCTTAGGAATCGAAAAAGTGTCTCGAGCTCTGAAATAAATAAAGTAGATTGAGTAGCTTCAGGTGCATAGAGTGCGACCAAGTACATCCTCTTTCCACTACGGAGAGGGATGCACACGATACACGCTTCCAGCTCCTGGAACCTTCGCACTTCACCGCTGTACGTTACTTTAAATTGCAATTGTTTGCGTATGAAGATCGCAACTCCTCCTCCTTGTGTAGAGTTGGGTCGGTCTCTTCTGACAATACTGTATTTATTGTGCCCCAATTTGTGCTTCTGGGATAGCTTTGTTTCGCTAACCATAAGCACATCAGGGGTTTGGTCTTCAAGCAACTTAAACAATACGGCTCTTCGCTCGATCCTAATCAGTGAATTCACATTCACCGCAAGGATCTTCAAGGATTGCTCCTCCATGTTCGTACCCATTACGACTGAAGGTGCGTTAAGCCCGGCAGAAGTTCGTAGATCTGGTCCACCCGCTTCGCCTGCTCCTGTACCTGACGTTGAAGCTGCTCCATCTGCCCTTGGATAGAGAGCAAGATTGTAAGCAAGTCAGTTTTAGCATCCGGTGCTCTAGGCGCTGGGGCCTGAGAAGCAACCTTCGGTCTTTTCTGTTCCGCGTTTCCCCGACCTGCCGCCATTTGGGCGTAGGTCACTTGGGGAGTCACGGATGGTGTTTGAATTGGAGCAGGTGGACGTTTCACTACAACCTTCTTCTGACGAACCAGATTTACTTTCTTAATATACTGGAACTTAGGACAACCCCGATAGTTTGCGGTGTGTCCCGAGTTCCTGCATAAAGCACACGAGAGCTGGCTCTTATCTGCAACTACATCCTTACCCAGAGTGCATTCCTCTGCTTTGTGGTTCTTTCCACACTTGACACATCGAGGCTGCATTTCGCAGTTCGACGCGGCGTGACCGAACCTTTGGCAGCGAACACATTGTAAAATGTTTTCGCTCCTTCTTAACTTTTCCCAGGCGACAACCTGGTAGTCTAGGACTTTAATACTCCTTAGACCATCCAGCTTGCTATTGGGTGAAAGCTGAACTAGGAAGAACGGCAGCTTCCGCTTCTCCCTTTTTGCCTTAGCTGTGGTGAATGGCTTGACCCCTACGAATTCGAGCTCGTTGCACTCTTTCTCTTTAAGCAGCGCAAGGAGCGTCTCCGGATCAGTAGACGGGTCTATCTCCCTCAGCAGCATTGTTTGCCGCTTTTCCCCCTTTGGGGTGAAGGAGAAGAACTCCGTCGTCGTGTCCTTTAACAAATCTTTAATTTTTTTATATTGCTCCACTGTATTGCAGTGGATAGCGTGCCTGTCTTCATTTAATCGTTTAATAGAAAAATTGTTGCCCATGGCCGACTTACATAGTTTAATGGTGTCCATAAGCTCAATTTCGTACCTGTTTATTGGCGGTACCCTCGCTTTTGTCGTCGTCTGCGGTTGCTGTTGGTTCTGCTGCGGTTGTTGCTGATGTTTCTGCTGCTGCTGTTTCTGCTGCTGCTGCTCTTTTTGCTGTAGTCGCTGCGTTTTCTGCTGCTGTTGCTGCTGCTGCTGCGGTTTTTGTACTTTTGATTGCAGCGTTTTCTGCTGCTGTAGTTGTTGTTGTTGTTGTTGAGCGCGCTCTAGCTGTAGCTGCCGCTCCCTTTCCCTCCTGGCCATTTGCTTGGCCTTTATTTCTCGCACCTTCTGTTGCAGTTTATTTATGCTGCTGTTTATGTTTTCAACTTCCTCGTCTTCATCGTCGGACTCGGAAGCTGCGAGAACTGCGAAACTGTTATTGTCGTCTCCCACGTAGCGGCCTTCACCACCGTCGGACATATAAGTTACTTCCACAGAGTCATCCGACCTCTGCCGCTTTTTATCTGCTGCTGCTGCTGTTGCTGTACCCGGCGCCCCTTCCCTCGCTCCACTTGGCAGCTGTTCAACTGTAGCTGATTTGGAGGAACGCTTTACTAAGTTGGGAGAAGGTTTCAGCTTTCTTCTCCTTTTCCCCACACTCTCAGTAACCACTGTTGCTGGGTGGCCTGTCTGCATTGCATCGGCTGATGCTGTCACCCCACCAGCTGGTCCCGCTATTGGGAGCGCAGACCGCTCACTCTCCATCGCCTGA
The DNA here is from genome assembly GCA_963082735.1 of Pocota personata. NCBI lineage: Eukaryota > Metazoa > Arthropoda > Insecta > Diptera > Syrphidae > Pocota > Pocota personata. The sequence continues at coordinate 158,874,600 of OY720429.1, forward strand.
TGTTTGTTTTTATTTATTTGGTTTTCACTTATTTTAAATAAATGGAAAAAAAAGTACAGAATTCAATTTTCCCCAGTCCAGAATTGAACCAGGGTCACTAGTTTGGTAGAACACCACCACTACCTTTAGGCTAACTCGCCAATTGCAATTCCACTGTCTAATTTTGTACTTTAAATCACACCGATTTTAACTGAGAAGCCGAAACACATGCGCACTCTCTGAAAGTCTGTGAACGACTGAGTGACGGTTCACTACCACTCCTACTAGGCTAACTCGCCACTTGAGATCTCACTGTCTAACTTTCTACTTTAAAAACACCACGAATTTAACTGAGAAGCCGAAACACATGCGTACTCTCTGAAAGCCTGTGAACGACTGAACACGTACGCACTCTTTGAAAGTCTGTGAACGACTGACGGTCCACTGCCTCTACCACTAGATTAAGCTGGCGCTTATTGTCGGAAGTCTTTTTCACCACTTTAAGAATTACTTTGCACTTAAGTCGAAACACACGTGTGTACTCCACGAAGGTCTGTGAATGACTGATTGCTGCGCACTGTTTGAGAAACCATGAAAAGGATCTGTGGTTACATTCGTGTGTAGTTTCCGCTATTTCTGGCATGAGTATTTTTGCGAAGGTATTTGCAAGATCTCCTAAATGTTCTGTATTTGTAAAATTCTTTGATGTGATCTCAACCAAATTGGCAGACTTCTTTCCTTGTATTTTGTTAGCTATGATAGTTTCCAAGTTTCTTTTCGATAAATCTTTGCATCATGAAATTTTTGTTTATAGTGTCTTATTTTTGTAGTTCTTATCCTTTTGTTTAATTCATTTCTGAATTTTCTAAAAAAAAAAAATTCTATGTAGCATATCTCTTTTATTACACGAGTTTCGTAATTCGCTTTTCATCCAATCATGTTCAGTTTTTTCTTTTTTCTTCTTTATTGAGAAAGTTGATGATTCAATAATTTTGTTGATGCTCTGTATATAATTATCATAGAAATCATTTACCCTGGCAAAACCATTAAGTTCTCCCCAACTAATAGTCTGGGCTCTATGCTATTTTTAGACATAAGTGCACTATATATTGCATAATGATCTGAAACATTTATTTCGGCTACTGCGGATTTGATCCCATATCTTTGCACTCGTAATAAGCAATGTTCTATTAATGTTTTAGAGATCCCAAATCCGAGATCCACTCGTGTAGCCGACGGTCTTGTATTAATTAGCCCTTTTGAAGTCACTGGTTTTCTTTACATATCATATCTCCTACGACAATCAAGTTCGTTTTCTTTTCTATTTTATCCAAGTTATCGTTTAACTCTTGAACAAACTGATTTAAATATAAAGGAATGCAAATACGAATACTCCTTCAAATCTTTCATACCCAATGTTATCCTTTATATAGACTACTATTCCTCCTTCCTTTGCAGTGCATCTGTTAAAATATTCTGTGTTAAAACCATCAATTTCGTAAAAGTCATTTTCCTCTGACTTTATATTTACTTTTGACAAAATAATTAAATCAATGTATCCCAAGAACTCCTTAGTAATCAATAAATAGCATTCAGATTTTTCCTTATTGATCTTAAGTTCAAGAAAAAGGACAACAATAATTTTTTTTTTTTTAATTATATTAAAAATATAAATATAAATATTTTTTTTAATATAATTTGTTATTTCTGACTTGATTTCAATATTTTAAAGTATATATTTATAATTTCATTTCTTTCATTATCCATTATGTGTTGTATATTTTTAGTCACAAGTGTAGTTTGCATTATGCAATTTTGTCAATACCATTAGCTGTCTCTGTCTCCACGGTTTGCTCTCCGTCATTTTTTCCAGCAAGAATTTTATTACTCCTAAACCATACATACACACAGTAACGGACATAGAAATCCGGGCATGGTAAACAAATTCTTTAACTTCAATTATCTTGAGAATTAACAGGTAGTTTTTTAGGATTTTGCACAAAAAGGCTTTGATGACGGGATTCTAGTTCACTTTGTAATAGTTCATAGAAATAAAAAGCAGTTTGAATGAAAGTGGAAATAATTTTATTAATATTGGAAATAAAAAGAAAATGAGTGGAAAAACAAAAGTCGAAATAATGACTTTAAAAAAATGAAAAATTAAGTGTTCGTGATATAGCGCGAAAAGTGGGATTCAGCAAGTCGTCAGTGGCTGAATTCATTAAAAAATTCGACGCAACGCCCATTGCAAAGAAAAAAGGGGAAGGGTTGCAGAAGAAAGACCACCAGCGCTGAAGATCGCCTTTTAAAACGGATAAGTGTGCGTGATCGATTCAAAACTGCTGAAGATTTGAGAGCAAACTTTGTAGAGGCTGAAGGATCCGAGATAAGCTCATGGGCTTTTTAAGTTGAAGGCTTCAAGAAGCTGGCTTGAACGCAAGAAGACCTGCCAAAAAACCATATCTAAATTAACAAATGCGCCTAGAAAGGCCCCAGGGGGCCAAGGATCATGAACACTGGACTATAACGGATTGGAAAAATGTGATCTTCTCAGATGAGTCCAAATTCAACATGACGGAATACAGTACGTGAGGCGAAGAACTGGATAAAGATTCAATGATGAGTGCGTGACAACAACCGTGAAACAAGGAGGCTCAAGGATGATTTGGGGATGCTTTTCTTATCACGGCGTTGGACGGCTGGCTCTAATAAATGTAACGGTGAACGCAGAAAAATATAAAAAAATATTGGAAGAAAATCTGCTACCATCTTTACAAGAACAGTTATCATACTCAGATAAGCTGATTTTCCTAGACGATTTTGCGCCTTGTCACCATGCGAAATTGGTAAGTGCCATTTTTTTACATTCCCCAAAATATTAGCGACACGTTCGTAAAGTTTTACTATTGTAAATGCATTTTTTCTTTTCAGGTCAAACATTTTCTAACCGAGAATAGTATTGCAGCATTGGAGTGGCCTGGAAACAGCCCTGACCTGAACCCGATTGGGAACCTTTGGTTCTTTATTAAGGCTCAGGTAGCGAAGAAGAAGCCACGGACAATAACCGAGTTGGACAAATTCATTGAAAAAGTGTGGTATGAGGAAATCGCATTGGATACTTTACACAGCCTGATTCCATCAATGCCCGTCCGGATAAAAACCGTAATAGAAAAGAAGGAGGGACTACAAAGTATTAACATCTTCAGTTCTCGGAAGTTTGGGAAGCGTGTTTTCTGTAATAAAAATCATAATCTCTAATAGCAATAAAAACAATCATTATGTTTACACATTTACTCACTTGTTTTTTTTCAATGAAACATAAAGCAATTTGAAAATGTTTGCATTAAAGCCCTTTTTACGGAAATTGGTTTATTGTTTTCCGAATCTGAAATGTATTTCAACAAGTTGACATTCAATAAAGATGGTTCTTGAATATTTTTAAAACCTCCAAAATTATTTTTTTCACTATGTCCGGATTTCTTTGTCCGTTACCGTATTTGCAATTCACAGCTTTGCTTTGGTTTTTGCTAACCACAGTAACTCAGAACCGGCTCATCCTCGTATTTGGATGTCCCGTGTGGTTCAATGTGGGAGCAAGCTTATTGAAAAAGATTCCGGTGGGGCTTATTATTCTAATTACAGGTACCACGAGAGAGTGTGCCTTAATGGTTTGTTTCCCCAGAGGCGTTCCTCTATCTGGATGAGAAAGGTCTGATCGAGGACAGATTGGCGGTGCCACAAAACTTCCATGTTGCTCGGATAGCTGTAGATAGGCGACTCAACTACGATAGAGACGTTGCACACAGCAGTGTGGATCATCTCCGGTTTAGTAGGGCGGTATCGAGTCGCGATATAGAGGATGTACAATTCTGGTGGAGAACTCTCCCAAAGGAGAGCAAACTCCTAAAACATTGTAGCTTAATATTTATTTTAAGGTAGGTTATAAGTTTTATATATAAGAACAGTCACCGACCAGCTTTCGAAGTGATCGCATCGTTCTTCAACTGTTGTGTGCCTTCTGTTTTGTCGCAAGTGCGCAAACCGGTATACCACTCGCTCCTTATCAATACTAAGTTTTCCCTCGTGTAGCTGTCTGCATACCTTTCCTTGCTAGTGTCTTCTTTAAGTGCAAAAATGGCTCACGGGGCGAACAGATCTGATGGGTGTCGTTGCAGACAACTTGACCCAGACCCTTATTTTGGTTCCCTACCATGCAAAAAACAAAAAACCTACCAGGTACCCCTTCATAACTATTCCGACCTACCGCTAATAACAAATAATAAAAATCCAAGATTTGTGATAATTAGCTCAAAAAACCTGTCATCATTAAGCCCTTTTCTTCTGAAAAAGGGGCACGAGTACAATAACTTTGGCGCCAAAAATTGATAACGGTTTTTTGTAGAAGGGTTAAAAACAAGCATTTTTTACTACGGAAGGGGGTCTATCTCACCCCGTTTAGGAGGTAGGGGCGATTTTAGAAAAAAATTAAATTAATATTAATAACTTAGCTAACGTGTGTCAAGTTGAAGTAAAATGATCGCCTCAATTCATCTAAAGGAATTGCAAACGCTCCATGCCTTATCAACGTTAGTGAAACAGAAATCGTCAATGAAATGAAAAATCAAGGCGTCACAGAGGTATACAAATTTATAAAAACTGATGACAAAGATAAGCAAAAACCATCTAGATTAATATTGTTTACTTTTGACTTGTTCAATCCCCCCAAATCTAAATCTGGTTTCTACAATGCCAAAGTTACGGATGATATTCCTAGTCTCATGCGTTGCAAAAATTGTCAACTGCTTGGACACACAGCGAAACGTTGAAACAGTAATCTAAAATGCGACTCATGCAGTCTCCCTCCACACACTCCAGAAAACGGTTCCCTATCTCATCCATCTCATCTAAAATAGCTCAAGCTACAAGCAGGCAAAATAAATTCTTGCTATTAAGATCACCAACAAATGCACCATGGGAGAAGCTAAACCTCTCAAATTCCAACGTCATCCGAAACATTCGCTGAAAAGCTCAAACAAAATAAACACACTCAAAAAAAACATACCAGAATCATCTCAAACCAAAATGATCTCTCCCGACCCGAAACCTGATAACCCAATAAAACACATTCATATTGAAAATAATGAAAAATTACCTCAAAGCTATCCCACTTCGAAGCAAATAAATTCTGTCAACTCTAACGAATCTTACTCTCTCGCTAAGTCAACTTTATCTTACTCTCCCTCTCTCCCTGAAAACTCTCCAGCAAAAGCTCAAACTCCTTCATCCACCTACAACATCTCTTCAACTTTAACTCAATCCTCACACACACACACTCACTTCCTATTCCACATAACACTCCTTCACTATCCAGCTCGAACTCCAATACCAAAAAAAACTGCTCAAACCTCTAACAATCCACCTTATCACAACAAACAACTCTCGTTAACAAAAATGAAAATCTAAATGAATCTCCAAAAATAAACGACAATATCGTTAGGTAGTAACACACTTTATAGCCAAAATACCGACTGTGCGACTTAGAAGTTTAAGCTCCGCAGGGAGCTCGGATGAATCAACTCTTTTCTTTAAATAACTTTGATGAGCTAAGTATTTTAATTAAAGAGCAGATGCCAAGCATTATATCGTTATAAGACACAAATTGTCCATTTAATTTCACTCCTATTATTCCGAAAGGCTACGTCGGTTACTTCAAAAATCTCCCCAATAATATGACATCCAAGCAAGCAATAGGTTTATTGGTAAAAAATCATCCCACATAAAATCCGACCCCTCAATTCTAGTATTCTGGCACTAACTCTAGAAATACAATTTCAACCAAAAATAACTTATATTGGCCTATACATCCACCCGGACCAAACTTTTTGTAAAAATGTTCTTGACAATATCATCAGTCAAACTGAATCTCCCCTAATCCTTGGAGGTGACGTCAATGCATGGAGTACGCTTTGGGGATCCCCTGCTCTAAGCAAGATAGGCCAAATTTGGGAAGAATTCCTGCTTAACGCGAATCTCGTACTCTTAAATGATGGCTCACCAACCCACCTTTCAACACACAGCACACTGACCCATGTAGACATCACCTGTTGTTCATCTGAGCTATTTCCAAAAACCACCTTGAAAACTTTGCTTGACCTTCATAATAGCGATCATTTCCCTGAAAGAATTCCAAAAAGCTCCCCCTCAATCAAACCTTATTATTTATAAAAAGTCAAATGCAAAGTTTAGACGACATCTTAAAGATAGCAAGGCTAAGAGTCTTGCAAAGTTTACTTCTAGCATAAACCCTAAATTAGCTTCGGCCAAAATTTGGCAAAACATTCATAGACTTACAGGTAACTCCAGCTATCTTATCATCCCAAGCATCGAATCCCTGAGTGAAGTCATTATAGATCCAATACGAATATGCAATTTTTTTTGCCCAAACTTGGTTTGAGTTTTCAAAGGACCAACATTTTCACGCTAATTTTATAGTCAAAAGAAATGAGTTCCTCTATTACTCCCTCTGCCATCCCAGGAACAACCCTATCGCTCGGCAGATTGAAGAACCTATTTCTATGATTGAATTTGAAGCATGTTTAAACAAAGCCAAAGGTAAAACTCCTGGAAGAGACAGAATCTGTTACCCAATGCTTAAAAATTTGCCGCTAGATGTAAAAGCAAGAGCAATAAGACTGTAAAATAATATTCTCGACACCGCGGTCATTCCACAAAGTTGGAAAACTGCGACACTACTTCCCATCCCTAAGCCAATGAAGGATACAAATTCCACTGAAGGATATCGTCCTATGTCTCTCATCCCCTGTCCATCTGAGATTCTGGAGAAGATTGTAGCGAAGCGTCTTTTCTGGTTTGTTGAAACAAAAAAATTGATCTCTCCGAATAAAGTAGCTTTTAAAGTCAACAGAGGATGTGTTGATGCCCACCTTCATATAAACTTTTATATTTCAAAAGCACTATTCTCAAAAAATCATGTCTCTGTACTATCGTTGGACTTCGACAGAGCATTCGACAGAATCGGTATGCATATTGTAGCAGACTTGGCAGCACCGATCACGCTGAACTCCTCATCGGGAAATTTATCCGTCAAGTTTTTTTCCCTGCGAACATTTCCTAGAATTTTAAGATAACTGTAAATGCACTTCCTTGCATTTAAATATTTTCCATTCCGATTTTGATTATCAGAAGGCACAGTCCGGTATATTTTTTATTTTGCTTTGCATTTGGTTTTTGGTATTTTTGTCAGTTCTGTAATTAAAGTAATTTAATTTAATAAAGATAAAATTTAACGCGTATATAAGTGTTTTAAATTGGATTGGTTGGATATCCGCCAGCACACAATGGCAGAACCAACAAATGGTGACCCCGAATTAGCGCACCTCAGCACGCTCCAGTATACAAGCGCATTCCACGAGCGCTCCACATACGCCTCAGCCACACACACCCAGCGGCAACAGCAGTAACACAATCAGAAGTACAACCACCAGAACCAACGGTACTATCACCACTGAAATCCGCAGCAGCAGCGACAGCAGCAGTGGCGATATTACAAAGAGCAGAATTTTGGTTCGAACTGTCCTTTCATTCGAGGTTCGTGTCTGGGACGAAGTCTCCACAGCTCATGTCAACGAAAGAGACGGATAATATCAGGGATAAAAGGGAATTATAACTGCAAGAATTATTACATCAGAATTTCTCTTGTTCCAGTGGTCGAAGAATTTGCTAGAGGTTTCTGGCTATCAGAAACTTCTGCTATATAAGGACAGATGGCGATTGAGAAAGGAGCAGTAGTTTCTAAACTGTGGCGAGGAGATTAGGAAAGTGATAATGGGCGAAGTTGTAATTTTGTGATAAATTGAAAGTTGAGATTTAACAAGAAGAAGTAATTAGTTTGGATTTGTGAATTAAGTAATCGAAAGGAGATAAAGTGATTTGAGAGGACAGAGACCTTGTAAGAAAAGAATTGCGAAGAATAGTATAGTGTGAACCTGAATTGTTCTATAGACTAGAAAATAAAGAAATAATTTCACAGAATATCGTTTTATCTACTCGAGCCGTAGCTCGCATATTACATTGGTGTCAGAAGTGGGATAAAACTTATTCTGTGAATAACTGTTTCCGTGGTGTGAAATTGCACAAGCAAAAAAAAAAAAAAACGATTTCTGTGTTGAGTTAATTAGTTGCGCAAAATGGGTCGCAAATTGGGAAAACTAACTATAACTCAACTAAAGGCAGAACTCTGTAAGCGGAACCTCGACACAACTGGGGGAAAAGATGCCCTACTGATTCGTCTGGAAGAAGCAGTAACGCAGGAAGGTGAAAATCCGCACGACGTAGAGTTTGACGTGGAAGAGGAAGCAGTAAGTACAGCAGCCGACCCGGGTATAACAAGTCTGCTCCTGCAACTTAAGTTAGTCATGGACGAACAAAAGAAAGCAATAGAAGATCAAAGGAATTCTCTAGAACTTAAGCTGGACGAACAAAAGAAAGCGATGGACGAACAAAAGAAAGCAATGGGCGACCAAAGGAATTCTCTAGAACTTAAGCTGGACGAACAAAAGAAAGCAATGGACGAACAAAAAAATTCTCTAGATGCTCTGGAAAGTAAACTTGATGAGCAAAACAAGAACTTGGAATCCAAATTCGAAGTGATCGAAGAGAAAATCGAGAAGGTCGAGACGCAACTCGAAAAAGTCGAAACTAGATTCGATGAAAATTTTGAGAAACATGAAACTCAGTTCGGGAAGATAGAGACTCAGTTTGAAAAAGTGGATACGAAATTCGAGATAGTAGGAAAGCAAGTCGAAAATCTTGCTAAGGAGCTCAGCAACGTGAAGAGACAGAAAGCAGGGGAATATTCCACTGACGGTATGAGAAGAAAGGAGATGCAGCCTCCTATCTTCGATGGTCAAACATCATGGCCAATTTATAGAAGGCAATTCGAAGCGGCCGCAATGACCAATAGCTGGGACGATGAAGAGAAGTCCATTGTACTCACACTTGCACTGAGGGGTCCAGCTGCGGAGCTCTTGCAGACCATCCCGGAAGATAAACAGCAGAATTACGACTCTCTGGTTCAGGCTATCGAGATGCTGTTTGGGGATGAACACATGCAGCAGGTGTACAGGGCTCAGCTGCGTAGTCGAGTCCAGAAAAGGGGGGAAACGCTCCAACAGTTGCAGGCGGATATAGAGCGACTAGCCCATCTTTCATACCCTAAAGCCGGTGAGGAGCTTATCAACGAAATGGCGGTGGAAGCTTTTATTCAGGCCATAGAGGACAGACAACTGCAAATGGCTGTAAGGATGGCTGAAAAGCGAACACTCCCCGAGGCATTGGCATTCGCTTTGTCAATGAAGGCTGCGGACCAAGCATACCAGGGAATACACCGTGTCAGGGAAATGTCCGTCGTGGAATGCTCATGCCAGAGAACAGCCGTCATGGATGAAGACAAAGCTCGCGGAAGTCAAATCCGTTGCTGGAATTGCAACCAAACCGGACACCTACAACGGCAGTGCAGAAGTGCACCTAGACGAGGAAATTGTCCACATTGCGGAAGTAGGAGAAACAGAGAGGAAGCATCTGGCTGTCAGTCAGACTTCCCAAAACCAGCAGTCGGGAAATGCGTAAGGACCAACTTCGCGGGGCAGAAGTTGGTTACTGGAATCGAGGCCCCCAAGACCACCATTCAAGTTTCGCAAACCAAACGGGGTAACAAGAGCCTGACAGTGGAGGCACTAATCAACAAGAAAAAATGCGTAGCCACCATCGACACAGGTGCCACTGCCTCCATTGTAAGAAGAGATATCGTCAGAAGCTCCTGGCTGTACAACACCAACAGCTACTGCCTGAAGACTGCAACAGGGGAAATTTCGAAGGTGTTTGGAGAAGTTCGTCTTACGATTACTCTGGCGGGACTGACGTTCTCCCATGCGTTTCTGGTGGCAGATATATGCGACGAGTGCATCATCGGAATAGACGAAGCTGGAAGGTGATCTTGGGAGCCACCGATTCTACATAGTAGAACCAGACCCAGAGAAGAATTCTCAAGACTACATCGTGGGAAAGACGTTAGTCGAACCAAAGAACACCATGGTTCCAATGAGGGTTTTGAACGCAAGACCACACACTATCAAACTAAGGCGAGGGGAGGTGACTGGAAAATGCATGCCGATTACCGCCGTCGCAACAATATCTGAACGTGATGCTCCAAAACCTCTCCCATTACCTTGGACAGCGGAAACGAGAGAGACGACTCTCCAGTCCAGTGAGCTGAATCAGGAGCAGCGAACTATGGCAGAGAATCTTATCAATGAGTACGCTGATGTATTTGCCTCACAGGACGGAGAATACGGCCGAACACACCTGGTACAACATCGAATAGACACTGGTGACTAGACCAATTCGTCAGCCTGCTAGGCGCCTTCCATTGGCAAAGCAGACAGAAGTTGCAGAGATGGTGTCGGCAATGGAGAAAGAAGGTGTTATTGAAAGTTCCAAAAGTCCGTGGGCATCACCGGTTGTACTGGTTAAGAAGAAAGATGGCAGCACGCGGTTCTGCGTGGACTATCGGCAGCTCAATTACGTCACCAAGAAAGACAGCCATCCTCTGCCACGGATTGACGACACGCTAGACACACTATCAGGAGCCCGATGGTTTTCCACTCTCGACTTGAAGAGTGGCTACTGGCAGGTACAGATCCATCCAGAAGACCGGGAGAGAACCGCCTTCACCGCAGGAAATGGGCTATGGCAATTCACGGTAATGCCATTCGGGCTGTGCAATGCTCCGGCGACTTTCGAGCGATTGATGGAATGTGTCCTGCAAGGGTTAACATGGAAAACCTATTTGGTATACTTGGATGATGTCATCGTCGTTGGAAAAACGTTTGCGCAACACCGAGACAATCTAAGGGATGTGTTTCAAAGGCTTCGAAGTGCCCACCTGAAGCTCAACCCCAAGAAGTGCGCCCTGTTTAGAGCGGAAGTCAAATACCTGGGACACATAATTTCAGCGAAAGGAGTGAGAACCGATCCAGAGAAGGTCGAAGCGGTGAAAAACTGGCCAGTCCCCAAGGATAAACACCAACTAAGGAGCTTTCTGGGCCTAGCCACCTACTACAGACGGTTCGTGAAGGATTTTGCCGGGATCGCAAAGAACCTGCACCAGTTGACGGAAAAGGGAAAACAATTCAAATGGTCAATTGAGTGCGAGAAGAGCTTCAAGGCACTTAAACAACGGCTATGCGATGCCCCGATACTGGCTTACCCCACTCCCGGGGAAACGTTCATTGTGGATGCAGATGCTAGTAATGTCGGGGTAGGAGCCGTACTCTCCCAGGTGCATGACGGCCAAGAGAAGGTGGTTGCGTACTTCAGCAAGGTGCTCTCTAAGCCAGAAAGGAACTACTGCGTGACAAGGCGGGAACTTCTAGCTTTGATCTTGGCTACGAAGCATTTTCACAAATACCTCTACGGGAGGAAGTTCGTTCTTCGCACAGACCATGCAGCCTTAAAATGGCTATTACAGTTCAAGAGTCCTGAGGGTCAGGTCGCAAGATGGATCGAAAGGCTGCAAATCTACGACTACGAAATACAACATCGTAAAGGAAAACTCCACTCTAATGCGGATGCACTGTCCCGGAGACCATGCAGAACGGATTGTAAGCATTGTGCGCATCAGGAAGAACGGGAGCTGGTTTCCATCCAAAGAATGAGGGCCGAACCTATCGCCGGCTGGAGCGTAGATGAGATCCGGAACGCTCAGAAGGAAGACCCGGATATCGAGCCGATTCTGGCTTGGAAGGAGAACATGGAGAAACCGGATCATCAGGACATCTCTCACAGAAGCCCGACCTTAAAAGCATATTTTACGCAGTGGGACTCCCTCCATGTCCAAGAAGGTGTTCTGAGAAGAAAATGGGAATCCTCCGACGGAAAGTCGTTTGTAATGCAGCTTGTCGTACCGCAAACAAGGGTCAAGGAGGAGTTACAGGAAATGCATGGCGGGGCGACCGGAGGCCACTTGGGAGTGAATAAGACGCTAGAAAATGTACGAGAACGTTTTTATTGGTTAAAAGCGAAGGAAGATATCGAAGACTGGTGCAGAAAATGCGACGTGTGTGCAGCTAGCAAGGGTCCGAGAATCAAAACTCGAGGTAAGATGCACCAATACAACGTGGGAGCACCTTTCGAACGAATCGCCACTGACATCGCAGGGCCCTTTCCGGAAACCGAAAATGGTAATCGGTATATACTCGTAGTGATGGACTACTTCAGTAAGTGGCCGGAAGCGTTTCCGATCCCTAACCAGGAAGCCAGAATCGTGGCGGAGTAGATCGTCTACAATTGGGTTAGCAGATTCAGTGTGCCCTTGGAATTGCATTCTGACCAAGGGCGGAACTTCGAGTCAAGAATCTTCCAAGAGATGTGTCAACTACTCGGAATCAAAAAGACAAGGACAACCCCGCTTCATCCACAGTCGGACGGTATGGTGGAGCGTTTCAATAGGACTTTGGACGAACATCTCTCGAAAGTCGTAGGTGACTACCAACGGGATTGGGACCGGCAGATTCCCTTGTTTTTGATGGCCTATAGAAGTGCCGTGCATAGCATTACTCGACATACGCCGTTCGAAATCTTATTTGGTGGAATAGCTCGTTTACCCAGTGAGGTGAAATTTGGATCTCCTACCAATGAGCCCAGAAATGAAGAAGAGTACGTGGCGGACCTTAGGGAAAGGCTTAGGGACATACACCAAAGGACCAGAAGCCAGATTAAGATGACGAGCGACCGCATGAAGACCAGGTATGATGCCAAGGCAACAACGTCAGGATTCCAGGAAGGAGATCTGGTGTGGCTGTATAATCCCCATCGCCAAAAGGGGAAATCACCTAAATTGCAGCGGAACTGGGAAGGTCCCTACAGAATAGTAACCCGCATCAACGATGTTGTCTACCGCATCCAGCGAGGACCCAGGGCCAAAATAAAAGTGGTTCATGTGGACCGACTGAGTCAATACAATGGCCGAAATGAGGATGCACTTGTTCGGGACAAACACGTCTAAGAGGGGGGCAGTGTAGCATAATAATAACTACGCTCCCTAAAAATATGATGCAACAAATTCCGAAGTGGCTTTTCATTCTGGCAGAATTTTGGTTCGAACTGTCCTTTCATTCGAGGTTCGTGTCTGGGACGAAGTCTCCACAGCTCATGTCAACGAAAGAGACGGATAATATCAGGGATAAAAGGGAATTATAACTGCAAGAATTATTACATCAGAATTTCTCTTGTTCCAGTGGTCGAAGAATTTGCTAGAAGTTTCTGGCTATCAGAAACTCCTTCGCCGCGAGTTTTATCGGTTAGCGGAGATTATGGTCGTATACTCAGTCGTCTCCCTTCCCTGGTTAGTCAACCAGACTACCCTTTTCCGGTAAGGCTTAGCGTGAGACATTACATCGTCACCAAAGGCCCATTACCTTTCGCGCATCCTCGGAAACTTGACAAGGCAAAACACAAGGCTGCGTTTACAGAATTCGAACATATGCTGTAGCTAGGCATTTGCCGACCTTCTTCGTCGCCAACATGCTCTCCATTGCACATAGTTCCAAGAAAGGAACTTACCGATTGGCGTCCCTGTGGGGATTACCGCAGATTAAATGCTGTCACCCAACCTGACCGTTACCCCATCCCGCATATTCAGGGATTCGCATCGGGTTTGCAAGGATGCAAAGTATTTAGAAAAATCGATCTGGTAAGAGCATACCACAATATCCCGGTGACCCAAGAAGACGTTTACAAAACGGCAATTACGACACCTTTCGGCATGTTCGAATTCGAAAGAATGCCTCTCGTTCTTCGGAATGCCGCTCAGACATTCCAGCTTTTCATGAACGAGGTAACCAGAGGCCTAGAATTCGTTTACGTGTACATAGACGATATTCTAATAGCTAGTAGAAACGGCGATGAGCACAAGAGTCATCTAGAACAAGTTATCCAACGGTTGGCGGAGTTCGATCTCAAGATTAAGGTGCAGAAATGCATTTTCGGAGTTAAATTTTTTAGGGCACGAGATCAGTCGGCATGGTATTCTACCAGCAGAGGATAGAGTTGAGGCAATTCGGCAGTTTCTTTCTCCCGCGTCAATTCGACATATACAAAGGTTTATCGGCATGGTTAATTTCTACCATAGGTTTGTAAAAAACCTAGCAGTGTTATTAACATCTCTTTACGATCACCTTAAAGCGCTTTTAAGGCAAAAACCGAAAACATTTTCCTGGCCTCAAAGTTGTGAAGAATTCTTCACTAAGATCAAGACGGCATAGGCAGCAGACATTTCCTGAAGAAAATCCTCAGTTATGGCTCACAGTGGACGCTTCGAGCATCGCTATAGGAGCAGTATTCGGAAAGTAAGCAATGGTTACCTGTGGCATTTTTCTCCAAAAAACTTAGTCCAACTGAAACCCGGTACTCAACTTTTGATAGAAGTTGCAAATCAGGATTTAAATTAGCAAAGCGATTTTTTCCCACGGTGAAAGAACCAATTTGGTGTGACGTGTCAACAAACGAAGCCAGTCCTTTTGTACCTAGGGTTTTGAGAAGGGAGGTTTTCAATTCAATACACAGTCTTGCACAGCCTGGAATTAGGGCTTCTCGCTAGTTAATCACGGTAAGATATTTTTGGCCAAAAATTAACTCCGATATCAAAAATCTAGATCAAGGATGTATAGCTTGCCAAAAGTCGATAGTACAGCGACATACGAAGAGCAACCGGTGCGAATTCCCTCTTCCATCCGCAAGATTCGAGCATATGCATATGGATCTGGTTGGCCCGTTACAATCCTCAAATGGCTATATGCATATTCTCACGATAGTCGATCGGTATACGCGATGGCCAGAAGCATATCCATTGAAAGACACCCTCACTTCCACCATTGCTACAACTTTTGCTAAAGAATTCGTCTGCGGATTCGGCGTTCTTCGTACTTCGCTTAACGACAGATCAAGGTAGACAATTCGAAACGCGAATGTTCCACCAGTTAAGTCAGTTACTTGGAACCCTCAGAATTCGAACCGCCTATCACCCACAGGCGAACGGCGTGGTGGAGCGGTTTCATAGGCAATTAAAGGCAGCTTTGATGTGTCGCGAAAGCGGTAATACGTGGAGCGACGATCTACCGATTATTCTACTAGGTATTCGTTGTGCTTTTAAACTTGATATTGGAAACTCACCAGCTGAGTTAGTATACGGCCAACCTCCAAAGCTCCCCGATATATTCTGTGCTGCAGATAGTAACTATACCGGAACGGACCCGAAAGATATGATCGCGTTCTTAAGAGAAAAGATTAATCGTTTTCGACCAGCTTCTACGCGACCAACAAACTGCATACCACACATACCACAGTCCTTAAATACCAGTGACTGGATTTTCGTACGCGTCGATGCGGTTCGCGTTGGTTTACAACCGCCGTACGAACGTCCTTTCCAGGTAATTAAGCGACTACGAAAAAGTTTTATAGTGAATGTCCTCGGAAAGAACAAAAACGTTAGCATAGATCGTTTAAAACCAGCGTTTATGGCTGAAGAACTTAAAGATACATTTCGCGTTTAAGTATTAAGATTGAGCTAAAGGATACTATTGAGCTATGTAAGTCGGCCATTGGTAATAATTTTTACATTAAAAGATTGAATGAGGATAGGCATGCTATCCACTGTAGTACAGTGGAGCATTATCATAAAATAAAAAATTGATTAAAAGAATCGACGGCGGAGTTCTTCTCCTTCACCCCGAAGGGGGAAAAGCGGAGAGGGATAGACCCGTCTACTGATCCGGAGACGCTCCTTGCGCTGCTTAAAGAGAAAGAGTGCAACGAGCTCGAATTCGTAGGGGTCAAGCCATTCACCACAGCTAAGGCAAAAAGGGAGAAGCGGAAACTGCCGTTCTTCCTAGTTCAGCTTTCACCTAATAGCAAGCTGGATGGTCTAAGGAGTATTAAAGTCCTAGACAACCAGGTTGTCGCATGGGAAAAATTAAGAAGGAGTGAAAACATTTTACAATGTGTTCGCTGCCAAAGGTTCGGTCACGCCGCGTCGAACTGCGAAATGCAGCCTCGATGTGTCAAGTGTGGAAAGAACCACAAAGCAGAGGAATGCACTCTAGGTAAGGATGGAGTTGCAGATAAGAGCCAGCTCTCGTGTGCTTTATGCAGGAACTCGGCACACACCGCAAACTATCGGGGTTGTCCTAAGTTCCAGTATATTAAGAAAGTAAATCTGGTTCGTCAGGAGAAGGTCGTAGTGAAACGTCCACCTGCTCCAATTCAAACACAATCCGTCACTCCAAAAGTGACCTACGCCCAAATGGCGGCAGGTCGGGGAAACGCGGAACAGAAAAGACCGAAGGTTGCTTCTCAGGCCCCAGCGCCTAGAGCACCGGAGGCTCAAACTGACTTTCTGGCCATCTTGCTCTCTCTCCAAGGGCAGATGGAGCAGCTTCAGCGTCAGGTACAGGAACAGGCGAAGCGGGTGGACCAGATCTACGCACTTCTGCCGGGATTAACGCACCTCCAGTCGTAATGGGGAGGAACATGGAGGAGCAACCCTTGAAGATCCTTGCGGTGAATGTGAATTCACTGATTAGGATCGAGCGAAGAGCCGTATTGTTTAAGTTGCTTGAAGACCAAACCCCTGATGTGCTTATGGTTAGCGAAACAAAGCTATCCCAGAAGCACAAATTGGGGCACAATAAATACAATATTGTCAGAAGAGACCCAACTCCACACGAGGAGGAGGTGTTGCGATCTTCATACGCAAACAACTGAAATTTAAAGTTATGTACAGCGGTGAAGTGCGAAGGTTCCAGGAGCTGGAAGCGTGTATCGTGTGCATCCCTCTCCGTAGTGGAAAGAGGATGTACTTGGTCGCACTCTATGCACCTGAAGCTACTCAATCTACTTTATTTATTTCAGAGCTCGAGACACTTTTTCGATTCCTAAGGCTGGAGTCGGAGGAGAATTATTTCATCATGGCCGGAGATCTAAACGCCAAAGTGTCGAGTATAAACTCGATTTGAAAGATACAGATAGTTCGTCGTTTCCTAGAAGCGGCTCTTATCTGGATCTTATGCTGTTCGACGTACGGCTACAACTGACCAACATTGACCGACAAACTATAAACTGTCTGCACACATTTGTGTATGGCAATGACCATTGCGGGCTCAGTGCCGTAATAACAATTCCCAACGAAATTGCGAAGTTAGAGGAGTTTGTCCAAACGTACTCCTACAATTATAGTAGGACACGTTGGACGCGCTTCTCAAGAACTTTGACAAGAGCACTCTCCTCGAACTCGCTCTACCCGCCGAATCTGTCAAACGAGGAGATTGACTGGTACCTAAAACAAATGGACGAGACAATTAAACGAACTATGGACAATACGATACCTCGGTATCAACATAGTGACAAGGCAGACATATTCCGCAATGCAAAAATTGACGCACTACACCAACACAAAAGTAGACTGCTGTCGAGACTAAAAACCTTGTACAGACAGTTTACTGACAGACAAAACTAGGAGGTTAGGACGCTGAAGTCGTTGATTAAAAACCTCCAAAAATTAATTAGAGAAAATTACAGACTTTCTGTAAATTTGCATTGGAACAACAAAATTCGGGCTGTAAAATCCAACAACCCGAGTATGTTCCCGCAAATAAATAAAATATTTCGGAGGAATAATCAAAACGACCTTCCATGTCTTAAGAGCCCCCGAACGACGAACAATGGTCGAATACTTATAACAGCAGGTTTAGATCCAGATAACGCAGTAGAGGATGACAACTTCTTTGTGATCGGAGATCCGAAGGAGAAGGTAGAGGCTATAGGAGCGACTTTCCAGGAAGTGTACAAGGTGAATGATACCATTTACCCTAACCACGACCTGGAAAATCGCGTCCTTGTGCACAACTTCTACCTTCGAAATGATATAGAGCACTGGCGATCCGAGAACATAGGTTTTACCGAGTTCAATGACGATAACATGGCAAATAATGTCATCGCCGATGAAAGGGTACATCCCCCGTTCTTATCGAAGGTGGATCTCCAAGCGATCTTCGACTCATTGAGGAGGAAGAAATCTGCGGGAATCGATGGAGTATCGAACATTGTGCTTCGACATCTCCCACTAGAAGCGGTGGACATTTACACCACTCTGTTTAACAATGCGCTGAATAATGCACATTATCCAGTGCATTGGAAAACAGCAGTGATACAACCCATCCCCAAATGGGTGATTTCTGCTGGAACATTTCTAATTAAAAACGGTCTGCAACAAGGTGCGGTTAATTCACCGATCCTTTTCAACATTTACACGAGCGATCTCATGGGATCACTTCACCATGCCATAGCGTATGCAGACGACTTGATCGCGTACAGATCAGGACCAAAAATCGAGGTCATTGCAATTCTCTTGCAACGTGACTTCGATAAGATTCAGCGATATTGCGATGACTGGAAGTTGAAGATCAACTTCCAGAAATCGGAAACCATTCTTTTTAGGACGCCGTTGTCTGGGGCCTCTAGGGATACCAGAAAGAATTGGCGAAAGTTCTCAATAGTTGGACCGCACGGACAGCCACTTGCGAGTCGAAGTGTAGTCAGATACCTGGGGCTCTGGTTAGACCAATATCTATATTTTAACAAACATATAGATGCTGCTCTGGCCAGAGCCAAAGGTGCTTTTGCCCTTACAAAGAGACTTTTTTATAGCAAGCAACTCGATGCAAGGGTAAAGGTAATCTGCTACATGGCCCTCATCCGGCCCATGCTCGTATATGGATGTCCCGTGTGGTTCAACGTGGGAGCAAGCTTGTTGGAAAAGATTCGGGTGTTTGAGACTGCCTGCCTTCGGGCTTGCCTTCATTTGTACAGAACACCAGAGTCCCAGTACATAAAATTCTATCCCAATGAGGTTCTATACAACAGGGCTAACCTAATAAGAGTGGATAATTTCGTTATCAAGCTGATTCGAAGGCACATTGCAAGAGCAATGAGCTCGACGAACAACCTGATCTCCGGGGCTTATTATCCCAATTACGAGTATCATGAGAGAGTGCGCCTTAACGGCTTTATTCCCCCAGAGGCCTTCCTCTATTTTGATAAGAAAGGTCTGATCCAGGACAGATTGGCGGTGCCGCTAATCTTCCACGTTGCTCGGACAGTTGTGGATAGGCGACTCAACTACGACAGAGACGTTGCACACGGCAGTGTGGAGCGTCTCCGGTTTAGTAGATCGGTATCGGGTGGTGATGTTGGGGACGTACGTCAGTACGGTCATTTCTGGTGGCTAGCCGGAAGAGAGGAAACTCCTTCGTCGTTTCCCCCTAATCCAGGGTAGCCTGTATGATGTTCAAGGTTGGCTGTTCTATATCCATGGCCGACTTACATTGTTTAGGTTTAGGTATTTAGTAGTTTTATTTAAAAAAAATTTTCATCACAGCACTTTGATAGAAAAAAAAAAAAAGAAACAGAAAACAAAAAAAAAATATATAAAAAAAACAGCACCTGATAAAATAAAAAAAAAATATAAAAAAAAAAAAAATTTACGTATTTAATTACGTAAGTTACGTAAGGTAGAGTAGAGATAGATTAAGGTAGAATAAGATATTTTAAGATTTATTTTAAGGTAGTTTATAAGTTTATATATAAGAATACAAAAAAAAAAAATTTTCATTCACTAAGTTTTTTATCAAATTTTCTTAGTTACAATTAAAATTATATGAATATAATAAATAGAAAATGCTCAAGTACGTTAGGCCGAAAGACAGAGTGTTAATTATTAGGTTTAGCTTAGAGCGCCCGCATAGTTAGAATAAGAATAGTTAAGTTAGTTAAGCTAGTTTTAAGCGTTTTTTGTCTAGCATGTAAGTTGTAATGAATGAATCAATAAAAAATGCATTAAAAAAAAAAGAAAAACCTGCATAGAGATCGTATGAAGCGGAAGCGAAGGTCAGATGATTCGTTTATTGAGTATTATTACGTAATGCTAGCCATAGGACGACGAGGTGAGTTGGATGATTTATCTATTAACTCGTATATTATTAATGGTTTGAACGACCCCATCCTTTCACGTACACTACTCGCCATGAATCTGCGAACGTCCAACGAGTTGCTAAGTTCCCTTGATAATGTATTCTCATGGCCGACATCTTCACGAGCTACAATAACGGAATCAGTACGACCAGTTCCGATACGACCAGATGGTGGTATCGCACACGACAGAAGAGGCATCAAGTGCTTTAACTGTAACCAGATGGGACACATCGCAGCGAAGTGTCCACAGCCACAGCGAAAGGTACGATGTTCAAGTTGCAGTAAACCAGGGCACGAGGCGAAGGACTGTCGTACAAAGAAATCGACAGTAGTCAAGGTCGAGTTGAGCCGAGATGCAGCAGAATTTATTCCACCAGTTATGAAAGAAGGCACCATGGCTGGGCGTACATACTCAGCATTCATTGATACTGGAAGCGATCACTCATTGATAATTGACTCTCTTATCAATGAGTGATCCCCAACGAGACTCAACGACAAACATCTGTAAAACAACTGCAGGGATTCGGAGGATCGATTGTGAAGTCTACGGAAATAATTGTGGTACCTATGCAGATCGACCAGAATGAGATTGGGGTGTCACTCCAAATTGTGCCGGACGAAGTCTTGCCACAAGGAATACTCTTGGGACGGGATGTTTTATGTCGACGAAATCATGGTGATTGAATCCAGAGTGTTGCAGGTTCAATTGAATCAATCGAAGCCGTTTGAAATTGGCAGTGCATGAACTCTGGGTAAAATATCACGATTGTTTCGCAGAAGATATTTCCGATTTAGGTTGGTGCAACACAATATCAATGGACATAGAGGTGAAAACAGATAAGCCAATATTGGGGAAACGTTACCAAGTGCCATTCGCCCAAAGAAAGGCGCTTTCTGTAATAATAGAGAATCTGGTTAAACACAAGATCATCCGTCCGAACAATTCTCCTCACGCAGTGTCCGTGGTGTTGGTCGCTAAGTCTAACGGAGAAAGTCGAATGTGTGTCGACTACCGCGCCTTAAATGCCGTCACTATAAAAAAACAATTTGTAATGCCAGTGGTGGAAGAGCAACTTTTGCAGTTGAGGGGTAAGAAATATTTTACCACCCTTGATATGACAGCAGGCTATTATCAGATCCCACTGGCCTAAAGAAGTAAAGCATTCATAGCCTTTTTTAACACCAGATGGATTGTTCGAACACAATGTCATGCCGTTTTGCTTAGTAAACGCACCAGTGTACTTCCAAGAAATGATAACGCATCTTATCAGAGGCCTAAAACATCGAAGCAGCATCAGTAATTACGCCGATGAAGTTATTATTGCCACGGATACACCTGATAAAGGATTTGATGTGTTAGAAGAATTCTTAGATGCAGTGAAGAATGCAGGCTTAACGTTAAGACCATCGAAATGCGTTTTCATGACAATGAAGGTGAGTTTTCGCGGTCACGTAATAAGTTCGAACGGTATACAACCAGGCAACGACAAAACGAAGTGTATTAGCGAATTTCCTAGACCAACCAATACAACGGAAGTTCGAAGATTTTTAGGAATCACCGGATTCTTTCGCAAGTTTGTAAAGAGATACAGTCGTACTGCAGAGCCTTTGACGATGTTGTTAAAGAAGGACGTCAACTTCGGCTGGATAGATGAATAGGAGATTGCATTTACGGAATTAAAGACAGCCATCAGTAAACATCGCACCCGAAACCATTCTGAAAGAATGCCGAAAACATTCTGAAAGTGTGCTCTGTGGATGGAGATTGGATTTTGACTATGCAAATGCAAGATGATAAACTTAAAAATATTGTGAGCATTCTTCTACAAAAGGACGCGGAGAGCCCAGCACTGTTGAAACAAACGGAAAGGGACTATGAGATAGTGTCAGGTCGGCTACTTCGGAAAATTGGGGGTCAAAAGAAGTTAGTGGTTCCGCAATTAGTAAGGTGGCGAATAGCGAAAGATTGTCATGATGATGTGGGCCGCTTTAGCCTAGAAAAAACATTGGGTCACAACAAAAAGAATTTTTGGTTTCCACGAATGAGGTGATATATAAAGTCGTACATCGCCGCGTGTCCTGAATGCTGTATGAACAAAGTCAAAGGTGGTAAATCGGAAAATCAACTCCATGGATCATTTAGGACCTTTCCCTAAAAGTAAGAAAGGTAATCTTCACATAATTGTTTTAGTCTGTTCTTTCAGCAAGTACACCGTGCTAAGAGCTGTTCGGTCGACCAAGTCTGCGCCGGTCATCACAATGCTGCAGGAAGTGATAACGATATTTGGGCTGCCATTGCGAATTACCACCGACAGGGGCACTGCCTTCACTTCGAAGGAATTCGAGAGTTTCACCGCCAGGTATGGAATCCAACATGTTAAGACGGCTGTAAGGACTCCGAGGGTAAATGGCCAAGCCGAACGAATCAATAAGATCTTACTAGGTGCACTCAAGTGCTCAACCCGGAACGTCAAGAAATGGGTCCTCACATTACCGAACATTCAATGGAGTATCAATTCGCAAATTAATACAACCACTAAGTTCTTTCCGAATGAATTAGTATTCAATTTCAATGTGAAGGATGTAAGCCAAAATCGAATGGTACAAGCATTGAACGAGGAGCAGCAAGATGGTAGCGATGTCGAGGCGAGAAGGCACCAGGCGGCAGAAAACATAGCAGAATAGAGACGTAAATGGAAGATTCGATACGACAGAAAACATCAAGCTCCGTACCAATATAGTGAAGGTGATTTGATTGTGAGGGATTACGTGTCACAACCTACAGGAGAGACACATAAACTCGATCCAGCCTTTAAAGGGCCATACATCGTCACAAAGATCTTGTCCTATTACAGGTACTTGGTAGAGGACCTTCCGGATAAGCCGAAAAACCGTCGTCGCTAAGGCAACGTTCTATCGAGCGACCGCATGAAACCGTGGTGCAACCTGAGTCCTGACATAATTTGTATTGACAAAGAAGACAACGCATCTGAACCTGATTCGTCCAGTGAGGACGAAGCGTTAGGAGAGGCCGAGCTGTCAACGTCAGCGTAGGTAGTGTGTGTAAAGCGGTCGTCGCAGACGGAGGTTTTTGCCCGATGGTGCCATTTTCCATTCTACTAAATCATTAAATATATTTGTATTCTTACCTTTTAAATAAATATACATTTGTCCGCAAACCAAGGCTATCATTTGACACATTGTAATATGACATAATGATTTTCGACACTCATCTACAGTCAAGCGAAAAGGAATGTACATTAAAATTATAACGTGGTAAAAGATAGAGTTTTTTTTTTTATTTTTGATTTGCATCAGATAGTTAGTGCCATTCTCATAAAAAAAAAAAAAACATATTTTCGGCTTCACTTTAACTCGAAACAATATCCTCTGTGGAGCTCGCAAATTATAAAAAAAAAGAAGGCGGGGCATGATATAAAACATGCCGCGTCTAAACTGGTGTCGGATATCCAGTGGAATAAAAGCAAGGACCAATGCACGGGTGCCTGCCTGATTTACTCGGAGAAGGCCTTCGATACCGTATGGTTGGAAGGGCTCTTTTACAAGTTGAGCAGGTTGGGCATAAGTAAACCACTACTGTGATGCTTACTATGCTCACCAGTAGAAATTCCTGTGTGAAAAATGGCAATGTAACTTCTGCTGGGACGTTTGAAATCAAAAATGGCCTGCAACAGGGTGCCGTTAATATCCCGTACTTTTCAATGTTTACACAACTGATCTGATAGGATTTCTTCAGCACGCGATAGCGTATGCGAAAAATTTGATAGCGTACATATCAGGACTTAAGATCGACGTCATTGCAACACTCTTGCAGCGTGATTTCGATAAAATTCAGCCGTATTTTGACGACTGGCAGTTGAAGATCAACCTTCAGAAGTCGGAAACCATTCTATTCAGAACGCTGTTGTGTTTGGCCTCTAGGGATACCAGAGGGAATTGGTGAAAGTTCTCTATCGGTGGATAGTCAGATATAATCGTTCACAGAGCTTCGTGAAGCATACACGTGTGTTCCGGCTTCTAGTAAGTGCAGTGTAATCTTTCAGTTAGTGGTTAGTGAAAAAGACTTTCAATAAGAGAGCCAGCTTGGTTTAGTGCTTTTTTTTCTTTTTTTTTGGATTGCGCCAGGGATGTGTAATCTTCATATATACTAATAGCTACTAGCACGCCCGATTCGCAAACCTGAGTAATCGCTGCCAGGAATACGCCTACGTACTAAACACACACCCTACACACTTCAACCACTCTTCCCGCGGAACTGCCGTTAGGTATTGCTTCGCGGGGCTGGTTAGCAGTTTATGCTATGCTTCTTATGACAGCTTCTTCCGCTGCTTCAGTTGCTCTTCTTAGCTTTCCTATTCTCCGCAGCTCTTTTTGTAGAGTTCTTACGAAGGAACATATTGCCATCCAATTCCCTTCCGACCCTAACATATGGTCGAGGAGTAATGACGGACTTGACAGAGTAATTCTCCATGCCGTGAAACGTGTGCAGTAAAACACTGCGTGCTCCGTATCTTCATCTTCACCTGGGCATTCCGGGCAGGATGGTGAGTTGTCGTGTCCAAATCGGTGTAGATATTTGCGGTAGCCACCGTAGCCAGACAGGAACTGCGTTAGATGGTAGTTGCAATCTCCATGCTTTCGACTTATCCACTCTTGGATTGCCGGTATAAGTTTGTATGTCCATCTGCCTTTTGTTGTATTAGCCCAACGAGCTTGGCACATAGCTGCTGACGCTGCCCTTTCTTCAATTTGTATCACTTTGATACCAGTGGCGTCGTGCTGACTCAATGCTCTTCTGTTATATATCCTCCGCATTTCATCTGCGAGAATATCGATGGGGACCATTCCAGCTATGACAAATGCAGCTTCGTCAGAGATGGTTCGAAAGCCGCTGTTTGTCCGTAGCGCACAGAGTCTGTATGATGACGATAGTCTCCTTTTGGTCTCCTTCGTGCTAGTGTAGTGCTAGTGTTAGTGGACCGTCAGTCGGTGGTCACGGGTTCGATTCCTCCACAAAGCAGACATTCTTTTTTATCTCCTATCGTTACCAATACCTGAATTCTTCACGTTTGTTTTTTATTCACGCTGTCAGACTACGGAATTCATTGCCATCACTTCTTCACTTCTCATCTTCCACACCTCTAAATTAATTTATTTATTTATTTCTGTCTCCATAATTGTTATATATATATATATATATATATATATATATATGTATATATATATGCTTTCCGAATTATGTAATTTATTTTTAGGACGCCATTGTCTGGGGCCTCTAGGGATACCAGAGAGAATTGGCGAAAGTTTTCGATCGTTGGATTGCACGGGCAGCCACTTGCTAGTCGAAGTGTAGTCGGAAACCAAGGGCTTTGGTTAAACTAATATCTATATTTTAACAAACATAGATCCTGCTCTGGTCTGAGCGAAATGTGCTTTTGCCCTTAGAAAGAGACTTTCCTATAGCGAGCAACTCGATGCAGGGGTAAAAGTAATCTGCTACACAGCCCTAATCCGGCTCATGCTCGTATATGGATGTCCCGTGTGGTTCAGCGTGTTTGAGAGGGCCTGCCTACGGGCTTGCCTTCATTTACACAGAACACCAGAGTCCCAGTGCATAAAATTTATCCCAATGAGGTCCTGTACAATAGGGCTAACCTAATACGGGTGGATAATTTCCTGATCATGCTGATCAGAGTGCGCCTTAACGGCTTTGTTCCTCCTGAGGCATTCCTCTATTTCGATAAGAAGATTTGCGATGCCGCTAATCTTCCATGTTGCTCGGACAGCTGCGAATAGGCGATTCATCTACGACAGAGACGTCGCACACAGCAGTGTGGAGCATCTCCGGTTCAGTAGGTCGCGATGTAAAGGAGGTACAACGTCAGTGCAAACAATTCAGATGCCTAGCCGAAAGAGAGGGAACTCCCTCGTTGATTCCCCATAATACAGCTTAGCCTGTTTGAAGTTAAGGTAGAGTTAATTAATGTTGACAAAAAATAAATAAATGAAATTGTTAAAGAATTTAAGTTATTTTACGTCGAAAGACATAGTTTTAAGTATAAGGTTTAGCTTAGAGCGCCCGTATAGAGCCAGTAAGTTAAAATAATATAGTTGAGTTAGTTAAGGTAGTTTCAAGCGTTTTTTGTCTAGCGAGTAAGTTAAAATAATTTGAAATTTAATAAAAATTCAAAAAAAGAAAAGAAAAAGGAGTAAGGTAGAGTAAGATAGATTAAGGTAGAATAAGGTAGGTTAAGATTTATTTTAAGGTAGTTTATAAGTTTTATATAAGAAACAAACACAAAAAAAAGTTAGTTTACTAATATTTTTTTGTTTAATTAAAATTTTCCTTAGTTACGAGTATAATCAGTTATTATAAATAAAACCATTAAATAAGTAAAAAATTTAAGTTAGATTACGTCGAAAGACAGTTTTAAGTATTAGGTGTAGCTTAGAGCGCCCGCATAGGGCCAGTAAGTTAGAATAACATAGATAAGTTAGTTAAGCTAGTTTTAAGCGTTTTTTGTTTAGCAATTAAGATATAATGAATTTTGGTTAATAAAAATGCATTAAAAATTAAATGAATAAATGTGGTCAGATATCTTGGACTTTGTTAGGTATTGACCAATTTAGATATATTTACCATCACCAGCACGTCATTTATTTTCTCTTTCATATTGTAAAGAAGAAGAAAGTAAGGTAACTTCCAATAATAAAATTTTATTTCTTTGTTAACCATATTCCACATCACATGTGTTTGATTAACTCTCGGAATACATTACAAATAAATGGCGACGAGTAGTTCGAATTAATTTTAAAAACCATTTTTGTTGACATTTGACTTCGGTTTGTCGTGTTTTGAACCAAAGATCAGTAAATTACGTATCAGGTTAAGATAATAATTCTCTTTGTGAATTTAATAACGATTTATTTAATCATTCCATTTACAGTGTGGCCACGAAGTCTTCCAGTGGTGTCTATTCTGTGCCAGTGATTTTCAACGGTGTTCAGATGCAGGTCGCTTGTGATACCGGTGCTCCTTGTACATTGGTCCAGTTTCGTTTCACGAACAAATTTTATGTAAAAAATCGCTTAGACCGTGCAGTGTTCTATTATATATTGATTACAGTGGAGACATAATCCAACTATTGGGTGAGTATGATACTTCAATAAAATATCGAGGTACCACAAACAAAGCAGTTGTTGTTAGTGTAAAACAAAAGTCCACCTTATCTTGGTCGTACATTTTTAAGAGTATTTAATTTCGAATTAATGCGATTGAATTCAGTAAATATTAATAACAAATACTCAGTCAGTTTGCAAAGAAAAGCCTGGAGCTTATAATGGTAATAAAATATCATTGGAAGTTTGTGATAAAGCAAAATCAATATTTTCAAGTCGAAAAACAATTGCGAAACTTAATTCAAGAAGGCTTACCTGAACAAGTACACCTTTAGTTCCGATTTTAAAACGATATGGCGATTATAAAGTCATAATAAATAAATGTTTAGTAGATTATAAATATCCATCACCTCGTATTCAGGAAATTTCCTCGTCTTTATAGGGAGGTAAATTATTCATCAAACTTGATTTATATAATGGATATAATCAGTTTTTATTAGTTGAGACTTCTCAACTCCTTTGTATCTGGAGTACACATATTGGTTTACTAAAAGTGAACAATTAATGTACAGAGTCACTGTGAAATGCACACGCATTGCACATAATCACTGCACTTCAACGATGTAAGCACAGATAATAAACTTACCCAGATGTTGCATCCCCATTCAAAAAAAAAGTTGATCTTTTTTGCGATGAGCAAACAACGATGGGCAAACAAAAAGCTTTACTGCTTCGCAATGAAAAAAAACAGAAAATAAATTTTCTGTGCGAAAAGCTTTTTCTTTTGCAACTCTTTGTACCGTCTGCGACCTGCGACTGCGAGACACAATTTCATCTATTCATACATATGTATGTACATATATTCATATGTAGGTACGTATTTTCCCTTTTCATTTTGCTATATTGACCGAAGTTTCGATATGTATTGTGGTAAAAAATATTTAAATTGTATTTTTCGAAGTGAAAAGTGATATTTTGCTGTGTGTGTCAAGTAAAAATTTTGAAGAGTTAATCTAGGAAAGGTAAAATATAGTATTTAAATTTATTTCAGGTTGATTAGGTACCTTGGTACATACAAATACAAAAAAATTGCAAAAAATAATCGACTTAGAGGAAATGTCGTGGCGAATAAAGTGCGCTATTGTATGCTGCAATGCAACAACTGCCTAATTTCCAGAAAGGAAAATGCCTAGATTTCCTAAAAAGGGAACTAAGAAATATAATGACTGTCTAGCACAGGCAGAATAATCCCGTGATAATGTTGAAAATCATAAACGGCCATACATTTGTATTTGTAGTAAACATCTCGATTTGAAATTTTTTGGAAAAAAAAAATAAAACACGACGCTGTTTCTACACTTTTTATGAAAAGGAGTGAAATGTTTTTGGAATCTAATGACAATGAACTTGCTTTTGATCCTAAGAAAGCCAAAATAAACTACTCTAATCCCAAAAGATTAAAAGTGCAAACGAGTACCGATTTATTCATTGATGAACTAAATGAAGTTTCACCAATTATAGACTGCAACAGATCTATAGATTCCATAGAATCTGTATGCAAGAAATGCGAAGCGAACACAAAAAAGCATTTTTTTTATATCCAACAAATAAATAGACTGAAAAAAATTAACAAAATCCTCAAAGAGAGAGCTAAAAAAAAGTCTAAAATTCAATTAAAGGCCGCAGGCTAAAAAAAGATAAAGCACAGCTTAGAGGATATGAAAAGCAAACAATGGAAGAAAAAATAGATTTCTTAAATGATATAAATAAAAATTCGAAAACATTTTGCAAACTCATTTTATCACAAGGCAAACGACAATTTACCCAAGAAGAAATGTGGATTTGCCAATGTATATTTGTTTCCTCTCGTCGTCTGGATATAATTTTCCTCGCGATCAGCTGCAATTGCACTTACCACACCCAGCTTAGATGGATAATTGCATAGATGGATAAAACTTAAAAGTTTATCTCCTGGTCTAAACGAAAATGTTTTTGAGGAAATACAAAAAAATGTTTTAACATTGGAATCAAAAGACAAATAAGTCATTTTAATATTCGATGAGATGAGTATGCAAGGAATTTAGCATACAACAAATATAAAGACATAATCGAGGACTTCGTTGATTATGGAGAAAATCAAAGATTAGATTTGTGTGCGAAATCAGTTTGCGTGTTCATGATTCGTGGTATATGTGGTAAATATTGTAACATAATAATAACTACGATCCCTAAAAGTATAATGCAACAAATTCCGAAGTGTCTTTTCATTCTGGCAGAATTTTGGTCCGAAGTGTCCTTTCATTCGAGGTTCGTGTCTGCGGTTAGTCTCCACAGTTCATGTCTACGAAAGAGACGGATAATATCACGGATAAGAGAGAATTATAACTGCAAGAAATGATTGTCATCTTGGAATTATTACATCAGAATTTTTCTTGTTCCAGTGGTCGAAGAATTTGGTAGAAGTTTCTGGCTATCAGAAACTTCTGCTATATAAGGACAGATGGCGATCGAGAGCAGGTGGTTGGTTTAGAACCGTGGCGAAGAGATTGGAAAAGTGATAATGGGCGAAGTTGTAATTTTGTGATAAAATGAAAGTTGAGAGTTATCAAGAAGAAGTAATTAGTTTGGATTTGTGAATTAAGTAATTGAAAGGAGATAAAGTGATTTGGGAGGAAAGAGACCTTGTAAGAAAACAATTTGCGAAGAATAGTATAGTGTGAACTTGAATTGTTCTATAGACTAGAAAATAAAGAAATAAATTTCACAGAATTTCGTTTTATCTACTCGAGCCGTAGCTCGCATATTACAATATAAACAAGTGACCTGTCCAAGCAATATACCAACAAAGCAGCTCGAAATTTAAGTATACGACTGTATTGACATATGTAGAAATCTGGGACTAAACGCAAGAGGTATTTGCTGTGACCAAGGCCCTACGAATCGAAGCCTTTCAATAAATTAAAGCTGGATGAGGACAACAGTTCCTTTCTTTATAAAGAAAAAAAAGTGTATGGAATGTATGATGTGCCACATTTAATCAAAAGTGTAAGAAACAATATTTTAAGATCGGACTTACAAACTTTAGATGGAGTTGTAAGCTGGAAAATAATTAAGTATATCTATAATACAGAAAGAAATAATACCACAAAAATGTGTCCAGAGCTAAAATATGCTCATATAGATCCCACAGAATTTCAAAAAATGAATGTGAAACCTGCGGCACAAGTACTTAGCAGATCCGTGGCTTGCGCAATTAATACATTACAGCGGTTGAATAAATTTCCAGAAAAAATTGCACAGTTTGCGCAACCAACAGCAGAATTTATAAATAAAATATTTAATTTATTGAATGGAACACCTGTACTTATTCGAAATGACGCAAATGTTGGATTTTTAAAAGAAATGCAATCATATTTAAAACAAATTCAGCTAATCAATGCAAAATGTAAACCCTTCTGCCTTAATGTCCTGATTATGACAATTGAAAGTATTTTAATGATAAAAAAAGGATTATTCAGTGATTACTGTGAGTTACAGTACTTGAAAACCTTTTGGAAAAATAAGCGCAAGAAATTTTAATAAAAATAATCCAAAAGCGTCTGAATTTGGCTAATTACTGGCCAAAATGATGGCTCAAAAATTTGTGTTCAAGTCAAAATTTTCCAATTGTGCAGAAGAAGATTCTGAATATTTACAGTTAGATTGGAATGCTGTGTTGGATACTGAAAATAAAACAAAGATTGTCCTAACACAGGAGCAAGAGAAAAATGAAAAGATATTCGATCTAGCCAAATATTGTGAATCCAAACTTCTAGCGACAGAATTACCAGATGAAGTCACGATTTCAATAAAAATGACAGAAATGAATGACATAGCCACAAGGTATTTTGCAGGTTACTGTTTTTTTAAAACACTTAAAAAAATTAATGCAGTTTGTGAGAACTGTGTCAAAGAAATGACAAAGGACAAAACCAATTTCGATCTCACGGAAATATTGATCAAATTGAATGAATTTGAACACTCGAATGAAAATCCAATACTAGTCTGGCCATCAGATAAGTACTTCAAAATATGTCAGCTTCATATATAAGTATTTACAACTTCCTTTCAAAAATGTCCATTTGCATCTAATCTTAGAGAAAATATAGTAAATCAAAGTATCTCAAAAACAAATTTGAAATATCCAGATTGGTTTGAAACGACAAATAAATGTTATTCGCTCAAAATTGATACAGTCAATTTGCTTGCGGTAGTTCTGCTTTGGAAAAATTGTGAGGGGTTTATTGACAAGAACATAAACAAAAAGACAAAAAGGTTGCAAAATTTAATGAATATGTAAACTAAAATAAATATTTACATATGTACATAATGTATGAACATTTGAAAAAAAACTAAGGCGGTGGTGAGGTAAGGGAGGTGGTGCGGGTCAATATTCTGCTACATCCGCGTGTCCCATGGAAACCACTGTTTAAGGCACTGTAAATAACTAAACATTATACTTCTAATATGTATTATGTAAATGTCAAAAGACAAAAATATTTTGCAAATGCATTTTCACATAAATGTCTTTAACTAAAGTGGGCTAAGAGCAGAGTTGATTTTGTTTCCTATTGTTTAACGTGCATGAACAAAAAAATAATAAAAGAGACCTCTAGTTTTATGTCAAATGTAAGGACCAAACATCAAACATACTGTAAATGAGAGAAGGAGTACCACAAGGATTTGTAAAAGACAGATGTATTCAAAAAATTAGGAAATAAACAATCATAATCATGTCTCAGCCTCAATCTTATAATACGTACATACCTACATACATATGAATAAAGTAATGTAAAATAAAGTTAGAATACAATACCTACAGTAATTACTATTTAATTTTTTTGTACTGTACCTACAAATTCTTAACATCATCAGAGATCACATTAAAATTATTCCTGATCTTAACCTACCCTAATTTAACGTACATATGTAGGTATACATACATATGTAGGTATATTTCTGCTCTATCTGTTAATAACCGTGCCAAAGTCGCAGGCCAGGACAAAAAATACGAGAATACAAAACAAAACAAAAAATATATTTTTCTGTGGGTATGTCACAAACTCTACGCTGGTGGTGAAGGCTTTTCGCACAGAAAATTTATTTTCCGTTTTTTTTCTTTGCGAAGCAGAAAATTTTTTTTTTTTTTTTTTTTTTATAATTTGCGCGCCAAATGGGATATGAACGGCTCGAGTAGATAAAACGATATTCTGTGAAATTTATTTCTTTATTTTCTACTCTATAGAACAATTCAAGTTCACACTATACTATTCTTCGCAAATTCTTTTCTTACAAGGTCTCTTTCCCCTCAAATCACTTTATCTCCTTTCAATTACTTAATTCACAAATCCAAACTAATTACTTTTTCTTGTTCACTCTCAACTTTCAATTTATCACCAAATTACAACTTCGCCCATTATCACTTTTCCAATCTCTTCGCCACGGTTCTAAAGCAACTGTGTGTTTTTTTGATCGCCATCTGTCCTTATATAGCAGAAGTTTCTGATAGCCAGAAACTTCTAGCAAATTCTTCGACCACTGGAACAAGAGAAATAATTCTTGCAGTTATAATTCCCTTTTATCCCTGATATTATTCGTCTCTTTCGTTGACATGAGCTGTGGAGACTTCGTCCCAGACACGAACCTCGAATGAAAGGACAGTTCGAACCAAAATTCTGCCAGAATGGAAAGTCACTTCGGAATTTGCTGCATAGACATAGGAGCGTAGTTATTATTATGCTACACTGCCCCCCTCTTAGACGTGTTCGTCCCGAACAAGTGCATCCTCATTTCGGCCATTGTATCGACTCAGTGGGTCCACATGAACCACTTTCATTTTGGCCCTCGGTCCTCGCTGGATGCGGTAGACAACATCGTTGATGCGGGTTACTATTCTGTAGGGACCTTCCCAGTTCCGCTGTAATTTAGGTGATTTCCCCTTTTGGCGATGGGGATTATACAGCCACTCCAGATCTCCTTCCTGGAATCCTGACGTTGTTGCCTTGGCATCATACCTGGTCTTCATGCGGTCGCTCGTCATCTTAATCTGGCTTCTGGTCCTTTGGTGTATGTCCCTAAGCCTTTCCCTAAGGTCCGCCACGTACTATTCTTCATTTCTGGGCTCATTGGTAGGAGATCCAAATTTCACCTCACTGGGTAAACGAGCTATTCCACCAAATAAGATTTCGAACGGCGTATGTCGAGTAGTGCTATGCACGGCACTTCTATAGGCCATCAAAAACAAGGGAATCTGCCGGTCCCAATCCCGTTGGTAGTCACCTACGACCTTCGAGAGATGTTCGTCCAAAGTCCTATTGAAACGCGCCACCATACCGTCCGACTGTGGATGAAGCGGGGTTGTCCTTGGAAGATTCTTGACTCGAAGTTCCGCCCTTGGTCAGAATGCAATTCCAAGGGCACACCGAATCTGCTAACCCAATTGTAGACGATCTGCTCCGCCACGGTTCTGGCTTCCTGGTTAGGGATCGGAAACGCTTCCGGCCACTTACTGAAGTAGTCCATCACTACGAGTATATACCGATTACCATTGTCGGTTTCCGGAAAGGGCCCTGCGATGTCAATGGCGATTCGTTCGAAAGGTGCTCCCACGTTGTATTGGTGCATCTTACCTCGAGTTTTGATTCTCGAACCCTTGCTAGCTGCACACACGTCGCATTTTCTGCACCAGTCTTCGATATCTTCCTTCGCTTTTAACCAATAAAAACGTTCTCGTACCTTTTCTAGCGTCTTATTCACTCCCAAGTGGCCTCCGGTCGCCCCGCCATGCATTTCCTGTAACACCTCCTTGACCCTCGTCCGCGGTACGACAAGCTGCATTACAAACGACTTTCCGTCGGAGGATTCCCATTTTCTTCTCAGAACACCTTCTTGGACATGGAGGGAGTCCCACTGCGCAAAATATGCCTTTAAGGTCGGGCTTCTGTGAGAGATGTCCTGATGATCCGGTTTCTCCATGTTCTCCTTCCAGGCCAGAATCGGCTCGATATCCGGGTCTTCCTTCTGAGCGTTCCGGATCTCATCTACGCTCCAGCCGGCGATAGGTTCGGCTCTCATTCTTTGGATGGAAACCAGCTCCCGTTCTTCCTGACGCGCACAATGTTTACAATCCGTTCTGCATGGTCTCCGGGACAGTGCATCCGCATTAGAGTGGAGTTTTCCTTTACGATGTTGTATTTCGTAGTCGTAGATTTGCAGCCTTTCGATCCATCTTGCGACCTGACCCTCAGGACTCTTGAACTGTAATAGCCATTTTAAGGCTGCATGGTCTGTGCGAAGAACGAACTTCCTCCCGTAGAGGTATTTGTGAAAATGCTTCGTAGCCAAGATCAAAGCTAGAAGTTCCCGCCTTGTCACGCAGTAGTTCCTTTCTGGCTTAGAGAGCACCTTGCTGAAGTACGCAACCACCTTCTCTTGGCCGTCATGCACCTGGGAGAGTACGGCTCCTACCCCGACATTACTAGCATCTGCATCCACAATGAACGTTTCCCCGGGAGTGGGGTAAGCCAGTATCGGGGCATCGCATAGCCGTTGTTTAAGTGCCTTGAAGCTCTTCTCGCACTCAATTGATCATTTGAATTGTTTTCCCTTTTCCGTCAACTGGTGCAGGTTCTTTGCGATCCCGGCAAAATCCTTCACGAACCATCTGTAGTAGGTGGCTAGGCCCAGGAAGCTCCTTAGTTGGTGTTTGTCTTTGGGGACTGGCCAGTTTTTCACCGCTTCGACCTTCTCCGGATCGGTTCTCACTCCTTTCGCTGAAATTATGTGTCCCAGGTACTTGACTTCCGCTCTAAACAGGGCGCACTTCTTGGGGTTGAGCTTCAGGTGGGCACTTCGAAGCCTTTGAAACACATCCGTTAGATTGTCTCGGTGTTGCGCAAACGTTTTTCCTACGACGATGACATCATCCAAGTATACCAAACAGGTTTTCCATGTTAACCCTTGCAGGACACATTCCATCAATCGCTCGAAAGTCGCCGGAGCATTGCACAGCCCGAATGGCATTACCGTGAATTGCCATAGCCCATTTCCTGCGGTGAAGGCGGTTTTCTCCCGGTCTTCTGGATGGATTTGTACCTGCCAGTAGCCACTCTTCAAGTCGAGAGTGGAAAACCATCGGGCTCCTGATAGTGTGTCTAGCGTGTCGTCAATCCGTGGCAGAGGGTAGCTGTCTTTCTTGGTGACGTAATTGAGCTGCCGACAGTCCACGCAGAACCGCGTGCTGCCATCTTTCTTCTTAACCAGTACAACCGGTGATGCCCACGGACTTTTGGAACTTTCAATAACACCTTCTTTCTCCATTGCCGACACCATCTCTGCAACTTCTGTCTGCTTTGCCAATGGAAGGCGCCTAGCAGGCTGACGAATTGGTCTAGTATCACCAGTGTCTATTCGATGTTGTACCAGGTGTGTTCGGCCGTATTCTCCGTCCTGTGAGGCAAATACATCAGCGTACTCATTGATAAGATTCTCTGCCATAGTTCGCTGCTCTTGATTCAGCTCACTGGACTGGAGAATCGTCTCTCTCGTTTCCGCTGTCCAAGGTGATGGGAGAGGTTTTGGAGCATCACGTTCAGATATTGTTGCGACGGCGGTAATCGGCGTGCATTTTCCAGTCACATCCCCTCGCCTTAGTTTGACAGTGTGTGGTCTTGCGTTCAAAACCCTCACTGGAACCATGGTGTTCTTTGGTTCGACTAACGTCTTTCCCACGATGTAGTCTTGAGAATTCTTCTCTGGGTCTGGTTCTACTATGTAGAATCGGTGTCTCCCAAGATCACCTTCCAGCTTCGTCCAAATGATTGTCTCTGAAGACGGCGGCAAAACTTCGTCTTTGCTGATGACTGTCCTGAGAGTTACGGCATTCTCATTTCCGTACACCATCGGAATCTCCACATTTCGATACCTCAGTACTTTCATCCCGATGTCCAAGATTACTTCATTTGCTTTCATGAAGTCTACTCCGATGATGCACTCGTCGCATATATCTGCCACCAGAAACGCATGGGAGAACGTCAGTCCTGCCAGAGTAATCGTAAGACGAACTTCTCCAAATACCTTCGCCATTTCCCCTGTTGCAGTCTTCAGGCAGTAGCTGTTGGTGTTGTGCAGCCAGGAGCTTTTGACGATATCTCTTCTTACAATGGAGGCAGTGGCACCTGTGTCGATGGTGGCTACGCACTTCTTCTCGTTGATTAGTGCCTCCACTGTCAGTCTCTTGTTACCCCGTTTGGTTTGCGAAACTTGAATGGTGGTCCTGGGGGCCTCGATTCCAGTAACCAACTTCTGCCCCGCGAAGTTGGTCCTTACGCATCTCCCGACTGCTGGTTTTGGGAAGTCTGACCGACAGGACGCTTCCTCTCTGCTTCTCCTACTTCCGCAATGTGGACAATTTCCTCGTCTAGGTGCACTTCTGCACTGCCGTTGTAGGTGTCCGGTTTGGTTGCAATTCCAGCAACGGATTTGACTTCC
The DNA here is from genome assembly GCA_963082735.1 of Pocota personata. Classification (NCBI taxonomy): domain Eukaryota; kingdom Metazoa; phylum Arthropoda; class Insecta; order Diptera; family Syrphidae; genus Pocota; species Pocota personata. The sequence continues at coordinate 158,911,350 of OY720429.1, forward strand.
GCGAGCGTTGACGGCTGTTCTCTGGCATGAGCATTCCACGACGGACATTTCCCTGACACGGTGTATTCCCTGGTATGCTTGGTCCGCAGCCTTCATTGACAAAGCGAATGCCAATGCCTCGGGGAGTGTTCGCTTTTCAGCCATCCTTACAGCCATTTCGTTGATAAGCTCCTCACCGGCTTTAGGGTATGAAAGATGGGCTAGTCGCTCTATATCCGCTTGCAACTGTTGGAGCGTTTCCCCCCTTTTCTGGACTCGACTACGCAGCTGAACCCTGTACACCTGCTGCATGTGTTCATCCCCAAACCGCATCTCGATAGCCTGAACCAGAGAGTCGTAGTTCTGCTGTTTATCTTCCGGGATGGTCTGCAAGAGCTCCGCAGCTGGACCCCTCAGTGCAAGTGTGAGTGCAATGGACTTCTCTTCATCGTCCCAGCTATTGGTCATTGCGGCCGCTTCGAATTGCCTTTTATAAATTGGCCATGATGTTTGACCATCGAAGATAGGAGGCTGCATCTCCTTTCTTCTCATACCGTCAGTGGAATATTCCCGTGCTTTCTGTCTCTTCACGTTGCTGAGCTCCTTAGCAAGATTTTCGACTTGCTTTCCTACTATCTCGAATTGCGTATCCACTTTTTCAAACTGAGTCTCTATTTTCCCGAACTGAGTTTCATGTTTCTCAAAATTTGCATCGAATCTAGTTTCGACTTTTTCGAGTTGCGTCTCGACCTTCTCGATTTTCTCTTCGATCACTTCGAATTTGGATTCCAAGTTCTTGTTTTGCTCATCAAGTTTACTTTCCAGAGCATCTAGCGAATTCTTTTGTTCGTCCATTGCTTTCTTTTGTTCATCCAACTTAAGTTCTAGAGAATTCTTTTGTTCGTCCAGTTTAAGTTCTAGAGAATTCCTTTGGTCGCCCATTGCTTTCTTTTGTTCGTCCATCGCTTTCTTTTATTCGTCCAGCTTAAGTTCTAGAGAATTCCTATGATCTTCTATTGCTTTCTTTTGTTCGTCCATGACTAACTTAAGTTGCAGGAGCAGACTTGTTATACCCGGGTCGGCTGCTGTACTTGCTGGTTCCTCTTCCACGTCAAACTCTACGTCGTGCGGATTTTCACCTTCCTGCGTTACTGCTTCTTCCAGACGAATCAGTAGGGCATCTTTTCCCCCAGTTGTGTCGAGGTTCCGCTTACTGAGTTCTGCCTTTAGTTGAGTTATAGTTAGTTTTCCCAATTTGCGACCCATTTTGCGCAACTAATTAACTCAACACAGAAATCGTTTTTTTTTTTTTTTGGCTTGTGCAATTTCACACCACGAAAATAGTTATTCACAGAATAAGTTTTATCCCACTTCTGACACCAATGTAACATGCGAGCTACGGCTCGAGTAGATAAAACGGTATTCTGTGAAATTTATTTCTTTATTTTCTACTCTATAGAACAATTCAAGTTCACACTATACTATTCTTCGCAAATTCTTTTCTTACAAGGTCTCTTTCCTCTCAAATCACTTTATCTCCTTTCAATTACTTAATTCACAAATCCAAACTAATTACTTTTTCTTGTTCACTCTCAACTTTCAATTTATCACCAAATTACAACTTCGCCCATTATCACTTTTCCAATCTCTTCGCCACGGTTCTAAACCAACTGTGTGTTTTTTTGATCGCCATCTGTCCTTATATAGCAGAAGTTTCTGATAGCCAGAAACTTCTAGCAAATTCTTCGACCACTGGAACAAGAGAAATAATTCTTGCAGTTATAATTCCCTTTTATCCCTGATATTATTCGTCTCTTTCGTTGACATGAGCTGTGGAGACTTCGTCCCAGACACGAACCTCGAATGAAAGGACAGTTCGAACCAAAATTCTGCCAGAATGGAAAGTCACTTCGGAATTTGCTGCATAGACATAGGAGCGTAGTTATTATTATGCTACAATACCATTAAATTATTTCAGGGCCCGGGCGTTTGAAGAAATTGAGAGAAAAAGAGAAAGAAATATTGGGGTAGTGGGTTTGAAACTTAGGTGGTATTAAGTTTCAGTAAACTCCAAGGGTGGCGTCCAGATAACTGGGGAGCTTGTTTGTTTTGCTTGTTGTCGTTGCTCATGATTCACAGTATTTTTTTCCCTCCACCTGATGTCATCATCACGATCAAGTTGCATTTAAGCCATATGACCACCCTACTGCCAGTGTTATGCCTTCGCAGTAGAGTTGACTAAGCTTTCGCAATTGATTGACTTTTTTATTTATTTCAGACGAAATAAATAGATGACTGTTGAGATTAGGATTTGAACCGTGAACCAAGAGCGTGACAAGCGTTGATGTTACCACTACACCACGGCCACCCTCCTTGTTTGTCCATCGTTGTTTGCTCATCGCAAAAAAGATCAACATTTTTTTCATGGGGATGCGACATCTGAGTAAGTTCATTATTTGCGATGTAAGTAAACAATTCTATGTTTCCCACATGTAGTTTAGCATAAACACCTTCTGTATTCTTATCATAACATATAGTATTTCTGTTACTGTTACTGTCACCCATATCCAACATAGTTCACGAATGTACTAAGTAAGCAAAAATATTGTAGAAATAAGAAATAATTTTAATAATAAAGCAGATTAATTTCAAACTATACAGAAGTTGGTCTTATTGAATAACTATCCTCCCATCAGAGGTAAGGTAGCTATTCAAGTACAATCGCAGGAAAAGTATCCTACAGCTATTGAATAGCTGTGGCTATTCAAGTTTGCAATCGTATCAACAGTATCCTACATTTGTTCTTTCGAGCAATAGGAACCTATATATGGTCCTTTTGAAAACTGTAAAACTACGAGCTACGAGAAGAAAACAGTACAGCAGATACATATAAGTCCAAGACAAACTACGATAGGAAGCAGATAAGGAACGGAAGCAATCTTAACCTAATACGAGAGGGAGATTACTACATGAGGTAAACGAAAACTTCTCAGCAGACAAGAGAAGAGTGGTACAACGAGATGACGAATACAAACGATTTGATCGAGCAACAAAGGGAAAAGGTGGAGTGGACGTAGAAGGTATCAGAAAAATTCACTAGGGAGCCCAAGATACGGAGAACCAAAGAGTTCGTACAGGAACGGTTGAGTGAACTTACTTTGTACTGGGAAAAGTTCAAAAAGGGAGATGAGGAAATACGTGGACAGGAGGACTACGATAAAAACCATTCATACATAAAGTCGGAATATTACGAGCAAGTGAAAACAATCGTAGTAGCGGTACGGAAGAAATTAGAGGCGAGATTGGACGAAATCCGTGAAGTCAAAGAAATGGCTCCAAAACCAAGAAGCCCATCAGATAAAGAAGAACGGAAGCAAAACAAGAATCCACTGCAGTCAAACAACAAGGACGAGGATGATGACATCGACGAAGAGCAGCAACGAAGACTAAAGCGCCAAGAAGCGCAGAAGCAGTCATTCTTTCACTTGATAGAATGGATCAAGCTAGGTCCACATCAAAAGCGTATTTCGTTCACAAGTAGCAGCTTATGTACAACTAATGGGCAGTAATAAGTGCAACACATAACGATATAGTTAAACACTCCGAGATGAGCGTGGTCAGTGAGGTAGTCACTGGCAAATTAATAATAATAATTGGAAAATTATTGTATGCTACGACAAGACCAATTACTGGCGTGAGTTCTTAGGATTCAAGGAGCTTGTTACTAGAATGAACGACTTTTGTGAAAAGAAAATCTCGAATATTCGATGCATCTATATAGTCAATCAATTCTGGCACCAACTCGACATTATGAGAAGTAACAATGAACTACTGCTGAGACAAGGAGTCTGAAGGGAACCAAAGGCTAGAATCAAACGATCCCCATTAAACTTGGTTGGAACAATAGCAAACAAACTATTCGGAATCCTAGACGAAGAATTTGCTATAAAATATGAACACCAAATTCAAAGTCTTAAATTGACCTGATAAAAAATCAAACGTCAATAGCAGAATCAACAACAAATATAATGCAGAAAAACACAGAAGCCATAACACATCAATTAGAAGTATTCCAGAACCACTTAGAGACACTAGCAAATAATGCATTGGTAGCCAACGACGTATTGGCTACAAAACAAGAGTTTTTTCCACTATCGATGTACGCCACTCTGTTAATGCTCAACTATCAAAAAACTCAAAACTCGCTACTGGACGTCCTGATTGATCTTCACCACACAAAAATCAATCCACTTGTACTAACACCAGATTAGCTTTGATCGCAACTGACCATAGTAAGAAACCACTTGTCTCGCAGGAGGGGTAACACAAACGAGTTTGGTAGAACTTTACAGATTATTAACAGCTAAAGGGAAGATAACAGAACAAAGCGTCATATTTGAAATAAAAATACCTTTGGCTAATACCGAGGTGTACGAAATCTTCAAAGTCATACCAGTACGAACAGCTCATTAAAACAAATATGTTTTCATAGAACCATCAGCCGAATACTTAACTGTGAACTTGCTTCGAGAGCCTTACTACACGATGACGTCAGAAGAATTAAATAAATGTATACAGAGTAATGACAAGTATATACGAGTATGCCACCAATTTTAGGTGTCTAGGTTAGGTAGTTTAAGTTTATTTATTCGGAAAAAAAAAAATAAAACACAGCACTTGGATATGTAAAAAAAAAAATTTTAATTAAAAAAAGAAAAAATTAAAATAAAAAAAAAAAAAAAAAAATTATAAAAAAAAAAGTGCATGTTTCATTATTTATGCGTGTAGTTAAGTTAGGTTAAGACTCATTTTAAGGTAGCATTTGAGTTTTATATATAAGATCAAATAAACAGTACCGTTACTAAGTTTTTTTTAAAAATAAAAAAATTTTCTTAGTTATAACCGTTATTTAAGTAAACTAGTAATAAGTAATAGATTAAGTCGAAAGACAGAGATAAGGATTAAGGTTAGCTTAGAGCGCCCGCATTGGCCCTATGTAAGTTAGAATAAGATAGTTAAGTTAGTTAAACTAGTTTTAAGCGTTTTGGTCTAGCATTTAAGTATAAATAAATTAAATTAATAAAAACTTAAAAAAAAAGCCACCAACAACATCCCATATTCAACCGACGATCAAACATGACCAGATGTGAATTGGACCTGTTATCTCACATAAATAAGTTATCATCACACTGTAATGTACGGAGCGTAGAACCGTCCCCCGTATGGATCCCAAACAGTTGGATACACTTTCTAGATAAGTAATACACGTTTAACTTAATTTGTGGAAGAAGAGTTTTCGAGACTACTCTACAAGATGATGGAATACTAACATTAGAGCTAAACTGCTTGATTAAACAGGACACTATGACGCTTTCATCGCAAAACAGCATCTCCAGCCGAATCAACACAGCATTTATTCCCATGTCAAACATCACCGAAATGCTATCCGACACATCAAGCAACACATGCAGACTACTTACCATCCCCAAAATGTCTCTCAAAACTGACGATACAGACCTTAAGATGGTCAGTCTAAGGATGGTGGAGTTAAAGAACCGCGAGGTACTGCTCGATAATTCATGCAGTCTATTAGGTGGACTATTTCTTAGCATAATCACACTATTAGCCTGGCGGCACTGTAAGAGATCATCAAATGCTCCAGCAGATGTTGAACTACAACATCGTCCAAAACCAGACAAAAGGAAGTACACCATGGCCGATTTCAAAGTGTAATGCGCCCGGCAGAATGTACAATTAATGTATAGAGTCATTGTCAAATGCACATGAATTGCACATAATTACAGCACTTCAACTCCAGAAATTATAATTTCTGCTAAGTAAACAATTCTATGTTTCCCACAGGTGGTTTAGCATAAGCAACTTTTGTATTTTTATCATATAATATTGTATTTCTGTTACTCTCACCCATATCTAACATAGTTCACGAATGTACTAAGTAAGCAAAAATATAACATAAATAAGAAATCATTTTAATAATAAAGCAGATTAATTTCAAACACTACAGAAGTTGGTCTCATTGAATAGCTATCCCCCCACCAGAGGTAAGGTGGCTATTGAAGTACAATCGCAGGAAAAGTATCATAAAGCTATTGAATAACTATCCCCCCACCAGATGTAAGGTGGCTATTCAAGTTTGCAATCGTAGGAACAGTATCCTACAAAAAGTAAAAAGAATACCTTTTGGTCTTAATCGATTTAATAACCATTTTTCAAAAAAATAATGGCAAATTTATTGCCTGGGATTCCATTTGTTGTGGTTTATCGAGATGACATTTCAGTCACGGCGAGAGATATCCAACAGCATATCAAAACTTTAAAATTAGTTTTGAGTAAACTGAAATGGGTGTCGTGGCGTAGTGGTTAGTGTGTCGGATCACTACGCAAGAGGTTCCAACTTCGAATCCCAGAAAACACCAACAAGTTTTTTCACGATCCCACCTCTCGCGAACGTCTGACAAACATCCGAGAGTATTGTTGTCACGAGAAAGCTTCCCAAAACAAATTGCCGTTCGGATACGGCACTAAACTGTAGGTTTATTTATTTATTATAAACTGAAATCAGTCGGATTTAAGTTGAATATAAAAAAGTGTGAATTCTTCAAAGCCAAAATTTGTTATTAATGATTTTTTATTAATGAATACGGATTGAGTAAGAACAATGATATAATTTCAAGTGCCCCATTAGCACCTACTCCGAACACTGTTTCTGAACTCAGAGCTTTTATCGGTATTGTGAATTATTATTCCAAATTCATAAACAATTTTGCTCAAAAGATGTTTCCTTTACATAAGCTTCTCCCTAAAAATGTTAAGTTTCATTGGTCACATGATTACCAAAGAGCCTATGAATTAATAAAATCTGAAATCACATCGGATCAAGTCTTGGTACATTTGAAACCTGAGTTATCTATTGTTTTAACTACCGATGCTAGTAGAAATGCGTTGCTGGAATTCTTTCTCATAAATTTAACGATGGCCTCAGACCGGGTGCTTTTATTTCGAGAGCAACTAAGGGCAATTATAGTACTCTTAAAAAAGAAGTGATTGCTATAGTTTTCTGTGTTACAAAAATGAAGCAATATCTTTTAGATAACAAATTTGCTTTACAGACCATACTCATAGATTGTTGGGTATATTCGGTGAGAAAAAGGGATTGCCTCTCATGGCCTCTGCACGTATGCAGAGATGGGCACTTACACTGTCTCGTTTTGATTATACAGTTGAGTATGTGTAAGGCACCTTAAATGACGCGGACAGAAATTCCGCATCTTTGAAATTTGTTTGAGATTTCTCTCAGTAGAATATGATTGTTTTCTATGGGATTATCGAATTGTTGTACCTAAAAAGTTACTGAAGGAGCTTCACGCTTCATATTTAGGAATTGTTAAGACTAAAATGTTGGGTCGTTCTTACATTTGGTGGCCAGAAATGGAAATTGAAAATTGAATTCAAAATTGTATTTCTTATCAAGAATTACAACCAAGTGCCGTTTAATACCGTAGAATTCTGCTGATTCAGTATGGAGTCGAATCCAGCTTTTGCTGGTCCATGAGTTCTTGCCAGTCTTGATTTGCTGGCTTATGCACCATTGCTTGCGAATACATAAGGCGTTTGCGTCGACCTGGCCTGGCACTTGCGTTGAGTTCGGGCCACCCACCAGGAAGTGGTTCGGTGTTAATGGCTCTTCATCCTCAGGTGGGGGCCGGCTGTTGACAATATTTTAACTCATGAAGAACGTGCGACAGGACCCCCTTGACAGACCGGACAAGGCTCTCCCAACGTCCTCGGGCGTGTGGGTTCAACAGGCAATTGAACACCACTCTATACCCTTTGAAGAAAGCTCCGTCTTGATGGCTTCGTTATCGAATATTTCAGCAGTCATCAGCTAATTTGTTTGCTCCGATAAAGTTGGTGCCCTTATCACTTCTTATACGACGTGAAACCCCTCTTCCGTTAACGAAATTTCGTCTGTTGACAAATCAGCAGCGATTTCCAAATGGATAGGCCTTATAGTCATGCATGTGAATATTGAAATCCACTGTTTTTCTTTACGACGCCCAGTAGTGATTAAGACCGGTCCGAAGTAGTCCAAGCCGGTATAAGTAAATGGTCTCAGAAACGGAATGAGTGGGTCTTTTGGGAGCTGACCCATTTACGGCGGCAATAATGCCACTCTCTTTTCGCCCATCTAACAGCAGAGCGTAAGCCAGATAACCAAAATTTGAATCTTTTCTCGTTCACAATTGAGTCGTCGTTCTGGTGGCGCAGCAAGCCATGAAAATGAGCTATTATCAACTTCGTAAGTGGATGACCCTTTGGCAGAATGATGGGACGTCTAGAAGTGAACGCTGTTCTTCTTTAAGGGCAGATTCTGTTTAAACTGGTCAATCTCATATCCGAAAATATCCATTTGGGCTTGACGACATAACTGACAACTCGACGTTTTGTATCACCTTTCGTTGACAGTTTCTCATAAATCGTAGTTCCCAGCCCATGGTTCTTTTCAGCTTCAAATATTTAGTAAATCTAGGGATGTCAATTATTGTTCTACTTACTGTGCTCACGTGCAAAAGATATTTTGGCTTTAGTTCTTTCTGGCAGGTGTGATTGCTAATGTCATCCGGCATTGCAGGCCAGGCATCGTCAGGCAGCTTCAGAAATGGACGGGCGCAACCACTTGTGTACTTGAAGCCCAGGGGGATATTTGCCTCGCGTTTTTTCATCTGCTGGATTTGACTTTGATGGATACCAACGTCATTGACTAATCTTGCTGCTGTCAAGAATTCCCGCTACTTGTTACGTCGCGGATCCATACGAAGCCCATTGATACAAGTTTTTGAATCGCTCCAATATACTTACTTCCCAAATTGCAGCTCATGACTCTCTACTATGAAATTATTGAGTCTAATTCCTAAGACGGCAGCTGACAACTTGAGACGCGGCTTAGCTTTTTTGGAGCACACTTCGTCTTTCCGCAGATAAATGATACGCTGATGCGATCTCCAATCTCGGCACGAAGATATGTAAGTGCACTATACGCCTCTTCACTGGCATCGACGAAGGTGTGAAGATCTATTTTGCTGGACTTTGACAGGAGCGAATCATGGCACCTGGGTATTCTGAGTTGAGTCAGTGTACGAAGCTCCGCTTTCTACTTCTCCCAGCTTTCAAAAATCTCGTTGGGAATCGGCTCGCCTTACGAAACTCCGTCTTTCCACACTGACTACAGCAACAAGTTGAGATGAACGGTGAAATTAGCAATCATGCCATATGGATCGAATATGGACATTGCGATACTCAGGAACTCCCCCTAAGTTGGACATCTATCATTCGCTATAACATCCCTACTGACCCGAGAAAACTTCAGGGCAAAGGTGAAAATATCTTGGATGGGCTCCCAGCGCATTCCAAGGACTTTTTCTGTAGCCGTCAGAAATACTTCGTAAAACTTCCGGTGAATTCGACGGAAAGTTCCGCAGTTAAAAACCTCCGGATTTATGTATCGATATGACGGCTCTGGTGACCTTGACGGCTTCAGTTATACTATTAAAACAGTCCACATAATCAAACAATCGATTTTATGGCCCCCGGATGATCGTTTGCAAAATTCGATGCGTTCAGGTTCTTGACAAAATTAGCTGAGCATGGCGAACAGCTCGCACCGAACGTTATTGACTGCATTAGTTAAATATCGATGTGCTGGTCTCGTTCATCCCTCCACAGAAAGTGCTACGATTGCTGGTCTTCCGTCTGGATCCGAATCCGAATCCGAATCTGGTGGAGCATTTCTTTTATGTCCCCAACCACAGCAATAGGACGTTGGCAAAAATTAAAGAAAATAATAAGTTCAGAAAGACATTGTTCACACTGGCTGCTGTATCGAAAACTATCCGAATCTTATTTGGCTTGTAAGGATTCTTCACGCCAAAGTGTGGACGATACCATCTTCTTGAAGTTGTCTATCTGTCTCGGTCTTAGTGAGCTTCCTTGCATACCCCTTCAATACATAGCTCTTGATGATGTCCCTGTATTTGGCCCCAAACTTAAGTTCCCTAGACATCTTATTTTCAAGGCTCCATAGCCTTCGTATCGCCATTTCATAACTCTCTGGGGTATCAACTACTTCCTCCTTCCACAATAGACCAGTCTGGAAACGACTCCCGACTCTTTTTGTTACACTCGAGAGAATTTGAAGAGCTCTCTTATCACTGGCGGAAATTAATTCTTCTGCTGGCTTCTTTACAACGAAATTCTCCATACTAAGATACTCTTCGACTGTCAGCTCCAAACGTAGATCTTCTTCCTCCTTGCTTTTACTACTATGTAGAACGAATTCACTATCTGGTCGGTCAGATATGTTCACCTTTGTCTGGTACAAGATTTTCAACTTCAACTCTAGACGTTTTCATAACAAATGTCCCAAATAGTCTAACTCAGCCATTTGCCATATACGCACTGAGTTCAGACCATCCCCCAGTTGAATGTAGGATCTTGTGCACTCCTGCTCTCAACGAAAAAACATTTTTGGACTATAAGAAAGCTAACTGGGACCTGTTTAGATCTCACTTTACGTCAAAAGTTCGTAATTACTCCACAGAGCTATCAGGTGTTAGCTGCACGCAGCAGATAGACCAGAATATATAATTTTTTGAACACAATCTTTTGAAAAGTGTCCGCTTTTCGGTCCCAATTAAAAATACAAGGAAACGAGTTATAGTTCTTCCCCGCTATATACTAAACTTAATAAAAAATAGAAATCGATGTAGAAGACTTTGGCAGAACAGAAGGTCTCCAAATGATCTCAGTGAAATGAAATTCTTAAATCGATTGATAGCATCTGCAATCTTCGAATTTAGAAATAAAGAATGAAACACAAGACTTTCTTCTTTGGATAAAGGTTCCAAACCTTTTTGGAACTTGTATAAAATTCTTAGAAAGAAGAACTCGCGAATTCCCCAACTCGAAGTTTCAGGTAGGCTTGCCATCACCAATGAAGAAATATCTGAAATCCTAGCGGACGCCTTCCTTCAAAATCATCAGGTATCGGCAAATACTTCAATTTCCCAAGTAGATTCTTTAGTTTAGAATGCAATAGATGACTTTAATAACCGAGAGTCTGAAACTCTGCCAATAGATGTCTCTATTGAAGAGGTTAAAGACATTGTCTTTGAACTAAAGAACCACAAATCACTTGGTCTAGATGAAATCAACAATTTGGTCTTAAAGCAACTACCATTAACTGGCTTCCGACTGCTAAGGTTCATAATCAATTCGTGTCTAAAATTACAGTATTTCCTAAAAAAATGGAAAATGGCCAAGGTAGTACCCATTCTAAAAAGTGGAAAACCCCCAAACATGCCAAATAGCTATAGACCAATTAGTCTATTAAGCACTTGCAGCAAAATCTTGGAGAAAGTTGTAAGGAATAAGCTTCTTTTATTTCTTCATGAAAAAAATGTCATACTATCTCAACAGTTTGGGTTTAGAAAACACCACAATACGTCTCACCAAATTCTTAGAATTTGCAAGCATGTGAAAGCAAAATTAGCAGCGAAGCAATCGACTGGTCTAGTACTTCTCGATGTCCAAAAAGCTTTCGACACAGTGTGGCACCAAGGTCTTCTTTATAAACTGATCAATTGTGAATGCCCTCCACATTTGATTAAACTTATTCAAAGTTTTCTGACGGACCGATACTTCACCGTGTTCATTAATAAAAATTACTCCAGCCAAAGAATAGTTCCAGCAGGGGTTCCTCAGGGATCTGTATTGGCGCCAACTCTCTATAATGTCTATACATCTGACTTTCCCACTATCCCAAATTGTGAAATTGCGATGTATGCAGACGATACTGCAATATATTCGTCTGATCAATATGGATATGCTATAGAGGCCAATTTACAAAATGCGTTAAACACCATCTTCGAGTACTATAAGCACTGGAAAATTAAAATCAATGCTGAAAAGACTCAACCGATCTTTTTTACAAGAAAGAGAAAGAATTGTTTCTTACCAACAATTAACTTAAAAGTCAACAACTGTGATATTCCCTGGGTAAGCTCAGTCAAATACCTTGGTATTTACCTCGACAAGACGCTAACCTTTGGTGAACATGTGAAAAATATTCAGTGTAAAGTAAATGTGGCCATAAAAATGCTATATCCCCTTATAAATCGCAAATCATTACTGAGCGAAGGCAACAAACTGCTCATTTTTAAAACTATTTTCAAGCTATAATGCTATACGGATGCCCAATTTTGGGAAATTGCGCAAATGTTCATCTGAAGAACATCCAAATTCTACAAAATAAACTATTAAAAATGATATTCCGCTTACCTTGGTTCTTTTCTACAATGGTTTTACACGAGAAAGCCGGAGTCATACCAATCACAAGGAAAATTGAAATTTCAAACGAAAAATTCTTACTTAAATCTGAATCTATAGATAACCCTCTCATAAATAATTTACCACATTAATAATAAATGTATTATTCACTATCCATTGTATTATTTATTAATATATTTATTCACACACATGTATATCATTTATATCCTACCTACCTCTTATTTATTTATCTATTTATTTATTTTATTTATTTATTTATTTATTTATTTATTTATTTATTTATTTATTTATTTATTTATGCATTTATTTATTTATTTATTTTTATTTATTTATTTATTTACTTGTTCACTAATTTATATATTTATCTATTTATTTACTTATGTACCTGCCTATTTTAGTTACTTCAAGAAACATTCTTACTTACTGTGATACTTAATATCTACATGTATATATATATATATTTATTTATAATTAATTATATACTGGCGTTCCAATGGTTCCTATTTTCTTTTTAAATGAAGGTTTTTTCTCATAGTTTTCCTTCCATAATTGAATTCATGTGCGTAGTGCAGTTTTAAGCCCATTGTATATTATTCAGTAGTAAGACATAGAAGAAATGTCATATCTCTGTGCAAGCTATGTAAAAAGAAAACAAAAATCCAACTTGTTATGCATTGTACTATGAAAATAAATATATCTATCTATCTCTACCCAACCAAGATTAGTTTCGGCGATGATTGGTTCTGCATCTGACGACAGTATAGTGCTTAATGGAGCACCCATATGACTATTGTCAAAGCTAATTAACAATTGCGGCTGCGCATTCTCCAACTCCTGAAGCGATGGTTGGTTTGAGAGGGTGAGCTTATGCTCTTCACTTAGGCCTCCATTGGGCCCGTTGTGTTCCCCTCATCTGCGTAACTGTAAGGAATAGTGATGTGTTTTGGGAATTATGTATTGAGAGGATTTAGGTCTAGGGATCATGGGTAGTATCAACTATATCGTATAGTGATCGGGGAATCGTAGTGTTCGTCTGGCGAACTCCAGTATATCCCCGATTCCTTTCTTATTGAGGTGTGTAATATCCGGAATCCTTGGAGATCCCAGAATTTTCAGCCTTAGCCTCGCTGTAGCGGGGCAGTGACAGAGGAAGTGTTCTATATCTTCCTCCCCCTCTTCACAGTTGGCACAGATTGCTGTATCAGCTATCCCGAGTCTGAACGAATGTTTGTTGAGATTGATGTGCCCTGTTAAAAGTCCCACCATCAATCTCAATTGTGTTCTGCTTGAGTTAAGAGCTCTTTTTGCTGTGTTGTTACTCGGTTTGGTTATTACAGATCTAGCCACTTTGCACGTGTCTAGATTCGTCCAGTTGTTATTGAACTCCTGTCGTATCTTATCATTGATTAGTGTTTTAATAGTTGTCAGAGGGACCCCTATTGTACTATCCGGGTTCAGTTCTGTATTGCCTGCTCCTTTCCTTGCTAGTTCGTCTGCCTTTTCGTTGCCCGGTACACCCTCGTGCCCCGGTACCCATGTGAGACGGACTCTATTGCGTCTGGCAAGTAAGTTGAATTTAGTTTTGCACTCCCTTACTAGTAGTGATTTCGACATGGGGTTTGTGATCGCGCTAATTGCTGCTTTGCTGTCCGAGCAGATGTCAATTTGCCTTTCTTCGCTGGTGTCTTCTGCGAGTATTTCGGTTGCCTTCATAATTGCATAGACTTCTGCTTGGAACACCGATACAAATGGTTCTAGGTGAATAGCAAGTTCAATCGGTGGGTTAGCACTAAAGATGCCAGCCCCTGATTCCCCTGATATGTTAGAGCCATCTGTATAAACTGATATCCCATTGGAGTTTCTTGTCGTTCTTTCATACGTCCAATATTCTCTTGCGGGAAAAATTGTTTCGAAGTTGTTGGAGAATGTGTACGATTTCCCAACAACATCAATGGGGCAATCGATGAGTGGTGTCATTACTCTTATCATTTCGGTGATTTTTCGATGTCCCGTATTTGCACCACCGGTGAAATGGCCGATAGTTTTAAGCCGTGAGGCTGAAATACCGGCAATCTTTTTCGCTTCGAGGTGCACTGGTAGAATGTTAAGTATCGCTTCCATGGCCGCGGTTGGTGTTGAGGATTGTGCTCCGGTAATACCCAGGCAGACCATACGCTGCACCTTAGTTAGCAAGTCTCTTGCATACTTTTTGCTCATCACTGGCCACCATACAACTACTCCGTAGAAGATGATGGGTTTTATTACGCATTCGTATATCCAGTGGACCTGTTTCGGTTTCAAGCCCCATGACTTCCCGATGGCCCTCCTGCACATCCAATATGCTCTCTTTGCTTTGGTGACTCTTTCTTCCAGGTTCTTTCTCCAGGTCAGTTTCTTGTCTAGTATAATGCCCAGATACTTGACGCTGTCGCGGAGTCGTAGTGATACTCCTCCGAGTTGTGGAATGTGAAAGTCACTAGTTTTGGTTTTCTTTGTAAAGAGAACCATTTCCGTTTTATTTGGATTTATTTCTAATCCACTCTCCTCCGCCCATTCTTTTATGATTCGAAGGGTGTTTTGCATAAGCTCTCCTATGATGTTCAGGTGCTTACCTCTTATCAGAACGGCTAGGTCATCTGCGTACGCTACACATTTCGCACAGGTTCCATCCAGTGCTTTTAAAAGGTTGTCCATTGTGAGCACCCACAGAAAAGAAGATATTATCCCCCCCTGTGGTGTTCCCATACGGACTGTTCCCCTTCTTGTGTCGTCTCCCAGTGAAGCTGGGATAATGCGGTTTGTAAGCATGTGTTCTAGCCAATTGTTTATTATTTGGTTATTACAGTATATCGAGAGTGCCTCCAGAATTTTTTGAGTTTTCACATTGTTAAATGCCCCTTCGATATCTAGAAAAACGCCTGCGACTGATTCCTTGGTTTCAAAAGCATCTTCTATTGTGGATACAACCTGGTGTAGTGCCGTCTCAACTGATTTTCCTTTGAGATATGCATGTTGATTAGGACACAGCCGCGGAATTGTAATCTGTGTTCTGATGTAGTTATCACAGATTCTCTCCATTGATTTTAGTAAAAAGGACGTTAGGCTAATAGGTCTGTAGCCCTTTGCTGTCGACAAATCTTTCCCGGGTTTCGGTAGGAACACCACCCTAACCTCTTGCCATTGTGTTGGTGTGTATCCATGATATAGACATCCCCTGAAGATATTGACCAGGGTTTTCTTTAGGGTGTCTAATTCTATCCCTTTTTGCAAGAAGATGGGAAGTATTCCGTCCAAGCCCGGTGATTTGTATGGCGCAAATGAGTTAATAGCCCAGGTCACTTTATCTGCATCAACTAGGTTCTCAGTGTCTTCCCATTTTGTATCAGTTCGAGTGACCCCACGCTTGGAAGGTGTAGCTGCCTCGCTGAAACAGTTTGGGAAGTGTACACACATCAGCGTCTCTAAGGTATCAGCTGCGGTTGCCAAGTTATTGCCCGCCTGTAGAAGTTGATAACTTGGTGGTTCCTTGGACAGGATCTTCTTTAATCGCGCTGCTCCATTATTATCGCATATGTTGGTGCAGAAAGTTTTCCATGATTCCCTTTTAGCAACCCTGGTGAGCTTCTTGAAGCCTCTTTTACTTTCTTTATAGGATTCCCAGTCTGCTTCTTCGTTGGTTCTTAAAGCTTTATTTAGGCGTTGTCTAGCAACCTTCCTTATTTCATGGAGGTCGCCGTTCCACCATTTTTGCTTTGCACTTCTAGGTACCGGTTTTAGAGGACAGACGGCCTCAAAAGATTCTATAATACACTTCTGTACTTTGAGGACTTTATTGTTTAATTGGTTAATCTCAGTGTAGCTGTTATCCTGAGTTGGTGTCAGCTTTCCCTGAAGATTACTTACAAAGATGGACCAGACAGTTTTCTTAGAATTCCTAATCATTATTTTGGATTTGTGATCAATTCCAATATCAAAACTCAACCACCTGTGGTCCGAAAAGGAGATCTCATTACTGATCCTCCAGTTCGATACCAAGTGTATAGACCTAACGTCGCATAAGGTTATATCTAATACCTCCCTTCTAATTTTATTTATGAAGATTGGTGTACAGCCCTCATTCAAGGTAAACAAGTTTTCAATATTTAAATAATCGGCTAAACACTAACCTCTTTTGTTGATGTTCGTACTACCCCAGTTAGTGTGGTGGGCGTTAGAGTCCATACCCACTATGAGGCTCTTCTGTTGGGACCTCGTCCAGGTGACACACCTCTTTAACTCATCGCTAGGTGGAGGTTGCGGGGAGTCATAGGGGAGATAGCAAGAGGCCAAAATAATTTGGTTGGTCTCGCTATTTCTTGCCCTATATTCGAGACTTGTGACTGTGAGTTCGCCTGTGCTAATCTGTGGAATAGAGAAAATATTAATATCCTTACGTGCCACAATACAGGCTCTACACTTACTGTTTCCGTTGTTTGCAATCACTTTCAGTTTATTCCCTGAAGCGATAGTGTAGATGTATTGCAGGGTGACAAACGTAGATCGTTCGCAGTAAGTGGCCGGTTCAATTCACTAACAGTCTGCACTCCGTTCAATATAAATCATTCAGATGCACCGCGGTGTAAGATAACTTCCAATAACAGCTGTGTTTTTTTGAAACCTAGCTGGCCAGTCGTTCATTTAAATAGTTCGCAGGCAGTCAAAGGCAGTTGTTTTAATGTATATGAGTTGGTGCCACTGCGAAATTGTTCGGTTCAGTAGGAATGTGTTCGTACATGTAAAGCATTCGTACATGTAAAGCTTGAAATGCTCCTGATTGGCCGGAAAATAAATTGGATTTAATATCGTATTAATTTAATAAATACTGTGAATTCGTTTATTGTTTTATTTTAGATATATCACTTTGCATGTTAAGCATGCAAAATGTGAGGTTCAATACATTTTTAAAAAAAACTGTGTTGTAATATTCATTCCGAAAAGATTAATTTAACTCCGGCGCACACATTTCCTTTTCATGGAAAGTAAATCTGGCTCGGCAGCATAAGGTTCAAACACAATCAGTGAGCGGGGGAAATGCGGAACAGCAAAGATCAAAGGCTGCTTCTCAGGCCCCAGCGCCTAGAGCATCGGAGGCTGAAACTGATTTGCTGGCTATCTTGCCCTCTACTTTTTTTTTTTTTTTTTTTATTTTTTATAATTTGCACGTGTTAAAGGGGATATGAATACCCTTATACTAGTTTTTTTTAGAACACGTGCGTTTTAAGGAAAGGGGAAGAGACATAGAGAAAGACAGAGTGGTGTAGTTTGAAACTCAGGTGGTATTAAGTTTCTGTAAACTCCAAGGGTGGCTGTCCAGATAACTGGGGAGTATTTTGTTTGTTTTCGCTATTATTGTCGTTGCTTATGATTCACAGTATTTCTTTCCATCCTCCTGATGTCATCATCACGATCAAGTTGCATTTTAGCCATATGACCACCCTACTGCCAGTGTTATGCCTTCACAGTAGAGTTGACTCAGCTTTCGCAAGTGATCGACTTTTTTATTTATTTCATGCGAAATGAATAGATGATTCTTGACATTAGGATTTGAACCGTGAATCAACAGCTTGACAAGCGATGTTGTTACCACTACACCACGGCCACCCTATTGAAGGGCTTCAGCGTCAGGTACATTAGCAGGCAAAGAGGGTTGACCAGATCTATGCACTTCTGTCGGGCCTAACACACCTCCATTGGGAATGAGTACGAATGTGAATTCACAGCTTAGGATCGAGCGAAGAGCCATACTGTTTAAGTTGCTTGAAAACCAAACCCCTGATGTGCTTATAGTTAGCGAAACAAGGCTATCCCAGAAGCACAAATTGCATTGTAAGAAGAGACTGAGCCAACTAGACACAAGGAGAAGGTGTTGTGATATTCATAAGAAAACAATTGCAATTTAAGGTAATGCACAGGAGTGAAGTGCGAAGGTTCCATTTGCTGGAAGCGTGTATCATGTGCATAGTGGAAAGAGAATGTATTTGGTAGCACTCTATGTACTTGAAGCTACTCAGTCTACGTTATTTATTTCAGCGCTCGAGATACTTTTTCGATGCCCAAGGCTGGAATCGGAGGGGAATTATTTCCTCATGGCCGGAGATCTAAACGTCAAACATAGAGATTAGGGAAATAACACAACTAATCCTGGAGGAACCCTACTATTCAATTGGTGGGATCGGCACAGTGTGGAGTATGAACTCGATTTGAAAACTACAGATAGTCCGTTGTTTCCTAGAAGACTTGGACGGGTCCTCCTTCAATTATAGTAGAACGCGTTGGACTCGCTTCGCCACAACTTTCACAAAAGCACGCTCCCCGAAGTCGCTCTACCCACCATCTAATAGCAATCTGTCAAACGAGGGGATTGACTTTTATTTAAAATAAATGGACAATCAAACGAACTATGGACAGCAAGATATTGGCAACGCAGACATATTCCGCAATGCAGCAATTGACGCACTACACCAACACAAAAGTAGACTGCTGTCCAGACTAAAAACCGTGTGTAGACAGTTTACTGACAGACGAAAATCACACGATAGGACGCTGAAAATGTTGATTAAAAACCTCCAGAAGTTAATCAGGAAAAACTACAAATTTCACTAAATTTGCATTGGAACAACAAAATTCGGGCTGTAAGAGCCAACAACCCGAGTATGTTCCCACAAATATTTCGGAGGAGTAATCAAAATGACCTTCCGTGTCTTAAGATGACAGCTTCTTTGTGAAAGAGGTGAATGATACCATTTGCCCAAACCACGACCTGAAAAATCGAGTTCTTGTGCACAGCTTCTACCTTCGAAATGATATAGAGCACTGGCGATCCGAGAACATATGTTTCATCGTTGATGAGGAAGAAATCTGTGCGAATCGACCGAGTATCAAATATTGTGCTTCTATATCTCCCTCTAGAAGGGGTGGACATTTTCACCACTCTATTTAACATCGCGTACAGATCAGGACCAAAAATCGAGGCCATTGCAATTCTCTTGCAACGTGACTTCGATAAGATTCAGCGATACTCCGATGACTGGAAGTTGAAGATCAACTTCCAGAAATCGGAAACCATTCTTTTTAGGACGCCGTTGTCTGGGGCCTCTAGGGATACCAGAAAGAATTGGCGAAAGTTCTCAATAGTTGGACCTCACGGACAGCCACTTGCGAGTCGAAGTGTAGTCAGATACCTAGGGCTCTGGTTAGACCAATATCTATATTTTAGCAAACATATAGATGCAGCTCTGGCCAGAGCCAAAGGTGCTATTGCCCTTACAAAGAGACTTTTTTATAGCAAGCAACTCGATGCAAGGGTAAAGGTAATCTGCTACATGGCCCTCATCCGGCCCATGCTCGTATATGGATGTCCCGTGTGGTTCAACGTGGGAGCAAGCTTGTTGGAAAAGATTCGGGTGTTTGAGAGGGCTTGTCTTCGGGCTTGTCTTTATTTGTACAGAACACCAGAGTCCCAGTACATAAAATTCTATCCCAATGAGGTCCTATACAACAGGGCTAACCTAATAAGAGTGGATAATTTCGTTATCAAGCTGATTCGAAGGCACATTGCAAGAGCAATGAGCTCGTCGAACAACCTGATCTCCGGGGCTTATTACCCCAATTACGAGTATCACGAGAGAGTGCGCCTTAACGGCTTTGTTCCTCCAGAGGCGTTCCTCTATTTTGATAAGAAAGGTCTGATTCAGGACTGATTGGCGGTACCGCTAATCTTCCACGTTGCTCGGACAGTTGTGGATAGGCGACTCAACTACAACAGAGACGTTGCACACGGCAGTGTGCCTGTTGCATATTTGAGGTTGGCTGTTTGTTGCCCATGGCCGACTTACATAGTTTAAGGTTTAGGTAGTGTTATGTAAATAGGTTGTAAGTAATATTTTAATACGCAAAAAAAAAAAAAAAATTAAAAATATAAATCCACAGCACTTGGATGCAAAAATACAAAAAAAAAAACACAAAAAACACAAAAAACATAAAAAAAAAAAATAAAAAAATTAATAAAAAACAAAAAAAAAAAAATAAAAAAAAAAATTTACGTAGAATAAGATAGGCTAATTTAGAATAAGATAGTTTAAGATTTATTTTAAGGTAGATTGTAAGTTTTATATATAAGAACATTAAAAACAAAAAAAGTTCATGTACTAAGTTTTTTCATTTGATTAAACATTTTTCTTAGTAGTAATAGCCAATAGAATAATAAAATAAATAAATAAAGAATCTTAAGTTAGTTACGTCGAAAGACATAGTTTTAAGTATTAGGTTTAACTTAGAGCGCCCGCATAGGGCCAGTAAGTTAGAATAAGAATAGTTAAGTTAGTTAAGCTAGTTTTAAGCGTTTTTTTTATCTAGCAATTAAGTTACAATGAATTTAATAAAAATGCATTAAAAATGAATGAAAAATGTGGTGGTGAACCGTCAACTAAGGGACCTCGGTTCAATCCCGGACTGGGAAATATCAAATTCTGGGCTTTTTTTTTTCATTTATTAAAAATAAGTGGAAAGCTAATAAACAAAAACAGATATCATTCGATGGAGAGTGAGCGGTCCGCGCTCAAATTAGCGGGACCAGCTGGCGGGGTGACAGCATCAGCCGATGCAGTGCAGACAGGCCGCCCAGCAACAGTGACAACCGCAAGTAAGGGGAAAAGGAGAAAGAAGTTAAAACCTTCTCCCAACTTTGTAAAGCGTCCCTCCACATCAGCTTCTGCTGCACAGCTGCCAGGTGGAATGAGTGAAGGGGCGCCGAGCACAAAAACAAAAGTAGCAGCAGAAAAAAAGCGACAGAGGTCCGATGACTCTGTCGAGCTAGCGTCCATCTCCGACGGTGGGGAAGGCCACTACGTTGGAGTTGAGAACAATAGCTTCGGAGTTCTGGCGACCTCCGAATCGGATGATGAACAAGAAGAAGTCGAGAGTCTGACTAGCAGCATCAAGCAGCTCGAACAAAGGGTGCGTGCCATAGAGGCCAAACAAATGGCCAGAAGGGAGAGGGAGCGACAACAGGAGCTAAAGTGCGCTCAACAACAACTACTACAGCAGCAGCCGCCAGAAAGCCAACGGCAACAGCCAGTACAGCCGCAAATACTGCAGCAGAAGCAACAGCAACAACAACAGCTTAAAAAACAGCAGCAACTACTACAGCAGCAGAAAACGCAACAGCAGCAGCAGCAGCAGAAACAACAGCAGCAGAAACAACCGCAGCAAGAGCAGCAGAAGCAACAGCAACAACTACAGCAGCAACAACCGCAACAGAAGACGACTACAAAGGCGAGGGTGCCGCCAATAAATACCTTCAAGGTGGAGTTGAAGGACACCATCGAACTATGTAAGTGGGCCATAGGAAATAATTTTTCTATTAAACGTTTAAATGTAGACAGGCATTCTATCCACTGTAATACAGTGGAACAGTATAAAAAAAATTAAAGATTTGTTAAAGGACACGACGACGGAGTTCTTCTCCTTAACCCCGAAGGGGGAAAAGCGGCAAACAATGCTGCTGAGGGGGATAGACCCGTCCACTGATCCGGAGACGCTCCTTGCGCTGCTTAAAGTGAAAGAGTGAAACGAGCTCGAATTTGTAGGGGTCAAGCCATTCACCACAGCTAAGGCAAAAAGGGAGAAGAGGAAACTGCCGTTCTTCCTAGTTCAGCTTTCACCCAATAGCAAACTGGATGGTCTAAGGAGTATTAAAGTCCTAGACTACCAGGTTGTCGCATGGGAAGAATTAAAAAGGAGTGAAAACATTTTGCAATGTGTTCGGTGCCAAAGGTTCGGGCATGCCGCGTCGAACTGCGAAATGCAGCCTCGATGTGTCAAGTGTGGAAAGAACCACAAAGCAGAGGAATGCACTCTGGGTAAGGATGGAGTGGCAGATAAGAGCCAGCTCTTGTGTGCTTTATGCAGGAACTCGGGACACACCGCAAACTATCGGGGTTGTCCCTAAGTTCCAGTATATTAAGAAAGAAAATCTGGTTCGTCAGGAGAAGGTCGTAGTGAAACGTCCACCTGCTAAAATTCAAACGCAATCCGTGGCTCCCCAAGTGACCTACGCCCAAATGGCGGCAGGTCGGGGAAACGCGGAACAGAAAAGACCGAAGGTTGCTTCTCAGGCCCCAGCGCCTAGAGCACCGGAGGCTCAAACTGACCTGCTGGCCATCTTGCTCTCTATCCAAGGGCAGATGGAACAGCTTCAACGTCAGGTACAGGAGCAGGCGAAGCGGGTGGACCAGATCTACGCACTTCTGCCATGCCTAACGCACCTCCAGTCGTAATGGGTACGAACATGGAGGAGCAACCCTTGAAGATCCTTGCGGTGAATGTGAATTCACTGATTAGGATCGAGCGAAGAGCCGTATTGTTTAAGGTGCTTGAAGATCAAACCCCTGATGTGCTTATGGTTAGCGAAACAAAGCTATCCCAGAAGCACAAATTGGGGCACAATAAATATAATATTGTCAGAAGAGACCGACCCAACTCCACACAAGGAGGAGGTGTTGCGATCTTCATACGCAAACAACTGCAATTTAAAGTTATGTACAGCAGTGAAGTGCGAAGGTTTCAGGAGCTGGAAGCGTGTATCGTGTGCATCCCTCTCCGTAGTGGAAAGAGGATGTACTTGGTCGCACTCTATGCACCTGAAGCTACTCAATCTACTTTATTTATTTCAGAGCTCGAGACACTTTTTCGATTCCTAAGGCTGGAGTTGGTGGAGAATTATTTCATCATGGCCGGAGATCTTAACGCCAAACATAGAGATTGGGGAAATAACACACCAAATCCTAGAGGGAACCTACTATTCAATTGGTGGGGTCGGTACAGTGTCGAGTATAAACTCGATTTGAAAGCTACAGATAGTCCGTCGCTTCCTAGAAGCAGCTCCTATCTGGATCTTATGCTGTTCGACGTACGGTTACAACTGACCGACATGGACCGACAAACTATAAGCTGTCTGCACACATTTGTGTATGACAGTGACCATTGCGGACTCAGTGCCGTAATAACGATTCCCAACGAAATTGCGGAATTGGAGGAGTTTGTCCAAACGTACTCCTACAATTATAGTAGGACGCGTTGGACTTGCTTCTCAAGAACTTTGACAAGAGCACTCTCCTCGAATTCGCTCTACCCACCGTCCAATAGGAATCTGTCAAACGAGGAGATTGACTGGTACCTAAAAGAAATGGACGATACAATTAAACGAACTATGGACAATACGATACCACGGTATCAACATACTGACAACGCAGACATATTCCGCAATGCAACAATTGACGCACTACACCAACACAAAAGTAGACTGCTGTCGAGACTAAAAACCTTGTACAGACAGTTTACTGGCAGACAAAACAAGGAGGTTAGGACGCTGAATTCGTTGATTAAAAACTCCAGAAATTAATTAGAGAAAATTGCAGACTTTCTGTAAATTTGCATTGGAACAACAAAATTCGGGCTGTAAAATCCAACAACCCGAGTATGTTCCCGCAAATAAATAAAATATTTCAGAGGAATAATCAAAACGACCTTCCGTGTCTTAAGATCCCCCGAACGACGAACAATGGACAAATACTAATAACAGCAGGTATAGATCCAGATAATGCAGTATAGGATGACAACTTCTTTGTGATCGAAGATCCGCAGGAGAAGGTAGAAGTTATAGGGGCTACTTTCCAAGAAGTGTACAAGGTGAATGATACCATTTGCCCGAACCACGACCTGGAAAATTATTATTATTATTATTATTATTATTATTATTATTATTATTATTATTATTATTATTATTATTATTATTATTATTATTATTATTATTATTATTATTATTATTATTATTATTATTATTATTATTATTATTATTATTATTATTATTATTATTATTATTATTATTATTATTATTATTATTATTATTATTATTATTATTATTATTATTATTATTATTATTATTATTATTATTATTATTATTATTATTATTATTATTATTATTATTATTATTATTATTATTATTATTATTATTATTATTATTATTATTATTATTATTATTATTATTATTATTATTATTATTATTATTATTATTATTATTATTATTATTATTATTATTATTATTATTATTATTATTATTATTATTATTATTATTATTATTATTATTATTATTATTATTATTATTATTATTATTATTATTATTATTATTATTATTATTATTATTATTATTATTATTATTATTATTATTATTATTATTATTATTATTATTATTATTATTATTATTATTATTATTATTATTATTATTATTATTATTATTATTATTATTATTATTATTATTATTATTATTATTATTATTATTATTATTATTATTATTATTATTATTATTATTATTATTATTATTATTATTATTATTATTATTATTATTATTATTATTATTATTATTATTATTATTATTATTATTATTATTATTATTATTATTATTATTATTATTATTATTATTATTATTATTATTATTATTATTATTATTATTATTATTATTATTATTATTATTATTATTATTATTATTATTATTATTATTATTATTATTATTATTATTATTATTATTATTATTATTATTATTATTATTATTATTATTATTATTATTATTATTATTATTATTATTATTATTATTATTATTATTATTATTATTATTATTATTATTATTATTATTATTATTATTATTATTATTATTATTATTATTATTATTATTATTATTATTATTATTATTATTATTATTATTATTATTATTATTATTATTATTATTATTATTATTATTATTATTATTATTATTATTATTATTATTATTATTATTATTATTATTATTATTATTATTATTATTATTATTATTATTATTATTATTATTATTATTATTATTATTATTATTATTATTATTATTATTATTATTATTATTATTATTATTATTATTATTATTATTATTATTATTATTATTATTATTATTATTATTATTATTATTATTATTATTATTATTATTATTATTATTATTATTATTATTATTATTATTATTATTATTATTATTATTATTATTATTATTATTATTATTATTATTATTATTATTATTATTATTATTATTATTATTATTATTATTATTATTATTATTATTATTATTATTATTATTATTATTATTATTATTATTATTATTATTATTATTATTATTATTATTATTATTATTATTATTATTATTATTATTATTATTATTATTATTATTATTATTATTATTATTATTATTATTATTATTATTATTATTATTATTATTATTATTATTATTATTATTATTATTATTATTATTATTATTATTATTATTATTATTATTATTATTATTATTATTATTATTATTATTATTATTATTATTATTATTATTATTATTATTATTATTATTATTATTATTATTATTATTATTATTATTATTATTATTATTATTATTATTATTATTATTATTATTATTATTATTATTATTATTATTATTATTATTATTATTATTATTATTATTATTATTATTATTATTATTATTATTATTATTATTATTATTATTATTATTATTATTATTATTATTATTATTATTATTATTATTATTATTATTATTATTATTATTATTATTATTATTATTATTATTATTATTATTATTATTATTATTATTATTATTATTATTATTATTATTATTATTATTATTATTATTATTATTATTATTATTATTATTATTATTATTATTATTATTATTATTATTATTATTATTATTATTATTATTATTATTATTATTATTATTATTATTATTATTATTATTATTATTATTATTATTATTATTATTATTATTATTATTATTATTATTATTATTATTATTATTATTATTATTATTATTATTATTATTATTATTATTATTATTATTATTATTATTATTATTATTATTATTATTATTATTATTATTATTATTATTATTATTATTATTATTATTATTATTATTATTATTATTATTATTATTATTATTATTATTATTATTATTATTATTATTATTATTATTATTATTATTATTATTATTATTATTATTATTATTATTATTATTATTATTATTATTATTATTATTATTATTATTATTATTATTATTATTATTATTATTATTATTATTATTATTATTATTATTATTATTATTATTATTATTATTATTATTATTATTATTATTATTATTATTATTATTATTATTATTATTATTATTATTATTATTATTATTATTATTATTATTATTATTATTATTATTATTATTATTATTATTATTATTATTATTATTATTATTATTATTATTATTATTATTATTATTATTATTATTATTATTATTATTATTATTATTATTATTATTATTATTATTATTATTATTATTATTATTATTATTATTATTATTATTATTATTATTATTATTATTATTATTATTATTATTATTATTATTATTATTATTATTATTATTATTATTATTATTATTATTATTATTATTATTATTATTATTATTATTATTATTATTATTATTATTATTATTATTATTATTATTATTATTATTATTATTATTATTATTATTATTATTATTATTATTATTATTATTATTATTATTATTATTATTATTATTATTATTATTATTATTATTATTATTATTATTATTATTATTATTATTATTATTATTATTATTATTATTATTATTATTATTATTATTATTATTATTATTATTATTATTATTATTATTATTATTATTATTATTATTATTATTATTATTATTATTATTATTATTATTATTATTATTATTATTATTATTATTATTATTATTATTATTATTATTATTATTATTATTATTATTATTATTATTATTATTATTATTATTATTATTATTATTATTATTATTATTATTATTATTATTATTATAACTTCGAAATGATATAGAGCACTGGCGATCCGAGAACATAGGTTTTACCGAGTTCAGTGACGATAACATGGCAAATAATATCATCGCCGATGAAAGGGTACATCCCCCGTACATATCGAAGGTGGAGCTCCAGACGATCTTCGACTCATTGAGGAGGAAAAAGTCTGTAGGAATCGACGGAGTGTCGAATATTGTGCTTCGACATCTCCCTCTAGAAGCGGTGGACATTTACACCACTCTGTTTAACAATGCGCTGAATAATGCACATTATCCAGCGCATTGGAAAACAGCAGTGATACAACCCATCCTCAAACGGGGTAAGGACACCTCCAATCCGGCAAATCTCCGGTCGATAAGTCTCCTTCCGAACATCAGCAAGGTATTGGAAAAAGTGATCAATAGGGCCCTGCTTAAGTGGACTGAGAACAGTAATATTATTCCGGATAACCAATTCGGTTTTAAGGCGGGGCATGATACAATACATGCCGCGTCTAAACTGGTATCGGATATCCAATGGAACAAAAGCAAGAAACAGTGCACGGGTGCCTGCCTGATTGACTTGGAGAAGGCCTTCGACACCGTATGGTTAGAGGGACTCTTCTACAAGCTAAGCAGTCTTGGCATAAGCAAACCACTGCTGTACATACTTCATAACATGCTCACCAGTAGACAGTTCATTGTCAAAAATGGCAAGGTGACTTCTGCTGGAACATTTCTAATTAAAAACGGTCTGCAACAAGGTGCGGTTAATTCACCGATCCTTTTCAACATTTACACGAGCGATCTGATAGGATCACTTCACCATGCCATAGCGTACGCAGACGACTTGATCGCGTACAGATCAGGACCAAAAATCGAGGTCATTGCAATTCTCTTGCAAGGTGACTTCGATAAGATTCAGCGATATTGAAGATCAACTTCCAGAAATCGGAAACAATTCTTTTTAGGAAGCCGTTGTCTGGTGCCTCTAGGGATACCAGAAAGAATTGGCGAAAGTTCTCAATCGTGGGACCGCACGGACAGCCACTTGCGTGTCGAAGTGTAGTCAGATACCTGGGTCTCTGGTTAGACCAATATCTATATTTTAACAAACATATAGATGCTGATCTGGCCAGAGCCAAAGGTGCTTTTGCCCTTACAAAGAGACTTTTTTATAGCAAGCAACTCGATGCAAGGGTAAGGGTAATCTGCTGCATGGCCCTCCACTTTGCTCGGACAGTTGTGGATAGGCGACTCAACTACGACAAAGACGTTGCACACGGCAGTGTGGGGCGTCTCCGGTTTAGTAGGGCGGTATCGGGTCGCGATATTTATGACGTACAACGTCAGTACGGTCATTTCTGGTGGCTAGCCGAAAGAGAGGAAACTCCTTCGTCGTTTCCTCCTAATCCAGGGTAGCCTGTTGGATGTTTGAGGTTGGCTGTTCTATTGCATGGCCGACTTACATAGTTTAGGTTTACATAGTTTAGCTTGTAGGTAATAATTAACAAAAAAAAAAAAATATATATAAAAAATTAAAAAAAAAAAAAAAAAAAATTATATCCACAACACTTGGATTAAAAAATAAAAAAAAAGCACAAAAAACACAAAAAATGCAAAAAAAATTAGAAATACAAAAAAAACAGCACTCGATAAAAAAACCAAAAAAACATTTAAAAACAAAAAAAAAAATAAAAATATACGTAGAAAATACGTAAGGTAGAATAAGATAGGCTAATTTAGAATAAGATAGTTTTAAGATTTATTTTAAGGTAGTTTATAAGTTTTATATATGTATATAAGAATACAAAAAAGTTCAGTCACTAAGTTTTTATATAATTTTCTTAGTTACAGTTAAAATTAAGTAAATGAAATAAATAAAAAAAATGTTCAAGTACGGTACGTCCAAAGACATAGTTTTAAGTGTTAGGTTTAACTTAGAGCGCCCGCTTAGGGCCAGTAAGTTAGAATAAGATAGTTAAGTTAGTTAAGCTAGTTTTAAGCGTTTTTGTCTAGCAATTAAGTTACAATGAATTTAAAAAATAAAAATGTATTAAAAATGAAAAAAATGTCGATACATTTTCGATTGTAGCTGAGCATCTGTCATCCTTTTGCGAATAAAGATAGTTAATTTTTATTCCGAAAACTTAAAATCCCGAAAATATATTATAACATCCTGAAAATCCAAAATCCCGAAAGTGAAACTGAAAATTTGATTGTAGGACATATTAAGCAAAATAACAAACTTCAAATAAGTAAAGCATAATAAAACAGTTCAAGTCTTATTGACAAAAAGCATTTAAGAAACGATCTATGACAAAGCAATATCTAATATAAGTTCATATTGAACGCAATTTCCTTTAAAAAACAGTTTTCGGAATATCCCGAAAAACCATATAAAACGAAAAATGTGTGGTTACACGCCGCGTACCGACGCCCCGAGTACCTGCATGTGAGACCGAAGTCCGACCAGTGTATGAGTCGAAGATATGTACCATAATGTAAAATCCTTTTATCCAGCGAAACGGGCCACCCAACTACTGTTAAGAAACAGGCTCCTGCCAGAAGACAAACATTTGCGCAAATTTTTCATTTAATGGATTTTGGATTTTAGGGATTTTGAGTTTTGGGGATTACGGTTTTCGGGATTGTAACCCCAACTCAGGTATATAGCCTTTTATAAACCACTTCCTCAAGTATTTTATCTATTACTGAAAGAATAGAGATTGGTCTACAATTCTTTTTTACCACCTTTATATGTAGGACCCACAAGCAAGGCTCATGCTGACTAGTTTTGCTATAATAGGAGATAGTATTTTAGCATTGTTTCTAAGATTTTTGTTGCTATAAACCAACGATTTCTGCAGACTTATCTTCTTTCAAAGAATTAAGCACATTTTCTGTTTCCCCCACGGTAACTTCTTTCAAATACATTGATTGTTGCGCACTTTTTTTTTTTTTAGTTTTTATTAATTTAATTCATTTATACTTACATGCTAGACAAAAACGCTTAAAACTGGCTTAACTAACTTAACTATCTTATTCTAACTTACTGGCCCTATGCGGGCGATCTAAGCTAAACTTAGTCCCTATCTATGTCTTTCGACTTAATCTATTACTCATTAACAATTATGACTAAGAAAAATTTTTCATTTTAAAAAACTTAGTAACGGTACTATTTATTTGATTTTGATCTTATATATATAACTTAAATGCTACCTTAAAGTAAGTCTTAACCTAACTTAACTACATGCATAATCAAATATGCACTTTTTTTTTTGACATATCCAAGTGCTGTTTAATTTTTTATTTTTTTTTCGTATAAATAAACTTAAACTACTTAACCTAGCCTAGACTCCTAAAAACTATGTAAGCCGGCCAAGACAAAAATATGGTTGGTACCAACTTTACCGTACTGGACCTACCCCGGAACAAAAGGGATCGACGAGGGAGCTCTCTATAGAAACCACCAGAATTGCTGGTGCTGCTTCTTCACATCTTTAATATCCCGTCCCGATACCGATCTACTGAATCGGAGACGCTCCTCAGTGCTCTGTGCGACGTCTCGGCTGTAGTTGAGCCGCCTGTCCACAGTTGTCCGGGCAACGTGGAAGATTAACGGCACCGCTGATTTATCCTGAATCAGGCCTGCCTGATCGAAATAGAGGAATGCTTCTGGAGGGACAAAGCCGTTAAGGCGCACCCTCTCATGGTACCTATGGTTGGGGTAATAAGCCCCGAAGATCAGGTTATTTATCGAGGTCATGGCTCTTGCAATGTGCCTTCGAGTCATCTTGACCAGGAAATTGTCCACTCTTATCAGATCCGCCCTGCTGTATATAGATATTTGTCTAGCCAAGGTCCAAGGTATCTGACCACGTTTTGACACGCAAGTGGACTCCCGTGTTGTCCAATTATAGAGAACTTTCGCCAATTCTTTCTAGTATCCCTAGAGGCCCGAGACAACGGCGTTCTGAATAGAATGGTTTCCGACTTCTGAAGGTTGATCTTCAACTTCCAGTCGTCGCAATATCGCTGAATCTTATCGAAGTCACTCTGCAAGAGTGTTGCAATGACGTCGATCTTAGGTCCTGATCTGTACGCAATCAAATCGTCTGCGTACGCTATTGCATGCTGAAGAGATCCTATCAGATCAGACGTGTAAATATTGAAAAGGATCGGTGAATTAACCGCACCCTGTTGCAGACCATTTTTAATTTCGAACGTCCTAGCAGAAGTCACATTGCCATTTTTCACAACGAACTTTCTACTGGCGAGCATATTAAGCAACATGTACAGCAGTGCTTTGCTTATGCCCAACCTGCTCAACTTGTAAAAGAGCCCTTCCAACCATACGGTATCGAAGGCCTTCTCCAAGTCAATCAGGCAGGCAGCAGTGCATTGGTTCTTGCTTCTGTTCCATTGGATATCAGATACCAGTTTAGACGCGGCATGTATTGTATCATGCCCCGCCTTGAAACCGAATTGGTTATCCGGAACTATATTATTGTCCTCAACCCACTTAATCAAGGCTCTATTGATCACTTTTTCGAATACCTTGCTGATATTCGGAAGGAGACTAATCGACCGGAGATTTGCCGGATTGGAGGTGTCCTTTCCAATTTTGGGGATCGGCTGCACCACTGCTGTTTTCCAATGCTCTGGATAATGTGCATTATTCAGTGCATTATTGAACAGGGTGGCATAAATTTCCACCGTTTCTAGAGGAAGATGTCGAAGCACAATATTCGATATTAAACCGATTCCCACTGATATCTTCTTTCTCAATGATGCGAAGATCGTTTGGAGTTCTACCTACGATACGTACGGGGGGTGAACCCTTTCATTGGAGATGGCATTGTTTGCCAAGTTTTCGTCATTGAACCCGGTAAAACCAGTATTCTCTGATCGCCAGTGCTCTATATCATTTCGAAGGTAGAAGTTGTGCATAAGGACTCTATTCTCCAATTCGTGGTTCAGGCGAATGCTAGCATTTACCTTGTACACATCCTTGAAAATAGTTCCAAGCGTCCCTTGGATCTATTCCTGCTGCTGTAAGCAAGCGTTCATTGTTCGTTGCTCGGGGGATTTTCAGACACGGAAGTTCGTTGACATCGTTCCTCCGAAATATTTTATTAATCTGGGGGAACATACTCGGGTTATCAGACTTGATAGCCAGAATCTTGTTTCCCCAGTGCAAATTAGCCGACCGCCTATAATTTGCTCTAATTAGTATTTGGAGGTTCTTTATCAACGATTTCAGCGTCCTTACCTCCGAGTTTTGTCTCTTAGTAAACTGTCTATACAAGTTTTTTAGTCTTGTAAGCAGTCTACTTTTTTGTACGTGCAGTGCGTCGATTGTTGCATTGCGGAACACGTTTTCAGTTGGTCGATACCTAGGTATCGTACTGTCCATTGTTCGTTTGATTGTCTCGTCCATTTGTTTAAGGTACCTGTCAATCTCCTCGTTTGACAGATTCTTATTCGACGGTGGGTAGAGCGAGTTCGAGTACAGTGCTCTTGCCAAGTCTCGGGAGAAGCGAGTCCAACGAGTCCTACTGTAGTTGTAGGTGTACGTTTGAACAAACTCTTCCAATTACGCAATTTCGTTGGGAATCGTCATTTCGGCTCTCAGTTCGCAATGGTCACTGTCATACACAAACGTGCTCAGACAGTTTATCGTTTGTCGGTCCACGTTGGTCAGTTGTAACCGTTCGTCAAACAGCAGTAGATCTAGATAGGAGCCGCTTCTGGGAAACGACGGACTATCTGTAGCCTTCAAATCGAGCCGAAACTCAACATTATGTTGACCCCACCAATTGAATAGTGAGTTCCCTCTAGGATTTGGTGTATTAATTCCCCAATCTCTATGCTTAGCGTTTAGATCTCCGGCCATGAGGAAATAACTTTCCCCCGACTCCAGCCTTAGACAATGTCTCGAGCTCTGACATAAATAAAGTAGATTGAGCAGCTTCAGCAGCGTAAAGCGCTACCACATACATCTTCTTTCTACTACGGAGAGGGATGTACACAATGCACGCTTCCAGCCCCTGGAACCTTCGCTTTTCACTACTGTACACGGCCTTATACCTAAGTTCTTTACGAATGAAGATCGCTACACCTCCTCCTTGAGTGGAGTTGGGTCGGTCCCTTCTTTCTATATTATAGTTTTTATGCCGTAACTTGCGTTTCTGGGTTAGCTTAGTTTCGCTAACCAGGCACACATCAGGGCTTCGGTCGTCGAGTAACTTGTAGAGCGATTCTTTTCGTTCGATCCTAATCAATGAATTTACATTCGCCGCTAGAATCTTCAAGGAATTTTCAGTCGCGGTCATACCCAACACGATTGAAATTGCGTTAGGCTAGGCAGAAGCGCGTAGATCCTGTCCACACGGGTTGCCTGTTCTTGTAACTGGCGCTATAACTGCCCCATCTGCTCGTGGATAGAGAGCAAGATAGTCAGCAAGTCGCCTTGTGCCTCAGGTACCTTAGGCACTGGGGCCTGTGCAGCTACCTTCGGTTTTTGCTGTACCGTGGTTCCCCCACCAGACGCCATTTGGGCGTAGATGATTTGGGGAGTAACGGTTGCTTGTTGAACAAGAACTGGTGGGACTTTCACTGTACTTTTCTGCTTACGGACCAGATTTGCTGTTTTAATGCTTTGAAACTCAGGACAACCCCGATAGTTTGCGGTGTGTCCCGAGTTCTTGCACAGCACACATGTGAGCTGGCCCTTGTCTGCCACTCCCTCCTTACCTATAGCACATTCCTCCATCTTGTGACTCTGTCCACACTTCACGCATCGAAGCTGCATATCGCAGTTCGACGCGGAGTGCCCGAACCTTTGGCAGCGAACGCATTGAATAATGCTTCCGCTGCGCTTTAATTTATCCCATGAGACAACCTGGTAGTCTAGGACTCTGATACTCCTTAGACCATCCAGTTTGCTATCGGGCGATAGCTGAACCAGGAAGAACGGTAGTTTCCGCTTCTCCCTTTTGGCCCTTGCTGTGGTGAAAGGCTTAACCCCTACAAAATTGAGACCGTCGCACTTAATTTTTTGGAGCGTCTTAAGGAGCTCCTCCGGCTCAGTAGACGGTTCCATCCCTTTCAGTAGCACCGTTTGCAACTTCTCCCCCTTCGGGGTGAAAGAGAAGGACTCCGTCGTCGAGTCCCTTAACAGATTCTTAATTTTATTGTGCTGCTCCACCGTATTGCACTGGATGGAGTGTCTACTATCATTGTACCGTTTAATTATAAAGTTATTGCCTGTGGCCGACTTACACAGTTCTATGGTGTCTTTGAGCTCCATCTTGTATGTATTAATGGGTGGAATTCGCACCTTCTCTGGATTGTTCTGCTGCTGTTGTGTTTGCTGTTATTGCTGCTGTTGTTGTTGCTGTTTCGGCTGCTGCTGTTGTTGCTGCTGCTGTTGCTGTTGCTTTGGCTGCTGCTTCTTCTGCTGCTGCGGCTGTTGCTGCAGCTTCTTTTGTTGCTGCGGCTGCTTTATTTTTTGTTGTTGTTGGCTGCTTTTGTTTTTGCTGTGGCTGTTGTTGTTGCTGTTGCTCTTGGGGTCTATGGAGCACAGCCTGCCTCTCCCTCTCTCACCTTGCTATTTGCTTGGCTTTTATGGCCAATACTTTCTGCTGGAGCTGCCTTATACTCGTATTAAGGCATTCCAGCTCATCGTCTTCGTCCTCTGACTCGGACGTGACCAGAGCGGCGAAGTTGTTGTTGTCCCCCATATAATGGCTTTCACCACCGTCGGAGACGTATGGGTATTGGTCATCGTCATCTGATGACCATTGCCTCTTCTCTTCTGCTGCTGTTGCTGTACCAGGTGCTCCTTCCATCACTTCACCCGGCAGCTTTTCAGATGAAGTTGTTATGGCGGGGCCTTTTACCACATTGGAGGTAGATTTCACTTTCCTCCACTTCCCGGACTTTGCAGCCTCATCGGCTGATTTCAGTTTGTCCGCTACTTGGAGTGCGGACTTTTCACTGTCTCCCATCACGTGTTGTTACACCTAATGTTTATTTTTTATTCTTTCAAATTAAAGAGAAAAAAAAGAAAAAGTTTGATATTTGCGGGAATTGAACCCGTGGCTACCGCTCGACGGTCCACTGCCTTTTTTCATTTTACATTTTTAATCCATTTTTATTATATAAATTCAATTAAACTTATAGCTAGACAAAAAACGCTTACAACTAGCTTAACTAACTTAACTATTCTTATTCTAACTTACTGGCCCTATGCGGGCGCTCTAAGCTAAACCTAACACTTAAAACTATGTCTTTCGACGTAAAGTACTTGAAAATTTTCTATTTATTTTATTTATTAATTTTAATTGTAACTAAGAAAATTGTACAAAAACTTAGTACATGAACTTATCTTTGGATGTTCTTACATATAAAACTTACAAATCTACCTTAAAATAAATCTTAAACTACCTTATTCTAAATTAGCCTATCTTAATCTACCTTACGTATTCTATACGTAAATTTTTTTTGATTTTTTTGTTTTTTTAATTTTTTTTTTTTTTTCTTTTTTTATCGAGTGCTGTTTTTTTTTTGTGTTTTTTGTGTTTTTTTATTTTCATCCAAGTGCTGATTGATTTTTTTTTTTTTTTTTTATTACCTACACCTACCGAAACCTAAAAAACTACCTAAACCTAAACTATGTAAGGCGGCCATGGGCAAGAACAGCTAACTTTTAACATCAAACAGGCTACCCTGGATTAGGAGGAAACGACGAAGGAGTTTCCTCTCTTTCGGCTAGCCACCAGAAATGACCGTACTGACGTTGTACGTCCTCAACATCGCGACCCGATACCGCCCTACTAAACCGGAGACGCTCCACACTGCCGTGTGCAACGTCTCTGTCGTAGTTGAGTCGCCTATCCACAACTGTCCGAGCAACGTGGAAGATTAGCGGTACCGCCAATCTGTCCTGGATCAGACCTTTCTTATCAAAATAGAGGAACGCCTCGGGGGGAACAAAGCCGTTAAGGCGCACTCTCTCGTGATACTCGTAATTGGGGTAATAAGCCCCGGAGATCGGGTTGTTCGTCGAGCTCATTGCTCTTGCAATGTGCCTTCGAATCAGCTTGATAATGAAAATATCCACTCTAATTAGGTTAGCCCTGTTGTATAGGACCTCACTGGGATAGGATTTTATGTACTGGGACTCTGGTGTTCCGTACAAATGAAGGCAAGCCCGAAGGCAAGCCCTCTCAAACACCCGAATCTTTTCCAACAAGCTTGCTCCCCCGTTGAACCATACGGGGCATCCATATACGAGCATGGGCCTAATGAGGGCCATGTAGCAGATTACCTTTACCCTTGCATCGAGTTGCTTGCTATAAAAAAGTTTCTTTGTAAGGGCAAAAGCACCTTTGGCTCTGGCCAGAGCTGCATCTATATGTTTGTTAAAATATAGATATTGGTCTAACCAGAGCCCCAGGTATCTGACTACACTTCGACTCGCAAGTGGCTGTCCGTGAGGTCCAACTATTGAGAACTTTCGCCAATTCTTTCTGGTATCCCTAGAGGCCCCAGACAACGGCGCCCTAAAAAGAATGGTTTCCGATTCATCGCAATATCGCTCAGTCATCGCAATATCGCTGAATCTTATGGAAGTCACGTTGCAAGAGAATTGCAATGACCTCGATTTTTGGTCCTGATCTGTACGCGATCAAGTCGTCTGCGTACGCTATGGCATGGTGTAGTGATCCTATCAGATCGCTCGTGTAAATGTTGAAAAGACCATTTTTAATTATAAATGTTCCAGTAGAAGTCACATTGCCATTTTTGACGACGAACTGCCTACTGGTGAGCATGTTATAAAGTAAGTACAGCAGTGGTTTGCTTATGCCCAGCCTGCTCAGCTTGTAGAAGAGTCCCTCTAACCATACGGTATCGAAGGCCTTCTCCAAGTCAATCAGGCAGGCACCCGTACATTGGTTCTTGCTTTTGTTCCATTGGATATCCGATACCAGTTTAGACGCGGCATGTATTGTATCATGCCCTGCCTTAAAACCGAATTGGTTATCCGGAATTATATTACTGTTCTCAGTCCACTTAAGCAGGGCTCTATTGATCACTTTCTCGAATACCTTGCTGATGTTCGGAAGGAGACTTATCGACCGGAGATTTGCCGGATTGGAAGTGTCCTTACCTCGTTTGGGGATGGGTTGTATCACTACTGTTTTCCAATGCGCTGGATAATGTGCACTATTCAGTGCATTGTTAAACAGAGTGGTGTAAATGTCCACCGCTTGTAGAGGGAGATGTCGAAGCACAATGTTCGACACTCCATCGATTCCTACAGATTTCTTCCTCCTCAATGGGTCGAAGATCGCTTGCAGCTCCACCTTCGATATGTACGGGGGATGTACCCTTTCATCGGCGATGACATTATTTGCCATGTTATCGTCATTGAACTCGGTAAAACCTATGTTCTCGGATCGCCAGTGCTCTATATCATTTCGAAGGTAGAAGTTGTGCACAAGGACGCGATTTTCCAGGTCGCCGTTCGGGCAAATGGTATCATTCACCTTGTACACTTCCTGGAAAGTCGCTCCTATAGCCTCTACCTTCTCCTGCGGATCTTCGATCACAAAGAAGTTGTCATCCTCTACTGCGTTATCTGGATCTATACCTGCTGTTATAAGTATTCGTCCATTGTTCGTCGTTCGGGGGATCTTAAGACACGGAAGGTCGTTTTGATTATTCCTCCGAAATATTTTATTTATTTGCGGGAACATACTCGGGTTGTTGGATTTTACAGCCCGAATTTTGTTGTTCCAATGCAAATTTACAGAAAGTCTGTAATTTTCTCTAATTAACTTCTGGAGGTTTTTAATCAACGACTTCAGTGTCCTAACCTCCGAGTTTTGTCTGTCAGTAAACTGTCTGTACAAGGTTTTTAGTCTCGACAGCAGTCTACTTTTGTGTTGGTGTAGTGCGTCAATTGTTGCATTGCGGAATATGTCTGCATTGTCAGTGTGTTGATACCGAGGTATCGTATTGTCCATAGTTTGTTTAATTGTCTCGTCCATTTGTTTTAGGTACCAGTCAATCTCCTCGTTTGACAGATTCCTATTGGACGGTGGGTAGAGCGAGTTCGGGGAGAGTGCTCTTGTTAAAGTTCTGGAGAAGCGAGTCCAACGCGTCCTACTATAATTGTAGGAGTACGTTTGGACAAACTCCTCCAACTCCGCAATTTCGTTGGGAATCGTTATTACGGCACTGAGTCCGCAATGGTCACTGTCATACACAAATGTGTGCAGGCAGTTTATAGTTTGTCGGTCCATGTCGGTCAGTTGTAACCGTACGTCGAACAGCATAAGATCCAGATAGGAGCTGCTTCTAGGAAGCGACGGACTATCTGTAGCTTTCAAATCGAGTTTATACTCGACACTGTGCCGACCCCACCAATTGAATAGTAGGGTCCCTCTAGGATTTGGTGTGTTATTTCCCCAATCTCTATGTTTGGCATTGAAATCTCCGGCCATGATGAAATAATTCTCCTCCGACTCCAGCCTTAGGAATCGAAAAAGTGTCACGAGCTCTGAAATAAATAAAGTAGATTGAGTAGCTTCAGGTGCATAGAGTGCGACCAAGTACATCCTCTTTCCACTACGGAGAGGGATGCACACGATACACGCTTCCAGCTCCTGGAACCTTCGCACTTCACCGCTGTACGTTACTTTAAATTGCAATTGTTTGCGTATGAAGATCGCAACTCCTCCTCCTTGTGTAGAGTTGGGTCGGTCTCTTCTGACAATACTGTATTTATTGGGCCCCAATTTGTGCTTCTGGGATAGCTTTGTTTCGCTAACCATAAGCACATCAGGGGTTTGGTCTTCAAGCAACTTAAACAATACGGCTCTTCGCTCGATCCTAATCAGTGAATTCACATTCACCGCAAGGATCTTCAAGGATTGCTCCTCCATGTTCGTACCCATTACGACTGAAGGTGCGTTAAGCCCGGCAGAAGTGCGTAGATCTGGTCCACCCGCTTCGCCTGCTCCTGTACCTGACGTTGAAGCTGCTCCATCTGCCCTTGGATAGAGAGCAAGATGGCCAGCAAGTCAGTTTGAGCCTCCGGTGCTCTAGGCGCTGGGGCCTTAGAAGTAACCTTCGGTCTTTTCTGTTCCGCGTTTCCCCGACCTGCCGCCATTTTTGCGTAGGTCACTTGGGGAGTCACGGATGGTGTTTGAATTGGAGCAGGTGGACGTTTCACTACGACCTTCTCCTGGCGAACTAGATTTACTTTCTTAATGTACTGGAACTTAGGACAACCCCGATAGTTTGCGGTGTGTCCCGAGTTCCTGCATAAAGCACACGAGAGCTGGCTCCTATCTGCCACTCCATCCTTACCCAGAGTGCATTCATCTGCTTTGTGGTTCTTTCCACACTTGACACATCGAGGCTGCATTTCGCAGTTCGACGCGGCGTGACCGAACCTTTGGCAGCGAACACATTATAAAATGTTTTCGCTCCTTCTTAATTTTTCCCAGGCGACAACCTGGTAGTCTAGGACTTTAATACTCCTTAGACCATCCAGCTTGCTATTGGGTGAAAGCTGAACCAGGAAAAACGGCAATTTCCGCTTCTCCCTTTTTGCCTTAGCTGTGGTGAATGGCTTGACCCCTACAAATTGGAGCTCGTTGCACTCTTTCTCTTTAAGCAACGCAAGGAGCGTCTCCGAATCAGTAGACGGGTCTATCCCCCTCAGCAGCATTGTTTGCCGCTTTTCCCCCTTCGGGGTGAAGGAGAAGAACTCCGTCGTCGTGTCCTTTAACAAATCTTTAATTTTTTTATACTGTTCCACTGTATTGCAGTGGATAGAATGCCTGTCTACATTTAAACGTTTAATTGAAAAATTATTGCCAATGGCCGACTTACATAGTTCAATTGTGTCTTTCAACTCTACCTTGTACGTGTTAATTGGCGGCACCCTGGTCTTCGTACTCGTCTTCTGTTGCTGAAGTTGCTGTTGCTGTTGATTCTGCTGCTGCTGTTGCTGCTTTTTATGCTGCTGCTGCGGTTGTTGCTGCTTTTTCTGCTGCTGCTGTGGTTGTTGCAGCGTTTTTTGCTGCTGTTGTTGTTGCTGCTTCTCCTGCTGCTGTTGTTGTTGCAGCTTGTTCGGCTGCTGCTGTTCTTGCTGCTGCTTCTGCTGCTGTATTTGCTGCTGCATTTGCGGCTGCAATTGTTGTTGTTGCAGCTGGCCTTCTGGCTGCTTCCGTTGTTGTTCGGAAGGGCGCTGGAGCTCTAGCTGCCGCTCCCTTTCTCTTCTGGCCATTTGCTTGGTTTTAATGGCAAGCACCCTCTGCTCTAGCTGTCTGATGCTGCTAGTCAGACTTTGGACTTCCTCCTCTTCATCATCCGATTCGGAGGAAGCCAGAACTGCGAAGCAGTTGTTATCGTCTCCGACGTAGCGCCCTTCCCCTCCGTCGGAGATGTACGGGAAGTCGACAGAGTCATCCGACCTCTGCCGCTTCTTATCTGCTGCTGCTGCTGTTGCTGTACTCAGCGCCCCTTCCCTCGCTCCACTTGGCAGCTGTTCAACTGTAGCTGATTTGGAGGGACGCTTTACCAAGTTGGGAGATGGTTTAAGTTTCCTTCTCCGCTTTGATGTACTGTCTGTAGCCACTGTTGCTGGGTGGCCTGATATTACTGCCTCATCGGCTGATGTTTTCTTATCAGCTGGTCCCGCTAATGGGAGCGCGGACCGCTCACTTTCCATCGCCTTTCTTACTTCTTAATAATTTATTATTCACTATTTTTGTTTAATTTATAAAAAAAGTCTAATATTGAAAATTTCCCTGGTTGGGAATTGAACCCAGGTCCCTGAGTTGACGGTTCACCACCACTACCTCTAGGCTAACTCGCCACTTGAAATTATACTGTTCAATTCTGTACTTTAAAACACACCGATTTTAAATGAGAAGCCGAAAAACGTGCACACACTCTGAAAGTCTGTGAACGACTGACGGTTCACTACCACTCCTACTAGGCCAACTCGCCACTTGAGATCTTACTGTCTAACTTTCTACTTTAAAAACACCACGATTTTAACTGAGAAGCCGAAACACATGTGTACTCTCTGAAAGTCTGTGAACGACTGATTCACCACCACTCCTACTACGCTAATTCGCCACTTGAAATTTCACTGTCTCACTTTCTACTTTAAAAACACCGCGATTTTAAATGAGAAGCCGAAACACATGTAAACACTATGAAAGTCTGTGAACGACTGGCGGTTCACCACCACTACCCCTAGGCTAACTCGCCACTTAAAATTCTACTGTTTAATTCTGCACTTGAAATCACACCGATTTTAACTGAGAAGAAGAAACACGTACGCACTCATTTTTTCATTTTTAATGCATTTTATTGGGTAATTCATTATAACTTACATGCTAGACAAAACGCTTAAAACTAGCTTAACTAACTTAACTATTCTTATTCTAACTTACTGGCCCTATGCGGGCGCTCTAAGTTAAACCTAATACTTAAAACTATGTCTCTCGACGTAACTAACTTAAGATTCTTTATTTATTTATTTTATTATTCTATTGGCTATTACTACTAAGAAAAATGTTTAATCAAATAAAAAAACTTTGTATATGAACTTTTTTTGTTTTTAATGTTCTTGTATATAAAACTTACAATCTACCTTAAAATAAATCTTAAACTATCTTATTCTAAATTAGCCTATCTTATTCTACGTAAATTTTTTTTTGTTTTTTTTTTTAATTTTTTTATTTTTTTTTTTTTTTGTTTTTTATAAATTTTTGTTTTTTTTTTTTTTATCGAGTGCTGTTTTTTTTTTATTTTTTTTTATGTTTTTTGTGTTTTTTTTTTTTTTTTTTTTTTCCATCCAAGTGCTGTGGATATATATATTATTATTTTTTTTTTTTAAATTATTACCAACACCTAAAAATAAAAAACTACCTAAACCTAAACTATGTAAGTCGGCCATGGACAACAAACAGCCAACCCCTAATATGCAACAGACTATCCTGGATTAGGAGGAAACGACGAAGGAGTTTCCTCTCTTTCGGCTAGCCACCAGAAATGACCGTACTGACGTTGTACGTCCTCAATATCGCGACCCGATACCGCCCTACTAAACCGGAGACGCTCCACACTGCCGTGTGCAACGTCTCTGTCGTAGTTGAGTCGCCTATCCACAACTGTCCGAGCAACGTGGAAGATTAGCGGCACCGCCAATCTGTCCTGGATCAGACCTTTCTCATCAAAATAGAGGAACGCCTCTGGGGGAACAAAGCCGTTAAGGCGCACTCTCTCATGATACTCGTAATTGGGGTAATAAGCCCCGCAGATCAGGTTGTTCGTCGAGCTCATTGCTCTTGCATTGTGCCTTCGAATCAGCTTGATAACGAAAATATCCACTCTAATTAGGTTAGCCCTGTTGTATTGGACCTCATTGGGATAGGATTTTATGTACTGGGACTCTGGTGTTCTGTACAAATGAAGGCAAGCCCTCTCAAACACCCGAATCTTTTCCAACAAGCTTGCTCCCACGTTGAACCACACGGGGCATCCATATACGAGCATGGGCCTAATGAGGGCCATGTAGCAGATTACCTTTACCCTTGCATCGAGTTGCTTGCTATAAAAAAGTTTCTTTGTAATGGCAAAAGCACCTTTGGCTCTGGCCAGAGCAGCATCTATATGTTTGTTAAAATATAGATATTGGTCTAACCAGAGCCCCAGGTATCTGACTACACTTCGACTCGCAAGTGGCTGTCCGTGAGGTCCAACTATTGAGAACTTTCGCCAATTCTTTCTGGTATCCCTAGAGGCCCCAGACAACGGCGTCCTAAAAAGAATGGTCCGATTTCTGGAAGTTGATCTTCAACTTCCAGTCATCGCAATATCGCTGAATCTTATCGAAGTCACGTTGCAAGAGAATTGCAATGACCTCGATTTTTGGTCCTGATCTGTACGCGATCAAGTCGTCTGCGTACGCTATGGCATGGTGAAGTGATCCTATTAGATGGCTCGTGTAAATGTTGAAATGGATCGGTGAATTAACCGCACCTTGTTGCAGACCGTTTTTAATTAGAAATGTTCCAGCAGAATTCACATTGCCATTTTTGACGATGAACTGTCTACTGGTGAGCATATTATTAAGTATGTACAGCAGTGGTTTGCTTATACCCAGCCTGCTCAGCTTGTAGATGAGTCCCTCTAACCATACGGTATCGAAGGCCTTCTCCAAGTCAATCAGGCAGGCACCCGTACATTGGTTCTTGCTTTTGTTCCATTGCATATCCGATACCAGTTTAGACGCGGCATGTATTGTATCATGCACCGCCTTAAAACCGAATTGGTTATCCGGAATTATATTACTGTTCTCAGTCCACTTAAGCAGGGCTCTATTGATCATTTTCTCGAATACCTTGCTGATGTTCGGAAGGAGACTTATCGACCGGAGATTTGCCGGATTGGAAGTGTCCTTACCCCGTTTGGGGATGGGTTGTATCACTGCTGTTTTCCAATGCGCTGGATAATGTGCACTATTCGCTGCATTGTTAAAAAGAGTGGTGTAAATGTCCACCGCTTCTAGAGGGAG
Source organism: Pocota personata (assembly GCA_963082735.1). Classification (NCBI taxonomy): domain Eukaryota; kingdom Metazoa; phylum Arthropoda; class Insecta; order Diptera; family Syrphidae; genus Pocota; species Pocota personata. The sequence goes on from OY720429.1 coordinate 158,955,260, forward strand.
ATGTCGAAGCACAATGTTCGACACTCCATCGATTCCTACAGATTTCTTCCTCCTCAATGAGTCGAAGATCGCTTGGAGCTCCACCTTCGATATGTACGGGGGATGTACCCTTTCATCGGCGATGACATTATTTGCCATGTTATCGTCATTGAACTCGGTAAAACCTATGTTCTCGGATCGCCAATGCTCTATATCATTTCGAAGGTAGAAGTTGTGCACAAGGACGCGATTGTCCATTTCGTGGTTCGGGCAAATGGTATCATTTACCTTGTACACTTCCTGGAAAGTCGCTCCTATAGGCTCTACCTTCTCCTGCGGATCTTCGATCACAAAGAAGTTGTCATCCTCTACTGCGTTATCTGGATCTATACCTGCTGTTATAAGTATTCGTCCATTGTTCGTCGTTCGGGGGATCTTAAGACACGGAAGGTCGTTTTGATTATTCCTCTGAAATATTTTATTTATTTGCGGGAACATGCTCGGGTTGTTGGATTTTACAGCCCGAATTTTGTTGTTCCAATGCAAATTTACAGAAAGTCTGTAATTTTCTCTAATTAATTTTTGGAGGTTTTTGATCAACGACTTCAGTGTCCTAACCTCCGAGTTTTGTCTGTCAGTAAACTGTCTGTACAAGGTTTTTAGTCTCGACAGCAGTCTACTTTTGTGTTGGTGTAGTGCGTCAATTGTGGCATTGCGGAATATGTCTGCGTTGTCAGTATGTTGATACCGAGGTATCGTATTGTCCATAGTTAGTTTAATTGTCTCGTCCATTTGTTTTCGGTACCAGATTCCTATTGGACGGTGGGTAGAGCGGTGGGTAGAGCGAATTCGAGGAGAGTGCTCTTGTCAAAGTTCTTGAGAAGCGAGTACAACGCGTCCTACTATAATTGTAGGAGTACGTTTGGACAAACTCCTCTAACTCCGCAATTTCGTTGGGAATCGTTATTACGGCACTGAGTCCGCAATGATCACTGTCATACACAAATGTGTGCAGACAGCTTATAGTTTGTCGGTCCATGTCGGTCAGTTGTAACCGTACGTCGAACAGCATAAGATCCAGATAGGAGCTGCTTCTAGGAAGCGACGGACTATCTGTAGCTTTCAATTCGAGTTTATACTCGACACTGTACCGACCCCACCAATTGAATAGTAGGTTCCCTCTAGGATTAGGTGTGTTGTTTCCCCAATCTCTATGTTTGGCGTTTAGATCTCCGGCCATGGTGAAATAATTCTCCTCCGACTCCAGCCTTAGGCATCGAAAAAGTGTCTCGAGCTCTGAAATAAATAAAGTAGATTGAGTAGCTTCAGGTGCATAGACTGCGACCAAGTACATCCTCTTTCCACTACGGAGAGGGATGCACAAGATACACGCTCCCAGCTCCTGGAATCTTCGCACTTCACCGCTGTACATGACTTTAAATTGCAGTTGTTTGCGTATGAAGATCGCAACACCTCCTCCTTGTGTGGAGCTGGGTCGGTCTCTTCTGACAATATTGTATTTATTGTGCCCCAATTTGTGCTTCTGGGATAGTTTTGTTTCGCTAACCATAAGCACATCAGGGGTTTGGTCTTCAAGCAACTTAAACAATACGGCTCTTCGCTCGATCCTAATCAGTGAATTCACATTCACCGCAAGGATCTTCAAGGGTTGCTCCTCCATGTTCGTACCCATTACGACTGGAGATGCGTTAAGCCCGGCAGAAGTGCGTAGATCTGGTCCACCCGCTTCGCCTGCTCCTGTACCTGACGTTGAAGCTGCTCCATCTTCCCTTGAATAGAGAGCAAGATGGCCAGCAAGTCGGTTTGAGCCTCCGGTGCTCTAGGCGCTGGGGCCTGAGAAGCAACCTTCGGTCTTTTCTGTTCCGCGTTTCCCCGACCTGCCGCCATTTGGGCGTAGGTCACTTGGGGAGTCACGGATTGTGTTTGAATTGGAGCAGGTGGACGTTTCACTACAACCTTCTCCTGACGAACCAGATTTACTTTCTTAATATACTGGAACTTAGGACAACCCCGATAGTTTGCGGTGTGTCCCGAGTTCCTACATAAAGCACACGAGAGCTGGCTCTTATCTGCCACTCCATCCTTACCCAGAGTGCATTCCTCTGCTTTGTGGTTCTTTCCACACTTGACACATCGAGGCTGCATTTCGCAGTTCGACGCGGCGTGACCGAACCTTTGGCAGCGAACACATTGTAAAATGTTTTCGCCCCTTCTTAATTTTTCCCAGGCGACAACCTGGTAGTCTAGGACTTTAATACTCCTTAGACCATCCAGCTTGCTATTGGGTGAAAGCTGAACTAGGAAGAACGGCAGCTTCCGCTTCTCCCTTTTTGCCTTAGCTGTGGTGAATGGCTTGACCCCTACGAATTCGAGCTCGTTGCACTCTTTCTCTTTAAGCAGCGCAAGGAGCGTCTCCGGATCAGTAGACGGGTCTATCCCCCTCAGCAGCATTGTTTGCCGCTTTTCCCCCTTCGGGGTGAAGGAGAAGAACTCCGTCGTCGTGTCCTTTAACAAATCTTTAATTTTTTTATACTCTTCCACTGTATTGCAGTGGATAGCATGCCTGTCTTCATTTAAACGTTTAATAGAAAAATTGTTGCCTATGGCCGACTTACATAGTTTAATGGTGTCCATAAGCTCAATCTTATAGGTGTTGATTGGCGGTACCCTCGCTTTTGCCGTCGTCTTCGGTTGCTGTTGTTTCTGCTGCGATTGTTGTTGCTGTTGTTTCTGCTGCTGCTGCTGTTTCTGCTGCTGTTGTTTCTGCTGCTGCTGCTGTTTCTGCTGCTGTTGTTTCTGCTGCTGCTGCTGCTGCTGCTGCTGCGGTTGTAGTTGTGATTCTTGCAGCGTTTTCTGCTGCTGTAGTAGTTGCTGCTGTTTTTTCAGCTGTTGTTGTTGCTTCTGCTTCGGCTGCAGCATTTGCGGCTGTATTGCTGGTTGCCGCTGGTTTTCTGGCGGCTGCTGCTGTAGTAGTTGTTGTTGTTGAGCGCGCTGTAGCTTTAGCTGCCGCTCCCTCTCTCGCATGGCCATTTGTTTGGCCTTTATGGCACGCACCCTCTGTTCGAGCTGCCTGATGCTGCTAGTCAGACTCTCGACTTCTTCTTCTTCATCATCCGATTCGGAGGACGCCAGAACTCCGAAGCTATTGTTCTTCTCTCCAACGTAGTGGCCTTCCCCACCGTCGGAGATGTACGCTAATTCGACAGAGTCATCTGACCTCTGTCGCTTTTTTTCTGCTGCTACTGTTGTTGTTGCTCTGCGCCCCTTCACTCACTCCATCAGGCAGCTGTACAGCAGAAGCTGATGTGGAGGGACGCTTTACAAGGTTGGGAGAAAGTTTTAACTTCCTTCTCCTTTTCCCCTTACTTGCGGTTGCCACTGTTGCTGAGTGGCCTGTCTGCACTGCATCGGCTGATGCTGTCACCCCACCAGCTGGTTCCGCTATTGGAAGCGCGGACCGCTCACTATCCATCACCTGATTCTTGTTGTCACACTTTTATTTAATTATTAAAAAAAAAAAAAGTTAAAATTTTTCCTGGCTGGGAATTGAACCCAAGCCCCCGGGTTGACGGTTCACTACCACTCCTACTGGGCCAACTCGCCACTTGAGATCTTACTGTCTAACTTTCTACTTTAAAAACACCACGATTTTAACTGAGAAGCCGAAACACATGTGTACTCTCTGAAAGTCTGTGAACGACTGATTCACCACCACTCCTACTACGCTAATTCGCCACTTGAAATTTCACTGTCTCACTTTCTACTTTAAAAACACCGCGATTTTAAATGAGAAGCCGAAACACATGTAAACACTATGAAAGTCTGTGAACGACTGGCGGTTCACCACCACTACCCCTAGGCTAACTCGCCACTTAAAATTCTACTGTTTAATTCTGCACTTGAAATCACACCGATTTTAACTGAGAAGAAGAAACACGTACGCACTCATTTTTTCATTTTTAATGCATTTTATTGGGTAATTCATTATAACTTACATGCTAGACAAAACGCTTAAAACTAGCTTAACTAACTTAACTATTCTTATTCTAACTTACTGGCCCTATGCGGGCGCTCTAAGTTAAACCTAACACCTAAAACTATGTCTTTCGACGTAACAAACATGAAAATTGTTTATTTATTTCATTCTTTTAGATTTAAACTAAGAAAATTAGTCAAAAACTTAGTGTCTGAACATTTTTTTGTATTCTTATAAATAAAACTTATAAACTACGTTAAAATAAATCTTAAAACTATCTTATTCTAAATTAGCCTATCTTATTCTACCTTACGTATTCTATACGCAAATTTTTTTTGATTTTTTTTTTTTTTTAATTTTTTTTTTTTTTTTTTTTTTTTTATCGAGTTTTTTATAATTTTTTTTATATGTTTTGTGTTTTTTGTGATTTTTTTTTTTTTTTTCATCCAAGTGCTGTGGATATAATTATTATTATTATTTTTTTTTTTTTTATTCACTACCTACACCTACCGAAACCTAAAAAAATTACCTAAACCTAAACTATGTAAGTCGGCCATGGGCAGAACAGCCAACCTTTAGCATCAAACAGGCTACCCTTGATTAGGAGGAAACGACGAAGGAGTTTCCTCTCTTTCGGCTAGCCACCAGAAATGACCGTACTGACGTTGTACGTCCTCAATATCGCGACCCGATACCGCCCTACTAAACCGGAGACGCTCCACACTGCCGTGTGCAACGTCTCTGTCGTAGTTGAGTCGCCTATCCACAACTGTCCGAGCAACGTGGAAGATTAGCGGCACCGCCAATCTGTCCTGGATCAGACCTTTCTCATCAAAATAGAGGAACGCCTCTGGGGGTACAAAGCCGTTAAGGCGCACTCTCTCATGATACTCGTAATTGGGGTAATAAGCCCCAGAGATCAGGTTGTTCGTCGAGCTCATTGCTCTTGCAATGTGCCTTCGAATCAGCTTGATAACGAAATTATCCACTCTTATTAGGTTAGCCCTGTTGTATAGGACCTCATTGGGATAGAATTTTATGTACTGGGACTCTGGTGTTCTGTAAAAATGAAGGCAAGCCCTCTCAAACACCCGAATCTTTTCCAACAAGCTTGCTCCCACGTTGAACCACACGGGGCATCCATATACGAGCATGGGCCTAATGAGGGCCACGTAGCAGATTACCTTTACCCTTGCATCGAGTTGCTTGCTATAAAAAAGTCTCTTTGTAAGGGCAAAAGCACCTTTGGCTCTGGCCAGAGCAGCATCTATATTGTAATATGCGAGCTACGGCTCGAGTAGATAAAACAATTATTCTGTGAAATTATTTCTTTATTTTCTACTCTATAGAACAATTCAAGTTCACACTATACTATTCTTCGCAAATTCTTTTCTTACAAGGTCTCTTTCCTCTCAAATCACTTTATCTCCTTTCTATTACTTAATTCACAAATCCAAACTAATTACTTTTTCTTGTTCACTCTCAACTTTCAATTTATCACCAAATTACAACTTCGCCCATTATCACTTTTCCAATCTCTTCGCCACGGTTCTAAACCAACTGTCCCTTTTTTGATCGCCATCTGTCCTTATATAGCAGAAGTTTCTGATAGCCAGAAACTTCTAGCAAATTCTTCGACCACTGGAACAAGAGAAATAATTCTTGCAGTTTTAATTCCCTTTTATCCCTGATATTATTCGTCTCTTTCGTTGACATGAGCTGTGGAGACTTCGTCCCAGACACGAACCTCGAATGAAAGGACAGTTCGAACCAAAATTCTGCCAGAATGGAAAGTCACTTCGGAATTTGTTGCGTCATATTTTTAGGGGGCGTAGTTATTACTATGCTACAATATGTTTGTTAAAATATAGATATTGGTCTAACCAGAGCCCCAGGTATCTGACTACACTTCGACTCGCAAGTGGCTGTCCGTGCGGTCCAACTATTGAGAACTTTCGCCAATTCTTTCTGGTATCCCTAGAGGCCCCAGACAACGGCGTCCTAAAAAGAATGGTTTCCGATTTCTGGAAGTTGATCTTCAACTTCCAGTCATCGCAATATCGCTGAATCTTATCGAAGTCACGTTGCAAGAGAATTGCAATGACCTCGATTTTTGGTCCTGATCTGCACGCGATCAAGTCGTCTGCGTACGCTATGGCATGGTGAAGTGATCCTATCAGATCGCTCGTGTAAATGTTGAAAAGGATCTTTGAATTAACCTCACCTTGTTGCAGACCGTTTTTAATTAGAAATGTTCCAGCAGAAGTCGCATTGCCATTTTTGACTATGAACTGTCTACTGGTGAGCATGTTATGAAGTATGTACAGCAGTGGTTTGCTTATGCCCAGTCTGCTCAGCTTGTAGAAGAGTCCCTCTAACCACACGGTATCGAAGGCCTTCTCCAAGTCAATCAGGCAGGCACCCGTGCATTGGTTCTTGCTTTTGTTCCATTGAATATCCGATACCAGTTTAGACGCGGCATGTATTGTATCATGCCCCGAATTAAAACCGAATTGGTTATCCGGAATTATATTACTGTTCTCAGTCCACTTAAGCAGGGCTCTATTGATCACTTTCTCGAATACCTTGCTGATGTTCGGAAGGAGACTTATCGACCGGAGATTTGCCGGATTGGAAGTGTCCTTACCCCGTTTGGGGATGGGTTGTATCACTGCTGTTTTCCAATGCGCTGGATAATGTGCATTATTCAGTGCATTGTTAAACAGAGTGGTGTAAAAGTCCGCCGCTTCTAGAGGGAGATGTCGAAGCACAATGTTCGACACTCCATCGATTCCTACAGATTTCTTCCTCCTCAATGAGTCGAAGATCGCTTGGAGCTCCACCTTCGATATGTACGGGGGATGTACCCTTTCAACGGCGATGACATTATTTGCCATGTTATCGTCATTGAACTCGGTAAAACCTATGTTCTCGGATCGCCAATGCTCTACATCATTTCGAAGGTAGAAGTTGTGCACAAGGACGCGATTTTCCAGGTCGTGGTTCGGGCAAATGGTATCATTTACCTTGTACACTTCCTGGAAAGTCGCTCCTATAGGCTCTACCTTCTCCTGCGGATCTTCGATCACAAAGAAGTTGTCATCCTCTACTGCGTTATCTGGATCTATACCTGCTGTTATAAGTATTCGTCCATTGTTCGTCGTTCGGGGGATCTTAAGACACGGAAGGTCGTTTTGATTATTCCTCTGAAATATTTTATTTATTTGCGGGAACATGCTCGGGTTGTTGGATTTTACAGCCCGAATTTTGTTGTTCCAATGCAAATTTACAGAAAGTCTGTAATTTTCTCTAATTAACTTCTGGAGGTTTTTAATCAACGACTTCAGCGTCCTAACCTCCGAGTTTTGTCTGTCAGTAAACTGTCTGTACAAAGTTTTTAGTCTCGACAGCAGTCTACTTTTGTGTTGGTGTAGTGCGTCAATTGTTGCATTGCGGAATATGTCTGCATTGTCAGTGTGTTGATACCGAGGTATCGTATTGTCCATAGTTTGTTTAATTGTCTCGTCCATTTGTTTTAGGTACCAGTCAATCTCCTCGTTTGACAGATTCCTATTGGACGGTGGGTAGAGCGAGTTCGAGGAGAGTGCTCTTGTTAAAGTTCTGGAGAAGCGAGTCCAACGCGTCCTACTATAATTGTAGGAGTACGTTTGGACAAACTCCTCCAACTCTGCAATTTCGTTGGGAATCGTTATTACGGCACTGAGTCTGCAATGGTCACTGTCATACCCAAAAGTGTGCAGGCAGTTTATAGTTTGTCGGTCCATGTCGGTCAGTTGTAACCGTACGTCGAATAGCATAAGATCCAGATAGGAGCTGCTTCTAGGAAACGACGGACTATCTGTTGCTTTCAAATCGAGTTTATACTCGACACTGTGCCGACCCCACCAATTGAATAGTAGGTTCCCTCTAGGATTTGGTGTGTTATTTCCCCAATCTCTATGTTTGGCATTGAAATCTCCGGCCATGATGAAATAATTCTCCTCCGACTCCAGCCTTAGGAATCGAAAAAGTGTCTCGAGCTCTGAAATAAATAAAGTAGATTGAGTAGCTTCAGGTGCATAGAGTGCGACCAAGTACATCCTCTTTCCACTACGGAGAGGGATGCACACGATACACGCTTCCAGCTCCTGGAACCTTCGCACTTCACCGCTGTACGTTACTTTAAATTGCAATTGTTTGCGTATGAAGATCGCAACTCCTCCTCCTTGTGTAGAGTTGGGTCGGTCTCTTCTGACAATACTGTATTTATTGTGCCCCAATTTGTGCTTCTGGGATAGCTTTGTTTCGCTAACCATAAGCACATCAGGGGTTTGGTCTTCAAGCAACTTAAACAATACGGCTCTTCGCTCGATCCTAATCAGTGAATTCACATTCACCGCAAGGATCTTCAAGGATTGCTCCTCCATGTTCGTACCCATTACGACTGAAGGTGCGTTAAGCCCGGCAGAAGTTCGTAGATCTGGTCCACCCGCTTCGCCTGCTCCTGTACCTGACGTTGAAGCTGCTCCATCTGCCCTTGGATAGAGAGCAAGATTGTAAGCAAGTCAGTTTTAGCATCCGGTGCCCTAGGCGCTGGGGCCTGAGAAGCAACCTTCGGTCTTTTCTGTTCCGCGTTTCCCCGACCTGCCGCCATTTGGGCGTAGGTCACTTGAGGAGTCACGGATGGTGTTTGAATTGGAGCAGGTGGACGTTTCACTACAACCTTCTCCTGACGAACCAGATTTACTTTCTTAATATACTGGAACTTAGGACAACCCCGATAGTTTGCGGTGTGTCCCGAGTTCCTGCATAAAGCACACGAGAGCTGGCTCTTATCTGCAACTACATCCTTACCCAGAGTGCATTCCTCTGCTTTGTGGTTCTTTCCACACTTGACACATCGAGGCTGCATTTCGCAGTTCGACGCGGCGTGACCGAACCTTTGGCAGCGAACACATTGTAAAATGTTTTCGCTCCTTCTTAACTTTTTCCAGGCGACAACCTGGTAGTCTAGGACTTTAATACTCCTTAGACCATCCAGCTTGCTATTGGGTGAAAGCTGAACTAGGAAGAACGGCAGCTTCCGCTTCTCCCTTTTTGCCTTAGCTGTGGTGAATGGCTTGACCCCTACGAATTCGAGCTCGTTGCACTCTTTCTCTTTAAGCAGCGCAAGGAGCGTCTCCGGATCAGTAGACGGGTCTATCTCCCTCAGCAGCATTGTTTGCCGCTTTTCCCCCTTTGGGGTGAAGGAGAAGAACTCCGTCGTCGTGTCCTTTAACAAATCTTTAATTTTTTTATATTGCTCCACTGTATTGCAGTGGATAGCGTGCCTGTCTTCATTTAATCGTTTAATAGAAAAATTGTTGCCCATGGCCGACTTACATAGTTTAATGGTGTCCATAAGCTCAATTTCGTACCTGTTTATTGGCGGTACCCTCGCTTTTGTCGTCGTCTGCGGTTGCTGTTGGTTCTGCTGCGGTTGTTGCTGATGTTTCTGCTGCTGCTGTTTCTGCTGCTGCTGCTCTTTTTGCTGTAGTCGCTGCGTTTTCTGCTGCTGTTGCTGCTGCTGCTGCGGTTTTTGTACTTTTGATTGCAGCGTTTTCTGCTGCTGTAGTTGTTGTTGTTGTTGTTGAGCGCGCTCTAGCTGTAGCTGCCGCTCCCTTTCCCTCCTGGCCATTTGCTTGGCCTTTATTTCTCGCACCTTCTGTTGCAGTTTATTTATGCTGCTGTTTATGTTTTCAACTTCCTCGTCTTCATCGTCGGACTCGGAAGCTGCGAGAACTGCGAAACTGTTATTGTCGTCTCCCACGTAGCGGCCTTCACCACCGTCGGACATATAAGTTACTTCCACAGAGTCATCCGACCTCTGCCGCTTTTTATCTGCTGCTGCTGCTGTTGCTGTACCCGGCGCCCCTTCCCTCGCTCCACTTGGCAGCTGTTCAACTGTAGCTGATTTGGAGGAACGCTTTACTAAGTTGGGAGAAGGTTTCAGCTTTCTTCTCCTTTTCCCCACACTCTCAGTAACCACTGTTGCTGGGTGGCCTGTCTGCATTGCATCGGCTGATGCTGTCACCCCACCAGCTGGTCCCGCTATTGGGAGCGCAGACCGCTCACTCTCCATCGCCTGATGTTTGTTTTTATTTATTTGGTCTTCACTTATTTTAAATAAATGAAAAAAAAAGTACAGAATTCAATTTTCCCCAGTCCAGAATTGAACCAGGGTCACTAGTTTGGTAGAACACCACCACTACCTTTAGGCTAACTCGCCAATTGCAATTCCACTGTCTAATTTTGTACTTTAAATCACACCGATTTTAACTGAGAAGCCGAAACACATGCGCACTCTCTGAAAGTCTGTGAACGACTGAGTGACGGTTCACTACCACTCCTACTAGGCTAACTCGCCACTTGAGATCTCACTGTCTAACTTTCTACTTTAAAAACACCACGAATTTAACTGAGAAGCCGAAACACATGTGTACTCTCTGAAAGCCTGTGAACGACTGAACACGTACGCACTCTTTGAAAGTCTGTGAACGACTGACGGTCCACTGCCTCTACCACTAGATTAAGCTGGCGCTTATTGTCGGAAGTCTTTTTCACCACTTTAAGAATTACTTTGCACTTAAGTCGAAACACACGTGTGTACTCCACGAAGGTCTGTGAATGACTGATTGCTGCGCACTGTTTGAGAAACCATGAAAAGGATCTGTGGTTACATTCGTGTGTAGTTTCCGCTATTTCTGGCATGAGTATTTTTGCGAAGGTATTTGCAAGATCTCCTAAATGTTCTGTATTTGTAAAATTCTTTGATGTGATCTCAACCAAATTGGCAGACTTCTTTCCTTGTATTTTGTTAGCTATGATAGTTTCCAAGTTTCTTTTCGATAAATCTTTGCATCATGAAATTTTTGTTTATAGTGTCTTATTTTTGTAGTTCTTATCCTTTTGTTTAATTCATTTCTGAATTTTCTAAAAAAAAAAAATTCTATGTAGCATATCTCTTTTATTACACGAGTTTCGTAATTCGCTTTTCATCCAATCATGTTCAGTTTTTTCTTTTTTCTTCTTTATTGAGAAAGTTGATGATTCAATAATTTTGTTGATGCTCTGTATATAATTATCATAGAAATCATTTACCCTGGCAAAACCATTAAGTTCTCCCCAACTAATAGTCTGGGCTCTATGCTATTTTTAGACATAAGTGCACTATATATTGCATAATGATCTGAAACATTTATTTCGGCTACTGCGGATTTGATCCCATATCTTTGCACTCGTAATAAGCAATGTTCTATTAATGTTTTAGAGATCCCAAATCCGAGATCCACTCGTGTAGCCGACGGTCTTGTATTAATTAGCCCTTTTGAAGTCACTGGTTTTCTTTACATATCATATCTCCTACGACAATCAAGTTCGTTTTCTTTTCTATTTTATCCAAGTTATCGTTTAACTCTTGAACAAACTGATTTAAATATAAAGGAATGCAAATACGAATACTCCTTCAAATCTTTCATACCCAATGTTATCCTTTATATAGACTACTATTCCTCCTTCCTTTGCAGTGCATCTGTTAAAATATTCTGTGTTAAAACCATCAATTTCGTAAAAGTCATTTTCCTCTGACTTTATATTTACTTTTGACAAAATAATTAAATCAATGTATCCCAAGAACTCCTTAGTAATCAATAAATAGCATTCAGATTTTTCCTTATTGATCTTAAGTTCAAGAAAAAGGACAACAATAATTTTTTTTTTTTAATTATATTAAAAATATAAATATAAATATTTTTTTTAATATAATTTGTTATTTCTGACTTGATTTCAATATTTTAAAGTATATATTTATAATTTCATTTCTTTCATTATCCATTATGTGTTGTATATTTTTAGTCACAAGTGTAGTTTGCATTATGCAATTTTGTCAATACCATTAGCTGTCTCTGTCTCCACGGTTTGCTCTCCGTCATTTTTTCCAGCAAGAATTTTATTACTCCTAAACCATACATACACACAGTACGGACATAGAAATCCGGGCATGGTAAACAAATTCTTTAACTTCAATTATCTTGAGAATTAACAGGTAGTTTTTTAGGATTTTGCACAAAAAGGCTTTGATGACGGGATTCTAGTTCACTTTGTAATAGTTCATAGAAATAAAAAGCAGTTTGAATGAAAATGGAAATAATTTTATTAATATTGGAAATAAAAAGAAAATGAGTGGAAAAACAAAAGTCGAAATAATGACTTTAAAAAAATGAAAAATTAAGTGTTCGTGATATAGCGCGAAAAGTGGGATTCAGCAAGTCGTCAGTGGCTGAATTCATTAAAAAATTCGACGCAACGCCCATTGCAAAGAAAAAAGGGGAAGGGTTGCAGAAGAAAGACCACCAGCGCTGAAGATCGCCTTTTAAAACGGATAAGTGTGCGTGATCGATTCAAAACTGCTGAAGATTTGAGAGCAAACTTTGTAGAGGCTGAAGGATCCGAGATAAGCTCATGGGCTTTTTAAGTTGAAGGCTTCAAGAAGCTGGCTTGAACGCAAGAAGACCTGCCAAAAAACCATATCTAAATTAACAAATGCGCCTAGAAAGGCCCCAGGGGGCCAAGGATCATGAACACTGGACTATAACGGATTGGAAAAATGTGATCTTCTCAGATGAGTCCAAATTCAACATGACGGAATACAGTACGTGAGGCGAAGAACTGGAGAAAGATTCAATGATGAGTGCGTGACAACAACCGTGAAACAAGGAGGCTCAAGGATGATTTGGGGATGCTTTTCTTATCACGGCGTTGGACGGCTGGCTCTAATAAATGTAACGGTGAACGCAGAAAAATATAAAAAAATATTGGAAGAAAATCTGCTACCATCTTTACAAGAACAGTTATCATACTCAGATAAGCTGATTTTCCTAGACGATTTTGCGCCTTGTCACCATGCGAAATTGGTAAGTGCCATTTTTTTACATTCCCCAAAATATTAGCGACACGTTCGTAAAGTTTTACTATTGTAAATGCATTTTTTCTTTTCAGGTCAAACATTTTCTAACCGAGAATAGTATTGCAGCATTGGAGTGGCCTGGAAACAGCCCTGACCTGAACCCGATTGGGAACCTTTGGTTCTTTATTAAGGCTCAGGTAGCGAAGAAGAAGCCACGGACAATAACCGAGTTGGACAAATTCATTGAAAAAGTGTGGTATGAGGAAATCGCATTGGATACTTTACACAGCCTGATTCCATCAATGCCCGTCCGGATAAAAACCGTAATAGAAAAGAAGGAGGGACTACAAAGTATTAACATCTTCAGTTCTCGGAAGTTTGGGAAGCGTGTTTTCTGTAATAAAAATCATAATCTCTAATAGCAATAAAAACAATCATTATGTTTACACATTTACTCACTTGTTTTTTTTCAATGAAACATAAAGCAATTTGAAAATGTTTGCATTAAAGCCCTTTTTACGGAAATTGGTTTATTGTTTTCCGAATCTGAAATGTATTTCAACAAGTTGACATTCAATAAAGATGGTTCTTGAATATTTTTAAAACCTCCAAAATTATTTTTTTCACTATGTCCGGATTTCTTTGTCCGTTACCGTATTTGCAATTCACAGCTTTGCTTTGGTTTTTGCTAACCACAGTAACTCAGAACCGGCTCATCCTCGTATTTGGATGTCCCGTGTGGTTCAATGTGGGAGCAAGCTTATTGAAAAAGATTCCGGTGGGGCTTATTATTCTAATTACAGGTACCACGAGAGAGTGTGCCTTAATGGTTTGTTTCCCCAGAGGCGTTCCTCTATCTGGATGAGAAAGGTCTGATCGAGGACAGATTGGCGGTGCCACAAAACTTCCATGTTGCTCGGATAGCTGTAGATAGGCGACTCAACTACGATAGAGACGTTGCACACAGCAGTGTGGATCATCTCCGGTTTAGTAGGGCGGTATCGAGTCGCGATATAGAGGATGTACAATTCTGGTGGAGAACTCTCCCAAAGGAGAGCGAACTCCTAAAACATTGTAGCTTAAGATTTATTTTAAGGTAGGTTATAAGTTTTATATATAAGAACAGTCACCGACCAGCTTTCGAAGTGATCGCATCGTTCTTCAACTGTTGTGTGCCTTCTGTTTTGTCGCAAGTGCGCAAACCGGTATACCACTCGCTCCTTATCAATACTAAGTTTTCCCTCGTGTAGCTGTCTGCATACCTTTCCTTGCTAGTGTCTTCTTTAAGTGCAAAAATGGCTCACGGGGCGAACAGATCTGATGGGTGTCGTTGCAGACAACTTGACCCAGACCCTTATTTTGGTTCCCTACCATGCAAAAAACAAAAAACCTACCAGGTACCCCTTCATAACTATTCCGACCTACCGCTAATAACAAATAATAAAAATCCAAGATTTGTGATAATTAGCTCAAAAAACCTGTCATCATTAAGCCCTTTTCTTCTGAAAAAGGGGCACGAGTACAATAACTTTGGCGCCAAAAATTGATAACGGTTTTTTGTAGAAGGGTTAAAAACAAGCATTTTTTACTACGGAAGGGGGTCTATCTCACCCCGTTTAGGAGGTAGGGGCGATTTTAGAAAAAAATTAAATTAATATTAATAACTTAGCTAACGTGTGTCAAGTTGAAGTAAAATGATCGCCTCAATTCATCTAAAGGAATTGCAAACGCTCCATGCCTTATCAACGTTAGTGAAACAGAAATCGTCAATGAAATGAAAAATCAAGGCGTCACAGAGGTATACAAATTTATAAAAACTGATGACAAAGATAAGCAAAAACCATCTAGATTAATATTGTTTACTTTTGACTTGTTCAATCCCCCCAAATCTAAATCTGGTTTCTACAATGCCAAAGTTACGGATGATATTCCTAGTCTCATGCGTTGCAAAAATTGTCAACTGCTTGGACACACAGCGAAACGTTGAAACAGTAATCTAAAATGCGACTCATGCAGTCTCCCTCCACACACTCCAGAAAACGGTTCCCTATCTCATCCATCTCATCTAAAATAGCTCAAGCTACAAGCAGGCAAAATAAATTCTTGCTATTAAGATCACCAACAAATGCACCATGGGAGAAGCTAAACCTCTCAAATTCCAACGTCATCCGAAACATTCGCTGAAAAGCTCAAACAAAATAAACACACTCAAAAAAAACATACCAGAATCATCTCAAACCAAAATGATCTCTCCCGACCCGAAACCTGATAACCCAATAAAACACATTCATATTGAAAATAATGAAAAATTACCTCAAAGCTATCCCACTTCGAAGCAAATAAATTCTGTCAACTCTAACGAATCTTACTCTCTCGCTAAGTCAACTTTATCTTACTCTCCCTCTCTCCCTGAAAACTCTCCAGCAAAAGCTCAAACTCCTTCATCCACCTACAACATCTCTTCAACTTTAACTCAATCCTCACACACACACACTCACTTCCTATTCCACATAACACTCCTTCACTATCCAGCTCGAACTCCAATACCAAAAAAAACTGCTCAAACCTCTAACAATCCACCTTATCACAACAAACAACTCTCGTTAACAAAAATGAAAATCTAAATGAATCTCCAAAAATAAACGACAATATCGTTAGGTAGTAACACACTTTATAGCCAAAATACCGACTGTGCGACTTAGAAGTTTAAGCTCCGCAGGGAGCTCGGATGAATCAACTCTTTTCTTTAAATAACTTTGATGAGCTAAGTATTTTAATTAAAGAGCAGATGCCAAGCATTATATCGTTATAAGACACAAATTGTCCATTTAATTTCACTCCTATTATTCCGAAAGGCTACGTCGGTTACTTCAAAAATCTCCCCAATAATATGACATCCAAGCAAGCAATAGGTTTATTGGTAAAAAATCATCCCACATAAAATCCGACCCCTCAATTCTAGTATTCTGGCACTAACTCTAGAAATACAATTTCAACCAAAAATAACTTATATTGGCCTATACATCCACCCGGACCAAACTTTTTGTAAAAATGTTCTTGACAATATCATCAGTCAAACTGAATCTCCCCTAATCCTTGGAGGTGACGTCAATGCATGGAGTACGCTTTGGGGATCCCCTGCTCTAAGCAAGATAGGCCAAATTTGGGAAGAATTCCTGCTTAACGCGAATCTCGTACTCTTAAATGATGGCTCACCAACCCACCTTTCAACACACAGCACACTGACCCATGTAGACATCACCTGTTGTTCATCTGAGCTATTTCCAAAAACCACCTTGAAAACTTTGCTTGACCTTCATAATAGCGATCATTTCCCTGAAAGAATTCCAAAAAGCTCCCCCTCAATCAAACCTTATTATTTATAAAAAGTCAAATGCAAAGTTTAGACGACATCTTAAAGATAGCAAGGCTAAGAGTCTTGCAAAGTTTACTTCTAGCATAAACCCTAAATTAGCTTCGGCCAAAATTTGGCAAAACATTCATAGACTTACAGGTAACTCCAGCTATCTTATCATCCCAAGCATCGAATCCCTGAGTGAAGTCATTATAGATCCAATACGAATATGCAATTTTTTTTGCCCAAACTTGGTTTGAGTTTTCAAAGGACCAACATTTTCACGCTAATTTTATAGTCAAAAGAAATGAGTTCCTCTATTACTCCCTCTGCCATCCCAGGAACAACCCTATCGCTCGGCAGATTGAAGAACCTATTTCTATGATTGAATTTGAAGCATGTTTAAACAAAGCCAAAGGTAAAACTCCTGGAAGAGACAGAATCTGTTACCCAATGCTTAAAAATTTGCCGCTAGATGTAAAAGCAAGAGCAATAAGACTGTAAAATAATATTCTCGACACCGCGGTCATTCCACAAAGTTGGAAAACTGCGACACTACTTCCCATCCCTAAGCCAATGAAGGATACAAATTCCACTGAAGGATATCGTCCTATGTCTCTCATCCCCTGTCCATCTGAGATTCTGGAGAAGATTGTAGCGAAGCGTCTTTTCTGGTTTGTTGAAACAAAAAAATTGATCTCTCCGAATAAAGTAGCTTTTAAAGTCAACAGAGGATGTGTTGAGCCCACCTTCATATAAACTTTTATATTTCAAAAGCACTATTCTCAAAAAATCATGTCTCTGTACTATCGTTGGACTTCGACAGAGCATTCGACAGAATCGGTATGCATATTGTAGCAGACTTGGCAGCACCGATCACGCTGAACTCCTCATCGGGAAATTTATCCGTCAAGTTGTTTTCCCTGCGAACATTTCCTAGAATTTTAAGATAACTGTAAATGCACTTCCTTGCATTTAAATATTTTCCATTCCGATTTTGATTATCAGAAGGCACAGTCCGGTATATTTTTTATTTTGCTTTGCATTTGGTTTTTGGTATTTTTGTCAGTTCTGTAATTAAAGTAATTTAATTTAATAAAGATAAAATTTAACGCGTATATAAGTGTTTTAAATTGGATTGGTTGGATATCCGCCAGCACACAATGGCAGAACCAACAAATGGTGACCCCGAATTAGCGCACCTCAGCACGCTCCAGTATACAAGCGCATTCCACGAGCGCTCCACATACGCCTCAGCCACACACACCCAGCGGCAACAGCAGTAACACAATCAGAAGTACAACCACCAGAACCAACGGTACTATCACCACTGAAATCCGCAGCAGCAGCGACAGCAGCAGTGGCGATATTACAAAGAGCAGAATTTTGGTTCGAACTGTCCTTTCATTCGAGGTTCGTGTCTGGGACGAAGTCTCCACAGCTCATGTCAACGAAAGAGACGGATAATATCAGGGATAAAAGGGAATTATAACTGCAAGAATTATTACATCAGAATTTCTCTTGTTCCAGTGGTCGAAGAATTTGCTAGAGGTTTCTGGCTATCAGAAACTTCTGCTATATAAGGACAGATGGCGATTGAGAAAGGAGCAGTAGTTTCTAAACTGTGGCGAGGAGATTAGGAAAGTGATAATGGGCGAAGTTGTAATTTTGTGATAAATTGAAAGTTGAGATTTAACAAGAAGAAGTAATTAGTTTGGATTTGTGAATTAAGTAATCGAAAGGAGATAAAGTGATTTGAGAGGACAGAGACCTTGTAAGAAAAGAATTGCGAAGAATAGTATAGTGTGAACCTGAATTGTTCTATAGACTAGAAAATAAAGAAATAATTTCACAGAATATTGTTTTATCTACTCGAGCCGTAGCTCGTATATTACATTGGTGTCAGAAGTGGGATAAAACTTATTCTGTGAATAACTGTTTCCGTGGTGTGAAATTGCACAAGCAAAAAAAAAAAAAAACGATTTCTGTGTTGAGTTAATTAGTTGCGCAAAATGGGTCGCAAATTGGGAAAACTAACTATAACTCAACTAAAGGCAGAACTCTGTAAGCGGAACCTCGACACAACTGGGGGAAAAGATGCCCTACTGATTCGTCTGGAAGAAGCAGTAACGCAGGAAGGTGAAAATCCGCATGACGTAGAGTTTGACGTGGGAGAGGAACCAGCAAGTACAGTAGCCGACCCGGATATAACAAGTCTGCTCCTGCAACTTAAGTCAGTCATGGACGAACAAAGGAAAACAATGGAAGACCAAAAGAAGTCTCTGGAACTTAAGCTCGATGACCAAAAGAAAGCAATAGACGATCAAAAGAACTCTCTAGAACTTAAGCTGGACGAACAAAAGAAAGCGATGGACGAACAAAAGAAAGCGATGGACGAACAAAAGAAAGCAATGGCAACCAAAGGAATTTTCTAGAACTTAAGCTGGATGAACAAAAGAAAGCAATGGACGAACAAAAGAATTCTCTAGATGCTCTGGAAAGTAAACTCGATGACCAAACAAGAACTTGGAATCCAAATTCGAAGTGATCGAAGAGAAAATCGAGAAGGTCGAGACGCAACTCGAAAAAGTCGAAACTAGATTCGATGAAAATTTTGAGAAACATGAAACTCAGTTCGGGAAGTTAGAGACTCAGTTTGAAAAAGTGGATACGCAATTCGAGATAGTAGGAAAGCAAGTCGAAAATCTTGCTAAGGAGCTCAGCAACGTGAAGAGACAGAAAGCAGGGGAATATTCCACTGACGGTATGAGAAGAAAGGAGATGCAGCCTCCTATCTTCGATGGTCAAACATCATGGCCAATTTATAAAAGGCAATTCGAAGCGGCCGCAATGACCAATAGCTGGGACGATGAAGAGAAGTCCATTGTACTCACACTTGCACTGAGGGGTCCAGCTGCGGAGCTCTTGCAGACCATCCCGGAAGATAAACAGCAGAATTACGACTCCCTGGTTCAGGCTATCGAGATGCGGTTTGGGGATGAACACATGCAGCAGGTGTACAGGGCTCAGCTGCGTAGTCGAGTCCAGAAAAGGGGGGAAACGCTCCAACAGTTGCAGGCGGATATAGAGCGACTAGCCCATCTTTCATACCCTAAAGCCGGTGAGGAGCTTATCAACGAAATGGCGGTGGAAGCTTTTATTTAGGCCATAGAGGACAGACAACTGCAAATGGCTGTAAGGATGGCTGAAAAGCGAACACTCCCCGAGGCATTGGCATTCGCTTTGTCAATGAAGGCTGCGGACCGAGCATACCAGGGAATACACCGTGTCAGGGAAATGTCCGTCGTGGAATGCTCATGCCAGAGAACAGCCGTCATGGATGAAGACAAAGCTCGCGGAAGTCAAATCCGTTGCTGGAATTGCAACCAAACCGGACACCTACAACGGCAGTGCAGAAGTGCACCTAGACGAGGAAATTGTCCACATTGCGGAAGTAGGAGAAACAGAGAGGAAGCATCTGGCTGTCAGTCAGACTTCCCAAAACCAGCAGTCGGGAAATGCGTAAGGACCAACTTCGCGGGGCAGAAGTTGGTTACTGGAATCGAGGCCCCCAGGACCACCATTCAAGTTTCGCAAACCAAACGGGGTAACAAGAGCCTGACAGTGGAGGCACTAATCAACAAGAAAAAATGCGTAGCCACCATCGACACAGGTGCCACTGCCTCCATTGTAAGAAGAGATATCGTCAGAAGCTCCTGGCTGTACAACACCAACAGCTACTGCCTGAAGACTGCAACAGGGGAAATGGCGAAGGTGTTTGGAGAAGTTCGTCTTACGATTACTCTGGCGGGACTGACGTTCTCCCATGCGTTTCTGGTGGCAGATATATGCGACGAGTGCATCATCGGAATAGACTTCATGAAAGCAAATGAAGTAATCTTGGACATCGGGATGCAAGTACTGAGGTATCGAAATGTGGAGATTCCGATGGTGTACGGAAACGAGAATGCCGTAACTCTCAGGACAGTCATCAGCAAAGACGAAGTTTTGCCGCCGTCTTCAGAGACAATCATTTGGACGAAGCTGGAAGGTGATCTTGGGAGCCACCGATTCTACATAGTAGAACCAGACCCAGAGAAGAATTCTCAAGACTACATCGTGGGAAAGACGTTAGTCGAACCAAAGAACACCATGGTTCCAATGAGGGTTTTGAACGCAAGACCACACACTATCAAACTAAGGCGAGGGGAGGTGACTGGAAAATGCATGCCGATTACCGCCGTCGCAACAATATCTGAACGTGATGCTCCAAAACCTCTCCCATTACCTTGGACAGCGGAAACGAGAGAGACGACTCTCCAGTCCAGTGAGCTGAATCAGGAGCAGCGAACTATGGCAGAGAATCTTATCAATGAGTACGCTGATGTATTTGCCTCACAGGACGGAGAATACGGCCGAACACACCTGGTACAACATCGAATAGACACTGGTGACTAGACCAATTCGTCAGCCTGCTAGGCGCCTTCCATTGGCAAAGCAGACAGAAGTTGCAGAGATGGTGTCGGCAATGGAGAAAGAAGGTCTGATTGAAAGTTCCAAAAGTCCGTGGGCATCACCGGTTGTACTGGTTAAGAAGAAAGATGGCAGCACGCGGTTCTGCGTGGACTATCGGCAGCTCAATTACGTCACCAAGAAAGACAGCCATCCTCTGCCACGGATTGACGACACGCTAGACACACTATAAGGAGCACGATGGTTTTCCACTCTCGACTTGAAGAGTGGCTACTGGCAGGTACAGATCCATCCAGAAGACCGGGAGAGAACCGCCTTCACCGCAGGAAATGGGCTATGGCAATTCACGGTAATGCCATTCGGGCTGTGCAATGCTCCGGCGACTTTCGAGCGATTGATGGAATGTGTCCTGCAAGGGTTAACATGGAAAACCTGTTTGGTATACTTGGATGATGTCATCGTCGTTGGAAAAACGTTTGCGCAACACCGAGACAATCTAAGGGATGTGTTTCAAAGGCTTCGAAGTGCCCACCTGAAGCTCAACCCCAAGAAGTGCGCCCTGTTTAGAGCGGAAGTCAAGTACCTGGGACACATAATTTCAGCGAAAGGAGTGAGAACCGATCCAGAGAAGGTCGAAGCGGTGAAAAACTGGCCAGTCCCCAAGGATAAACACCAACTAAGGAGCTTCCTGGGCCTAGCCACCTACTACAGACGGTTCGTGAAGGATTTTGCCGGGATCGCAAAGAACCTGCACCAGTTGACGGAAAAGGGAAAACAATTCAAATGGTCAATTGAGTGCGAGAAGAGCTTCAAGGCACTTAAACAACGGCTATGCGATGCCCCGATACTGGCTTACCCCACTCCCGGGGAAACGTTCATTGTGGATGCAGATGCTAGTAATGTCGGGGTAGGAGCCGTACTCTCCCAGGTGCATGACGGCCAAGAGAAGGTGGTTGCGTACTTCAGCAAGGTGCTCTCTAAGCCAGAAAGGAACTACTGCGTGACAAGGCGGGAACTTCTAGCTTTGATCTTGGCTACGAAGCATTTTCACAAATACCTCTACGGGAGGAAGTTCGTTCTTCGCACAGACCATGCAGCCTTAAAATGGCTATTACAGTTCAAGAGTCCTGAGGGTCAGGTCGCAAGATGGATCGAAAGGCTGCAAATCTACGACTACGAAATACAACATCGTAAAGGAAAACTCCACTCTAATGCGGATGCACTGTCCCGGAGACCATGCAGAACGGATTGTAAACATTGTGCGCGTCAGGAAGAACGGGAGCTGGTTTCCATCCAAAGAATGAGGGCCGAACCTATCGCCGGCTGGAGCGTAGATGAGATCCGGAACGCTCAGAAGGAAGACCCGGATATCGAGCCGATTCTGGCTTGGAAGGAGAACATGGAGAAACCGGATCATCAGGACATCTCTCACAGAAGCCCGACCTTAAAAGCATATTTTGCGCAGTGGGACTCACTCCATGTCCAAGAAGGTGTTCTGAGAAGAAAATGGGAATCCTCCGACGGAAAGTCGTTTGTAATGCAGCTTGTCGTACCGCAAACAAGGGTCAAGGAGGAGTTACAGGAAATGCATGGCGGGGCGACCGGAGGCCACTTGGGAGTGAATAAGACGCTAGAAAATGTACGAGAACGTTTTTATTGGTTAAAAGCGAAGGAAGATATCGAAGACTGGTGCAGAAAATGCGACGTGTGTGCAGCTAGCAAGGGTCCGAGAATCAAAACTCGAGGTAAGATGCACCAATACAACGTGGGAGCACCTTTCGAACGAATCGCCACTGACATCGCAGGGCCCTTTCCGGAAACCGAAAATGGTAATCGGTATATACTCGTAGTGATGGACTACTTCAGTAAGTGGCCGGAAGCGTTTCCGATCCCTAACCAGGAAGCCAGAATCGTGGCGGAGTAGATCGTCTACAATTGGGTTAGCAGATTCAGTGTGCCCTTGGAATTGCATTCTGACCAAGGGCGGAACTTCGAGTCAAGAATCTTCCAAGAGATGTGTCAACTACTCGGAATCAAAAAGACAAGGACAACCCCGCTTCATCCACAGTCGGACGGTATGGTGGAGCGTTTCAATAGGACTTTGGACGAACATCTCTCGAAAGTCGTAGGTGACTACCAACGGGATTGGGACCGGCAGATTCCCTTGTTTTTGATGGCCTATAGAAGTGCCGTGCATAGCATTACTCGACATACGCCGTTCGAAATCTTATTTGGTGGAATAGCTCGTTTACCCAGTGAGGTGAAATTTGGATCTCCTACCAATGAGCCCAGAAATGAAGAAGAGTACGTGGCGGACCTTAGGGAAAGGCTTAGGGACATACACCAAAGGACCAGAAGCCAGATTAAGATGACGAGCGACCGCATGAAGACCAGGTATGATGCCAAGGCAACAACGTCAGGATTCCAGGAAGGAGATCTGGTGTGGCTGTATAATCCCCATCGCCAAAAGGGGAAATCACCTAAATTGCAGCGGAACTGGGAAGGTCCCTACAGAATAGTAACCCGCATCAACGATGTTGTCTACCGCATCCAGCGAGGACCCAGGGCCAAAATAAAAGTGGTTCATGTAGACCGACTGAGTCAATACAATGGCCGAAATGAGGATGCACTTGTTCGGGACAAACACGTCTAAGAGGGGGGCAGTGTAGCATAATAATAACTACGCTCCCTAAAAATATGATGCAACAAATTCCGAAGTGGCTTTTCATTCTGGCAGAATTTTGGTTCGAACTGTCCTTTCATTCGAGGTTCGTGTCTGGGACGAAGTCTCCACAGCTCATGTCAACGAAAGAGACGGATAATATCAGGGATAAAAGGGAATTATAACTGCAAGGATTATTACATCAGAATTTCTCTTGTTCCAGTGGTCGAAGAATTTGCTAGAAGTTTCTGGCTATCAGAAACTCCTTCGCCGCGAGTTTTATCGGTTAGCGGAGATTATGGTCGTATACTCAGTCGTCTCCCTTCCCTGGTTAGTCAACCAGACTACCCTTTTCCGGTAAGGCTTAGCGTGAGACATTACATCGTCACCAAAGGCCCATTACCTTTCGCGCATCCTCGGAAACTTGACAAGGCAAAACACAAGGCTGCGTTTACAGAATTCGAACATATGCTGTAGCTAGGCATTTGCCGACCTTCTTCGTCGCCAACATGCTCTCCATTGCACATAGTTCCAAGAAAGGAACTTACCGATTGGCGTCCCTGTGGGGATTACCGCAGATTAAATGCTGTCACCCAACCTGACCGTTACCCCATCCCGCATATTCAGGGATTCGCATCGGGTTTGCAAGGATGCAAAGTATTTAGAAAAATCGATCTGGTAAGAGCATACCACAATATCCCGGTGACCCAAGAAGACGTTTACAAAACGGCAATTACGACACCTTTCGGCATGTTCGAATTCGAAAGAATGCCTCTCGTTCTTCGGAATGCCGCTCAGACATTCCAGCTTTTCATGAACGAGGTAACCAGAGGCCTAGAATTCGTTTACGTGTACATAGACGATATTCTAATAGCTAGTAGAAACGGCGATGAGCACAAGAGTCATCTAGAACAAGTTATCCAACGGTTGGCGGAGTTCGATCTCAAGATTAAGGTGCAGAAATGCATTTTCGGAGTTAAATTTTTTAGGGCACGAGATCAGTCGGCATGGTATTCTACCAGCAGAGGATAGAGTTGAGGCAATTCGGCAGTTTCTTTCTCCCGCGTCAATTCGACATATACAAAGGTTTATCGGCATGGTTAATTTCTACCATAGGTTTGTAAAAAACCTAGCAGTGTTATTAACATCTCTTTACGATCACCTTAAAGCGCTTTTAAGGCAAAAACCGAAAACATTTTCCTGGCCTCAAAGTTGTGAAGAATTCTTCACTAAGATCAAGACGGCATAGGCAGCAGACATTTCCTGAAGAAAATCCTCAGTTATGGCTCACAGTGGACGCTTCGAGCATCGCTATAGGAGCAGTATTCGGAAAGTAAGCAATGGTTACCTGTGGCATTTTTCTCCAAAAAACTTAGTCCAACTGAAACCCGGTACTCAACTTTTGATAGAAGTTGCAAATCAGGATTTAAATTAGCAAAGCGATTTTTTCCCACGGTGAAAGAACCAATTTGGTGTGACGTGTCAACAAACGAAGCCAGTCCTTTTGTACCTAGGGTTTTGAGAAGGGAGGTTTTCAATTCAATACACAGTCTTGCACAGCCTGGAATTAGGGCTTCTCGCTAGTTAATCACGGTAAGATATTTTTGGCCAAAAATTAACTCCGATATCAAAAATCTAGATCAAGGATGTATAGCTTGCCAAAAGTCGAAAGTACAGCGACATACGAAGAGCAACCGGTGCGAATTCCCTCTTCCATCCGCAAGATTCGAGCATATGCATATGGATCTGGTTGGCCCGTTACAATCCTCAAATGGCTATATGCATATTCTCACGATAGTCGATCGGTATACGCGATGGCCAGAAGCATATCCATTGAAAGACACCCTCACTTCCACCATTGCTACAACTTTTGCTAAAGAATTCGTCTGCGGATTCGGCGTTCTTCGTACTTCGCTTAACGACAGATCAAGGTAGACAATTCGAAACGCGAATGTTCCACCAGTTAAGTCAGTTACTTGGAACCCTCAGAATTCGAACCGCCTATCACCCACAGGCGAACGGCGTGGTGGAGCGGTTTCATAGGCAATTAAAGGCAGCTTTGATGTGTCGCGAAAGCGGTAATACGTGGAGCGACGATCTACCGATTATTCTACTAGGTATTCGTTGTGCTTTTAAACTTGATATTGGAAACTCACCAGCTGAGTTAGTATACGGCCAACCTCCAAAGCTCCCCGATATATTCTGTGCTGCAGATAGTAACTATACCGGAACGGACCCGAAAGATATGATCGCGTTCTTAAGAGAAAAGATTAATCGTTTTCGACCAGCTTCTACGCGACCAACAAACTGCATACCACACATACCACAGTCCTTAAATACCAGTGACTGGATTTTCGTACGCGTCGATGCGGTTCGCGTTGGTTTACAACCGCCGTACGAACGTCCTTTCCAGGTAATTAAGCGACTACGAAAAAGTTTTATAGTGAATGTCCTCGGAAAGAACAAAAACGTTAGCATAGATCGTTTAAAACCAGCGTTTATGGCTGAAGAACTTAAAGATACATTTCGCGTTTAAGTATTAAGATTGAGCTAAAGGATACTATTGAGCTATGTAAGTCGGCCATTGGTAATAATTTTTACATTAAAAGATTGAATGAGGATAGGCATGCTATCCACTGTAGTACAGTGGAGCATTATCATAAAATAAAAAATGTATTAAAAGAATCGACGGCGGAGTTCTTCTCCTTCACCCCGAAGGGGGAAAAGCGGAGAGGGATAGACCCGTCTACTGATCCGGAGACGCTCCTTGCGCTGCTTAAAGAGAAAGAGTGCAACGAGCTCGAATTCGTAGGGGTCAAGCCATTCACCACAGCTAAGGCAAAAAGGGAGAAGCGGAAACTGCCGTTCTTCCTAGTTCAGCTTTCACCTAATAGCAAGCTGGATGGTCTAAGGAGTATTAAAGTCCTAGACAACCAGGTTGTCGCATGGGAAAAATTAAGAAGGAGTGAAAACATTTTACAATGTGTTCGCTGCCAAAGGTTCGGTCACGCCGCGTCGAACTGCGAAATGCAGCCTCGATGTGTCAAGTGTGGAAAGAACCACAAAGCAGAGGAATGCACTCTAGGTAAGGATGGAGTTGCAGATAAGAGCCAGCTCTCGTGTGCTTTATGCAGGAACTCGGGACACACCGCAAACTATCGGGGTTGTCCTAAGTTCCAGTATATTAAGAAAGTAAATCTGGTTCGTCAGGAGAAGGTCGTAGTGAAACGTCCACCTGCTCCAATTCAAACACAATCCGTCACTCCAAAAGTGACCTACGCCCAAATGGCGGCAGGTCGGAGAAACGCGGAACAGAAAAGACCGAAGGTTGCTTCTCAGGCCCCAGCGCCTAGAGCACCGGAGGCTCAAACTGACTTGCTCTCTCTCCAAGGGCAGATGGAGCAGCTTCAGCGTCAGGTACAGGAACAGGCGAAGCGGGTGGACCAGATCTACGCACTTCTGCCGGGATTAACGCACCTCCAGTCGTAATGGGGAGGAACATGGAGGAGCAACCCTTGAAGATCCTTGCGGTGAATGTGAATTCACTGATTAGGATCGAGCGAAGAGCCGTATTGTTTAAGTTGCTTGAAGACCAAACCCCTGATGTGCTTATGGTTAGCGAAACAAAGCTATCCCAGAAGCACAAATTGGGGCACAATAAATACAATATTGTCAGAAGAGACCCAACTCCACACGAGGAGGAGGTGTTGCGATCTTCATACGCAAACAACTGAAATTTAAAGTTATGTACAGCGGTGAAGTGCGAAGGTTCCAGGAGCTGGAAGCGTGTATCGTGTGCATCCCTCTCCGTAGTGGAAAGAGGATGTACTTGGTCGCACTCTATGCACCTGAAGCTACTCAATCTACTTTATTTGTTTCAGAGCTCGAGACACTTTTTCGATTCCTAAGGCTGGAGTCGGAGGAGAATTATTTCATCATGGCCGGAGATCTAAACGCCAAAGTGTCGAGTATAAACTCGATTTGAAAGATACAGATAGTTCGTCGTTTCCTAGAAGCGGCTCTTATCTGGATCTTATGCTGTTCGACGTACGGCTACAACTGACCAACATTGACCGACAAACTATAAACTGTCTGCACACATTTGTGTATGGCAATGACCATTGCGGGCTCAGTGCCGTAATAACAATTCCCAACGAAATTGCGAAGTTAGAGGAGTTTGTCCAAACGTACTCCTACAATTATAGTAGGACACGTTGGACGCGCTTCTCAAGAACTTTGACAAGAGCACTCTCCTCGAACTCGCTCTACCCGCCGAATCTGTCAAACGAGGAGATTGACTGGTACCTAAAACAAATGGACGAGACAATTAAACGAACTATGGACAATACGATACCTCGGTATCAACATAGTGACCTGGCAGACATATTCCGCAATGCAAAAATTGACGCACTACACCAACACAAAAGTAGACTGCTGTCGAGACTAAAAACCTTGTACAGACAGTTTACTGACAGACAAAACTAGGAGGTTAGGACGCTGAAGTCGTTGATTAAAAACCTCCAAAAATTAATTAGAGAAAATTACAGACTTTCTGTAAATTTGCATTGGAACAACAAAATTCGGGCTGTAAAATCCAACAACCCGAGTATGTTCCCGCAAATAAATAAAATATTTCGGAGGAATAATCAAAACGACCTTCCATGTCTTAAGAGCCCCCGAACGACGAACAATGGTCGAATACTTATAACAGCAGGTTTAGATCCAGATAACGCAGTAGAGGATGACAACTTCTTTGTGATCGGAGATCCGAAGGAGAAGGTAGAGGCTATAGGAGCGACTTTCCAGGAAGTGTACAAGGTGAATGATACCATTTACCCTAACCACGACCTGGAAAATCGCGTCCTTGTGCACAACTTCTACCTTCGAAATGATATAGAGCACTGGCGATCCGAGAACATAGGTTTTACCGAGTTCAATGACGATAACATGGCAAATAATGTCATCGCCGATGAAAGGGTACATCCCCCGTTCTTATCGAAGGTGGATCTCCAAGCGATCTTCGACTCATCGAGGAGGAAGAAATCTGCGGGAATCGATGGAGTATCGAACATTGTGCTTCGACATCTCCCACTAGAAGCGGTGGACATTTACACCACTCTGTTTAACAATGCGCTGAATAATGCACATTATCCAGTGCATTGGAAAACAGCAGTGATACAACCCATCCCCAAATGGGTGATTTCTGCTGGAACATTTCTAATTAAAAACGGTCTGCAACAAGGTGCGGTTAATTCACCGATCCTTTTCAACATTTACACGAGCGATCTCATGGGATCACTTCACCATGCCATAGCGTATGCAGACGACTTGATCGCGTACAGATCAGGACCAAAAATCGAGGTCATTGCAATTCTCTTGCAACGTGACTTCGATAAGATTCAGCGATATTGCGATGACTGGAAGTTGAAGATCAACTTCCAGAAATCGGAAACCATTCTTTTTAGGACGCCGTTGTCTGGGGCCTCTAGGGATACCGGAAAGAATTGGCGAAAGTTCTCAATAGTTGGACCTCACGGACAGCCACTTGCGAGTCGAAGTGTAGTCAGATACCTGGGGCTCTGGTTAGACCAATATCTATATTTTAACAAACATATAGATGCTGCTCTGGTCAGAGCCAAAGGTGCTTTTGCCCTTACAAAGAGACTTTTTTATAGCAAGCAACTCGATGCAAGGGTAAAGGTAATCTGCTACATGGCCCTCATCCGGCCCATGCTCGTATATTGATGCCCCGTGTGGTTCAACGTGAGAGCAAGCTTGTTGGAAAAGATTCGGGTGTTTGAGAGGGCCTGCCTTCGGGCTTGCC
The DNA here is from genome assembly GCA_963082735.1 of Pocota personata. Taxonomy (NCBI): domain Eukaryota; kingdom Metazoa; phylum Arthropoda; class Insecta; order Diptera; family Syrphidae; genus Pocota; species Pocota personata. Next base: position 158,984,494 of record OY720429.1, read on the forward strand.
TTCATTTGTACAGAACGCCAGAGTCCCAGTACATAAAATTCTATCCCAATGAGGTCCTATACAACAGGGCTAACCTAATAAGAGTGGATAATTTCGTTATCAAGCTGATTCGAAGGCACATTGCAAGAGCAATGAGCTCGACGAACAACCTGATCTCCGGGGCTTATTACCCCCCTTTACGAATATCACGAAAGAGTGCGCCTTAACGGCTTTGTTCCCCCAGAGGCGTTCCTCTATTTTGATAAGGAAGGTCTAATCCAATACAGATTGGCAGTGCCGCTAATCTTCCACGTTGCTCGGATAGCTGTGGATAGGCGACTCAACTTTGACAGAGACGTTGCACACGGCATTTCTGGTGGCTAGCCGACAGAGGGGAAACTCCTTCGTCGTTTCCCCATAATCCAGGGCAGCCTGTATGATGTTCAAGGTTGGCTGTTCCATATCCATGGCCGGCTTACTTAGTTTAGGTTTAGGTATTTTAGTCATATTATTAATATTAAAAAAAAAAAAATAAAAAATCACAGCACTTTTGACAGAAAAAAAAAAAAAAAAACTATATACAAAAAAACAGTTACGTAAGTTACGTAAGGTAGAGTAAGATAGATTAAGGCAGAATAAGATATTTTAAGATTCATTTTAAGGTTGTTTATAAGTTTATATATAAGAATACAAAACAAAAAAAATGTTCATTCACTAAGTTTTTTATCAAATTTTCTTAGTTACAATTAAAATTATATGAATTAAATAAATAGAAAATGCTCAAGTACGTTACGTCGAAAGACATAGTTTTAAGTATTAGGTTTAGCTTAGAGCGCCCGCATAGGACCAGTAAGTTAGAATAAGAATAGTTAAGTTAGTTAAGCTAGTTTTAAGCATTTTTTTGTCTAGCATGTAAGTTATAATGAATTAATCAATAAGAAATGCATTAAAAATGAAATGAAAATGAAAAGTGTTCTTGTACATGCCGAACTTTGGTCGTATGTTGACGGGGCAAAACAGTGTAGAGTACTGTTTGTATGTATATGTGTGAGATCATCTTTTATGTACCAACACCGTAACTCTCTTCTCTTATGTATGAATAAAGTCAGTCTGCATTTAGAATTCAATGGCTGTGTTTCATTGTCTTATACTATCGAACAGTGCATTTTTGGTTTTTATATCGAAAAGGAAAGTTTCATAGGAATACACGGAAAAGCACAGAGAAAAAAAAATTAAATAAAATAAACAAACATCAAAGTACAAAAGCAAAATTATATTTGTAGTATAACTGCAGAAATGACGACGGAACCTAGTAGTAGCTTAATGGTTAAGGCTCCGGATTCCTTTACTTTCTCTAATCCGTCTGAATGGCCCAAGTGAAAAAGATGATTTGAAAGATTTCGCATTGCGTCCAAGTTGAAAAAAAGCTCGGAGGAGGAGTAAGTTAATACACTTATACACTTAATGGGGGATCAAGCTGATAATATTTTTCTGTCTTTCACTTTATCAGATGGAAATAAGAAAAAGTATTCGATGGCAATTGAAGCATTTACAAGGCATTTCGTGGTGAAAACTAACGTAATTTACGAAAGTGCTAAATTTAATTTACGCAGTTTTACAGCGAATTAATAGAAGATTTTATCACAGATCTCTATCTCTTGTCAGAAAACTGTAACTACGGTACCCTAAGAGATGAGATGATACGTGAACGAATTGTTGTTGGAGTACGGGATCAGAGACTTTCCGGAAAGCTACAATTGGAAAGTGATTAAATATTAGATAAGGCAATCCGAGAAGTGAGACAATACTATGCTGTAAGAAAACAGCAGCAGGAATTAACTTGCTCGGCAATACATAAGCTTTCTACCGAGACCGCTAGAAATATATTCAAAGAGCAAACTCTAAAAAAAAGACATCAGAAAAACGCATACCAAAACAATAGCAAATGTATGTGGTGTTGGGTCAGATAATAAACATAATCAATCAAGTTGTCCCGCAAGTGGAAAAAAGTGCAACAAATGCGGGAAACTTAACCATTTCGCTAGTGTATGCTTGACAACTATCGATAGGAGACACAACATAAACCAGCTTGAAGTTCTAGTCGATGAAGGAATAACCTCTCACTGTGAAAAGTATTTGGGTATGCTCACAATAAACAACGTCACTACTTCGTCGTGGACAGCTAGGGTTCTAGTGAACAACAAAAATGTGACATTGATGATTGATACGGGTTCACTGGCGGATGTCATTTCAGATAAAATCTATAAAGAAAGATTTAAAAATTTTAAATTAAAATCCCCCAATAAAGAAATATGTGGTCCTGTTGGTGTAAAATTAAATCTTATATGCATGTTTTGGGCGATAATTGAAAATAGTTCCGAAAAAGTAGAAAGTTTTGTGTATGTATGTACTATATATGTACTAAAAATGTTTTTGCTCAGCCTAAGTACCATTGAAAGGCTTAAACTAATAACGAAGGGTGTAGTAGGAAATGTTTTATGCAAACAAGGCATATTAAAATCGACGGTGGACGTGGAAAAAGAGTTTCCAGAGTTATTTGCAGGACTTGGTGTAATTAAAAACTTTGAATACGAAATTAAATTAAAAAGTGGTGTAGAACCGTACCATTTTTGCAGCTAGGGGCGTACCGATAGCGCTAAAGGATACATTAAAAGGAAAACTAGATGAAATGGTAGCACAGGGTGTTATTAAGCAAGTTGATGAGCCTTCAAATTGGTGTTCTCCATTGGTCATTGTACCTAAGGCGAGCGGCGATATTCGACTTTGCGTGGACTTAACGAAATTGAACTTGCCTGATGAAAGGGAGATACATCCAATGCCGGTTACTGACCATACTTTAGCCCAGCTATCGTTTCCAAATTAGATGCAACCTCAGGACTCTGGCAAGTAAAACATACAACTAATTCACAAAAATTTACAACATTTTTGACTCCTTTTGGTAGATATTGTTTTTTGAGACTACCGTTTGGCATTTCATTAGCCCCAGAAATTTTCCAAAAACGCATGCAAAACATTTTGGAAGGAATACCGAATGTAGTTTGTCAGGCAGATGACATTTTAGTTTTCGCATCCAATGTAAAAGAGCACGACATTACGGTTCGAAAAGTTTTAAAGAGATTATCTGAGAATGGTGTCACATTGAACAAAAACAAATGCGAAATAGGTATCACAACACTAAAATTTTTGGGACATAAAATAGATCAGAATGGCATTCGCCCATGCGATTCTAAAGTGAAGGCTATCGAGGATTAGCCGACGAATATTACGGAGCTTAAGAGGTTTCTGGGTATGGTAAACTTTCTGAGAAAGTTTGTCTCATATCTATCAGATCGCTGTAGCTCCTTAAACGAACTTCTACGTAGTAATGTGAGCTTTCATTGGGGTTATTAACAAGACGATGCATTTGTGAATGTGAAAAAATGCTTTCAGGTGCACCCATCCTTAAATTGTACAACCCTGAGCACAAAACTATACTATCATCTGATGCATCAGCGTTTGGGTTAGGATCTGTTCTGTTGCAGGTGGATGAGGATAGTAACCTACGTCCAGTCGCATATGCCTCGATAAGGCAGCTGAAAAAAGCTATGCACAAATTGAGAAGGAGGCACTCGCTATCACTTGGGCAGCAACTAACGTTTAGTATTGGGACGGATCATAAACCTTTAGTGTCTATCTTTTTCCAATAAGCATTTGGATGATTTAACGCCTCGTTTGTAGAGGTATAGGATGAAGATGATGAAATTCGCGTATGAAATCTATTACACTGCTGGAAAGTTTTTGGTTGCTGCGGATGCACTTTCACGACATCCCTTACAGGAAAATGAAAGCCTTGTTTTGGATAAAGAAACTCAAACTTTTATTAATCACATAATTTCAAGTCTTCCAGTTACTCAATCGAAGCTAAAAACGATTGCTATCGCTCAACAAAACGACAAAGTACTAACACTAGTGGAAGAATATTGCTTAAAAGGTTGGCCAGATCGGTACAAAATAGAACTAGAGCTTAGACAAAACAAAAACGACCGTTTCAACTTGTCAATAAATAATAAGCTTATTATGCATGGAAACCAGTTAGTCATTCCAGTTAAACTTCGAGCGGACATTTTAGAAAAAGTACATGCTGGCCACTTAAGCATCGTAAAGTGCAAAGCCAGGGCCAGACAATCTGTTTGGTGACACAAAAGATGTCGAGAATTACATACAAACATTTTCGATTTGTATCCAGCTAATTACTCCACGACATGAAAAGCTAATAAGCAGCGAAATTCCAGAGCATCCATGGCAAACAGTTGGTGTGAATCTATTTCATTATAGCTCGAAATGTTATCTACTAATCAGTGACTATTTTTCTCGGTACTCGGAGATAGCGCTTCTAGAGCAACAAACCACAAATCATATTAAATCTGTGTTTTCGAGGCATGGCATCCAGGATGTGGTAAGGTCAGACCTCAAGGCCTCAATTTCAAACACTTAATTTTCCAACTTTTGCCAAATTCGCAAAGGATTGGGGATTCCATCACGAAACCTCATCACCAAGGTATCCTCAATCAAACGGATTTATCGAGTCTTGCGTAAAAACAATAAAATCACTTCTAAAGAAAAACACCCAAGATTGTATATCATAAATACGAATATAGAGGTTCCTTCCGCCGAAATTCTTTTCATTTAGTGCACGCGAAACGCATGGAGATTCCGTACGTTCCAGCTGAAGTCAAGCATTCAACAGATTCGCCAGATAAGCCATTACCATTGTCGACAACAAATACAGCAGAGAAGACAACGGGCTGAAAAGTTGCAAACAATTCAAATTTCGGCAACTTGCGGATTTTTAACTTCAGTAATTTTAAGTATAAATAGAGATAAGAAATTAAATAAAGTGTCCAGTTGTTATACCAAGTACGAAGTGTACATGTCTTTCCAAACAGTGCTCCTTCGAGCAAAAATAGTTATAACCATTACCAAGCCTATCTTTTGTTAGTAGTGTGAGGCTGCACTAGGGTGGTTATAAACTATCACATATAAAAGGTAATAGTTTACTTCAGTAAAATTTGAACGTAACAGTTTACCTTTTAATAGATCGATATAATTGTAAAACCCTTACCAAAGTGGTTTAAAATGAAGAATCTTGAGAGAATCATAGATAACTTCCAAGATGTCATCGTCCAGCTGGAAGAGGTTAGAGTTAACCTTACCAAGCTGGGGTTAGATGAGCGTACCCCGGAAAAGCTTGCAAGGCAGTACGGCAAGTCAAAGAGCCTTTTTACTTCCATCAAGGCTAATTTCGCCATCATGATGGACCTAAGCGAAGAAACCGCGGCCGCCTTTCTGCCGAAGTACGAGGCAGCAAAAGCCATTTCTTCAAAAATAAAAGAATTCATAGCGAAGAATTCCCCAGAACTATTGGAGAAGGATGAAAAAGAAGAAGATGATACCGAAGATCCAGTCCGTTCAGGAATCAGCCAGGCTCTCGAAGCCCCGTAGGCCACAGGTCCTAACCCGAAAACGGATGCAGCGATCAACTTACCAATGCTTTTCCATCCGACTCCATCGCAAAAAACCGAAGCAATGACTTCAACTAACCCTAAAAATGGTAATAACGAGCAGTTGGTTACGGCTGACGATCCACAGACTTACCGTCAGCAAACCCCACAACACGAAAGGAGAGAGCACACCAGTGACGGTTCCCGATTTGGGATGTCACAGAATCATCAAGATGCTCAAATACACCCTGAAACCATCCAGACGCTCAGGATGCCAGCCCAACCCACGTATACATTTTTACAAGGAGTTGGGTTCGTTTTGATTAACCTCGAGCGAGGGGTACACCAAGGATACAACAACAGTCCCCCACAGCAACCCCAGTTTATTCAACAGGACAACAAAAACCCAACCGAAGCACTACTACCCGCGATAGAAAACTCACGCTAGAGCGAGAGAACGTATCACATGCCACAAAGGCGGAAGAAAGTGGTACCAAAATACCAGAAGTGACCTTAAGAGAATATAGTGGTGATATCACGAAGTACCGTGAATTCAAGGAACAGTTCGATTCACTGGTACAAAGGAGCCGAACGTCCAACATTGATCGCTTCGCTCTACTCAAGTCGAAGCTAACTGGGAAAGCGTTGGAAACAATTAGTGACTTAGATTTAACTGAAGACAACTATCCAATTCCCCGGTCAATATTGGACCGAGCGTTTGACAATCCAAGGTATCTAGTTAAATTAGAACTAGAGGCTATATTAGCTCTACCTCAACTACCAACAATCTCAGGGAATGCAGAGTCTATAATAGCATAAATGCATTATACTAAAGGACGGGTCTCCAATTTCAAAAGAAACAAGATAAATGGAGAACAAATCATCTCCTATTTAATACTTCGACGTTTTGATTTTATCACACGGGGAAAAATGGACGATTTTGTAAACTATAAGACCAGACTCCCCACCTTAGAGGAGATAGAAGATTTCCTGTTCACGGAATATCAGCACTATCTAGACCAAGACGACAACCATCGATTTATTCAGAGAGTATCCAAAAAAGAGTCCAACATCCCGCAGACCAGAGTACATGTTACTCTCCAACCCAATAAGGCAGGAGCAAAAGTGACAAAGAAGTGTTTCGTTTACACAGAACAACATCCAATAATAGACTGACTAAAGTTCCTGAGTGCCCCGAATCGAGAAGTCTTGCTACGTGATCACAAGATCTGTATCTATTGCGTAAAGAATCGATTCGACTATCGTTCCCCTTGCAGACCAAGGCAGTATCTTATATGCAGAACCTGTCAAGGATCCCACCTTACAGAAATGCATCCTGATTCCACTCCAATCATGACTCCTTCATCAAATAGCACCACTTACCTATGCCAAAATGAGTCCGATACGTCTACTGGTGTACTTCTGCCTACGGCCGTTGCTACGCTCGTAGTTAATAATGACAACATTCCAGTCCGCTGTTTACTAGATCAGGGCAGCCAAGCTAACTATATATCCGAAGATCTTGTCCAGAAGATGCGATTGCCAAAAAAACGGACACTTGTCAAAATCATCGGGGTAGGAGGAGAAATTGGAACAGTCCGTTCCATTCCCAACATAAAACTGAAGCTGGACAACCCAGACCTACCAATCGTGAATATAAAAGCACTGGTAGTCAAACGAGTTACCGGATCACTCCCAAATATGCCCAGTCACATCGCCTGGAAATCCTCCTTTGATAAACCACTTGCAGATCCACACTTCAACAAACCAGCCCACATCCCTCTATTATTAGGTGGCCCAGTATATTCTACGGTGATACGTCCAGGTCTGGAGAAGAAGGATGGGATGTTGCTTCAAAATACCTAATTTGGTGGATGGATCGTGTCTGGAGACCCAGGAAACGGAACAATTGGAAAACGAACCTCAACCTTTACAACACTGTCAGAGTTCAAGACAAACCTAGTAAATTTGTGGGACCTGCTTGTTACCGGAGAAGACATCAGTGAAGTCGAGAGTTCATAGTGCGAAAAAACACTCTCGAACCAAAGACGGCCGTTACATCGTCCCAATCCCTTGGAAAGTTGACGCACCAGCATTAGGAAATACACATCGGAATGCAATCAAATTCTATATCGGCCAGGAAAGACGTTGGGAGCAAAACGAGATATATAAGAAAATGTCAAATGATTTCATGGAGGACTATCTCGCGTCAAATCACATGTTTCCAGTACCTGCTGAAAGGCAGCCAGACGAGACCGGAAACGCTTATTATATCCCATTTATCAGCATCATCCGAAAAGCTGCTTTCACAACAAAGTTGAAGAACGTATTTAACGCCAGCGCGCCATCAAGCAATGGGATTTCTCTTAATCAACTCATCCACTCATCCCCGAAATTGCAGTGTCATATCTTCGACATTATCCATCAAAATAGGCAATATGAATTAGATTACACCAGCGACATGCAACAAATGTTTCGACAATTCCTGATACCTCAAGCAGATCGGGAAAAATTTTGAATCCTCTGGCGCCCCAACAAAACACAACCATTGGGTGAGTTTTGGCTAAACACTATGACATACGGCGTGGACTGTGCACCATGGCAAGCAGTTCGAACAATCCACCACATTGCCGATGATAACGCACCGGATCTGGAGACCAAGGATATTATTATTAACTCTATTTACATCTATGATTTGTTTCATGGAGCCGATAGCATTAAAGAATGCCAAAAACAAATCGCTAAGATTACCTCAACCCTAGAGGCCGGAAAGATGTCTCTGACAAAATGGTCAGACAATAACCCAGCAATCCTTCACAATATAAAGGATAATAAAAAACTCGCCGCCTACAAAGGGACCGTCGATCCAACTATGGAAATCCTGGGTATTAACTACAATCCAGTAGAAGACACATTCCTCATCCGTATCCCAAATCAAGAACAAGTAACAAACACTAAAAGAGGTATATTGTCTATGGCTGCATCCGTTTACGATCCCATGGATTGGATCCTACCAGTTATCATGCTCCTTCGGATACGCATACAAGAGTTGTGGATACTCAGGTACGACTGGTTCCGCAAAATATTTGAAACCTTACCCCAACTTAGTGGCATTAGAATCCCGCGCTGGATCCAAGGAACCCAGAGTACACCAATTCAGCTCATTGGATTTTATGATGCCTCGGGATACGGCTACGCAGCAGTGATTTACAGTCGAGTAAAAAGTCTACTCAACCCGATTACTAGCAGCCAGGGGTCACACCACTTAAGACAAGAGCAAATAAAGACAGTAAACTATGCACGATCCCGAAGATGGAGCTAGAAGGAATTGTGCTATTAACCGAGCTTCTCAACCAAATCAGAAATAAGTTCCACCATCCTAATATCACTGTGATCATATGCACAGATAGTGAGGTAGCCCTAAGCTGGGTGCGTAGTAACAACAAGATCGACAACAAATTTGTGACTAGAAGAGTTACCAAAATTCGGAAAGTCATTAGTCCGGCGGACATACATTACGTCAAATCTGCGGAGAATCCTGCTTCACGTGGACTCACTCCCGGACATCTGACTAGCTGTCGGCTTTGGTTCGAGGGTCCAACCTGGTTAAAGCCTGACCAGCTTCCACTCACTCCTTTCAAAGATATGGAAATTACCATGACACATATCTCTCGAAATATGGTTGCTGAAGAAAACTTTATTGAGAGGTTCTCCTGCTTTAACGGTCTATTACAAGTAACCGCTTATTGTCTTCGGTGGGCCAGAAAGAAGCAAACACGTGACACCGGCCCAATCTCCGCTAAAGAAATATCCAAAGCTAAGGCAAAAATCATTCGGTTTCAGCAGCATCTATCATTTAGTAACGAAATAGCGCACTTCAAGAAATCAAAAACCTTTCCGAAGAGAAACAGGTTGACATCTTTAACTCCAATGTTTGGCCCGGATGACATCATCCTTCGTGTGTGGGGGAGGATTTTACTTGCCTGCTATAAAATCAGGAGTTAAGAAATGTATCCGGAGTTGTCCCACATGCACTCGATGGAAGGCCCAAACTGTCCAGCCGATTATGGGAGATCTACCCACGGAACGAATCACCCCAGCACCAGCATTTAGCAAAATCGGTGTCGATTTGTGCGGTCCTTTCTGCATTAAAGCTAGCACAATAAGGTTCGATAAAATCATAACAGTTTGGGAGGCGGTCTTTGTCTGTTTAGTTACCAAAGCTGTTCACTTAGAAATTTGCTCGGATCTAAGTACGGAAATGTTCCTGGTAGCCTTCACACGCTTCGCGAACAGACGGTGCTGGCCATCCCTGGTCCTCTCTGATAATAGAGTAACATTTGATGCATAGCGGACTGTGAATGTTTATCCGAATATCGGACCTTAGCTGATTGTCGTTTGGGCATAGCACCTGCGACAGTTTGTTTTGGAAAACTATCATTAGATCTTCACTTCACAGCTTCGCTTAGTTACGTCAGAGTTGTGTCTTTTTGTGTTTCTATGTTGTAGTGATGAGGGAATTTAGGGTTGATCTTACCAACATTCGTGGGCTTCGAATGAATTTCTTTGATGTGTACGCCCACGCCCATTCCCATAAACCAGCTGTTTTGGCACTAAGTGAAACACAGGTAGTTGAAGAATCTTCCGATTTGAAACTGCCTGGATATAACTAAGTGTCATTATTCTTTCCCCACCGTGTCCTCGCCATTTACGTCCGTAGTGATATTGCTTACCAAGTTCCACCACAGTATGGCCACTGTTCCAACCCGGAATTTAATTTCCAATGGCTAAAATTCACCGTCCGTAAGCAAATAATTCACTACTGCTTTATTTATAGAAGCCCTAGTGCGGACAGCAACTCAACTTTTGACGAATTTGATGCGCTCTCTGATTCCGCCACTCGAATTGTCTCCTTGTACCCTCATACTGAAATCGTAATTGCGGGCGATTTCAGTATACACAATTCGGATTGGCTTCAACATTCTGGCCAGACAACACCCGAAGGAAGGTATGTTGAACTTTTCGCTGAGGTAAACAATTTGACTCAGCTTGTAAATGAGCCTACACGTATACCGGACATTGAAAATCATTCCGCCAATACTTTGGACTTGTTTCTTACTTCGCACCCTGATAAATTTAGCGCCTCTAGGTCGGTCTGACCATAATATCATATCAACTAAATTCTCGTACTCCGACCACTCAGTTAAAGAAAAACTCCTAGAAGATAAGTATGGCAATACGAGAAAGCCAACTGGGGCGGCCTTAATCGTTTCTTTAGGAGTTTTAACTGGTCGCTATGCTTCCTCGATAGCGATGTGGATGCCGCTGCTGATATGATCACTAACACTATACTCTTAGGTATGAATAACTTTATTCCTAATAGAATAAAGAGCATTAAACCTAAGGCAAACTCGTGGTTTGACCAGAGCTGTAAAGAGGCTATCAGGTTGAAAGAAGTAAGTTTCCGGTCTTATAAAGCCAACAAATCTGAGGAAAACCGAAAAAAGTTTAAACAAGCCAGAAAACACTGCGATGCCCATATTCGACGTGTAAAATTCTTACATGACCAAAAATTGAGGCACAAAATCCTACAATGCCCCAAAAGTAGTAAAAATTTTTGGTCATTCGTCAAAAATATTAAAAATTCTGCCTCGTCAGCCATCCCCACGCTCATTTACAATGACATTGCAGCTTTCAGCTCCTTAAACAAAGCTTATCTGCTTGCTGCTCATTTTGCAGCGAACTCCACGCTGCCAGATAATGCTTTGTCTCCACCTGTATTTGAGAGCGTCAAATTTTCCATGGGACAAGTCCACTTTCGCACTCGAACAATTGCAAGAGTACTCAAAGGTCTTAACATACACAAATCCGCTGGTCCAGATGGTATCCCCCCATAGTTCTGAAGAGGTGTTCTTCTATGCTAGCAAAACCTCTGCGTAAGCTTTTCTGTCTATCCTACTTTTCAGGGCACTTTCCGAGTAGATGGAAATCAGCATTTGTCCAGCCCGTCTCCAAAAAAGGTGAATCTTCCTCCCCGTCCAACTACCGACCCATTGCACTTACGTCTCTTCTTTCCAAGGTCATGAAGACGCTGATAAATCGTCAGCTTATGAAATATCTCGATTCACGAAAACTCCTTAACTTAATGACCGGCAGTATGGTTTTCGTAGCAACAGGTCCACTGGTGATTTGATGGCATATCTCACCGAGAAGTGGAACCAATCTCTGCATCACTTCGGCGAATCCAAGATGGTTGCGCTTGATATTTCAAAGGCATTTGACAGAGTTTGGCATCAGGCTCTTTTGTCGAAAATGCGTGCATATGGCGTCGTTAAGTCTCTTCTTCAATGGATTAGAAATAACCTTTCGGGGCGTTCAATACAAGTTGTTTTGGACGGTTTCAAGTCCGCAATTCACCAAATAAATGCTGGTGTTCCCCAGGCCTCTGTTTTGTCTCCGACTCTCTTTCTTATTTTTATAAATGATCTCTTGTCTGCAACTTATAATCCAATCCATTCCTTCGCTGATGACAGTACCCTCAGTTTTAAATATTCGTTCCCTAACTCACGTCCTTGCTCTTCGGCCGTAGAAGGGAAACGGCAACGTATGTTAAACATATTAAATTCCGACCTGGACAGCATAATTAAATGGGGTTCAACCAACAGAGTGGAATTTAATGCTTCCAACACACAATGCTGTCTTCTGTCTCTCAAGCGAAACCAAAACCCTCAACCATTATCCATGGTACTTGCATCATTGAAACCGAAAGACTTGCCATTCTCGGTATGTGTATTAATAACCATCTTCGATGGAATGATCACATATTAGAGGTTGCCAAAAATAATGCAAAATGTCTAGGATTCCTTAAACGGTGCAAGAAATATTTTACCCCGTCTGATCTGGCCTCAATTTATAAGGCATTCATTCGCCCTAAGCTGGAATATAACGCCCATATCTGGTCTGGTGCACCCAAGACCGTTCTGCACATTCTTGATAGGGTACAAAATCGCGCGTTAAAACTTATAGGTGATAGAGTGTTTTATCGTTTTTTCCACAAAAAATGCTCCAGCGAAATAGCCAATTGCATTCCTCCCCTTCAAAACTTCACCCGCAATACGCGACATGCTTCGAATGCACATCAGTTTACCCTAAAGCCAAACTTCGGTCGGACTGTCAAATATAGGGATTCATTTATAAGCCGAACAACACGAATATGGAACGATCTACCAGGCTCTGTATTTCTCCATCACTACAACCTTCAAACTCCTCTGCTCCTCATCCCCCTTTTCAATGACGCCCGTGTCATGTAACAATTAAAGGGTATTAACACTCCCTTTGGCGAGCGCAGATTATAAAAAAAAAGAAGGACGTAAAATAATACTGTGAATCATAAGCAACGACAATAATAGCGAAAACAAAACAAAAATTCTCCCCTGTTATCTGGACAGCCACCCTTGGAGTACAGTGAAACTTTGAAACTTAACTACCACCTGAGTTTCAATCCAACTACACCAATCTGCCTTCTCTCTGTCTCTTCCCCTTTCCACAAAAACGCACGTGTTCTAAAAATTAGTAGAAAGGTATTCATATCCCCTTTAACACGTGCAACTTATAAAAAAAAAAAAAAAATTTCATCACGCAACGCAGCTTCAGGAACTCCATAATCGATGCAACCCCATCAACTGCCGTCCCAATCATAAAACGCTGGTTACAAGTGCAACAAATTCAACAACACTTCTGGGAACGTTTCCACCAAGAGTACCTCCATCAGCTGCAGAAGAGAAATAAATGGAGATTCCCTGCTCGAACACTCAGCATCGGGTTTATTCCGATTACTGCCAACAATATGAGAACAGCAGCTACTCAAAGTTATATCAACACTCCCGTTCCCTAGAAGAAACTGTTAGACGCGAAGTCATGACAGTTAAGGAAGAAATCGCTGCACTGAGATAGCAGTGAACGGTTCAAACGTTCTATTGGGCCTATAGTTCTAAAAGGAATTGTCAAATATGGTCCCCAAATACTTATGACTGCCGGCATCGCGTATCAAGCAGTAGAGAATTACCAACTAGAGCATCAAATCGTCAAATTGGAGAATAAAATAAAAAAGGTATTAGAAACATCCCGCCTCATGGCAGACATCAATGACCTAGAATCTAAAGCTGTTGAGGTGCAACTTTACGCCTTGCTCGAACAGCAGCAGCAACTTCGACTTCAAAAGCAAATGAACGATTACTCAGCCAGCATTCAAATCCTTATCAGCGCTATCCAGGCAAATCATCAGAACATCATCACCATCAGGCCTGTTGAAGCTCTACAGACCTATGTCAGCAAACTAAACGGAGGTTTGAACTTTTGCAGGCTGCGAACTATACCAAATGCAGCCGCACTATTCACTTTTAACAGTATAACGAAGACCATCCGCAAAAATATGGTTATCGTGACGTTCAACATTCCTCTGGTCCAAACGAGAAATTTCTCTAAACAGACCTTTATCAGCGTTCCAACCATCGAGGCTCATGCTATCCTTCTGGACCGTGGAGACTTCGGGCAACAAATTGTGCTCAGTAATGACAACAAAACCTCCTTTGATCCAACCCAAGCCATCGATCTAGGCCATGGAACCTACGACAATGTTAAGGAAACACAACTAAATGACTGCGGGAAAGAAGTATTCAAAAGCCCCTCTTCCCCCTCGCTTTGGAACATATGCACCTCAATACCAGTCAACACGAAATTCGATAAGGTATACCGATTGCAAAGTGATCCTGCAGTCATATTTAGAACAAGCGCTAACAAAGTAACTATCGTATGCAATGCCACACAGACACCACTCGTTGCAAAATTTAATCTGGTGAGGTTTCCAGGTTGCAAAATCTCCAGCACCCAGTTTGATGTTATGCCTCCCATCGAAGGTGTCAAGAAAATCGAGACTGACATCAAAAATTTCTCAACCGAAAACTAAACTACGTATAATAACATTTCTGGTAAGAATATTATTTGCATCAAAATGACGAACTGTTCACGCTATGATGATCCGCTACCGATTGATGGGGAGTACATACCTTGTGCAAGGTGTAAGGGAAATTACCATCACGAATGCTCTTCTGTCGCACTGAACACTTGGAGGAAGTGGTCAACACGGACAAGGAAAAGCTGGGAATGTACGTTCTGCGGAGGTAAGGAGAAACAAGGACAATTACAGCAGGTGGAGGTCCAACAAGCGAAAAGGTCAAGATCAGTTGAGTCCCCAATAGAAGGTGCCGCCAACTCCAAAAACTTCCCGGAACCACTTGTTGACAAAGTACATCAGACGATAAGCAGCGAGCTAAAAGAAATAAAAGAAATGCTCAAGGATTATGCCCAAACTGTGGAATTCACAAGCTCTAAATATGACGAGCTGAACAGTGCACTTGCCAAAAACAACCAGCTGATACAAAATCTAATGCAGGAAATCAACGAATATAAAAAACAAAACGAACTCAAAGACGCAATAATAACTAATTTACAAAACAAAATATGCACACTAGAACAAAAACAAATAGATAAAAATATAGAAATAAGAAATATTCCAATGAATGCAACTGATAATGCATATGATGTGGTAAACGCAATAGTTGAAGCACTTGATATGACAGTAAACGAGAGCGATATCGAAGAAATTTACGTCTACACTGACAGAAAAAACAAACAATTAAAAAATCTCTCGGTCAGTTTTACGCGCAAACAAACTAAAGTTGCATTTATTGAAAAAGTAAAAACAAGGAAAACAATAACGTTCGATGAAATTTCTGAAAAAACAAACAAAGAGAAAAACCCGATGTATTCAAAACAGTTTATATATATAAACAGTCAACTAACCGCTCACTTCAAAAAACTGTTGTGGCTTGCCAAATCAAGAGCAAAGACAGTAAACTGGAAGTATGTGTGGTTAAAGAACAGTAAAGTTCTCGCAAGAAAAAATGATGGAGATAATGTAGTAGAAATAGAGTCAATAATAGATGTTGAAAAAACAGCGTAGGCGATTTTTTTTTTCAAAGTATATTAACGACAAAAAATCATATGACACATGATGGATAATGAAAATTTAAAAATTAATTTTAAAAAATTAGAAACACAAGAAGACATGAATAACTATAATATAATAACATAAAAAAAAAATGGATTGTCGTGCTTTTTTTTAAATATAAGATCCATACAGAAAAATTGGGATAATTTCATGCAGATCATCAATGAATTTTTGAAAGCAATCGATGTAATTGTCTTGTCAGAAATAAATATAAAAAAAGAACAAAATGACTTATATAAAATAAAGGGGTTTAACACTGAATCTTATAATCTATGTAAAACAAAGGGGGGAGGAGTTACAATATTTGTGAAAGATGATATTTCTTATGAAAAAGTTGCAGGTGTATTCATATCCTACCAAAGCATTGTTCTAAATATCAAACGGGGAAATCTTGAAGCAACATTATTCGCAGTATACAGACCGCCAAAATTAAATCCTAATCATTTCATTACAGAGTGAAGCGAAAACATCGATACAATCGTAAAGAAAAAAACATTAATTATAATTGGTGATATGAACATAAACACAAATAACGCTTATCATCCTACAGTCAACAATTATCTCTCTATGGTATCATCGAGAGGACTTGTGAACACAGTATTGTCAGTAACACGGGTAGATATAGCAAAACTCTCACTGATCACTGTTTGGTCCGTACAACACACAAGGAGATTAAATCTGCAGTAGCTGAACTTAGCGTGTCTGATCATTATGGAATATACTGTGCACTTTTATCAAACATTAACATCGACCTCACTCAAAATGATACACAGGAATATATTCGAAACCACATTTTGTCCCGAAAAATTGATCAATTTAATTGGGAAAGACTAAATGAAAGTACTGAAGCAAACGAACTCTACGAGAACTTCAGGAGCACCATTACTAATTTAATGACTTCATCAACTGTCACAAGAGACAAAAAGATAAGGAAAAACGAGCATAATTGGATGACCCTTGAAATAAAAAATGCATGCCTTGAAAGAGATCGCTTATATAGAAGGTACAAAAATAATAGAAGAAACCAAGATTACGAAAGAGAATTCAAACAATTTCGGAACGATCTTAACAGAAGAATTACCAACACAAAATCGAGGTACTATAGAGATCAGTTCCAAAAAGCAAGAACAAATCCTAGAGAGACCTGGAAAATCGTCAACACTATACTAGGAAGGAGGTTCACCAATCTAGATGACGCCTTAGCCTAAAATTTCGCCAGCGAAATGCACTTTGATAATCTTGTAAATAAGTTCGCGAATCAATTATCATCCGAAATTAAAAACACTATACACATATGCGAATACAAATCCTTTCTTAGCCCAACGAATGGTGTACAGCGCTCAATGTATCTGGCAGAGGTCACCACGGAAGAAATAGAGAATATTCTCAACTCGCTTAAAGAAAATAAATCAGCAGGAGGAGATGGCATAAGGCCCAAAGATCTTAAAAATAGTTCCATAGTATTGGCTCCAATAATATCGAAAATAGTCAACATGAGCCTAGAGCAATCAATCGTTCCAAAATTGCTCAAAACCTCAATTGTTCGCCCAGTATACAAGGATGGAAAGAAAAATGAGATTTCTAACTATAGGCCAATTTCTATTCTCCCAGCTATAGATAAGGTGTTAGAAGAAGTTGTAGCTAAGAGGCTATATGATTATGTTGAGAAATACAAACTCTTGGAAAACAGTCAGTTCGGATTTAGACAAAATTAAAGTATAAATCGCTTACTTGGAGACTTCGCAAATAGATTAAACACTAGCCTAGACAAGAATCACAACTCTATTGCTCTGTTCATCGACTTTAAAAAAGCCTTTGATACACTATGTCATAAAAAAATATTAAAGTCTCTAGAAAAAATTGGTGTACGAGGATCCATATTGACATGGTTTGAAAGTTATCTGAATGATAGAAAATATAAGGTGAAGATCAAAGAGTATTTGAGCGAGGCGATACATGCTAAATATGGGATACCACAAGGATCAAGATTAGGCCCTCTTATTTTTATAATTTATATAAACGACCTGCTTTCAGTTTTAAAACAAAGCACGGGATATGCATATGCGCATGACACGGTCATTGTAGTGAGTCACAAAAACATTGAGGCAGAGGAAAAAATGATGCAAAGTGAATTCGACGCTATCATGGCTTGGTGTCATGACAATGAGCTTATTATCAATGCCAAAAAAACAAAGGTTATGCATATTCACCCGCCCATATTATGAAGTATAAAGTTATTTTAAAAATGTATACCGCGGAGTGTCTGTATAGAGTAGGTAGTCATCTACATCTTCTAAAGGACGATGGCTGCTCAAGAATAATTGAAAACGTATCAACACTTGGAGGAAGTGGTCAACACGGACAAGGAAAAGCTGGGAATGTACGTTCTGCGGAGGTAAGGAGAAACAACGACAATTACAGCAGGTGGAGGTCCAACAAGCGAAAAGGTCAAGATCAGTTGAGTCCCCAAAAGAAGGTGCCGCCAACTCCAAAAACTTCCCGGAACCACTTGTTGACAAAGTACATCAGACGATAAGCAGCGAGCTAAAAGAAATAAAAGAAATGCTCAAGGATTATGCCCAAACGTTGGAATTCACAAGCTCTAAATATGACGAGCTGAACAGTGCACTTGCCAAAAACAACCAGCTGATACAAAATCTAATGCAGGAAATCAACGAATATAAAAAACAAAACGAACTCAAAGACGCAATAATAACTAATTTACAAAACAAAATATGCACACTAGAACAAAAACAAATAGATAAAAATATAGAAATAAGAAATATTCCAATGAATGCAACTGATAATGCATATGATGTGGTAAACGCAATAGGTGAAGCACTTGATATGACAGTAAACGAGAGCGATATCGAAGAAATTTACGTCTACACTGACAGAAAAAACAAACAATTAAAAAATCTCTCGGTCAGTTTCACGCGCAAACAAACTAAAGTTGCATTTATTGAAAAAGTAAAAACAAGGAAAACAATAACGTTCGATGAAATTTCTGAAAAAACAAACAAAGAGAAAAACCCGATGTATTCAAAACAGTTTATATATATAAACAGTCAACTAACCGCTCACTTCAAAAAACTGTTGTGGCTTGCCAAATCAAGAGCAAAGACAGTAAACTGGAAGTATGTGTGGTTTAAGAACAGTAAAGTTCTCGCAAGAAAAAGTGATGGAGATAATGTAGTAGAAATAGAGTCAATAATAGATGTTGAAAAAACAGCGTAGGCGATTTTTTTTTCCAAAGTATAGTAACGACAAAAAATCATATGACACATGATGGATAATGAAAATTTAAAAATTAATTTTAAAAAATTAGAAACACAAGAAGACATGAATAACTATAATATAATAACATAAAAAAAAAATGGATTGTCGTGCTTTTTTTTAAATATAAGATCCATACAGAAAAATTGGGATAATTTCATGCAGAGCATCAATGAATTTTTGAAAGCAATCGATGTAATTGTCTTGTCAGAAATAAATATAAAAAAAGAACAAAATGACTTATATAAAATAAAGGGGTTTAACACTGAATCTTATAATCTATGTAAAACAAAGGGGGGAGGAGTTACAATATTTGTGAAAGATGATATTTCTTATGAAAAAGTTGCAGGTGTATTCATATCCTACCAAAGCATTGTTCTAAATATCAAACGGGGAAATCTTGAAGCAACATTATTCGCAGTATACAGACCGCCAAAATTAAATCCTAATCATTTCATTACAGAGTGAAGCGAAAACATCGATACAATCGTAAAGAAAAAAACATTAATTATAATTGGTGATATGAACATAAACACAAATAACGCTTATCATCCTACAGTCAACAATTATCTCTCTATGGTATCATCGAGAGGACTTGTGAACACAGTATTGTCAGTAACACGGGTAGATATAGCAAAACTCTCACTGATCACTGTTTGGTCCGTACAACACACAAGGAGATTAAATCTGCAGTAGCTGAACTTAGCGTGTCTGATCATTATGGAATATACTGTGCACTTTTATCAAACATTAACATCGACCTCACTCAAAATGATACACAGGAATATATTCGAAACCACATTTTGTCCCGAAAAATTGATCAATTTAATTGGGAAAGACTAAATGAAAGTACTGAAGCAAACGAACTCTACGAGAACTTCAGGAGCACCATTACTAATTTAATGACTTCATCAACTGTCACAAGAGACAAAAAGATAAGGAAAAACGAGCATAATTGGATGACCCTTGAAATAAAAAATGCATGCCTTGAAAGAGATCGCTTATATAGAAGGTACAAAAATAATAGAAGAAACCAAGATTACGAAAGAGAATTCAAACAATTTCGGAACGATCTTAACAGAAGAATTACCAACACAAAATCGAGGTACTATAGAGATCAGTTCCAAAAAGCAAGAACAAATCCTAGAGAGACCTGGAAAATCGTCAACACTATACTAGGAAGGAGGTTCACCAATCTAGATGACGCCTTAGCCTAAAATTTCGCCAGCGAAATGCACTTTGATAATCTTGTAAATAAGTTCGCGAATCAATTATCATCCGAAATTAAAAACACTATACACATATGCGAATACAAATCCTTTCTTAGCCCAACGAATGGTGTACAGCGCTCAATGTATCTGGCAGAGGTCACCACGGAAGAAATAGAGAATATTCTCAACTCGCTTAAAGAAAATAAATCAGCAGGAGGAGATGGCATAAGGCCCAAAGATCTTAAAAATAGTTCCATAGTATTGGCTCCAATAATATCGAAAATAGTCAACATGAGCCTAGAGCAATCAATCGTTCCAAAATTGCTCAAAACCTCAATTGTTCGCCCAGTATACAAGGATGGAAAGAAAAATGAGATTTCTAACTATAGGCCAATTTCTATTCTCCCAGCTATAGATAAGGTGTTAGAAGAAGTTGTAGCTAAGAGGCTATATGATTATGTTGAGAAATACAAACTCTTGGAAAACAGTCAGTTCGGATTTAGACAAAATTAAAGTATAAATCGCTTACTTGGAGACTTCGCAAATAGATTAAACACTAGCCTAGACAAGAATCACAACTCTATTGCTCTGTTCATCGACTTTAAAAAAGCCTTTGATACACTATGTCATAAAAAAATATTAAAGTCTCTAGAAAAAATTGGTGTACGAGGATCCATATTGACATGGTTTGAAAGTTATCTGAATGATAGAAAATATAAGGTGAAGATCAAAGAGTATTTGAGCGAGGCGATACATGCTAAATATGGGATACCACAAGGATCAAGATTAGGCCCTCTTATTTTTATAATTTATATAAACGGCCTGCTTTCAGTTTTAAAACAAAGCACGGGATATGCATATGCGCATGACACGGTCATTGTAGTGAGTCACAAAAACATTGAGGCAGAGGAAAAAATGATGCAAAGTGAATTCGACGCTATCATGGCTTGGTGTCATGACAATGAGCTTATTATCAATGCCAAAAAAACAAAGGTTATGCATATTCACCCGCCCATATTATGAAGTATAAAGTTATTTTAAAAATGCATACCGCGGAGTGTCTGTATAGAGTAGGTAGTCATCTACATCTTCTAAAGGACGATGGCTGCTCAAGAATAATTGAAAACGTATCAACGTATAAGTACCTTGGGGTGATCGTGGATTACAATATGAAATGGAGCTTTCACATACAGGCCACAACAACAAAACTTCGTCAGTCCGCATACGCGTTATTTCACCTGAGCTACAGATGCACACCAGACGTTCTGCGATAATCCTATTTTGGATTGGTTGAATCTCACCTGAGATATGGCATACTAGCTTGGGGAAATGCACCACGGCTTCAAACTCTTCTAGCGATGCAAGCTAGGATACAAAAAAAGGTCTACCGATCAAAATTCCACCAACATATTCATAGAACCGAACATCAAGTTGATAACTCAATGAAGCTTCTAACTATAGAACAACTGTACAAATTAGAAATCTTAACGCAATTCAAAGATGACAGCACTTACAAAATTCCATCTCAACAAACATTTAATACTAGAAGAAGACAGCAAGGCAGATACACCACTTCGAGATACTGGAATGCATATGGTCGGCGAAAATATGATTTTGCAGTCCCAACAATATTCAATGAAATACCCGCAGATTTTCGTAATTTTTCGAAACCCATTTTAAAAAAAAAAGTTAAACAACTATATTTAAACTCTAACCATCTAAGCGGAGAGCCCACAGCAGCAGAAACAGCAGCACAACAAAACGAGGGCACCGCCAATAAATACCTACAAAATTGAGCTGAAGGATACCATCGAACTATGTAGGTCGGCCATAGGCAATAATTTTATTATTAAAAGACTAAATGAAAGTAGGCATGCTATCCACTGTAATATAGTGGAACAACATAAAAGAAATTAAAAAATTACTTAGGGACAAGACTACGGAGTTCTTCTCCTTCACCCCGGGAAGAAATCTGTGGGAATCGATGGAGTATCGAACATTGTGCTTCGACATCTCCCTCTAGAAGCGGTGGACATTTACATCACTCTGTTTAACAATGCACTGCATAAAGCACATTATCCAGCGCATTGGAAACAGCAGTCCGGCAAATCTCCTGTCGATAAGTCTCCTTCCGAACATCAGCAAGGTATTCGAAAAAGTGATCAATAGAGCCCTGCTTAAGTGGACTGAGAAGAGTAATATAATTCCGCATAACCAATTCGGTTTTAAGGCGGGGCATGATACAATACATGCCGCGTCTAAACTGGTATCGGATATCCAATGGAACAAATGCAAAAACCAATGCACGGGTGCCTGCCTGGTTGACTTGGAGAAGGCCTTCGACATGGCTAGAGGGACTCTTCACAAGCTGAGCAGGCTGTACATACTTCATAACATGCTCACCAGTAGACAGTTCATTGTCAAAAATGGCAATGTGGCTTCTGCTGGAACATTTCTTATTAAAAACGGTCTGCAACAAGGTGCGGTTAATAATTAAGTTGAAGATCAACTTCCAGAAATCGGAAACTATTCTTTTTAGGACGCCGTTGTCTGGGGCCTCTAGGGATACCACGAAGAATTGGCGAAACTTCTCAATCGTTGGACCGTACGGACAGCTACTTGCAAGTCGAAGTGTAGTCAGATACCTGGAGCTCTGGTTAGACCAATGTCTATATTTTAACAAACATATAGATGCTGCTTTTGCCAGAGCCAAAGGTGCTTTTGCCCATACAAACAGACTTTTTTATAGCAAGCAACTCGATGCAAGGGTAAAGGTAATCTGCTACATGGCTCTCATTAGGCCCATGTTATTATATGAGAAAGACAGGACAGATTGGCAGTGCCGCTAATCTTCCACGTTGCTCGGACCGTTATGGTTTCCTCCTAATCCAGGGTAGCCTGTTGGATGTTTAAGGTTGGCTGTTCTATATCCATGGCCGACTTACATAATTTAGGTAGTCTAGTTTAAAAAATAAATAAATAAATAAATAAATATAAATCCACAGCACTTGGATGAGAAAATACAAAAAAAAAACACAAAAACACAAAAACACAAAAAACATAAAAAACAACAGCACTCGATAGAAAAAAAAAAAAAATTTACCTATAAAAATACGTAAAGTAAAATAAGATAGGCTAATTTAGAATAAGATAGTTTTAAGATTTATTTTAAGGTAGGTTGTTAAGTTATATATATATAAGAATAAAAAACAATCATTTACAAAGTTTTTTGTGTAATAATTTTTTTAGTAACGATTAAAATTAGAAAAATTAAGTAAATAAACAATTTTCAAGTTCGTTATGTCGAAAGACATAGTTTTGAGTATTAGGTTTAAGTTAGAGTGCCCGCATAGGGCCAATATAGTTAAGTTAGTTAAGCTAGTTTTAAGCGTTTTGTCTAGCATGTAAGTTAATAAATGGATTAATAAAAATGCACTAAAAATTAAAAATTATGCCATGCCTTCGCACAGACGTTCACAAACTTTCATAGAGTACACACGTGTTTCGGCTTCTCATTTAAAATCGGTGTGTTTTAAAGTAGAAAGTTAGACAGTGGAAATTCAAGTTGCGAGTTAGTCTAGTGGTAGTGGTGGTGTTCTCAGTCGTTCACAGACTTTAACAGTATGCAGACGTGTTTCGGCTTCTCCTTTAAATCCGTAGTGTTTTGAAGTAGATTAATAGACAGTCTAATTTCAAGTGGCGAGTTAGATTATAGGTAGTGGTGGTGAACCGTCTCAGTCGTTCACAGACTTTCAGAGAGTACGCACGTGTTTCGGCTTCTTATTTAAAATCAGTGTGATTTCAAGTACGTAGTTAGGTGCTGAATTTTCAAGAGGCGAGTTAGCCTATAGGTAGTGGTGGTGTTCTACCAGTCGTTCACAGACTTTCGTAGTGCGCAGACGTGTTTCGGCTTTTCTTTTAAAATCGTAGTGTTTTAAAGGAAAGTATTAAACAGTGAAATTCCAAGTGGCGAGTTAGCCTAGGGTTAGTGGTGGTGAACCGTCAACCCAGGGACTTGGATTCAATTCCCGGTCAGGGAAAATTTCAATTTAGACTTTTTTTATTATTTACGTAAAAATAGTGAAGATAATTAATAATAAATAAGAAAGGCGATGGAAAGTGAGCGGTCCGCGCTCCCATTATCGGAACAAGCTGATAAGGAAATATCAGCCGATGAGGCAGTGAAATCAGGCCACCAAGCAACAGTGGCTGCAGATGGTACGTCAAAGAGGAGAAGGAAGTTAAAACCGTCTCCTAATTTGGTTAAGCGTCACCCCACAGCAGCGTCAGCTGTACAGCTGCCAGGTGGAGTGAGGGAAGGGGCGCCGAGCGCAATAACAACAGTAGAAGCAAAAAAAAAGTGACAGAGGTCCGCTGACTCTGTCGAGTTAGCGTACATCTCCGACGGTGGGGAAGGCCACTACGTTGGAGATGAGAACAATAGCTTCGGAGTACTGGCGTCCTCCGAATCAGTTGACGAGGATGAAGAGGTCGAGAGTCTGACTACAAACATCAGACAGCTGGAACAGAGCGTGCGTGCCATAAAGGCCAAACAAGTGGCCTTCTGGCCAGGAGAGAGAGCGGCAGCTAGAGCTCCAGCGCGCTTAACAGCAACAACAACTACAGCAACCGCCAGAAAGCCAACGGCAACCGCCAATACGGCCGCAAATACTGTAGCCGAAGCAGCAGCAACAAGAACAGCTGAAAAAACAGCAGAAAATACAAGAGCAGCAGCAAGCAATTAAACAACTACCGCAGCAGCAGCAGAAACAACAACAAAAACAACCGCAGCAGAAGCAACAGCAACAAAAGACGACAACAAAAGCGAGGGTACCGCCAATAAATACCTACAAAATTGAGCTGAAGGATAACATCGAACTATGTAAGTCGGCCATAGGCAATAATTTTATTATTAAAAGACTAAATGAAAATAGGCACGCTATCCACTGTAATACAGTGGAAGAATGTAAAAAAATTAAAGAATTACTTAGGGACACGACGACGGATTTGTTCTGATTCACCCCGAAGGAAGAAAAGCGGCAAACAATGCTGCTGAGGGGGATAGATCCGTCTACTGATCCGGAGGCGCTCCTTGCGCTGCTTAAAGAGAAAGAGTGCAACGAGCTCGAATTCGTGGGGGTTAAACCATTCACCACAGCTAAGGCATAAAGGGAGAAGCCGAAACTGTCATTCTTCCTAGTTCAGCTTTCACCCAATAGCAAGCTGGATGGTCTAAGGAGTATTAAAGTCCTAGACTACCAGGTTGTCGCCTGGGAAAAATTAAGAAGGAGCGAAAACATTTTACAAAGTATTCGCTGCCAAAGTTTCGGGCACGCCGCGTCGAAATGCGAAATGCAGCCTCGATGTGTCAAGTGTGGAAAGAACCACAAAGCAGAGGAATGTACTCTGGGTAAGTATGGAGTGGCAGATAAGAGCCAGCTCTCGTGTGCCTTATGCAGGAACTCGGGCATACCGCAAACTATTGGGGTTGTCCTAAGATCCAGTATATTAAGAAAGTAAATCTGGTTCGTCAGGAGAAGGTCGTAGTGAAACGTCCACCTGCTCCAATTCAAACACAATCCGTGGCTTGAAGGAGGAACCCTTGAATATCCTTGCGGTGAATGTGAATTCACTGACTGGGATCGAGCGAAGAGCCGTATTGTTTAAGTTGCTAGAAGACCAAACCTCTGATGTGCTTATGGTTAGCGAAACAAAGCTATCCCAGAAGCACAAATTGGGGCACAATAAATACAATATTGTCAGAAGAGACCGACCCAACTCCACGCAGGGAGGAGGTGTTGCGATCTTCATACGCAAACAACTGCAATTTAAAGTTATGAACAGCGCTGAAGAGCGAAGGTTCCAGGAGCTGGAAGCGTGTATCGTGTGCATCCCTCTCCGTAGTGGACAGAGGATATACTTGGTCACTTGATACACTTTTCGATGGCTAAGGCTGGAGTCGGAGAAGAATTATTTCATCATGGCCGGAGATCTTAACGCCAAACATAGAGACTGGGGAAATAACACACCTAATCCTAAAGGGAACCTACTATTCAATTGGTAGGGTCGGCACAGTGTCGAGTATAAACTCGATTGGAAAGCTACAGATAGTCCATCGTTTTCTAGAAGCGGCTCCTATCTGGATCTTATGCTGTTCGACGTACGGTTACAACTAACCGACATGGATCGACAAACTATAAACTGTCTGCACACTTTTGTGTATGACAGTGACCATTGCGGACTCAGTGCCGTAATAACGATTCCCAACGAAATTGCAGAGTTGGAGGAGTTTGTCCAAACGTACTCCTACGATACGTTGGAATCGCTTCTCTAGAGTTTTGGCAAGAGCAATCTCCTCGAATTCGCTCTACCCACCGTCCAATAGGAATCTGTCAAAAGAGGAGATTGACTGATACCTAAAACAAATGGACGAGACAATTAAACGAATTATGGACAATACGATACCTCGGTATCAACATACTGACAACGCAGACATATTCCGTAATGCAACAATTGACGCACTACACCAACACAAAAGTAGACTGCTGTCGAGACTAAAAACCTTGTACAGATAGTTTACTGACAGACAAAACTCGGAGGATAGGACGCTGAAGTCGTTGATTAAAAACCTCCAAAAATTAATTAGAGAAAATTACAGACTTTCTGTAAATTTGCATTGGAACAACAAATTTCAGGCTGTAAAATCCAACAACCCGAGTATGTTCCCGCAAATAAGTAAAATATTTCGGAGGAACAATCAAAACGACCTTCCTTGTCTTAAGATCCCAGGAATGACGAACAATGGACGAATACTGATAACAGCAGGTCTAGATCCAGATAACGCAGTAGAAGATGACAACTTCTTTGTGATCGAAGATCCGCAAGAGAAGGTAGAAGCTATAGGAGCGACTTTCCAGGAAGTGTACAAGGTGAATGATACCATTCGCCCGGACCACGATCTGGAAAATCGCGTCCTTGTGCACAACTTCTACCTTCGAAATGATATAGAGCACTGGCGATCCGAGAACATAGGTTTTACCGAGTTCAATGACGATAACATGGCAAATAATGTCATCGCCGATGAAAGGGTATCGCCGATAAGGAATCGACGCTGTATCGAACATTGTGCTTCGACATCTCCCTCTAGAAGCGGTGAACATTTACACCACTCTGTTTAACAATGCTCTGAATAATGCACATTATCCAGCGCATTGGAAAACAGCAGTGATACAACCCATCCCCAAAAGGGGTAACGCAGGGCATGATACAATATATGCCACGTCTAAACTGGTATCGGATATACAATCGAGCAAAAGCAAAAACCAATGCACGGGTGCCTGCCTTATTGACTTGCAGAATTATTTCGACACCGTATGGCTAGAGGGACTCTTCTACAAGCTAAGCAGGCTGGGCACAAGCAAACCGCTGCTGTACATACCTCATAATATGCTCATCGGTAGACAGTTTATTGCCAAATATGGCAATGTGACTTCTGCTGGAACATTTCTAATTAAAAACGGTCTGCAACAAAGTGCGGTAAATTCACCGATCCTTTTCAGCATTTACATGAGCGATCTCATAGGATTAATCCACCATGCCATAGTGTACGCAGACGCCTTGATCGCGTACAGATCAGGACCAAAAATCGAGGTTATTGCAATTCTCTTGCAACGTGACTTCGATAAGATTCAGCGATATTGCGATGACTGGAAGCTGAAGATCAACTTCCAGAAATCGGGAACCATTCTTTTTAGGACGCCGTTGTCTGGTGCCTCTAGGGATACCAGAAAGAATTAGCGAAAGTTCTCAGTCGTGAGACCGCACGGACAGTCACTTACGTGTCGAAATAATATAATGTAATATAATGTAGCATAATGCAACAAATTCCGAAGTGTCTTTTCATTCTTGCATAATTTTGTTCCGAAGTGTCTTTTCATTCGAGGTTCTTGTCTGCAATTAGTCTCCACAGTTCGTGTCTACGATAAGGGACGGATAATATCACAGATAAGAGAGAACAAGAGATTATTGGCTGCAGCTGTCATCCTAGAATTACTACATCAGAATTTTCTTGTTCCAGTGGTCGAAGAATTTGCTAGAAGTTTCTGGCTATCAGAAACTTCTACTATATAAGAACAGATGGCGATCGAGACCAGGCTAGAAAATAAAGAAATAATTTCACAGAATATCGTTTTATCTACTCGAGCCGTAGCTCGCATATTACATTGGTGTCAGAAGTGGGATAAAACTTATTCTATGAATAACTATTTCCGTGGTGTGAAATTGCACAAGAAAAAAAAAAAAAAAAAAAAACAAGTTGCGTCGCAAATTGGGAAAACTAACTATAATTCAACCAAAGGCAGAACTCAGTAAGCGGAACCTCGACACAACTGGGGGAAAAGATGCCTTACTGATTCGCCTGGAAGAAGCAGTAACGCAGGAAGGTGAAAATGCGCATGGCGTAGAGTTTGACGTGGAAGAGGAACCAGAAAGTACAGCAGCCGACCCGGGTATAACAAGTCTGCTCCTGCAACTTAAGTTAGTCATGGACGAACAAAAGAAAGCAATAGAAGACCAAAGGAATTCTCTAGAACTTAAGCTGGACGAACAAAAGAATTCTCTAGATGCTCTGGAAAGCAAACTTGATGAGCAAAACAAGAACTTGGAATCCAAATTCGAAGCGATCGAAGAGAAAATCGAGAAGGTCGCGACGCAATTCGAAAAAGTCGAAACTTTGAGAAGCATGAGACTCAGTTTGAAAAAGTAGAAAAGCAAGTCGAAAATCTTGCTAAGGAACTCAGCAACGTGAAGAGACAGAAAGCACCGGAATATTCCACTGACGGTCTGAGAAGAAAGGAGATGCAGCCTCCTACCTTCGATGGTCAAACGTCATGGCCAATTTATAAGAGGCAATTCGAAGCGGCCGCAATAACCAATAGCTGGGACGATGAAGAGAAGTCTATTGCACTCACGCTTGCACTGAGGAGTCCAGCTGCGGAGCTCTTACAGACCATCCCGGAAGATAAACAGCAGAACTACGACTCTCTGGTTCAGGCTATCGAGATGCGGTTTGGGGATGAACACATGCAGCAGGTGTACAGGGTTCAGCTGCGTAGTCGAGTCCAGAAGAGGGGGGAAACGCTCCAACAGTTGCAAGCGGATATAGAGCGACTAGCCCATCTTTCATACCCTAAAGCCGGTGAGGAGCTTACCAACGAAATGGCGGTGGAAGCTTTTATTCAGGCCATAGAGGACAGGCAACTGTAAATGGCTGTAAGGATGGCTGAAAAGCGAACACTCCCCGAGGCATTGGCATTCGCTTTGTCAATGAAGGCTGCGGACCAAGCATACCAGGGAATACACCGTGTCAGGGAAATGTCCGTCGTGGAATGCTCATGCCAGAGAACAGCCGTCATGGATGCAGACAACGCTCGCGGAAGTCAAATCCGTTACTGGAATTGTAACCAAACCGGACACCTACAACGGCAGTGCAGAAGTGCACCTAGACGAGGAAATTGTCCACATTGCGGAAGTAGGAGAAGCAGAGAGGAAGCATCTGGCGGTGATAACATCCATCCTGTCAGTCAGACTTCCCAAAACCAGCAGTCGGGAAATGCGTAAGAACCAATTTCGCGTTGCAGAAATTGGTTACTGGAATCGAGGCCCCCAAGGCCACCATTCAAGTTTCGCAAACCAAACGGGGTAACAAGAGCCTGACAGTGGAGGCACTAATCAACAAGAAGAAGTGCGTAGCCACCATCGACACAGGTGCCACTGCCTCCATTGTAAGAAGACATATCGTCAGAAGCTCCTGGCTGCACAACACCAACAGCTACTGCCTGAAGACTGCAACAGGGGAAATGGCGAAGGTGTTTGGAGAAGTTCGTCTTACGATTTTTCTGGCGGGACAGATATATGCGATGAGTGCATCATCGGAATAGACTTCATGAAAGCAAATTAAGTAATCTTGGACATCGGGATGCAAGTACTGAGGTATCGAAATGTGGAGATTCCGATGGTATACGGAAACGAGAATGCCCTAACTCTCAGGACAGTCATCAGCAAAGACGAAGTTTTGCCGCCGTCTTCAGAGACAATCATTTGGACGAAGCTGAAAGGTGATCTTGGGAGCCACTGATTCTACATAGTAGAACCAGACCCAGAGAAGCATTCTCAAGACTACATCGTGGGAAAGACGTTAGTCGAACCAAAGAACACCACGGTTCCAGTGAGAGTGTTGAAGGCGAGACCACACACTGTCAATGCACGCCGATTACCGCCGTCGCAACAATATCTCAACGTGATGCCCCAAAACCTCTCCCAACACCTTGGACAGCGGAAACGAGAGAGACGATTCTCCAGTCCAGTGAGCTGAATCAGGAGCAGCGAACTATGGGAAAGAATCTTATCAATGAGTACGCTGATGTATTTGCCTCACAGGACGGAGAATACGGCCGAACACACCTGGTACAACATCGAATAGACACTGGTGATACTAGACCAATTCGTCAGCCTGCTAGGCGCCTTCCATTGGCAAAGCAGACAGAAGTTGCAGAGATGGTGTCGGCAATGGAGAAAGAAGGTCTGATTGAAAGTTCCAAAAGTCCGTGGGCATAACCGGTTGTACTGGTTAAGAAGAAAGATGGCAGCACGCGGTTCTGCGTGGACTATCGGCAGCTCAATTACGTCACCAAGAAAGACAGCCATCCTCTGCCACGGATTGACGACACGCTAGACACACTATAAGGAGCACGATGGTTTTCCACTCTCGACTTGAAGAGTGGCTACTGGCAGGTACAAATCCATCCAGAAGACCGGGAGAAAACCGCCTTCACCGCAGGAAATGGGCTATGGCAATTCACGGTAATGCCATTCGGGCTATGCAATGCTCCGGCGACTTTCGAGCGATTGATGGAATGTGTCCTGCAAGGGTTAACATGGAAAACCTGTTTGGTATATCTGGATGATGTCATCGTCGTAGGAAAAACGTTTGCGCAACACCGAGACACAATCTAAGGGATGTGTTTCAAAGGCTTCGAAGTGCCCACCTGAAGCTCAACCCCAAGAAGTGCGCCCTGTTTAGAGCAGAAGTCAGGTACTTGGGGCACATAATCTCAGCGAAAGGAGTGAGAACCGATCCAGAGAAGGTCGAAGCGGTGAACAACTGGCCAGTCCCCAAAGATAAACACCAACTAAGGAGCTTCCTGGGCCTAGCCACCTACTACAGACGGTTCGTGAAGGATTTTGCCGGGATCGCAAAGACCCTGCACCAGTTGACGGAAAACGGAAAACAATTCAAATGGTCAATTGAGTACGAGAAGAGCTTCAAGGCACTTAAACAACGGCTATGCGATGTCCCGATACTAGCTTACCCCACTCCCGGGGAAACGTTCATTGTGGATACAGATGCTAGTAATGTCGGGGTAGGAGCCGTACTCTCCCAGGTGCATGATGGCCAAGAGAAGGTGGTTGCGTATTTCAGCAAGGTGCTCTCTAAGTCAGAAATGAAATACTGCGTGACAAGGCGGGAACTTCTAGCTTTGATCTTGGCAACGAAGCATTTTCACAAATACCTCTACGGGAGGAAGTTCGTCCTTCGCACAGACCATGCAGCCTTAAAATGGCTATTACAGTTCAAGAGTCCTGAGGTTCAGGTCGCAAGATGGATCGAAAGGCTGCAAATCTACGACTACGAAATACAACATCGTAAAGGAAAACTCCACTCTAATGCGGATGCACTGTCCCGGAGACCATGCAGAACGGATTGCAAACACTGTGCGCGTCAGAAAGAACGGGAGCTGGTTTCCATCCAAAGACTGAGAGCCGAACCTATCGCCGGCTGGAGCGTAGATGAGATCCGGAACGCTCAGAAGGAAGACTCGGATATCGAGCCGATTCTGGCCTGGAAGGAGAACATGGAGAAACCGGATCATCAGAACATCTCTCACAGAAGCCCGACCTTAAAGGCATATTTTGCGCAGTGGGACTCCCTTCATATCCAAGAAGGTGTTCTGAGAAGAAAATGGGCATCCTCCGACGGAAAGTCATTTGTAATGCAGCTTGTCGTGCCGCGGACGAGGGTCAAGGAGGTGTTACAGGAAATGCATGGCGGGGCATCCGAAAAGGTACGAGAACGTTTTTATTGGTTAAAAGCGAAGGAAGATGTCGAAGACTGGTGCAGAAAATGCGACGTGTGTGCAGCTAGCAAGGGTCCGAGAATCAAAACTCGAGGTAAGTTGCAAAAATACAACGTGGGAGCACTTTGGAACGAATCGCCATTGACATCGCAGGGCCCTTTCCGGAAACCGACAATGGTAATCGGTATATACTCGTAGTAATGGACTACTTCAGTAAGTGGCCGGAAGCGTTTCCGATCCCTAACCAGGAAGCCAGAACCGTGGCGGAGCAGATCGTCTACAATTGGGTGAGCAGATTCGGTGTGCCCTTGGAATTGCATTCTGACCAAGGGCAGAACTTCGAGTCAAGAATCTTCCAAGAGATGTGTCAACTACTCGGAATCAAAAAGACACGGACAACCTCGCTTCATCCACAGTCGGACGGTATGTTGGAGCGTTTCAATAGGACTTTCGACGAACATCTCTCGAAGGTTATAGGCGACTACCAACGTGATTGGGACCGGCAGATTCCCTTGTTTATGATGGCCTATAGAAGTGCCGTGCATAGCACTACTCGACATACGCCGTTCGAAATCTTGTTTGGTGGAATAGCTCGGTTACACAGTGAGGTGAAATTTGGATCTCCTACCGATGAGCCCAGAAGTGGAGAAGAGTACGTGGCAGACTTTAGGGAAAGGCTTAGGGACATACAACAAAGGACCAGAAGCCAGATTAAGATGACGAGCGACCGCATGAAGACCAGGTATGATGCCAATGCAACAGCGTAAGGATTCCTCTAGGGAGATCTGGTGTGGCTGTATAATGCCCATCGCCAAAAGGGGAAATCACCTAAGTTGCAGCAGAACTGGGAGGGTCCCTACAGAATAGTAACCCGCATCAACGATGTTGTCTACCGCATCCAGCGAGGACCAAGGGCCAAAATGAAAGTGGTTCATGTGGACCGACTGAGTCGATACAATGGCTGAAGTGAGGACGCACTTGTTCGGGACGAACAAGTCTAAGAGGGGGGCAGTGTTACATAATGTAGCATAATGCAACAAATTCCGAAGTGTCTTTTCATTCTGGCATAATTTTGTTCCGAAGTGTCTTTTCATTCGAGGTTCTTGTCTGCAATTAGTCTCCACTGTTCGTGTCTGCGATAAGAGACGGATAATATCACAGACAAGAGAGAACAAGAGATTATTATACTGGAATTATTACATCAGAATTTTCTTGTTCCAGTGGTCAAAGAATTTGCTAGAAGTTTCTGGCTATCAGAAACTTCTGCTATATAAGGACAGATGGCGATCGAGACTAGGCAGTTGGTTTTGAACCGCACGAGAAGATTGGAAAAGTGATAACAGCCGAAGTTGTAATTTAGTGAAAATTGAAAGTTGAGAGTAAACAAGAAGAAGTAATTAGTTTGGATTTGTGAATTAAGTAATTGAAAGGAGATAAAGTGATTTGAGAAGAGACCTCGTAAGGAAGGAGTTTGCGAAGAATAGTGTAGTGTGAACTTGAATTGTTCTATAGACTAGAAAATAAAGAATTAATTTCACAGAATATCGTTTTATCTACTCGAGCCGTAGCTCGCATATTACAATATTTTAGCAAACATGTAGATGCTGCTCTGGCCAGAGCCAAAGTTTTTTTAGCCCTTACAAAA
This sequence comes from Pocota personata, assembly GCA_963082735.1. Lineage (NCBI taxonomy): Eukaryota > Metazoa > Arthropoda > Insecta > Diptera > Syrphidae > Pocota > Pocota personata. The sequence continues at coordinate 159,018,309 of OY720429.1, forward strand.
AGACTTTTTTATAGCAAGCAACTCGATGCAAGGGTAAAGGTAATCTGCTACACTTCCCTCATTCGGCCCATGCTCGCATATGGACTCCGCGTGTGGTTCAACGTGGGAGCAAGCTTGTTGGAAAAGATTCGGGTGTTAGAGGGGGCTTGCCTTCATTTGTACAGAACACCAGAGTCCCAGTACATAAAATTCTATCCCAATGAGGTCCTGTACAACAGGGCTAACCTAATAAGAGTGGATAATTTTGTTATCAAGCTGATTCGAAGGCACATTGCAAGAGCAATGAGCTCGACGAACAAGCTGATCTCCGTGTCTTATTATCCCAATTACGAGTATCACGAGAGAGTGCGCCTTAACGGCTTTATTCCCCCAGAGGCGTTAGTATATTTTGATGAGAAACGTCTGATCCAATACATATTGGCGGTGCAGCTAATCTTCCACGTTGCTCGGATAATTGTGGATAGGCGACTCAACTACGACAGAGACGTTGCATACAGCAGTGTGGAGCGTCTCCGGTTTAGTAGGGCAGAATCGAGTAGCGATATTTATGACGTACAACGTCAGTACTTGCATTTCTGGTGGCGAGCCAGGGAAGCCTGTTTGAAGTTTAAATTTGGCTGTACTTTGCCCATGCCGACTTACATAGTTTAGGTTTAGGTAGTGTAGGTAGGTTGCTGGTAGTAATTGAAAAAAAAAATCCACAGCACTTTTATGAAAAAATAAAAAAAAACAAGAAACAAAAAAAAAAAAAAAAAAGCACTTAATAAAAAAAGGAAAAAAAATTACGTATAGAATTACGTAAGGTAGAATAAGATAGGCTAATTTAAAATTAGGTAGTTAAAGATTTATTTTAATTTAGATTCTTAAGTTTTATATACAGTGTCTTCCAAGAGGGACTTCCGAACTTTGACAGTTGATAGCGGTCATATTGTTGAAGCTACATTTGTCAAATTGGCTGTCATTTAATCAGTCTGTTTGGCCAAATCACCCTGGATGGATATAGTTTTCAACAACACATGCGAATAATAAAATTGTTTTACCAAAATGGGTGTTCTGTTCGCGCAACGTTCAGCGCACTTCACCTATTTTACCGTCGCCATAATCGTCCTTCCGTCATCGCCGCTGTCTGTGAGACTGTGCAGGAGAGTCAGAGGCAGTCGATTTCGCGTAGCTCACAAGAACTCGGCTTTTCGCAGACCACAACTTGGCGAATTTTGTGTCGTGACTTGGGCCTGCACCCGTACAAAACTCAACTGACCCAGGAGCTGAAGGTAAACGATCATAGACATCGACGTGTGTTCGTTGAATGGGCACTGGAGCAGTTGAAAACTGACGCAGCACTTTTATGAAAAAATAAAAAAAAATAAAAACAAAAAACATAAAAAGAAATAAAAAAAAGCACTTGATAAAAAAGAAAGGAAAAAAAACTACGTATAGATTTACGTAAGGTAGAATAAGATAGGCTAATTTAAAATTAGGTAGTTAAAGATTTATTTTAATTTAGATTCTTAAGTTTTATATACAGGGTCTTCCAAGAGGGACTTCCGAACTTTGACAGTTGATAGCGGCCATATTGTTGAAGCCACATTTGTCAAATTGGCTGTCATTTATTCAGTCTGTTTGGCCAAATCACCATGGATAATACAACACATGCGAGTAATAAAATTGTTTTATCAAAATGGGTGTTCTGTTCGCGCAACGTTCAGCGCACTTCACCCATTTCACGGTCGCCATAATCGTCCATCCGTCATCGCCGCTGTCCCTGAGACTGTGCAGGAGAGTCAGAGGCAGTCGATTTCGCGTAGTTCACAAGAACTCGGCTTTTCGCAGACCACAACTTGGCGAATTTTTTGTCGTGACTTGGGCCTGCAACCGTACAAAACTCAACTGACCCAGGAGCTGAAGGTAAACGATCATAGACATCGACGTATGTTCGTTGAATGGGCACTGGAGCAGTTGAAAACTGACACTAATTTTTATCGAAATATCAACTTCAGCGATGAGGCCCATTTCTGGATGAATGGGTACGTCAACAAACAAAATTGTCAAATTTGGGACGATACCAATCCACATGAGATCCAAGAGCGTCCAATTCATCCCGAAAAGTCACTGTTTGGTGCGAATTTTGGGCTGGCGGCGTCATCGTTCCATATTTCTTTGAGAACGACGTTGGCCAGGCCATCACCGTCAACGGCGAGCCCTATAGGTCGATGATTACCAATTTTTTTAGGTCTGAATTGGATCATATGGACACCAACGATGTGTGGTTTCAACAGGACGGCGCTACGTGCTACACAGCTCACGCCACATTGGAAATTCTGCACGAGCGATTCGAAGGCATGGTGATCTCACGTGGAGGTGATGTGAACTGGCCACCAAGATCGTGCTATTTGACCACGTTAGACTTTTTGTTGTGGGGTTTTCTGAAGTCGCAGGTCTATGCGAATAAGCCACAAATCACAGCGGCCCACAAAGCCAACATAACCCATTCCATCGGTCAAATTCAGCCTGATTTATGCGCCAGAGTTATGGAAAATTGGACATTTCGGATGCGCCGAAGAAGTCGCGCCGCACATTTGAACGATGTTATTATTATTATTTTTTTTTTTTTTTTGATTAATTTTTTTTTTATTATCTTTATTAAACTTACATACTAAACAAAAATGACTAAATCTAACTTAAAAAAATTAACTTAAAAATTAAAGTTAGATTAAAAGTTATATTCCATACATAATGGCATCGATAGGCCTTTCAAACGAATGAACATTTTCGATGATATCTCACACACACTTTGTTTCATTTAAATTTAAAGATAGGAAGCGCTTAATGAAACACCCTTCATAGGAACAAACATAATCAAGTTAATTTACTGGATTTTTACAATTATTTAAAAATTTCTTTAGTAATAATAGTTCTTTAGTAATAATAAAATAAATAAAAAACTTAAGTTAGTTACGTCGAAAGACGTAGTTTTAAGTATTGGGATTAGCCCGCATAGGGCCAGTAAGTTAGAATAAGATAGTTAAGTTAGTTAAGCTAGTTTTAAGCGTTTTTTTGTCTAGCTATAAGTTTAATGAATTAATAATAAAAATGCACTAAAAATGAAAAAAAAAAAATAATTCAGGCGTTCGCAGTAGATTTGACTTAGCTTTCGCAGTTGATCGACTTTTTCATTTATTTCATGCGAAATAAATAGGTGATTCTTGACATCAGGATTTGAACCGTGAACCAAAAGCGTGACAAGCGATTATGTAACCACTACACCACGGCCACCCGCCGGCCACAATCCGGCAGATTGAATGATGCAGACGAAATCTGGAAATGAGCCAAATGGGCGAAGGGAATCTCAGATCCGTCGGATTGAATGTTAGAGGTGAATGTTGTGTGTATATAGATTGCAATTGGTAAAGGTGTTTTCATTGATGATTTAAGTGATGGTCTGAGCGTTTGTAAATAAAAAAAACTCAGTTATATTGGGTGGCATTAATATTGATATTTTAAATGAATATAACAATGAAACAGAGTTTTATAAATTAGCCAACCCCTATGACTGATGTGACAAAGACCTGCATTGATCATATTATTCGTCTTCCCAAAACAATAAAAATATTATATGTTCAGTGGTGTTGTGTATGACTTAGAATTAGCAGATCATTGTATGGTTGTACTCAGTATGTGTTCCTATTCCGGTTCATTAAGATACTGCAACCGACGTGTAAAAGAGAAATATTGTACGAATTATAATTTATTGAAGGAATGCTTAAAATATGGATTTTGAGAACAGGTTTATTCAGAAAGTAATCCATCAGTTGCTTTCGATCTATTTCCTGAAATTATATAGAAACATATATAATAAAAAATTGTACTACTCTGTGATTGCGCAACTCGGGCTGTAAAAAAATACTTAAAGCCGCGAGTGTCAGGTTAAAAAGAAAAATAAATTTGCAGTGAAATGTAGAAAACACGCTCCCATTATCGGAACAAGCTGATAAGGAAATATCAGCCGATGAGGCAGTGAAATCAGGCCACCAAGCAACAGTGGCTGCAGATGGTACGTCAAAGAGGAGAAGGAAGTTAAAACCGTCTCCTAATTTGGTTAAGCGTCACCCCACAGCAGCGTCAGCTGTACAGCTGCCAGGTGGAGTGAGGGAAGGGGCGCCGAGCGCAATAACAACAGTAGAAGCAAAAAAAAAGTGACAGAGGTCCGCTGACTCTGTCGAGTTAGCGTACATCTCCGACGGTGGGGAAGGCCACTACGTTGGAGATGAGAACAATAGCTTCGGAGTACTGGCGTCCTCCGAATCAGTTGACGAGGATGAAGAGGTCGAGAGTCTGACTACAAACATCAGACAGCTGGAACAGAGCGTGCGTGCCATAAAGGCCAAACAAGTGGCCTTCTGGCCAGGAGAGAGAGCGGCAGCTAGAGCTCCAGCGCGCTTAACAGCAACAACAACTACAGCAACCGCCAGAAAGCCAACGGCAACCGCCAATACGGCCGCAAATACTGTAGCCGAAGCAGCAGCAACAAGAACAGCTGAAAAAACAGCAGAAAATACAAGAGCAGCAGCAAGCAATTAAACAACTACCGCAGCAGCAGCAGAAACAACAACAAAAACAACCGCAGCAGAAGCAACAGCAACAAAAGACGACAACAAAAGCGAGGGTACCGCCAATAAATACCTACAAAATTGAGCTGAAGGATAACATCGAACTATGTAAGTCGGCCATAGGCAATAATTTTATTATTAAAAGACTAAATGAAAATAGGCACGCTATCCACTGTAATACAGTGGAAGAATGTAAAAAAATTAAAGAATTACTTAGGGACACGACGACGGATTTGTTCTGATTCACCCCGAAGGAAGAAAAGCGGCAAACAATGCTGCTGAGGGGGATAGATCCGTCTACTGATCTGGAGGCGCTCCTTGCGCTGCTTAAAGAGAAAGAGTGCAACGAGCTCGAATTCGTGGGGGTTAAACCATTCACCACAGCTAAGGCATAAAGGGAGAAGCCGAAACTGTCATTCTTCCTAGTTCAGCTTTCACCCAATAGCAAGCTGGATGGTCTAAGGAGTATTAAAGTCCTAGACTACCAGGTTGTCGCCTGGGAAAAATTAAGAAGGAGCGAAAACATTTTACAAAGTATTCGCTGCCAAAGTTTCGGGCACGCCGCGTCGAAATGCGAAATGCAGCCTCGATGTGTCAAGTGTGGAAAGAACCACAAAGCAGAGGAATGTACTCTGGGTAAGTATGGAGTGGCAGATAAGAGCCAGCTCTCGTGTGCCTTATGCAGGAACTCGGGCATACCGCAAACTATTGGGGTTGTCCTAAGATCCAGTATATTAAGAAAGTAAATCTGGTTCGTCAGGAGAAGGTCGTAGTGAAACGTCCACCTGCTCCAATTCAAACACAATCCGTGGCTTGAAGGAGGAACCCTTGAATATCCTTGCGGTGAATGTGAATTCACTGACTGGGATCGAGCGAAGAGCCGTATTGTTTAAGTTGCTAGAAGACCAAACCTCTGATGTGCTTATGGTTAGCGAAACAAAGCTATCCCAGAAGCACAAATTGGGGCACAATAAATACAATATTGTCAGAAGAGACCGACCCAACTCCACGCAGGGAGGAGGTGTTGCGATCTTCATACGCAAACAACTGCAATTTAAAGTTATGAACAGCGCTGAAGAGCGAAGGTTCCAGGAGCTGGAAGCGTGTATCGTGTGCATCCCTCTCCGTAGTGGACAGAGGATATACTTGGTCACTTGATACACTTTTCGATGGCTAAGGCTGGAGTCGGAGAAGAATTATTTCATCATGGCCGGAGATCTTAACGCCAAACATAGAGACTGGGGAAATAACACACCTAATCCTAAAGGGAACCTACTATTCAATTGGTAGGGTCGGCACAGTGTCGAGTATAAACTCGATTGGAAAGCTACAGATAGTCCATCGTTTTCTAGAAGCGGCTCCTATCTGGATCTTATGCTGTTCGACGTACGGTTACAACTAACCGACATGGATCGACAAACTATAAACTGTCTGCACACTTTTGTGTATGACAGTGACCATTGCGGACTCAGTGCCGTAATAACGATTCCCAACGAAATTGCAGAGTTGGAGGAGTTTGTCCAAACGTACTCCTACGATACGTTGGAATCGCTTCTCTAGAGTTTTGGCAAGAGCAATCTCCTCGAATTCGCTCTACCCACCGTCCAATAGGAATCTGTCAAAAGAGGAGATTGACTGATACCTAAAACAAATGGACGAGACAATTAAACGAATTATGGACAATACGATACCTCGGTATCAACATACTGACAACGCAGACATATTCCGTAATGCAACAATTGACGCACTACACCAACACAAAAGTAGACTGCTGTCGAGACTAAAAACCTTGTACAGATAGTTTACTGACAGACAAAACTCGGAGGATAGGACGCTGAAGTCGTTGATTAAAAACCTCCAAAAATTAATTAGAGAAAATTACAGACTTTCTGTAAATTTGCATTGGAACAACAAATTTCAGGCTGTAAAATCCAACAACCCGAGTATGTTCCCGCAAATAAGTAAAATATTTCGGAGGAACAATCAAAACGACCTTCCTTGTCTTAAGATCCCAGGAATGACGAACAATGGACGAATACTGATAACAGCAGGTCTAGATCCAGATAACGCAGTAGAAGATGACAACTTCTTTGTGATCGAAGATCCGCAAGAGAAGGTAGAAGCTATAGGAGCGACTTTCCAGGAAGTGTACAAGGTGAATGATACCATTCGCCCGGACCACGATCTGGAAAATCGCGTCCTTGTGCACAACTTCTACCTTCGAAATGATATAGAGCACTGGCGATCCGAGAACATAGGTTTTACCGAGTTCAATGACGATAACATGGCAAATAATGTCATCGCCGATGAAAGGGTATCGCCGATAAGGAATCGACGCTGTATCGAACATTGTGCTTCGACATCTCCCTCTAGAAGCGGTGAACATTTACACCACTCTGTTTAACAATGCTCTGAATAATGCACATTATCCAGCGCATTGGAAAACAGCAGTGATACAACCCATCCCCAAAAGGGGTAACGCAGGGCATGATACAATATATGCCACGTCTAAACTGGTATCGGATATACAATCGAGCAAAAGCAAAAACCAATGCACGGGTGCCTGCCTTATTGACTTGCAGAATTATTTCGACACCGTATGGCTAGAGGGACTCTTCTACAAGCTAAGCAGGCTGGGCACAAGCAAACCGCTGCTGTACATACCTCATAATATGCTCATCGGTAGACAGTTTATTGCCAAATATGGCAATGTGACTTCTGCTGGAACATTTCTAATTAAAAACGGTCTGCAACAAAGTGCGGTAAATTCACCGATCCTTTTCAGCATTTACATGAGCGATCTCATAGGATTAATCCACCATGCCATAGTGTACGCAGACGCCTTGATCGCGTACAGATCAGGACCAAAAATCGAGGTTATTGCAATTCTCTTGCAACGTGACTTCGATAAGATTCAGCGATATTGCGATGACTGGAAGCTGAAGATCAACTTCCAGAAATCGGGAACCATTCTTTTTAGGACGCCGTTGTCTGGTGCCTCTAGGGATACCAGAAAGAATTAGCGAAAGTTCTCAGTCGTGAGACCGCACGGACAGTCACTTACGTGTCGAAATAATATAATGTAATATAATGTAGCATAATGCAACAAATTCCGAAGTGTCTTTTCATTCTTGCATAATTTTGTTCCGAAGTGTCTTTTCATTCGAGGTTCTTGTCTGCAATTAGTCTCCACAGTTCGTGTCTACGATAAGGGACGGATAATATCACAGATAAGAGAGAACAAGAGATTATTGGCTGCAGCTGTCATCCTAGAATTACTACATCAGAATTTTCTTGTTCCAGTGGTCGAAGAATTTGCTAGAAGTTTCTGGCTATCAGAAACTTCTACTATATAAGAACAGATGGCGATCGAGACCAGGCTAGAAAATAAAGAAATAATTTCACAGAATATCGTTTTATCTACTCGAGCCGTAGCTCGCATATTACATTGGTGTCAGAAGTGGGATAAAACTTATTCTATGAATAACTATTTCCGTGGTGTGAAATTGCACAAGAAAAAAAAAAAAAAAAAAAAACAAGTTGCGTCGCAAATTGGGAAAACTAACTATAATTCAACCAAAGGCAGAACTCAGTAAGCAGAACCTCGACACAACTGGGGGAAAAGATGCCTTACTGATTCGCCTGGAAGAAGCAGTAACGCAGGAAGGTGAAAATGCGCATGGCGTAGAGTTTGACGTGGAAGAGGAACCAGAAAGTACAGCAGCCGACCCGGGTATAACAAGTCTGCTCCTGCAACTTAAGTTAGTCATGGACGAACAAAAGAAAGCAATAGAAGACCAAAGGAATTCTCTAGAACTTAAGCTGGACGAACAAAAGAATTCTCTAGATGCTCTGGAAAGCAAACTTGATGAGCAAAACAAGAACTTGGAATCCAAATTCGAAGCGATCGAAGAGAAAATCGAGAAGGTCGCGACGCAATTCGAAAAAGTCGAAACTTTGAGAAGCATGAGACTCAGTTTGAAAAAGTAGAAAAGCAAGTCGAAAATCTTGCTAAGGAACTCAGCAACGTGAAGAGACAGAAAGCACCGGAATATTCCACTGACGGTCTGAGAAGAAAGGAGATGCAGCCTCCTACCTTCGATGGTCAAACGTCATGGCCAATTTATAAGAGGCAATTCGAAGCGGCCGCAATAACCAATAGCTGGGACGATGAAGAGAAGTCTATTGCACTCACGCTTGCACTGAGGAGTCCAGCTGCGGAGCTCTTACAGACCATCCCGGAAGATAAACAGCAGAACTACGACTCTCTGGTTCAGGCTATCGAGATGCGGTTTGGGGATGAACACATGCAGCAGGTGTACAGGGTTCAGCTGCGTAGTCGAGTCCAGAAGAGGGGGGAAACGCTCCAACAGTTGCAAGCGGATATAGAGCGACTAGCCCATCTTTCATACCCTAAAGCCGGTGAGGAGCTTACCAACGAAATGGCGGTGGAAGCTTTTATTCAGGCCATAGAGGACAGGCAACTGTAAATGGCTGTAAGGATGGCTGAAAAGCGAACACTCCCCGAGGCATTGGCATTCGCTTTGTCAATGAAGGCTGCGGACCAAGCATACCAGGGAATACACCGTGTCAGGGAAATGTCCGTCGTGGAATGCTCATGCCAGAGAACAGCCGTCATGGATGCAGACAACGCTCGCGGAAGTCAAATCCGTTACTGGAATTGTAACCAAACCGGACACCTACAACGGCAGTGCAGAAGTGCACCTAGACGAGGAAATTGTCCACATTGCGGAAGTAGGAGAAGCAGAGAGGAAGCATCTGGCGGTGATAACATCCATCCTGTCAGTCAGACTTCCCAAAACCAGCAGTCGGGAAATGCGTAAGAACCAATTTCGCGTTGCAGAAATTGGTTACTGGAATCGAGGCCCCCAAGGCCACCATTCAAGTTTCGCAAACCAAACGGGGTAACAAGAGCCTGACAGTGGAGGCACTAATCAACAAGAAGAAGTGCGTAGCCACCATCGACACAGGTGCCACTGCCTCCATTGTAAGAAGACATATCGTCAGAAGCTCCTGGCTGCACAACACCAACAGCTACTGCCTGAAGACTGCAACAGGGGAAATGGCGAAGGTGTTTGGAGAAGTTCGTCTTACGATTTTTCTGGCGGGACAGATATATGCGATGAGTGCATCATCGGAATAGACTTCATGAAAGCAAATTAAGTAATCTTGGACATCGGGATGCAAGTACTGAGGTATCGAAATGTGGAGATTCCGATGGTATACGGAAACGAGAATGCCCTAACTCTCAGGACAGTCATCAGCAAAGACGAAGTTTTGCCGCCGTCTTCAGAGACAATCATTTGGACGAAGCTGAAAGGTGATCTTGGGAGCCACTGATTCTACATAGTAGAACCAGACCCAGAGAAGCATTCTCAAGACTACATCGTGGGAAAGACGTTAGTCGAACCAAAGAACACCACGGTTCCAGTGAGAGTGTTGAAGGCGAGACCACACACTGTCAATGCACGCCGATTACCGCCGTCGCAACAATATCTCAACGTGATGCCCCAAAACCTCTCCCAACACCTTGGACAGCGGAAACGAGAGAGACGATTCTCCAGTCCAGTGAGCTGAATCAGGAGCAGCGAACTATGGGAAAGAATCTTATCAATGAGTACGCTGATGTATTTGCCTCACAGGACGGAGAATACGGCCGAACACACCTGGTACAACATCGAATAGACACTGGTGATACTAGACCAATTCGTCAGCCTGCTAGGCGCCTTCCATTGGCAAAGCAGACAGAAGTTGCAGAGATGGTGTCGGCAATGGAGAAAGAAGGTCTGATTGAAAGTTCCAAAAGTCCGTGGGCATAACCGGTTGTACTGGTTAAGAAGAAAGATGGCAGCACGCGGTTCTGCGTGGACTATCGGCAGCTCAATTACGTCACCAAGAAAGACAGCCATCCTCTGCCACGGATTGACGACACGCTAGACACACTATAAGGAGCACGATGGTTTTCCACTCTCGACTTGAAGAGTGGCTACTGGCAGGTACAAATCCATCCAGAAGACCGGGAGAAAACCGCCTTCACCGCAGGAAATGGGCTATGGCAATTCACGGTAATGCCATTCGGGCTATGCAATGCTCCGGCGACTTTCGAGCGATTGATGGAATGTGTCCTGCAAGGGTTAACATGGAAAACCTGTTTGGTATATCTGGATGATGTCATCGTCGTAGGAAAAACGTTTGCGCAACACCGAGACACAATCTAAGGGATGTGTTTCAAAGGCTTCGAAGTGCCCACCTGAAGCTCAACCCCAAGAAGTGCGCCCTGTTTAGAGCAGAAGTCAGGTACTTGGGGCACATAATCTCAGCGAAAGGAGTGAGAACCGATCCAGAGAAGGTCGAAGCGGTGAACAACTGGCCAGTCCCCAAAGATAAACACCAACTAAGGAGCTTCCTGGGCCTAGCCACCTACTACAGACGGTTCGTGAAGGATTTTGCCGGGATCGCAAAGACCCTGCACCAGTTGACGGAAAACGGAAAACAATTCAAATGGTCAATTGAGTACGAGAAGAGCTTCAAGGCACTTAAACAACGGCTATGCGATGTCCCGATACTAGCTTACCCCACTCCCGGGGAAACGTTCATTGTGGATACAGATGCTAGTAATGTCGGGGTAGGAGCCGTACTCTCCCAGGTGCATGATGGCCAAGAGAAGGTGGTTGCGTATTTCAGCAAGGTGCTCTCTAAGTCAGAAATGAAATACTGCGTGACAAGGCGGGAACTTCTAGCTTTGATCTTGGCAACGAAGCATTTTCACAAATACCTCTACGGGAGGAAGTTCGTCCTTCGCACAGACCATGCAGCCTTAAAATGGCTATTACAGTTCAAGAGTCCTGAGGTTCAGGTCGCAAGATGGATCGAAAGGCTGCAAATCTACGACTACGAAATACAACATCGTAAAGGAAAACTCCACTCTAATGCGGATGCACTGTCCCGGAGACCATGCAGAACGGATTGCAAACACTGTGCGCGTCAGAAAGAACGGGAGCTGGTTTCCATCCAAAGACTGAGAGCCGAACCTATCGCCGGCTGGAGCGTAGATGAGATCCGGAACGCTCAGAAGGAAGACTCGGATATCGAGCCGATTCTGGCCTGGAAGGAGAACATGGAGAAACCGGATCATCAGAACATCTCTCACAGAAGCCCGACCTTAAAGGCATATTTTGCGCAGTGGGACTCCCTTCATATCCAAGAAGGTGTTCTGAGAAGAAAATGGGCATCCTCCGACGGAAAGTCATTTGTAATGCAGCTTGTCGTGCCGCGGACGAGGGTCAAGGAGGTGTTACAGGAAATGCATGGCGGGGCATCCGAAAAGGTACGAGAACGTTTTTATTGGTTAAAAGCGAAGGAAGATGTCGAAGACTGGTGCAGAAAATGCGACGTGTGTGCAGCTAGCAAGGGTCCGAGAATCAAAACTCGAGGTAAGTTGCAAAAATACAACGTGGGAGCACTTTGGAACGAATCGCCATTGACATCGCAGGGCCCTTTCCGGAAACCGACAATGGTAATCGGTATATACTCGTAGTAATGGACTACTTCAGTAAGTGGCCGGAAGCGTTTCCGATCCCTAACCAGGAAGCCAGAACCGTGGCGGAGCAGATCGTCTACAATTGGGTGAGCAGATTCGGTGTGCCCTTGGAATTGCATTCTGACCAAGGGCAGAACTTCGAGTCAAGAATCTTCCAAGAGATGTGTCAACTACTCGGAATCAAAAAGACACGGACAACCTCGCTTCATCCACAGTCGGACGGTATGTTGGAGCGTTTCAATAGGACTTTCGACGAACATCTCTCGAAGGTTATAGGCGACTACCAACGTGATTGGGACCGGCAGATTCCCTTGTTTATGATGGCCTATAGAAGTGCCGTGCATAGCACTACTCGACATACGCCGTTCGAAATCTTGTTTGGTGGAATAGCTCGGTTACACAGTGAGGTGAAATTTGGATCTCCTACCGATGAGCCCAGAAGTGGAGAAGAGTACGTGGCAGACTTTAGGGAAAGGCTTAGGGACATACAACAAAGGACCAGAAGCCAGATTAAGATGACGAGCGACCGCATGAAGACCAGGTATGATGCCAAGGCAACAGCGTAAGGATTCCTCTAGGGAGATCTGGTGTGGCTGTATAATGCCCATCGCCAAAAGGGGAAATCACCTAAGTTGCAGCAGAACTGGGAGGGTCCCTACAGAATAGTAACCCGCATCAACGATGTTGTCTACCGCATCCAGCGAGGACCAAGGGCCAAAATGAAAGTGGTTCATGTGGACCGACTGAGTCGATACAATGGCTGAAGTGAGGACGCACTTGTTCGGGACGAACAAGTCTAAGAGGGGGGCAGTGTTACATAATGTAGCATAATGCAACAAATTCCGAAGTGTCTTTTCATTCTGGCATAATTTTGTTCCGAAGTGTCTTTTCATTCGAGGTTCTTGTCTGCAATTAGTCTCCACTGTTCGTGTCTGCGATAAGAGACGGATAATATCACAGACAAGAGAGAACAAGAGATTATTATACTGGAATTATTACATCAGAATTTTCTTGTTCCAGTGGTCAAAGAATTTGCTAGAAGTTTCTGGCTATCAGAAACTTCTGCTATATAAGGACAGATGGCGATCGAGACTAGGCAGTTGGTTTTGAACCGCACGAGAAGATTGGAAAAGTGATAACAGCCGAAGTTGTAATTTAGTGAAAATTGAAAGTTGAGAGTAAACAAGAAGAAGTAATTAGTTTGGATTTGTGAATTAAGTAATTGAAAGGAGATAAAGTGATTTGAGAAGAGACCTCGTAAGGAAGGAGTTTGCGAAGAATAGTGTAGTGTGAACTTGAATTGTTCTATAGACTAGAAAATAAAGAATTAATTTCACAGAATATCGTTTTATCTACTCGAGCCGTAGCTCGCATATTACAATATTTTAGCAAACATGTAGATGCTGCTCTGGCCAGAGCCAAAGTTTTTTTAGCCCTTACAAAAAGACTTTTTTATAGCAAGCAACTCGATGCAAGGGTAAAGGTAATCTGCTACACTTCCCTCATTCGGCCCATGCTCGCATATGGACTCCGCGTGTGGTTCAACGTGGGAGCAAGCTTGTTGGAAAAGATTCGGGTGTTAGAGGGGGCTTGCCTTCATTTGTACAGAACACCAGAGTCCCAGTACATAAAATTCTATCCCAATGAGGTCCTGTACAACAGGGCTAACCTAATAAGAGTGGATAATTTTGTTATCAAGCTGATTCGAAGGCACATTGCAAGAGCAATGAGCTCGACGAACAAGCTGATCTCCGTGTCTTATTATCCCAATTACGAGTATCACGAGAGAGTGCGCCTTAACGGCTTTATTCCCCCAGAGGCGTTAGTATATTTTGGTGAGAAACGTCTGATCCAATACATATTGGCGGTGCAGCTAATCTTCCACGTTGCTCGGATAATTGTGGATAGGCGACTCAACTACGACAGAGACGTTGCATACAGCAGTGTGGAGCGTCTCCGGTTTAGTAGGGCAGAATCGAGTAGCGATATTTATGACGTACAACGTCAGTACTTGCATTTCTGGTGGCGAGCCAGGGAAGCCTGTTTGAAGTTTAAATTTGGCTGTACTTTGCCCATGCCGACTTACATAGTTTAGGTTTAGGTAGTGTAGGTAGGTTGCTGGTAGTAATTGAAAAAAAAAATCCACAGCACTTTTATGAAAAAATAAAAAAAAACAAGAAACAAAAAAAAAAAAAAAAAAGCACTTAATAAAAAAAGGAAAAAAAATTACGTATAGAATTACGTAAGGTAGAATAAGATAGGCTAATTTAAAATTAGGTAGTTAAAGATTTATTTTAATTTAGATTCTTAAGTTTTATATACAGTGTCTTCCAAGAGGGACTTCCGAACTTTGACAGTTGATAGCGGTCATATTGTTGAAGCTACATTTGTCAAATTGGCTGTCATTTAATCAGTCTGTTTGGCCAAATCACCCTGGATGGATATAGTTTTCAACAACACATGCGAATAATAAAATTGTTTTACCAAAATGGGTGTTCTGTTCGCGCAACGTTCAGCGCACTTCACCTATTTTACCGTCGCCATAATCGTCCTTCCGTCATCGCCGCTGTCTGTGAGACTGTGCAGGAGAGTCAGAGGCAGTCGATTTCGCGTAGCTCACAAGAACTCGGCTTTTCGCAGACCACAACTTGGCGAATTTTGTGTCGTGACTTGGGCCTGCACCCGTACAAAACTCAACTGACCCAGGAGCTGAAGGTAAACGATCATAGACATCGACGTGTGTTCGTTGAATGGGCACTGGAGCAGTTGAAAACTGACGCAGCACTTTTATGAAAAAATAAAAAAAAATAAAAACAAAAAACATAAAAAGAAATAAAAAAAAGCACTTGATAAAAAAGAAAGGAAAAAAAACTACGTATAGATTTACGTAAGGTAGAATAAGATAGGCTAATTTAAAATTAGGTAGTTAAAGATTTATTTTAATTTAGATTCTTAAGTTTTATATACAGGGTCTTCCAAGAGGGACTTCCGAACTTTGACAGTTGATAGCGGCCATATTGTTGAAGCCACATTTGTCAAATTGGCTGTCATTTATTCAGTCTGTTTGGCCAAATCACCATGGATAATACAACACATGCGAGTAATAAAATTGTTTTATCAAAATGGGTGTTCTGTTCGCGCAACGTTCAGCGCACTTCACCCATTTCACGGTCGCCATAATCGTCCATCCGTCATCGCCGCTGTCCCTGAGACTGTGCAGGAGAGTCAGAGGCAGTCGATTTCGCGTAGTTCACAAGAACTCGGCTTTTCGCAGACCACAACTTGGCGAATTTTTTGTCGTGACTTGGGCCTGCAACCGTACAAAACTCAACTGACCCAGGAGCTGAAGGTAAACGATCATAGACATCGACGTATGTTCGTTGAATGGGCACTGGAGCAGTTGAAAACTGACACTAATTTTTATCGAAATATCAACTTCAGCGATGAGGCCCATTTCTGGATGAATGGGTACGTCAACAAACAAAATTGTCAAATTTGGGACGATACCAATCCACATGAGATCCAAGAGCGTCCAATTCATCCCGAAAAGTCACTGTTTGGTGCGAATTTTGGGCTGGCGGCGTCATCGTTCCATATTTCTTTGAGAACGACGTTGGCCAGGCCATCACCGTCAACGGCGAGCCCTATAGGTCGATGATTACCAATTTTTTTAGGTCTGAATTGGATCATATGGACACCAACGATGTGTGGTTTCAACAGGACGGCGCTACGTGCTACACAGCTCACGCCACATTGGAAATTCTGCACGAGCGATTCGAAGGCATGGTGATCTCACGTGGAGGTGATGTGAACTGGCCACCAAGATCGTGCTATTTGACCACGTTAGACTTTTTGTTGTGGGGTTTTCTGAAGTCGCAGGTCTATGCGAATAAGCCACAAATCACAGCGGCCCACAAAGCCAACATAACCCATGCCATCGGTCAAATTCAGCCTGATTTATGCGCCAGAGTTATGGAAAATTGGACATTTCGGATGCGCCGAAGAAGTCGCGCCGCACATTTGAACGATGTTATTATTATTATTTTTTTTTTTTTTTTGATTAATTTTTTTTTTATTATCTTTATTAAACTTACATACTAAACAAAAATGACTAAATCTAACTTAAAAAAATTAACTTAAAAATTAAAGTTAGATTAAAAGTTATATTCCATACATAATGGCATCGATAGGCCTTTCAAACGAATGAACATTTTCGATGATATCTCACACACACTTTGTTTCATTTAAATTTAAAGATAGGAAGCGCTTAATGAAAGACCCTTCATAGGAACAAACATAATCAAGTTAATTTACTGGATTTTTACAATTATTTAAAAATTTCTTTAGTAATAATAGTTCTTTAGTAATAATAAAATAAATAAAAAACTTAAGTTAGTTACGTCGAAAGACGTAGTTTTAAGTATTGGGATTAGCCCGCATAGGGCCAGTAAGTTAGAATAAGATAGTTAAGTTAGTTAAGCTAGTTTTAAGCGTTTTTTTGTCTAGCTATAAGTTTAATGAATTAATAATAAAAATGCACTAAAAATGAAAAAAAAAAAATAATTCAGGCGTTCGCAGTAGATTTGACTTAGCTTTCGCAGTTGATCGACTTTTTCATTTATTTCATGCGAAATAAATAGGTGATTCTTGACATCAGGATTTGAACCGTGAACCAAAAGCGTGACAAGCGATTATGTAACCACTACACCACGGCCACCCGCCGGCCACAATCCGGCAGATTGAATGATGCAGACGAAATCTGGAAATGAGCCAAATGGGCGAAGGGAATCTCAGATCCGTCGGATTGAATGTTAGAGGTGAATGTTGTGTGTATATAGATTGCAATTGGTAAAGGTGTTTTCATTGATGATTTAAGTGATGGTCTGAGCGTTTGTAAATAAAAAAAACTCAGTTATATTGGGTGGCATTAATATTGATATTTTAAATGAATATAACAATGAAACAGAGTTTTATAAATTAGCCAACCCCTATGACTGATGTGACAAAGACCTGCATTGATCATATTATTCGTCTTCCCAAAACAATAAAAATATTATATGTTCAGTGGTGTTGTGTATGACTTAGAATTAGCAGATCATTGTATGGTTGTACTCAGTATGTGTTCCTATTCCGGTTCATTAAGATACTGCAACCGACGTGTAAAAGAGAAATATTGTACGAATTATAATTTATTGAAGGAATGCTTAAAATATGGATTTTGAGAACAGGTTTATTCAGAAAGTAATCCATCAGTTGCTTTCGATCTATTTCCTGAAATTATATAGAAACATATATAATAAAAAATTGTACTACTCTGTGATTGCGCAACTCGGGCTGTAAAAAAATACTTAAAGCCGCGAGTGTCAGGTTAAAAAGAAAAATAAATTTGCAGTGAAATGTAGAAAACACCCAGAAAACATAAAACTTAAAAAATATTATGCAGATCTAAGCAAAACCATTCATAAAAATATTGAAGAAACGTGTAATAAATTTTATTCTGAATCGCTCGAGCGAGCTAGGGATAATGTAAGAGAAAAATGGAAAGCGGTCGATAGCATTTTGGGTAAAAGTAAACAAGTTATAGAAATTGACAGTTTAGAAATTGATGATGTGAATTTCACTGATTCAATTAGCACTTTTAATAAGTTTAAGGAGTATTTCACTGAAATTTCGGAAAAACTAAAACTATCTGTTGAAGCTTCTGCAGGCTACAATTGCTCCATATCCTCGTACATGACTGCAGAAAATATGCAGTCAAATTGTTTTGTTTTTCAGTCGTTTTCTTCAGGTAAAATCTAAAGAGCTATATTGTCCTTCAAAAACAAAAACTTTTATACAAGTGATGGTATATCAAGCGTGTTACTGAAAAATATGTTCTTATATGTGGTGAACGTATTAAATTACTTGTTTAATCTTTGTGTTCAGTGTGGCTGTTTTCATCGGTACCTTAAATGCGCAGAGATTTTACCACTTTTAAAAAAAGGTAACAAAATGAGTGTGTCAAATTATAGACCTATTCCCTTGCTTAAGTCACACATTGTTTCATTTTGAAATCACTACTTTTCCAGTAGTAGTCGGTTTGGAATTAGAAGGGGAATGTCAATTGTGGATACTATTCTTAGAGTATGAACTCAGTTGCATGAGAGTATTAACTATAATAAATCTACAATGGCTCTCTTTGTTGATATGACAAAAGCATTTGACATGTTTGACCATTATACTGATAAAAAAATAATATGCTGCTGGTTTTAGGTTTAGTTTTTATTTAAAATGTAAAGAACAGAAAGTTAATAGAAGCGGAAATTTCAGCAACTCTCGTTTTTTAAAAAATGGCGAGCCTCAGGGTTCGGTTCCTAATCCCTTGTTGTTTATAATCAACATAAACTCTATTTTTGATCTGAATCTAAATCGAACGTTTGCTGTCTTGCGGACGACATAGCCTTGACTTATTAGTTTCATGTATTGCAAAGATTTCGGAAGATCTAGAAACATTGAGGCTTTGGTTTACTGCGCATAAATTAATCATCAGTGAGAAACCAAAACTCATATCGTTTAAAATATCCGGTACCGTCTTGCACGATTTTAATCTCTTTATTCACGCACATGATTGATTGTTAACCCGTCCCTGGTAGAGCAATACTTCCTTCCTGTTATCATAGAAAACCTTTGGCTAGCATCGAAGCTCTGAGTGTCAAAAACAAACATATTCATAAGGGATTTCCCTAAAAGAGTTCATATCTTCTGCCAGTAGGAATATCGTCACAAACTGTCGGTCCAGTAAGTTCGATAAAACCTCTTGTGGTCTCACAATCGACCAATCTCCTTATTCTAAAACATATCCAGAGAGATGCATTCGGAAGTGAAATATGTCACCTTGTCAATAATCGATTGGATTGACTGGCTAAAACTAAACTCTTAAAATACTCAGTATTCGTTGATAGAGATGGACTTCTAAGAGTCAGGAGGAGTATTAAAGACCCTAGTATTTCTTACGATTTGAAACATCATATTCTACTTCCCAATAACTATGTTTGTTCCCTTACAGTCACAGAAGTGCACACGAATGATCTTTAGTTCGCCAACAGTACATGATACTGGGCAGGGACAACCTCAGTCGAAGGATCGTGCACAGATGCAATCAGTGTTTTCAGCAGTTTTCCCATGGTCGCAAACCAATACGCCTTCTGTTGCGAAGATTTTTCACTTTAAAGTTGTATAAATGATTAGGACCTCCGCTTTGAAGTACCTTTACGGAAGTCCTTTAAAATTGGACATATCGCAAGGAAGTGGAACATGTCTTTCCCTATATTCAGATTATAGAGACTGCAGAAATTTTATAGTTCAGTTTGGTATTTTATTAGTTTTATTAGTTCCCTCTCAATTCAAAAATGGTGCTTCATTTATAAATTGATATGAAATAAAAAAAAATATGTTTTAACCTGAAGGTTGTAACTCATTTTGCTGTAGTACAATCTGTACTGTGAGGACGGAGCTACAGTAGCACATTTTGCATACGTGATATGACCAATTTTCTCCGATAAAGTAGTAAAATCGCCATCGTATAAATGATGGCTGGATGTCAGGTGTAATAAAAAAAATGCTTAGTCTACAGTCACACAAGAGCCGTTCGAAAAGTTTACTTTGGAAATTAAGGTATGAACTTCTCAACTTCTTTAAAGGAACAGTAGCCCCACATTTGAACACCCTACAAAAATATAGAGTCGGCAGTTCAAAGAGATAATTATTGATTGAAACTATGAGCAGTAAATATTTTATTAATTCGGCGACCCCATACTGAAGAAATTTTTGGCTAAGCTTCAACTAATTTCATCTTCAGATGTTTTCTCACATTTAAGTTGGGCGATATTAGGACTCCTAGGTGTCTATGTCCACGCACAATCTCTACTACCTCACCCCGATACGCCCACTTCTCATTACGGGAGTATCTCGCACCACCACCTTGAAATACCATCATTTTTGGTTTCTAGCTTTTTAATTATTTCCGTAAGCGCATTCGTAATCCAAAAATATATTTTAAATCCGTCTTCTTCATTTTCTAATACATGTGTTTCAAATAATAGGGAAATACCGAAATTTGTAATGTATTATGGTTTATGATTGTAATTTAAGTCCATAACATAAGTGTGTCCTGGATAAGCGCTTTGAAATTTAAAATCTACTATAGAGGCCTTCTTAACCCAAGCTAAGTAATCAGTAGCATATCGTACGAATAAATATCTAATTTTGTCGAAGACCCGAATTTGGACAGATCGTTTTCTCTTGATAAAATTAAAAACATGCTTAGGGACGTAAAGCTGAACAAAGTTCCAGGAGAAGATAGGGTAATACCTTTGCTATCTTTTGTGGTGTAGAGAAAACTTTCACGACTGCGACTCTACCACGAGGTTTCCTCCTTCATCTCTACAGGTTTTTGTACGGGTCTGGTTAGCGTGACACGTTCTTTTTACCTTTTGGTAAAACTTCCGTACATTATTCATGGAGTATACTATTTCAATATCTTTGATCACGCGCTTTCCAGCTCGTTTCTTCTTTTGGAGAAGCCGATGTTCTTCCCGTCTCTTTTGCTCACAGAGCTCACGAGCAGACATATAATACTATACATATAATTACTAAAATATATATATAATTACTAAAATTAATTAACATATATTTGAAATAAATTAACATACTCTTATATAATTAATTTATAATTACTAAAATTAATCAACATTAACATATTTTTAAGACCGGTTACATTATAAATTAAAACTTTTAGGTTTAGGTTTTCACGCTGTTAGACAGGCGTGACTCATGCAACGTGTAAGCCCGTGCTTGTGTTTACAGCCAAATGGATTTCAGTGGTTGCCGTCTTGTCAGTAGCATTAATATTGGTTGACTTTAGACGTTTCGTACTTATTAATCTGCTTTTGAAATTCATTCATAAATTTTCAGAGTGGAGAAATGTTTCCAAATACCACATTTAGCACTGTGTTATATGGAGCGTATCAGCTTTTAATATGATTTTGATCTTGAGGTTCTTCTCGCGGAAGACTGGTACAAATTCCCTCCTTCTTTGGCGAACATTAAATGGTAAACCTTTTGGGTACTGATTTTTATCCCTTTTGTAAAAATAATAAATGAAAAAACGACTTTCTTCAATGTACTTTATTTGTTTTGCTGTTTATTTGTTCCGCTGCGTTGAGAGGCGTGACTCCGATGATTAGAACATAAGAGTGTTAGTCATCTCTGACATCGTTGTCTCTCGTGAGCCCACGCTAGCGCTTCATTTCGTCCGACATCATGACCTTGTTCAGCTCCCGCTGGTTTCACTGTATGTGAGGGACACCCTCTACCACGTGTCGGTCATTTAGCAGAACCTTGAAGGCGATGTATGGACCCCGATATTGTAATTTCAGTTTCCGAAACTCGCCTGTGACCGTAGGCTCATTCTCCACCAAGACGAGTTACCCTGGTAGGCGACCGGTGTTTCGCATCGAACCTTGAATTCTGATGAGCCTGGCTCTGCTCGATGTTGACCAATGCCGCGTCTCAACGAAGAAGTTTGTTACCTGAAATACATCTCGGTGTATAAGTAAATAGAACTCGTGCGGGCTCGCCTTCGTTGTGCAATTTCGAACGGTGTTCAATACCCACTGTACTGCCGGTACAATCTGTGTCGTTCCCCTTGGGATTCTCCGCTGTCTTTCTTTGCATAGGGCGCACTCCACGCACGACTTGATGTTGCGCCTGCTGAACCCCCTAATCTTCGGGAACCAAAACAAACCTAATCCTGTCAAGCATCTTCTCGTGAACAGGATGTCCCACTTTATCGTGGCACAGCTTGAGGATCCTCCACCGCATCGCTTTGGAGACCGCTTTATGCTTGCCCCTGTTAGCCATTTGGACAAAACCTCTAACTCCAGACGTCAAAAATCCCACGGTTGAATTTTGTAACCATTTGGTAGTCGACGGTATACTTCTTTTTCCAAATTTTCGGTTAATTTAACCAAATAAAACAAAGAATTTGCCCCGAATACTTTCTGGTTGGCTGTGTTGAATTGCAATCGTCGACCACCCCACCCCACTAACACTATAACACAACAATGCCAAAGTCACTGATCTATCATCTAGTGTCGAGCTACTAAGGTGGCGAACCCCAACTCTCAATCTAATTGCACCCCAAATGAGGGAGGTAAAATAATGACGATATTCAGCGTTGAATCCCCTAGCCAAATGCCTACGGTAAAACCAATGCAAATTCAACGACTGATACCAATGGTCAGAATTAATCGGCAACGCATAGGAGAACTCACGCTGACCTTCGTACGTACACAAATCCCCAACTAGCGATCATTGGGAAATGTCGAAGACCTTAGTCTACGGGATCTACACAGCAACTCTTGTCGATGGCGTGTGTACTTTTTTTTTCTTCACTTTCGCTTGCCTTTGCCTACACCGAACCGACAGCAATATTCGCCGCTGTGAAAAACTTGTTACGTATTTTCCACGAGAACAATTGAAAAAAAAAAGCGCTGAACCACACGCGCTCGCATGTTGCGTTTTATTATCCAACTTCTGAGTTGTAAAAAAAATAAATGAAAAGAAACTTTCTTTAATGCACTTTTTGGTTTGCTGTTTATTTATTCCGCTGAGTTGGAAGCTCTTTCTCCGATGACGATTAGAACACCACAGGTTTACATAATACACGCCTTGCGTGTCTAATGTAACATCTTTAGGTCTTTAGCATTGGAAAGTACCTTAACAATAGCATCTCGAATTTTTATCCCTACAGTTATTATTTCAGTACGAAGCTCTGCATTTTATCCAGCTGGTCCTCAAGCAGTTTGTTACGCCTTTTTAGTTAGACAACTTTTTCAGAGATCATCTCGTGAAGAACTTGTGAAGCAGCTATCTCAGTACCGAGCAGTTGGAAATCTGACTTCGATGCTAGATCCTTGGTTAGTTCTTTATTATTCTCGTCCAGGATCTCCTTTATATTCTCGACGCTAATGACAGTGATATTCTCCATTGTGGGTTCGGCTAAACCCACTAACATTTTTGTGGAGTTTTTGTTCTTGGAGAGTTCTGGGGAAGCTGATAGAGCTCTTTTGTTTATTTAGTGAGGTTAGCTTTATAGTGAGTCTTGGTCTTGGCAGAAAAGTGTCTTAAAAGCCGGGAATTACCATTCTTACTATTCTAATCGTACTTCTTTTGATGTGGTCGACACAGGAGGATCCAGATTACCTGCTTGTTCGACATCGGGTGTGCCTTCGAGATGTTGCTTAATTCGCTCCAGGATGTTGTAACTACAGCAATCAGCACGCAGATACCTCTCCAATCTTCGCACTGCATTCAAATTTTTTTCTAAAGAACCTTGATGATCATTCCTCTGCTGGTCAAGAAAGCTCTCAACTTCCCAAGCTCTCTCTATAAGTCGGCTCAGCCGATGTTGATTGACGCTGCTCGTAATAGCTCCGTAGGAATACTGTCAATCCCTACCGCCTTGTTGCTTTTCAGTGATTTGATCGCATTCTTATGGAAGTCGTGGTGCGTATTCTATCTCTTGAGCTGGTCCTAGTCCAAAATGAGCAGAGAAGTGCCCAGGCTTTTTATTGGGTGTTGGTTGAAGCTGTGACTACCTGGCAGCTCTTTGATGATTTATAGACAGTCCGGCTGTCACACCTGCTTGCAGCAACTTCTGCTTCCATAGCCAGCTCGTTGATGTAGTAGCGCTTTTCACGCCACTCGCTACGCTTAACTTATTTCATCTTCATGGGATATAGAGACTCTAGCTACTCCTTCTGGCTGCTGGAGTAGCTGCAATGCGGCATTTCAGCTGTTTTCGTTTGTTGATCCGTTTCCAGTTATCCTCGGAAAGACACGCCCTATATTTTCCTATAGGGAAGTCTATCTGCGATAGACCCACAATTCTTTCAGAACCACACGTAAGACAATTTTTCACAGCATACTAATAGTCTTAGATGATTGTGGGTACCGAGTTACTGATTGCTTCCTCACCTTGCGAAAGGTGGTCCCATAATTGTTGACTCAGTGAGGGATTCCTTACCCTGTCGACGTTGAGCCTGGGCATTCTTGTGTTGTCGTGGGATCTTTGAACTGCGGCAGTGCGTAGTTGGAGTGTAGATGGTGAGCTCCTACTATCCCCATATCTGCTCTTCACCTGTTCCGGATTTCCACGAGAATACTCATAAAGCGGCGGCTGATGGCAAAATCGTTAATTTGATTGAAGTTTCCTTGCCTGTTGTTGAAAACCCAAATGACTTTGTGTCAGGTCTTGTCTTCTCAAACATGGTGCCATCTATCACAAAGCGATTGGCATTGAAGAAATCCACAAACCTTTCGCCGTTGTCATTCCAGTTGGCTAGTCCATTCTTCCCGATAAAATCTTTGAGCCCTTCATTGTCGTTACCTACCTTGGCATTAAAATTCCCCATCACTATGACAATGTCTCCATTTGGTGTTGTATTGAAAACGGCTCTTAGTTGATTATAGAAGATCTACTTCAGCTCCTTAGATGAGCTATCCGTTGGGGCATAACACTGTATAATGGTAACCCGACGTACTCCAGTTCAAAATCTGGCCGTCATAATCCTATCACGATAGGGTGCCAGGAAAATAGACTCGTTCGTACTTGCAATTGTGGCTTACTTATTAAAAGGATTTACGGATGTAATTTCCAGGAACCATCACGGTGATATGAAGTAAGCACTTCATCACAAATACAATTGTTTAATCCAAGTTTTGAACGAGCCATTCAGAATCTCGAGATCGATAATTTTCACGAGTTTGTGAAAGATTTGTAAAATTTATATGTTGTTTTGGTCCTTTCTGCCAGGGGTGGGCGTAGCTCAATAGCTTCGTACTAAGCTTGGAGATCTCGCGGCCCAAGTTCGAATCCGACATGCGCCAGCATATTTTTTTCAAAACAGGTTCCATTCCAATGGAAACACTCTATCAGTGAGAGTGTTGGCACACCTGACAGCACCGAATTATTCCATCAGCTTGACAGCACTGCATGAAAGTGAGATAGACTCATAGAGACAGAAAATAGGTCAGGTTGTTCTACCGACTGAAGGAAGAGTTTTTCTTTTGTTTTGGCTTCCTTTGAAATCGAGAATGCCTGGACGAGAAGGAATGAAAAAAAAACAAAATTTTTAAAACTTCTTATTTGTTTTGTTAAGTAATCTCACAGTAAATAAATAATGTAACTGCCAAAAGAGATTAACTTAATTCTATTTGCTCAGTATCACAATATTCTTAAAAGTAAAACAATGACTTCTCCCACGAGCAGGGCTTAATCTCAAAAAGGTTGGTATCGACCCAAGAAGACCCCACCTAGCATAGTACAGGAGTACTCATCATCGCCTACATAAAAGCTATTCTTCTTAAAACCCTGCCCATCGAGATCTTCCAGATCTGCATCATAAAAAGACACAAATCATATATGTACCTTCCTGGAAAGCAATTGGTAACTACGACGAAGACTTCATATCACCCAATACACCATCGACAAAGTTCTCTTCGTTACCTCGGAATTCCAACAATGCCTTTCGAAAATCAAATAAATTAGCTCGCTCTCGTTACCGTCCCGTTAACCCCGAAGACAATCACAACTGCTCAAAATGCGAACGTGAAGATTGCGCCGATAAAATGGTACAATGCTACATATGTGACGCGTGGTACCACTTCTCATATGTGGGCGTCGGTGACTGTGTCGCCAACACAGACTGGATGTGCGCTAGGTGTGCAATATGCAACAAATGCGATGAACACACGCCTAAACCAAACAGAGACAGGTGAAGCGTAATTACCCACAAACTACGAAAAGGTACCAGTCCGAATTGATTGCCACTCAACTTGCGTCACAGCATGAAAAATCTAGTGAATTTTCTTTCTTTAGCGGTAACCCAGAAGAAGACTGGATGCTTTTCAGTTCTATAGAGAACTGCACGCAACTCGATAGTCTTATTGCATATTCATTTGCTGTGCAGAATAAATAGTTTAAGATCCCATGTCGAAAATTTTTGCCTCATCCAAGAATTAGTTGAACGACTACCACCTCATATCAGGCCATGGTGTAGTGGTAACATCATCGCTTGTCACGCTGTTGGTTCACGGTTCGAATCCTGATGTCAAGGATCATCTATTTATTTCGCATGAAATAAGTAAAAAAGTCGATCACTTGCGAAGGCTAAGTCCACTCTATTGCGAAGGCATAACATTCATTTCATTTTTAAGCATTTTTTATTAACTGATTCATTATAAATTAAATGCTAGACAAAAAACGCCTAAAACTAGCGTTTTTTTTTTTGTTTTATCGAGTGCAGTTGTTTTTTTTATGTTTTTTGTGTTTTTTGTGTTTTTTTGTATTTTTGCATCCAAATGCTGTGATGATTGATTTATAGTTTTTTTCTTTTTTTTTTTCTTTGTCTATTATTAAAATATTACCTACAACCTACAACCACCTAAACCTTAAACTATGTAAGTCGGCCATGGACAACAAACAGCCAACTTCAAACCCTGGATTAGGAAGAAACGACGAAGGAGTTTCCTCTCTTTCGGCTAGTCACCAGAAATGACCGTACTGACGTTGTACGTCATAAATATCATGACCCGATACCGCCCTACTAAACCGGAGACGCTCCACACTGCCGTGCGCAACGTCTTTTGTCGTAGTTGAGTCGCCTATCCACACCTGTCCGAGCAACGTGGAAGATTAGCGGCACCCCCAATCTGTCCTGGATCAGACCTTTCTTATCAAATTAGAGGAACGCCTTTGGGGGAACAAAGCCGTTAAGGCGCACTCTCTCGTGATACTCGCAATTGGGGTAATAAGCCCCAGAGATCAGGTTGTTCGTCGAGTTCATTGCTCTTGCAATGTGCATTCGAATCAGCTTGATAACGAAATTATCCACTATCATTAGGTTAGCCCTGTTGTATAGGACCTCATTGGGATAGAATTTTTTGTACTCGGACTCCGGTGTTCTGTATAAATGAAGGCAAGCCCGAAGACAATCCCTCTCAAACACACGAATCTTTTCCAACAAGCTTGCTCCCACGTTAAACCACACGGGGCATCCATATACGAGCATGGGCCTAATGAGGGCCATATAGCAGATTACCTTTACTCTTGCATCGATTTGCTTGCTATAAAAAAGTCTCTTTGTAAGGGCAAAAGCACCTTTGGCTCTGGTCAGAGCAGTATCTATATGATTGTTAAAATATAGATATTGGTCTAACCAGAGCTCCAGGTATCTGACTACACTTCGACACGTAAGTGGCTGTCCGTGCGGTCCAACTATTGAGAACTTTCGCCAATTCTTTCTGGTATCCCTAGAGGCACCAGACAACGGCGTCCTAAAAAGAATGGTTTCCGGTTTCTGGAAGTTGATCTTCAACTTCCAGTCATCGCAATATCGCTGAATCTTATCGAAGTCATGTTGCAAGAGAATTGCAATGACCTCGATTTTTGGCCCTGCTTTTGTTCCATTGTATATCCGATACTAGTTTAGACGCGGCATGTATTGTATCATGCCCCGCCTTAAAACCGAATTGGTTATCCGGAATTATATTACTGTTCTCAGTCCAGTTAAGCAGGGCCCTATTGATCACTTTCTCGAATACTTTGCTGATGTTCGGAAGGAGAATTATCAACCGTGGACTTGCCGGATTGGAAGTGTCCTTACCCCTTTTAGTGATGGGTTGTGTCACTGCTGTTTTCCAATGCGCTGGATAATGTGCATTATTCAGCGCATTGTTAGACAGACTGCTGTAAATGTCCACCGCATCTAGAGGGAAATGTCGAAGCACAATGTTCGACACTCCGTCGATTTCCACTGATTTCTTCTTTCACAATGATGTGAAGATCGTTTGGAGTTCTACCTTCGATACGTATAGGGGGGGAACAAATTCATTGGCGATGGCATTGTTTATCAAGTTTTCGTCATTGAACCCGGTAAAACTAATATTCTCGGATCGCCAGTGCTCTATATCATTTCGAAGGTAGAAGTTGTGCACAAGGACGCGATTTTCCAGGTCGTGGTTCGGGCAAATGGTATCATTCACATTGTACACTTCCTGGAAAGTCGCTCCTATAGCCTCTACCTTCTCCTGTGGATCTTCGATCACAAAGAAGTTGTCATGCTCTGCTGCTTTATCTGGATCTATACCTGCTGTTATAAGTATTCGTCCATTGTTCGTCGTTCGGGGGATCTTAAGACACGGAAGGTCGTTTTAATTATTCCTCGGAAATATTTTATTAATTTGCGAGAACATACTCGGGTTGCTGGATTTTACAGCCCGAAAAAGTGTGTAATTTTCTCTAATTAATTTCTGGAGGTTTTCAATCAACGCCTTCAGCGTCCTAACCTCCGAGTTTTGTCTGTCAGTAAACTGTCTGTACAAGGTTTTTAGTCTCGACAGCAGTCTACTTTTGTGTTGGTGTAGTGCGTCAATTGTTGCATTACGGAATATGTCTGCGTTGTCAGTATGTTGATACCGAGGTATCGTATTATCCATAGTTCGTTTAATTGTCTCGTCCATTTGTTTTAGGTACCAGTCAATCTCCTCTTTTGACAGATTCCTATTGGACGGTGGGTAGAGCGAATTCGAGGAGAGTGCTCTTGTCAAAGTTCTTGTGAAGCGAGTCCAACGCGTCCTACTATAACTGTAGGAGTACGTTTGGACAAACTCCTCCAACTCCGCAATTTCTTTGGGAATCGTTATAACGGCACTGAGTCCGCAATGGTCACTGTTTATGAGAATTCCCGATATTTTGCCCAATAAGCAACTTCAATAATTACTGAATAATTAATTTGCGTATTTAATTATTTTACGATATTCTGCAAACAAAGCAACTTCCATGGTGTTATTAATTTGCTTATTGGAATATTTTATTGACCAGAAAAGTTGCAAACAATTCATATTTGATTATTTTACGATATTCTTCCCAATCAGCAACTTCGATAATGTTATTAATTTGCTCATGGGAATAATTTATTGACTTGAAAAGTTGCGAACAAATCATATTTTGGCAACTTGTTGATTGTTAACTTTAGTAATTTTAAGTATAAATAGAGTTAAGAAATTAAATAAAGCGCCCAGTTGTTATACCAAGTGCGAAGTGTACATATCTCTTTAAACAGTGGTCCTTCGAGCAAAAATAGTTATAACCATTGCCAAGCCTATCTTTTGTTAGTAGTGTGAGGCTGCACTAGGGTGGTTATAAACTATCGCATATAAAAAGTAACTTACTTCAGTAAAATTTAAAGGTAACAGTTAACCTTACAACAAATCGAAAACCCCTACAAAAGTGGTAAAAAATGAAGAATCTTGAGAAAAACATAGTCAACTTCCAAGATGTCATCATCCTGCTGGAAGAGGTTAGAGTTAACCTTACCAAGCTGGGGTTAGATAAGCGTACCCCGGAAATGCTTGCAAGGCAGTACGGCAAGTCAAAGAGCCTTTTACTTCCATCAAGGCTAATTACGCCATCATGATGGCCCTAAGCGGAGAAACAGCGGCCGCCTTTCTGCCGAAGTACGAGGCAGTAAAAGCCATTCCTTCAAAAATAAAATAATTCATAGCGAAAAATTCCCCACAACTATTGGAGGATGCAAAAAAAGAAGACGATACCGAAGATCCAGTCCGTCCAGGAATCAGCCAGACTCTCGAAGCCCCGTCGGCCACAGGTCCTAACCCGAAAGACGGATGCAGCGATCAACTTACCAATGCATTTCAATCCGACCCCATCGCAAAAAACCGAAGCAATGACTTCAACTAACCCTAAAAATGGTAATAACGAGCAGTTGGTTACGGCTGACGATCCACAGTCTTACCGTCAGCAAACCCCACAACACGAAAGGAAAGAGCACACCAGTGACGGTTCCCGATTTGGGATGTCACAGAATCATCAAGATGCTCAAACACACCCTGAAACTATCCAGACGCTCAGGATGCCAGCCCAACCCACGTATACATTTGTACAAGGAGTTGGGTTCGTTTTGATTAACGTCGAGCGAGGGGTACACCAAGGATACAACATTAGTCCCCTACAGCAGCCCCAGTTAATTCAACAGGACAACAAAAACCCAACCGAAGCACTACTACACGCGATAGAAAACTCACTGTTCTAAGCTGAGTTGAACTTAGAATTACTTTGGTTCTCACAAGGAACGTTATAAAAAAAACTTCTTTATTCAGTCTGACTGTGATGACTGCTAACCGACAAGTGAAGTGAACTTTCCGCAGTAGTTCCCATGAAACATAGCTTTTACACACTACTGTAAAATTTACAGATGATCATAATTTTACATAAAAGGGTCAATGACTATTTGAGTTTAACTTTGCATTTAACATAAATTAATACATAAACATTGATATTCTGGGACCTATGTGTGTATTCTTTTACATGTGTTGAGTTTCATCAGTGTTGCCTTTGACGAATTAATGCCCCCTATGAGTCTTGTGTGTGGGAAGTAGTCGCCATCAGCAGTAATGCATCATTTCTCCTTTTCTTGAAGTCGGCCATTATCCATTTGGTGAAATGGAGATAGCTGCTGACCTCGTTTTGCATTTCCACGTGTGTTAGAGGGAGAGGATGCATTGCTCGAATATTGACATTTGTTGACAATGGTATTTTTCGTGTTCTCCAGTTCTCCAGGTGGTGTAACATATTTAAGTTTGTTTTTATTTACAATGTTGTTAGGAACTAACATGCTCCACGCCTTCAGCATTGATCATTCGCGTTCGTCATCGGTTGATGCCTTCTTAATTTCGAATAATTATCGAAGTTCTGCAACGATTCGTGGGAGTCCTGATGGATTGGCTGGCTGACTCTCATAGTTGATAGTTGTGATGTTGACGATAAAAGAAAAAAAGGTATGAGTCAGAACGAATTGTGAATATAGGAACAATTAAAACAAATTTAAAATTTAAATTTAATTTAGCTGCATTTGGAATCCTGCCTGGGGAGTACGGGATGGTAGTGTATATTGCCTTGCACCTCGGGTAAGTTGATGGTTCATTCCATATGATGATTAGTAGGTTAGCTTATAGAAATAGGTGATTAGCTTATATAAATAGTTCAAGGTTTTGTGTTTTTTTTATATGTTTTTTTTTTTATTTAAAGTTCACGAGTAGGGGGATGCGAATTAGTTTATGTTTTGTAAATTTAAGGGTTCAGATACCGGCAAGGGGGATAATTTTACGATTGGTCGTTTGAGTGTCGATGTTTGCGTTTTTATCGTCGCGACGCGCGTCAAACCGTCAGAACCGGGATGTAATTCCATCACTCGCGCGAGTGCCCATGACGAGGGCGGTAGATTATCCTCCTTAACGATCACGATGTCTCCTACGTTGAGGTTCGGTTGCCTTTGGAGCCATTTGGGTCGTTGCTGTAGCAAATGGATATATGATATGCTCCATTGCTTCCAAAATTCTTGGAGGAGGCGTTGTATATATCTCCATTTCTCCAGAGCGCTGATGTTTTTGTCGTATAGGTTTCTTTCCGGCACAGTGTGTATTGGCCCTCCGGTAAGAAAGTGGCCTGGGGTTAAGACAGTCAAATCATCAGGATCTGATGACATAGGACACAGTGGCCTAGAATTGAGACATGCTTCAATTTGACTGAGTAGTGTCGAATATTCTTCAAATGTTAATTTGGAGTTGCCTATAGTCCTTTTAATGTGGTGCTTAATGGATTTCACTCCTGCCTCCCAGAGCCCCCCGAAATGTGGTGACGAAGGGGGGTTGAAGTGCCATGTTGTATTTAGAGACGCTAGTTCCTTTGCAACTTCAACAGACCACTCGGACGAGAGGAGTTTGCTGTCTCTCTTAATTTCGTTGTATGCCCCT
The DNA here is from genome assembly GCA_963082735.1 of Pocota personata. Taxonomy (NCBI): domain Eukaryota; kingdom Metazoa; phylum Arthropoda; class Insecta; order Diptera; family Syrphidae; genus Pocota; species Pocota personata. The sequence goes on from OY720429.1 coordinate 159,050,352, forward strand.
TTAAAATTTGTGCCGCAATCGCTAAATATGTTTGCACATGTACCTCTTCTAGCGACGAATCGTCTAAAGGCGGCTATAAAAGCGGCAGCAGTGAGCTGGCTTACAAGCTCTATGTGCATTGCCTTCGTTGAGAGGCAAATGAATACTGCTATATATCCTTTCTCTATTCTGTTACATCGTCCCTTCCACAACTTTATTTCTATGGGTCCGGCATAATCGACACCTGTGTTGGTGAAAGGTCTACAGCAAAGAACTCTTTCGGCTGGAAGGCTCCCCATGAGTTGTTGTTGCATTTTTGCTTTATGTCGATGGCATCTCACACATTTGTGAATTGTGGATTTCACCAGTCTCTTTATGTTGGTTATCCAATAGACCTTCCTAATTTCTGCCATCATCATTTGTAGACCGCCATGGAGTGTACGCTGATGGATGTCCCTTAATACCAATTTCGCAAAATGGTGCGAATCCTTCAATATTAAAGGATGCCGTTGATTAAAGAGAAGAGAGGAATTCGTCAACCGACCTCCAACCCGCAGCAATCCGTCAGCGTCGAGAAATGGGTTTAAATTAAGGATTTTGCTTCCCCTTGAAAGCATGTTGGTTGCTTTCAACGTCTTGATATCTTCGGCGAATAGCTCTTCTTGTGCTAGTTTAGTAAGCTGATCGTGTGCTGACATTAGTTCACTGGGGGTGAGAGGGTAGATTTCGAGTGATTTTTTGTTAGTTGTATTTTTGATGTTAAAAAAATATCTTCTCCACACCGATACGTTGCGAACGAGTCGATGTAACGTAGAAAATTGTTCGAAGAACGCTAACACAGCGTTAGGGTACAATGAGCTACTACAAGTGTTAAGTGAGGCTTTATGTGTGTTAAATGTACCTGATCAAAGCTTGATTGAAGTTTTCGGTTTGCACCTTTGGTTTCCAGATTGGTGTCAATTGGAATTGCTGCTGGTAATTCTGTGGGGGAAAAATTTTGTAAGAATTTGGGACCAGACCACCACATGTGGTTGTTGATCAACTCCTCCGGTGAAAGTCCTCGTGAGCCGAGATCTGCTGGGTTATCTTTTGATGCGACGTGTCTCCACATCATCGGACTAGTGAGGGTCTGGATATCAGCCACTCGATTGGCTACAAAGGTTGTTCTTGTTAACGGGTTCCCCTTAATCCAGGCCAAAGCGATCATTGAGTCACACCATGCGAAGACTTCAGGATTGGTAAATTGCATTGCTCGTGATATGAGCAGCAAGAGTTTTGCTAGGAGAAGCGCTGCGCATAGCTCTAGGCGTGGTAATGAAACGCATTTCACTGGGGCAACTCTTGTTTTGGACGCTAGTATGTTGATATGTTCTTTACCATTTTTTATTACTCGAGCGTATACTACGGCTGCATATGCCTTCTCCGAGGCGTCGCTAAAGCCATGTAGTTGCACCTTAGCCGAATCTTCATGTTGCATCCAGCGCGGTATTTGCATGTCCTCAAGAGCACTAAATCCATTGCGCAGATTTACCCAAATCTCTTCGGTCTCCTTAGGGATTGGGGTATCCCATGCTAGCTCTTGAAGCCATAACTGCTGCATCATAAGCTTCGCTTTGATAATGCAAGGAGAGATCCACCCGAGGGGATCAAATAGACGGGCAATATCTGCTAAGACAGACCTTTTAGTGTATGTCTTCACTTCCGGTAAATTAATTTTAAATTTAAATACATCTTGTGCTGGGTGCCATCGGATTCCGAGAGTCTTAATGGTATCTGTTGAATCAAAGTTTAGTGGAAGATTAATCTCTCTTTCATTTTCAGGTATTTGCTCTAATACCTTTGCTGAATTACTTGCCCATTTCCTAAGAGGAAATCCAGCCGACTTCAAGGTGGCCAGAACGTCTCTTTGAAGCTTAATCGCTTCGGATTCGTTATTTGCGCCATAAATCAGGTCATCCACGTAAAATCCTTCGGTGAGTGCCTTGGTAACGTGAGTATACGATTTATTGACGTCAGCTGCCAGCTGCTGTAAAGTTTTTACTGCCAAGAATGGCGCTGATGCAGTACCAAAGGTGACCGTCTTCAGAGCGAAGGTTTTTAAAGGCTCTGAGGGATTCGTTCTCCACAAAATTAGCTGATAAGGGGTATCAGCAGGTGCCATCCAGACCTGTCGGTACATCATACTGATGTCCGCAACAAATGCCACCTTATATTTTCTCCACCTTGCAATCAGTTCGATAATATCTGCCTGTAAACGTGGTCCAACCATTAAATTGTCGTTTAACGATTCGCCATTTGATGACTTGCATGAAGCATCGAAAACAACGCGCAATTTTGTGGTGCTACTCGACTCTTTAAAGACCGCATGGTGTGGAAGATAGTAATGCTGTGTTGTAGAGATACCCATATCTTTTGTTACTTCTTCCATATGACCAAGGGTAATGTATTCCTGGATACAGTCGGTGTATGCCTTTTGCAATTTCTTATCTGCTGTGAACCTTTTCTCTAATTGAAAAAATCTAGCCATTGCCGGCCTTAAGGAATTGCCAAGTTTTGGGCGAACATTGTTTTTAAAGGGTAGCTGTACTTCGTACCTACCGTCAACCCTTCTTTTATGCGTTTTTTGAAAATGTTGTTCACATTCTTCCTCTTCCTGGGTAAATTTTCTACACTCTAAATCTTCCTCTAATTCCCAAAATCTTTTCAACTGGGCGTCTAATGAATTGAAGTGGTTTTGTATTGTGATGTTACTAGGCTGACCAGCATTGATGGTGTTGCCAGTCAGAATCCACCCCAATTCAGTACATTGAGCAACAGGGGCTCCCTTTTCCCCTTTCACAAGGCCCTGTAGGATTATTGATGCGTACACATCAGCACCTAGGAGAATGTCAATCTTACCCGGGTTGCTATATGAGGGATCTGCAAGGGGTAGGTTGGCAAGATGGGTCCAGCCTTTTGTGTGCAATTGGTGCGCTGGCAGCATTGATGTTAGTTGGTTAAAAACAAATGCCTTGACTCCGAGTGAGAATGTAGACCTTGTCAATGAAAAGATTCTAAGTTGTACTTCGTAATTCGATCTGCCAGTAGAAGTCTGACCTAGACCAGTGACCTGTGCGGATGTCTTTTGCTTACGTAGTTTGAGAAGCTGAGTGACATTTTCGGTGACAAACGTCGCTTCGGATCCAGGGTCAATTAGTGCCCGTAAGATGTACTGGCTGCCGTTAGCTGCAAAAACTTTGACCAATGCTGTCGCTAATAATGCCTTGATATGCACTTTATTAGCTAGCGAACAACCTATTTGGTTTTGCTCTCTGTATCCGCATTGCGAAGTATCTGTCGAATTTTGTACATTTCTCTTTCGGATAAGGAGAGAGTTAATGTTGCAATGCGGATGAGTGCATATTGCATAGGTACTTGCATTGTGATTGAGTTGATTTCCAACGGTTTGGTTCTGTTTCACCGACGTGGTGTTATTTGTCGTTTCTATGATATTGTGGGGAACAGAGTGCTGGCAATAGTGGCTTTGTACATTTTGGTGTGTATTTTGTTGAGTTTTTAGCGACTCATAGTGCAACAATGTGTGATGTTTTAAGTTGCTTTTAAAACAGCGATTAGTGCTACCGCAATTGGATGTATGGTGGTCGAACCCAAGGCAATTAGAGCAAATTGAATTTCGTTTGATTGTCTCTATGCGGGTTTTGACGTCCATCCTTAAAAATTGTTTGCAGTGGCGTAAACTGTGTGCGCCTTTACACAGCCTACAGCGAAATTGTTTGCCTTCCCCCTCAGTTTTGATATGATAGATATGAGGAGCGGAAGTCTTATGAAACGATGACGACGGAAGCGGTTGTCTCGCATGCGTATTGGATTCCCTGATGTTTTCAAGAGAGCTAAATCGGCCTTCAATGAAAGCTAAAAACGTTTTCCAATCGGGTAAGCTCTTTGAAGTGCCTAATTTTGCTTCCCAATCTTTTTGTGTTGTGAATGGAAGTTTTTGATAAGTAACGTATATCAGAATAGAATCCCATGCCTCTACATTTATTCCCAGATTAGCTAAGGCGTGGATGCACTCAGTGCTGGTATCGTGTAACGATTTTAAAGCTTCGGCAGATTCATGATTGATTTTTTGTTGCTCTAAAAGGATTCTTAATTGCGTGTTTACCAATTTCCTTTTATTTTGGAAGCGATCGGTTATTATTTCCAAGGCCGACGCATAGCTTTTGCCATCGATGGGAAGGTGTTGTATGAGACGTGCAGCCTCTCCATACAACGATGTTTTTAGAAACTGTAATTTCTGTATTTCAGATAGGTCAACGTTTTGATCTATTAAGCTTTCAAATACATTTTGAAATTCAGTCCACTCTTCGAATTTACCGGAAAACGGTTTTATGTTAATACGCGGAAGACGAATATCGGACACAGCGGATTTTGTGACGTTTAGTCGCGAGATATCAAAATTGGTATTGTTCTCGTGAGATAATTTATCAATGTCATCGCTTATCATACCACTAAATTGAAAAAAAAAATTCGCTTAACTTTGGCATATATTTCATCCGTGATATATTTGTCTTTTAGCGGATCCGCCGCAGTGTTCACAATAGTGGTATGTAGACCCTTAACCGATTTAAAAACTTCATCCACGTCCGTTAAACACGCGTTCACATAACCCCTTGATTTACGCGATTCGGTTTGTCTCTGATATTCTTCGAAATCGTTTGTGATTTCTTCAAGATAACGTTCTTGCCTTTCGATCGATTTCGAAAGTTTCGACATACTTAAAATATTGTTAATTCACACTAGCACTTGTTTTCAGGTCTATATTTATTTAGTGAGATTTACTTCTATTTAAAAGTTCAATAATTCACTTGATGTTTAAATTGAATTTATGATTTTGTTTTGAAAATGAGAATATATGAATTGAATTCCTACCTTGATGTTAAACTTAGTTCTGTATGTGTTTCTTTTATCCTGATGCAAAATTGTTGACCTTGCGTTAGGAAGGTTGATCGTCCGGTGCGGCTGTACGTTTCTGACCGTTGCTGTCCACTAAGGATGTCTGTTGCAGCTGTCCGTTGATGTCCGCTAACGATGTCCGTTGCAGCTGTGCGTTGATGTCCACTAACGATGTCCGTTGCAGCTGTTGTTTGATATCCGTTGATGTCCGTTTGTTCGGTGTCCGTTGAGAGAACGGATTTTTGGACAGTTTCCCAAAATTTGGACTGTGAACCGTTGAGTTGAACGGGTTGAACAATGTCTGAATAGTTGTTCAGAAGAAAACAAAAAAAACTTTTTCCTTGTCCTGGTTTACTTGACGAATCGAAGGACCATGTTCTAAGCTGAGTTGAACTTAGAATTACTTTGGTTCTCACAAGGAACGTTATAAAAAAAACTTCTTTATTCAGTCTGACTGTGATGACTGCTAACCGACAAGCGAAGTGAACTTTCCGCAGTAGTTCCCATGAAACATAGCTTTTACACACTACTGTAAAATTTACAGATGATCATAATTTTACATAAAAGGGTCAATGACTATTTGAGTTTAACTTTGCATTTAACATAAATTAATACATAAACATTGATATTCTGGGACCTATGTGTGTGTTCTTTTACATGTGTTGAGTTTCATCAGTGTTGCCTTTGACGAATTAATGCCCCCTACGAGTCGTGTGTGTGGGAAGTAGTCGCCATCAGCAGTAATGCATCATTTCTCCTTTTCTTGAAGTCGGCCATTATCCATTTGGTGAAATGGAGATAGCTGCTGACCTCGTTTTGCATTTCCACGTGTGTTAGAGGGAGAGGATGCATTGCTCGAATATTGACATTTGTTGACAATGGTATTTTTCGTGTTCTCCAGTTCTCCAGGTGGTGTAACATATTTAAGTTTGTTTTTATTTAGAATGTTGTTAGGAACTAACACTCACGCTAGAGCGAGAGAACGTATCACATGCCACAAGGGCGGAAGGAAGTGGTATCGAAGTCCCAGAAGTGAACTTAAGAGAATAGAGTGGTGATATCACGAAGTACCGTGAAGGAGCAGTTCGATTCACTAGTACAAAGGAGCCGAACGTCCAACATTGATCGCTTCGCTCTACTCAAGTCGAAGCTAACTGGGAAAGAATTGGAAACAATTAGTGACTTAGATCTAACTGGAGACAACTATCCAATTGCCTGGTCAACATTGGACCGAACGTTTGACAATCCAAGGCATCTAGTTAAATTAGAACTAGAGGCTATATTAGCTCTACCTAAACGACCAACAATCCCGGAGAATGCATAGTCTATAATAGCATACATGCATTATACTAAAGGACGGGTCTCCAATTTCAAAAGAAACAAGATAAATGGAGAACAAATCATCTCCTATTTAATACTTCGACGTTTTGATTTTATCACACGGGGAAAAATGGACGATTTTGTAAACTATAAGACCAGACTCCCCACCTTAGAGGAGATAGAAGATTTCCTGTTCACGGAATATCAGCACTATCTAGACCAAGACGACAACCATCGATTTATTCAGAGAGTATCCAAAAAGAGTCCAACATCCCGCAGACCAGAGTACATGTTACTCTCCAACCCAATAAGGCAGGAGCAAAAGTGACAAAGAAGTGTTTCGTTTACACAGAACAACATCCAATAATAGACTGACTAAAGTTCCTGAGTGCCCCGAATCGAGAAGCCTTGCTACGTGATCACAAGATCTGTATCTATTGCGTAAAGAATCGATTCGACTATCATTCCCCTTGCAGATCAAGGCAGTATCTTATATGCAGAACCTGTCAAGGATCCCACCTTACAGAAATGCATCCTGATTCTACTCCAATCATGACTCCTTCATCAAATAGCACCACTTACCTATGCCAAAATGAGTCCGATACGTCTTCTGGTGTACTTCTGCCTACGGCCGTTGCTACGCTCGTAGTTAATAATGACAACATTCCTGTCCGCTGTTTACTAGATCAGGGCAGCCAAGCTAACTATATATCCGAAGATCTTGTCCAGAAGCTGCGATTGCCAAAAAAACGGACACTTGTCAAAATCATCGGGGTAGGAGGAGAAATTGGAACAGTCCGTTCCATTCCCAACATAAAACTGAAGCTGGACAACCCAGACCTACCAATCGTGAATATAAAAGCACTGGTAGTCAAACGAGTTACCGGATCACTCCCAAATATGCCCAGTCACATCGCCTGGAAATCCTCCTTTGATAAACCACTTGCAGATCCACACTTCAACAAACCAGCCCACATCCCTCTATTATTAGGTGGCCCAGTATATTCTACGGTGATACGTCCAGGTCTGGAGAAGAAGGATGGGTTGTTGCTTCAAAATACCTAATTTGGTGGATGGATCGTGTCTGGCGACCCAGGAAACGGAACAATTGGAAAATGAACCTCAACCTTTACAACACTGTCAGAGTTCAAGACAAACCTAGTAAATTTGTGGGACCTGCTTGTTACCGGAGAAGACATCAGTGAAATCGAGAGTTCATAGTGCGAAAAAACACTCTCGAACCAAAGACGGCCGTTACATTGTCCCAATCCCTTGGAAAGTTGACGCACCAGCATTAGGAAATACATATCGGAATGCAATCAAATTCTATATCGGACAGGAAAGACGTTGGGAGCAAAACGAGATACATAAGAAAATGTCAAATGATTTCATGGAGGACTATCTCGCGTCAAATCACATGTTTCCAGTACCTGCTGAAAGGCAGCCAGACGAGACCGGAAACGCTTATTATATCCCATATATCAGCATCATCTGAAAAGATGCTGTCACAACCAAGTTGAGGAACGTATTTAACGCCAGCGCGCCACCAAGCAAAGGGATTTCTCTAAATCAACTCATCCACCCAGGCCCGAAATTGCATTGTCATATCTTCGACATTATCCACCAGAATAGGCAATATGAATTCGCCTACACCAGCGACATGCAACAAATGTTTCGACAATTCCTGATACCTCAAGCAGATCGAGAAAAATTTCGGATTCTCTGGCGCCCCAACAAAACACAATCATTGGGTGAGTTTTGGCTAAACCAATGACATTATTAAGAACTCTATTTACATGTATGATTTGTTTTATGGAGCCGATAGCATTAAAGAATGCCAAAAACAAATCGCTAAGATTACCTCAACCCTAGAGGCCGGAAAGATGACTCTGACAAAATGGTCAGTCAATAACCCAGCAGTCCTTCACAATATAAAGGATAATAAAAAACTCGCCGCCTACTAAGGGACCGTCGATCCAACTATGGAAATCCTGGGTATTAACTACAATCCAGTAGAAGACACATTCCTCATCCGTATCCCAAATCAAGACCAAGTAACATACACTAAAGAGGTATGTTGTCTATGGCTGCATCCGTTTACGATCCCATGGGTTGGATCATGCTCCTCTTTATACGCATACAAGAGTTGTGCATACTCAGGTACGACTGGGATTAAGAAATAGATGAGAAAATACAGCAGAAGTTCCACAAAATATTTGAAACCTTAACCCAACTTAGTGGCATTAGAATCCCGCGCTGGATCCAAGGATCCCAGAGTACACCAATTCAGCTCATTGGATTTTGTGATGCCTCGGGAGACGGCAACGCAGCAGTGATTTACAGTTGAGTAAAAAATGAAGAAGTCTACACAACCCGATTACTAGCAGCCAGGGGTCGAGTCACACCACTTAAGACAAGAGCGAATAAAAACAGTAAACTGTGCACGATCCCCAAGATGGAGCTAGAAGGAATTGTGCTATTAACCGAGCTTCTCAACCAAGTCAGAAGTAAGTTCCACCATCCTAATATCTGTGATCATATACACAGATAGTGTGGTAGCAACCCAACTTCACGTGGACTCACTCCCGGACATCTGACTAGCTGTCGGCTTTAGTTTGAGGGTCCAACCTGGTTAAAGCATGACCAGCTTCCACTCACTCCTTTCAAAGATATGGAAATTACCATGACACATGTCTCTCGAAATATGGTTGCTGAAGAAAACTTTATTGAGAGGTTCTCCTGCTTTAACCGTCTACTACGAGTAACCGCTTATTGTCTTCGGTGGGCTAGAAAGAAGCAAACACGTGAGACCGGCCCAATCTCCGCTGAAGAAATATCCAATGCCAATGCAAAAATCATTCGGTTTCAGCATCATTTATCATTTAATAACGAAATAGCCCACTTCAAGAAATCAAAAACCTTTCCGAAGAGAAGCTGGTTGACATCTTTAACTCCAATGTTTGGCCCGGATGACAAAATCCTTCGTGTGGGGGGAGGATTTCTCTTGCCAACCCGCCACTTTGTTGATTTAATAGTACGCCAAACACACTTGGATCACCACCATTGCCGAAATTCTTTAACGGAGCACTTAATAAGGGAAGAATTCTTTATTCCTGCTATAAAATCACGAGTCAAGAAATGAGTCCGGAGTTGTCCCACATGCACTCGATGGAAGGCCCAAACTGTCCAGCCGATTATGGGAGATCTACCCACGGAACGAATCACCCCAGCACCAGCATTTAGCAAAATCGGTGTCGATTGGTGCGATCCTTTCTGCATTAAAGCTAGCACAATAATGTTCGATAAAACCATAAAAGTTTGGGTGGCGGTCTTTGTCTGTTTAGTTACCAAAATTGTTCACTTAGAAATTTGCTCGGATCTAAGTACGGAAATGTTCCTGGCAGCCTTCACCCGCTTCGCGAACAGACGGTGCTGGAAATCCCCGGTCCTCTCTGATAATGGTATCAATTTTATTGGAGCAAAAAAGAAGATCAACCAAGAATGGAGCAAGGTCACCAATAAATGCAAGAACAGACTAGCGATCCAGGAGATTGTTTGGAAGTGCAATCCGCCATAACTAACTTCGGCGGGCTATGGGAGGCCGCCGTTAAGTCTATGAAACTTCTGATAAAGAAAATGTCTAATATAACTAATCTGACCTATGAAGAATTCAACTCCTTATTATGTAGCATCGAAGGTATTTTGAATAGCCGACCATTGCATCCAGAATCATCTGAAGCAGAAGACGCACCCGCCCTTACACCATTCCATTTCATCACGCAACGGAACTTCAGGAACTCCGTAATCGATGCAAGTCCATCAACTGCTGTCCCAATCACAAAACGCTGGTTACAAGTGCAACAAATTCAACAACACTTCTGGGAACGGTTCCACCAAGAGTACCTCCACCAACTGCAGAAGAGAAATAAATAAATGGAGATTCCCAGCTCGAACACTCAGTATCGGGGATCTGGTACTACTACAAGAACCAAGTGTTACTCCTGCCGATTGGAAAATGGGTCGAATTATTGAATGCTATCCGGACAGTAAGGGAGATATTAATAGAGTCGATGTAAAGACAACCAAACGGGAGGTCGTCGAGAATCGAGCAACAAATCGTTTGGTCCCTCTTTTCCCAGAAGATGCCCAGGACGAGCCCGCCATACGCCGAAGCAGTCGGCAGCATGCTCGCACCACCTCACTGCTAACTCGAGTACTTTTATGTTGGCTGGCCCTCACTACCCCAACAACTAAAACCTTAGAAATCCAAACACTCACACCAGGTATCCATATTCACCGATTGGGAGACGCTTTCATCAAATACTCCGACTTGGAGTTCTCGGTTGAAACCACTTTGAATTTTACCGCCAACCTGATTACCATCGACAACCATGTGAAGGAATTCTACGATTACTGCCAACAATATCAGAAGAGCAGCTACTCAAAGTTATATCAACACTGCCGTTCTCTAGAAGAAACTGTTAGACGCGAGGCCATGACAGTAGAGAATTACCAACTAGAGCATCAAATCGTCAAATTGGAGAATAAAATAAAAAAGGTATTAGAAACATCCCGCCTTATGGCAGACATCAATGACCTAGAATCTAAAACTGTTGGCGTTCGACTTCATGAATTGCTTGAACAGCAGCAGGAACTTCGTCTTCAAGAGCAAATGAACGATTACACAGCCAGCATTCAAATCTTTGTCAGCGCTATCCAGGCAAATCATCAGAACATCATCACCATCAGGCCCGTTGAAGCTCTACAGACCTATGTCAGCAAACTAAACGGAGGTTTGAACTTTTGCAGGCTGCCAACTATACCAAATGCAGCCGCACTATTCACTTTTAACAGTATAACGAAGACCATCCGCAAAAATATGGTTATCGTGACGTTCAACAATCCTCTGGTCCAAACGAGAAATTTCTCTAAACAGACCTTTACCAGCGTTCCAACCATCGAGGCTCATGCTATCCTTCTGGACCGTGGAGACTTCGGGCAACAAATTGTGCTCAGTAATGACAACAAAACCTCCTTTGATCCAACCCAAGCTATCGATCTAGGCCATGGAATCTACGACAATGTTAAGGAAACACAACTAAATGACTGCGGGAAAGAAGTATTCAAAAGCCCCTCTTCCCCCTCGCTTTGGAACATATGCACCTCAATACCAGTCAACACGGAATTCGATAAGGTATTCCTATTGCAGAGTGATCTTGCAGTCATATCTAGAATAAGCGCTAACAAAGTTACTATCGTATGCAACGCCACACAGACACCACTCGTTGCAAAATTTAATCTGGTGAGGTTTCCAGGTTGCAAAATCTCCAGCACAGAGTTTGATGTTATGCCTCCCATCGAAGGTGTCAAGAAAATCGAGACTGACATCAAAAATTTCTCAACCGAAAACTATATGTCCCCTCCCAAAATCGACCTAAGCGGAGAGTCCACAGAGGATCCTCGTCTTACCATACTCAGGACAAGAATCTCAGCTGAACTGGATGACAATGACTGGGACTCCAGGGAACATCAATACTGGTACTTAGGAGCTATGTGTACCATCCTCTGCATCGCTCTATTTTTAATCATCTACGCCTGTAAGCGCCGCCGAAGAGAAAGGTCAGAGATTCCTAATATCAGTTACCTCAACAAAGAAGACAAGATACCCGGAAGTTCGGTACGGGCATACATGATTTACCGCGATACGGTACCCCACATAAACAATGACGCAGTATAGATTAATAATTCCTTCAATAATTAAACAGAAGCACTTTTTCCGCCTTGAGTTTGTTTATGAGAATTCCCGATATTTTGCCCAATAAGCAACTTCAATAATTACTGAATAATGAATTTGCGTATTTAATTATTTTACGATATTCTGCCTACAAAGCAACTTCCATAGTGTTACTGATTTGCTTCTTGGAATATTTCATGGACCCGAAAAGTTGCGAACAATTCATATTTGATTATTTTATGATATTCTGCACAATCAGCAACTTCGATAATGTTATTGATTTGCTCATGGGAACAATTTATTGACCTGAAAAGTTGCGAACAAAAAATATTGTAATATGCGAGCTACGGCTCGAGTAGATAAAACAATATTCTGTGAAATTATTTCTTTATTTTCTAGTCTATAGAACAATTCAGGTTCACACTATACTATTCTTCGCAATTCTTTTCTTACAATGTCTCTTTCCTCTCTAATCACTTTATCTCCTTTCGCTTACTTAATTCACAAATCCAAACTAATTACTTCTTCTTGTTAAATCTCAACTTTCAATTTATCACAAAATTACAACTTCGCCCATTATCACTTTTCTAATCTCTTCGCCACGGTGCTAAACCAACTGCCCCCTCTCAATCGCCATCTGTCCTTATATAGCAGAAGTTTCTGATAGCCAGAAACTTTTAGCAAATTCTTCGACCAAAAACAAAAATACCTAAAAACAAAATCCCTAAAAAATTATGACAATCATTTCATGCAGTTATAATTCTCTCTTGTTCTCTCTTATCCGTGATATTATCTGAACTGTGGAGACTAATTTCAGACACGAACCTCAAATGAAAAGACACTTCGGAATTTGTTGCCTGTTCGAGGGCGTAGTTATTATGCTACATTATGTTACAATATTTTGGCAACTTGCTGATTGTTAACTTTAGTAATTTTAAGTATAAATAGAGTTAAGAAATTAAATAAAGTGTCCAGTTGTTATACCAAGTACGAAGTGTACATATCTTTCTATACAGCCACTGTCATACACAAATGTGTGCAGGCAGTTTATAGTTTGTCGGTCCATGTCGGTCAGTTGTAACCGTACGTCGAACAGCATAAGATCCAGATAGGAGCCGCTTCTAGGAAACGACGGACTATCTGTAGCTTTCAAATCGAGTTTATACTCGACACTGTGCCGACCCCACCAATTGAATAGTATTTTCCCTCTAGGATTTGGTGAATCTATGTTTGGCGTTAAGATGGCTGGAGCCATGATGAAATAATTCTAATCCGACTCCAGCCTTAGGAATCGAAAAAGTGTCTCAAGCTCTGAAATAGATAAAGTAGATTGAGTAGCTTCAGGTGCATAGAGTGCGACCAAGTACATCCTCTTTCCACTACGGAGAGGGATGCACACGATACACCCTTTCAGCTCCGAACCTTCGCACTTCAAACTGTACATTACTTTAAATTGCAGTTGTTTGCGTATGAAGATCGCAACACCTCCTCCTTGTGTGGAGTTGGGTCGGTCTCTTCTGACATTATTTTATTTATTGTGCCCCAATTTGTGCTTCTGGGATAGCTTTGTTTCGCTAACCATAAGCACATCAGTGGTTTGGTCTTCTAGCAACTAAACCAATACGGCTCTTCGCTCGATCCTAATCAGCGAATTTACATTCACCGCAAGGATCTTCAAGGGTTGCTCCTCCATGTTCGTACCCATTACGGGAGGAGCGTTAGGCCCGGCAATAGTGCGTAGATCTGGTCCACCCGCTTCGCCTGCTCCTGTACCTGACGTTGAAGCTGCTCCATCTGCCCTTATGTAGAGAGCAAGATGGCCAGCAAGTTAGTTTGAGCCTCCGGTGCTCTATTCGCTGGGGCCTGAAAAGCAACCTTCGGTCTTTTCTGTTCCGCGTTTCCCCGACCTGCCGCCATTTGGGCGTAGGTCACTTGAGGAGTCACGGATTGTGTTTGAATTGGAGCAGGTGGACGTTTCACTGCGACATTCTCCTGACGAACCAGATTTACTTTCTTAATGCACTGGAACTTAGGACAACCCCTATAGTTTGCGGTGTGTCCCGAGTTCCTGCATAAAGAACACGAGAGGTGGCTCTTATCTGCCACTCCATCCTTACCCAGAGTGCACTCCTCTGCTTTGAGCAGAACGGCAGTTTCCGCTTCTCCCTTTTTGCCTTAGCTGTGGTGAATGGCTTGACCCCTACAAATTCGAGCTCGTTGCACTCTTCCTCCTTAAGCAGCGCAAGGAGCGTCTCCGGATCAGTAGACGGATCTACCCCCCTCAGCAGCATTGTTTGCCGCTTTTCCCCCTTCGGGGTAAAGGAGAAGAACTCCGTCGTCGTGTCCTTTAACAAATCTATAATTTTTTTATATTGTTCCACTGTATTGCAGTGGATAGCGTGCCTGTCTTCATTTAATCGTTTAATAGAAAAATTGTTGCCTATGGCCGACTTACATAGTTTAATGGTGTCCATAAGCTCAATCTTGTACGTATTTATTGGCGGTACCCTCGCTTTTGTCGTCTTCGATTGTTGTTGCTTCTACTGCGGTTGCTGTTGCTGTTGTTTCTGCTGCTGCTGCTGTTTCTGCTGCTGTTGTTTCTGCTGCTGCGGTTGTTGCTGATTTTTCTGCCGCTGCAGCGGTTTTTGCAGCGTTTTCTGCTTCTGTTGTTGTTGCTGCTTATTCGCTGCTGTTGTTCTTGCTGATGCTGCATTTGCTGTTGTTGCAGCTGGCCTTCTGGCTGCTTCTCTTTTTGTTGAGCGGTCTGGAGCTCTACCTGCCGCTCCCTCTCTCTTCTTGCCATTTGTTTCGCCTTAATGGCAAGCACCCTCTGCTCTAGCTGTCTGATGCTGCTAGTCAGACTTTGAACTTCTTTATCTTCATCATCCGATTCGGAGGATGCCAGAACTGCGAAGCAATTGTTGTTCCCCGCCGTCGGAGATGTACGGGAAGTCGACAGAGTCATCCGACCTTTGTCGCTTCTTATCTGCTGCTGCTGCTGCTGTTGCTGCAATCGGCGCCCCTTCCCTCACACCACCTGGCAGCTGTTCAGCTGAATCTGATGTGGAGGGACGCTTTGCAAGGTTGGGAGAAGGTTTCAGCTTCTTTCTCCTTTTCCCCATACTTGCATTTCTCACTGTTGCTGGCTGGTCTTTCTGTAATGCATCGGCTGATGCAGTCACCCCACCAGCTGGTCCCGATATTGGGAGCGTGGACCGCCCACTTTTCATCGAATGTTTATTTATTTATAATTAATTTTGTTCACTAATTTAGTATAAATTATAAAAAAAGTTTATATTAAAATTTTCGCTGGTTGGAAGTTGAACTCAAGACCTAGGTTGACGTTTCACCACCACTACCTATAGGCTAACTCGCCACTTGAAATTACACTGCCTATTAATCTACTTCAAGGCACTACGGATTTAAAGGAGAAGCCGAAACGCGTCTGCCCACTGTGAAAGTCTGTGAACGACTGAGTGAAGGCACAACATTTTTTTCATTTTTAACTTAACTATTCTTATTCTAACTTACTGGCCCTATGCGGGCGCTCTAAGTTAAACCTAGTACTTAAAACTATATTTTTCGTCGAAACTAACTTAAGATTCTTTATTTATTTATTTTATTATTCTATTAATTATTACAACTAAGAAAAATGTTTAATTAATGGAAAAAACTTAGTATATGAACTTTTTTTTTAATGATCTTATGTATAAAACTTATAAACTACATTAAAATAAATCTTAAAATATCTTATTCTACCTTAATCTATCTTACTCTACCTTACGTAATTATATACGTACTTTTTTTTTATCAAGTGCTGTTTTTTTTGTGCTTTTTTTTAAACTATACGCAATATATCTAAAATACCTAAACCTAAACTATGTAAGTCGGCCATAGGCAAGAACAGCCAACCTTAAACCTCAAACAGTCTACCCTGGATTAGGGGGAAACGACGAAGGAGTTTCCTCTCTTTCGGCTAGCCAGCAGAAATGATCGTACTGACGTTGTACGTCCTCAACATCACGACCCGATACCGCCCTACAAAACCGAAGACGCTCCACACTGCCGTGTGCAACGTCTCTGTCGTAGTTGAGTCGCCTATCCACAACTGTCCGAGCAACGTGGAAGATTAACGGCACTGCCAATCTGTCCTGGATCAGACCTTTCTCATCAAAATAGAATAACGCCTCTGGGTGAATAAGTGATACTCATAATTGGGGTAATAAGCCCCAGAGATCAGGTTGTTCGTCGAGCTAATTGCTCTTGCAATGTGCCTTCGATGTGCAATGTGCAATGTGGGACTCCGGTGTTCTGTATAAATGAAGGCAAGCCCGAAGGCAAGCCCAAACACCCTAATCTTTTCCAACAAGCTTGCTCCCAAGTTGAACCACACGCGACATCCATATACGAGCATGGGCCGGATGAGGGCCATGTAGCAGATTACCTTTACCCTTGCATCGAGTTGCTTGCTATAACAAAGTCTCTTTGTAAGGGCAAAAGCACCTTTGGCTCTGGCCAGAGCAGCATCTATATGTTTGCTAAAATATAGACATTGGTCTAACCAAAGCCCCAGGTATCTGACTACACTTCGACATGCAAGTGGCTGTCCGTGTGGCCCACGATTGAGAACTTTCGCCAATTCTTTCTTGTATCCCTAAAGGCCCCAGACAACGGCGTCCTAAAAAGAATGGTCCCCGATTTCTGGAAGTTGATCTTCAACTTCCAGTCATCGCAATATCGCTGAATCTTATCAAAGTCACGTTGCAAGAGAATTGCAATGACCTGGAGAATGTGCATTATTCAGCGTATTGTTAAACAGAGTGGTGTAAATGTCCACCGCTTCTAGAGGGAAATGTCGAAGCACAATGTTCGATACTCCATCGATTCCCGCAGATTTCTTCCTCCTCAATGAGTCGAAGATCGCTTGGGGCCCCACCTTCGATATGAACGGGGGATGTACCCTTTCATCGGCGATGACATTATTTGCCATGTTATCGTCATTGAACTCGGTGAAACCTATGTTCTCGGATCGCCAGTGCTCTATATCATTTCCATGTCAGTCAGTTGTAACCGTACGTGGAACAGCATAAGATCCAGATATTAGCCGCTTCTAGGAAACTAGAAGTGAGTGAAGGCATAACACTGGCAGTAGGGTGGTCATATAGCTAAAATGCACCTTGATCATCACGATGAATCCAGGAGAACGGAAAAAAAATACTGTGAACTATAAGCAACGACAATAACAGCGAAAAAAAAAATACTCCCCAGTTATCTGGACAGCCACCCTTGGAGTTCACTGGAACTCAACTACCACCTGAGTTTCAAACCAACTACACCAATCTGTCTTTCTCTCTGTCTCTCCCCCTTTCCACAAAAAACGCCCGTGTCCTAAAAATTAGTATAAGGGTATTCATATCCCCTTTATCACGTGCAAATTATAAAAAAACTGGGGCAGCAATATACAGAAATAAATTTACCAACCTTTGGCATATGACTGCATCAGATTGTTCAAGCAGCAGTCGAAGTCTCACCACGATCCTATACTTCATTTAGAGAAAAAAAAAGTGCGGCAAACGTTCACCTGTAACAAATTTATTAGTTAACACACACGAAAATGTTAAGAATTCGCTATATAACAAGTACGTCAAGAACTGGAAAATCTACAACAGCGATTGCATAAAAGCGGAACGGTGTTTGAAATTTGTCAACATGAATTTAAGTGATAAATAGAACGCTATAAAATAACACCAACTATGCAGAACATATCTTCGTTCTTATGACAAGGTAGGATACAACTCAAATAAGAGGTGCAGACAAAGCGGTTGTTTTTTTTTTTGACACCACAGACTGCTGCATAAAGTTGAGGTAACTTCGGATTCCAATACACCTGAAACAAATTTGTAGTAACAAAACGCACAATTCGAAAAATTTGTTCAACCCATTTTAGAGTACTCCCTGTGACCCTCTATAGCCTAGCGGTAAAATGTGAATCGTGGGCATTTCTTGATAATGGCTTTTCAGTGGTACTTATGGACGAAAAGCTGGCACGATAACTGAAACATGCTGTCGGAAATAGACAACTGACATTCGCTACTTAGAAGGACAGTCGACAAAAGTTATAGTAAAAAACTAGGGCAGTGAAGGAAAAAAAAAATGTTATCTCTTCCAAAACATTAACTTACGGACGCAATCAATCGATACGAGCAAGTTAAAATGAAAATATTGAAACCATTTTTATAATTGTCATTAGTTGAACGCACTCGTTGTCGTGAGAGCCATCTGTTCTTCACCAACTTACTTAACCCAAAGAACACTGTACTATAAATAAAAATAATGTAACATTGCATCCAACTTCAGGGTGAATACATGATCATAATTGTAAAAAGATTGACAGCGGAGGACAGACACCCCCAGCATAGATAATAATAAAAAATAGTAATCCGAAGGAATCATCCTGTTTGTAATTTTTATTTAAAGTTTAAAACCCAGATGTGGGGTTAAAAAGGAGCTGACGCAAGTTGAATAGAAGAATTTCCGCTGTTAAAGAGAAAAAAGCCGCGTTTTGGATGATGCCACGTGTGGCTAGACGAACCCCCAACGTCGTGCCGGAAACGGGCAACGAGATGGACGATGCCGTCAATGTTGTTCCCAATGCTGCCGCAAATGCCGACAATGCCATAACTGTCGACGAATTGCAGGGTGCTGCTCTAGACCAGGAGCTGACTAATCTACGCAAACAATTGGAAATCCTGCCGCGAACTGGAGGGGGAGGCAGCTTCGACCAACCAATGCAGGACAGGTTTCGGAGACATCGAGCACGCTTTGCCAAAGTTCACTGGAGGTGACGTGCGTCATTCCGAAAAGAATTTCTTCTGCTAATTTGAGGGGATTATGTCTACGGTCAAAGTAGATGACCGCTTCGAGTTGCTGAGCCTACGTTGTTCTCCAGTTGGGACGGCTCGAGTATTTTTGGCGTCAACTGCAGCGAAATGAAGGCGGCACTCGTCAAGGAATTTGATATTGCCGTTTATTTCCAGGACGTATACAGAATGTCGACGATGGAAGAAGCAGGAGGTGTCCATGTACTGCTATATACTTAACATGCAGGCGGTTGCCAAACGCTCCGACATCAGCGAATTGGAGACAATAGATCTCACTGTCGACGGAATGGAGGATGTGCATCGAATAGCTACAGCGGTTGATCAACCCGTACCAGCAATGGTACCTTCACGAGAACGCCGTAAGACGTGAAACAAATGCCGCCTCAGAGAAATCTGCCATTACGACGAAACATGCCTGAAATAATGTGAGATATTCACCATAATACGTGGGTCAACCGGCATGAGAAACAGCAAAACAGTGTTCAAAACGGTAAAATATATAATACAAAACAAAACTACCAATTCAATAATTCTTCTACGAAGCGACAACAATTCTTTAGGTCACGAGTAAATGTGTTTCAAGAACCAATGTAGATATTGCAAAAACGTAGGACACAGCATAGATCAGTGTAGAAAAAAGGCAGTTTAACAACAGCCGGAACGATAATAGGAGTCCTCAACAGTCTATTCCAAGCTCGGGAAACGACTCGAGACCTGGCCCGTCAAACACCCGAAGTCAGGTAAGGGACCTGAAGTAAAGTGTATAAGAAACAAAATTCCAAATCCAGCTAACCCAAGGCACTACCCAAACAGAAGTTTAGCAGATAGCTATAGGCAAACTCCACAAAGAAAAGATTCGCACACGCAGTATCAAACTCAAAACCCTTTTAACTCAAAAGGAAAACAAATAAATTTACTAAATCAAGAGGAAAGCTCTCAAAATCTGAAATCGCACACACTGTATCAAATTTCTAAATCTACTAATTCAAAGTGCGATCCTAAACAAAGCATTCACTGAATCTTATACAAAATCAAGAACAAGTTCCAACTCGCTCACTGTACCAAACTCCAAATCGAGAGGCGAATTCTCTATACCAAGAACAAAATCATTCCATGAATCATATACAAAATCAAGTACTAAATCATCAAGATCAATGCCAAATGTGCTCTCCGAACCAAAATACAAAACCCAACTCACGAAATCGAGAGAAATATGCACAAAGCCGTAAATCGCGTCCACATTTTCAAAAGCCTAAACCAATCGTAGACCAAAATCAGAATACTAACCAAATTGAGAGCAAAATAGCGAAAACAAATTTGATTCTAAACCAAACCCACACTAACGGACGAGATCCGGAACAAATAACAAATCAGAACCGATTTCTAACTCAAACCCTTGCCTCAAGTAGCGAAATCAATATCCAAACCAAGGTCTCTAAATCCATTGTCAATTTCAGTTCACTCAACAAAACATCAAGCTTCAGAAGTCAAATTAAAATAACGTCAAAAGATTCCAACATGCAAAACATTATTATGCTCCTAGACACGGGCGCCGCACTGAGTTTGATTAAACTAAAAGCTCTAAAGGATGATGCTTGGGTAAATACTGATGCTATTACCCAATTAACCGGCATCAGCGACACGCCTACATCAACCCTAGCAACCATTAATCTAGTTATAGAAATTATTTCAGGCCAGAAGATTACGCATTTATTTCGCGTAGTGCCCAAGAACTTCACTATTTCACAGGATGGTATTATAGGCGAAGATTTTTTCCGAAAATTCAAAAATTCGCTAATAGATTATAAAGACAACACCTTTAAATACCACTATAAAGACAAGCAATATTTAATAGACTTTTACTACGAACACAGAACTCTTACGATCCCTGCAAGATCCGAGAAATGGATAAAGTATGGGCCAGTAAAAGAAAAAATGGACCAAATATATCTTTCTCAAGAAATAGCCCCGCAGGTACATTCGGCATCAATGATAACGACGCCTAAAAATGGTTATGTATTCATATTAATTTTAAACGCCAACAATGAGGACGTTAATATAGAAAACTTGAATCTTAAGTCTGAAAAAATGGACCACTACACAGTATATAACCTAAACTCTAGATACACCAATCAAATAGTTGAAGAAAGATTAGAAAAACTTGAAACAGAATTAAACCTTAACCATCTCAATCCAGAAGAAAAACAGTCAATAAAAGATATCTGCAGACATTTTAATCACTTGTTCTTTATTGAAGGCGACAAATTATCTTCCTCGTCAGGAATAACACATTCCATTAAAACGACTGAAAACACAGTCCCTTCTAATATACTTCCATAATGCCTAGCAGAAATCCACAAGCAAGAAATAAAGAACCAAGTCGGTCAAATGCTGCAAGACGATGTGATTAGACCAAGCACTAGTCCATGAAATGCACCACTACTCGTAGTCCCCAAAAAGGGAGATCAAAAATGGAGAGTCGTAATAGACTATCGAAAACTCAATGAGGCTACTATTCCGGACGCATACCCAATTCCCAATATCGACGACATTCTCGGGCAACTTGGAGATTCAAAGTATTTCACCACTCTAGACCTGGCAAATGGTTTCCACCAAATTGAGATTATTGAAGAGGCTAAAGGAAAACAACGTTTAGTGCTACCAACGGTCATTACGAATTCAACAGAAAGCCGTTCGGTTTACGAAATGCTCCACCTACATTCCAGAGACTTATAAACGTCGTACTCTCTGGATTACAGGGGGTAATGTGTTTAGTTTACCTCGATGACATAGTGATCTACGGAAAAAATTAGCAAGATCATAACAAGAAGTTAATTGAAGTTCTCAAGGCCTTGGACAAATACAATCTAAAAATCAAATTATCTGAATGCAAATTCTTTCAAACAGAAGTTATGTATTTAGGACTCGTCATTACAGCGGACGATGTAAAACCAGATCCCGATAAGATCGTAGCGATCAACAATATTGAAACCCCAAAAACCGAAAAACAAATAAAATCTTTCTTAGGGTTGTCAGGTTATTACCGAAAGTTTATAAAAAATTACTCCCATATAGCTATTCCACTCAATAAACTGTTTCGTAAAGACGTCCCCTTTAAATGCGATGCTTTTTGCGACGCATCTTTTAGAAAACTAAAGAAGTCCATAGTTGAACCACCTGTACTCATTTACCCAAATTTTGCACACACTTTTTACATTACTTCCGACGCACGCTACGAAGCCATATTCTTTGGGATAGTCCAAAGAGATTCAAATTGTAGTAATCTACCAATTGCGTTTGCCAGTAGAATATTGAACAAGGCCGAAAAAAACTATTCTACTATCGAAAAGGAAGCGCTTGCGGTAGTCTGGGCAGTCACACACTTTCGACCATATGTATTCGGGCGCCACTTTGAGGTCATTACTGACCATAAGCCACTAGTGTGGATGTTCAACCTGAAGGATCCTACTTTGAGAATAATGCGCTGGCGCATAAAACTTGAGGAGTATGACTTCACGGTTTCGCATAAAGCGGGGCATCTAAATACTTATTCAGGTGCTCTGCCACGTTTAAGTACAGGTGAAATCAATTTAGTAACCCGTAGCAGTAGTAAAATAAGGCCAGGCGACCGACAGCAAGACAACGAAGTGATGGGAATCACAGACCCAGGAAAAATACAGCAAATAATGTACGAATTTCATGACACACCCGTGGGAGGTCACCAAGGAATCAAACGCACACTAAAGCGTATCAGAAAGGCGTACAGATGGAAGAATATGTATGCTGATATAAAGAAATACATCAAGGCTTGCGAGGCATGTCAAACGAACAAAAAGTATGCAAATAACAAAATCCCTATGATTATCACTACAACGTTAAAAGTTCCATTCGAAAGGATAACTCTTGATATAGTGGGACCACTCCCAATTACTGAAAACAATAACAAATATATACTAACTTTCGAGGATGATTTAACAAAATTCATCCAAGCAGTCGCCATACCCAATCAAGAAGCCAGAACAGTGGCTGAAGCTCTGATAAAGAAAATAGTTTGCACGTTTGGAATACCACAAACGATACTTACAGACCAAGAAACAAATTTTACAAGCGACCTGTTCAAAAGTATTTGCAAAATGCTAAAAATTCTGAAGATACAAACTAGTCCGTACAGAAACCTAGGTGATTATCTAAGAAGCTATGCAAGCAAAGATCAAACTAATTGGGATAATTATATAGATTATGCAGTATTTTGCTATAACACCTCACCACATTCCAGCACAAATTACAGCCCATTCGAAGCACTTTTCGGATTCGAGGCACCAATTCCCTCAACCCTCAATAGAAGTGTACAGCCTACATGCAATTACGATGACTATATCGCTGAGATAAAGGCAAAAATCCAAACTGGTTACGAAACAATCCGTAAAAACCAAATAAAAGCAAAAGAAAAGTCTAAAACCTACTACGATCAAAACTGCAAGCAAACTAGCTACAACATAGGAGACAAAGTCTTACTAGAAATAAAAAATAGAGTCAACAAGAAACTTACCCCGATATTTGAAGGGCCGTATGAAATCATAGAAATACTTTCCCCTGAAAACTCCAGAATAAAAATAGGTAGAAAGGAAAAGGTCATACACAATAATTTAATTAAACTATACACACAGTCATACATAAACACATAAATACATAAACACTAAACACAACACATAAAAGAATACCAAACTATTAAAAACAGCGGAATTCTCAAAATAAAGCCATACTGCAAAGCAGTAACGGACGAAGTTTACCTGCAGGCGTCGAACGACGTTTACAACAGAGTTCCCATCCTCTACTATTTCCAAGATATGCCAATAAACGAAACAGACAACATCCCCACTAACCTATCCCAAATCACTACCAATATGGTACACGTTGAAAAATTAGATTTAGACAAATACAGCGTTAAGATTAAATATTTAGTAAAAAAAAAAAAAAAAAAACACTGTTATATATAATTCAACAGCATATGTATATTTCCTTTTCCGTTATTTTCTCAATTTGTATAATTGTCATATTAGCACTGATATTACACAAATATTTCAAGATAACCCTGTCTATAATCAGGGTATCGACAAATACTGTAACACAAGAAAGCTCCAATCAAGAGAACTAATAGAATTTGCAATCTTTGTTCTAACAACCTTTTTATAAAAAATATCAAAAAAAAAAGTCTTTGTATTTGAACTAAATCAGAAAGTGCATCTGTATAACCTACAATTTACATAATTAAAAAAGCAAATAATTATTATTTAAAGTTAATCAGAAAATGTATTATGTCTGAACAATGTATCTCTAGTTAAGAAAATCATAAATATAAAACGCCAATGTAAAAAAAAATATGTATATCAAAATCAAAATACATAAACATGTAACAATATTCTTTGCAAAGCGAATCATAGTTCAGCATTCAAATCATAGTTCATCATGCACTCTTTGTTCATGCCGAAAGACTTCTCTCTTAACATCGCGCGTCTTTCGTATTTTAAGGGGGGAGGACTGTTGTGCCATGCGTGCATACGTACGTGTATTCGATTGACTGTGTGGTATGCTTTGCTGATTTGCATAATTACAAAGCATTGCTATTAGTGTGGTGTGCAATTCGAGTGTGTGTATTGATAGTTGTGTAGCATGAGAGCGCGCTCTATCAGGTGAATGTTTTGTGTGCGAGAATCTATGGCCTGAGAGTGAATGCAAGATTCTGTATGCGGTTTACTCTTATTTAATTATTCCTATTATAATTGATTTATTTTAATGATTGTGTAGATTTGTGTAGCTTTATTTTAGATTTCATTATGGATATATGTTGATTAAAATAAATGATTTTGAAGCATTATACTTGTTTTTTTTTTATTATTAACTGTTGTACTTGTGTATGGGTTTTTCTTCAAAGACCATGCCAGTAATGTGAATGTTGTATTGAGTGTTGTATAGAGGAACAAAAAAAACATATTTGTTAATGATGTGTGAACGTTAATTAACATACTGCGCTCTCTTCATATGGGTCGTTAGAGGGCAATAAACATATTTTAGTGATCGGTCGCTTTACTTCTCCATTCGATGTTTCCAGGGTGACGACCCGAATCAAATTGTCTGTCCCTGGATGCGTGTAGACGACGCGTGCTAAGTTCCACTTTGCTGGTGGTAAATTATCATCCTTGATCAGCACTAGATCTCCTACCTTGGGCTGATGCTCAATTTTAAGCCACTTTGGACGCTGTTGAAGCCGTGTCAGGTATTCTGATTTCCACAGCTTCCAGAATAGTTGTTGTAACCTTTGTATGCGCTGCCATCGTTGTAAGTATCCAAATTTGGTGTCCGATAAGTGAGTTTGAGGGATGTTGTTTATAGCTCGACCGATGAGGAAGTGTCCGGGAGTGAGTGCTGCAAAGTCGTGAGGATTATCATTCATTGGACATAGAGGCCTCGAATTTAAACATTTAAACAAGCTTCTACATGATGTAGAAGCGTGGTGAGTTCCTCAAATGTGTATGTCTCGGTGCCGGTGGATTTTGAGGTGGTATTTTATAGATTTTACTCCAGCTTCCCAAAGCCCGCCAAAGTGAGGGGAAGCAGGAGGAATAAAATGCCACTGGATACCTTCCTTGGAGATCGTTTCTGCAACATCCTTCCAATCGAACTTGGCTTCATCGAACGCTTTCTTCAATTCTTTGTTGGCTTCCACGAAGTTTGTCCCATTATCGCCGAACATATTCGAACAAAGTCCCCTTCTTGATGTGAATCGTCGTAGGGCTGCAATGAAAGCTTGGGTGGTTAAATCGCTTACAAGTTCTATATGTATGGCCCTGGTAGCCAAATACACAAAAATGGCAAAATACGCTTTATAGGTTTTGGAGCCTCGAACTTTCTACGACTTCACATCAATTGGCCCTGCGTAGCAACGTTCTCAGATGAGCGTCCGCTATCAAAAGCTTTGTAAAGTGGTGATTTCCTTTAAGTATGATCGGATGTCGTTGGCCGAATGGAAGCTCCGCATGTTGCAATCTACCTCCGACTCGCAAGATACCATAGGAGTCTGTGTGGAGTGAACATATCTGATTGAACCAGTTTTATTATTAACAGAGTGGCAGAATGGAGTTTAGCTGTAGAGAGTAAGTTTAAATTTCTCGATTCAGGTACCTTTGCACCTTTGCTATGAATCGTTGACAATATGCTATTGTTCTTAGAAGTTTAGTCAAAGTAGAGGGTATTATAGTATTATAGTGTTGATATAATTTTTTACCTGAATTCCCATGTGTACTTTAATAGACCTTTTCTCCTCGTCTGTAACTAGGCTCGTCGGCTGATGTTGATATTGAAACTCCTAAGATTCGCGCAAAAAGGATTTGGACCATTCCACCAAAGGTTGTTTGCCTGTAAGGTAGAGGGCATTATTCCCCTGGATGCTATATCTGCAGGATTCAGATCAATGGGTATATGTTTCCAACTATCTGGTTTAACAAGTCGCTGTATTTCTGCTACCCTGTTATTCACAAAGGTGACCCACTTGGTTGGAGGAGCAGCAATCCACGATAATATGATGGTTGAGTCGGTCCACACATACTGCTTCACGTTTTGTAACCCTAAAACCCTTGATGTGTAGTCCAGTAGTGTTGCAAGAGTCGCGGCTGCACAGAGTTCGAGTCGTGGCAGCGTCTGAGTTTTAACTGGAGCGATTCTGGTCTTGGATAGAAGTAGCTGTATGTAATCGCTGCACTGTATGCCTGGTGTGACGCGTCACTGAAGCCGTGCAATTCAATACCTTTATGGGTGTCGTGCGTGTGGATTCAACGAGGAATGCGAATCTTTTCAAGTTCCGGCAATTCTTCCCGAAAAGCCTTCCACTCTTTCTTCAAATCCACCGAAATAGGATCGTCCCACTTCAGAGCTTGGCAATGGTAGAGAGAATCGTTCTTTTCGTTGGTTCAGCAGCGTCGGCTTTAATGTTCTGAAAAGAGAGAATATGATCTGACGTATCTAAAGGCAGAGAAAATCAACTTCCCGCTGGTCTAAAGGTATCTGATCCAAAATCTCGTTCGAGTCCATTTGCGCAAATTGAACAAACTGTTGACCTTATGACGCCTAATCAATGGTTCTTCAACAGTGAACAGATAATCAACGTAAATATCTTCCCTCACCATACGTGCGCCCAGAGGATATTTATGTTCTTCATCAACAGCCAGTTGGTTAAGTGGTCGAATGGCAAGGTATGGTGCACAAGTTGTACCGAATAAGAGTCGTCAGGGCTAACACGGATTTGCCGATACATTTTTTTAATGTCTGCTGTGAAGGTATATTTGTGTCATCTCCACCTCAGAACAATGTCAATGATATCCGTTTGTGTTTTAGGTCCTGTCATCAGATGCCGATTCAACGAAGTCCCGTCCGTAGTTTTGGCCGCAGCATCAAAGACGACCCGGAGTTTTGTTGTTGAACTGGACGCCTTGAATACCGCATGGTGTGGTACGAAGTAGTGATGAGGAGTCCTAAGTACTTCTTCCTTACTGAAGTCAACTTCTGTCATATGTCCCAATTGTAAGTATTCGTTTAGACATTTTTTGTACCCTATATGTAGTGTGGGGTTGAACTGAAACCGTCGTCCCAGCTGAGCAAACCTACGCAAGGCTCCTTCTTCCAAGCCCAGGTTTGCTCCTTTCCTTAAATGGCAAAGATACCTCGTATCGTCCGTTATCCAACCTTTCCGTCGTTGCCTTGAAGACGTCCTCGCATGCCTTGTCTTCATAGGTTTGGTGGGCCTTAAAGGGTACCTCTTCCATCTCCCAGAATCTTTGCAGTTGCCGGCTAACATCAAGCACTTGAAGGAAGTTCCTGATTCGTCTATTTGATTGATGCGCTTTGCCCATCAAAATCCACCCAAATAACCTATTTTGTGCAATTGGTGTCATGGCTACATCACTGCTAATGACTTCAAGGAGTACCATCTCGGAATAAACTTCGTTTCCTAAAAGTAGATCGACTTCAGCGGGTTTATAATACGTCGGGTCAGCCAAAGTCAATCCGTCGATGTGATTCCATTGCCTTAGTACCAGTTCATTGGCCGGAAGAAGCCCAGTCAGCGATGTAAATATTAACGCTCGGGTGCTGGTCTCATAACCCGAGTGTAGAGACCCAAGAGTAAGGTCAACGTAGCTATGACACACTCCGCTGCTGACCTTCCCCAGCCCTGACACCTCGACGAAAGTGCGTTTGCCCTTTAAGCCCAAACGCTTGTCTGCTCCAACGGTAATGAATGTGGCTTCTGATCCTGGATATATCAAGCCTCGATGTACGATATCTACTCCCGCAAACGTTCTGATTTTTACTAATACAGTTGCTAGTAAAACGTCTATATTAAAATTTTGTATCGTGTGGAAGTTGCTGGCTTGTTGGGTAGCTTGGAAAGGTGTACCGTTTACATTTATTTTGGATAAATGCGACTGTGTTGGTGTGTGTTGGGTGAGGTGGACGAATTAGGCGCTGTATGTGTTGTGTAGTGTTGCGTATTTGGTGTGTGTGGGAAGGGGTGTTAGCATGCAGGAGGGAATGGTGAAGCTGAAGTGAGTGAGCTCCCTTATTGCACACTTTGCAGCTAAACTGATTCTTTTGACTTTGTTTCAAGTGGAACGCTTTTGTTTTTGCCAATGGTGCCCTAGAGATCTTGCTGGATCCTGCATCTTGCGGTTGACCAACTGCCTCTAATGTAGCTCCTTATCTGTCCCTAACTTTTCTTCCCAGAGTTGTTGGGTTATTGTGGGCAGTTTTTTTTAACTAGTGTTCCCCCGGCACACTGAGATTATTTAATGCGTGTCGACATTCCACTGACGTGTCTAACAGTTTTTTCAGACATGAAGCAGTCTCATGGATAACGGTTTCCTGACCAAAAAAAATGTTCAGCTGCGCATTGACAAGGACGCGTTTATGGTCGTAGCGTGATGTGATAATGTCCCACGCTGGCTTATAATTTCCATTGTCAATGGCCAAATGCTGTAGGAGACGCTCAGCCTCAGCCTCCCAAGCTGGATTTTAGATAATGCAATTTCTCAACCTCTGATAATGCCTTATTAGTATGTATCAGTGAGACAAAAAGATGGTGAAAGGATCTCCAGGACTGGTATTCTCCCGTAAAAACTGGCAGATTTATTTTCGGAAGACGAATAATGTTCTTATTACCTTACAAGTACTTATCATAGCAGTTACCGGAGCTTCAACCGTTGGTTGAACTTTATCCAGACTGTCCAAAAGTGCTGTTTTATAATCCAGGTAAATTTCCTCGATGCTGCCGAAAACTTCTTCTAACTCTTCTTCTTCCTTTTCAGTTTTGGCCAGGGATATTCCATCGGCATTGTGTTGGGTGCTTATTTTAAAATTTTCCTCCAGCACGGAAATCCTATTGGAGATGTAATTTTTTGTTCTCTCCTTTGGTGATCGCTTTCCGAAATTTTCCATATCCTTGGTTATTTGCTTTAGCAAATTCCTTTGCAGCTTTAGAGCAGTGCTCATGTTTGCAGAATAAAAAAAAAAAATACTCGTAAGAGAAAAAAAAAATAAATTGAATTGGGGTGTATTCCAACTTACGTATCTTTTAGATTCCTAAAATTGCCTTTCGCAAAAATTGTAGTTAAAACAATGGAAGCGGAATCGCTTATGCTAAGTAACTCGATGGACTTAACAGTCTGCTGCACAGTTGTAGCGGATATCCCAACGGTGCCTTTGCGGTATCAGCGAACTGAACGGTGGATGCACTGTAATAATATCCAACGGTGCGCGGAACTGTTGACTGAAACGGTCCAACGGTGGAATCATTTAATTCACACACTGATTAAAAACTGTTAATCAAATAAAGGATCGAAGGACCATGAAATAATGTGAATTATTCACCACTAGACCAAAATTAACTTGGAATAGAAATTAAAGAGAATTGAGTACAATAATTGAAACACGTCTTTTCTATTTTAGATCTTGTATAATTATTATATATATATTTTTTTTTTTTTTTCATTTTATTTTATGTTGAACACTTCCGCTACGACGAAGACCTGTACCGAGAAGAAGGCGCCGTTATGTTTCAACTGCTCACAAATGTACCCCATTAAGCCGTACTGCGTTCGAATAAATCCTGTTTCCGATGTTGGAAATTGGGACACAACCACCTATCGTGTCCGAATCCAAAGAAGTTTCTGCCTCGAGCCACTGCCGAAAATGCCGAGAAATAGATAGCTGCCTTTTCCGTGGATGTTACAGATGATTCCGATGAAGACGAAAAAGCAGTAATTGGTGCTGTAAATTGCGTGAGTGTTGCTTTCAGGATTAATTTGGTAACGGGCGCTGAATTCAATGAATTTTTTTTCTCTTTTCGATACGGGGAGTCCAATTAGTCTCATAAAGTCGCCGTGCGTCCCGAGTAACCTGTCAAAGACATTGAAGACAGCCGGATTGTCGTATTGCTGGATGGGTGGAGAAAAATTAAAAGTTGTAGGCGAAACCCTTTGCCGTGTTAAATTCCGTAGTAAAGAAAATTTTGTCCAAATTGTTGTTTTGCCGGATGAAGCTATACATATGCCGTTAATTTTAGGAAGACAATTTTTATACGTTTTTAACATCCACCTGACTAAAGTGAAATTTAAATATAGCATTTGAGAAATGATTATTTACCTACCGCTAGTAATGTATGTGAAATGACAAAATTGGTCTTGAAGTTGGGTCAACTTGGATTAGTTATGAATCTAGTTTGGTGCCGGATATATTTGGTATTGAAATTGCCCCTATCGAAGTTGAGTGAAGTTTTAAGTTAGGTAAACCTTGTCGTGCCAAACTAAATGATTTGTTTGTAGATTCTTGTATTTTTAAGAAAAACGTAAAAATAGAGCCGTTAGACTACGAAATGAAGATTCGTTTAAGCAACGATATTCCGTTTCATTTCCCTCCCAGACGACTCTATCATTTCGAGCGTACGAGAGTTCAGTCAATAGTTAGCCAGTTAGAAAATGCTAGAATAATTAGGCCAAGTAGCTCCTCTTACGCTTCCACCATCGTGTTGGTAAACAAGAAGAATGGGGAGACTCGATTCTGTGTCGACTATCGAGGTCGTAATAAGAAGACTATTCGAAATAACCAGCCTATGCCGCTCATTGAGGATTGCCTAAAATACCTTGAGGGGAAGAAATATTTCTCAGTTTTAGATTTAGGGAGCGGATTTCACCAAGTAAGGGTGTCTGAAGAATCTATACTGCGTTCGTGACTCCCAATGGAATGTGGGAATATTTGAGAATGCCGTTCGGGCAGAAGAATGCACTGGCTGTATTTTAGCTGTTCATTAATGTTATTTTTCGCGACCTAATCGATTCAGGTAAAATAGTTGCTTATATGGATAATATACTGAACGCTACTGCCGACTTTGACGAGCATGTTGTTTTTGTTGCGAACTTTACTAAAATGAATTACGCAACGAAGTTTTAAGTTAAACCTTGACAATCGTAAGTTTTGTTATACGGAGATAGAGTACCTAGGGTATACTGTTACGCCACATGGTATTGGGCTGAGTGACTCCCATATTGCTGCTATAAAAAAATATCCACTTCCGACAAACCAGAAGCAATTGCATTCCTCTCTCGGCTTGTTTTCGTACTTTAGGCGTTTTGTGCCTTAGTTTTCTCGAATTGAAAAGCCATTACAAAACTTATTAAAAATAATTGTCAATTTTGATTTTGACGAACAATGCCTTAATGCGTTCAAAGAACTGAAGTCTAGACTGGTTGAGGCGCCCACTCTTGCCACCTACAACCCTGCTAAAGATACGGAACGAAATTTGTGTTGTGTTCACACACATTGCTGTGCCAGCACAAGACATTTCAGCCTCGTAATCCTAATACATATGCGCCGAAGCACAAATAACCCAGTTTAGCAAATGTGCAAACATTGCAAATGACCCACTGCGGCGAACACACATGCACCGTCACCCTGACCCACTTGAGTGCACGCAACAAATAAACGATAAGGTCACAGAGTATTCAATATCAAGTGTTACGTATTCCTGTGACCACTTGTAGTCGAAGGTAATCATTATAACCAGTAGAGTCGAAGATAATCATTATAACCAGTAGAGTCGAAGATAATCATTATAACCAATAGAGTCGAAGATAATCATTATAACCAGCAGAGTCGAAGATAATCATTATAACCAATAATCCACATAACAAACTAGTGTGTCATTTAAAGCAACTGTTTTGTGTTTTTTTTTTTTCTTCTAATTCGTTCCCACACTATACAATAATTGCGATGCCAGTTCAATTGGCTTTAGAGCCGCTTTGCTGCAAAGGCAGGAAGATGGGAAACTCCATACTATATCATATTTTTCTTCCCTGCCGAATATAGATACCACAGCTTTGAGCTTGAGACACTAGCCACAATCTATGCATTGAGACGTTTCGGGGTTTATTTAGAAGATATACCTTTCAAGATTAAAACAGACTGTAGGTCATTAGCAATGACGTTACAGAAGAAACAAGTTAAGCCTTAGAACTTAAGAATTATAATTGTAAGATTCAACATCGTAGTGGTGTTTTCACAGGTGGTCGTGTAGTGGTAACATCATCGCTTGTCATGTTGTTTGTTCACGGTTCAAATCCTGATGTCAAAAATTATCTATTTATTTCGCATGAAATAAATAAAAAAGTCGATCAATTGCGGAAGTTAAATCAACTCTACTGCGAAGGCGTAACACGGGCAGTAGAGTGGTCATATGGCTGCAAATGCAACTTAATAGTGATGATGACATCAGGTGGACGAAAAAAATGCTGTAAATCATAAGCAACGACAAAAGCAAAACAAACAAGCTCCCCAGTTATCTGGACGCTACACTTGGAGCTTGTAGGAACTCAATACTGTCTGAGTTTCAACCCACTACACTAAATTTGTCTTTTTTTGGAATTTTTTTATTAATTTAATTCATTTATACTTACATGCTAGACCGAAACGCTAAAAACTAGCTTAACTAACTTAACTATTTTATTCTAACTTATTGGCCCTATGCGGGCGTTCTAAGCTAAACCTAATACTTATCTCTGTCTTTCGACTCAAGAATAATATTTTACTTAAATAACAAGAATAAGAAATTTTTTTTATTTTAAAAAACTTAGTAACGGTACTGTTTATTTGATCTTATATATAAAACTTAAATGCTACCTTTAAATAAGTCTTAACCTAACTTAACTACATGCATAATCAAATATTCATTTTCTTTTTTTTTTGTTTTATAAATAAGCCCCGAAAATCAGGTCATTCATCGAGGCCATAGCTTTAGCAATGTGCCTTCGAGTCATCTTGACCACTCTTATCAGATTCACCCTGTTGATAGGATTTAGAATAGAATTTTATGTACTGAGACCCTAGTATTCTGTACAAGTGAAAGCAAACCCGAAGGCAGACCCTCTCAAACACCCGAATCTTTTCCATCCTACTTGCCCCTATGTTGAACCACACGGGACATCCATATGCTAGCATGGGCCGAATGAGGGCAGTGTAGCAGATTACCTTTAATCTTGCATCGAGTTGCTTGCTATAAAAAAGTCTCTTTGTAAGGGCGAAGGCAGCTCGGGCTCTGGCCAGAGCAGCATCTACATGTTTGTTAAAATATAGATATTGGTCTAGCCAAAGTCCAAGGTATTTGACCACGTTTTGACACGCAAGTGGGCGTCCGTGTTGTCCAATTATAGAGAACTTTCGCCAATTCTTTCTGGTATCCCTAGAGGCCAGAGACAAAAGGGTTCTGAATAGAATGGTTTCCGACTTCTGAAGGTTGATTTTCAACTTCCAGTCGTCGCAATATCGCTGAATCTTATCGAAGTCACTCTGCAAGAGTGTTGCAATGACGTCGATCTTAGGTCCTGATCTGTAAATACTTGAGTTACCAGACTTGATAGCCAGAATTTTGTTGCCCTAGTGCAGATTAGTCGACCGCATATAATTTGCTCTAATTAGTATTTGGAAGGCCTTTGTCAACGATTTCAGCGTAATAACCTTCGAGTTTTGTCTGTTAGTGAACTGCCTATAAAAGTTTTTTAGTCTTGTAAGCAGTCTACTTTTTTGTACGTCCAGTGCGTATATTTTTGCATTGCGAAACACGTTTTCAGTTGGTCGATACCGAGGCATCGTACTATCCATCGTTCGTTTGATTGTCTCGTTAATTTGTTTAAGGTACCTGTCAATCTCCTCGTTTGACAGATTCCCATTCGACGGAGGGTAGAGCGAGTTCGGGAAGAGTGCTCTTGTCAAGTCTCGGGAGAAGCGAGTCACTGTCATACACAAACGTGCGCGGACAGTTTATCGTTTGTCGGTCCACGTTGGTCCGTTGTTAACCGTTCGTCAAACAGCAGTAGATCCAGATAGGAGCTGCTTCTGGGAAGCGACGGACTATCTGTAGCCTTCAAATCGAGCCGAAACTCAACATTATGTTGACCCCACCAATTGAATAGTGAGTTCCCTCAAGGATTTGGTGTATTATTTCCCCAATCTCTATGCTTAGCGTTTAGATCTCCGGCCATGAGGAATTAATTCTCCCTTGACTCCAGCCTTAGGCATCGAATCAATGTCTCGAGCTCTAAAATAAATAAGGTAGATTGAGCAGCTTCACCCGCGCAAATCGCTACCACATACATCTTCTTTCCACTACGGAGAGGGATGAACACAATACATGCTTCTAGCCCCTGGTACCTTCGCACTTCACTACTGTACACGGCCTTATACCTAAGTTCTTTATGGATGAAGATCGCTACACCTCCTCCTTGAGTGGAGTTGGGTCGGTCCCTTCTTTCTATATTATAGTTCCTATACCGTAACTTGCGTTTTTGGGTTAGCTTAGTTTCACTAACCAGGCACACGCCAGGGCTTTGGTCGTCGAGTACCTTGTAGAGCGATTCTTTTCGTTCGATCCTAATCAATGAATTTACATTCACCGCTAGAATCTTCAAAGAATTTTCAGTCGCGGTCGTACCCATCACGATTGAAGATGCGTTAGGCTAGGCAGAAGCGCGTAGATCCTGTCCACATGGGTTGCTTGTTCTTGGAACT
Organism: Pocota personata; assembly: GCA_963082735.1. Lineage (NCBI taxonomy): Eukaryota > Metazoa > Arthropoda > Insecta > Diptera > Syrphidae > Pocota > Pocota personata. The sequence continues at coordinate 159,085,323 of OY720429.1, forward strand.
GGCGCTGTAGCTGCCCCATCTGCCTCTGGATAGAGAGCAAGATAGTCAGCAAGTCGCCTTGTGCCTCAGGTACCTTAGGCACTGGGGCCTGTGCAGCTACCTTCGGTTTTTGCTGTACCGTGGTTCCCCCACCAGACGCCATTTGGGCGTAGGTGATTTGAGGAGTAACGATTGCTTTTTGAACTAGACCTGGTGGGACTTTCACTCCACTTTTCTGCTTACGAGCCAGATTTGCTGTTTTAATGCAATGAAACTCAGGACAACCCCGATAGTTTGCGGTGTGTCCCGAGTTCTTGCATAGCACACTTGTGCTTTCATCGAGTTGCATTGCAAACATATCACAAGCATTCAATCTGCGAACGAGTTCATATTCAATGTGGTCAGATATTTTGTGAATCCGATCAAACACGCTGCTGTTTGAACATTGAACTGGTGCAACTTTTTTTGCCGCGGCTTCTCCAAGTAAGCAACGGATTTTTTCTAACATACAAGGTTTAATTAAAGACTCTGCAATAGTGTGTGGCTTTCCAGATGGAGCTATCCTGTAGCTTAGGAGGAAAGATGCTTCAGTTGCATTTTCGTTGTCAGTTTTTGAAAATGTAGTCAAACTGGATACTGTGGATTCATGCATGTCTTTTTGTTTTTGAAAAAAGCTGATGTTTTTCTCCTTTAAATTTTCGTGAACTGTATCGAAATGTCGTTTTAGTTTTGCTGGTGTTTTTGTGTTTTACTATTCTTAATTCAAGAAAGTCGCGGAACCCTGAAAATTCTTCACAGTTTAAGAACCGAGGCCTTAGACCATCCAATTGCTATCGGGCGACAGCTGAACCAGGAAGAACGGTAGTTTCTGCTTCTCCCTTTTGGCTCTTGCTGTGGGGAAAGGCTTAACCCCAACAAAATTGAGACCGTCGCACTTAATTTTTTGGAGCGTCTGTAGGAGCTCCTCCGGCTCGGTAGACGGTTCCATCCCTTTTAAGGGCATCGTTTGCAACTTTTCCCCCTTTGGGGTGAAAGAGAAGAACTCCGTCGTCGAGTCCCTTAACAGATTAATTAATTTTATTGTACTGCTCCACCGTATTGCACTGGATGGAGTGTCTACTATCATTGTACCGTTTAATTATAAAGTTATTGCCTGTGGCCGACTTACACAGTTCTATGGTGTCTTTGAGCTCCATCTTGTATGTATTAATGGGTGGAATTCGCACCTTCTCTGGATTGTTCTGCTGCTGTTGTGTTTGCTGTTATTGCTGCTGTTGCTGTTGCTTTGGCTGCTGCTTCTTCTGCTGCTGCAGCTTCTTTTGTTGTTGCGGCTGTTGTTGCTCTTGCTGCGGTTGCTTTATTTTTTCTTATTGTTGCTGGTTAGGCTACTTTTGTTTTTGCTGTGGCTGTTGTTGTTGCTCTTGGGATCTATGGAGCACAGCCTGCCTCTCCCTCTCCCGCCTTGCTATTTGCTTGGCTTTTATCGCCAATACTTTCTGCTGGAGCTGCCTTAAATTCGTATTAAGGCATTCCAGCTCGTCGTCTTCGTCCTCTGACTCGGACGTGACCAGAGCTGCGAAGTTGTTGTTGTCCCCCATATAATGGCCTTCACCACCATCGGAGACGTATGGGTAGTGGTCATCGTCATCTGACCTTTGGACCTTTGCTCTTCTTTTCTGCTGCTGTTGGTGTACCAGGCGCCCCTTCCATCACTTCACCTGGCAGCTTTTCAGCCGAAGTTGTTTTGGAGGGGCATTTTAATACGTTGGAAGTAGATTTCACTTTTCTCCTCTTCCCAGACTTAGCAACCTCATCGCCTGTTTCTTGTTTGTCCGCTACTTGGAGTGCTGACTTTTCAATGTCACCCATCACGTGTTGTTACACTTAATGTCTATTTTTTATTCTTTTAAATTAAAGAAAGAAAAAAAAGTTTGATATTTGCGGTAATTGAACCGGTGACCACCACTCGACGGTCCACTGCCACCACATTTTTATTTTTTCATTTTTAATGCATTTTTATTGGGTAATTCATTAAACTTATAGCTAGACAAAAAACGCTTAAAACTAGCTTAACTAACTAACTATTCTTGTTCTAACTTACTGGCCCTATACGGGAGCTCTAAGTTAAACCTAATACATAAAACTATGTCTTTCGACGTAACTAACTTTAGATTCTTTATTTATTTAATATTGTAACATAATGTAGCATAATACCTACGCCCTCGAACAGGCAACAAATTCCGAAGTGTCTTTTCATTTGAGGTTCGTATCTGCAATTAGTCTCCACAGTTCAGATAATATCACGGATAAGAGAGAACAAGAGAGAATTATAACTGCATGAAATGATTGTCATAATTTTTTAGGGATTTTGTTTTTAGGTATTTTTGTTTTTGGTCGAAGAATTTGCTAAAAGTTTCTGGCTATCAGAAACTTCTGCTATATAAGGACAGATGGCGATTGAGAGGGGGCAGTTGGTTTAGAACCGTGGCGAAGAGATTGAAAAAGTGATAATGGGCGAAGTTGTAATTTTGTGATAAAATGAAAGTTGAGAGTTAACAAGAAGAAGTAATTAGTTTGGATTTGTGAATTAAGTAATTGAAAGGAGATAAAGTGATTTGAGAGGACAGAGACCTTGTAAGAAAAGAATTGCGAAGAATAGTATAGTGTGAACCTGAATTGTTCTATAGACTAGAAAATAAAGAAATAAATTTCACAGAATATCGTTTTATCTACTCGAGCCGTAGCTCGCATATTACATTGGTGTCAGAAGTGGGATAAAACTTATTCTGTGAACAACTATTTCCGTGGTGTGAAATTGCACAATAAAAAAAAAAAAAAAAACATTTCTGTGTTGAGTTAATTAGTTGCGCAAAATGGGTCGCAAATTGGGAAAACTAACTATAATTCAACTAAAGGCAGAACTCAGTAAGCGGAATCTCGACACAACTGCGGGAAAAGATGCCCTACTGATTCGTCTGGAAGAAGCAGTAACGCAGGAAGGTGAAAATCCGCATGACATAGAGTTTGACGTGGAAGAGGGACAAGCAAGTACAGTAGCCGACCCGGGTATAACAAGTCTGCTCCTGCAACTTAAGTCACTCATGGACGAACAAAAGAAAGCAATAGAAGACCAAAATAAGTCTCTGGACCTTAAACTCGATGACCAAAAGAAAGCAATAGACGACCAAAAGAAATCTCTAGAACTTAAGCTGGACGAACAAAAGAAAGCAATGGACGAACAAAAGAATTATCTAGATGCTCTGGAAAGCAAGCTTGATGAGCAAAACAAGAACTTGGAATCCAAATTCGAAGCGATCGAAGAAAAAATCGAGAAGGTCGAGACGCAACTCGAAAAATTCGAAACTAGATTCGATGAAAATTTTGAGAATCATGAAACTCAGTACGGGAAAATAGAGACTCAGTTTGAAAAAGTGGATACGCAGTTCGAGATAGTAGGAAAACAAGTCGAAAATCTCGCTAAGGAGCCCAGCAACGTGAAGAGACAGAAAGCACGGGAATATCCCACAGACGGTCTGAGAAGAAAGGAGATGCAGCCTCCTATCTTCGATGGTCAAACATCATGGCCAATTTGTAAGAGGCAATTCGAAGCGGCCGCAATGACCAATAGCTGGGATGATGAAGAGAAGTCTATTGCACTCACACTTGCACTGAGGGGTCCAGCTGCGGAGTTCTTGCAGACCATCCCGGAAGATAAACAGCAGAATTACGACTCTCTGGTTCAGGCTATTGAGATGCGGTTTGGGGATGAACACATGCAGCAGCTGTACAGGGTTCGTAGTCGAGTCCAGAAAAGGGGGGAAACGCTCCAACAGTTGCAAGCGGATATAGAGCGACTAGCCCATCTTTCATACCCTAAAGCCGGTGAGGAGCTTATCAACGAAATGGCGGTGGGAGCTTTTATTCAGGCCATAGAGGACAGACAACTGCAAATGGCTGTAAGGATGGCTGGAAAGCGAACACTCCCCGAGGCATTGGCATTCGCTTTGTCTATGAAGGCTGGGGACAAAGCATACCAGGGAATACACAGTGTCAGGGAAATGTCCGTAGTGGAATGCTCATGCCAGGGAACAGCCGTCATGGATGAACACAAAGCTCGCGGAAGTCAAATCCGTTGCTGGAATTGCAACCAAACCGGACACCTACAACGGCAGTGCAGAAGTGCACCTACACGAGGAAATTGTCCACATTGCGGAAGCAGGAGAAGCAGAGAGAAAGCATCCTGTCGGTCAGACTTCCCAAAACCAGCAGTCGGAAAATGCGTAAGGACCAACTTCACGGGGCAGAAGTTGGTTACTGGAATCGAGGCCCCCAGAACCACGATTCAGGTTTCGCAAACCAAACGGGGTAACAAGAGCCTGACAGTGGAGGCACTAATCAACAAGAAGAAGTGCGCAGCCACCATCGACTCAGGTGCCACCGCCTCCATTGTAAGAGATATCGTCAGAAGAAAGCACTGCACGTCACGCTTGCACTGAGAGGTCCAGCTGCGGAGCTCTTGCAGACCATCCCGGAAGATAAACAGCAGAACTACGACTCTCTGGTTCAGGCTATCGAGATGCGGTTTGGGGATGCGCACATACAGCAGGTGTACAGGGTTCAGCTGCGTAGTCGAGTCCATAAAAGGGGAGAAACCCTCCAACAGTTGCAAGCGGATATAGAGCGACTAGCCCATCTGTGATACCCTAAAGCCGGTGAGGAGCTTATCAACGAAATGGCGGTGGAAGCTTTTATTCAGGCCATAGAGGACAGACAACTGCAAATGGCTGTAAGAATAGCTGAAAAGCGAACACTCCCCGAGGCATTGGCATTCGCTTTGTCAATGAAGGCTGGGGACAAAGCATACCAGGGAATACACCGTGTCAGGGAAATGTCCGTAGTGGAATGCTCATGCCAGAGAACAGCCGTCATGGATGAAGACAAAGCTCGCGGAAGTCAAATCCGTTGCTGGAATTGCAACCAAACCGGACACCTACAACGGCAGAGCAGAAGTGCACCTAGACGAGGAAATTGTCCACATTGCGGAAGTAGGAGAAGCAGAGAGGAAGCATCCTGTCGGTCAGACTTCCCAAAACCAGCAGTCGGGAAATGTTTAAGGACCAACTTCGAGGCCCCCAGGACAACCATTCAAGTTTCGCAAACCACACGGGGTAACAAGAGCCTGACAGTGGACGCACTAATCAACAAGAAGAAGTGCGTAGCCACCATCGACACAGGTGCCACTGCCTCCATTGTAAGAAGAGATATCGTCAGAAGTTCCTGGCTGCACAACACCAACAGCTACTGCCTGAAGACTGCAACAGGGGAAATGGCGAAGGTGTTTGGAGAAGTTCGTCTTACGATTACTCTGGCGGGACTGACGTTCTCCCATGCGTTTCTGGTGGCAGATATATGCGACGAGTGCATCATCGGAATAGACTTCATGAAAGCAAATGAAGTAATCTTGGACATCGGGATGCAAGTACTGAGGTATCGAAATGTGGAGATTCCGATGGTGTACGGAAACGAGAATGCCGTAACTCTCAGGACAGTCATCAGCAAAGACGAAGATTTGCCGCCGTCTTCAGAGACAATCATTTGGACGAAGCTGGAAGGTGATCTTGGGAGCCACCGATTCTACATAGTAGAACCAGACTGAGAGAAGCATTCTCAAGACTACATCGTGGGAAAGACGTTAGTCGAACTAAGGAACACAATGGTTCCAGTGAGAGTGTTGAAGGCAAGACCATACACTGTCAAACTAAGGCGAGGGGAGGTGACTGGAAAATGCACGCCGATTACCGCCGTCGCAACAATATCTGAACGTGATGCTCCAAAACCTCTCCCAACACCTTGGACAGCGGAAACGAGAGAGACGATTCTCCAGTCCAGTGAGCTGAATCAGGAGCAGCGAACTATGGCAGAGAATCTTATCAATGAGTACGCTGATGTATTTGCCTCACAGGACGGAGAATACGGCCGAACACAAATGGTAACACATCGAATAGATACTGGTGATACTAGACCAATTCGGCAGCCTGCTAGGCGCCTTCCATTGGCAAAGCAGACAGAAGTTGCAGAGATGGTGTCGGTAATGGAGAAAGAAGGTCTGATTGAAAGTTCCAAAAGTCCGTGGGCATCACCGGTTGTACTGGTTAAGAAGAAATATGGCAGCACGCGGTTCTGCGTGGACTATCGGCAGCTCAATTACGTCACCAAGAAAGACAGCTATCCTCTGCCACGGATTGACGACACGCTAGACACACTATCAGGAGCCCGATGGTTTTCCACTCTCGACTTGAAGAGTGGCTACTGGCAGGTACAGATCCATCCAGAAGACCGGGAGAAAACCGCCTTCACCGCAGGAAATGGGCTATGGCAATTCACGGTAATGCCATTCGGGCTATGCAATGCTCCGGCGACTTTCGAGCAATTGATGGAATGTGTCCTGCAAGGGTTAACATGGAAAACCTGTTTGGTATACCTGGATGATGTCATCGTCGTAGGAAAAACGTTTGCGCGACACCGAGACAATCTAAGGGATGTGCTTCAAAGGCTTCGAAGTCCCCACCTGAAGCTCAACCCCAAGAAGTGCGCAATGTTTAGAGCGGAAGTCAAGTACTTGGGGCATATAATTTCAGCGAAAGGAGTGAGAACCGATCCAGAGAAGGTCGAAGCGGTGAAAAACAGACCTGGTCCTAGCCACCTACTTCAGACGGTTCGTGAAGGATTTTGCCGGGATCGCAAAGAGCCTGCACCAGTTGACGGAAAACGGAAAACAATTCAAATGGTCAATTGAGTGCGAGAAGAGCTTCAAGGCACTTAAACAACGGCTATGCGATGTCCCGATACAAGCTTACCCCATTCCCGGGGAAACGTTCATTGTAGATGCAGATGCTAGTAATGCCGGGGTAGGAGCCGTACTCTCCCAGGTGCATGATGGCCAAGAAAAGGTGGTTGCGTACTTCAGCAAGGTGCTCTCTAAGCCAGAAAGGAACTACTGCGTGACAAGGCGGGAATTTCTAGCTTTGATCTTGGCTACGAAGCATTTTCATAAATACCTTTATGGGAGAAAGTTCGTTCTTCGCACAGACCATGCAGCCTTAAAATGGCTATTACAGTTCAAGAGTCCTTAGGGTCAGGTCGCAAGATGGATCGAAAGGCTGCAAATACACCACCACGAAATACAGCATCGTAAAGGAAAACTCCACTCTAATGCGGATGCACTGTACCGGCGACCATGCAGAACGGATTGTAAACATTGTGCGCATCAGGAAGAACGGGAGCTGGTTTCCATCCAAAGACTGAGAGCCGAACCTATCGCCGGCTGGAGCTCAGAAGGAAGACCCGGATATCGAGCCAATTCTGGCCTGGAAGGAGAACATGGAGAAACCGGATCATCAGAACATCTCTCACAGAAGCCCGACCTTAAAGGCATATTTTGCGCAGTTTGACTCCCTCCATGTCCAAGAAGGTGTTCTGAGAAGAAAATGGGAATTCTCCGACGGAAAGTCATTTGTAATGCAGCTTGTCGTGCCGTGGACGAGGGTCATGGAGGTGTTACAGGAAATGCATGGCGGGCCTTTCCCTAAGGTCCGCCACGTACTCTTCTTCATTTCTGGGCTCATCGGTAGGAGATCCAAATTTCACCTCACTGGGTAACCGAGCTATTCCACCAAACAAGATTTCGAACGGCGTATGTCGAGTAGTGCTATGCACGGCACTTCTATAGGCCATCAAAAACAAGGGAATCTGCCGGTCCCAATCACGTTGGTAGTCGCCTACGACCTTCGAGAGATGTTCGTCCAAAGTCCTATTGAAACGCTCCACCGTACCGTCCGACTGTGGATGAAGCGGGGTTGTCCGTGTCTTTTTGATTCCGAGTAGTTGACACATCTCTTGGAAGGTTCTTGACTCGAAGTTCCGCCCTTGGTCAGAATGCAGTTCCAAGGGCACACCGAATCTGCTCACCCAATTGTAGACGATCTGCTCCGTCACGGTTTTGGCTTCCTGGTTATTGATCGGAAACGCTTCCGGCCACTTACTGAAGTAGTCCATTACTACGAGTATATACCGATTACCATTGTCGGTTTCCGGAAAGGGCCCTGCGATGTCAATGGCGATTCGTTCGGAAGGTGCTCCCACGTTGTATTGGTGCATCTTACCTCTAGTTTTGATTCTCGGACAATTGCTAGCTGCACACGTCGCATTTTCTGCACCAGTCTTCGACATCTTCCTTCGCTTTTAACCAATAAAAACGTTCTCGTACCTTTTCTAGCGTCTTATTCACTCCCAAGTGGCCTCCGGACGCTCCGCCATGCATTTCCCGTAACACCTCCTTGACCCTCGTCCGCGGCACGACAAGCTGTATTACAAACGACTTTCCATTGTAGGATTCCCATTTTCTTCTCAGGACACCTTCTTGGACATGGAGGGAGTCCCACTTCGCAAAATACGCCTTTAAGGTCCGGCTTCTGTGAGAGATGTTCTTCTCCATGTTCTCCTTCCAGGCCAGAATCGGCTCGATATCCGGGTCTTCCTTCTGAGCGTTCCGGATCTCATCTACGCTCCAGCCGGCGATAGGTTCGGCTCTCATTCTTTGGATGGAAACCAGCTCCCGTTCTTCCTGACGCGCACAATGTTTACAATCCGTTCTGCATGGTCTCCGGGACAGTGCATCCGCATTAGAGTGAAGTTTTCCTTTACGATGCTGTATTTCATAGTCCTAGATTTGCAGCCTTTCGATCCATCTTGCGACCTGACCCTCAGGACTCTTGAACTGTAATAGCCATTTTAAGGCTGCATGGTCTGTGCGAAGAACGAACTTCCTCCCATAGAGGTATTTGTGAAAATGCTTCGTAGCCAAGATCAAATTTAGAAGTTCCCGCCTTGTCACGCAGGAGTTCCTTTCCGGCTTAGAGAGCACCTTGCTGAAGTACGCAACCACCTTCTCTTGGCCATCATGCACCTAGGAGAGTACGGCTCCTACCCCGACATTACTAGCATCTGCATCTACAATGAACGTTTCCCCGGGAGTGGGGTAAGCTAGTATCTGGGCACCGCATAGCCGTTGTTTAAGTGCCCTGAAGCTCTTCTCGCACTCAATTGACCATTTGAATTGTTTTTCGTTTTCCGTCAACTGGTGCAGGCTCTTTGCGATCCCGGCAAAATCCTTCACGAACCGTCTGTAATAGGTGGCTAGGCCCAGGAAGCTCCTTATTTGGTGTTTATCTTTGGGGGCTGGCCAGTTGTTCACCGCTTCGACCTTCTCTGGATCGGTTCTCACTCCTTTCGCTGAGATTATGTGCCCCACGTACTTGACTTCCGCAATAAACAGGGCGCACTTCTTGGGGTTGAGCTTCAGGTGGGCACCTCGAAGCCTTTGAAACACATCCCTTAGATTGTCTCGGTTTTGCGCAAACGTTTTTCCTTCGACGATGACATCATCCAAGTATACCAAACAGGTTTTCCATGTTAACGCTTGCAGGACACATTCCATCATTCGCTCGAAAATCGCCGGAGCATTGCACAGCCCGAATGGCATTATTATGAATTGCCATAGCCCATTTCCTGCGGTGAAGGCGGTTTTCTCCCGGTCTTCTGGATGGATCTGTACCTGCCAGTAGCCACTCTTCAAGTCGAGAGTGGAAAACCATTACGCTCCTGATAGTGTGTCCAGCGTGTCGTCAATCCGTGACAGAGGATAACTGTCTTTCTTGGTGACTTAATTGAGCTGCTGATAGTCCACGCAGAACGGCGTGCTGCCATATTTCTTTTTAACCAGTACAACCGGTGATGCCCACGGACTTTTGGAACTTTCAATCAGACCTTCTCTCTCCATTGCCAACACCATCTCTGCAACTTCTGTCTGCTTTGCCAATGGAAGGCGTCTAGCAGGCTGACGAATTGGTCTAGTATCACCAGTGTCTATTCGGTGTTGTACCAGGTGTGTTCGGCCGTATTCTCCGTCCTGTGAGGCAAATACATCAGCGTACTCATTGATAAGATTCTCTGCCATAGTTCGCTGCTCCTGATTCAGGTCACTGGACTGGAGAATCGTCTCTCTCGTTTCCGCTGTCCAAGGTGTTGGGAGAGGTTTTGGAGCATCACGTTCAGATATTGTTGCCACGGCGGTAATCGGCGTGCATTTTCCAGTCACCTCCCCTCGCCTTAGTTTGACAGTGTGTGGTCTCGCCTTCAACACTCTCACTGGAACCATTGTGTTCCTTAGTTCGACTAACGTCTTTTCCACGATGTAGTCTTGAGAATGCTTCTCTCGGTCTGGTTCTACAATGTAGAATCGGTGGCTCCCAAGATCACCTTCCAGCTTCGTCCAAATGATTGTCTCTGAAGACGGCGGCAAAACTTCGTCTTTGCTGATGACTGTCCTGAGAGTTACGGCATTCTCGTTTCCGTACACCATCGGAATCTCCACATTTCGATACCTCAGTACTTGCATCCAGATGTCCAAGATTACTTCATTTGCTTTCATGAAGTCTATTCCGATGATGCACTCGTCGCATATATCTGCCAACAGAAACGCATGGGAGAACGTCAGTCCCGCCAGAGTAATCGTAAGACGAACTTCTCTAAACACCTTCGCCATTTCTCCTGTTGCAGTCTTTAGGCAGTAGCTGTTGGTGTTGTGCAGCCAGGAGCTTCTGACGATATCTCTTCTTACAATGGAGGCGGTAGCACCCGTGTCGATGGTGGCTACGTACTTCTTCTTATTGATTAGTGCCTCCACTGTCAGGCTCTTGTTACCCCGATTGGTTTGCGAAACTTGAATGGTGGTCCTGGGGGCCTCGATTCCAGTAACCAACTTCTGCCCCGCGAAGTTGGTCCTTACGCATTTCCCGACTGCTGGTTTTGGGAAGTCTGACCGACAGGATGCTTCCTCTCTGCTTCTCCTACTTCCGCAATGTAGACAATTTCCTCGTCTAGGTGCACTTCTGCACTGCCGTTGTAGGTGTCCGGTTTGGTTGCAATTCCGACAACGGATTTGACTTCCGCGAGCTTTGTCTTCATCCATGACGGCTGTTCTCTGGCATGAGCATTCCACGACGGACATTTCCCTGACACGGTGTACACCTGCTGCATGTGTTCGTCCCCAAACCGCATCTCGATAGCCTGAACCAAAGAGTCGAAGTTCTGCTGTTTATCTTCCGGGATGGTCTGCAAGAGCTCCGCAGCTGGACCCCTCAGTGCAAGTGTGAGTGCAATAGACTTCTCTCCATCATCCCAGCTATTGGTCATTGCGGCCGCTTCGAATTGCCTCTTATAAATTGGCCATGATGTTTGACCATCGAAGATAGGAGGCTGCATCTCCTTCCTTCTCAGACCGTCAGTGGAATATTCCCCTGCTTCCTGTCTCTTAACGTTGCTGAGTTCCTTAGCAAGATTTTCGACTTGCTTTTCTACTTTTTCAAACTGAGTCTCTATCTTCCCGAACAGAGTTTCATGTTTCTCAAAGTTTTCATCGAATCTAGTTTCGACTTTTTCGAGTTGCGTCTCGACCTTCTCGATTTTCTCATCGATCGCTTCGAATTTGGATTCCAAGTTACTGTTTTGCTCATCAAGTTTGCTTTCCAGAGCATCTAGAGAATTCTTTTCTTCGTCCAGGTTAAGTTCTAGAGAATTCCTTTGGTCTTCTATTGCTTTCTTTTGTTCGCCCACGACCAACTTAAGTTGCAGCAGCAGACTTGTTATACCCGGGTCGGCTACTGTACTTGCTGGTTCCTCTTCGACGTCCAACTCTACGTCATGCGGATTTTCACCTTCCGGCGTTACTGCTTCTTCCAGACGGATCAGTAGGGCATCTTTTCCTCCAGTTGTGCCGAGATTCCGCTTACTGAGTTCTGCTTTTAGTTGAATTATAATTAATTCTCCCAATTTGCGACCCATTTTGCGCAACTAATTAACTCAACACAGAAATCGTTTTTTTTTTTTTTTTTTCTTGTGCAATTTCACACCACGGAAATAGTTATTCACAGAATAAATTTTTTTTATCCCACTTCAGACACCAATGTAATATGCGAGCTATGGCTCGATTAGATAAAACGATATTCTGTGAAATTATTTCTTTATTTTCTAGTCTATAGAACAATTCAAGTTCACACTATACTATTCTATGCAAACTCCTTCCTTACAAGGTCTCCTTCTTCTCGAATCACTTTATCTCCTTGCAATTACTTAATTCACAAATCCAAACTAATTACTCCTTCTTGTTAACTCTCAACTTTCAATTTATCACAAAATTACAACTTCGCCCATTATCACTTTTCCAATCTCTTCGTGCGGTTCAAAACCAACTGCCCTGTCTCAATCGCCATCTGTCCTTAAATAGCCGCATTTCTAATAGCTAGAAACTTCTAGCAAATTCTTCGACCACTGGAACAAGAAAATTCTGATGAAATAATTCCAAGATGACAGCTGCAGCCAATAATCTCTTGTGGTTATAATTTTCTTGGGGTTATAATTCTCTCTTAATTCTGCGACGTCGTCTTAGCCATAATCCGTACACGAGCCTCGAATGAAAAGACACTTCGGAATGTGTGTATACTTTTGGGAGCGTAGTTATTATGCTACATTATTGTTGCATACTTTTACATTATGTTACAATATTATTCTATTAGCTATTGCTACTAAGAAAAATGTTTAGTCAATTGAAAAAACTTAGTATATGAACTTATTTTTTATTTTCCTTATACATAAAAGTTAAAAATCTACCTTAAAATAAAAAAATCTGGATCTATACCTGCTGTTATAAGTATTCGTCCATTGTTCGTTGTTCGGGGGATCTTAGACACGGAAGGTCGTTTTGATTATTCCTCCGAAATATTTAATTTATTTGCGGGAACATACTCGGGTTGTTGGATTTTACAGCCCGAATTTTGTTGTTCCAATGCAAATTTACAAAAAGGCTGTAATTTTCTCTAATTAATTTATGGAGGTTTTTAATCAACGACTTCAGCGTCCTAACCTACGAGTTTTGTCTGTTAGTAAACTGTTTGTACAAGGTTTTTAGTCGCGACAGCAGTCTCCTTTTGTGTTGGTGTAGTGCGTTGATTGTTGCATTACGGAATATGTCTGCGCTGTCAGTATGTTGATACCGAGGTATCGTATTGTCCATAGTTCGTTTAATTGTCTCGTCCATTTGTTTTAGGTACCAGTCAATCTCCTCGTTTGACAGATTCCTATTGGGCGGTGGGTAGAGCGAGTTCGAGGAGAGTGCTCTTGTCAAAATTCTGGAGAAGCGAGTCCAACGTGTCCTACTATAATTGTATTAGTGCGTTTGGACAAACTCCTCCAACTCCGCAATTTCGTTGTAAATCGTTATTACGGCACTGAGTCCGCAATGGTCACTGTCATATACAAATGTGTGCAAGCAGTTTCCAGTTTGTTGGTCCGTGTCGGTCAGTTGTAACCGTATGTCAAACAGCATAGGATCCAGATACGAGCCGCTTCTGGGAAACGACAGACTGATAGTCTAGAGATACTAGCTTTGATATCGGGTTTATACTCGACACTGTGCCGACCCCACCAATTGAATAGTAGGTTCCCTCTAGGATTTGGTGTGTTATTTCCCCAAATTCTAGGTTTGGCGTTAAGATCTCCGGCCACGATGAAATAATTCTCCTCCGATTCCAGCCCTAGGCATCGAAAAAGTGTCTCGAGCTCTGAAATAAATAAAGTAGATTGAGTAGCTTCAGGTGCATAGAGTGCGACCAAGTACATCCTCTTTGCACTACGGAGAAGGATGCACACGATACACGCTTGCAGCTCCTGGAACCTTCGCACTTCACCGCTGTACATTACTTTAAATTGCAGTTGTTTGCGTATGAAGATCGCAACACCTCCTCCTTGTATGGAGTTGGGTGGGTCTCTTCTGACAATATTGTATTCATTGTCCCCCAATTGGTGCTTCTGAGATAGCTCTGTTTCGGTAATTATAGGCACATCGGGGGTTTGGTCTTCTAGCAACTTAAACAATACGGCTCTTCGCTCGATCCTAATCAGTGAATTCACATTCACCGCAAGGATCTTCAATTGTTGCTCCTCCATGTTCGCACCCATTACGACTGGAGGTGCGTTAGGCCCGGCAGAAGTGCGTAGATCTGGTCCACCCGCTTCACCTGCTCCTGTACCTGACGTTGAAGCTGCTCCATTTGCCCTAGGGTAGAGAGCAAGATGGCCAGCTAGTCTGCTTGAGCCTACGGTGCTCTAGGCGCTGGGGCCTGAGAAGCAACCTTCGGTTTTTTCTGTTCCGCGATTCCTCGACCTGCAGCCATTTGGGCGTAGGTCACTTTGGGAGTCACGGATTGTGTTTGAATTGGAGCAGGTGGACGTTTCACTACAACCTTCTCCTGACGAACCAGATTTACTTTTTTAATATACTGGAACTTAGGACAACATCGATAGTTTGCTGTGTGTCCCGAGTTCCTGCATAAAGCACACGAGAGCTGGCTCTTATCTGCCACTCCATCCTTATCCAGAGTGCATTCCTCTACTCTGTGGTTCTTTCTACACTTGACCCATCGAGGCTGCATTTCGCAGTTCGACGCGGCGTGCCCGAACCTTTGGCAGCGAACACATTGTAAAACGTTTTCGCTCCTTTTTAATTTTTCCCAGGCGACAACTTGGTAGTCTAGGACTTTAATACTCTTTAGACCATCCAGTTTGCTATTGGGTGAAAGCTGAACTAGGAAGAACGACAGTTTCCGCTTCTCCCTTTTTGACTTAGCTGTGGTGAATGGCTTGACCCCTACAAATTCGAGCTCGTTGCACTCTTCCTCCTTAAGCAGCGCAAGGAGCGTCTCCGGATCAGTAGACGGATCTACCCCCCTCAGCAGCATTGTTTGCCGCTTTTCCCCCTTCGGGGTGAAGGAGAAGAACTCCGTCGTCGTATCCTTTAACAAATCTTAATCTACATAGTTTAGTGGTTTCCATAAGCTCAATCTTGTACGTGTTATTTTCGGTACCCTCGCTTTTGTCGTCGTCTTTGGTTTCGGTTGTTGTTGCTGTTGTTTCTGCTGCTGCTGCGATTGCTGTTGTCTGTCCTGCTGCTGTTTTTTCAGCTGTTGTTGTTGTTGCTGCTTCTGCTGCAGTATTTGTGGCTGAACTTGGCTCTTTCGGCTGCTACTGTAGTTGTTGTTGTTGTTGAGCGCGCTGTAGCTCTAGCTGCCGCTCCCTATCTCGCCTGGCGATTTGTTTGGCCTTTATGGCACGCACCCTCTGTTCCAGCTGTCTGATGCTTGTAGTCAGATTCTCGACTTCTTCGTCATCCGATTCGGAGGCCGCCAGAACTGCGAAGCTGTTGTTTTTGTCTCCAACGTAGTGGCCTTCCCCACCATCGGAGACGTATGCTAATTCGACAGAGTCATCGGACTTCTGCCGCTTCTTATCTGCTGCTGCTGTTGCTGTATTCGGCGCCCCTTCCCTCACTCCATCTGGCAGCTGTACAGCCGAAGCTGACGTGGAGGGACGCTTTACAAGGTTGGGAGTATTCTTATGTTTCTTTCTCCTTTTCCCGATACTTTCTTTCGCCACTGTTTCTGGGTGGTCTGATTGCATAGCGTCATCGACTGACGCAGTTACTCCACTTGCTGGTCCCGCTAATGGGAGCGCGGACCGCTCGCTTTCCATCACGTGTAATTATGATTTTTAATTTCACTTTTTTTTTTTTATGAAAAAAAAGGTTAATAGTCTTATTTTCCCTGGCCGGGAATTGAACCAGGGTCTCTGGCTTGATAGACCAGCGCCACTGCCACTAGGCTAACTCGCCACTTAAAAGCACACTGTAGGCTAACACGCCACTTGAAAACTCACTGTCTAACTTTCTACTTTAAAACACCACGATTTTAAATGAGAAGCCAAAACACATGTGAAGACTATGAAAGTCTGTGAACGACTGACCACTGCCACCACTACTAGACCAAGCTGGCGCTTGTTGTTGGAAGTCTTTTTCACCACCTGAAAAATTACTTTGCACTTACTGTAAGTCAAAACACACGCGTGTACTCCACGGAGATATGTGAGCTACTGCCTAAATTTGCCTTTCTCTCTCTCTATTCTTCACAACGCCCGTGTCCTGTAATTGTATAAGAGTATTCATAACCTCTTTGGCGCGCAAGTTACAAAAAAAAAAAAAATGGGGCACGTCGATGCCCTAAGCCGATGCCAGATTGATTCAATTTGGGATGTTGACGACTTTGGCTCTCAAATTCAACTTGCCCAAGGACGGGATGCGGTAGCTAAACGCCTGCGGGATCGCATGGAGATTGAGGAGATTAAGGGCTTTAAGTTGACGGATGGACTTGTATTTAATGTAAGAAACAATGGTCGGAAGGCCCTATATGTCCCGAATGAAATGGAGGATAATGCCGTTTGGTTGATCCATGAAAAGCTTGGGCATCAGGCGGTTGATAAATGCTATGATAAGATTGTCACTTTTTACTGGTTTCCGAGTAAGCGCCAGAAGATTGAAAAGTTTACCCGAAACTACCTCAAATGTATTATGTATGTCGCCCCTGTTCCCGCTAGCGAGAGGAATTTGTTTAATATACCTAAAAAACCACTGCCCTTTGGTACTATCCATTTGGACCATTTTGGTACGCTGCCATAAATAAACTCAAAGAGGAAACATATCTTGGTCATAGTAGATGCCTTCACTAAGTTCGTTGAGTTGTATCCGACAAAATCCACAAGCACGAAAGAAGTGTTGGCGGCGTTGGAAAAATACTTTCAGTATTATAGTCGGCCTAGGCGAGTTGTGACTGATAGGAGTACGTGCTTTACGTCATTTGAATTTGAGGAATTCTTGCTGATTTGGAATACAGAGCACGTGAGGGTGGCCGTGGCTTCACATCAGGCAAATGGGCAGGTAGAGCGAATCAATCAGGTAATTAAAGCCATGCTAAGAAAATTATGTGAGCCCGTTAATCATGGATTACTGGTCAAGCAAATTATTACAGGTAGTTGCAGTTAATAATTCTATTCATAAGGCGACGAGAAACTCCCCTAGTATGTTGTTGTTCGACGTTGAACAGCGAGGGGAATTAATAGAAGAAAGTACAGAATATTTGAACGACAAGCTGAGATACTCATCGCCATCTCTTACCAATGCGGGCAGACGCTTTAGCAGAGATCGATAGTTCTCAGGAATATAGTTGAAGTTATTTTCTCAGGCACAGCAAGGGAGTAAAAAATTATAAGGTTGGCAACTTCGTCATTATGTTGAATGTTGATACTACGATAGGGACGAATAAAAAGTTTTTGCCGAAGTTCCACAGACGGTATGTTGTACATAAAATTTTGGGAAATGATAGATACGTATTGCGAGATGTTGAAAATTGCTAATTAACCCAGCTACCTTATGGGGTCCTTGAAGCTAATATTATGCGAAAGTGGCTTAGTGACAACAAGGCTGTAGGTATCGATAACCGGAGTAGCACTAAAGCTATAGATGTTAAGTAGATAGTATTATGTAGTATGTAATCTAGATAAAGTTAGTTCTTTATACGATTATTAAAATCGTCGACCAATTGTCGAGTTGTAAGCATGTTTATATTTGTCATTAGTTGAACGCACTCGTTGTCGTGAGTGCTGTGAGCTTCACCAGCTTACCTAACCCAAAGAACACTGAACTGTAAATAAAAATAATGTAACATTGCATCCAACTTCAGGGTGAATTCCTGATCGTCATTGTAAAAAGACTGACAGCGGAGGACAGACACCTCCAGCATCGAAAATAAAAAAAAAAATTGTAATCCGAAGGAATTGGCCTGTTTGCAATTTTTATTTAACGTTTAAAATATTAACACTTTTTCGGAAAAATATAAGAATCTACAATCAAATAATTTAGTTTGGCACGGCAAGTTTTATCTAACTTAAAATCAATATTCAAATCAACTTCGTTAGCGGCAATATCAATACTAAGGATATCCAGCACCGAACTAGGTTCATGACTAATCCAAGTCGACCCAACTTCCAAAACCGATTTTGCAATTTTTTTTTATATATATAATTTGCGCGCCAAAGGGGATATGAATACACTTAAATTATTTCTGGGCACGGGCGTTTGTAGAAAGTGAGAGAGAGAGAAAGAAACATTTGTGTAGTTTGTTTGAAACTCAGGTTTTATTAAGTTTCAGTAAACTCCAAGTGTGGTGTCAAGATAACTGGGGAGCATTCTTGATTTTCATTGCTTACGATTCACAGTACTGTTTTCAGCCCACTTGATGTCATCATCAAGGTCAAGTTGCATTTTTAGCCATATGACCACCCCACTGCCAATGTTATTACTTCGCAGTAGAGTTGACGTGAGCTTCGCAACTGATCTACTTTTTCATTTATTTCATGTGAAATAAATAGATGATTATTGACATCAGGACTTGAACCGTGAACATGGAGCGTGACAAGCGATGATGTTACCACTACATTACGGAGATCCCACATACACTTCTAGCGGCAGGTAAATAATCAATTCTTAAAAGGCCATATTTATCAAGAACCGTATAAAATTCACTTGACAAGGCACAGAATTCATTGTTTTGATTTAAATCGAGCAACTTTTTTTGCAATGTTTAAATTTCACTTTAGTCAGGTGGATGTTGAAAACGTATAAAAATTGTCTTCCTAAAATTAACGGCATATGCATAAATTCATCCGGCAAAACAACAATTTGGACAAAATTTTCTTTATTACGGAATTTAACACGGCAAAGAGTTTCGCCTAAAAGTTTTAAGTTTTCTCCACCCACCTTCGGCAGGTTACTCGGGACGCACGGCGACTTTATGAGATTAATTGGACTCCCCGTATCGAAAAGAGAAAAAAATTCATTGAATTCAGCGCCCGTTACCAAATTAATCCTGAAAGCAACACTCACGCAATTTACAGCACCAATTACGGCTTTTTCGTCTTCATCGGAATCATCTGTAACATCCACGGAAAAGGCAGCTAGCTATTTCTCGGCATTTTCGGCAGTAGCTCAAGGCAGAAACTTCTTTGGATTCGGACACGATAGGTGGTCGTGTCCCATTTTTCAACATCGGAAACAGGATCCATTCGGACGCAGTATGGCTTAATGTACCCCATTTGTGAGCAGTTGAAACATAACGGCGCCTTTTTTCTCGGTACAGGTCTTCGTTGTGGCGACATGCTTCGTAGTAATGGCAGATTTCCCTGAGGCGGCATTTGTTTCACGACTTACGGCGTTCTCGCAAAGGTACCGTTGCTGGTACCGGTTGATCAACCGCTTTAGCTCCTCGATGCACGTCCCCCATTTCGTCGACAATGAAATCGATTGTCTACAATTCGAGGATGTAGGTATGTGTGTAGCAGTGCAGAGACTCCTCCTCCATGAAATAAATAAAAAAGGCGATCAATTGCGAAAGCTCAGTCAACTCTACTGTGAAGGCATAACATTTTCTTTATTTTTTCATTTTTAATGCATTTTTTATTAATTAATTCATTACAACTGACATGCTAGACAAAAAACGCTTAAAACTAGCTTAACTAACTTAGCTACCTTATTCTAACTTACTGGCCCTATGCGGGTGCTCTAAGCTAAACCTAATACTTAAAACTATGTCTTTCGACGTAACAATTTTTTAATTGTAACTAAGAAAATTAGACAAAAACCTTTTTACATGAACTTATTTTCCATATTCTTATATATAATTTTTTTTTTTTTTCTATATATAAAATTTACAAATAAAATAAATCTTAAACTACTTTATTTTCAATTAGCCTATCTTATTCTACCTTACGTAAATTCTTTTTTGTTTTTTTTTTTACATTTGTTTGTTTTTTTTTTAAATTTTTATTTTTTTATTTTTTTTAAATGTTTTTTTTGTTTTTTTTTTTGTTTTTTTTTTGTATTTTTGCATCCAACTGCTGTGGATTTTTTTTTTTGTTTTATTACTAAAATATTACCTACAACCTACCTGAGCTACCTAAACCTTAAACTATGTAAGTCGGCCATGGACAACAAACAGCCAACTTCAAACATCCAACAGACTACCCTGGATTAGGAGGAAACGTCCTCAACATCACGACCCGCTACCACCCTACTAAACCGGAGACGCTCCACACTGCCGTGTGCAACGTCTCTGTCGTAGTTCAGTCGCCTATCCACAACTGAGCGAGCAACGTGGAAGATTAGCGACACTGCCAATCTGTCCTGGATCAGACCTTTCTTACCAAAATATAGAAACGCCTCTGAAGGAACAAAGCCGTTAATTCTCACTCTCTCATGATACTCGTAATTGGGGTAATCTCCGGGGATCAGGTTGTTCGTCGAGCTCATTGCTTTTGCAATGTGCCTTCGAATCAGCTTGATAACGAAATTTGTTAAAAAGAAAAGAAACAAAGAAAATGAAAACAATTCAACGATTATTCTTTATTCGAACGAGATGTCGGGCTAACAACCGATAGTTCACAAAATAAACTGACAACTGGTGAAAGAATGAACATTTTGCAAAAAGAGATCTTGAAGAGACAAAAGAGAAAATAAAAAGGTTAGCTTTTGAGTGTGTGTACAAAGAAATAAGTTAGGATATGTATATTAATTCACAAGTGTGTGTTAAATTTTTCAACAAAATTATCCACTCTTATTAGGTTAGCCCTGTTGTATAGGACCTCATTGGGATAGAATTTTATGTACTGAGACTCTGGTGTTCTGTACAAATGAAGGCAAGCCATCTCAAACACCCGAAACTTTTCCAACAAGCTTGCTCTCACGTTGAACCACACGGGGCATCCATATAAGAGCATGTAGCAGATTACCTTTACCCTTGCATCGAGTTGCTTGCTATAAAAAGTCTCTTTGTAAGAACAAAAGCACCTTTTTCTCTGGCAAGAGCAGCATCTAATAGTTTGTTAAAATATAGATATTGGTCTAACCAGAGTCCTAGGTATCTGACTACACTTCGACTCGCAAGTGGCTGTCCGTGCGGTCACACTATTGAAAAGTTTCGCCAATTCTTCCTGGTATCCCTAGAGGCCCCAGACAACGGCGTCCTAAAAAGAATGGTTTCCGATTTCTGGAAGTTGATCTTCAACTTCCAGTCACCGCAATATCGCTGAATCTTATCGAAGTCACGTTGCAAGAGAATTGATTGCAAACCTCGATTTTTGGGCCTGATCTGTTCGCGATCAAGTCGTCTGCATACGCTATGGCATGGTGAAGTGATCCTATGAGATTGCTCGTGTAAATGTTGAAAAAGGATTGGTGAATTGACCGCACCTTGTTGCAGACCGTTTTTAATAAGAAATGTTCCAGCAGAAGTCCCTTTCATTAAACGCGTGTGATGCTTAATGTTTTTCGCAATATGTTCTCCGTTGTCCATATTAATGCCCAAAGTCTGAGCTAGCACTGGGATGAATTTAAATTAATATTTTATGGAGGTAAGATTGATGTTATTTGCATCTCCGAAACATGGTTTAACTCTGACAAAGTATTTAGTTAGCGGGTTACAAGGTGTACCGGGCTGTTCGAGTCGGGCGTAAATATTCCAAGTAGGCTAACTCATAAATCACATGACGGCGAGAGATTTGATTATCTTTTCAATGAAATTCTGTGTGGTCTTGATAAATGCCTAGTTTTCGCTATTTACAAGCCTCCAAAGGTTACAGATACCACTGTCATCACAAATCTCTTCAAAAACATTGGGTTGAATTGTAACCATTTAATAGTCTGTGGAGATTTTAATATAAATCTCCTTTATAGTGACAACTTCCAATTTAAAGATAGCTTAAACTCTTTACATCTCTTTCCGGTGAATTCGCTGAGCCCCACACATTTCAGCGCCACTAACTCAACCCTCCTCGATGTCTTTCTGGTAAATAGATCAGACCGAATAAACATCTATGCACAGCTCAACATCCCCGGGTTCTCACATCATGACCTTATTACTCTCTTTTACGACATCTCTCTGGAACGGTCTACTGAAACGAAAACGATAAGCTTTAGGGACTTTAAGTCGGTCGATCTGATTTCCCTCAAAAACGATGCAATGTCTTTGGATTGGAGTAGTCTCTACTGCATGCGCTCTATCGATAATCAGGTTGATTACTTCACATCCACAGTCAATAGTCTGTTTGAGTCTCATGTTCCGATAAAAACCTTCGTTCCTCGTAATAGAAGCTGTGAGTGGTTCACTCCTAAAATTGAATCACTCATTGAAAAGAGAGACAAGGCTAAAAGGTGGAAAGATTTAGAATTCCCAAACTAAGACAAGAATTCACACAGATCAGAAATTCTGTGAAGCATGAAATCCGACTATCTAAATAGAAGTTCTTTGCCTCTAAATTCAAGTCAGGGTTAAGCACAAAGAAAGGGTTTAGCACAAAGAAAGCCTTCGAGAAGCTGATGAGCATGCAAATATATGCATACCTGAACCAATTCGATCTTCTTTCAACGTTCCAATTAGACAACAACATAGCTGCACCACCGCCCTGCTCAATCTGGTTGACGATTTTCGCTCAGCGATGGATAGGGATCATATTACCCCACTAGTTCTGCTCGATTTCTCGAAAGCATTCGATATAGTTCCGCATGAGATTCTCTTACTTAAACTTAAACATTACTTCTACTTTGATTAAACTTCGTTAAAACTGATAAGAAGTTATTTAGCAAATGGTACTCATGCTGTTTCATCCAATGGTAAGATGTCAGACAATCTCGAATCGAAGGCTGGAGTACCAAAGGGTTCTATTATGGGACCGTTACTTTTCTCTATGTTTAATAACGACTTACCCTCAATCATACATAGCTGTAAGGTAGAGATGTACGCCGATGACGTTCAATTGCACCTCAGCTACCCCCCCGGACTGATAGAAGATGCGATTTTACGTATAAATAAGGATTTAAGATTAGTGGTTCGTTGGGCCCAAACAAACATGCTTAAACTCAATTGTGATAAAAGCCAAGCTATCATTATAAACCGTACCAGCTGTACGTGTAGATGTATCCTGTTTTCCCCTTATAGAAGTAGATAGTGTCCACCTTGTATATGCTGAGCGGGTAAAAAACTTAGGGCGAAACTTTAATCGAAATCTAACTTGGACGATCACGTGGCTACTACTGTGGGCAAGGTATACGGTGGTCTACGCACATTGTACCAATCTGGCTACTGTCTTCCAACTAGGATGAAGGCGACACTGGTGAAGACCTTGATTTTGGCAATGTTGCTATATGCACACCCAGTGTTCTGTGATTTGAGCAGCCTTAGTTCACGAAAATTAAGGGTTGCATTCAACAGCGCTGTGAGATTTGTGTACAATGTTCGCCGTCATGATCAGATCTCTGGATATGTTAAAGATTTTCTTGGCATGGGATTCCAAGAATAATTGGATTTCAACATTTTAGTCTTTCTTTTCTAACTCAAACAAAATAAAATTCCGGAGTACCTTTACCATAGAGAGAAGTCGGGTCTTTATTTTGCCAACCTTCATGTATAATACTACTGAAAATCAATTTTTTGTATATGCGACTATGGAACTCATTTCCAGCCGATTTACGTAGATACCAGGGAATCGGTGACTTCAGGAGAGGGATCAAACGTCGTCGTTTTTATAAGGGAGTAAGCTAATATTAAGGCTAGGTTACTAGGGATTTTTTTCTACATTAATTTAAATTAAATTTTTATCTATATTTTAGTTTTTAGATTTGTTTTCAACTTTTTTCACTTCCACTGTTTAATTCTGCACAATAATAGATTTTGTATCTAAGTGTATGATTGTTTTAAAATATATTGAAATTGAAGTCACATTGCCATTTTTGACAATGAACTGTCTACTGGTGAGCATGTTATGAAGTAGGTACAGCAGTGGTTTTCTTATGCCCAGCCTGCTTAGCTTGTAGAAGAGTCCCTCTAGCCATACGGTGTCGAAGGCCTTCTCCAAGTCAATCAGGCAGGCACCCGTGCATTGGTTCTTGCATTTGTTCCATTGGATATCCGATACCAGTTTAGACGCATGTATTGTATCCCTCAATGAGTCGAAGATCGCTTGGAGCTCCACCTTCGATATGTACGGGGGATGTACCCTTTCATCGGCGATGATATTATTTGCAATGTTATCGTCATTGAACTCGGTAAAACCAATGTTCTCGGATCGCTAGTGCTCTATATCATTGCGAAGGTAGAAATTGTGCACAAGGACGCGATTTTCTAGGTCGTGGTTCGGGCAAATGGTATCATTCGCCTTGTACACTTCCTGCAAAGTCGCTCCTATAGCCTCTACCTTCTCGTGCGGATCTTCGATAACAAAGAAGTTGTCATCCTCTACTGCGTTATCTGGATCTATAAATGCTGTTATCAGTATTCGTCCATTGTTCGTCGTTCGGGGGATCTAAAGACACGGAAGGTAGTTTTGATTGTTCCTCCGAAATATTTTTTTTATTTGCGGGAACATACTCGGGTTGTTGGATTTTACAGCCCGAATTTTGTTGTTCCAATGCAGATTTACAGAAAGTCTGTAATTTTCTCTAATTAATTTCTGGAGGTTTTTAATCAACGACTTCAGCGTCCTAACCTCCGAGTTTTGTCTGTCAGTAAACTGTCTGTACAAGGTTTCGACAGCAGTCTGCTTTTGTGTTGGTGTAGTGCGTGAATTGTTGCATTACGGAATATGTCTGCGTTGTCAGTATGTTGATACCGAGGTATCGTATTGTCCATAGTTCGTTTAATTGTCTCGTCCATTTGTTTTAGGTACCAGTCAATCTCCTTGTTTGACACATTCCTATTGGACGGTGGGTAGACCGAATTCGAGGAGAGTGCTCTTGTCAAGGTTCTTGAGAAGCGAGTCCAACGCATTCTACTATAATTGTAGGAGTACGTTTGGACAAACTCCTCCAACCCCGCAATTTCATTGGGAATCGTTATTACGGCACTGAGTCCGCAATGGTCACTGTCATACACAAATGTGTGCAATCAGTTTATAGTTTGTCGGTCCATGTCGGTCAGTTGTAACCGTACGTCGAACAGCATAAGATCCAGATAGGAGCCGCTTCTGGGAAACGACGAACTATCTGTAGTTTTCAAATCGACTTTATACTCGACACTGTGCCAACCCCACCAACTGAAAAGCTCTGAAGTAAATAAAGCAGATTGAGTAGCTTCAGGTGTATAGAGTGCGACCAAGTACAACCTCTTTCCACTACGGAGAGGGATGCACACGATACACGCTTCCAGCTCCTGGAACCATCGCACTTCACCGCTCTACATAACTTTAAATTGCAGTTGTTTGCGTATGAAGATCGCAACACCTCTTCCTTGTGTGGAGACCACCCGCTTCACCTGCTCCTGTACCTGACATTGAAGCTGCTCCATCTGCCCTTGGATAGAGAGCAAGATGGCCAGCAAGTCAGTTTGAGCCTCCGGTGCTCTAGCCGCTATTGCCTGAGAAGCAACCTTCGTTCTTTTCTGTTCCGCGTTTCCCCGACCTGCCGCCATTTGGGCGTAGGTCACTTATGGAATTTCGGATTATTTTTGAATTGGAGCAGGTGGACGTTTCACTACGACCTTCTCCTGCCGAACCAGTTTTACTTTCTTAATATACTGGAACTTAGGACAACCCCGATAGTTTGCGGTGTGTCCTGCATAAGGCACACGAGAGCTGGCTCTTATCTGCCACTCCATCCTTACCCCATGGTTGTGGTTGTTGCTGCGGTTGCTGTTGCTGTTACTGTTGTTGTTGCTGTTGTTTCTGCTGCTGTTGCTGCTTTTTCTGCTGCTGCTGCGGTTGTTGCTGCTTTTTCTGCTGCTGATGCGGTTGTTGCAGCGTTTTCTGTTGCTTTTGTTCTTGCGGCTTATTCTGCTGCTGTTACTCTTGCTGCTGCTGCATTTGTTGTTTTTGTAATTGGCCTTCTGACTGCTTCTGTTGTTGTTGAGCGCGCTGGAGCTCTAGCTGCCGCTCCCTTTCTCTTCTTGCAAGCACCCTTTGCTCTAACTGACTGATGCTGCTAGTCAGACTTTGTACTTCTTCCTCTTCGTTATCCGATCAAAGGATGCCAGAACCGCGAAGCAATTATCGTCATCTCCAATGTAGCGGCCTTCCCCACCGTCGGAGATGTACCCTAACGCGACAGAGTCATCCGACCTCTGCCGCTTCTTATCTGCTGCTGCT
Organism: Pocota personata; assembly: GCA_963082735.1. Lineage (NCBI taxonomy): Eukaryota > Metazoa > Arthropoda > Insecta > Diptera > Syrphidae > Pocota > Pocota personata. The sequence continues at coordinate 159,111,429 of OY720429.1, forward strand.
GTTGTTGTTGTACTCAGCGCCCCTTCCCTCGCTCCACTTGGCAGCTGTTCAGCTGGAGCTGATTTGGAGGGACGCTTTACCAGGTTGGGAGAAGGTTTTAATTTGTTTCTCCTTTTTCCCACGCTTTCAGTTGCCACGGCTACTGGGTGACTAGATGTAACTGCCTCATCGGCTGACACTCTCTTATCAGCTAGTGCCGCTAATGGGAGTGCGGACCGCTCACTTTCCATCGCCTGTTTCTTATTAATTATTATCTTTTATAACTATTTTAATATAAATTATAAAAAATGTCAATAATGAAATTTTCCCTATTTGGGAATTGAACCCAAGACCCTGGGTTGGCAGTTCACCACCACTACCTACAAGCTAACTAGCCACTTGAAATTACACTGTCTATTAATCTACTTCAAAGCACTACGGATTTAAAGGAGAAGCCTGTGAAAGTCTGTGAACGACTGGCGAAGGCATAACACTGGCAGTAGAGTGGTCATATGGCTGAAAATGCAACTTGATCGTGATGATGACATCATGAGGACAAACAAAAAAATACTGTGAATCATGAGCAACGACAAAAGCAAAACAAACGAACTCCCCAGTTATCTGGACGTTACCCTTTTAGTTGTGATGAACGAGTAAGGTACGTATTGTACGGGACGCTGTGGCCAAAAGTAATGGCATTTTCCAGAACTCGCTCTTACTAAGTGAGCCAGTTATGGTGACCTCACTCGCTGCATAAGTTCCGTCAGGGAAAAATAGTAGTATGTACACCTGAAATGCTTCATCAAGTGGAAATTTCCAAAAATGACCAGGACGCTCAAAAATTCCTCTGGAGGAATCCTACGAAAAAGGAAATAGAAAAATATGTCACGACGGTAATGACATTTACCTCAACGTGTTCACCGTATTCCGCGCAATACGTACAAAATAAAAACGCGAATGAATTCGCAACAGAATACCCTATAGCGATAGGGGCTTCAGAAGTAATAAAACTGGCGAAAACCTTTAGACTTATTCAATCAAAAGCTGGATTTGATCCAGGACTTCATGTCCAACTCCAAGGAATTTCTAAAAAAAACATAGTTTGGAATGCATATTTTGGACTGAATCAAAAACTGTAATTTTCTGGATAACATAAAAATAATAAAAATATAAACATTATGTAGCATTCAGGATTGGAGAAATACTGGAACAAACAGACGTAAATAATTGGCGATGGATTTCTAGTAAGGAAAATGTGGGAGACGAAGCTTCCAAAGGGAACAATCAGTGCAGGTTCGAGGCTGATAATTGATTGTATCAAGGACCAGTATTCACATATGCACAGTAGGACGAGTGGTCGAAAGATGATCAATCAAAAGAAGTTAGAGTACACTTCGCTCAAGGAATCGAGTATGTATCATCATCGATTACATCAATTTCTGAAAGTGAAATAGATTGTTGGGATCACTTTGCTACGATTTTATATTCATCGATATTAGGTTAAAGAAAAGAGTTAATCCATAATTGGTGTGTTACAGTACACCATCTTGAGCATTCACGAAACTACTTATATCGTGTATGCCAACAGGAAGAATTTCCAAATGTGGTTACTACCTTAAAAGCAAATCTGATAAAACCTATGATATTTGACAGGAAATATCCATTGTGTAAGCTATAACCCTATATGAACCAAAATAATATTATGCGGGTAAGCGGTCTTATTGACAACACTGACGATAACCTACTTGAGGTAAAACGACCTGTGAAACAGTTATAAATGAAATTAGACAACTGTACTACATTTAAGGACCATTGCAAAAAAATAAAAAATAAATAAGGGGAACTTGTCAGTATTGTAGCATAATAATAACTACGCTCCCTAAAAGTATGATGCAACAAATTACCAAGTGACTTTTCATTCTGGCAGAATTTTGGTTCGAACTGTCCTTTCATTCGAGGTTCGTGTCTGCGGTTTCCACAGTTCATGTCTACGAAAGAGACGGATAATATCACAGATGAGAGGGAATTATAACTGCAAGAATGATTGTCATCTTGGAATTTCTCTTGTTCCAGTGGTCGAAGAATTTGCTAGAAGCTTCTGGCTATCAGAAACTTCTGCTATATAAGGACAGATGGCGATCAAAAACGGGGCAGTAGTTTCTAAACTGTGGCGAAGAGATTAGAAAAGTGATAGTGGGCGAAGTTGTAATTTTGTGATAAATTGAAAGTTGAGATTTAACAAGAAGAAGTAATTAGTTTGGACTTGTGAATTAAGTAATTGAAAGGAGATAAAGTGATTTGAGAGGACAGAGACCTTGTAAGAAAAGAATTGCGAAGAATAGTATAGTGTGAACCTGAATTGTTCTAGAGACTAGAAATAAAGAAATAATTTCACAGAATATTGTTTTATCTACTCGAGCCGTAGCTCGCATATTACATTGGTGTCAGAACCGGGATAAAACTTATTCTGTGAATAACTATTTCCATGGTGTGAAATTGCACAAGCAAAAAAAAAAAAAAAAAAGAAAAAAAAAAAAAAAAAAAAAACATTTCTGTGTTGAGTTAATTAGTTGCGCAAAATGGGTCGCAAATTGGGAAAACTAACTATAATTCAACTAAAGGCAGAACTCTGTAAGCGGAATCTCGACACAACTGGGGGAAAAGATGCCCTACTGATTCGTCTGGAAGAAGCAGTAACGCAGGAAGGTCAAAATCCGCACGACGTAGAGTTTGACGTGGAAGAGGAACCAGCAAGTACAGCAGACGACCCGGGTAAAACAAGTCTGCTCCTGCAACTTAAGTTAGTCATGGACGAACAAAAGAAAGCAATAGAAGATCAAAGGAATTCTCTAGAACTTAAGCTGGACGAACAAAAGAAAGCAATGGGCGACCAAAGGAATTCTCTAGAACTTAAGCTGGACGAACAAAAGAAAGCAATGGACGAACAAAAGAATTCTCCAGAACTTAAGCTGGATGAACAAATGGAAGCAATGGACGAACAAAAGAATTCTCTAGATGCTCTGGAAAGTAAACTTGATGAGCAAACCAAGAACTTGGAATCCAAATTCGAAGTGATCGAAGAGAAAATCGAGAAGGTCGAGACGCAACTCGAAAAAGTCGAAACTAGATTCGATGAAAGTTTTGAGAAACATGAAACTCAGTTCGGGAAGATAGAGACTCAGTTTGGAAAAGTGGATACGCAATTCGAGATAGTAGGAAAGCAAGTCGAAAATCTTGTTAAGGAGCTCAGCAACGTGAAGAGACAGAAAGCACGGGAATATTCCACTGACGGTCTGAGAAGAAAGGAGATGCAGCCTCCTATCTTCGATGGTCAAACATCGTGGCCAATTTATAAAAGGCAATTCGAAGCGGCCGCAATGACCAATGGCTGGGACGATGAAGAGAAGTCCATTGCACTCACACTTGCACTGAGGGGTCCAGCTGCGGAGCTCTTGCAGACCATCCCGGAAGATAAACAGCAGAACTACGACTCTCTGGTTAAGGCTATCGAGATGCGGTTTGGGGATGAACACATGCAGCAGGTGTACAGGGTTCAGCTGCGTAGTCGAGTCCAGAAAAGGGGAAAACGCTCCAGCAGTTGCAAGCGGATATAGAGCGACTAACCCATCTTTCATACCCTAAAGCCGGTGAGGAGCTTATCAACGAAATGGCGGTGGAAGCTTTTATTCAGGCCATAGAGGACAGATAACTGCAAATGGCTGTAAGGATGGCTGAAAAGCGAACACTCCCCGAGGCATTGGCATTCGCTTTGTCAATGAAGGCTGCGGACCAAGCATACCAGGGAATACACCGTGTCAGGGAAATGTCCGTAGTGGAATGCTCATGCCAGAGAACAGCCGTCATGGATGAAGACAGAGCTCGCGGAAGTCAAATCCGTTGCTGGAATTGCAACCAAACCGGACACCTACAACGGAACTGCAGAAGTGCACCTAGACGAGGAAATTGTCCACATTGCACCAGTAGGAGAAACAGAGAGGAAGCATCTGGCTGTCAGTCAGACTTACCAAAACCAGCAGTCCGGAAATGCGTAAGGACCAACTTCGCGGGGCAGAAGTTGGTTACTGGAATCGAGGCCCCCAGGACCACCATTCAAGTTTCGCAAACCAAACGGGGTAACAAGAGCCTGACAGTGGAGGCACTAATCAACAAGAAGAAGTGCGTAGCCACCATCGACACAGGTGCCACTGCCTCCATTGTAAGAAGAGATATCGTCAAAAGCTCCTGGCTGCACAACACCAACAGCTACTGCCTGAAGACTGCAACAGGGGAAATGGCGAAGGTGTTTGGAGAAGTTCGTCTTACGATCACTCTGGCAGGACTGACGTTCTCCCATGCGTTTCTGGTGGCAGATATATGCGACGAGTGCATCATCGGAATAGACTTCATGAAAGCAAATGAAGTAATCTTGGACATCGGGATGCAAGTACTGAGGTATCGAAATGTGGAGATTCCGATGGTGTACGGAAACGAGAATGCCGTAACTCTCAGGACAGTCATCAGCAAAGACGAAGTTTTGCCGCCGTCTTCAGAGAAAATCAGTTGGACGAAGCTGGAAGGTGATCTTGGGAGCCACCGATTCTACATAGTAGAACCAGACCCAGAGAAGAATTCTCAAGATTACATCGTGGGAAAGACGTTAGTCGAACCAAAGAACACCATGGTTCCAATGAGGATTTTGAATGCAAGACCACACACTGTCAAACTAAGGCGAGGGGAGGTGACTGGAAAATGCACGCCGATTACCGCCGTCGCAACAATATCTGAACGTGATGCTCCAAAACCACTCCAGTGAGCTGAATCAGGAGCAGCGAACTATGGCAGAGAATCTTATCAATGAGTACGCTGATGTATTTGCCTCACAGGACGGAGAATACGGCCGAACACTCCTGGTACAACATCGAATAGACACTGGTGATACTAGACCAATTCGGCAGCCTGCTAGGCGCCTTTCATTGGCAAAGCAGACAGAAGTTGCAGAGATGGTGTCGGCAATGGAGAAAGAAGGTCTGATTGAAAGTTCCAAAAGTCCGTGGGCATCACCGGTTGTACTGGTTAAGAAGAAAGATGGCAACACTCGGTTCTGCGTGGACTATCGGCAGCTAAATTACGTCACCAAGAAAGACAGCTATCCTCTGCCACGGATTACCGACACGCTGGACACACTATCAGGAGCCCAATGGTTTTCCACCCTCGACTTGAAGAGTGGCTACTGGCAGGTACAGATCCATCCAGAAGACCGGGAGAAAACCGCCTTCACCGCAGGAAATGGGCTATGGCAATTCATAATAATGCCATTCGGGCTGTGCAATGCTCCGGCGACTTTCGAGCGATTGATGGAATGTGTCATGCAAGTGTTAACACGGAAAACCTGTTTGGTATACTTGGATGATGTCATCGTCGTTGGAAAAACGTTTGCTCAACACCGAGACAATCTAAGGGATGTGTTTCAAAGGCTTCGAAGTGCCCACCTGAAGCTCAACCCCAAGAAGTGCGCCCTGTTTAGAGCGGAAGTCAAGTAAATGGGACACATAATTTCAGCGAAAGGAGTGAGAACCGATCCAGAGAAGGTCGAAGCGGTGAAAAACTGGCCAGTCCCCAAAGACAAACACCAACTAAGGAGCTTCCTCGGCCTAGTCACCTACTACAGATGGTTCGTGAAGGATTTTGCCGGGATCGCAAAGAGCCTGCACCAGTTGACGGAAAAGGGAAAACAATTCAAATGGTCAGTTGAGTGCGAGAAGAGCTTCAAGGCACTTAAACAACGGCTATGCGATGCCCCGACACTAGCTTACCCCACTCCCGGATAAACGTTCATTGTGGATGCAGATGCTAGTAATATCGGGGTAGGAGCCGTACTCTCCCAGGTGCATGATGGCCAAGAGAAGGTGGTTGCGTACTTCAGCAAGGTGCTCTCTAAGCCAGAAAGGAACTACTGCGTGACAAGGCGGGAACTTCTAGCTTTGAACTTGGCTACGAAGCATTTTCACAAATACCTCTATGGGAGGAAGTTCGTTCTTCGCACAGACCATGCAGCCTTAAAATGGCTATTACAGTTCAAGAGTCCTGAGGGTCAGGTCGCAAGATGGATCGAAAGGCTGCAAATCTACGACTACGAAATACAGCATCGTAAAGGAAAACTCCACTCTAATGCGGATGCACTGTCCCGGAGACCATGCAGAACGGATTGTAAACATTGTGCGCGTCAGGAAGAACGGGAGCTGGTTTCCATCCAAAGAATGAGAGCCGAACCTATCGCCGGCTGGAGCGTAGATGAGATCCGGAACTCTCAGAAGGAAGACCCGGATATCGAGCCGATTCTGGCCTGGAAGGAGAACATGGAGAAACCGGATCATCAGGACATCTCTCACAGAAGCCCGACCTTAAAGGCACATTTTGCGCAGTGGGACTCCCTCCATGTCCAAGAAGGTGTTCTGAGAAGAAAATGGGAATCCCCCGACGGAAAGTCGTTTGTAATGCAGCTTGTCGTACCGCGGACGAGGGTCAAGGAGGTGTTACAGGAAATGCATGGCGGGGCGTCCGGAGGCCACTTGGGATTGAATAAGACGCTAGAAAAGGTACGAGAACGTTTTTATTGGTTAAAAGCGAAGGAAGATATCGAAGACTGGTGCAGAAAATGCGACGTGTGTGCAGCTAGCAAGGGTCCGAGAATCAAACTCGGGGTAAGATGCACCAATACAACGTGGGAGCACCTTTCGAACGAATCGCCATTGACATCGCAGGGCCCTTTCCGGAAACCGACAATGGTAATCGGTATATACTCGTAGTAATGGACTACTTCAGTAAGTGGCCGGAAGCGTTTCCGATCCCTAACCAGGAAGCCAGAACCGTGGCGGAGCAGATAGTCTACAATTGGGTTAGCAGATTCGGTGTGCCCTTGGAATTGCATTCTTACCAAGGGCGGAACTTCGAGTCAAGAATCTTTCAAGAGATGTGTCAACTACTCAGAATCAAAAAGACAAGGACAACCCCGCTTCAGCCACAGTCGGACGGTATGGTGGAGCGTTTCAATAGGACTTTGGACGAACATCTCTCGAAGGTCGTAGGTGACTAGCAACGGGATTGGGACCGGCAGATTCCCTTGTTTTTGATGGCCTATAGAAGTGCCGTGCATAGCACTACTCGACATACGCCGTTCGAAATCTTATTTGGTGGAATAGCTCGTTTGCCCAGTGAGGTGGAATTTGGATCTCCTACCAATGAGCCCAGAAATGAAGAAGAGTACGTGGCGGACCTTAGGGAAAGGCTTAGGAACATACACCAAAGGACCAGAAGCCAGATTAAGATGACGAGCGACCGCATGAAGACCAGGTATGATGCCAAGGCAACAACGTCAGGATTCCAGGAAGGAGATCTGGTGTGGCTCTATAATCCCCATCGCCAAAAGGGGAAATCACCTAAATTGCAGCGGAACTGGGAAGGTCCCTACAGAATAGTAACCCGCATCAACGATGTTGTCTACCGCATCCAGCGAGGACCCAGGGCCAAAATGAAAGTGGTTCATGTGGACCGACTGAGTCGATACAATGGCCGAAATGAGGATGCACTTGTTCAGGACGAACACGTCTAAGAGGGGGGCAGTGTAGCATAATAATAACTACGCTCCCTAAAAGTATGATGCAACAAATTCCGAAGTGACTTTCCATTCTGGCAGAATTTTGGTTCGAACTGTCCTTTCATTCGAGGTTCGTGTCTGCGGTTTCCACAGTTCATGTCTACGAAAGAGACGGATAATATCACGGATGAGAGGGAATTATAACTGCAAGAATGATTGTCATCTTGGAATTTCTCTTGTTCCAGTGGTCGAAGAATTTGCTAGAAGTTTCTGGCTATCAGAAACTTCTGCTATATAAGGACAGATGGCGATCAAAAACGGGGCAGTAGTTTCTAAACTGTGGCGAAGAGATTAGAAAAGTGATAGTGGGCGAAGTTGTAATTTTGTGATAAATTGAAAGTTGAGATTTAACAAGAAGAAGTAATTAGTTTGGATTTGTGAATTAAGTAATTGAAAGGAGATAAAGTGATTTGAGAGGACAGAGACCTTGTAAGAAAAGAATTGCGAAGAATAGTATAGTGTGAACCTGAATTGTTCTAGAGACTAGAAATAAAGAAATAATTTCACAGAATATTGTTTTATCTACTCGAGCCGTAGCTCGCATATTACAGTATTTTAGAAACGTGAAGGCAAAACCGATACCGCCATTTTTCATTTCATTCATCATTTTTAATCATTTTTAGTTTTTATTATTTTCAATTCATTAAACTTATATGCTTGACAAAATACGCTTAAAACTGGCTTAACTAACTTAACTACGTTATTCTATTCTATATTACCGGCCCTATGCGGGCGCTAAAACCTAATATTTAGATCTATGTCTAATTAAAAAATTTAAAATCAAAAAAACTTAGTGAATGAATTTACTTTTTGTTTTGTTTGGTCTTAAATATGAAACTTAAAAAACTACCTTAAAATAAATCTTGAAACTACCTTATTCTACTTAATCTATCTTACTCTACCTTACTTAGATTTTTTTATAACGTTCTATTTTTTGCATTTTTTTTTGTACTTTTTGTTTTTATGTATTTTTTTTCGTGTTTTTTTTGTCTATCAAAGTGCAGCGATATTTTTTTTTTTTACCTATCTACAATAAACCTAAAATACCTGTTACCGAACTTGGCAGCACATGCCTAAGTGGTTCATGGGTAAATGGCAGCACAGTGGTACATGGGCAAATGGCAGCACTGCGATACATGGGCAAATAGCACGAGGGTAGGTAGGCGACCAGCAGCGATTTCCGGCAGACGATCTCTCTGACGGCCATTGAAAAGACGATCTCTCTGTACAACGAAGTTGATGACCACGAGCAAGCCAAGAAGGAAAAGAAAAGGCGAATGTATAAGTATTATTATATATTGTAACACATTATTTATAAGAAGAATTTATTTCAAGAATGAAATAAATCGTAACAGAAAAAGCGATGTTTCTTTTCTTCCCTCTGGCATGAAACAGGCTGCTAGGGGGAAACGACGAAGGAGTTTCCTCTCTTTCAGTTAGCCACCAGAAGTGTCCGTACTGACGTTGTACGTCCTCTATATCGGGACTCGATACCGTCCTACTCTCTGTCGTAGTTGAGGCGCCTATCCACAACTGTCCGAGCAACGTGGAAGATTAGCGGCACTGCCAATCTGTCCTGGATCAGATCTTTCTCATCAAAATAGAGGAACGCCTCTGGGGGAACAAAACCGTTAAGGCAAACTTTCTTGTGATACCCGTAATTGGGGTAATAAGCTAAGGAGATCAGGTTGTTCATCGAGCTAATTGCTCTTGCAATGTGTCTTCGAATCAGCTTGATATCGAAATTATCCACTCTTATTAGGTTAGCCCTGTTGTATAGGACCTCATTGGGTAGAATTTTATGTACTGAGACTCTGGTGATCTGTACAAATGAAGGCAAGCCATCTCAAACACCCGAAACTTTTCCAACAAGCTTGCTCTCACGTTGAACCACACGGGGCATCCATATAAGAGCATGGGCCGGATGAGGGCCATGTAGCAGATTACCTTTACCCTTGCATCGAGTTGCTTGCTATAAAAAGTCTCTTTGTAAGAGCAAAAGCACCTTTGGCTCTGGCAAGAGCAGCATCTATTAGTTTGTTAAAATATAGATATTGGTCTAAACAGAGTCCTAGGTATCTGACTATACTTCGACTCGCAAGTGGCTGTCCGTGCGGTCAAACGATTGAAAAGTTTCGCCAATCCTTCCTGGTATCCCTAGAGGCCCCAGACAACGGCGTCCTAAAAAGAATGGTTTCCGATTTCATCGCAATATCGCTGAATCTAATCGTAGTCACGTTGCAAGAGAATTGCAATGTGGCCCGGTACCCAGCAGAGGGTCACCATGTTGGGCGCTGAGGTAACTTCCAGTCATTTTTTACAAATTTTTACGGGCTTGGGTCTTAGTGATGTTGACTCTAACGTCCTAATGGCCGCTTGGCTGGCAACATAGATGCTGATTATTTGCCCTGAAATATCTTCCTTAACATTGCAGCAATTTCGGCTTGGAAGACACTGCAACCATCCTTAAGTCTAAACGAGCGATGTATGTTTCGCGTCTCACAGTAGACGCCGGCACCAGTACCTGCAGTCATTTTGGATCCGTCAGTAAAGATGGCTAGTTCGTTTTCGAAACAGACTCTTCCCTCATCCCATTCCTCCCTGCTAGGAATTCTAATAGAGAACTTTCGGTTGCAGTTTGGAATGGGGATGATGTAGTCTGTCTCCGTCCGGAGTCTCAATACATTCCATCGGTTTAGAATTGAGACATGACCGTAGGGTTTAGCTATCCATAGACCGACTTCCCTTAGTCTTGTGCAGTTTTAGCTGCCGTGTTCCCGCAATATATGTCAAGTGGAAGAAGTTTCATTATTGTTTCCAGAGCTGCTGTCGGTGTTGATCTCATTGATTCCGTTACCCGCAGACAGCCTGCCCGTTGAATCTTTGTAACGCTTTCAAGTTGGTATTTCTTCTCGAGCACTTTCTACCAGACAATCGAACCATACGTCAAAATGGGTCTTACAACCGCAGTGTAGAGCCAGTGTACCCCTTTAGGCTTAAAACCCCAAGATTTCCAGAATTCTCTCCCGCATGCATATAGTGCAACATATGCCTTCTTGATTCGATTATCAATGTTAGCTTTCCAGTTTAATTTGGAATCCAATATTACGCCTAGATATTTTGCAGTTATTTTGTAGTATCGGCTGTACACCATTCATACAAGGGTAGTTGTATTCTGGTATCGATCTTCTCCTCGTGAATAGCACTAACTCAGTTTTCGCCGGATTTACTTCCAGGCCCCTGTCCTTGACCCAATTATTCACTAATTTTAATGCATAATTGAGTCGCTCGCTTAGTACCGGGAGGAACTTTTGGGATACTAAGATGGCAACATCGTCGGCATAGCCACTACGTAGAAACCATTATTTTACCCACCTTTAGTATGAAAACCACTCTAATCTCTCGCCAAGCTTTTTTAACATATCCCAGTCTGAGACACCAACCATAAATGTACTTGAGCCATGGAATAATATATTCCCCCAATGTGCCTTGTATGGTGCAAACAATTTGATTGCCCATGAAATTTTCTGATCGTCAATTAGATTGTCGATAGTTTCAGTGTCAATATTAGCTGGAAGAGAAGTGATTGCCGGAGATTATGTCCCTGCATCTTCACAGCCAGGAAAGAGACATTCATTTCAGGAGAGCTACAAGCGTGTTCTCGTAAGAGTCTGTACAGCTGTCATCACAGTTCTTAATTGAAGACACATGTAATGGAGCTTTGCTGAGAACCTTCCTTAATCGAGCCGCCTCTGTGGTGCATTCAATGGAGTCACAAAAGATTCTCCAGGAATTTTCCTTAGCGAATCTTATTTCCTTTTTGAGAAGCTTAACGTTTTCCTTATGTGTTGGCCACTCAATAGCCCTCTTTAGCAAGCTTCCAGCTATGTCTTGAGGTGCGCAGATGCTCTGCTGTTTTCGAATCCCACCAGGGTGGACGATTTCTTCCTCTGGCGCGTCTGACAGAAAAGGCTCTTCCAAAAGAGCATTTGAGCTTATTGGTAAGATCATCTACCACCTTATCGATGTCTTCTGTAGACCTAGAGATCTCCCCAGGGTGAGGTCCAAGAGATCCCCCCTGTTCTTCGTTGAATCTTTTCCAGTTTTCGAAAAGCCTTCCTATCCGGAGCACCGGAATTCAAATTGAAGAGTATCCAGCAGTGATCAGACAGTGATGACTTGTCGAATACCCTCCAGTTCGAGATTGTTGCGGTGCTATTTGCAGATAAGAGTGTTATATCAAGAACCTCCCTTCTATTTGTTATAATAAAAGTTGATGAATTGCCACGTTTACATATAGTTAGGTTAGTTCTTAGGATATAATCTCGACTCTACTGTTAGTATCTGAACTACTCCAAATAGTATGATGGGCGTTAGCATCACAGCCTAAGATTAAGTTCCTCTTACCTTGTTGAGACATTGCTATCAATGCCTTGACATTACCGGAGGGGACGTCAATGCCTTCGTCTTATGGTAGGTATACCGACGCCAGCGTGTATGTGTTGTCCTTCCCCTTTACCTCCACCACCGTTTACAGCTGTGATTGGAGAGCATTAGTACGTGAAGATTTTTCTTGGCAACGATACAAGTTCTGACCTTACCTTCGCTACCATTGTACTCTACATTATAGTTGTATCACCCCAATCCTTTCACCCGATTATGAAGAATCCATGGTTCCTGGTGTATTGCAAAGTCAAGCTGCTCCTTACGAAGGAGCAGCATAAGGTTAACCGAGGCGGCTCACGGTGATGAAGATTTGCTTGTAGTACCTTCATTGGGAGTCAAGGTACTCTTCGCAGTGATTGCCGTCTCATTGGGCTGCGGCTTCTTCGCGAGTCTCAGTGAGAACTCACCAGCTCCAAAGAAGAGCCGCATCTGTTTCTCTTTTTCCATTGCCTCTGGAGGTTCCTCAATAATGAAGATAAACCCCTTGGTACCATCTTCGTTGTCCTCTACCGCAACAATTTCCCAGTCATCCATAGGGACCGCTGGGTTTTGTGCTGTCAAGAAGCAGAGAAACTTCTCTTTCTCAATTCTCAGCCCAGGTATGTTCAGTCTGGCCTTAGGCCTCTCTGGTACCTCGTCTAGGGGGACTGCCTTGAGGACAGCTCCCTCCCAGGGTTTCAGAGTTGCTTTAGTCTTTTTCGCGAAGTCATAGGAGAGCTGGTCTTTGCTACTTATTCCGCGATTCCTGTTAGTTAGGCCGTACGTGGGAGCAGTAGTACCAATATTCCTGCGAATCTGGTCGAAGATCGCGTTGGCCATGGCCTTCTCAATCAACTTTCCCCATTCGGAGGAATATTGCCCGCTGTGCTTGCCGAGCATTTCGTATAGCCCCGCTGAACTGAACCGTTGTGTTGGCCTTTAACCTTTTAGATGGGTTATTTGTTGCTTCCTGGGATCGTTCCCCTTTGGAAGCAAACTTTTCCCTATTTGTTTTCGATGGCGCTTGGTTCCGCTGGGACCCGCCTTCTTGGCTTCGGTTCCATGCATCTTTATGCATGTAACAACCTTGGCAGCTTTCTTGACGGTGTTCATCTTAGCGATGACACCCTTGCAGCTAGCTGCTGCGATGTTTTTATTTTCCGCCTTTGGTCTCGTTAAGGCATCTTTCTTGATGATGTCTTCGGCCCACACGAATTTTTCTTTCTTCAAGTCGGAGAGTGAGGGGATGCCTTTCTCCTCCAGTATGCGCTTCAGGTGTACGCCTTTTTTGTACAGTCTAAGTCTCTGTATACCTTCGGAGAAGCCACTTTTCTTGGCGTTCTCCTCTCTCGCTATGTCAGTTTGGACTGTCTCCTCGGGGTCGGCAAGAAAATGCTCCTCCATCTCTGCCGTCGCCTCTAGCGACAGTTCATCGCTTTTACAGTTGTTTTTTTTTTCTTTGTTTTTTTTCTATTTAAATGTGAAATGTTGTTCCCACGAGTACGGACGAAAATATGAGTGAGCTCCGACAGAACCACCGAGTATCGGAGTAAGGCTGGATACACGTAGGCCTCGCCTAGACACCTACGGGAGCTCGTTAGGGGTGGTTTATTCTCTAACCTTCCATCCCTGGCACGGTTTCGTTCCTGAGAGCTCACACCACCACATGAGTTGGGATGACTATCTCTTAGTTTTCGGCCTTCACTGGAACCTATTCGAAGTGGAAGCACGCTCGATGTGCATAACCTACTTAAGCTCCGACACCACGACAAGGTGGATAGTCGCGCCGGTGTGATAGGCAATCACGCAGCACAGCTAGGGTTACCTTGCCTTTGGCTTTAACGACTACTGTAGAAGCTGCAGGGACGAAGAGGAAATAGAATCCATTCATCATCGCTTGTGTGACTGTCCAGCTCTGGCCAACAAAAGAAGCCTTACCTTTGGCAGACACTTCTTTTCAGAGCTGGATGAGCTAGGTAGCATCGAGATTCATATATTTATCTGGGTGGTTTAGCCTAGCGGTCGAAGATCGTAACTTTTAGGTTCCCAGGGTTCTAAATATTGGGCACAATGGACTTATAGTGGTCTAAGTGAGCTGTTGACAACCCTGTCAACAAGGGCACCCAGTTACCTAACCTAACCCTTCTCCAAGTCAATCAGGCAGGCACCCGTACACTGTTTCTTTCTTTTGTTCCATTGGATATCCGATACCAGTTTAGACGCCGCATGTATTGTATAATGCCCCGCCTTAAAACCGAATTGGTTATTCGGAATTAGAGGCAGATGTTGAAGCACAATGTTCGATACTCCGTCAATCCCACAGATTCCTTTCTCTTCAATGAGTTGAAGATCGCTTGGAGCTCCACCTTCGATATGTACGGGGGATGTACCCTTTCATCGGCGGTGACATTATTTGCCATGGTATTGTCATTGAACTCAGTAAAACCTAAGTTCTCAAATCGCCAGTATTCTACATCATTTCGAAGGTAGAAGTTGTGCACAAGGACATGATTTTCTAGGTCGTAGTTCGGGCAAATAGTATCATTCACCTTGTGCACTTCCTGGAAAGTCGCTCCTATAGCTTCTATCTTCTCCTGATATACCGATACCATCTTTAATTGGAGAGTTGCTAACTAGTATGCTGGAATCCTTTACTCGACCTATTTCCTACATTGGAATCAATTATTTTTGTCCAGTCAGTATACGATTTGGCATACATGCCTTACTGTATTTATGTAGAAATCGAACACAGTCTTTCTGCGGATTTATGCATCCTATCCATCAAGAGATTCATGGAGAGAAGAGGCATTCCTTTGGAGATATTCAGCGACAACGGAACCAACTTTAGCCATTTGTGTGGCGAAACTTAGATGGAATTTCATACCATCGGCAGTGCCACATATGGGACCGAGTTGGGAATGAATGGTACGTAGGTATTGTTAGGAATGAGTTTGAGTCGTAATCCATTAGAAGAACTTCTAAGTATGATGGCCCAAGACAAAATCATAATAAATGTACTGTCACTAATCTATGTTCCTATTGAAGGAGACATCGATGAAACTCTAATACCGCATCAGTTCTTTACGGGGCTATTGCGTGGAATAAAACAATTTGGTGAAGGAAATGATGACGGGGCTGCAATGGAAAAAAGACGGGATGACATCAGAGAAATTCCCCAATTCCTTTTGGAAGCGTTGGGTCCAGAAGTATTTGCCGACGTTGAAGAGACAAAACAAGTGGCATATTTCCGCCCGCCCCCTTACTAAAGGCGACATAATTTTCGTTGACTCAAACAATTAGCCGAAAGGGATTGTATCCGAAGTCCTTCCAAGGAGAGATGGGCAAGTCCGCAGTACAATCGTAAGGACTTCAACAAGATCCTCGCTTGACCAGCTACCAAATTCACTAAGCTAGATGTTCTACGCCAGGTTGAAGAAAAAGAAGTAACTAGGACCAAATTATCCAGCTAACTAGAAGGGAATGTTGGCGCACCTGGCAGTACCGAACTATTACAGCATTGCGTGAGAGTGGAAGAGATGCATAGCAGACAGAAAAAAAATGTTGTCCTACCGGCCGAAAGAAGTGTTTTCCTTTTTTTCGCCTTTCAAATCCTGAATACCTGGAAGCACACCACAAGGAAGAAAAAAAAACAATTTTAAGTCCTTTCATAAACCTAGTCATTTCGCTAAATAATCGCAAAGTAAATAAATATGGTAAATGAATTTAAAGCCAAATTTGAGATTAATTTTCTCTTTTTGCTCGCAATAGAGAGCATCCTTGATCATAGAACACTCACAAAAGTCGGTAGATGGATGCAACATTGACGTCGAATTGGTGTAATTATATGCAATTCGCCCATAATACGTAGAATCTGATTTGGCGGGTTGGTTGATAATGGACCAATTATAAAATAGTAGAGCGTAGCTAATTGTCAGATTTGAAAATCAATAAAATGTTTACTAATACCTTTCAAACAAGCCCAACCTCTTTTAGTTCAACGTCAGCATATATGGAGAAAAATAGTCCTAGCAACTCGTTAAGTTTGGGTTTGAGTAAGGTTAATCAATTCGAAATCTAAAGGTAGTCTTTGGAATTAAATTAGAAGGTACTGCATTAGACCACATACACCCAAAGTATGTGAAAAACTAATGGGCGATTAAATTTCGAATTATTTACTCTTTTCAGCTAGTCAAGTCTTAAAGTAAAGCACTGTACACAATCGTACAACCTGAGTTTCGTTAGTTTTTTCAAAGGATTTCGACACAGTTCCGTATAATATCCTTCGGAGTAAGCTTAGAAATAAGTATCACTTTGATTTAACTGCACTAAAACTTGTAGAAAACTACTTAAGTTGCCGATCTCAAGCGGTGTGTATTAACAAAACGTTATTCAGTTTCCTTCGCATTGGCATCAGAATTTCGCAGGGGTCCATCTTTAGTCCACCGCTCTTTACTTAATTACTGCAGCATAAAAATATATGGGGACGACATGTTACCTTAGGCCAGTTTTGAAGTGGTTAGATTGGAATCAACTTAAGTTTAATTCAAAGAAAAGTCAGGCTTTTATCATACACTCAGATGATATCTGCCCTCAGGAACCTGTAACGATCTTTCGCAACATGTAATAGGTAGGACCTACTCGTGTGTTATGCTACGCACTCTCTACCTAACCGGAAGTTACCTTCCGACTAAATTGAAAACGATGTCAGCTAAAACACTCATATTGCCATCACTGCTATATGCATACATTTTTTTGTGACGTTGATAGTGCAAATGGCCTACGAAGATTTGATCATGTTTATCGATATGCAAATAGTGTCTATGGCATGCGAATTCAATATTACTTCGATTTTAAAATATAAATTTTCCTGTTAACTTGAAAGGTATTGTAATATGCGAGCTACGGCTCGAGTAGATAAAACGTCCGAACAAGTGCGTCCTCACTTCGGCCATTGTATCGACTCAGTCGGTCCAAATGGTACTATTCTGTAGGGACCCTCCCAGTTCTGCTGCAATTTAGGTGATTTCCCCTTTTGGCGATGGGGATTATACAGCCATACTAAATCTCCTTCCTGGAATCCTGACGTTGTTGCCTTGGCATCATACCTGGTCTTCATGCGGTCGCTCGTTATCTTAATCTGGCTTCTGGTCCTTTGGTGTATGTCCCTAAGCCTTTCCCTAAGGTCCGCCACGTACTCTTCTTCATTTCTGGGCTCATCGGTAGGAGATCTAAATTTCACCTTACTGGGTAACCGAACTATTCCACCAAACAAGATTTCGAACGGCGTATGTCGAGTAGTGCTATTCACGGCACTTCTATAGGCCATCAAAAACAAGGGAATCTGCCGGTCCCAATCACGTTGGTAGTCGCCTACGACCTTCGAGAGATGTTCGTCCAAAGTCCTATTGAAACGCTCCACCATACCGTCCGACTGTGGATGAAGCGGGGTTGTCCGTGTCTTTTTGATTCCGAGTAGTTGACACATCTCTTGGAAGATTCTTGACTCGAAGTTCCGCCCTTGGTCAGAATGCAATTCCAAGGGCACACCGAATCTGCTAACCCAATTGTAGACGATCTGCTCCGCCACAGTTCCGGCTTCCTGGTTATTGATCGGAAGCGCTTCCGACCAATTACTGAAGTAGTCCATTACTACGAGTATATACCGATTACCATTGTCGGTTTCCGGAAAGGGCCCTGCGATGTCAATGGCGATTCGTTCGAAAGGTGCTCCCACGTTGTATTGGTGCATCTTACCCCGAGTTTTGATTCTCGGACCCTTGCTAGCTGCACACAAGTCGCATTTTCTGCACCAGTCTTCGACATCTTCCTTCGCTTTTAACCAATAAAAACGTTCTCGTACATATTCTAGCGTCTTATTCACTCCCAAGTGGCCTTCCGACGCTCCGCCATGCATTTCCCGTAACACCTCCTTGACCCTCGTCCACGACAAGCTGTATTACAAACGACTTTCCATTGGAGGATTCCCATTTTCTTCTCAGGACACCTTCTTGGACATGGAGGGAGTCCCACTGCGCAAAATACGCCTTTAAGGTCGGGCTTCTGTGAGAGATGTTCTTCTCCATGTTCTCCTTCCAGGCCAGAATCGGCTCGATATCCGGGTCTTCCTTCTGAGCGTTCCGGATCTCATCTACGCTCCAGCCGGCGATAGGTTCGGCTCTCAGTCTTTGGATGGAAACCAGCTCCCGTTCTTCCTGATGCGCACAATGTTTACAATCCGTTCTGCATGGTCGCCGGGACAGTGCATCCGCATTAGAGTGGAGTTTTCCTTTTCGATGCTGTATTTCGTAGTGGTATATTTGCAGCCTTTCGATCCATCTTGCGACCTGACCCTCAGGACTCTTGAACTGTAATAGCCATTTTAAGGCTGCATGGTCTGTGCGAAGAACGAACTTCCTCCCATAGAGGTATTTGTGAAAATGCTTCGTAGCCAAGATCAAAGCTAGAAGTTCCCGCCTTGTCACGCAGTAGTTCCTTTCTGGCTTAGAGAGCACCTTGCTGAAGTACGCAACCACCTTCTCTTGGCCATCATGCACCTGGGAGAGTACGGCTCCTACCCCGACATTACTAGCATCTGCATCCACAATGAACGTTTCCCCGGGAGTGGGGTAAGCTAGTATTGGGGCATCGCATAGCCGTTGTTTAAGTGCCTTGAAGCTCTTCTCGCACTCAATTGACCATTTGAATTGTTTTCCCTTTTCCGTCAACTGGTGCAGGCTCTTTGCAATCCTGGCAAAATCCTTCACG
Source organism: Pocota personata (assembly GCA_963082735.1). Taxonomy (NCBI): domain Eukaryota; kingdom Metazoa; phylum Arthropoda; class Insecta; order Diptera; family Syrphidae; genus Pocota; species Pocota personata. The sequence continues at coordinate 159,130,252 of OY720429.1, forward strand.
AACCGTCTGTAGTAGGTGGCTAGGCACAGGAAGCGCCTTAGTTGGTGTTTATCTTTGGGGACTGGCCAGTTTTTCACCGCTTCGGCCTTCTCTGGATCGGTTCTCACTCCTTTCGCTGAAATAATGTGCCCCAAGTACTTGACTTCCGCTCTAAACAGGGCGCACTTCTTGGGGTTGAGCTTCAGGTGGACACTTCGAAGCCTTTGAAACACATCCCTTACATTGTCTCGGTGTTGCGCAAACGTTTTCCTACGACGATGACATCGTCCAAGTACACCAAACAGGTTTTCCATGTTAACCCTTGCAGGACACATTCCATCAATATCTCGAAAGTCGCCGGAGCATTGCACAGTCCGAATGGAATTACCGTGAATTGTCATAGCCCATTTCCTGCGGTGAAGGCGGTTTTCTCCCGGTCTTCTAGATGGATCTGTACCTGCCAGTAGCCACTCTTCAAGTCGAGGGTGGAAAACCATTGGGCTCCTGATACTGTGTCCAGCGTGTCTGTAATCCGTGGCAGAGGATAGCTGTCTTTCTTGGTGACGTAATTGAGCTGCCGATAGTCCACGCAGAACCGAGTGTTGCCATCTTTCTTCTTAACCAGTACAACCGGTGATGCCACGGACTTTCAATCAGACCTTCTTTCTCCATTGCCGACACCATCTCTGCAACTTCTGTCTGCTTTGCCAATGGAAGGCGCCTAGCAGGCTGACGAATTGGTCTAGTATCACCAGTGTCTATTCGATGTTGTACCAGGTGTGTTCGGCCGTATTCTCCGTCCTGTGAGGCAAATACATCAGCGTACTCATTGATAAGATTCTCTGCCATAGTTCGCTGCTCCTGATTCAGTTCACTGGACTGGAGAATCGTCTCTCTCGTTTCCGCTGTCCAAGGTGATGGGAGAGGTTGCGGAGCATCACGTTCAGATATTGTTGTGACGGCGGTAATCGGCGTGCATTTTCCAGTCACCTCCCCTCGCCTTAGTTTGACAGTGTGTGGCCTCGCGTTCAAAACTCTCACTGGAACCATGGTGTTCTTTGGTTCGACTAACGTCTTTCCCATGATGTAGTTTTGAGAATTCCTCTCTGGGTCTGGTTCTACTATGTAGAATCGGTGGCTCCCAAGATCACCTTCCAGCTTCATCCAAATGATTGTCTCTGAAGACGGCGGCAAAACTTCGTCTTTGCTGATGAATGTCCTGAGAGTTCCGGCGTTCTCGTTTCCGTACACCATCGGAATCTCCACATTTCGATACCTCAGTACTTGCATCCCGATGTCCAAGATTACTTCATTTGCTTTCATGAAGTCTATTCTGATGATGCACTCGTCGCATATATCTGCCACCAGAAACGCATGGGAGAACGTCAGTCCCGCCAGAGTAATCGTAAGAAGAACTTCTCCAAACACCTTCGCCATTTCCCCTGTTGAAGTCTTCAGGCAGTAGCTGTTGGTGTTGTGCAGCCAGGAGCTTCTGACGATATCTCTTCTTAGAATGGAGGCAGTGGCACCTGTGTCGATGGTGGCTACGCACTTCTTCTTGTTGATTAGTGCCTCCACTCTCAGGCTCTTGTTACCCCGTTCGGTTTGCGAAACTTGAATGGTGGTCCTGGAGGCCTCGATTCCAGTAATCAACTTCTGCCCCGCGAAGTTGGTCCTTACGCATTTCCCGACTGCTGGTTTTGGGAAGTCTAACCGACAGGATGGATGTTATCTCCGCCGGATGCTTCCTCTCTGCTTCTCCTACTTCCGCAATGTGGACAATTTCCTCGTCTAATTGAACTTCTGCACTGCCGTTGTAGGTGTCCGGTTTGGTTGCAATTCCAGCAACGGATTTGACTTCCGCGAGCTTTGCCTTCATCCATGACGGCTGTTCTCTGGCATGAGAATTTGGATTCCCAGTTCTTGTTTTGCTCATCAAGTTTGCTTTCCAGAGCATCTAGAGAATTCTTTTGTTCGTCCATTGCTTTCTTTTGTTCGTTCATTGCTTTCTTTTATTCGTCCAGCTTAAGTTCTAGAGAATTCTTTTGTTCCTCAAGCTTAAGTTCTAGAGAGTTCTTTTGGTCGTCTATTGCTTTCTTTTGGTAATCGAGCTTAAGTTCCAGAGACTTCTTTTGGTCTTTTGGACGAACCAGTAGGGCATCTTTTCCAGTTGTGTCGATATTCCGCTTACTGAGTTCTGCCTTTAGGTGAATTATAGTTAGTTTTCCCAATTTGCGACCCATTTTGCGCAACTAGTTAACTCAACACAGAAATGTTTTTTTTTTTTTTGTGCAATTTCACACCACGGAAATAGTTATTCACAGAATAAGTTTTATCCCACTTCTGACACCAATATAATATGCGAGCTACGGCTCGAGTAGATAAAACGTTATTCTGTGAGATTATTTCTTTTTTTTTTCTAGTCAATAGAACAATTCAAGTTCACACTATACTGTTCTTCGCAAATTCTTTCCTTACAAGGTCTCTTTCTTCTCTTTTCTCTTTATCTCATTTCAATTACTTAATTCACAAATCCAAACTAATTACTTCTTCTTGTTAACTCTCAACTTTCAATTTATCACAAAATTACAATTTCGCTTATTATCACTTTTCCAATCTCCTCGTGCGGTTCAAAACCGTCGCATTTCTGAACAAGAAAATTCTGATGTAATAATTCCAAGATGACAGCTGCAGCCAATAATCTCTTGCGGTTATAATTCTCTTGCTGTTATAATTCTCTCTTAATTCCGCGACGTCGTCTTAGACATAATCCGTCTCTTACCGTGGACGCGAACCTTGAATGAAAAGACACTTCGGAATGTGTTGCATCTTTTTGAGGCGTAGTTATTATGCTACATTATGTTACAGTAGAATTCAACCAGAGTATCTTTCGCATGATCAGCTGCCTTGTCGTGGCAGGTCGGCTTAAGAGTCAAAGATCCTAAGGTTCCTCAAAGATCTCAGGTGAGACATCGAACTAAGGGCTGACGGCATCTTGTCTGTGGTGAAAAACATGTCAAACTACAGCATGATATAAAACCTTAATGATTTAGCTACTCCATGTGGTGCTTGCGAAAGTGATAATCCACCCGTAGTCTTCTCGACTGCGGCTGGGTACGTTTTCTGGAGGACCCATCCAGCATGCTTCCACCCCTCAACTCTTCAGGCGATAATATGGAATCTGCAGCGATGTTTGCTTCTAAAAATTCCTGCGGATATATCTCCTATAAACTCGGCAGATTGGGCTGGACTGATGAAGAAAGTGGCGGAAAGGTTTTACTCGGTACGTCTTTCCCAGGTTGTTGAAACGGCGCACTCTGGTGGATTCCTGACCAAAACTCAGCGGAAGAGGAAATAAAGAAGGGCAGCTGCCGTGTTGCACAATGGTGCTGTTAGCTCAGCTGAACGCGCAAGCATTGAAAGCAGTTCTCATTTGGCAGCGATGGAAAAAAAAACAGGACGATAGAAGGTGCATTACATCAACAGGAACCAATCAGTCTTTTGAACCCAAAGCTACCTCCCCTACCATGGGCCCGAATCCCATGGAAGAAGAGGCTTACACGAGGTCCATGGAAAGGGCTTCTCAGTTGACAGAAGGGTGTGCGCACCTGATGCGCTCGTGTGCTACGTCGGACGTGCGACTTTATGATAAGAAACTTAAAACCGGTGGTGTTATTTGCGCACAAAACCTGGCGGATGCGGGTTCTGATATCTCTAAAGGTGACAACACTAGCTGTCGAGCTGGGACGAAGCAGCTCGAATTGAAGGCGCGGATGCGGAAGCCTTCGTTGACGATTCGCATCGGAAAGGCTGGCAATGACTAAAGGATGATCGTCACAGAGTGCAAACGCTGCGAAGATCGACTGTGGGAGCTAACTTCAGCAGCAAATGCTTGCAACCAAGCGGGGGGCTGTTCATCAAAGAACGAAAACCTTGTGGTGAAGTGGTCCTCGCAGCAAACTCGTAAATGAACTAGCAGCGCCCCTTCCAAGGTGCAATTCCACTTAGTTTCCAAATGAGTGCAAATAATGGACGGATAACTCAGTTCTTGTTGTTCAATAAAAAAATTTGCATCATTCCAAGGCTACTACCGCTCTTCTAAGAAACAAAATTTCCATGGTGCGTACAAGAACACACATAACATCTTTCCAGGAACATTTGTGGTTTCGAGGGCGTTCGTGATATCATGGTACTTTGTGATGAGCGGTTTGAAAGACCTAGAGCTTGTCTAATTATGCCGGGCTTATTCTCAATGACCAAGCTTGGACAATTTAGTTGCCAGGATTTCGTTGCTCTAACTATAAGCTACGAAACGAATGACAGTTGGAAAAATTTCGTTGTTGCCTTTACCACCGAAGGCTGTTGCCGAACTCACAGAGTACTGTGAAACTCAGGAAATAGGATTAGTCATATAATGCAATGCTAATGATCAGAACACGATCTAAGGTAGGAGCAAATGCAACATGCGAATAAATTATCTTCTGGACTTCATACTATCAAAAAGGAAGAACTTGACCTTATCTAATAGGTACTTCAAGTCGATTATTAACTGGAGAGTTCTGCCGGAGGTGTCCTTATTATACCATAGATATATAGCTGTCCAAATCAAATGCGAAGCTATAACAACTAGGTACGCTTTAGGACAGAGTTAAACAAATCTGCCAAAACTCCACCAAAACTGAATGAGACAGAAGGTAGAGGACACTGTTCAAGACCTGACGAGTACCCTCACCAGTTGTTTTGAACTAACATGCCCAGTGACAAAGAGTTCTTGCAGATCGCCGGTTCCCTAGTGGAACACAAAGATACTAAGAAACGAAACCAGAAAACTTCTAAATTGGTCACCAAAGACTAACTTGGAGGGAAACTGGAATTTTTTGAGGTTAAGCAGAAAGATTATAAGAAGTTAATTCGGACGTCGCAAGGTAGTTCTTGTAGAGATTTTTGTGAAAAGATTGGTTAAATTTCTGGAGAAGAACAAATCGACCAAACTGAAATCACTTAAGAAATCTGATGGCACCTTCATTGATCTAAATCAGAAAATTCGGCGCAGCTATTATATTGCATCAGGTGTGGTAACGGATGACGCTATCAGGTGTGTAGTGGGATCATTTGGGAGCTTCAAGTTGCCGGGTACCGATGGAATATATCCAGCCTTGCTACAACAGGTTGCAGACCAGCTGCTACTTATCTGAAAAGTATTTCCACCGCTGGACTGACACTAGCATATGTTCCTATACCCTGATGAACAGTTAGAGCGGTTTTTGTACCAAAAATCGATAAAGTTGACTCACTCACCAAGAATTTCAGACCTTTAAGTCTGACTTCCTTCTTTTTGAAAAGCATGGAGGGACTGAGATTCACGTGCACAAAGTTGCTTTGAGGTTGCATTCTCTATCGCAGATGCGGTCAGTGCAGAAAATCATGGGAGTCTGCGCTTTAAAATCTGGTTGCTAGGATTGAATGCGCAATCGATGGGAGCTTTCGACAATGCGACTTTTGACTGCATATGTAACTTTGCTAGACAACGCGTGGTAGATGAAATATTAGTGTTGCGGATTAAAGCAATGCTAATGAACAAAACTTTAGCCGTGGATGCGGATTGTGGTCGGTATGTAATGGCAGGGGTCAACTAGGGCTATTCGCAAGGTGGCGGCTATTCCACTGCTATCGTGCATGGTGGTCGACTTTCTGTGAAACACTATCAATGTTTTCAACGTCTACGCACAGGCATATGCGGATGAAGTTGCCGTACTTTCTGTCGGACGGTGCCCAGACACTGTCTGTACTAACGCGCAAATAGCTGTGGATATGGTCGATGAATGGTGCATTAGGAATGGCCTTTCAATGTAAGGGTGCTTAAGGTAAGACATAGGACTTATCATGGAAAAATATCTTTCGGTCTATACGGCTAAGATAAGGCCTTTCCTAGTATATGCGTCGGTTGTTTGGTGGAAGGGGCTTTCGCGTAAATATGTGACTGCCTTTTGCACTAAAGTGCAAACAACAGCTGTCTCGGCTACACGGAAGCTTTTCAGAGTACGCCTGGCTCTGCTCTAGATACATAGCTAAAGTTACCTTATCTTGATACTTATATAATAGGCAGCACTATCAAAGGAACATATCGCCGTTTGAGAACAGCTGCTGTAGTCTGCGGTCATTGACTTTAATAGTGATAGCTGGTCGTGAATTTTTTTTTTTTTTTGTGCGACGGTCATAGTGGACTTGCTTATGCGCTGACGATTTATCTTGGCCGCTGAAATCAGCCGTTACATTTTTTTGTTGTGTCCAACAATGAGCAACTTCCGGAAGCAAAGCGGCCTGCTGAGGCGGATAAACTCCAGCTGCTGCGGGAAAAATTTCAGCGATTAAGGGAGAAGTTTACCAAACTTGCAGTGATGTGCAGAGGGGTTGCTGCGGTGCTTCCACGGGAGCAAGTGGAAGCAGTGGTTGATTACGTAGCCAGGGGAAGATGTCGCCGGGGCAATTTGTATGGTCTGAGATATGTTGCGGAATTGATACCGGTGTTTGATCCCAAGGCGTATGCTGGGCTATCTTCCGAAGCATGAAGGAGGAAGGTCTTATACAAGCAGAGAGTCTATGCCCTCGATGAGAAGCTAGTGCTGATGGCTGAGACTACGAGGCTAGTGAGAGCGGCGAAATTGTGGAGCTGCAGTGCGACAACAGAATCTCTGGAGGAGTAATTCTCCGGCCTGTGTCGTAGCCTTCCGACGTTGGATGATGAAGCTGACATCCACGGCAGACTGCGTGAGCGGAGGCAACGTCCTGGAGAGGACACAGAGGAGTATGTCTTCGAGATGAAGGTAATAATTATAATAAATAAAAGTAATAAAGGAGAGCACCCTGCTAAAATATATTACCCAGAGAATCGCAGATGCCGGGTGCCGGGAAGTTCTTCGGCCAGTAAAACCAACTTCGATAAGCGATATACTGGACAGGGTCCGTTGGGTCATTGGACTGAGGGCCAGCCGGCGCCGGGTAGGAGAAAGGCAGGTGGAGAGTCGGGGGTAGTCAATGGCGGCGCTGCTAGTAGTGGGCTAAAGTGCCTCGGTTACCAATAAACGGGACACAAAAAGAGAGACTGTCCACTGGCAAACAATGGAGCAGAGGGCGGTGAGAAAAGCACTCCTGCAGTAAGGAGACCTGAAAGGCCCACGCAGCTACTTTTGAAGGAAGATCAGACAGAGTACGTCAAGAATATCACAGTGAACGGGTGCCAAGTCAAAGCTTCATTGACTACTAAACCGGAGACGCTTCACACTATCTTGTGTAACGTTTCTATCGTAGTTGGGTCGCCTATCCACAACTCTCCGAGCAACATGTAAGATAAGCGGCACCGCCAGTCTATCCTGGATCAGACATTTCTCATCAAAATAGAGGAACGTTGGCCTCTGGCCAACGTGTTGCCCGATCGATGCAAGTGACCAGATAATTGAAACCTGAGCAGATCGGTAGCGGACCGGCAATGTCAATGTGGACATGCTCGAATCTGTTAGCGGCCGGGAAAGTTCCTAGCGGTGGATGTTTGTTGATTTTACTTCTCTGGCAGGCGGAACAAGCGCGCACCCATTTGCTGATATCTGAGTTCATCGATGGCCAGAAAAATCGAAGTGCAATTGATTTGCGGGAGGATCGTGTCCCGGGATGACTGAGTTTGTGAACTGCTTCGTAGGCGGCGCGCATAAAAGTCGGTGGTATGTACGGTCGAGCACGACCAGAGGATGTCTCACACACGATAGCTGAGTGCGATTCTGGGTGAACAAGATTAATAAATGTAAGTTTCTGACTCACCGATTTTATTTTCTGCAAACTCCGGGTCTTTGGTTTACTCCTTGGTGATGGCAGCGTAGACCAAGATAGCGGGACTTGCAATTGCAGCATCGGCGGCTGCATTGTTCTCTCATTTAGTATGACGATTGACCGTCGAAAACTGCTGTGTTTGATGCGTCGCACATGAGGCGTAGTCCTGCCTCAGGCAGTAAATGACCGAGTGAAGATGCCACCGCAATAGCCTTGCGACAACGTTGGAAAGTGGTTTGTGAAGTTGCGGACCACGAGAGAGGCGAACGGTCCTTCTTAGTGGCACCCCGTAGCGCTCCTAGAAAACGACGGAGTTCGCAAACGGTCCCTGGCTGTGGAAACTACAAGATTGCCTTGATGGTGTCGTGGGGAGGTCGTATGCCGGTGCTGTCCAGGTGGTATCCCAAGAACACGAGCTCGTTTTTTCCGAACTCGCACTTTTCCATGTTGATTGAGATGCCGTTGGCCTGCAGACGACTAAAAATTTCTTCGACTTGTTGTAGGTGTTCTGCTGGAGAGTTCGAAGCGATGAGCATGTCGTCGATATGTCGACGTAATTTAAATCGCTGAGCACGCAATTGTTGAGTTTGTGCTGCGTTTCGCAAACCAAACGTCATGCGGGTAAACTCGAACAGCCCAAATGGCGTAATTATTGCCGTCTTCTAGATGTCCTTCGGTGCCATTGGGATTTGATGATAAACATGTGCGAGGTCTAATCTGCTGAATATGGTCTTGCCCGGCATGATAAGTTGAAAATCTGTTAAACGTGGCAGTAGATATCGGTCCGGCAGCGTGACGGAGTTGAGGCGGCGGTAGTCGCCACACGGGCGGTTGTCCCCGCTCTTTTTAACCACGATGTGAAGAGGGCTGGTCCACGGGCTGCGTGACGGTCGGCAGACACCCGCATCCAGCATGCGTTGAAATTCAATTTTTGCCAGCGTGGAATTTTGGCGGTATAGGCTTCGCACGGCAAGATAGTGGCGGTCCCGTGGTTTTCAGGTGGTGACGTACGATTGTGCATCGAAAGACACGGCGTAAGCCTAGGTCGAGCTCCAACATGTCCGTCCCATATGTTTTAATCCTCGTGTGGTTGACTGCGTACAGAAAGTACAGCTTCTGTTCTAATTTGTCGATTTATTTGACAGCCAGCACAGAGATAGCAACGCCGCTGTCGACTAAAAAGGAATGGGCAGTAATTTTGTTAGAGATAAAGAGGCGACAAAACTTACTAGCAACTGAAGACGAATCCACTAATGTTGCTGGCTGCCGTTTCCTTGCGTGAATGTGCAAGGCGGTGAGCACTTGCGCGCCAGAGAGCCGTATCGTTGATGGTACCAGCAGTATCCCCTGTTCCTCAACTGGCTGCCGCTGTTTTTCGGCGATCTGAGCTCGAACATGTGATGACAATTTTGACAGCCAAAGAACTTGCAACACTGCGTCTGGCTTTCCTGAGTAACCAGAAAGGTTTCTGATCCGTCGAAGCAGCTGTGAGGGCTGTGAGTCGCCCAGTTCGAGGCCTTCGACCAGCCGTTGGAGCCGTAATTCCTCGCTCTAATCGTACACCTGCAGAAACCTCTTCTTCACCTCACTGTACTTCTCTGCCACCGGTGGTGCTAAAAGGATGTCCGACACTTGCTCCAGATCTCGCCGCTCAAGGTTCGCTGTGACGTATTGAAACTTCATGTCGTCCGAAGGCCTGGAGGGGGCGAGAATAGCCTCTACTTGAGCGAACCACAGTGAGGGACGAGCGCGCCAGAATTGTGGAAGTCGCGTCGCAACGGAGTATCCTGAAATGAGTGGCTGTGGGGCGACAGTATTGGAGCCCGAGCCCGTTGCCTCTGGATGTGCCTCCGTTGTTGGTGTGCATTCAGTTTTGCCTGTCATACTTGTGGGTACACTTAAACGGAACGATTATATAACGCTTTAACTATTTGCTGAAACCAGATGTAATGGCGATGAGCAGACTACGCCTCGTGGCGTACGAATTGCTATGTTTGTTTGCAGCGTGTGTCAGCGGCAGCAACGGTGACGAAATTTTAGTTTTAGTGAGTTTTGATAAACATCACGTAGTGGTCACCAATGTAACGAATGAATTAGTTACCAAACGTACAAGTAACAAATTAAAAAAAACTCAAAAGGAATTAACTAATTACTTTAATAATTTTATTTAAATTAATAAGGCTCAGACGTCTTGTCGCCGTGGATGTCAGCAAAGAAGAAAGCTAACAAACTCGGAAAAAGAATGGCGGTGATAATCGACGGGAGTGTTCGGAATCATAGGGTTGGTTCGGATTCTGCCGCGACTGTGTTCGCATGCTGCATCGCTGATGTGTGGTGAAATACTTGTTGTGGAGTCGCCACACTATAAAAAAGTCTCAGGACAAAAGCATTTTTGGCTCTGGCCAGAGCAGCATCTATATTGTAGCATAATAATAACTACGCTCCCTAAAAGTATGACGCAGCAAATTCCGAAGTGACTTTTCATTCTGGCAGAATTTTGGTTCGAACTGTCCTTTCATTGGACGTTCGTGTCTGGGACGAAGTCTCCACAGCTCATGTCAACGAAAGAGACGAATAATATCAGGGATAAAAGGGAATTATAACTGCAAGAATTATTACATCAGAATTTCTCTTGTTCCAGTGGTCGAAGAATTTGCTAGAAGTTTCTGGCTATCAGAAACTTCTGCTATATAAGGACAGATGGCGATTGAGAAAGGGGCAGTAGTTGTTAAACTGTGGCGAAGAGATTAGAAAAGTGATAATGGGCGAAGTTGTAATTTGGTGATAAATTGAAAGTTGAGATTTAACAAGAAGAAGTAATTAGTTTGGATTTGTGAATTAAGTAGAAGAAAGGAGATAAGTGATTTGAGAGGAAAGATACATTGTAAGAAAAGAATTGCGAAGAATAGTATAGTGTGAACCTGAATTGTTCTATAGACTAGAAAATAAAGAAATAATTTCACAGAATATTGATTTATCTACTCGAGCCGTAGCCCGCATATTACATTGGTGTCAGAAGCGGGATAAAACTTATTCTGTGAATAACTATTTCCGTGGTGTGAAATTGCACAATATAAAAAAAAAAAAAAAAAAAAAAAAAAAACAAACGATTTCTGTGTTGAGTTAATTAGTTGCGCAAAATGGGTCGCAAATTGGGAAAACTAACTATAACTCAACTAAAGGCAGAACTCAGTAAGCGGAACCTCGACACAAGTGGGGGAAAAGATGCCTTACTGATTCGTCTGGAAGAAGCAGTAACGCAGGAAGGTGAAAATCCGCATGACGTAGAGTTCGACGTGGAAGAGGAACCAGCAAGTACAGCAGCCGACCCGGGTATAACAAGTCTGCTCCTGCAACTTAAGTTAGTCATGGACGAACAAAAGAAAGCAATAGAAGACCAAAGGAATTCTCTAGAAGTTAAGCTGGACGAACAAAAGAAAGCAATGGACGAACAAAAGAATTCTCTAGAACTTAAGATGGACGAACAAAAGAATTCTCTAGATGCTCTGGAAAGCAAACTTGATGAGCAAAACGGGAACTTGGAATCTAAATTCGAAGCGATCGAAGAGAAAATCGAGAAGGTCGAGACGCAACTCGAAAAAGTCGAAACTAGATTCGATGAAAACTTTGAGAAGCATGAAACTCAGTTCGGGAAAATAGAGACTCAGTTCGAAAAAGTAGAAAAACAAGTCGAACATTTTACTAAGGAACTCAGCGACGTGAAGAGACAGAAAGCGCGGGAATATTCCACTGACGGTTTGAAAAGAAAGGAGATGCGGCCTCCTATCTTCGATGGTCAAACATCATGGCCAATTTATAAGAGGCAATTCGAAGCGGCCGCAATGACCAATAGCTGGGACGATGAAGAAAAGTCTATTGCACTCACGCTTGCACTGAGGGGCCCAGCTGCGGAGCTCTTGCAGACCATCCCATAAGATAAACAGCAGAACTACGACTCTCTGGTTCAGGCTATCGAGATGCGGTTATGGGATGAACACATGCAGCAGGTGTACAGGGTTCAGCTGCGTAGTCGAGTCCAGAAAAGGGGGGAAACGCTCCAACAGTTGCAAGCGGATATAGAGCGACTAGCCCATCTTTCATATCCTAAAGCCGGTGAGGAGCTTATCAACGAAATGGCGGTGGAAGCTTTTATTCAGGCCATAGAGGACAGACAACTGCAAATGGCTGTAAGGATGGCTGAAAAGCGAACACTCCCCGAGGCATTGGCATTCGCTTTGTCAATAAAGGCTGCGGACCAAGCATACCAGAGAATACACCGTGTCAGGGAAATGTCCGTCGTGGAGTGCTCATGCCAGAGAACAGCCGTCATGGATGAAGACAAAGCTCGCGGAAGTCAAATCCGTTGCTGTAATTGCAACCAAACCGGACACCTACAACGGCAGTGCAGAAGTGCACCTAAACGAGGAAATTGTCCACATTGCGGAAGTAGGAGAAGCAGAGAGGAAGCATCCTGTCGGTCAGACTTCCCAAAACCAACAGTCGGGAAATGCGTAAGGACCAACTTCGCGGGGCAGAAGTTGGTTACTGGAATCGAGGCCTCCAGGACCACCATTCAAGTTTCGCAAACCAAACGGGGTAACAAGAGCCTGACAGTGGAGGCACTAATCAACAAGAAGAAGTGCGTAGCCACCATCGACACAGGCGCCACTGCCTCCATTGTAAGAAGAGATATCGTCAGAAGCGCCTGGCTGCACAACACCAACAGCTACTGCCTGAAGACTGCAACAGGGGAAATGGCGAAAGTGTTTGGAGAAGTTCGTCTTATGATTACTCTGGCGGGACTGACGTTCTCCCATGCGTTTCTGGTGGCAGATATATGCGACGAGTGCATCATCGGAATAGACTTCATGAAAGCAAATGAAGTAATCTTGGACATCGGGATGCAAGTACTGAGGTATCGAAATGTGGAGATTCCGATGGTGTACGGAAACGAGAATGCCGTAACTCTCAGGACAGTCATCAGCAAAGACGAAGTTTTGCCGCCGTCTTCATAGACAATCATTTGGACGAAGCTGGAAGGTGATCTTGGGAGCCACCGATTCTACATAGTTGAAAAAGACTCAGAGAAGAATTCTCAAGACTACATCGTGGGAAAGACGTTAGTCGAACCAAAGAACACCATGGTTCCAGTGAGAGTTTTGAACGCAAGACCGCACACTGTCAAACTAAGGCGAGGGGAGGTGACTGGAAAATGCACGCCGATTACCGCCGTCGCAACAATATCTGAACGTGATGCTCCAAAACCTCTCCCATCACCTTGGACAGCGGAAACGAGAGAGACGATTCAGAGAATCTTATCAATGAATAGGCTGATGTATTTGCCTCACAGAACGGAGAATACGGCCGAACACACCTGGTACAACATCGAATAGAGACTGGTGATACTAGACCAATTCGTCAGCCTGCTAGGCGCCTTCCATTGGCAAAGCAGGCAGAAGTTGCAGAGATGGTGTCGGCAATGGAGAAAGAAGGTCTGATTGAAAGTTCCAAAAGTCCGTGGGCATCACCGGTTGTACTGGTTAAGAAGAAAGATGGCAGCACGCGGTTCTGCGTGGACTATCGGCAGCTCAATTACGTCACCAAGAAAGACAGCTACCCTCTGCCACGGATTGACGACACGCTAGACACACTATCAGGAGCCCGATGGTTTTCCACTCTCGACTTGAAGAGTGGCTACTGGCAGGTACAGATCCATTCAGAAGACCGGGAGAAAACCGCCTTCACCGCAGGAAATGGGCTATGGCAATTCACGGTAATGCCATTCGGGCTGTGCAATGCTCCGGCGACTTTCGAGCGATTGATGTAATGTGTCATGCAAGCGTTAACATGGAAAACCTGTTTGGTATACTTGGATGATGTCATCGTCATTGGGTAAACGTTTGCGCAACACCGAGACAATCTAAGGGATGTGTTTCAAAGGCTTCGAAGTGCCCACCTGAAGCTCAACCCCAAGAAGTGCGCCCTGTTTAGAGCGGAAGTCAAGTACCTGGGACACATAATTTCAGCGAAAGGAGTGAGAACCGATCCAGAGAAGGTCGAAGCGGTGAAAAACTGGCCAGTCCCCAAAGACAAACACCAACTAAGGAGCTTCCTGGGCCTAGCCACCTACTACAGACGGTTCGTGAAGGATTTTGCCGGGATCGCAAAGAGCCTGCACCAGTTGACGGAAAAGGGAAAACAATTCAAATGGTCAATTGAGTGCGAGAAGAGCTCCAAGGCACTTAAACAACGGCTATGCGATGCCCCGATACTAGCTTACCCCACTCCCGGGGAAACGTTCATTGTGGATGCAGATGCTAGTAATGTCGGGGTAGGAGCCGTACTCTCCCAGGTGCATGATGGCCAAGAGAAGGTGGTTGCGTACTTCAGCAAGGTGCTCTCTAAGCCAGAAAGGAACTACTGCGTGACAAGGCGGGAACTTCTAGCTTTGATCATGGCTACGAAGCATTTTCACAAATACCTCTGCGGGAGGAAGTTCGTTCTTCGCACAGACCATGCAGCCTTAAAATGGCTATTACAGTTCAAGAGTCCTGAGGGTCAGGTCGCAAGATGGATCGAAAGGCTGCAAATATACGATTGCGAAATACAGCATAGTAAAGGAAGGCCCCACTCTAATGCGGATGCACTGTCCCGGAGACCATGCAGAGCGGATTGTAAACATTGTGCGCGTCAGGAAGAACGGGAGCTGGTTTCCATCCAAAGAATGAGAGCCGAACCTATCGCCGGCTGGAGCGTAGATGAGATCCGGAACGCTCAGAAGGAAGACCCGGATATCGAGCCGATTCTGGCCTGGAAGGAGAACATGGAGAAACCGGATCATCAGGACATCTCTCACAGAAGCCCGCCCTTAAAGGCACATTTTGCGCAGTGGGACTCCCTCCATGTCCAAGAAGGTGTTCTGAGAAGAAAATGGGAATCCTCCGACGGAAAGTCGTTTGTAATGCAGCTTATCGTACCGCGGACGAGGGTCAAGGAGGTGTTACAGGAAATGCATGGCGGGGCGACCGGAGGCCACTTGGGAGTGAATAAGACGCTAGAAAATGTACGAGAACGTTTTTATTGGTTAAAAGCGAAGGAAGATATCGAAGACTGGTGCAGAAAATGCGACGTGTGTGCAGCTAGCAAGGGTCCGAGAATCAAAACGCGAGGTAAGATGCACCAATACAACGTGGGAGCACCTTTCGAACGAATCGCCATTGACATCGCAGGGCCCTTTCCGGAAACTCGTAGTGATGGACTACTTCAGTAAGTGGCCGGAAGCGTTTCCGGTCCCTAACCAGGAAGCCAGAACCGTGGCGGAGCAGATCGTCTACAATTGGGTTAGCAGATTCAGTGTGCCCTTGGAATTGCATTCTGACCAAGGGCGGAACTTCGAGTCAAGAATCTTCCAAGAAATGTGTCAACTACTCGGAATCAAAAAGACAAGGACAACCCCGCTTCATCCACAGTCGGACGGTATGGTGGAGCGTTTCAATAGGACTTTGGACGAACATCTCTCGAAGGTCGTAGGTGACTACCAACGGGATTGGGACCGGCAGATTCCCTTGTTTTTGATGGCCTATATAAGTGCCATGCATAGCACTACTCGACATACGCCGTTCGAAATCTTATTTGGTGGAATAGCTCGTTTACCCAGTGAGGTGAAATTTGGATCTCCTACCAATGAGCCCAGAAATGAAGAAGAGTACGTGGCGGACCTTAGGGAAAGGCTTAGGGAGATACACCAAAGGACCAGAAGCCAGATTAAGATAACGAGCGACCACATGAAGACCAGATATGATGCCAAGGCAACAACGTCAGGATTCTCCCTAAAAGTATGCCGCAACAAATTCCGAAGTGACTTTTCATTCTGGCAGAATTTTGGTTCGAACTGTCCTTTCATTCTAGGTTCGTGTCTGGGATGAAGTCTCCACAGCTCATGTCAACGAAAGAGACGAATAATATCAGGGATATAAGGGAATTATAACTGCAAGAATTATTACATCAGAATTTCTCTTGTTCCAGTGGTCGAAGAATTTGCTATAAGTTTCTGGCTATCAGAAACTTCTGCTATATAAGTACAGATGGCGATTGAGAAAGGGGCAGTAGTTGTTAAAGTGTGGCGAAGAGATTAGAAAAGTGATAATGGGCGAAGTTGTAATCTTGTGATAAATTGAAAGTTGAGATTTAACAAGAAGAAGTAATTAGTTTGGATTTGTGAATTAAGTAGAAGAAAGGAGATAAGTGATTTGAGAAGAAAGAGACATTGTAAGAAAAGAATTGCGAAGAATAGTAGAGTGTGAATCTGAATTGTTCTATAGACTAGAAAATAAAGAAATAACTTCACAGAATATTGTTTTATCTACTCGAGCCGTAGCCCGCATATTACAATATGTTTGTTAAAATATAGATATTGGTCTAACCAGAGCCCCAGGTATCTGACTGCACTTCGACACGGAAGTGGCTGTCCGTGCGGTCCAACGATTGAGAATTTTCGTCAATTCCTTCTGGTATCCGTAGAGGCCCTAGAATGGTTTCCGATTTCTGGAAGTAGATCTTTGATTTCCAGTCATCGCAATATCGCTGAATCTTATCGAAGTCACGTTGCAAAAAAATGCAATGACGTCGATTTTTGGTCCTGATTTGTATGCGACCAAGTCGTCTGCATACGCTATGGCATGGTGAAGTGATCCTATGTGATCGCTCGTGTAAGTATTGAAAAGGATCGGTGACCGCTTTTAAGTTTAAATGTTCCAGTAGAATTCATATTGCCATGGGTAAGGTATTTACAGCAGCGGTTTGTGTATGGCAATATCCGAGAAAGAGTCCACGCACACGAAGCCAATACCGAAACCCAATGTAGAGAAATACGAATTGCAATTTGCAGTGAGATGGCTATGATTTCACTAATTAGGTGTTATACTGAAAATGTGTTAAATCCACCAAAAGATTATACTCAAACGAAAGCGGAGGACCAGAACTTCCAGAATCCAAAGGAAAAACGACGAAACGAGTAAGTGTATATAAAATGTTTATTAGAAGGTACTTATCCCTTTGCTAGTTGATATCCAACTGGTCGAGAAAAATTAATTTTATAACCAACTGCATATCAGTTATCAAAATCGGAAGACAATAACGTTATGAGTATGGCAATTTAAATCAATGTATAAAATGAGAGAGATAATGACTATTGCAATTAGTTTAACTGTTGCAAGAAACATAGGGTACATTTTAACATGTATAGCAATTACTATAAAAATAAAAATTATACAATTCACCTAAATGAATAATTTCCGATTTAAAATGAAGTTAATGTTTTATGATGAAATATTCCCAAACATTCCGCCTCCTCTGAAACGAAGTTTCAGCATACAGGAAGTAATGCCAATTTGCTTATAGGCTGGCTCAGGTTACCGCTTGCGGTGCGTAAGGGTACCACTAGAACATGACCGTCTCTGCCGGGATGTGTTGCTATAACTCGTTCCATAGCCCATTTCCCTGAGTCTTTGCTTGAGTCTTTGATGACAACCAAGTCATTTGGCTGAAAATTGCACTGAGATTGCGACCAGCGTGGTCGTTGTTGTAAAGAAGTCAGGTATTCCATGCTCCAATGCTTCCAATAGCCTTGAATTTTGGCTTGTAGAGATTTCCAACAAGATAGCCGATTTTGGAGTACCTCAAGAGTTGGTTCAGGAACCGCCAAGTAGGACTCACCTTAAATGAAATGAGTTGGGGTTAGTGGGTCTAAATCGTGGTCTGATTTTTGACATAGAAAACGAGAATTTAAGAGGGCTTCAATTTGTGTTAAGAGGGTATAGAACTCTTCGAAAGTGAGAACGTCAGGGCTTTTACACGACGAAGGTGCTGCTTCACAGATTTCACTCCCGCCTCCCACAAACCGCCGAAGTGTAGTGCCGAAGGGGGAATGAAGTGCCAGGTGATGGCATCACTAGCTAGAAACTCTGCTACCAACGAGTTGTGATGTTCGGACAGAGTTACTTGATGCATTTCGGATAACACTCTGGCAGCTCCGCGAAAGTTTGTGCCATTGTCTGTATGAGACGACTTCCCGCGACGCGCCATGAAACGACGAAGAGCGGCGGGAAATGCTTCGGTAGCTAAGTCGCTGACTAGCTCCAAATGTATTCCCTTGGTCGCTAGGCATACGAACAACAAAATGTAACCTTTTGTGATATGAACCTTTCGACCGATTTTGGATTTAATCAATATTGGCCCGGCGTAGTCACAGCCACAGTGCGCGAAGAGTCTGCTAGTTCGAATCCTTTGCGCTGGAAGATTTTCCATGATTTGTACCGCAGTGCACTTCCTCTGCCGAAAGCATTTAACGCAATCATGGGTTATCTTGCGAAGTAAGTTTCTGCAACCGATAATCCAGTACTCCTGGCGAATTAGTGTAAATAGTGTTGATACTCCGGGATGTAGAATCCGTTGGTGAGCATCGAGAGCAATGAGTTTCCTAACCGGATGTCCTTTGGGAAGAATAACAAGATGTTTGACGTTGAACGAGATGTTTGCTTCTTGAATTCTTCCTCCTGCGCGAAGTATCTGATCATCATCTAAAAAGGGAGAGTTAGATTAGCGATCCTGCTGCTCTTAGGGAAATGACCATGCTGCATGTAATAGGAAATAGTCTCCCCGAAATAAAGATTTTGCAGCCATTTGATGAGCTCACCTTTGGCCTTGTAAATTTCATGGGAAAGAAGTTGCGATGTAGTTGCCTGTGATAGTTTCCTACACCTTGAAGTAAACCGAAACAAAGAAACGTTAATTCGAACTAATCGGTTCTGTTGCCGCCACCCTATAATGCACTTGTGGCAGCACTTACTCACCAACTCTTGACCACTAGGTGACGCTGTCATCGCTGAAAGGGACTGAATCAAAAAACTATTCTTAGGCGACACAAGTCTGACAGATCGGTGGACTCGGAACAGGAATTAACACGCAGAAGATTGCGTCATCTTAACCACACTAGTTTGTATAAATCGTTTAAGAGTATAACCGACTTTTATTTGAAATGTGGACCAAGACGTCCACACACTAACCAATATTATCGACATCTAGTCGTGAGAGGAGGATTTTTAGGGTAAAAGTCAGCCATGTGCAAATCCCAGAGCTTGCTGTTGGTTGCTGTTTTTCTCCAAGGGAAGCTGTTTTGTGGTGGCCATTTTTTTGAGAGGATTTTTGTTCCCTTGAAGAAAAAGAATGTCGTCGCCAAATAATTCACTCGCCAACAATAATCATTGTGAAATCTGCACCCAAACAGACACAGATGAGATGGTCCAGTGCGATAACTGCGATCTTTAGTATCATTTCGCATGCGTCGGTGTCGATGCTTCTGTGGCCAACCAGGAATGGATGTGCAACAATTGTTCACCACAAAATACCAGCCAACATATGACACAGCGCCTCCAACTGCACCAACTCCACCAAAATGCACCAGCAGCATCAGTTAATCCGATCGCAGAAGATGCAGGGTCGTCAGTGTCAGCAAAGTCTGCAACAAAAAAGAAGCAGTTGCTATTACAACGACTGGAGGAAGAGAGGCTGTTGCGAGAACAAAGCAACCAACAATATCTTTAACAAAAATACCATATTCTCTCTCTTGAATCGGATGACGAGGAGGCGGAGTCTATCATCTGCAAGCAGCAGCAACGAGTGGTAGTAGTGCCTACAACCCAACCCAACAATACTTTCATTCCGGCTGTAGCAGTTCAGTACAACAGAACCAGGTAAAACTTAACCGAAGTGCAGCAGAATCTCCCCTAGAGAGTGGGAAGTTACTCTCCTATAGTCAACTAGCTGTAAGGAATGCCATTCCGAAGGATCTACACAAGTTCAGCGGCAATCCTGAAGACTGGCCAGTTTTTATCAGTTCCTTAGAGCAAAGTACGGAGCTCGCAGCGTTTTCAAATGGCGAAAACCTTATTCGCCTACAGAAGTGTCTCTGTGTGAAAGCAATGGAAGCAGTAAAACACCGACTTATATTACCGGCCATGGTGCCTGACGTAATTAAGACACTGCGAATGTTTTTCGGGCGACCAGATCAAATAATGCATGCATTGATTGAAAGGGCAAAACACACAAGACCTCCAAAAGCCGACAGGCTGGAATCGTTAATTGAGTATGCCCTAGCTCTCAAAAATATATGTGCAACCATGGAAGCAACAAACTCCACAGCACACCACAACAACCCAGCGCTTTTAAGGGAGTTCGCGGACAAGCTGCCGCTGCATCTCCTGTTGAATTGGGCAATCTTCTCGAAAAATTTGCAACCTGCTTCGCTGTTGGAATTTAGTGACGGGCTGTATGACATCTCTGAGGGAGCATGCACCGTGACAACGCTATCTGCGACACCTTCGTCAGGCGGAAAACGTTCATCAAAGCAAGGCGCTCATTTACATACACATACAGAGGCTAACGAATCCGACGTGAGATCCCAATCCGCCGCAAACTACATCACTGAGGCCTCATGCACCATGACAACGCTATCCGCGACACCTTCGTCAGGCGGAAAATGTTCATCAAAGCAAGGCTCTCATTTACATGCACATACAGCGGCTAACGAAACCGACGTGAGACCCCGATCCGCCGCAAACTACAAGGACTGTAACATCTCTCAAGCCAGCCATCTCACTGCAATTAGCGAAACTTTCAAAGGCGCTGGATTGTCTGGAAGGTGGCAGATGGTACGAGAACACAATTTGTGTCTTTCATGTCTTGGAAGGCATGCATACTCGCGGTGCCGAAAGGAATTGGTATGTGGCATTGGCGAATGTCATGCAAAGCATCATGTTCTTCTACACAACTATGCAAAGCAAACTCCAACCACAAGCTCTTCAACGTTGTCGCTAACCCACCACGCACACAAATTCCCCAATGTCCTCTCTCGAGTTCTGCCGGTGACCTTGTATGCTAATGGCAGAACAGTCGAGACGTTCGCCTTCTTGGATGGAGGATCTTCGCTAACCCTTTTGGACGAGGAAATTGCGCGCTTATTAGGACTATCTGGAAGAACTGAAGAACTATGTTTGAGGTGGACCTCTGACACAACACTCATCGAAAGCACTTCTCAAGTAGTGTCTCTAGGAATCGCTGGCAGGAGCGGCGGTAGCCGCAGATACCACCTAAACAACGTGCGGACAGTTCGCAGCCTTAACCTACCACTACACACGAGTTCCGGACAGAAGTTAGCCAACCATTATCCGCATCTGGCTAGGCTTCCTACACCATCATATCAACAAGCACGTCCAAGAATCTTGATAGGAATGGACAATTGGAAGTTAGGCGTTCCGCTTAAGGTCTTTGAAGGTAGCTGGTCGCAGCCAATTGCCACCAAAACACGGCTTGGTTGATCAGTGCATGGACCCGATGAATTCGACAGAAGTAGAGTTGAAAGTGACTCGCTTCACCTCCACATGTGTCAGTGCAATGCAGACAGGGAGCTTCACCGCCTTGCGAATGACTTTTTCTCAATTGAGAACGTCGGTGTACGCATTCCCACGCAGCAGATCATTTCGGAAGATTTCTGGAAGATACTTGCGTCCGTATCAACGATCGATTCGAGGTAGGACTGTTATGGAAGTTTAACGATATTTCCCTACCAAACAGTCTACCCATGGCACTTCGTCGGTATCATCGACTACAGAAGGTGATCTATAAGGACAAGGAACTTCGCAGCATCCTGGACCAGCAGTTAGACAACCTGGTAACAAAAGGCTATGCAAAAAAATTATACTCGGACGAGAGCGGATTTGGTATCTGCCAATATTTATTGTGCGAAACCCCAATAAACCATCAAAGGTTAGGCTTGTTTGGGATGCAGCAGCAAAGTGCAATGGGGCATCCTTGAACGATTTTCTTCTCAAGGGCCCTGACCAGCTGGTGCCCTTAGTGACAGTCCTATATGGTTTTCGATGCGGAAAGATTGGCGTGTGTGGAGACATTGCTGAAATGTTTCACCAAGTGCGAGTTCGAGAGGAGGACCGACATGTTCAAAGGTTCCTGTGGAATGATGGTCGCGATGTGCAGAGCCCCAGTGTCTTCGAGATGAACGTAATGACCTTCGGCGCAGTGTTCGCCGTGTATAGCCCACCACGTAAAAAATCAAAATGCTATGCTCTTCATGAGTAGTATGCCAAGGGCCGTGGAAGGTATACTCGAACACCACTACGTAGATGACTTCATCGATAGCGTCTATACCGAAGCTGAAGCAGTCAAACTAGCTACGGAGGTGAAGCTCATTCATCAGAACGCTGGATTCCACATCCGCAACTGGGTGTCCAATTCGTCAAAGGTTCTAGAGGCCCTGAAAGAAGACAGCGGTGGATCAACTAAAGTATTCGGTGTGAATGACACTCCCGCAGTAGAAAAGATCCTGGGACTTTATTGGTGCACCTCATCTGATGCGTTTACATACGTCCTCAAATTCAACCGACTTAAACGAGATGTGCTCGATGGGTGGGCAGTACCTACCAAGCGTGAGGTCCTTAAAATTCTCATGTCAGTGTTCGACCCCATGGGATTCTTGTCACATTTCCTAATTTGCCTCAAAATGCTGTTACAAGAGATCTGGAAGACATCTATTGGTTGGGACGATCAGCTGCCTGCAAGCATGTTTGAAAAATGGCTCCGATGGACAGCTTTATTGCACAATGTGACGATGATAAAGATTCCTAGATGCTATTCGCCATTGCTGGGTCAAGCGGGTTCGAGAGTTCAACCCCATACTTTCGTAGATGGAGGCGAGAATGCATATGCAGCTGTGTCCTACTTCCGCATCGCCTGTCAAGACAACATAGATGTTACGATTGTGTGCGCTAAAGCAAAGGTAGCCCCACAACGTCCAATTTCCGTTCCACGCCTGGAGCTTCCGGCTGCAGTCCTTGGTGTAAGGCTTGCGACTTTCATCTGCAGGTCACAGGTCTTTGAAGGTAGCTGGTCGCAGCCAATTGCCACCAAAACACGGATTGGTTGATCAGTGCATGGACCCGATGAATTCGACAGAAGTAGAGTTGAGAGTGACTCGCCTCACCTCCACATGTGTGAGTGCAATGCAGACAGTGAGCTTCACGGCCTTGTGAATGACTTTTTCTCAATTGAGAACGTCGGTATACGCATTCCCACGCAGCAGATCATTTCAGCAGAAGAGAAACGAGCAGCTAAAATTCTGAAAGATACTTGCGTCCGCATCAACGATCGATTCGAGGTAGGACTGTTATGGAAGTTTGACGATATTTCCCTACCAAACAGTCTACCCATGGCACTTCATCGGTATCATCGCCTACAGAAGGGTCTTTACAGCATTCTGAACCAGCAGATAAAAAACCTGGTAACAAAAGGCTATGCCAAAAAATTATACCCGGACGAGACGAATATCGCACACGAGCGGATTTGGTATCTCCCAATATTTATTGTGCGAAACCGCAATAAACCATCAAAGGTTAGGATGGTTTGTGATGCAGAAGCAATGGGGCTTCCTTGAACGATTTTCTGCTCAAGGGCCCTGACCAGCTGGTGCCCTTAGTCACAGTCCTATATGGTTTTCGGTGCGGAAAGATTGGCGTGTGCTGAAATGTTTCACCAAGTGCGAGTTTGAGAGGAGGACCGACATGTTCAAAGATTCTTGTGGAATGATGGTGGCGATGTGCAGAGCCCCAGTGTCTTCGAGATGAACGTAATGACCTTCGGCGCAAAGTGTTCGCCGTGCATAGCCCACCACGTAAAAAATAAAAATGCTATGCTCTTCATGAGTAGTATGCCAAGGGCGGTGGAAGGTATATTCAAACACCACTACGTAGATGACTTCATCGATAGCGTCCATACCGAAGCTGAAGCAGTCAAACTAGCTAAGGAGGCGAAGCTCATTCATCAGAGCGCTAGATTCCACATCCGCAACTGGGTGTCCAATTCGTCAAAGGCTCTAGAGGCTCTAAAAGAAGACAGCGTTGGATCAACTAAAGCATTTGATGGGAATAACACTCCCGCAGTAGAAAAGATCCTGGGACTTTATTGGTGCACCTCATCTGATGCGTTTACATACGTCCTCAAATTCAACCGACTTAAACGAGCTGTGCTCGATAGGTGGGCAGTAACTACCAAGCGTGAGGTCTTTAAAATGCTTCTGCCAGTGTTTGACCCCATGGGATTCTTGTCACATTTCCTAATTTGCCTCAAAATGCTGCTACAAGAGATCTGGAGGACATCTATTGGTTGGGACCGTGAGCTGCCTGCAAGCATGTTTGAAGAGTGGCCTCAAACGCCGCAAATCGATACCAGCAATGAGGAGTTCGCCCATATCTTCTGCACACTAGAGCATTGTCAAGATGTCGCCTCGTGGATGAAAGCCGCTTCAGCAGTTGGACACGTATGTATCGTTCTCTAGCATATGTTATTCTATTTATAGATATGAAGATAAAAAGACAGCCGTTTATTAACATTGCTGGACCAACGTCGGAAGCAATCAGGCGGTCGCAGGCACCGCTCTATCGGCAGGCCCAGTTTGCCGCGTATCTATACGAAATAGACATACTGAAGAAGACACAATCTCGGAAGAAACCAAGTCAGTTGTCGAGAAGTAGTCCGTTAGCAAAACTCTCGCCATTTTTGGACGATGATGATGTCCTAAGGATGAGCGGTCGCATCTCGTTCACGGAGTATGTGGGCCAGGACTGTAAAACACCGATCATTCTCCCGAAACTTCACCGAATAGCGTTCCTCATAGTCGACTCGTACCACCGAATATTTCATCATTGTAATCATGAAACTACACTTAACGAGATCAGGCAGAGATATTTCATCGCTAACCTTCGAACAATTCTCAAGACGGTTCGACGAAGCTGCCAACGCTGTAAAATCAAAGACGCCCGGCCTGACGCACGGATGAGTGCCTTTTGTCGTCCCTTCTCCTTTGTAGGCCTGGATTATTTTGGTCCTGTCATGGTAACCGTTGAAAGACGAATCGAGAAGAGATGGGGTGCTATTTTTACGTGCCTCGCCATTAGATCGGTGCACATCGAGTTGGCTTACAGCTTATCGTCAGCCTCCTGTATTATGTGCTTAAGGAGCTTTATGGCACGGAGAGGCAGTCCATTGGGAATCTATTGCGACAACGGCACCAACTTTCGAGGCAGCGAAAAGGAACTACGCGAAGAACTACCAAAAATAGACTTGGGAAAAGCGGCTACGCAATTTACGACTACTGAGACGACCTGGAACTTCCACCCACCATCTGCACCTCACATGGGCGGTGCCTGGAAGCGCTCGCAGATGGTGGCTATCTCTTCTGGAAAAAATGGGTAAAGCTTATTTGCCGAACATCAACCGACGGGCGAAAGTAAAGCCGATTGAGAGAGGGGATCTGGTGATAATAGTGGACGAGCATCTCCCAAGAAATTGCTGGTCAAGAGGAGTCCTGATCGACCCGGTCGTAGCCTCGGACGGTCAGGTGAGAAGAGCGACTGTTCAAACCTCGGGAGGAGTTTTCGAGCGCCCTGCTGCTAAGCTTGCTGTTTTGGACGTAGGATTGAGTGGCGACAAAGGGAGTAATGCGGAGATGAAGATAACTTCAGCCCCACTTACTGGGGGGAGTATGTTGCCGCCACCCTGTAATGCACTAACCAATATTATCGCCATCTAGTGGTGAGAGGAGGATTTTTATGCTAAACGTCAGCCATGTGCAAATTCAAGAGCTTGCTGTTGGTGGAAGCCATTTTTCTCTTGTTGTTGGTGGAAGCCATTTTTCTCTTATGTTGGTGGAAGCAATTTTTCTTCAAGTGAAGCTGTTTTGTGGTGGCCATTTTCTTGAGAGGATTTTGACTACAAGACACGACTGTTGAACGTGCTTTCTCTCCTCCTGTCTGCAATCTGGATGGTCCTCTAACTGGTGTACGATCGGCCAATTGTCTTCACATTCTACCAACTAATGAGGGGCGGTCCAGCAGATTGGATGTTGAACTAGAGCCGACTGT
The DNA here is from genome assembly GCA_963082735.1 of Pocota personata. Classification (NCBI taxonomy): domain Eukaryota; kingdom Metazoa; phylum Arthropoda; class Insecta; order Diptera; family Syrphidae; genus Pocota; species Pocota personata. The sequence goes on from OY720429.1 coordinate 159,156,039, forward strand.
GCTATCCCGCGCGAAGTACAGTCCGCCGGATTCTGTTCCGACCGGATATGAAACCATCTGTTCCTGGGAATGGTATTCAGAATTTCGGAGGTACGATTTCCGACGAATATATCCCAACGACGAGAAGGAGACGACAACCACGAGAGAACAAGCTGAGAATCGCACCATGCATTTGAACAAATAATGTTTAACGATTTTTGGACTGCGACGAGTAACCGTGCGAGCAATACGGCTCCGCATAATTCCAAGCGGGGAATGCTCATTTGCTTTATTGGAGCAACTCTAGTCTTAGCAGCAACGATGTTAATTACGATGACACCATTGGGTAGAATACAGCGCGAATAAATGACCGCGGCGTAAGCGGATGCCGAGGCAACAGAGAATCCGTGCAATTGAAATGTTGCATCTGCTAAGCCGATTAACCGAGGAATGCTAATTTTCGTTAGTAAATGGAGCTGTTGACAATTTTGATCCCATTCTGTGACAATAGAATCTGGGGATCGAATATTCGCGCAATGTCTCTAAGTATTTGGCGTTTTGTTACAGGTTCACTGAGAGTCGAGTTCAAGCGAAACGAGAAACGATCGAGCTTCGGGTTCCAATATAAACAGAGTACTTTCACCCACGAATCTGTCTCACTATCGAATGGCACGTTGTCCCTTTCACCTGTTCTTTTTCTTGTAGAAGTTCTGGAGAATTGCTTTGCCACTTGCTTAATTCTAAACCACCTTTGGCAAGTAGCTTACTAAACGTGCCTTTTGTAGATGGCATCAGGCAGTGAATCTCCACCTGATACAACATCATCGACGTAAAAGTCATTGAGGAGTATCTCTAATGCGACAGGATAATCTTCACGATAATCAAGCGCTAATTGTTCTAACACACGTACCGATAAATATGGATTCGCACGATGTCCCATATATCACCGTGCACAAACGATAATGCTCTAAAGGATCTAACAGTGACTCTCGCCGAACGATCCGCTGGTAGTCAGTATCTTCATCTGCTACCCAAATTTGGTGAACCATTTTTATGATGTCCGCGGTGAAAACGTATTTGTGACGTCGAAATCTTAAACAGGCTGTTACGATGAACAAAATGAATTTTATGAGATGTGAGCCTTACCTCTGGTGGGTGGTCTCACAATATCAAACACCTTGTTCTATGGATTTTCAACGAATCACTCATTGCTTTAATTCTAGACTATTTATATAAAATTTTTACAAAGAAAATGAAAATGACAAAAATAAAATTAGATAACTCTACTGTCTGGTCGCACAGGTGTTGGATGACCAGCACTCAGACGGTGATATGACACCTTTGCTGTGCACAGTAAACTGCTGATTACGTGGAAATTATGTTGTTCACAACATGTTACAAAGACAACATGTTACGACTTGTTGCCTACACCCTGAATTGTTCATCCGCAAACATTGTTGGTTGTTCAGCCTGATTCACTGATGAGCGTCTTCTGGTCAGTTCTCGAGGTGCTGGTTCGGGCTGCTGCTTCAATTGGATGGTTATTGCTGACCTCGACCGTAGTCTTTTGATTACTATGATGACCACTGATGTAATTAGTAGAAACACTACGCCTCCGGTCAATGAATGTTGGTGAATTTTGTAATTCCTAATCTCCTTTAATAGTACCTCCTGGTTCCTTTGGAGACTAATATCGTGCTGAACCTTCACGATTTGATTAGGGATGTGTGATGCCAAAACAGGATCTTCTTCTTTTTTATGGTTGAAGTTAATTAGCTGCTCCGAAATGTTTTGAATGGGAAGGTACGAAGAATTCAGTCTTGTTGTTATGGTTTGCTTCCCGAAAAGGATCATAGTCGATTGGTGTATTCTGCAGTTTGGTTGAAGTTTCAGAATCCCAGTCTGCTTCAGTTTAGCAGGGTTTATTGTCGAACCACAGGCGATGTCTATTTTGATTTCATAAGGCGCACTAAATATCCATGCATTAGTGTGCTGCATCTTTACCCAGTAAAATTGTGGCTGCACGGTTCGAGTGACGCATGATGATGGTAACCTTTGTGTATGACGCAGAAGTTCTATTTCACATGAGCTTACAGTTGATCCTGCTGTATATATTGGATGCTGCATTTCACACCAATATGTATCTGAGGACCTTTGTTTACATGAAGAGAAGTGACCTTCGCTTAATGGATAATAGTGATCTCCCTGAATATTGACTATTAGATAGTCCGCTGATGGAACAATATATGTGAACTTCTGATCTTGCCAAGTGGGGACAGGAAAAATCTTGTACATTTTGAATTCTTCGCCATAGAGGAGAGGTAATGTTAGTTCTATTATGATGTTTCGCCCAGTTACTCTTGCTCTTGGTTGTAAAGTCTTGTACAATTGAATTACTGACTCATGATGTCGGTCTCCAGGTATCATCATATTCCTTGGTATGCTGTCATGTATGCGAGATAATCCTATTTTAAACTGCTGCACGGTCAAAATTAAAGGATGTATTTGACCGTGATGTGTTGCCAGTATTATGTTGAGTAGTATGGTTTGTGTATTATGGTAGTGAATCATTGTAAGGATGCTTGGAAAGGCGGTAGAGATGAATAATTGAAATGCATGCTCATTTTTATTCTGATTTTCCAGCCTTGAAATCATATTCATCAACGTCTGTTGTTGTCTTTGTGAAGATGAGTGTTCTTCTTTAAAAATGTTTAGTGTAGAGTCTATGATTGTTGTCTGATTTTTGACTAAATTCAACAGATGTTGCTCATTGGTTCCGATTTTGTCTATTGTTTCTTCGTAATGATTAGCAAAGCGTTGATCTAATATTCCGAACAATTCATTTGTGATAGTTCCGACGAAATCGAAGGGTGAACGTCTGATTCTGCGTTGTGGATCGTTGTTGGCATGGAGCAATACTTCATTGTTTAGTTCTATATGTTGAAGTTGATTTTCGAATAAATTCAATGTATTGTTGCATAGCCATGAATTCGATTGAGTCAGATTGGTGGTGGAACAAATTTCATTCATATGTCTTAGACATTTCTTATACACATTGTATTCCAACCAATAATTAGTTAGGTTAAAAAATACTACAGTCTTCCAAGAACTCACTACTAAATTCGCTCGACCGATATCCTCAAAATATATGCCTGGGCTTGTCGCGAATGGAGTTATATCAAAGTTATCTGTGGCTCCTTGAGTGGTTATTGGACTTATCGCTATTGCTATGATACACATCAAAAGAATAGGTTTAAAACATGCGCGTCCCACGGAAGATGTTATAGCTGAGTTATTAATTACGCCTGCCTTGCCTGATAGTTTTCCAATTCCTGCGTCGCTGCTGCCTGTGCTTTCTTCTGCATTGCTTTCAATCGGTAGTGGACTCAGCTTCGTTATTGGTCTTTTTGCGTGTCGCTTGTTGCAGTAAACAGTGACTGCACGGACATTCTTATCCTTTCCTTGATGCAGTTACTTTGCCCAGGTTCCATTTAGTGGGTGGTAATCGGTCATCCTTAATCAACACTATATCACCAATAGAAAGGTTTGGTTTTTCTTGTTTCCACTTTGTTCTTTGTTGTAGTTGTACCAAATATTCAGAAGACCATCTCTGCCAAAAATCTTGAGTGATCTTTTGAGTTAGCAGCCATCGTGAACGAAAACTTCGCTTCTGATCTAATCTTGGATTAGGTACTGCATTCAATGCAGAGCCGATTAAAAAATGTCCAGGTGTAAGCACTGGGTTATCATCAACGTCATTGCTTATCGTGACCAACGGACGAGAATTTAGACAGGCTTCGATTTGAGTTAAAACTGTGTACAGCTCTTCAAATGTCAAAGTAGTATCCCCAATGACTCTCCTTAAGTTGAACTTCATTGCTTTTACTGCGGCTTCCCATAAGCCTCCGAAATGTGTTGCGGCGGGTGGAATGAAATGCCATTGTATGCCATCCAAAACTAGCTTTTCTGCGGCTTCTTTATTGCCTTGAGTGATTACAGATTTAAAAAGTTCTTGAAGCTCTTTGTTCGCTCCGACAAACGTTGTTCCGCAGTCGCTGTAGAAATATGTGCAATATCCTCTTCTGGACGTGAAGCTTCTAACGGCCGCTAAAAATTCTTCTGATGTGAGATCGTTGACAAGCTCCAGGTGAATTGCCTTAGTTGATAAACACACAAAGACCGCAATGTAGCCCTTTATCGATCGGTTGCCTCTACCTTTTGAAATGAGTATCTGAATTGAGCCCGCGTAATCAATACCAGTGTCTGTAAATGGTCTTGATGGCGTTACCCTCGGAGTTGGCAGCATTCCCATAATTTGACCCTTTGTAGCTGCATTAAAGCGATGACATCGTACGCAATTATAGATTACTTGACGAATCACAGATTTAGCTTGAAGGATCCAGAATGACTGACTTGCCAATGTTAACTGAATTCCTCCATGCAGTGTTTTCTCATGAACGTGTTTAACTAATAATTTGGTGAATATGTTGTTGCGTGGTATTATATAAGGATGCTTCTCCTTTTCTGATAGACTTGCGTTGTCAAGTCTGCCCCCGACCACAAGAATATTCTCGTTGTCTAAGCGAGCGGTTAGGGCAAGGAGTCTGCTTTTCTTGTGAAGATTGTGTCCATTCTGTAGGCACCTGATTTCTTCTAAAAATTCGGTTTGTTGAATTAAACGGATGATAGATTTTAGAGCACCTTCAAGTTCATAGGTGGTCAAGTCTCCAGTTTGTTTGTTTGCTTGATATTTACAGTTCATTGCAAACCGTTTACAATAGGAAATCGTTCTAATTAGTCTTGTATACGAGGAAAATCGTTCGACGATGTTGTCTTTCTTTACTGTTGAAATTAAAGAGACTGTCGCGTCCATGGAATCAGCTTCGGAAGGTTGATGTTTCTCGGATTCTGTTGGTCAATATACAATGGCCTTTTCAAGCCACAAAGGTCCACTCCACCATAGAGAATGATGTTTTAGTTTAGTTGGTGTTACGCCTCTTGATGCACAGTCTGCAGGATTCTCTGCGATCTTATGTGTCTCCACGAACTTGGGTGAATATTTGTATGTATCTGGGCAATCCTGTTAGAAACAAATACTTTTTCATTTAACGAGCTCTTCTTATCCAAGCTAACACGATTGTTGAATCCGTCCAGGCATAGACATTTTTTTCTGGAGTCTCAACTACTCGCTTCACTTCAGCCATTAATTTCGACAACAAGTGGGCTCCGCATAATTCGAACTTTGGAATTGTGAGTTTGTGTTTAATGGGTGCTACTTTAGTTTTACACGTAAGCAAAGTGATCTTGTGTGTTCCATTCTGATGTGTAGTTCTGGAGTATATTACTGCTGCATATGCTGCATCAGAAGCATCACAAAACCCGTGTAGTTCAATTTTTTGCGACTTAAGTTCGCCAGTCCATCTTGGAATTTTAATAGTTTCAGCTATTGGGAGTTCACATTTAAATTGATTCCAGCATTGTTGTAATTCAGCTGTTAGTGGTTCGTCCCAACCGAGTTCCGCTTTCCAGATTTGCTGCATGAGTATCTTTGCGGTGATGGTGATTGGAGCCAACCATCCTAATGGGTCAAAAAGACGTGCTATTTCGGAAAGTGTCCCACGTTTCGATGAGGTTCCCAACTTTGCTGTTGCCTTATCGATATTTACTTTAAATTGAAATGTATCAGCCGTTGGATTCCAATGAATCCCTAGAGTTTTGATGACTTCTTCCTTATCCAAGTTGATGCTACCTTGACCGTTTGCATCTTGAATTATCGGTAAGAGTTCTTTGTGATTTGCTGCCCATTTTCGTAGGTGGAATCCGCCACTGGCCAATAATTGAATCAACTCACGTTGCATCTTCTTGCACTCATTTAACGTGCCTCCTCCACTCATTAGGTCGTCTACATAGAAATCGTTCCTCACTAGTTTAGACGCGGTTGGATAATTCTGCTGCTCATCTATTGCCAACTGGTGTAGAGTTTTTACAGCTAGATATGGTGCTGAAGCTGTACCATAAGTAACTGTGGTCAGCTTGTAATCCTTTATTGGTTCCTTTGTGGAACTCCTCCACACTATACGCTGATAATCTTGATGATGGGTGCTTAATTTTACTTGGCGATACATCTTTTCGATGTCCGCTGTAAAAACATAGCGGTGTTTTCGCCAGCGCATGATTATTGTCGTCAAGTTTTCTTGTAATCTTGGACCAACGTGCATCAGTTGGTTGAGACTGACACCGGTTGACGATTTTGATGATACGTCGAACACTACACGTAAGTTTGTAGTAATGCTGTCTGGTTTTAGAACTGCATGATGCGGCATATAATAAATGTTTTTGTCTTGGGGTTTTGTTTTTGTAATCTCGTCCATATGACCCAATTCCATGAATTCGTTTATGAATTTCATATATTCCAATCTCAATTGTGGGTCAGTGGCAAATCTTTTTTCTAATTGGAGTAACCTAGACACAGCTCTATCTCTTGATGCGCCCAGACTGTATTTTTGCATTAATTCCTGATTGAAAGGGATGCTTACAGTATATCTACCGTCGGGTTCTCGATGGTGAGTTTTTTGGTAAATCCGTTCGCAATCCAGCTCCAATTGTGTCAGATGACTCTCTTCAGGTATTTCTTCGAGTTCCCAGAATCGCTTAAGTTGGTTTTCTATTGTTGTTTGAGCGACCATCCCTACGACTTTCACATTCTCGCCTTTTGATGATGTACGGCCTATGATAAACCATCCTAAATGCGACCTTTGAGCCACCGGGGAACCTTTCGAACCCTTCTTAATGCCATTGAGAATGATGTCTCCATACACATAGGCTCCTAATATCATATCGATAGGTCCAGGAATGAAAAATGTTGGATCGGCTAATTCAAGATTCCTAATCAACTCAAACTTGTTGATGTTGTTTCTATCGGGCATCAGTTTGGTAAGTTTTGGTACCACAAGTGCTGAGACTAATAGTTTGAAGTCTGATTTGAATCTTGGTTCGATTGAGACTTCCACCTTACTGCGGGCTATGCCAGCATCCGTTGCTCCTAACCCACTGATTTCTGCGTAGAACTTCTGTTTCGGCAAGCGTAGCGATTGGGCAGCTTGTTCTGTAATGAGTGTTGCTTGGGACCCTGGATCTATGAGTGCCCCCAATTCCCTGCGATGTCCATCTACGTTGGTGCCAATAATGATGGCTGTGGCGAGTAGCACACTTTGGCTTTGATGACCGTAATGACTTTGAACTGGCTGTGATTGAATTGGGGCAGAACAGCCCGAATCGTTCTGCCGTTTTCCAGCGTAATTTTCTTGGTGAAGCAGTGTATGATGCTTTTTATTACATTGCTTACATGTTCGCAGACTTGAGCACGTGATCTTCTTGTCATGTCTCAGACAGTTCATGCATATCTTGGCTTGTTTGACTTGCTCACATCTTTCCCTTGGAGTCCAATTCATAAATTTGCTGCAAGAGTAGATGTTGTGATCGCTCTTGCAAAATATGCAACTGGACTTCGCTGCTATGTGGTAATTTCTCACAGAGTTCTTATTCTCGTCCTTATGCGATCGTTGCCGAGATGATCCCAATACCTCTAATGCTTGGTATCTTCTTGCGAAAAACTCAAAGAGTTCTTCTTGCGTTGGTACCTTATTTGGGCTCTTTATGCCTTGCTCAAACAGGTTTCTGCTCTCTGGATCCAGTGCTCTCAACAAGGTGGTCCCCAAGAAGAAGTCTCAAATCCCATGTTTTTGAGAGCCGCAAGCCCTTCTTTGTTTGCATCTAGAACTGCTTTTAAATGACTTGCTGTAGATTGGCCTCCCTGATGGCTTGTTTTGAACATCCTGTCCATGTGCATTGATACGATTTTCCGTTCGTTGTCGTAACGTTTCTTAAGAGTTTGCCATGCGCTCTGGTAGTTTTCACTAGACATTGTGAAATGTTGGATGAGCTGGAGTGGCTCACCTTCTAAATGTGTTTTCAAATACTCCATCTTTTCAGTGATACCAAGCGTTACCTTGTTGTGTATTATTGTTGTGAAAATATCACAAAAAGACTGCCACTCTAAATAGTTCCCTTTGAATATTGGGATTTTGAGTTGAGGAAGTCGAACCTCTAGATTAGATGACGAATCCTTAGCTAATGTTATTTCTAACTTTTTTGAAGCCATTTGAAATAGGCAGTTATTTATGTCTTCTTGAACCCCTTCATACGTTTGTTCCGTTAGATATGAAGTTTTGTAATCTTCATTTGTTGCATGGGTCAGAAATTCTTCATGCAATTCCGTTAAAACTTTCCATTTTCATGAACTTCTTTAGAGTAGTTCTTGAATGTTTGTTCAAAGGAATCTATGCTCCTCATGAGTGCCGCAATTTTTATCTCTAACTTTCTTAGTCGGAGTCTCTGACATTCGTTTCCGGATGGCGCGGGGTTCTGTTTATCTGATTCAGCTAATACCAACTCTGATGGATCAATTTTCTCCAATTTAGCTCTCAACTGTTCGTAAACTGTTTTCACTAATTGAAACGTATTGTTCTGAATATAGGGAGTATCGGGTTTTACGACATTAAGAATTTTTTCATGATTATTCTCAAATTCAGTCCAAATTTCTTTAATTTTTTTAATTCGTTCTTCTTTATATCTTTGAGTTTTCCGTACAGCGCTGTCTTTTCCAAAGTTCGTTTGAACCTGTTCTAGCTCTTTCGCTAAGGCCTTCTGCCTGGCAACAATAATATAGACGTCGATATCCTCCATTGATGATTCCAAGTATCACTAGCACTGAGAATGGTTCACTACCAGTGTTTTTAGCCCTGGCAACGCTTTTCACTAATATTGTATTTACCAGTGTTTGTGGCCCTGGTTACGCTTTAAAATGTGTGTATTATTCTTTAATTTTATATTTTTAATAATCAGTGTTAAAGCCCTGATAACGCTTTTCGTTGGCTTCGAAGGACCAAATGTTACGATGAACAAAATGAATTTTATGAGATGTGAGCCTTACCTCTGGTGGGGGGTCTCACTATATCAAACACCTTGTTCTATGGATTTTCAACGAATCACTCGTTGCTTTAATTCTAGACTATTTATATAAAATTTTTACAAAGAAAATGAAAATGACAGACATAAAATTAGATAACTCTACTGTCTGGTCGCACAGGTGTTGGATGACCAGCACCCAGACGGTGATATGACACCTTTGATGTGCACAGTAAACTGCTGATTACGTGGAAATTATGTTGTTCACAACACAGGCCGAACATAGATTACGTTCGATCGGCGAGACTATCATAAGTGAATCATTGAGGGAGTTCCCGCTAGAATCCTTAAACGAACCGTCGAATACAACGCGAAGTTTTGTGCTGGCGCTGTCCGGTTTAAGTACCGCTTGGTGTGGCAAATAGAAAACGTTGGGCTTCGAAATTTTTGTCGATGGAATCCTACGCATGTGTCCTAGAGCCAAGTATTCCTCCAAAAAATGTGAATAGGACTGAAAGAGTGTAAGATTTTTCGAGAACTTCTTTCCCATAGAATTGAGTTGAGACACCGAGAGTATCAGCGAAACGTGGAGGCTTTTTAAAAGGAAGGTTGACAATATACTTTCCATCTCTATCTCTTTGATGCGTTTTACAAAAGTGATCCTCGATTGCCTTATCTTCGTTTGAAGTAATTGATTTCGGATCAATTTCCTCAATTGTCCAAAAGGCTTGAAGAATAGAGTCTATATCGAGGATTGTGTGATGCGCCCGAATATTTTGCTCAATGCCCGAGGAGAGCCGTCCAGCTAACACCCAACCAAATATTGTTTTTTGAGCTACTGGATGACCGTTTGTACTTGCAGAATGTTCTAAACATTATCAGCACCCATCAAAATATCTACCGAACTTGGTTGATTGGATGACGGATCAGCTAACTTGAGTTTTGAGATGTGATTCCAATCCTTGACATCAAATGAAGTATGTAGTAGGCAACGATGATGTAATGTTTGATAATATATATGCATCTACTGAGACACTGAATGTATCAAACCGAGAAGCGATGACCATCGAAACTAGTCCTCTGGATTTTCCTGCACAGGTTGCACCAATCCCACTTACGGGTATACGGGCATTTGTACGTCTAAGTCCAAGTCTCTGGACACAAGATTCGGTGACGAAAGAAACCTGTGAACCAGAGTCTATCAAGATACGAATTAACTGATATTTTGCATTTCTATCTATTACTTTACCAACAGCGGTAGGCAGCAATGTTTGTTGTAGGAACTGAGCGATGTTAACTGAATAATTATTAACGACTTGATAAATTTTCGGCGGCGAAGTAATAAGATTTAGGGTAGACGAATGAATATATGATATGGTAGGTGTTTCCGAAAGTCAACTAGTGCTGTTTGCGCTAACTGTACCGGAATGCACTAAGCTATGGTGCCGAGAGTTACAGGTTTTACAACGTAACTTTGATTGACAGCTAACCGAGTTATGACCACCGCCTTAACAATTGAAGCAAAGCCTTTTTGATTTTACCAAATCCCTTCTTACCGCTACGTCCATCTTAAGGAATTCCGCACATTGTGTTAGCGGATGTACAGCACCGCATTTTGGGCATTGGGTGGAAGACGACACGTGCATACTTTTCAAGGGTACGGGTTTGTTTCTATTCATGTCATGAACATACCCTCTACACGACTCAAGAGCCTCACAGCGATGTTCTAAGAAAGTTAAAAACTGATCAATGGTGGGATACTCGGTATGTACGCTATCAGCTGATCAAGCCTGTCGAGTTTCTGGATCCAATTTGCCTATTAAAAGGTAAATTATCCACGGATCCCTTTCAAAAGAATTTAACGAATTTAAGCCTCTTACTACTTCGTCAGCACCATCCGATATTTTACGCAGAGTTTTTACATTTGAGCTGCGAATCGATGGAAGTTGCATAAATGTCTCTGGAAGACTATTAAGGATATAACGTGGCCTGTCATTTCTCTTTTCCAACCTTTCCCAAGCCTGGTCATAGGTAGCATCAGACACTGGGATGTGACGTCAGTCGTTCACAGACCTCCGTGGAATATACACGTGTTTCGACTTCTAATAAGTGCACAGTAAATTATTTAAGTAGTGAAAAAGACTTATATTAAGAAGCGCCAGCTTGGCCTAGAGGTAGTGTCAGTGGACCGTGAATCGGTGGTCGCGTGTTCATTTCCCGGACAGATCCAGACTTAATTTTTTTTTTTACACATAATATTATATATAATAATAATGAAATCAAAGTGGAACAACACGTGATGGGAGATAATAGGAAGTCCGCTCTCCCAATAGCGGAAGTGACGGACCAACAAGCAGCAGCCGATGAGGCAGTTAAGTCAGGCCACCCAGCAACGGTGGCCACAGTAGGTAAACGAAAGAAAAGGAGGAAGATAAAACCTACTCAGTTGGTAAAGAGTCCCTCTATATCAGCTTCAACTGAAAAGCTGCCGGTTGGAGTGAAAGAAGGGGCGCCTGAGACCGCAATAGAAGCAGCAATAAAGAAATGTCTGAGACGTCTCCGACCGTGGAGAAGGTCGCTACACGGAGGATAGCAACAGTTTTGCCTCTCTAGCAGGCTCAGAGTCCGAGGATGAAGAGGAAGAGGTGGAACAGCTGATCAGCAGTATTAAACAGCTACAGCAAAAGGTGCTCTCCATCAAAGCCAAGCAAATGGCACGAAGGCAGAAAGAACGCCAATTAGAGGTGCAACACTCACAGCAAGTGCAACAACAACAACCACAACCTCAAACACAAGAAGAAAAACAACAACAAAAGCAGCCGAAGCAGGTACAACAAAAGCAGTTGCAACAACAGCTGAAGAAGAACCTGAATCAAAATCAGCTAGTACAACAACAGCAGCCGAAGATGCGGAAACAAGAACAATAAGAAGCAGCAAAAGCATCAACAGCAGAAACAACAACAACAACAACAACAACAACAACAACAACAACAACAACAACAACAACAACAACAACAACAACAACAACAACAACAACAACAACAACAACAACAACAACAACAACAACAACAACAACAACAACAACAACAACAACAACAACAACAACAACAACAACAACAACAACAACAACAACAACAACAACAACAACAACAACAACAACAACAACAACAACAACAACAACAACAACAACAACAACAACAACAACAACAACAACAACAACAACAACAACAACAACAACAACAACAACAACAACAACAACAACAACAACAACAACAACAACAACAACAACAACAACAACAACAACAACAACAACAACAACAACAACAACAACAACAACAACAACAACAACAACAACAACAACAACAACAACAACAACAACAACAACAACAACAACAACAACAACAACAACAACAACAACAACAACAACAACAACAACAACAACAACAACAACAACAACAACAACAACAACAACAACAACAACAACAACAACAACAACAACAACAACAACAACAACAACAACAACAACAACAACAACAACAACAACAACAACAACAACAACAACAACAACAACAACAACAACAACAACAACAACAACAACAACAACAACAACAACAACAACAACAACAACAACAACAACAACAACAACAACAACAACAACAACAACAACAACAACAACAACAACAACAACAACAACAACAACAACAACAACAACAACAACAACAACAACAACAACAACAACAACAACAACAACAACAACAACAACAACAACAACAACAACAACAACAACAACAACAACAACAACAACAACAACAACAACAACAACAACAACAACAACAACAACAACAACAACAACAACAACAACAACAACAACAACAACAACAACAACAACAACAACAACAACAACAACAACAACAACAACAACAACAACAACAACAACAACAACAACAACAACAACAACAACAACAACAACAACAACAACAACAACAACAACAACAACAACAACAACAACAACAACAACAACAACAACAACAACAACAACAACAACAACAACAACAACAACAACAACAACAACAACAACAACAACAACAACAACAACAACAACAACAACAACAACAACAACAACAACAACAACAACAACAACAACAACAACAACAACAACAACAACAACAACAACAACAACAACAACAACAACAACAACAACAACAACAACAACAACAACAACAACAACAACAACAACAACAACAACAACAACAACAACAACAACAACAACAACAACAACAACAACAACAACAACAACAACAACAACAACAACAACAACAACAACAACAACAACAACAACAACAACAACAACAACAACAACAACAACAACAACAACAACAACAACAACAACAACAACAACAACAACAACAACAACAACAACAACAACAACAACAACAACAACAACAACAACAACAACAACAACAACAACAACAACAACAACAACAACAACAACAACAACAACAACAACAACAACAACAACAACAACAACAACAACAACAACAACAACAACAACAACAACAACAACAACAACAACAACAACAACAACAACAACAACAACAACAACAACAACAACAACAACAACAACAACAACAACAACAACAACAACAACAACAACAACAACAACAACAACAACAACAACAACAACAACAACAACAACAACAACAACAACAACAACAACAACAACAACAACAACAACAACAACAACAACAACAACAACAACAACAACAACAACAACAACAACAACAACAACAACAACAACAACAACAACAACAACAACAACAACAACAACAACAACAACAACAACAACAACAACAACAACAACAACAACAACAACAACAACAACAACAACAACAACAACAACAACAACAACAACAACAACAACAACAACAACAACAACAACAACAACAACAACAACAACAACAACAACAACAACAACAACAACAACAACAACAACAACAACAACAACAACAACAACAACAACAACAACAACAACAACAACAACAACAACAACAACAACAACAACAACAACAACAACAACAACAACAACAACAACAACAACAACAACAACAACAACAACAACAACAACAACAACAACAACAACAACAACAACAACAACAACAACAACAACAACAACAACAACAACAACAACAACAACAACAACAACAACAACAACAACAACAACAACAACAACAACAACAACAACAACAACAACAACAACAACAACAACAACAACAACAACAACAACAACAACAACAACAACAACAACAACAACAACAACAACAACAACAACAACAACAACAACAACAACAACAACAACAACAACAACAACAACAACAACAACAACAACAACAACAACAACAACAACAACAACAACAACAACAACAACAACAACAACAACAACAACAACAACAACAACAACAACAACAACAACAACAACAACAACAACAACAACAACAACAACAACAACAACAACAACAACAACAACAACAACAACAACAACAACAACAACAACAACAACAACAACAACAACAACAACAACAACAACAACAACAACAACAACAACAACAACAACAACAACAACAACAACAACAACAACAACAACAACAACAACAACAACAACAACAACAACAACAACAACAACAACAACAACAACAACAACAACAACAACAACAACAACAACAACAACAACAACAACAACAACAACAACAACAACAACAACAACAACAACAACAACAACAACAACAACAACAACAACAACAACAACAACAACAACAACAACAACAACAACAACAACAACAACAACAACAACAACAACAACAACAACAACAACAACAACAACAACAACAACAACAACAACAACAACAACAACAACAACAACAACAACAACAACAACAACAACAACAACAACAACAACAACAACAACAACAACAACAACAACAACAACAACAACAACAACAACAACAACAACAACAACAACAACAACAACAACAACAACAACAACAACAACAACAACAACAACAACAACAACAACAACAACAACAACAACAACAACAACAACAACAACAACAACAACAACAACAACAACAACAACAACAACAACAACAACAACAACAACAACAACAACAACAACAACAACAACAACAACAACAACAACAACAACAACAACAACAACAACAACAACAACAACAACAACAACAACAACAACAACAACAACAACAACAACAACAACAACAACAACAACAACAACAACAACAACAACAACAACAACAACAACAACAACAGCAACAACAACAACAACAACAACAACAACAACAACAACAACAACAACAGCAACAGCAACAACAACAACAACAACAACAACAACAACAACAACAACAACAACAACAACAACAACAACAGCAACAGCAACAGCAACAGCAACAGCAACAGCAACAGCAACAGCAACAGCAACAGCAACAGCAACAGCAACAGCAACAGCAACAGCAACAGCAACAGCAACAGCAACAGCAACAGCAACAGCAACAGCAACAGCAACAGCAACAGCAACAGCAACAGCAACAGCAACAGCAACAGCAACAGCAACAGCAACAGCAACAGCAACAGCAACAGCAACAGCAACAGCAACAGCAACAGCAACAGCAACAGCAACAGCAACAGCAACAGCAACAGCAACAGCAACAGCAACAGCAACAGCAACAGCAACAGCAACAGCAACAGCAACAGCAACAGCAACAGCAACAGCAACAGCAACAGCAACAGCAACAGCAACAGCAACAGCAACAGCAACAGCAACAGCAACAGCAACAGCAACAGCAACAGCAACAGCAACAGCAACAGCAACAGCAACAGCAACAGCAACAGCAACAGCAACAGCAACAGCAACAGCAACAGCAACAGCAACAGCAACAGCAACAACAACAACAACAACAACAACAACAACAACAACAACAACAACAACAACAACAACAACAACAACAACAACAACAACAACAACAACAACAACAACAACAACAACAACAACAACAACAACAACAACAACAACAACAACAACAACAACAACAACAACAACAACAACAACAACAACAACAACAACAACAACAACAACAACAACAACAACAACAACAACAACAACAACAACAACAACAACAACAACAACAACAACAACAACAACAACAACAACAACAACAACAACAACAACAACAACAACAACAACAACAACAACAATTCAATTCAATTCAATTCAATTCAAATTCATTTTATTTATCAAATTCAGTGTTACATGGTTATCCATTTATCTGCGAAGCCTGAGGGGCTTATCTGCAGAAGATTGCATATCACTTTTTTAATAAATGTTTCTTAAGTGAGCTTTAGATTATTTTTACATATTTAATGAAGAACAAAAAAAAAACAAAAATCAAAAATTAAAAGTTAAAATTTGAATAGATGGCTAATTATAATAAACAAAAAAAAGTTATATTTCAGCAAGAAAAAAATCTTTTAAACGCTGTTTGCGGGTTTTGAAATTTGCAATATTTTTTAAATTTGAGGGAAGCTCATTAAACACTGTTGGAACACTATAGTTTGTTTGTCTTTTGCCGTAGTTGTTGCTGCATAATGGTGTTTGAAGCATACCTCGAACTCGTCTTCTCGTGTTGTATTGATGGTCAACAGGTCTTTTAAGTCGGATGTGATCATAATATTCTAGGCATATCGTCAACTTGAAAATTTGCTTAATGGTCAGTACCTTCAAAGAGTTCTCTCCATATGTGTTTGTTAGATGTCTCCTGTTGATCTTCTTAATAATGGTGTTTTGAAGCTTTTGTAATTTATTAATGTGTGTATTAGATGCATTGCCCCAAGCAAGAAGTATCCCGTATCTCAGTTTTGATTCGACTAGTGCATAGTAGACTTGCTTCTGGACTTGAAGTGTCGAGTAATTTCCCAGATGGTATAGAGCAAACAGCGCCTTTTTAAGATCAAAGCGAAGTTTATCGATGTGTTTGTCCCAAATGAAATGGCTGTCGATGGTAACTCCTAGGTATTTATAACTTTCGACAAGTTCGATGTTCTGATTCGGCAATGCACTTTGACAGATTATACTTCGAAAGCTAATGCTCTGTTGAGTTAATCTATGATGTGGTCCCCGAATATGCATCATCTTGGTCTTTGATGGGTTCAATATTAGTCCGTTATCGTGACACCATTCTACAGCTTTATCAAACTCATCTTGCATTATTCTCGTAGCCGTATAAAGACATTTATGTTGGACGATTAGCGCCGTGTCATCTGCGAATGCAAAAGGCATACTGTTTTTGAAAACGCGAAGCAGCTCGTTTGTAAAAAGGATGAACAACAATGGTCCCAGTTTTGATCCCTGTGGAACTCCGAAAAGAACCGGTGTATGATTGCTGAAACTGACTCCCACCTTCACTCGAAAAGATCTTTCACTTAGATAGTCTTGCAACCAGTCAGCCAGTGTGCCTCGAATCCCTAATCTTTTTAACGCCGTTATTAACTTTTTATGGTTCAGAGTATCAAATGCTTTACTGAAGTCCATGAATAAAACAAGAACATGGTGGTTTTTACTCAAGCTCCCATTGATAATATCTGCAAATTCACCCATGAGTTTTCCCGTACTTTTGTTTTTTTGAAAGCCGAATTGTTTTTCGTGGATAAGAAAATGATTTTCTACAAAGTTTTGGAGTCGTCTTGTTATAACTTCTTCCATACACTTCTCAATTGCCGGCAAGATTGATATTGGTCTGTAATTGGCTAACAAATTTTTAGTTCCTAATTTATAGATAGGGCGCACAATTGCAGTCTAAAATGAATTTGAATTGAAAAAAAAAAAAAAAAAAAAAAAAAAAAAACAACAACAACAACAACAACAACAACAACAACAACAACAACAACAACAACAACAACAACAACAACAACAACAACAACAACAACAACAACAACAACAACAACAACAACAACAACAACAACAACAACAACAACAACAACAACAACAACAACAACAACAACAACAACAACAACAACAACAACAACAACAACAACAACAACAATAACAACAACAACAACAACAACAACAATAACAACAACAACAACAACAACAACAACAACAACAACAACAACAACAACAACAACAACAACAACAACAACAACAACAACAACAACAACAACAACAACAACAACAACAACAACAACAACAACAACAACAACAACAACAACAACAACAACAACAACAACAACAACAACAACAACAACAACAACAACAACAACAACAACAACAACAACAACAACAACAACAACAACAACAACAACAACAACAACAACAACAACAACAACAACAACAACAACAACAACAACAACAACAACAACAACAACAACAACAACAACAACAACAACAACAACAACAACAACAACAACAACACTTGAAGAGACAATCGAGCTATGTAAGTCGGCCATAAGCAATAATTTTTAGGTTAAAAGACTTAATAACGATAAGCATGCTATCCACTGCAGTACAGTGGAACAGTATAAAACAATAAAAAATCTATTGAGGGGCTCGACGACGGAGTTCTTCTAATTCACCCCGAAGGGGGAAAAGCTGCAAACAATGCTGCTGAGGGGGATGGATCCGTCTATTGATCCGGAGACGCTCATTGCGCTGCTTAAGGAGAATGAGAGCGACGATCTCAACTTCGTAGCGGTCAAGCCATTCACTACACATGGGGAGAAAAAAGAGAAGCGGAAACTCAACTTCTCATCTCAACTTCGTAGCGGTCAAGCCATTCACTACACCTAGGGAGAAAAAAGAGAAGCGGAAACCGCCGTTCTTCCTAGTTCAGCTTTCACCCAATACCAAACTGGATGGTCTAAGGAGTATTGAAGTCCTAGACTACCAGATTGTCGCATGGGAAAAATTAATTTCACAATGTGTTCGCTGCCAAAGGTTCGAGCACGCCGCGTCGAATTGCGAAATGGATGGAGTGGCAGATAAGGGCTAGCTCTCGTGTGCTTTATGCAGGAACTCGGGACACACCGCGTCAGGTACAGGAGCAGGCGAAGCGGGTGGACCAGATCTACGCACTTCTGCCGGGCCTGACGCACCTCCAGTCGTAGTGGGTACAAACATGGAGGAGCAACCCTTGAAGATACTTGCGGTGAATGTGAATTCACTGATCAGGATCAAGCGAAGAGCCGTATCGCTTAAGTTGCTTGAAGACCAAACCCCCGACATGCTTATGGTTAGCTAAACAAAGCTATCCCAGAAGCACAAATTGGGGCACAGTATATACAATATTGTCAGAAGGGACCGAAACAACTCCACACAAGGAGGAGATGTTGCGATCTTCATACACAAACAATTGCAATTTAAGGTAGTGTACAGCGGTGAAGTGCGAAGGTTCCAGGTGCTGGAAGCGTGTATTGTGTGCATTCCTCTCCATAGTGGAAAGAGGATGTACTTGGTCGCACTCTATGCACCTGAAGCTACTCAATCTACTTTATTTATTTCAGAGCTTGAGACACTTTTTCGATGCCTAGGGCTGGAGCCGGAAGAGAATTATTTCATCATCTCCGGAGATTTTAACGCCAAGCATTGTTATTGGGGAAATAACACACCTAATCCTAGAGGGGAACCTACTATTCAATTGGTGGGCTCGGTACAGTGTCGAGCATAAACTCGATTTGAAAGCTACAGATAGTCCGTCGTTTCCCAGAAGCGGCTATTATCTGGAACTTATGCTGTTGGACGTACGGTTACAACTGACCGACATGGACCGGCAAACTATAAACTGATTGCACACATTTGTGTATGACAGTGACCATTGCGGACTCAGTGCCGTAATAACGATTCTCAACGAAATTGCGGAGTTGGAGGAGTTTGTCCAAACGTACCCCTACAATTATAGTACGACGCGTTGGACTCGTTTCTCAAGAACTTTGACAAGAGCACTCTCCTCGAATTCACTCTACCCACCGTCCAATAGGAATCTGTCAAACGAGGAGATTGACTGGTACCTAAAACAAATGGACGAGACAATTAAACGAACTATGGACAATACGATACCTCGGTATGAACATACTGACAACTCAGACATATTCCGTAATGCAACAATTCACGCACTACACCAACACAAAAGTAGACTGCTGTCGAGACTAAAAACCTTGTACAGACAGTTTACTGACAGACAAAACTCGGAGGTTAAGACGCTGAAGTCGTTGATTAAAAACCTCCAGAAATTAATTAGAGGAAATTACAGACTTTCTGTAAATTTGCATTGGAACAACAAAATTCGGGCTGTAAAATCCAACAACCCGAGTATGTTCCCGCAAATAAATAAAATATTTCCGAGGAATAATCAAAACGACGTTCCGTGTCTTAAGATCCCCCGAACGACGAACAATGGACGAATAATTATAACAGCAGGTATAGATCCAGATAACGCAGTAGAGGATGACAACTTCTTTGTAATTGAAGATCCGCAGGAGAAGGTAGAGGCTATAGGAGCGACTTTCCGGGAAGCGTACAAGGTGAATGATACCATTTGCCCGAACCACGACCTGGAAAATCGCGTCCTTGTGCACAACTTCTACCTTCGAAATGATATAGAGCACTGGCGATCCGAGAACATAGGTTTTACCGAGTTCAATGACGATAACATGGCAAATAATGTCATCGCCGATGAAAGGGTACATCCCCCGTACATATCGAAGGTGGAGCTCCAAGCGATCTTCGACTCATTAAGGAGGAAGAAATCTGTGGGAATCGATGGAGTATCGAACATTGTGCTTCGACATCTCCCTCAAGAAGCGGTGGACATTTACACCACTCTGTTTAACAATGTGCTGAATAATGCACATTTTCCAGCGCATTGGAAAACAGCAGTAATACAACAAATACCCAAAAGGGGTAAGGACACTTCCAATCCGGCAAATCTCCGGTCGATAAGTCTCCTTCCGAACATCAGCAAGGTATTCGAGAAAGTGATCAATAGAGCCCTGCTTAAGTGGACTGAGAACAGTAATATAATTTCGGATAACCGATTCGGTTTTAAGGCGGGGCATGATACAATACATGCCGCGTCTAAACTGGTATTGGATATAGAATGGAACAAAAGCAAGAAACAGTGCACGGGTGCCTGCCTGATTGATTTAGAGAAGGCCTTCGACACCGTATGGCTAGAGGGACTCTTCTACAAGCTGAGCAGGCTGGGCAGAAGTAAACAACTTCTGTACATACTTCTTGACATGCTCACCAGTAGAAAGTTCATTGTCAAAAATGGCAACGTGACTTCTGTTGGAACATTTCTAATTAAAAACGGTCTGCAACAAGTGGGGTTAATTCACCGATTCTTTTCAACATTTACAAGAGCGATCTCATAGGATTACTTCACCATGCCATAGCGTATGCAGCCGACTTGATCGCGTACAGATTAGGACCAAAAATCGAGGTCATCGCAATTCTCTTGCAACGTGACTTCGATAAGATTCAGCGATATTGCGATGACTGGAAGTTGAAGATCAACTTCAAGAAATCGGAAACCATTCTTTTTAGGACGCCGTTGTATGGTGCCTCTGGGGGTACCAGAAAGATTTGGCGAAAGTTCTCAATAGTTGGACCGCACGGACAGCCACTTGCGAGTCGAAGTGTAGTCAGATACCTGGTCCTTTGGTTAGACCAATATCTATATTTTAACAAATATATAGATACTGCTCTGGCCAGAGCAAAAGGTGCTTTTGCCCTTACAAAGAGACTTTTTTATAGCAAGCAACTCGATGCAAGGGTAAAGGTAATCTGCTACATGGCCATCATTAGGCCCATGCTCGTATATGGATGCCCCGTGCGGTTCAACGTGGGAGCGAGCTTGTTGGAAAAGATTCGGGTATTTGAGAGGGCTTGCCTTCATTTGGGCAGAACACCAGAGTCCCAGTACATAAAATTCTATCCCAATGAGGTCCTATACAACAGGGCTAACCTAATAAGAGTGGATAATTTCATTATCAAGCTGATACGAAGGCAGATTGAAAGAGCACAATGAGTTCGACGAACAACGTAATCTCCGGGGCTTATTACCCCAATTACGAGTATCACGAGAGAGTGCGCCTTAACGGCTTTGTTCCCCCAGAAGCGTTCCTCTATTTTGATAAGAAGGGTCTGATCCAGGACAGAGTGGCAGTGCCGCTAATCTTCCACGTTGCTCGGACAGGTGTGGATAGGCGACTCAACTACGACAGAGACGTTGCAAACGGCAGTGTGGAGCGTCTCCGGTTTAGTAGGGCTGTATCGGGTCGTGATGTCGAGGGCGTACAACGTCAGTACGGTCATTTCTGGTGGCTAGCCGAAAGAGAGGAAACTCCTTCCTCGTTTCCCCCTAACCCAGGGTAGCCTGTTTGAGGTTTAAAGTTGGCTGTTCTTGCCCAAGGCCGACTTACATAGTTTAGGTTTAGGTAGTTTAGCTTGTAGGTAATAATTTAAAAAAAAAAGTATCCACAGCACTTGGATGAAAAAATTAAAAAAAAAAGTACAAAAAGCAGAAAAAAATACAAAAAATAAAAAAATTAAATAAAAAAACAGCACTCGATAAAAAAAACAAAAAAAAAATGCGTTGAAAAATACGTAAGGTAGAATAAGATAGGCTAATTTAGAAAAAAGGTAGTTTAAGATTTATTTTAAGCTAGATTTTTAACTTTTATATATAAGAAAAATCAAAAATAAGTTCGTATGCTAAGTTTTTTCAATTGGCTAAACATTTTTCTTAGTAGTAATAGCTAATAGAATAATATATCCAAAGTTAGTTATGTCGAAAGACATAGTTTTAAGTATTAGGTTTAGCTTAGAGCGCCCGCATAGGGCCAGTGAGTTAGAATAAGAGTTAAGTTAGTTAAGCTAGTTAAGAATAGAATAAGAATAGTTAAGTTAGTTAAGCTAGTTTTAATTGTTTTTTTGTCTAGCTATAAGTTTAATGAAGTAATAATAAAAATGTATTAAAAATTAATGAATGGGATGTGAGCAAGTAAATTTGAGGCTTCACCGCGAAGTCAAGAACGAAGCAAATAGAGTTTTTGGATTGGCGACAAGTTTGATTTATCATGAACCGAACTTGAAAACATGTCCCGAAACGCGGGCCAATCACGATATCTACCCGAGAAAATTTCGATATGAATCTTGGGAAGAAAGTCACTTAGTTCGCTAAGGGTTGAGGTTGATGTATTCAACTGCTGGACTACAGGGGCTGGCAGGGTCGACGAGCGATTAGCCAAGGGCTTAGCTGTTTCGGACTTATTTCTTTCCCGAATCGCGGAAAGTAAAACCGCTTTTACCACTAAACACTTCGATTCAAAGTCCTCGAATTCTGGTTCAGGGTCGGCATACCCATTTACATCCAGGAATTCATACATCCCCTCTTGAGAAGTATGAAATTTCACCCACAATTCTTCCAATTTTTCAACGCGAACTTGAAGAACTTCTAAGGTAGTAATTTCAGTAATTTGCTCCGAAAAGGTAGCTAATCTAGTCAACGGACGGACGCAAAGCTACGAAATTGTTCTTTTTAGTGGGCGTATTTACACGAATGAATGTTTTATGAATTGTCTTTAAACACGAGGTGATCGAAGCGTGCAAAAATTTTCATATATGTAGACACGAAAGTAGGTACATATGTATATAGCAAACGTGTTAATTTTATTCACTTTGTAATATTGAACTGCAAGTTATCACAAGGTCGAACAAATGTACATACATTCATGCGAAGCGAATCAAATTACACCTAATGAACTGTTCCATTACTAATATTCACTATCGATTAAATGCAGTAAAATTTAATCTGGCTCGAAAGACCAAAAAATGTTTGGCAATATCCGAGAAAGAGTCCACGCACACGAATCCAACACCGAAACCCAAAGTAGAGAAATCCGAATTGCACGAAATCAAACGAACGATGGCTATGATTTCCCTAATAATTGTTATACTGAAAATGTGTTCAATCCACGAAAAGATTATACTCAAACGAAAAGCGAAGGACGAGCACTTGCAGAATGCAAAAGGAAAACGACGAAATGAATAAGTGTATATAAAATGTTTATTAGGAGGTATATATCCCTTTGCTGGTTGAAATCCAAGTGGACGAGAAAAATTATTTTTATAACCAACTGCATTTCAGTTATCAGAATCGGACGACAATAACGTTGTGAGTATGGCAATTGAAATCAATGTATAAAAATGAGAGAGATCATGACTATTGCAATTAGTTTAACTATCTGTAGCGTGTTTTTACTCGATACTGTGCCGACACCACCAATTAAATAATAGGTTGCTTCTAGGATTAGGTGTGTTATTTCCCCCATCTCTTTGCTTGGCGTTTAGTTCTTAAACCACGAGGAAATAATTCTCATCCGAATCTAGCCTTGGGCATCGAAAAAGTGCCTCGGGCTCTGAAATAAATAAAGTCTATTAGCTTCGGGTGCATGTACTCTGATCATGTACATCCATTCTACTATGGAGAGGAATGCACACAATACACGCTTCCAGCACTTGGAACCTTCGCACTCGAACATTGTACACTACCTTAAATTGCAGTTGGTTTTTAATGAAGATTGCAACACCTCCTCCTTGTGTGGATTTGGGTGAATCTCTTATTATAATATTGTATCTATTGTGCACCAATTTGTGCTTCTGGGATAGCTTTGTTTCGCTAACCATAAGCACATCAGCGGTTTGGTCTTCTAACAACTTAAATAGTACGGCTCTTCACTCTATCCTAATCTGTGAATTCACATTCATCGCAAGGATCTTTAAGCGTTGCTCTCACATTTTCGTACCCATTACGACTTATGTAAGGTGCGTTATTACGTTACACTTCGACCTTTTGCTGACGAACTAGACTTTTTTTTCCTGATATACTGGAACTAGGACAACAATGATACGAGTAGTTTGCGGTGTTTTCCGAGTTCCTGCTTAAAGCATACGAGACCCTGCTCTTATCTGCCACTCCATCTTTACCCAGAATGCATTCTTCTGCTTTGTGGTTCTTTCCATACTTAACACATCGACACTGCATTTCGCAGTTCGATGCAGTGTGCTTAAAGCTTTAGCAGGGAACACATTACAAAATTCGTTCGCTCCTTTTTAGTTTTTCTCATGCGACAACCTGGTAGTCTAGGACTTTTATACTCCTTAGACCATCCAGTTTGCTGTTAGGTGAGAGCTGAACTAGGAAGAACGGTAGTTTCCGCTTCTACCTCTTGGCCCTAGCTGTGGTAAATGGCTTGACCCCTGCGAACCGGAGATCGTTGCACTCCTTCTCCTTAAGCAGAGTAAGGACCGTCTTCGGATCGGTAGACGGTTCTATCACCCTCAGCACCATGGTTTGCAGCTTTTCGTCCATCGGGGTGAAGGGGAAGAACTCCGTCATTTTGTCCCTCAATAAATCTTTAAGTTTTTGATATTGTTCCCCTGTATTGCAGTGGCTAGCATACTTATCTTCATTTAATTGCTTAATAACAAAGTGGTCTGCGTGGTTACCCATCTCAGTGTGATTTCTGTTTTCTCGTGCACCAGATGAGACGTAACCACCGCCGTAAGTAGTGTCAGCACCGCAGGGATTGCTGAAAGCGATGCACAAGCCGCAGCATCTACAGCATCTCCTGCGCCGATTACTTCAGCCGCCAGTGAGACTCCGGACCACGCTTCATCGATTTTGTCAGCCGGCACTGAGACTTCCCCTGCAAATACAAAATAGTGTGAATGCAGGAACAATCTCTCCAGCCATGAGTGAGATTCCTGGATACAGTACGTCCGCTGCCATAGCCACCCCAGTTTATACAGTTGCAGATGATTCTGGAAGAGCCGCCGCTACACGGTTGGACAAAATGTACATTCGTTCGTTGCAGGAACAGATTGCTGCGTTGGAAGGACAGCTCAAGGCCACGCAAGTCCAGTTAAGGATTAGTGACTCGCAGTGCAACACGCTTAAAATGGCGATGCAGTCGTTGCCTTTGCATCAGCCTATCATACAAACACCACTGCCTGTCACACGTGATCAGCCGCCAGCCGCCCACGCAACGACATCATTCGTTCAAGTTTATGCGAACCCGTCAGCCATTTGTGCACCGCCGCTAGGGACATATACACTGCCGTCAGTCTCACATGCGCTGCAACCAGCCAGGTATGCACCGCAGCCAGTCGGGTATGAGTCTCTACCTGCATCTACATATGCAACACCTTCGAATACGCACTCGACATCAAGCCCGCACGTACCGCAACCATATTTGCATACGCGGTCGCCACATATGTACGCATCGCCGCCACATGTGTACATACGACCGCCACTTTCTCAGGAGCCACAGCCGCCCAGTTTAGGAAGTGTTCGAAGCCAGCCGTCGGGAACCGATGTGTATACCTTGACGCCACGTAAGGTCCAGGATCTTCCTACGTTTTCCGGGAATCCAGACGACTGGCCGATGTTCTACAATACGTTCTTGCAGACAAATGCCGCCTTCAACTACTCGAATTAGGAGAACAACCAACGACTTCAAAAATCTTTCCAAGGTGAAGCGAAAGAAGCCGATCAAGAGGGATTTGACTCTTGATTCATCCGGACAATGTAGGAAGTATCATCGAGGAATTACGCTTTCGTTTTGGTCGCCCGGAACAACTTATCAACTGCCAGCTGAGTCAAGTTCGTGAGATACAGCCAATCAACGAATCCAATATGGCTCGTCTCGTCCCATTCGCAACAAAGGTGAGGAATTTGGCTGTGTTCTTACAATCTGTCAACGGCCAACACCACATTGCAAATCCGTCACTGCTTAAAGAGTTGGTTTGCAGACTGCCTATGATCAAGCGAAAGGAGTGGGCGAGATACGCAACAATGATTCAGCCATACCCAACGATCGTCAACTTCAGCGACTGGCTCTCTGACATAGCCAGATTAGTTTGTTCCGTCCAGGATAATGAAGACAAAGAGCCGAAGCGACGCCTGCCGGTGTTGCACACGATAGAACCCCAAGAAACTAGATCTCCAAGATGCCCTCTGTGTCAGGAGGCACACAAAGTCAACGAATGCAGAAAGTTCGTCAAAGCAACGGTGCAGGAACGATGGTCGAGTGTGAAGCAACATGGTCTATGCTTCATGTGCCTGAAGAAAGGGCATACTACTCGTAGCTGCCGTGGGAGAAATATTTGTGCCACAAACGGATGCCAGAGAAGACACCACAAGCTACTGCATGAAGTCCTGCTCAACTCTACTTCCCCGACGAATGTGAGTCAACAAACTCTTTGATGTTCCACCGCTGGTAGTGTGCTAGCTACAAAAGAGATTGCCAACAACGGCCAGAAGCTCTTGTTTCGTGTTCTGCCTGTGACGTTGTATGGCCCAAATAAAGCCATCAGTACGTATGCACTCTTTGATGAGGGATCGTCGATCTCGATCTTGGATGTGGCCCTGATTAAAGAGATGGGTCTTAAAGGCCGCCCACTCCAGCTCAATATGCAATGGGTTGCTGGAAAACAAGCACAGGAACCCTCGTTGGTCGTTAACCTGGGGATAAGTGGAGCAGGTATGAAGAAAAAGTATCCACTTCGGAACGTGTATGGTGTTTCGGACCTCAAGCTACCAACTCAAAGCCTCAAGGAGTCGGATTGGAATGCAATTTCAAACCGTCTGAAGGAGTTCCCTATGCGGTCGTACTCCAACGCCGTTCCGAGACTTTTGATCGGGCTTGATCATTGCCATTTGGGTACGACAATGGAACTACGGAGTTTCGGTAAAAATGGACCGTATGCTACGCGGACGAAGCTGGGCTGGACTGTGTTTGGTCCAACGCCGACGACCACGCACACGAGCACACCTGCGTGCCTCCTGACCTACGCCAATTCTGCTGATGCCGTCTTACACGATCTGGTTAGCGACTATTTCCGCACGGAGAGTTTCGGCATTAGAGCATGTCCCGCAGTCGAATCCAGAGATGATATCCGTGCCAGAACCATCCTTGACTCAACGACAAAGAAGATCAATGGTCGATTTGAAGTTGGCTTGTTGTGGAAAGCTTATGATGCCATTTTGCCTGCCAATATTTCTATGGCACAAAAGCGTTTAGCCGGAGTAGAACGCAAAATGAAGAGGAACGAAGATTTCGCCGCCGCCTATAAATCAATTATGCGGGATTATGTGGACAAAGGTTATGCCCGCAAGCTTCAGCCGCCAGAAGCCGCCGCCACAGGACCAAAAACGTGGTATTTACCTCACTTCGGGGTAGTTAACTCCAACAAGCCTCAGAAACTTCGCCTAGTTTTTGACGCCGCCGCTGAGATGAACGGAGTATCACTCAACTCCTGCCTACTGAACGGTCGTCAGGAGTACCAGCCATTGCTATCTGTTTTCTTCAATTTCCGCGAGAGATCAGTTGCAGTCTGTGGAGACATTAAGGAGATGTTCCAACAGATTGGACAGAAGCGCCCAAAGGTTTTTGTGGCGTGATGGAGATGACAACAAGCCGCCTGATGTCTATGAGATGCTAGTGATGACGTTTGGAGCCGCCTGCTCACCTTGCGCTGCTCAGCACGTCAAGCTCAAAAACGCCTTGGAGCATAGCAGCACATATGATCCTCGTGCCGTCAAAGCCTTCACTGACTTTCATTATGTTGACGACTTCGTCGACAGCTTCCCATCCGTCGAATATGCAATCCTGATCGCAACTCAAGTTCGAGAAATACACAAGGCCGCTGGTTTTGAGTTGCGGAACTTCAGTTCGAACTCGGAAGCCATCCTCAGAGCCCTGAAGTGTTCTACAGCAGCCAACGGAGAGATTCTTCTGCGAGATGAAAAGGTCCTAGGAATGTTCTGGCAGCCAGATAAGGACAAATTCCAATATTAGTTGCAGTTCCACCGAGTGAGCAGGGACGTCATTGATGGAAGCCAACTACCCACAAAACGGGAGCTGCTCAGCATCGTTATGTCGGTGTTCGATCCGTTAGGATTCCTGAGTCCCTTCGTGGTAGCTGCGAAGCTGGTGATGCGTGAAGTTTGGCGACGGGACTTGCTGTGGGATGAAGAGTTGCCGGAAAATATCGGTAACTTCTGGAACAAATGGCGCCTACAGTTACCCAACGTCATTGAGGTGACAGTTCCTCGCTATTACTTAGAAGCTGGTGCCCCTAAAGATCTTCTGCTTCACGTCTTTGTCGACGGAAGTGAAGACGCCTTTGCAGCCGTCGCATATTGGAGGGCGATGAATCAGGATGACGTGGTCGAGATCGCGTTCATATGCGCGAAAACGAAATGCACTCCACTGAAACCGTTAACTGTGCCTCGTATCGAGCTTCAGGCCGCAGTTTTAGGTTCAAGACTCATGACAACCGTGCTTGAAAGACATTCTGTCGCCGTTTCCCAAAATCGCATCGTTCCATCACCGCTCGTTTTCCATAGACTCAATTTCGTTAACAGTCCACTACCACTTGTATTAGGCTAACTGGCCACTGTAATAACCAAATTCTTATCGTCAACTTGATATCCGTCTGAAATGAAAAAAAGTCGAAACACGTCTGTACACTATGAAAGTCTGTGAACGATTGATTGTCTCTCCATTACGAACTGCATGGCAAAGACAAAGAGAACACTGATAGCATCGGAAGGTGTTCCTGGAGGCGGTGTGAGGACCAAGCTAGCGTTTTACAATCTTGGTGTCGGGGAGCTAGAAGAAGGAGATGAGCGAAACTCGAGAGGCTTGTTAACGGGTTCCGGAACTGCTTCGCTAAGAGCTCAGAGGAACTGGGAGTTTTCCGCTTTGGTGAATGCTCTATCCAATTAACAACGACAGTACCGGTTTGTGTTCAGCCATACAAAATTCCGTTTGCAAAGAGGGAGGTAATCAAAGAGATAGTGTCCCAGATGTTGAAGCAGAGAGTGATAAGGCCATCATGTTGGGACTATTGTGCACCATTTACGTTGACCAAAAAGAAGGACGGCAGCGATCGCTTTTGCATTGATTACCGGGCGACCAAGGTGACCATGAAAAGGAAGTTCTCTATGCCCGTAGTCGAGGAAGTGGTGGAGTCGTTATCTAGAAACACATTTTTCTCGACATTGGATCTGGCATCAGGGTATCAACAGATTTGCGTGGAGGAACGCTGCAGGGAGTTTACGGCATTCGCTACCTGCGACGGATTGTACGAGATCAACCGAATGCCATTTGGGTTGGTAAACGCACCGAAACACTTTCAGTCGTGCATGAATATTCTCAAGTCACGTCTGACAAGAGGAGACATTGCGGTTAGGTTGGAGGGAAGAGCACCTAAGTGCTTATCACGGGGGCCATACGGTCCATTGTGTTTCCCTTTTTATTGTGTGGGACCTATATTTAACACCTTTGTGTTGCAGTGGATTCTGTTGCAAATCAGCCTGCGCTCTTTATGAAGCCTATAATGTTCCTTAGTGGAACTTTTACGAGATCCCCTAGTTCGGTTTTAAAGATTTGGGCAATCACATAATAAGTGTTTGATGGTTTCTGTCTCCACTATATCTTGACAGCTAATGTAGTGGTCGGGTGTGTTGATGCCTAATCTGACAGCCATTTCCCCTATCACGCAGTGTCCTGTTAGCCCCTATCACGCAGTGTCCTGTTAGATTCTAATTTCTTTTTTATTCATCGTCAATAGGCTTTGTGTTCTATTTTCATCCACTTCGGCCATAAGCTGCGAGATATGACACAGTCGCTTCTGGCGGACCATGCGGAGTTAGCCACTTATCTTGCTTTTTGGGTCTAAATTCTTTTTTAGTTCACCTATTTGAGCTTCTACTGATATCCGAGTATGTTAAAAATCCAATGCTGAACCCTCATTCATCTGCTGTTTCGTTTTCCTTTTATATTGCTATGTCCAGGAACTCAGCAGGGAGTTACGTCATGGGTGTTGCATATTCTATTCAACGTATTATCGCATCTGGAAACTGTTTTCGATCTGACTTCCTCGCAGTCTGGTGCTTTGATTGCCACTTGACTATTCACGAAAGTTGTAATCTTTGAAAAATTTGTTTTTTTTCTATGTATAGTCTGTGCAGCAGTCATTGCGGTTTACTTGGACGACGTAGTCGTCCCAAGTCGATCAGTGGTGGAAGGCCTACAGAAACTGGAGCGATTACTAGAAGTCCTAAGGGATTCGGGGCTGCCCTTGAATGTGACGAAGTGTGCATTCCTGAACACGAACAAAGAGTTCCTGGGATACCAAGTGAGTGGGGAAGGTCTAAAACCCAGCCAAAGATTTCCATGGCGTTCGAGAGTTCCTGGAAAAAGAATTACGCATACTGGGCAACACCGTTGACGGATCTCACCAAAGCAGACCACACGTATGAGTGGATAGGACGGCAGGAGGGTGCGTTCCAGAAGCTGAAAGAGGCACTCACTAGTCTTCCCTTCTTTAACCCGGAGTGTGCACGAAAGCTGTCCACAAATAAGAAAAAAGTACCACTCGTATGAGCTTGAAGTCCTGGCTATAGTGGAAAGCCTGAGTCGCTTCAATGTATATCTGCTAGGTAATGTATATCTAAGTATGGCTAAGGTTGTCACGGACGGTGGCGCAATAGTAGCAGAACGAAGCTGATTCCCCACGTAGGCCGATGGTGGCTCAAACTGCAGGACTTTGATTATGAAACAGTCCAACTAGCCTGAGAAGATGGCGGCACATGTGGACGCTTTAAGCCGGCAACAGGTGGCAATGGTGCATACAGTAGAGGAGGTGTCAGCGCTCATCTTAAACGTCCACACATCCGATGAGGATTGGGTGGCAACTATGCAGTGGCAGGACCAGAAGTTGCTGGACATTATCGCCACCTTGAAGGCAGCCGAGATGACGTCGGCTAAGAAGCAACTATAACAGGACTATATTGTACGAGGGAATCGACTGTTTCGGAAGGTGGGTGAAGTCGAGAGACGGGTAGTACCAAAGGCTGATCCTCAAACTGTGCCACGATGATGTCGGACATCTGGCGGATGAGAAGGCGCTCGAGAGATTTAAGAAGACGTTTTGGTTCCCGAAGATTAGAGGCTTCTCAAGAAACTACATCAAGTCCTTTACTGAATGCGTCTACGCCAAGGGGAGAGGCGGTAGGTCGACTTTGATTATGAAACAGTCCAACTAGCCTGAGAAGATGGCGGCACATGTGGACGCTTTAAGCCGGCAACAGGTGGCAATGGTGCATACAGTAGAGGAGGTGTCAGCGCTCATCTTAAACGTCCACACATCCGATGAGGATTGGGTGGCAACTATGCAGTGGCAAGACCAGAAGTTGCTGGACATTATCGCCACCTTGAAGGCAGCCGAGATGACGTCGGCTAAGAAGCAACTATAACAGGACTATATTGTACGAGGGAATCGACTGTTTCGGAAGGTGGGTGAAGTCGAGAGACGGGTAGTACCAAAGGCTGATCCTCAAACTGTGCCACGATGATGTCGGACATCTGGCGGATGAGAAGGCGCTCGAGAGATTTAAGAAGACGTTTTGGTTCCCGAAGATTAGAGGCTTCTCAAGAAACTACATCAAGTCCTTTACTGAATGCGTCTACGCCAAGGGGAGAGGCGGTAGGTCGAAGGGGCTGCATAACATTGAACGCGTTCCTGTCCTATTCAATACCATGCATGTGGACCACCTCGGGCCTTTCACTAAGGGCACATCAAGACCGCGGTTAGGACGCCGAGAACGAATGATAAGGTCAAAAGATGCAGCCGAACTATCGTGGTTGTTCTCAAATGTATGCACTCGAC
This sequence comes from Pocota personata, assembly GCA_963082735.1. Lineage (NCBI taxonomy): Eukaryota > Metazoa > Arthropoda > Insecta > Diptera > Syrphidae > Pocota > Pocota personata. The sequence continues at coordinate 159,188,788 of OY720429.1, forward strand.
GGAGAAGGGGGGGTGGTTAGGAAAGTTGTATACGGGCTGTTCAGTGGGGATTGAACCACTGGGCGAAACTGCACAACGAAGGCGAGCCCACATGAGCTGCTATTTGCTTACACTCCGAGGAGCATTGGGTGATAAACTACTGCTGGAGCTGGGGGAATGGACATGGGTAGAGCCCATGAAATGGAAAGACGGCGAAGTCTAGCACTGAAAAATAAACCAGGTGCGTCAGAAGCGGCATTTAATGCAAAGCATAGGCCATCGACGCAGTATGAGCTGGAGTATACTAATCGAGAACAAGCTACAGGAGATTCGAGGAACCTATTGCCACTCTATCGCGGTCCATACGTGACATATGACAGATACGTCGTTCAAAACATCCCCAACATGCAGCGGAACCAAAGGAAGCTGAGTACCATTATGGCGTCCGACAAGATTAAACAAAACGAATATACAAAATAGCTTACATATGTACATATATAGTTTCAGTTCAAATAAGAAAACCACTAATTCATGCTAAAAATAGTGGTCCTTCGAGCCGGATATTGTGTGTAATAAGAAGAAAAAAACATTTACCAAGGATTACACCTGTGAATACTACGTTGAAGTAACATTTACGTCGAAGGGGCTAGCAGATGAATATTATGAGGTAACACTTCCTTTTAAAGGCTGAAAGTATCCAATGTTAGGTGCTTGTTTGTAACAGTTCCATTTGTGAATAATTTGTTTGGAAATGTATGAATAAAATCGACAAAAATGAAATAATGTCTTGCCAAAAACTAAAATAGCAGCAGTTATGGTGATAACAATTTCATTAAATCATAAAAAGGAAATTAAAGCAAAAAAATCATAGAAACAAAATGTTAGGTAAGACATTGGATAGCAAAAAGAGCCGAGATAAGATTTCATCAGCACCTTTTAAATGAGCTGAAAAATGAAAATGAAGAGGGCTCGCGATTGCACAGCACTTATCGGGTCCTCACTGAAATATTGCGGTAAATAGCAAACAGCACCTGCAAACATGCAAACAAAACTGACATGTTCACATCACATGCTACATTATTGTCGCAAATATTTGTTGCAAACATTTTTGATTGCCACTAACTGTTTGTTCACACATGCAAATTTGGTTGCAGGCAAACATTTTCTCTCTGAAGGAGATTAGCTTTTTTAGAACGACGTTTCCAGAGTAACGGAGATTACGGACAGGATACAGCCAGTGTATCATGGAGTATCTCACGTTGCAACATATGGAGGAAGATCGATGCGGCGATAAAAATACTTTACCACATGTTTCTCCCACATCATGCCCCATGAAAGAAGCAAGTACTACCACGAAGCCCAGGGTAGCATATCGATGCCGGCGCAATAACCCCCCACGGGACATCACTAAATGGCAGCTTAGTGCTAGGTCCTACGGTTCAGAGCAACATAGTAGACAACATCCTTTGGTGGAGAAGACATCGATATACTTTTACTGCAGATGTCGAAAAAATATACGGCCAAATTCGGTAGGTCCACCAAATAGTTACTATAAATTAATCCCGCGGAGGAAAAGCGATAGTCAACCGGTAAAAGCCTTCAAATTCAAAACAATAACGTTCGGGACAGGATGTGCACCTTATTTGGCCATTCGGATCCTACATCATGTATCTAATGATGAAACACTTCTATACCCATAGGACCATAAAGTGTGAGGGAAAACAGAAACGTGGACGACCTTATAAGTGGAGTTGATAATATTCGAGAAGCAAAGAAAAAACGGAAATAAGTCCGAAAGTTGTTGACATCAGCTGGAATAAATCTGCACAAATGGACTTCTAACCCCAAGGAAATCATCAATGACATACTGGACCAGGGTCATGATATCGAATTTGATCTGCCTCTATGGTCGCCAGTCCACATTAAAACGTTGGGTATAAGATGGTTCCCAAAAACAGACTCATTCTCTTTTAAGAATTTTCACTCCGAAGTTCAAGAACCAACAATGGGTTCCATTCTGTCAGCCAAATCTGAGCTTTTTGACCCACTTGGTTGGATATCACCATATATCGTCAAAGCGGCGATCCTTATGCACTGGCTCTGGCAGCGTGGTAGTGATTGAGATCGGCCAATTCCAGCAGAGCTAAACCATGGGTAGAAGAACTTTCAATGAGAACTTCTAATGATTGAAGGCACCGCGGTGGATAAAAGTGAACAAAAACTACAGTGAATTACATGGCTTCAGCGATACTTCAACAGTGGCCTACGGAGCAGCAGTTTATATACGCGTGCTATACGACACAAACAAAACCCATATGCACCTAAATATGCCGAAAACAAAAATTGCACCGCTAAACCCGGTAAGACTTCCCAGACTGGAATTTTACAGCGCAGTCATGGTATCCACACTGCTGCATTGTATAAAGGAAGTCGTCGAAGATGCAATACGTCAGCAGCTATGCGTGGTCAGACGCCACTACGGTCTATGTTTGTCGGCATTGCAGTTGCGGAAATTTAACGTTTCACCAAGTACGACGACTGGAGGCACATTCCCACACATGACAACTCTGCAGTCTTGACATCTCTCCGCTTCGTTATTAGGGACACATTACTTACGGTGAAAAGGCCCTCCTGATCGACCGCTAATCTAAGGCATCACGTTACAACACACGAATGTGTGAGCACATTGTTTCACAAGTTTTCTCGGTTGTCAAATGTGGTCCGAGTTTTGGCCTTCTGCTCACGATTTATGCATAATTGTTGAACGGAAGCTAAAGCCAGGAAAATTAACGCTCTCGGTCCGAAGGAGTTGTAATTAGCTGCACTCCTCGCTATTTGAACACCTCAGAAGGAGATGTGGTCATCGGAACTACACACAGATATAACAACAACGCTATACTAAAAAGTTTGAAGCCCACTTAACCCTTTCTTCAATGGAAACGGCATCATTCGCGTAGCAGGATGACTTCAGTTTGCACTTCTTCCTTATGAACAAAAGCGCCCAATAATAATGCACCTAATTCAGAATTTCACGAAACTTGTGATCAGCGACGCGCATCAATGAACTCTACACGGAGGGTTACATCAAATGGTGGTATACGCATGCTACTATTGATGGGGAGTCTACCTGCACTTCGTACCAGAATGGCCACACTATTGGTTAATGCTGGAGTTGACTTCGGTGGAGCGATTGAGATTAAGACTTGATAAGGACATAATGCAAAGAGTCTTAAGGTGTACATTTCAATCTTCGTTTGCTTAGCAACCAAAGCGATACATATGGAGGTCTTCTCAGACCAAACTACTCAGACATTCTTGGCTGCCTTCCGCCGCTTCACTGCAAGGATAGGTTTTTCAGCCAAATTTACAGCGATTGCGGAACCAATTTTGTTGGAGCTAGCACAGAACTAGCAGAACGGCATGATGAAACCTGCAAAGCACGATTGGGATGAAGCTTCAGAGATCCTTTCCGATCAAAGATCTAAATGGAAGTTACTTCGGTGAACTTTGGGGAGCTGGAGTGGAATCAATTAAGCACCATTCAAAACGCACGACAGGAAATGTGAGGCCAACTTTTGAGGAGCTTTACACACTACTCACACAGATAGAGGCCCGTCTGAATTTCAGACCTTTATGCCCTCTCTATCCTCCCAACAAAACCAACGAAAACGACACATTAATTTAAAAACAGGAATACCCACAGACAGCACCCAGGAAAACGACGAAGATAATTAAAAATTGACTTCATTAATAATCACAAAAACAAAATAACACTACACAACATGTAAACAGTCAACACACTAGTGTTCATATGTAAGCACAATTATACGTAAACAGCACAACACAAACCGGTTCTTCAGTTGCAAGTAATTAGCAGTACTTCTTCGTCATTGTTAACAATCAACAGCTGATTCCCTCCCATTGGCACCCAATAATAGTACAGCCATCGAACGGCATATTTCGATCACATAACACGCACATCGTATATAAGCAAAACAATGTTATGTGTATCAACATGACGCATACCAACGCATTCGACCGAACAGGTAATTTACGCACAATGAAATTTAAATTGATCTGCACTCAAAATTAAAAGACTGTTATTACACTAAACAGAAACTCAAGTGACGCCGACTCCGGGCTGAAGCTAGAAAAGTGAACAAAAAGGAAGAGTAAACCAACAAAAATCTGAGAAACTCACAGGCGAAGTAGAAGAAAAACACTTCCTTGCTAAATTTCAATTGATTCATTTCTATTGATTCTGATTTCCGAAAGGTTTTCTTTTTTGTTGTTGTTGTAATTTGATATTCGTCGTGTTCTTTCTCCGTCTGGTTCTGTTCTTCCCTGATCCGCTAGATCAGTATTTTCATGCTACGCGTTGTTGTTCCCGTTCATTTGCTAGTTCCCGCTACTTCCGGTCCGTTCGGTAATCCTAACTTTCATGACTATTATCTACCAGCAAAGAGCGCCCTTTCATGCCGCACGATAAACGATTCCACCTCTCCACCAAAATGTCCCTTGTCGAATCTGTCCATCCTCTCTTGTCATCCCACTTGCGCCTGGAGAGATTCCAAAAAAAAAAATTAATGAAAGTTCCAATTACCTTCCAGCCTTTCTCTGTTCACAATTTCTCTCTTTTCCATCTTTTCCTTGTCCTCGTCACCCATTCCTCCGGATTGCCCGTAATATTCCCTTTCCAATGAGGGGAGCGTGAAGTAACACTTGCAATGCCTTTTTTTGTCTTTCGTCACTTTCCGTTGCTTCGTTGCTATATTAAAACGCGCTCCTGTGTCTTCCCATCAGTCATCGATGTAACCCAACCCGCAATTTAGCTGAATGGGAGCGCCGCATCAACCAGTGCACTGAATATACCCCTGATCTGACATCTGCTGTCAGGCATCACAATTCTCTACTTTTTTGTGATTTGTTTTCCACAGCACCAGGTATTTATTTTGTGTTTTCCGCTAGTTTTTTTTTTAAACGAAAGTGATTTTTTTCGGTGCGGGCTTGTCGTTTATTGTTTGTCCAACCATCCCTACAGGGGAATCAATCCGACACCAAGTCTCAAAAGAGTCAGGTTCCTCATGATAGACATTTCCCGCGGTGTTTTTTACCGGGTTCTAGTGTGACCATGGGATCTGGGTGTTTCCATCTGGGAGGAATGCGAAGTCCATCCGCACGCAAATCCGAGGATGAATGGCACGCCGGATACTTGAGATATCCTCTGCAACAGATGAGTTATTATTACATTTGTTTACCTTTTTTTTTTTTCATTTGTTGCCTTTCTTGGATGTGTTTTCCGTGTGTGTATTCGATCCCTTTGTTCCGCTGAATGAGACTGGGATTCCTCGGTGGACTATGCCGGGGAAGGCTGACATCGTTGCTGTGAATCGAGGGATCCGTGGTCGTGTCAGCGCATGTGCGACGGTGTATAATTGCACAAGTGATGTTTGTAGAAATCGGGGTAGAATCTTCTGCGTTGATAGATATTGCGGATGGGTTTCTATTCAGGTGACTGCGCTAAGAGGATGGGATGGGTGCTGCAAAAGACATCGAAGGTAAACCTTGGGGGAGAGAACAAGCGAGTACTGAGGTAGGTGTTAAATTAATTAGAAATGACGGAGGCGCTGGAAGTAGCTTGGTGTTGTGTTATCGGCAAGGCAAGCAGGATGACCCTCAAGAAATAGTGTGCCTGTGTTGTTGGTGTCGTCGCTAGGACCATCGGATGGTGCCTAAAGTTGGAGGTAAAATTAAAATCTAATCTAATTTTAATTCGATGTCTTCTTAGGTAGTGAATTGAAGGCGAGATTAGGAGTTTACTGCGGGTGGGTGAAAATGATGGATGGGTCTCTCGTTGTTACGAAGTATTCGACGCATTCGTGACGATGATGACAGCTTTTCTGAGGAATTATTGTTTGGATGAAAGGATGGGTATTTTTGTTTCATGCCTAGCAAGTTCGTTAGCCTTTCAATTTCCTGGTATATCCTTATGCCCCGGCACCCAAATTAGGTGAATATTAAACTGCCTCGGCATCTCTATAAGAGATGATCAGCAGTCTTCCCTTATTACCCTTATCTCCGCCTGAAACATGCTACAGTGGGAGACAAAAGGAGAGGTTAAAGTTAAGCCTATCAGAGAAAACACCACCACCCACTCCGTCGTTAGTTTTCGAACCGAAGGTATAAAAGTGTACCGACTTATCTTCCGTAAAACCGCCTTCGTCCCAGAATGCGTTGGAATGGATGGTAACTTGAAAGTTTTTGTCAAAATTGGGTATGGTGTAGTCAATGTCTTCAGAGAAGTTATTAAACTTGTTTGAGACAGAGGGAGGCGATGTACTTTTTTGGACCACTATGAGTAGCTAGAAGGCGAATAGCTGAGTTAGCTGCCATTTGCTTGCCATACATGTCTAAGGGTGTTAAATGAAAAAGATTTCCATAGCTGCGGAAGGAGTTGTCCGCAGTGCTCCACTAATGCATAGACAAGCTGACCATTGGACCTAGCTTCATAACTTATGGTTTATCGCCTTATCCAAGACAATCCACCAGACAACAACCCCATACATAAGGATCGGTCCGATGGTCGAGATATAGAACCAGTGAGTTAATCTTTGTTGTAAGCCCCATTTGTTCTCAATGTCTTTTTTGCAAGAGAAGGATGCCACTCTGGCTTTCTTAACTCTTTCTTGTATATTAGGTTTCAGCTTAGTTTCCTATCCAAAATAAGAAGCAGATAATTTGCTTCGTTGGAGAGAATTAAGTTGCATTAAGGGATGGAGGGTCAATAAGTGAGATTTTATATTTCCTTGAGAAGGCGAATAGTTCGGTTTTATGGGGATTCACTCCAAGACCACACCGAGCTTTCCACCTATATAGTTTATTCAAAGCGTTATGTAGGAGCTCTTTTAACTTAATAAGGTGTTTACCAGGGCTTCTATAGCAACGTCGTCTGCATAGGCAATAACATCACAACCCTCAGCCTCCAGGATTATCAATAGTTCATTGGTCACCAGATTCCATAGAAGTGGGGATAGGACGCCCTTTGAAAGCTACCTCTGCTGACATATCTTCTAACAGATGTCCCACCCAGCTTTGAGTCGATAATCCGACTATTAAGTAGTAAATTGATCAGCTCGCCAAGAGAGCTATCTGTCTTTAGATTTAAAAGTGCTCTCTTTATCGCAGATGAGTAGACGTTATTAAAAGCGCCTTCAATATCTACGAAAGATACCATTGTGTACTCCTTATGATACATGGATTATTTGATCCGTTTCTACTGATTTTCCCTTACTGTATGTATGTCGAGCCGCAAACAGTAATTAATAATATAAATGTCAATACTGTCACGTAAATGGACATCAATCAGTCGTTCTAGTGTTTTTAGAAGGAATAGACTAATAGGTCTGAGGTCTTTTGGATTAACGTGTAAATATTTACCCGCTTTGGGTATGAAAAATACATTGACTTTTCTCCATATATGCGAAATATGAACCAAATCCAGACAGCTAAAAAAAAAAATATAAATAAATTACAAAAATCTAAAATAATATTTAATCATCCACAGATGAATACTTATTATAAACACCTTAAGATATGAAAGACAAATTGTTGATTGGTCTAACGATTAGATGCAATAAGTTGAAGGCTAGCTCTTCTCCACCCTGCGATGAAATGCAAAGACGGCGGTACCGTAGGGAAAACGGGGAAAAGGGAGAAGGGGTTAGTGGGTTAGATTGTCCAAGACCCTTCTGATTTTAATAAACAGCTGGGCATTGAAAGATTTGTCTACAGGATGTTTCTCAGCCTAGACGCATCAGAAGATTCTTCTATTTTGCCACAAAAGAGTCTCCAAGAATTGCTTTTGGCTTTCTTCAATTAATTTTTATATATTTTTAGAGATTCGTTGTACGAGTCCCAGTCGGATACATCTATTCTTTGTTGAAATGTTTCCTGCAAGTTCAATTATATTAACAATATAATTAACTCAAATCATTTAGAAACCAATCTGTGTTTGTATAAACGCATGACTTTATTTGCTACTCACTGCACATGCAAGAGTGTATGACTTTAATTGTAATCACAGTCATTCACAGACATTCGTAGTGCGCAGACGTGTTTCGGCTTCTCCTTTAAATCTGTAGTGTTTTTGAAGTATACTAATAGACAGTGATTATTCAAGTGGCGAGTTAGTTCTACCAAACCAGTGACCGTGGTTCAATCCCGGACTGGGGAATATTAAATTCTGGACTTTTTTTTTCATTTATTTAAATTAAGTGAAAACTAAATAAATAAAAACAAACATTAGGCGATGGAGAGTGAGTGGTCCGAGCTCCCAATAGCGGGACCAGCTGGTGGGGTGACAGCATCAGCCGAAACAGTACAGGCAGGCCACCCAGCAACAGTGGCAACCGCAAGTAAGGGGAAAAGGAGAAGAAAGTTGAAACCTTCTCCCAACTTTGTAAAGCGTCCCTCCACATCAGCTTCAGCTGAACAGCTGCTAGGTGGAGTGAGTGAAGGGGCGCCGAGCACAGCAACAACAGTAGCAGCAGAAAAAAAGCGACTGAGGTCCGATGATTCTGTCGAGTTAGCGTACATCTCCGATGGTGGGGAAGGCCACTACGTTGGAGATGAGAACAATGGCTTCGGAGTACTAGCGTCCTCCGAATCGGATGATGAAGAAGAAGAAGTACAAAGTCTGACTAGCAGCATCAGACAGCTAGAGCAGAGGGTGCTTGCCATTAAGGCCAAACAAATGGCAAGAAGGGAAAGCGAGCGGCGGCTAGAGCTCCAGCGCCCTTCCGAACAACAACGGAAGCAGCCAGAAGGCCAGCTGCAACATCAACAAATGCAGCCGCAAATGCAACAGCCGAATAAACAGCAACAACAACAGCAGCAGAAAATGCTGCAAAAACCACAGCAGCAGCAGAAAAAGCAGCAGCAAGCGCAGCAGCAGCAGCAGAAACAACAACAACAACCGCAGCAACAGAAAACGAGTTCTAAGACCAGGGTGCCGCCAATTAACACGTACAAGGTAGAGTTAAAGGACACAATTGAACTATGTAAGTCGCCCATAGGCAATAATTTTTCTATTAAACGTTTAAATGTAGACAGGCACGCTATCCACTGCAATACAGTGGAACAGTATAAAAAAATTAAAGGTTTGTTAAAGGACACGACGATTGAGTTCATCTCCTTCACCCCGAAGGTGGAAAAGCGGCAAACAATGCTGCTGAGGGGGATAGACCCGTCTACTGATTCGGAGACGCTCCTTGCGCTGCTTAAAGAGAAAGAGTGTAACGAGCTCTAATTCGTAGGGGTCAAGCCATTCACCACAGCTAAGGCAAAAAGGGAGAAGCGGAAACTGCCGTTCTTCCTAGTTCAGCTTTCACCCAATACCAAACTGGATGGTCTAAGGAGTATTAAAGTCCTAGACCACCAGGTTGTCGCATGGGAAAAATTAAGAAGGAGCGAAAACATTTTACAATGTGTTCATTGCCAAAAGTTCGGGCACGCCGCGTCGAACTGCGAAATGCAGCATCGATGTGTCAAGTGTGGAAAGAACCACAAAGCAGAGGAATGTACTCTGGGTAAGGATGGAGTGGCAGATAAGAGCCACCTCTCGTGTGCTTTATGCAGGAACTCGTAAATCTCGTTCGTCAGGAGAAGGTCATAGTGAAACGTCCACCTGCTCCAATTCAAACACAATCCGTGACTCCTCAAGTGACCTACGCCCAAATGGCGGCAGGTCGGGAAAACGCGCAACAAAAAAGACAGAAGGTTGCTTCTCAGGCCCCAGCGCCTAAACCACCGGAGGCTCAAACTGACTTGCGGGCCATTTTGCTCTCTATCCAAGGGCAGATGGAGCAGCTTCAGCGTCAGGTACTGGAGCAGGCGAAGCACCTCCAGTCGTAATAGGTTGTTCGTACCTACTGGAGGAGCAACCCTTGAAGATCCTTGCGGTGAATGTGAATTCACTGATTAGGATCGAGCGAAGAGCCGTATTGTTTAAGTTGCTAGAAGACCAAACCCCTGATGTGCTTATGGTTAGCGAAACAAAGCTATCCCAGAAGTACAAATTGGGGCACAATAAATACAATATTGTGAGAAGAGACGGACCCAACTCCACACGAGGAGGAGGTGTTGCGATCTTCATGCGCAAACAACTGCAATTTAAGGTAATATTCAGCGGTGAAGTGCGAAGGTTCCAGGAGCTGCAAGCGTGTATCGTGTGCGTCCCTCTCCGTAGTGGAAAGAGGTTGAACTTGGTCGCACTCTATGCACCTAAAGCTACTCAATCTACTTTATTTATTTCAGAGCTCGAGACACTTTTTCGATACCTAAGGCTGGAGTCGGAGGAGAATTATTTCATCATGGCCGAAGATCTAAACACCAAACATAGAGATTGGGGAAATAACACACCTAATCCTAGAGGGAACCTACAATTCAATTGGCGGGGTCGGCACAGTGTCGAGTTTAAACTCGATTTGAAAGCTACAGATAGTCCGTCGTTTCCTAGAAGCGGCTCCTATCTGGATCTTATGCTGTTCGACGTACGGTTACAACTGACCAACATGGACCGACAAACTATGAACTGCCTGCACACATTTGTGTATGACAGTGACCATTGCGGACTCAGTGCCGTAATAACGATTCCCAACGAAATTGCGGAGTTGGAAGAGTTTGTCCAAACGTACTCCTACAATTATAGTAGAACGCGTTGGACTCGCTTCTCAAGAACCTTGACAAGAGCACTCTCCTCGAATTCGCTCTACCCACCGTCCAATAGGAATGTGTCAAACAAGGAGATTGACTGGTACCTAAAACAAATGGACGAGACAATTAAACGAACTATGGACAATACGATACCTCGGTATCAACATACTGACAACGCAGACATATTCCGTAATGCAACAATTCACGCACTACACCAACACAGTCGTTGATTAAAAACCTCCAGAAATTAATTAGAGAAAGTTACAGACTTTCTATAAATTTGCATTGGAACAACAAAATTCGGGCTGTAAAATCCAACAACCCGAGTATGTTCCCGCAAATAAATAAAATATTTCGGAGGAATAATCAAAACGACCTTCCGTGTCTTAAGATCCCCCGAACGACGAACAAAGGACGAATACTTATAACAGCAGGTATAGATCCAGATAACGCAGTAGAGGATGACAACTTCTTTGTGATTGCAGATCCGCAGGAGAAGGTAGAGGCTATAGGAGCGACTTTCTGGGAAGTGTACAAGGTGAATGATACCATTTGCCCGAACCACGACGTGGAAAATCGCGTCCTTGTGCACAACTTCTACCTTCGAAATGATATAGAGCACTGGCGATCCGAGAACATAGGTTTTACCGAGTTCAATGACGATAACATGGCAAATAATGTCATCGCCGATGAAAGGGTACATCCCCCGTACATATCGAAGGTGGAGCTCCAAGCGATCTTCGACTCATTAAGGAATAAGAAATCTGTGCGAATCGAAGAAGTATCGAACATTGTGCTTCGACATCTCCCTCTAGAAGCGGTGGACATTTACACCACTCTGTTTAACAATGTGCTGAATAGTGCACATTTTCCAGCGCATTGAAAAACATCAGTAATACAACCCATACCCAAAAGGGGTAAGGGCACTTCCAATCCGGCAAATCTCTGGTCGATAAGTCTCCTTCCGAACATCAGCAAGGTATTCGAGAAAGTGATCAATAGAGCCCTGCTTAAGTGGACTGAGAACAGTAATATAATTCCGGATAATCGATTCAGTTTTAAGGCGGGGCATGATACAATACATGCCGCGTCTAAACTGGTATCGGATATAGAATGGAACAAAAGCAAGAAACAGTGCACGGGTGCCTGCCTGATTGACTTGGAGAAGGCCTTCGACACCGTATGGCTAGAGGGACTCTTCTACAAGCTGAGCAGGCTGGGCAGAAGCAAACAACTTCTGTACATACTTCTTAACATGCTCACCAGTAGAAAGTTCATTGTCAAAAATGGCAACGTGACTTCTGTTGGAACATTTCTAATTAAAAATGGTCTGCAACAAGGTGCGGTTAATTCACCGATCCTTTTCAACATTTACACGAGCGATCTCATAGCATCACTTCACCGTGCCATTGCGTACGCAGACGACTTGATCGCGTTCACATCAGGGCCAAAAATCTAGGTCATTTAAATTCTCTTGCAACGTGACTTCGATAATATTCAGCGATATTGCGATGACTGGAAATTGAAGATCAACTTATAGAAATCGGAAACAATTCTTTTTAAATAGGATACCAGAAAGAATTGGCGAAAGTTCTCAATAGTTGGCCCGCACGGACAGTCACTTGCGAGTCGAAGTGTAGTCAGATACCTGGGGCTTTGGTTAGACCAATATCTATATTTTAACAAACATATAGATGCTGCTCTGGCCAGAGCCAAAGGTGCTTTTGCCCTTACAAAGAGACTTTTTTATAGCAAGCAACTCGATGCAAGGGTAAACGTAATCTGCTACATGGCCCTCATTAGGCCCATGCTCGTATATGGATGCCCCGTGTGGTTCAACGTGGGAGCAAGCTTGTTGGAAAAGATTCGGGTGTTTGAGAGGACTTGCCTTCGGGCTTGCCTTCATTTGTACAGAACACCAGAGTCCCAGTACATAAAATTCTATCTCGATGAGGTCCTATACAACAGGGCTAACCTAATAACCTTTCAAATGCCATTGGCTGTCTATTTTGAAGTGGTCCCGTAGGGATGTGTTTGTAAAGCTATGTGTAAAGCGTGAAATGCTCCTGATTGGTCGAAAAATAAATTGGGTTTAATATCGTATAAATTTAATAAATGCTGTAAATTCTTTTATTGTTTTATTTTAGTTATTGTAAAAGAAAAATTAAAACGAATCTGATTTCTTGAATAAAAACGGATCTCCAGTTTTATTTTTTCCATCTTGTCAGCATCTCTTCAAGTCGGCGGTCGGGAATAGGATGGCCGTCATCATGGCCGCCGATCTCCTCCTTGAAGTTAGTTGCCTTTTCTTTCTTTCTATTCAAGAGTAGATGGCGCACCATTCAATACAAGTTATCTTACACCTACTTCACATTTTCGTTTAAACAAAAGACGTTATAGTTTTATAAACATTACAGCTCGGTCAATCAGATACCATGATCGACCCCGATCATGCTGTGTAGTATTAAAGTCATCTAATAATAAGCTTAACCTAAACTAAATATTACTAAAAAAATAGCATCTTCCTAACCCGGTTCGTGTTGCCCATTATTGTTAGCGACCGCAGCATCTGGATTTTTAATCGAAGACAGCCATTTTCTTATTCGGATGGCCTCTACAACGTTGTTATATGGCAACTGTGTCAATTGGCAATTTTCAATGTCTGCGACCTCATTTCCTCGATATTTCTGAACGAACTTTTTGTTTGTTCCGACCTATGTATCAATATGTTTGATCACTACAAAGTCGCCGGCTGCATATACCTTAGCGGCTGCACTGTGTTTTAAGAAATATTGTTCATTGTACTTTTCGAATTTCCCAAGGTTACGACCTTCGCAACGGTTTAACTTAGCTTCTAGATACTGCGAGAGTTCATCTACAACTGCACCTCGCTCATCTACCCCGAATAAGAATTTACTTGGGGACTCTTTCGTCGAGCTATGTACAATATTGTTAATCGCGTATTAGACCTGCACTAATTTACCGGACCAATCCGCGTGATTAACGGGCTCAATAATTTTACTCAACATCGCTTTAATTACCCTATTTACTCGCTCAACCTGACCATTGGCCTGAGGCGACGGCACCGCGATCTTAACGTGCTCGATATTATTTTTAAGTAAGCAGTTACCAAATTCCAATGACTTGAAACAAGAGCCGCGGTCAGAAATAATACGTCTCGGTAGACTATAATAACTAAAATATTTGTCCAACGCCGCGCATACTTCTTTCGTACTAGTGGAGTTAACCGGATATAAACGTACGAATTTGGTAAAACCATCAATAACGACTAAAATGTGCTTACGTTTTGAGACTAAAGAAGGTAACGGCCCAAAGTGGTCTACATGTACTGTATCAAATAGAACAGGATTCTTCGGGATATTATATATATTATGATCGTTGGTTCGGGCCGGAGCCGAATACATTATGCACTTAACGCAGTTTTTTATAAACCCCTCAATTTTATTCCTCATTCCCGGAAACCAGTAATGCTTTCTTATCGGACGATAGCATTTCTCCACCCCTAAGTGTCCGATTTTTTCATGAATCATCCGTATAACATTATCCTGCATTTCAGTAGGGACGTAGAGCGACAAACTATTTAAATCTAATCTGCGAAATACCAAATCATCTTGCAACTCGTGTCCGTACCTTAGTTTCTAACTTTTCCCGTAACCTTCGGACATCCGGATCTCGGTTTTGTGCCACTTGTATGTAAAAATCTATTCCATCTCCACTTAAAGCAGCAACCACTTGGCACCGACTTAAAGCGTCCACATGACCCATAGTTATAATTTTCTAACTCTAATGCCCATCTACCATTCCTAGGGTTCACTTGCTACTTACCCAAGGTAAGCGTTAACGAATTGCAATCGGTAACAATTCTAAAGGGTATACCCTCTAAATATTCACTGAACCGTCGCAATGAATAAATTACGGCTAATGTTTCCAACTCGAAGCTGTGGTAATTGGATTCAGCTGGAGTGGTCGTCTTCGAGAAATACGCAACCGGGTGAAACTTCCCATCATCTTGACGCTGCATTAAAGCCGAACCAAATCCTTGACTACTGGCATCATAGTGCAACTCTGTTTCCCTATCTAGTTTATAAACTGCTAACACCGGCGCTGACACTAATTTATCACGAAGTTTTCTGAATGCCTTAACGCATTCCTCTGTAAAATCATACCTGACTTCCTTACACATTAGATCTAAAAGCGGTTTAGCGATCTTCGAAAACGATGGTACAAAACGGCGGAAGTATGAAAATAGTCCAAAACACTTTTGTAATTCACTTTGACTTTGGGTATTGTTTTATACTTTGTATGTATGCATCCGTCGGACGTATTCCGGAGACATTCACTATATAACCTAAATACTCGAGTTCGTCATAGCCAAACTTGCATTTATTTAGTCTGAGCTCTAAACCCTTTTCGTAAATCCTGCGCAATACTTCAACAAGGATCTCCAAGTGAGATTTGAAATCAGAAGTAGCGATCAGAATATCATCTAAATAAATAATTAACTTCCCTCCTTCTATCAAATCCTGAAATATTTCGGGAAGAAACCGCTGGAAAACTGCCGGCGCGTTTTTAACCCAAACGGCATCCTTAAATACTCATTCTGCCCGTCCGGCTTTACAAAAGATGTAAATGGCACTGAGCCTTCATGCATTCTAAAATGATTGAAACCATCCCTCAAGTCAAGCAACGTAAACCAACGCTCACTGCCCAAAAATTCGATACAATACTCTATTAACTGCAACGGGAAATTATCCCGAACAGTTTTTTTATTTAACGCGCGATAATCGATACATAACCTCAGCCCACTGTTCTTTTTCCTGACTAACACTACTTGTGAAGCGTATGGTGATTTACTGTGTAGAATTATTTTTCTGTCTAACATGTCTTTTATTTTTGCGGGTATTTCTCTTCTTTCAAATTCGGATAACGGTCTCGGCGGGTAATGAAAAGGCGTGTGATCTACTAAATTAATCTTCATTTCGTAATCATGAGACTTACGCTCAGTATCGTCGGGGTTCAAATAATTTCGCTCAATGGCTTCACTAAGTGCCTCCTCTTGGAGTTTGTCCAGCGATGGACAAATATCAACCTCGGACGGCGTTCCACAAACATCAGTCGTAAAAATCTCGGCCCTAAAATCATCTGTACAGTTCACTTGCTGCGGAACAACAATTGGCGGAATTGAGACATCGATTCGAGTTTTACCACTATCGGTTTTTTTTTTTTTAGCTTTTATTAGTTTTAATTCATTTATACTTACATGCTAGACAAAAACGCTTAAAACTAGCTTAACTAACTTAACTCCTTTTTATTCTATCTAACTGGCCCTATCCGGGCGCTCTAAGCTAAACTTAATCCTTTACTATGTCTTTCGACTTAATCTGTTACTTAATACTATTTTACTTAAGAACAATTATGACTAAGAACAATTTTGATTTTGAGAAAAAAAACTTAGTATCAGAACTGCTTATTTTTGTTATCTTATATATAAAACTTAAAAGCTACCTTAAAAATAAATCTTAACTTAACTACTTACATACTTAAATATGCCTGCCTTAAAATACTAAACCTACACTTATACTACCTAACCCTAGACACCTAAGAACTATGTAAGCCGGCCAAGGCAAAAATATGGCGGCCAACTTTGCCGTAGTAGGCACCTACCCCGGATCGAAAGGGATCGACGAGGGAGCTCCCTCTAGTAAACACCAAAATTCCTGGTGCTGCTTGCTTATATCTATAACATCGCGCCGTGATACCGATCTACTGAATCGGAGACGTTCCTCAGTGCTCTGTGCGACGTCTCGGCTGTAGTTGTGTCGCCTATCCACAGTTGTCCGGGCAACGTGGAAGATTAACGACACCGCTGATCTATCCTGGATCAGACCAGCCTGATCTAAATAGAGGAATGCTTCTGGGTTGGGGTAATAAGCCCCGAAGAACAGGTTATTCATCGAGGTCATTGCTCTTGCAATGTGCCCTTTTGGCTTGTTTAATCTTGGAATTGACCAAATTCCTTAGTTGACGAAAGCTGTTATAAAATTCTTGGAGCTTAAATCTTTCCCACTTCTTATAGGCAGTATCACGATTGTTTTTTAGGGCAATTATTTCTGGTGTAAACTATGACTTATGGGGATAGTTAGTAATTTTAGTTCTGAGCGGGACGTGTGTATTGAACAATTCCAGTACAATTTGTTGAAGGTGATCAACTTGGATATCAGTGGATATTTCATGATAAATTGGATACTTTGGAGAGGAACAAAGCCAAAAGAGTGCTAGCTTGAGTGAAATGTGTTGGGACAGTAGTGTTTAAAATGCCCAAGCCAAGAGTTTTCATAGATTGAACGAATGACTCAGAGCCCTCACCATCCAATATGTTACAATTAAAATCACCACATACTATGGTTTTCCAATAATTTGGGGAGTAATTTTCTAATAAATTAAATATGGAAGTTAAATCAAAATAGCTATTTGGTCTACAAACGACACCAAGGAGACACTTTTTCCGTTCACAAACAACTTCGACAAAACAATACTGAAGTGGACTATCAGGGGGTGAACTTATCAAAAATTTCGTAATTAAACTGTTTCGAATGTAAATTACAACGCCCCCTCCAGTTCTATTGTGCCTATCACCTCGAAGAATTCTGTAGCCATGCAGAGCGTAAGTTTCATCCATTATTCCAGTTTTAAACCATGATTCAGTGACACATACTACATCAACATTAGAACCAACAAACAAACCTCTAAATTCATCAATTTTCTTAAAAAGACTTTGTGCATTAATATGACACACACGCAACCCCTGGCGCTGATTACAAAAAATATTAATTAGTACGCGCAAGTTATCATTCACACCATCATATTGAAATGAGCTAACGATAGTTCCAGACATCAATGTAAAGAATGCAATAAAACAAAAAAGAAAAACTAACCTCGCAGGAAAGAGAAATAAAAACATAAATTGAAATTAGGGAACCTACTTTCGAACGGCTGGCAAATAGAGGATACATACACAAAAATACGCACATGAAAGTAATTAAATAAAATAATTGGGAAGCAAAAACAATTAAATAAAATAAGGCAAAAAATTGCAAAATTAATAATCTGGAACCGCCGCTTACGTGTGAACAGGTAGTACTTCATCATGGTTGGTATCAGTAGCAGCAGCAATAGCATCCAAGTGGAGAATGTAATCGATCAAAACAGCTTTAGCATTCAGTGTTTGCGGCACATAAACAAGACCAGTGCGGGTGAAAACAGAAAAAAAACTTCTGCTGTTTTTTTAGTTGAAAAGCTCTTCGAAAATTACAAGACTGCGTGTAGTTAGGCTTTCATTGAGGTAAATCGGTCTGTCAGATTGCAACCCAAGATTTTGTAAACAAATAGGTTTACGTGTTTTTTTATACGATTGGTTTGCTAATCTGAGCATGGTGACTTTATCCACCGCTGATTTAAATTTAATTACTATGGCTGAGTTATCCATAGTCCCTTTAGGTTTCGTACGAAAGATATCTTTAGGAACCAGAGGAGGAACACAGTCGACGGAGGTGCAGAGTGAAACAAACATTTCCCGTAGATTTTTCTTAGCTGTCAATGAAACACCATGGAGTATGGCATCAGCGGAAAGTTTGTCGCGCTCTATTGAATCCACTTTGTCATGTAGTTTGGATATTTCATTATCGAGTTGTGTGCATCGGATTGATACAGAGGTTTCTTCGAGCACCTCTATTGTCACTGTTAATGCAGACATGGATCTTTTTCTTACGTCATCGAGGCGGCTACTAAAATCGGCAACAATCCTTTCCAGTTTCTCCATTAGAATATTGTTGTTGTCCATTATGATTGATTTAAGTTCTTTTTTGTCGTCTTCTAATTATTTAGAAAGAGGTAGTTCAAACTTACTGGAGAATTTATCTTCTTTGTTGTAGTTTATTACTGGCGATTGATGTTGAGGCTTGCTGTTTTTAGACCCAAATCTTGTTTTAGCTGGGGTTGGTGGCCGACATTTTTGCAATTTTCAACTCATTGAATGTTGACAGGTCCGAAGTCCACCCACTGTCTAGCTTTGTTCTTTGTCCAGATTTGACCCGCACTCGATTATGAAAAACACCTTTAAAAGGGGGTTTAATCCTTCAACCTATTTCAAGAAACACTATTGGTCTGCTTAACTTCACTTTTACTACGATCTTGTTTTTAATATGTCTTTGCTTAATCTTTGTGTTTAAATTACAAAGGGAGCTATATGCTTTGGCCAATTATCTTACTGCAGGGTTGCCATACTATCAAGCTCACGGATATAAAAAGCAACGACCACGAGCTGAAGGAGAGTTCTCGACGAGTCACCGTGCCGATTGCAACTAACGCGTGTACGCAAATAGTAAACTATAAAGAGTGTTTAGCCACAGTCTGATTTTTTTTTTCTGCTCCACCTCTATCGATTTTACTAATGTAATTGAATATGTTCATAAGCTTAAAAGCATACTAGATAAATTAAACCGTAAATACGAATACGAAAGTGAAAAACCAAGTGAATTTTCTCCTAGGAATAAGGATAAAATGATATTAAGAACTTTTATGAACGACATACTGACAAACTTAGCCAGTATAATTGTAAGTAAGCAAATAGATAATTTCAAAGAAGCATACTTTATCCTCGAAGAGTCACGCCTCCTAGATAGAAGCAGGATTAATAACTATAAACAAAATTATTAAAAAGCAGAAAATACAAACAGGAACACTAATAATAATAAAGCTAGTAACAACCCAGATCAATTTAGAAATAAACCAGCATCAGGGCAATATATGCACAACAATATCTCAGGTGAGTTTAGACAACAACGAAATCCTTTTAATAACTCTGGACAATTTAGACAAACCTCTGGACAATTTCGAAATAACACTCAAGGACAGACTTTTTTTTTTTTTTAGAGGAAGGGGAGATCTTCAAAAGATACTGATGATCCGAGTAATCAGCATGCCGGATTTTTACCGATTAAAACCACCTCCCACATAATTGCGATCTAGTCACTTGGACTAATAAGCAATTTTTTTCTGACATCTTAGTCTTTGTATGAGTTACACCCCCTGGTGATCCTTTATTTCGAGTGTGTATGTATTTATAAGCAAGTATATACATTTTTATTTTTCTTGTATTAAGTTAAATCGAGAGGTTTTGTTCTTTTAAGCCTTCGTAATTGATTTTCATTATGCATTAGTTTTCTTGCATCTATGTTTATATGCTCTTCTAGCTTTTCTTTGTGTTTTTTTTTTTCATGTTTTAGAATTTCTGCAAATACACTTTCTACCTTCAGGTCTCGATGAAGGTCAGTATTTCTTATGTACCAAGGTGCATTTACTATATTTCTAAGCACCTTATTTTGGAAACGTTGTATTTTGTCTATGTTTGTCTTTTTGGCACAACCCAATAGTTGGATTCCATATGTCCATGTTGGTTTCAGAATTTGATTATATAAAAGCACTTTATTTCCAATTGATACGGATGAGTTTCTTCCTATCAGCAAGTGCAGTTTTCTATATTTGATTTCTAAATCTTCTTTTTTCTTTTTTACGTGCTCTTTCCATCTCATCTTTGCATCTAGAGTCATACCTAAATATTTCGCTGTATTAGCGCATGGAACTATTTTTTGGTTTATAATAATTGGTATATATTCAATTTTTTTATTAGTAAAGTCAACATGGACTGACTTAGACTCGTTTAATTTGATTCTCCACTTATTAGTCCATTCACAGATTTTGTTTATGCCAATTTGTAGTTTTTCTGTGGATTCTTCATTGGTTCTTCCTACTGCTAGTATTGCAGTATCATCTGCGAATGTTGCCATAGTGTGGTTTTCTAATTTAGGAATATCACTAGTATATAATAAGTATAATATTGGGCCCAGTACACTACCTTGCGGTACACCGGCCTTTATTTCTCTTAGATTTGAATAAGTACTCTGTTGTTTTATTCTGAAATGTCTTCCATCTAGATACGATTTCAGAATAGAAGCATATTGATTTGGCAACATACATCTCAGTTTATAGATAAGTCCTTCGTGCCATACTTTATCAAAGGCCTGCGCCACATCTAAGAATACAGCCGAGCAAACTTTCCTTTTTTCTAGTGCTTCTTCGATTTTATTCGTAATTCTGTGTACCTGTTGTATCGTAGAGTGCTGCCTTCGAAAACCAAATTGATGGTTCGGAATCAGCTTTTTCCTTTCAATTAATTTATTTAAACGCTTTGCGAGTACTTTCTCAGATAGGTCTGTAAGATGACACTTCATTTGGCGGTTTACCAGGTTTGGGAATCATTAGGACGTCAGCAACCTTCCACAAACTAGGCACATATTTAAGCTTAAATGTGGCATTTATTAAGTTTGATATTTTTACTATTGCCTTCCTTGGTAAGTTCTTTAGTACGACACCAGATATAAGGTCATATCCAGGACTTTTCTTTGCATTTATTTCATGCTTAATTAAGTTGTAAATTTCATTAGGAGTTGTGAGCAGAATTTCTTCGCTTTCTTCTTCTGAAGGACCTATTAACGTAGGTTGTATATTCCCATTTTCAACTGGTGGTTTAAATATGTTTTCTAGGTAGTCTGCGAAGAGAATGGTTTTGTCCTCATCGCTTCTTGCCCAGTTTCCATCAGTTGCTTTGATTGGAGGTATTTGCACAGTAGGCTGTTTTAATCCCTTTGTTGCTTTCCATAGAGAGTAATTAGTTACGTATTCAGCTGTTAACCCTCTGAGGTACCTTTCATTGAATCTTCCTTAAATTTTTTAATTTCTCTTCTTAGTTGTTGACAGAGGTTGTTTAGCTTGGCTTTATGTTGTGAAGCTCTTGTTTTCTGCCACGTTCTTCTTGCTCGTCTTTTATCTGCTACTAAATCTTTTATTTCTTTCGTGTAGTTTCTTTTTGTGTTCTTTCTCTTTAGGGCGGGGGTGCTTTCCCAGGCCGATTGCTGAATATCGCTGACCAACTTATGCAGTTCTTTTTCTACATCATTTTTGGTTTTAATGGGTATCATTAAATCTATTTTACTCGTTAAGTTCGGCTTGAAGGCTTGCCAATCTGTTCTGTTATTTGTTAAGGTTTTAATATTTGTATTTTTAATTATATGTTCACCCATTTGGAGAATTATAGGTGAATGGTCAGAGCTTAGATACTCGAACTCATCTATGTGTATATAACTGCTTGACAAATTTTTGATTATGAAAAAATCAATTAGATCTGGTATCTTATTTTTGTCTGTAGGCCAGAACGTGGGCCTTCCTGTCGAGAGAATTTCGCATTGATGTTTTTGAATAGCAGCATAAAGTTCTTTTCCTCTCATTGTTGTCAATCTGGATCCCCAGTTAAGGTTTTTGGCATTAAAATCTCCACCTATTATGTATCTGTTTCCTAGTTTTTCAAAAAAATCTGAATATTCTTCTTTTTTAATTGAATGTTTTGGAGGACAGTAAATAGTGTAACATCGTCTAAAAGTATGCAACAATAATGTAGAATAATAACTACGCTCCTACAGCCCATTCCAAACTGTACTTTCATTCGAGGTTCGCAATAGCTGACAACGTCACGGATAAAGAGAGAATTATAACTGGAAGAAATGATTGTCATCTTGGAATTATTTCCAGTGGTCGAAGAATTTGCTAGAAGTTTCTGGCTATCTGAAACTTCTGCTATATAAGGACAGATGGCGATCAATAGGAAAGACAGTGATTTTTAAACTGTGGCGAAGAGATTAGAAAAGTGATAATAGGCGAAGTTGTAATTTTGTGATAAATTGAAAGTTGAGAGTTAACAAGAAGGAGTAATTACTTTGGATTTGTGAATTAAGTAATAGAAAGGAGATAAAGTGATTTGAGAGGAAAGAGACATTGTAAGAAAAGAATTGCGAAGGATAGTACAGTGTGAACCTGAATTGTTCTATAGACTAGAAAATAAAGAAATAAATTTCACAGAATATTGTTTTATCTACTCGATCCGTAGCTCGCATATTACAATAGCAACGATATTAATTTTGTTATGCTTAGCTTTTATACACACTGCTGTAGCTTGTATTTTTTCTGTTATATACTTCAATTCCTCATATTGTTGTATATTATTTTTTACTATTACTGCACTTCCACCCTTAGATGTGTTTTCAGGGTGAGCGGTGTGGTAGATTTTGTAGTTTTTAAATTTTGTTTGCGTGTGTTTTGTAAAATGGGTTTCTGAGATAAGACAAATGTCTATGTTATTTGTTTCAAGAATCACCTGCAATTCCTGTTGATGTTGCAGGAGACCATTTGCATTCCAACATATCACTTTAAGATTTTGATCCATGATTATGCTTAGGTACTTTGTCCTTGGTATTTTGTAACTTTTTAAGTCGCATATCTAGTGCATTAAGTTTGGTTAGGATCAGTTGTAGTGTTTGATTCATGTCATTGCTTGGTTGAGTCTTTTGTTGGTTACACCCAGGTTGGTCCTTTTTCTGCATAGCATGCTGTTTTTTATGTGCAACCACTTGAGCATATGACATTATACCCGCGCTGGTTTCTTTAGCGTTCGGTTTTGTGTTTTCTTTTGCAATGGGTTTTTTTGTTTTCTTTTGCAATGGGTTTTTTAATCTCTAGTTTTGATAGTTCCACATCTACTTTAATATTATCTGGTGATTCTTGTTTTTTATCAAGAATTTTGTTTTTGGTGTTCAGTTTTTTATTTAAGATATTCTGCAGTTCTATGGCAACAGTGCACCCCCGATAGCTTGCGGGGTGGGGTTCACCGCAGTGCACGCACTTAGGCTGCACATTTTGGGGCTTTGTGCATTCTGTTGTGTGGTGTTTTCCAGCGCATTTCACACATCTTGCCTGTCTATTGCAATATTTTTGCGTATGCCCATATACCTGGCATTGCTTGCATTGGGGTACTAATTTTGATTTTTTAAGAGATTCAATTTCAACTCTGCATCCCAGGATGTTTTTGATTTGATAAACCTTTTCTATCTCTTCTTCTGCACTGAATGTTAACATAAACATGTTTAGAGGTTCCTTGTTTTCCAGCTTGAGCTTAATTGTAGCATCAATAATCTTGAAACCTTTAGATTTAAGATTTGTAGTTATATTTTCAGGCTTGCATGAGTGGTGCAGATTTTTAGCCATTACTCTAATGGGCCTGGTTTGCTTATTTTCGTAGGAGTGCCAAGCATAGTTTTCTTCATTTAGTAAGGCCGTGACACTTCTGTAGATTTCTCCGTCTTCTTTAGTCGTATATTGTTTTTGTTGATGATTTTTAGATCGAAATTTTCTACCAGCGTGACTGATTTTATCTTTTCATACAGATTGTCATAGCTAATTACCTCATCAATTACTATTGGAGGTGGTGGTTGAGTCTTTTTCAATTTCTTTTGGGTGTTTAATTCTGCCGATTCTGTATCTTTAGGGTGAGGAATTGAATTGTTAAGTTTCCTCTTTTTTACTCTCTGAGTATCTCTAATCCACTCTGTTTCTTTTGCCAATTCTTCTTCATCTGTTGCATATATTAGTTTTTCCACATTTTGCCGAGGAGTGCTGTGGATATCTTGAATATTCTCCGGCTGTTTGTTTTGTAATTCGTTTTCTTTCGATTTTAATTTATTTTCTAGATTTGTTATATATAATTGCAAGTTTTTAATTGTTTCGTTTAAATTTCTATTCAAATTATTTGATTCTTTTGTTTGATTATTTTGTAGCTTTTGCTCATTTTGAGAAATACTTTTTTCTTGACTTAATTTTCTCTTGGGATTTTCATTTTATATTATTTTTGATGATGTTGCTGCTGACACCTTTGGTTCAGAAGTTGGTGTCGTGCACTCCGCTGGCGGAGTGCGTAAAACTTTTGGCATATTTATTAATGGCCCGTACTGTAGTCTTACTTATTCTAAAAACAAGTTGCATACTCACGGGCTGTATGCGATTTTGTATTATTATTTTAATTAAGCTTCTAGCAATGGGTTCGTGTAGTAACTATAGGGGCTTTTAAAAGCTCAACTTATACACACGAACCCGGTTTTATTTGATTATTATTATTTGTAAAGTTCAAAGATCACTATCGGTCCACAGAAGCACCTACCTTTTGGTTACAATACAAACCAGTCTGAAAACTAAAATACTTGGCAGGAACTAATGTATTTCAGTGATCAATGATGTAGGAGCAGCTGATGATTCGATTTGTATGGAACACGAAAGTATTACCACACTTTACACTTTGAATTTAATTGTTTTGACACAGATCACTTGTAATTACAATTTCTCTTAAGCAGTGTTGCCACTGTTGAAGGACAGACTAGGAATAATAAAGGTCCATCTTGAACAAAACGAACAGGTAAATTTTCATTCACCTCATCCAGACAAGATTTACCAATAGTACGACTTACTCGTACTAAAGGAAATGATACACTATTATGCTTAATAGACACAGGATCGATGACGACATTGCTAGACACAACTAAATTAAAGTCATTGTGTATGAATTTCTCTAAAAAACAAACTTTCATTCAATACACTTTCCGCACAAACCCATACGGATGCAGAAATTATAACCGAATTACCTAAAGAGATTAATGAGAAGGCATACATGAGCTGGAAGCTGACAACCTTTAAAGACAACGATTTCGACGAACTTATAGGACAAAATCTCTTAAAACCTTTACAGTCAGTTATTAATTTATACCAAGAATTTATAAAAATTAATGGAAATAAGATAAAATTTGCAAATGCCTGCCCATTTAAATATGATGTTATAAGAGTTTCCGATAAATCACTGAGCACAATCTTAAGAGACGACTTAAGTGACGAAGTAAGGAACAAGCTTGAATGAAGATTGTTCTACAAAGAAGGACAACAGTTAACGCACACTGAAAAAGTGCAACACGAAATTATAATTACTGTAGACAAGCAAACATTTTCCGAGATATATAAATATGTATACACAAATTCATGAAGAAGAAATAACAAAGCAGATTCATTATATGCTGAAACAAGGGGTCATAGTAGAAAGCAACTCGCCATATAACAGTCCACTCTGGATTGTCCCCAAAAAAACGGATAACCCTGGAATTATATAGTCATTGACTATAGAAAACTGGATGAAGTTACAACTGACAACAAATTTCCTATTCTCAATATAGACAGTATATTGGGGAAATTAGGACGGTGCCAGTACTTCACGACCCACGACCTCGCGAAAGGTTTTCACCAGATTTTGGTTAGAAAAGAGGATAGAAAAAAAACGCTTTTTCTACTACTGCCCCGCAACGTTCCAGCGGCTAGTTAATTCCATCCTTAGGGAATATATTAATAAGATATGTGTCGTGTATCTTGATTAGGGTAAATAACCTAAAAATACAAACCGACAAGTGTAAGTTCCTAGCGAGAGAAACTAAGTACTTAGGACACACTCTTACTATATATGGCGCTATACACAAACTAAAGTTACCACATGCGACCAAACAAATTAAGTCATTCCTAAGATAGGTTTCTATAGGAAGTTTATAAATTGGCATATACTATTACAAAATATTTAAAGAAGAATGCTAGGATAAACTTAAATCCTTTTTATATAGAAGCTTTCGAAAAACTTAGGATAATATTAACTGAGTCACCAGTTCTGAAATACCCGGACTATTCTAAAAAATTGAGTCTTATTACCGACGCCAGTGATGTTGCTCTTGGTGCCGTCTTAACCCAAGATGGACACCCAATCTATTACTCAAGCGGAACACTTAAAGAACACGGTACGCAGCGACGGAAAAGGAGCTACTAACGATAATGGGCTGTAAATTACTTCCGGCCATACATTTATGGTCGACCTTTCGACCTAATGAGGGATCACCAACTCCTCCAGTGGATTCAAGCCAAACATAAAGGAAAATATATTAACCAAAGGCTGCAAAGATGACTACTAAAACTGGACGAATACAACATCAATATCGATTATATCAAGGGAAATGAAAACGCAATAGCGGATTTCTGAAGTCGAATAAATTCAAACGCAGATGAAATTAATGTAGTCGGGACGACCACACAAAAGGAGGGAGAGAGAGTGTTCATCCATCAGAAAGTATCTGAGATTCATAAAGCTAGTATTTCCTATTATAGATACGGTAGTTGTTGGCGATTAAAAACATTGTAAAAAAGAGTGACGACACCAAGTGACAGTTCTTCGATATCAACAAAATTATTATAAAACAAACAAAACTAAATTCTATGTTTTTGTAACTAGTATAATCAACACATTTGTAATTAATATATTGTAGCATAATAATAACTACGCTCCCTAAAAGTATGATGCAACAAATTCCGAAGTGTCTTTTCATTCTGGCAGAATTTTGGTTCGAAGTGTCCTTTCATTCGAGGTTCGTGTCTGCGGTTTCCACAGTTCATGTCTACGAAAGAGACGGATAATATCACGGATGAGAGGGAATTATAACTGCAAGAATGATTGTCATCCTGGAATTATTACAGCAGAATTTTTCTTGTTCCAGTGGTCGAAGAATTTGCTAGAAGTTTCTGGCTATCAGAAACTTCTGCTATATAAGGACAGATGGCAATCAAAAAGGGGGCAGTAGTTTCTAAACTGTGGCGAAAAGATTACAAAAGTGATAATGGGCGAAGTTGTAATTTTGTGATAAATTGAAAGTTGAGATTTAACAAGAAGAAGTAATTAGTTTGGATTTGTGAATTAAGTATTAAGTAATCGAAAGGAGATAAAGTGATTTGAGAGGACAGAGACCTTGTAAGAAAAGAATTGCGAAGAATAGTATAGTGTGAACCTGAATTGTTCTATAGACTAGAAAATAAAGAAATAAATTTCACAGAATATTGTTTTATCTACTCGAGCCGTAGCTTGCATATTACATTGGTGTCAGAAGCGGGATAAAACTTATTCTGTGAATAACTATTTCCGTGGTGTGAAATTGCACAAGCAAAAAAAAAACAAAAAGAAAAAAAAAAAAAAAAAAACCATTTCTGTGTTGAGTTAATTAGTTGCGCAAAATGGGTCGCAAATTGGGAAAAATAACTATAACTCAAATAAAGGCAGAACTCAGTAAGCGGAACCTCGACACAACTGGGGAAAAAGATGCCCTACTGATTCGTTTGGAAGAAGCAGTAACGCAGGAAGGTGAAAATCCGCATGACGTAGAATTTGACGTGGAAGAGGAACCAGCAAGTACAGCATCCGACCCGGGTATAACAAGTCTGCTCCTGCAACTTAAGTTAGTCATGGACGAACAAAAGAAAGCATTGGAAGATCAAAGGAATTCTCTAGAACTTAATCTGGACGAACAAAAGAAAGCGATGGACGAACGAAAGAAAGCAATGGGCGAAAAAAGGAATTCTCTAGAACTTAAGCTGGACGAACAAAAGAAAGCGATGGACGAACAAAAGAAAGCAATGGGCGACCAAAGGAATTCTCTAGAACTTAAGCTGGACGAACAAAAGAAAGCAATGGACGAACAAAATAATTCTCTAGATGCTCTGGAAAGTAAACTTGATGAGCAAAACAAGAACTTGGAATCCAAATTCGAAGTGATCGAAGAGAAAATCGAGAAGGTCGAGACGCAACTCGAAAAAGTCGAAACTAGATTCGATGAAAATTTTGAAAAACATGAAACTCAGTTCGGGAAAATAGAGACTCAGTTTGAAAAAGTGGATACGCAATTCGAGATAGTAGGAAAGCAAGTTGAAAATCTTGCTAAGGAGCTCAGCAACGTGAAGAGACAGAAAGCACGGGAATATTACACTAACGGTCTGAGAAGAAAGAAGATGCAGCCTCCTATCTTCGATGGTCAAACATCATGGCCAATTTATAAAAGGTAATTCGAAGCGGCCGCAATGGCCAATAGCTGGGACGATGAAGAGAAGTCCATTGCACTCACACTTGCACTGAGGGGTCCAGCTGCGGAGCTCTTGCAGACCATCCCGGAAGATAAACAGCAGAACTACGACTCTCTGGTTCAGGCTATCGAGATGCGGTTTGGGGATGAACACATGCAGCAGGTGTACAGGGTTCAGCTGCGTAGTCGAGTCCAGAAAAAGGGGGAAACGCTCCAACAGTTGCAAGCGGATATAGAGCGACTAGCCCATCTTTCATACCCTAAAGCCGGTGAGGAGCTTATCAACGAAATGGCGGTGGAAGCTTTTATTCAGGCCATAGAGGACAGATAACTGCAAATGGCTGTAAGGATGGCTGAAAAGCGAACACTCCCCGAGGCATTGGCATTCGCTTTTTCAATGAAGGCTGCGGACCAAGCATACCAGGGAATACACCGTGTCAGGGAAATGTCCGTCGTGGAATGCTCATGCCAGAGAACAGCCGTCATGGATGAAGACAGAGCTCGCGGAAGTCAAATCCGTTGCTGGAATTGCAACCAACCGGACACCTACAACGGAAGTGCAGAAGTGCACCTAGACGAGGAAATTGTCCACATTGCGGAAGTAGGAGAAGCAGAGAGGAAGCATCTGGCTGTCAGTCAGACTTCCCAAAACCAGCAGTCGGGAAATGCGTAAGGACCAACTTCGCGGGGCAGAAGTTGGTTACTGGAATCGAGGCCCCCAGGACCACCATTCAAGTTTCGCAAACCAAACGGGGTAACAAGAGCCTGACAGTGGAGGCACTAATCAACAAGAAGAAGTGCGTAGCCACTATCGACACAGGCGCCACTGCCTCCATTGTAAGAAGAGATATCGTCAGAAGCGCCTGGCTGCACAACACAAACAGCCACTGCCTGAAGACTTCAACAGGGGAAATGGCGAAAGTGTTTGGAGAAGTTCGTCTTACGATTACTCTGGCGGGACTGACGTTCTCCCATGCATTTCTGGTGGCAGATATATGCGACGAGTGCATCATCGGAATAGACTTCATGAAAGCAAATGAAGTAATCCTGGACATCGGGATGCAAGTACTGAGGTATTGAAATGTGGAGATTCCGATGGTGTACGGAAACGAGAATGCCGTAACTCTCAGGACAGTCATCAGCAAAGACGAAGTTTTGCCGCCGTCTTCAGAGACAATCATTTGGACGAAGCTGGAAGGTGATCTTGGGAGCCACCGATTCTACATAGTAGAAATAGACCAGAGAAGAATTCTCAAGACTACATCGTGGGAAAGACGTTAGTCGAACCAAAGAACAATATGGTTCCAGTGAGAGTTTTGAACAGAAGACCACACACTGTCAAACTAAGGCGGAGGGGAGGTGACTGGAAAATGCACGCCGATTACCGCCGTCGCAACAATATCTGAACGTGATGCTCCAAAACCTCTCCCATCACCTTGGACAGCGGAAACGAGAGAGACGATTCTCCAGTCCAGTGAGCTGAATCAGGAGCAGCGAACTATGGCAGAGAATCTTATCAATGAGTACGCTTATGTATTTGCCTCACAGGACGGAGAATACGGCCGAACACACCTGGTACAACATCGAATAGACACTGGCGATACTAGACCAATTCGTCAGCCTGCTAGGCGCCTTCCATTGGCAAAGCAGACAGAAGTTGCAGAGATGGTGTCGGCAATGGAGAAAGAAGGTCTGATTGAAAGTTCCAAAAGTCCATGGGTATCACCGGTTGTACTGGTTAAGAAGAAAGATGGCAACACTCGGTTCTGCGTGGACTATCGGCAGCTCAATTACGTCACCAAGAAAGATAGCTACTCTCTGCCACGGATTGACGACACGCTAGACACACTATCAGGAGCCCGATGGTTTTCCACTCTCAACTTGAAGAGTGGCTACTGGCAGGTACAGATCCATCCAGAAGACCGGGAGAAAACCGCCTTCACCGCAGGAAATGGGCTATGGCAATTCACGGTAATGCCATTCGGGCTGTGCAATGCTCCGGCGACTTTCGAGCGATTGATGGAATGTGTCCTGCAAAGGTTAACATGGAAAACCTGTTTGGTATACTTGGATGATGTCATCGTCGTAGGAAAAACGTTTGCGCAACACCGAGACAATCTAAGGGATGTGTTTCAAAGGCTTCGAAGTGCCCACCTGAAGCTCAACCCCAAGAAGTGCGCCCTGTTTAGAGCGGAAGTCAAGTACCTGGGACACATAATTTCAGCGAAAGGAGTGAGAACCGATCCAGAGAAGGTCGAAGCGGTGAAAAACTGGCCAGTCCCCAAAGACAAACACCAACTAAGAAGCTTCCTAGGCCTAGCCACCTACTACAGACGGTTCATGAAGGATTTTGCCGGGATCGCAAAGAGCCTGCACCAGTTGACGGAAAAGGGGAAACAATTCAAATGGTCAATTGAGTGCGAGAAGAGCTTCAAGGCACTTAAACAACGGCTATGCGATGCCCCGATACTAGCTTACCCCACTCCCGGGGAAACATTCATTGTGCTAGTAATGTCGGGGCAGGAGCCGTACTCGCCCAGGTGCACGATGGCCAAGAGAAGGTGGTAGCGTACTTCAGCAAGGTGCTCTCTAAACCAGAAAGGAACTACTGCTTGGCAAGGCGGGAACTTCTAGCTTTGATCTTGGCTACGAAGCATTTTCACAAATACCTTTATGGGAGAAAGTTCGTTCTTCGCACAGACCATGCAGCCTTAAAATGGCTATTACAGTTCAAGAGTCCTGAGGGTCAGGTCGCAAGATGGATCGAAAGGCTGCAAATCTACGACTACGAAATGCAGCATCGTAAAGGAAGGCCCCACTTTAATGCGGATGCACTGTCCCGGAGACAATGCAGAACGGATTGTAAACATTGTGCGCGTCAGGAAGAACGGGAGCTGGTTTCCATCCAAAGAATGAGAGCCGAACCTATCGCCGGCTGGAGCGTAGATGAGATCCGGAACGCTCAGAAGGAAGACTCGGATATCGAGCCGATTCTGGCCTGGAAGGAGAACATGGAGAAACCGGATCATCAGGACATCTCTCACAGAAGCCCGACCTTAAAGGCATATTTTGCGCAGTGGGACTCCCTCCATGTCCAAGAAGGTGTTCTGAGAAGGAAATGGGAATCCTCCGACGAAAAGTCGTTTGTAATGCAGCTTGTCGTACCGCGGACGAGGGTCAAGGAGGTGTTGCGGGAAATGCATGGCGGAGCGTCCGGAGGCCACTTGGGAGTGAATAAGACGCTAGAAAAGGTACGAGAACGTTTTTATTGGTTAAAAGCGAAGGAAGATGTCGAAGACTGGTGCAGAAAATGCGACGTGTGTGCAGCTAGCAAGGGTCCGAGGATTAAAACTCGAGGTAAGATGCACCAATACAACGTGGGAGCACCTTTCGAACGAATCGCCATTGACATCGCAGGGCCCTTTCCGGAAACCGACAATGGTAATCGGTATATACTCGTAGTGATGGACTACTTCAGTAAGTGGCCGGAAGCGTTTCCGATCCCTAACCAGGAAAGCAGAACCGTGGCGGAGCAGATCGTCTACAATTGGGTTAGCAGATTCGGTGTGCCCTTGGAATTGCATTCTGACCAAGGGCGGAACTTCGAGTCAAGAATCTTCCAAGAGATGTGTCAACTACTCGGAATCAAAAAGACAAGGACAACCCCGCTTCATCCACAGTCGGACGGTATGGTGGAGCGTTTCAATAGGACTTTGGACGAACATCTCTCGAAGGTCGTAGGTGACTACCAACGGGATTGGGACCGGCAGATTCCCTTGTTTTTGATGGCCTATAGAAGTGCCGTGCATAGCACTACTCGACATACGCCGTTCGATATCTTATTTGGTGGAATAGCTCGTTTACCCAGTGAGGTGAAATTTGGATCTCCTACCAATGAGCCCAGAAATGAAGAAGAGTACGTGGCGGACCTTAGGGAAAGGCTTAGGGACATACACCAAAGGACCAGAAGCCAGATTAAGATGACGAGCGACCGCATGAAGACCAGGTATGATGCCAAGGCAACAACGTCAGGATTCCAGGAAGGAGATCTGGTGTGGCTGTATAATCCCCATCGCCAAAAGGGGAAATCACCTAAGTTACAGCGGAACTGGGAAGATCCCTACAGAATAGTAACCCGCATCAACGATGTTGTCTACCGCATCCAGCGAGGACCAAGGGCCAAAATGAAAGTGGTTCATGTGGACCGACTGAGTCGATACAATGGCCGAAATGAGGATGCACTTGTTCGGGACGAACACGTGTAAGAGGGGGGCAGTGTAGCATAATAATAACTACGCGCCTATGGCTATGCAGCAAATTCCGAAGTGACTTTCCATTCTGGCAGAATTTTGGTTCAAACTGTCCTTTCATTCGAGGTTCGTGTCTGGGACGAAGTCTCCACAGCTCATGTCAACGAAAGAGACGAATAATATTAGGGATAAAAGGAGATTATAACTGCAAGAATTATTTCTCTTGTTCCAGTGGTCGAAGAATTTGCTAGAAGTTTCTGGCTATCAGAAACTTCTGCTATATAAGGACAGATGGCGATCAAAAAAAGGGACAGTGATTTTTAAACTGTGGCGAAGAGATTAGAAAAGTGATACTAGGCGAAGTTGTAATTTTGTGATAAATTGAAAGTTGAGAGTGAACAAGAAGAAGTAATTAGTTTGGATTTGTGAATTAAGTAATCGAAAGGAGATAAAGTGATTTGAGAGGACAGAGACCTTGTAAGAAAAGAATTGCGAAGAATAGTATAGTGTGAACCTGAATTGTTCTATAGACTAGAAAATAAAGAAATAAATTTCACAGAATATTGTTTTATCTACTCGAGCCGTAGCTTGCATATTACAATATTTTTACACAAATCTAGTAAATACATAAACAAATACATTGGAAAATTGTAATTTCGCACCAAAACCTATAGTGCATAATAAAAGCATAAATACTCTTAGATGAACAGAAGAAAGTACACTCCAATAAAAAATTGTAACGATTAGTTCGGTGCATATCCTTTTACACATATATCTTTGTTCGCTGTCATCTGAAGTAAAGTCAATCGAGTTCTTTTCATCAACCCCAATATAAATCCGGGATAAAATATTGGTCCATCTGATTCGGATAATTTGTGTGTGCTAAAAGAAAAAAAAGAACTTTTAACATTAAGAGACATGAATGAGATAAATACTATATACTGTAATATGCGAGCTACGGCTCGAGTAGATAAAACGATATTCTGTGAAATTTATTTCTTTATTTTCTAGTCTATAGAACAATTCAAGTTCACACTATACTATTCTTCGCAAATTCTTTTCTTACAAGGTCTCTTTCTCAAATCACTTTATCTCCTTTCAATTACTTAATTCACAAATCCAAACTAATTACTTTTTCTTGTTTACTCTCCACTTTCAATTTATCACCAAATTACAACTTCGCCCATTATCACTTTTCCAATCTCTTCGCCACAGTTTAAAAACTACTGTGTCTTTTTTTGATCGCCATCTGTCCTTATATAGCAGAAGTTTCTGATAGCCAGAAACTTCTAGCAAATTCTTCGACCACTGGAACAAGAGAAATAATTCTTGCAGTTATAATTCCCTTTTATCCCTGATATTATTCGTCTCTTTCGTTGACATGAGCTGTGGAGACTTCGTCCCAGACACGAACCTCGAATGAAAGGACAGTTCGAACCAAAATTCTGCCAGAATGAAAAGTCACTTCGGAATTTGTTGCGTCATATTTTTAGGGGGCGTAGTTATTATTATGCTACACTGCCCCCCTCTTAGACGTGTTCGTCCCGAACAAGTGCATCCTCATTTCGGCCATTGTATCGACTCAGTCGGTCCACATGAACCACTTTCATTTTGGCCCTCGGTCCTCGCTGGATGCGGTAGACAACATCGTTGATGCGGGTTACTATTCTGTAGGGACCTTCCCAGTTCCGCTGTAATTTAGGTGATTTCCCCTTTTGGCGATGGGGATTATACAGCCACACCAGATCTCCTTCCTGGAATCCTGACGTTGTTGCCTTGGCATCATACCTGGTCTTCATGCGGTCGCTCGTCATCTTAATCTGGCTTCTGGTCCTTTGGTGTATGTCCCTAAGCCTTTCCCTAAGGTCCGCCACGTACTCTTCTTCATTTCTGGGCTCATTGGTAGGAGATCCAAATTTCACCTCACTGGGTAAACGAGCTATTCCACCAAATAAGATTTCGAACGGCGTATGTCGAGTAGTGCTATGCACGGCACTTCTATAGGCCATCAAAAACAAGGGAATCTGCCGGTCCCAATCCCGTTGGTAGTCACCTACGACCTTCGAGAGATGTTCGTCCAAAGTCCTATTGAAACGCTCCACCATACCGTCCGACTGTGGATGAAGCGGGGTTGTCCTTGTCTTTTTGATTCCGAGTAGTTGACACATCTCTTGGAAGATTCTTGACTCGAAGTTCCGCCCTTGGTCAGAATGCAATTCCAAGGGCACACCGAATCTGCTAACCCAATTGTAGACGATCTGCTCCGCCACGGTTCTGGCTTCCTGGTTAGGGATCGGAAACGCTTCCGGCCATTTACTGAAGTAGTCCATCACTACGAGGATATACCGATTACCATTGTCGGTTTCCGGAAAGGGCCCTGCGATGTCAATGGCGATTCGTTCGAAAGGTGCTCCCACGTTGTATTGGTGCATCTTTCCTCGAGTTTTGATTCTCGGACCCTTGCTAGCTGCACACACGTCGCATTTTCTGCACCAGTCTTCGATATCTTCCTTCGCTTTTAACCAATAAAAACGTTCTCGTACCTTTTCTAGCGTCTTATTCACTCCCAAGTGGCCTCCGGTCGCCCCGCCATGCATTTCCTGTAACACCTCCTTGACCCTCGTCCGCGGTACGACAAGCTGCATTACAAACGACTTTCCGTCGGAGGATTCCCATTTTCTTCTCAGAACACCTTCTTGGACATGGAGGGAGTCCCACTGCGCAAAATATGCCTTTAAGGTCGGGCTTCTGTGAGAGATGTCCTGATGATCCGGTTTCTCCATGTTCTCCTTCCAGGCCAGAATCGGCTCGATATCCGGGTCTTCCTTCTGAGCGTTCCGGATCTCATCTACGCTCCAGCCGGCGATAGGTTCGGCTCTCATTCTTTGGATGGAAACCAGCTCCCGTTCTTCCTGACGCGCACAATGTTTACAATCCATTCTGCATGGTCTCCGGGACAGTGCATCCGCATTAGAGTGGAGTTTTCCTTTACGATGCTGTATTTCGTAGTCGTAGATTTGCAGCCTTTCGATCCATCTTGCGACCTGACCCTCAGGACTCTTGAACTGTAATAGCCATTTTAAGGCTGCATGGTCTGTGCGAAGAACGAACTTCCTCCCGTAGAGGTATTTGTGAAAATGCTTCGTAGCCAAGATCAAAGCTAGAAGTTCCCGCCTTGTCACGCAGTAGTTCCTTTCTGGCTTAGAGAGCACCTTGCTGAAGTACGCAACCACCTTCTCTTGGCCGTCATGCACCTGGGAGAGTACGGCTCCTACCCCGACATTACTAGCATCTGCATCCACAACGAACGTTTCCCCGGGAGTGGGGTAAGCCAGTATCGGGGCATCGCATAGCCGTTGTTTAAGTGCCTTGAAGCTCTTCTCGCACTCAATTGACCATTTGAATTGTTTTCCCTTTTCCGTCAACTGGTGCAGGTTCTTTGCGATCCCGGCAAAATCCTTCACGAACCGTCTGTAGTAGGTGGCTAGGCCCAGGAAGCTCCTTAGTTGGTGTTTATCCTTGGGGACTGGCCAGTTTTTCACCGCTTCGACCTTCTCTGGATCGGTTCTCACTCCTTTCGCTGAAATTATGTGTCCCAGGTACTTGACTTCCGCTCTAAACAGGGCGCACTTCTTGGGGTTGAGCTTCAGGTGGGCACTTCGAAGCCTTTGAAACACATCCCTTAGATTGTCTCGGTGTTGCGCAAACGTTTTTCCTACGACGATGACATCATCCAAGTATACCAAACAGGTTTTCCATGTTAACCCTTGCAGGACACATTCCATCAATCGCTCGAAAGTCGCCGGAGCATTGCACAGCCCGAATGGCATTACCGTGAATTGCCATAGCCCATTTCCTGCGGTGAAGGCGGTTTTCTCCCGGTCTTCTGGATGGATCTGTACCTGCCAGTAGCCACTCTTCAAGTCGAGAGTGGAAAACCATCGGGCTCCTGATAGTGTGTCTAGCGTGTCGTCAATCCGTGGCAGAGGGTAGCTGTCTTTCTTGGTGACGTAATTGAGCTGCCGATAGTCCACGCAGAACCGCGTGCTGCCATCTTTCTTCTTAACCAGTACAACCGGTGATGCCCACGGACTTTTGGAACTTTCAATCACACCTTCTTTCTCCATTGCCGACACCATCTCTGCAACTTCTGTCTGCTTTGCCAATGGAAGGCGCCTAGCAGGCTGACGAATTGGTCTAGTATCACCAGTGTCTATTCGATGTTGTACCAGGTGTGTTCGGCCGTATTCTCCGTCCTGTGAGGCAAATACATCAGCGTACTCATTGATAAGATTCTCTGCCATAGTTCGCTGCTCCTGATTCAGCTCACTGGACTGGAGAATCGTCTCTCTCGTTTCCGCTGTCCAAGGTGATGGGAGAGGTTTTGGAGCATCACGTTCAGATATTGTTGCGACGGCGGTAATCGGCGTGCATTTTCCAGTCATATCCCCTCGCCTTAGTTTGACAGTGTGTGGTCTTGCGTTCAAAACCCTCACTGGAACCATGGTGTTCTTTGGTTCGACTAACGTCTTTCCCACGATGTAGTCTTGAGAATTCTTCTCTGGGTCTGGTTCTACTATGTAGAATCGGTGGCTCCCAAGATCACCTTCCAGCTTCGTCCAAATGATTGTCTCTGAAGACGGCGGCAAAACTTCGTCTTTGCTGATGACTGTCCTGAGAGTTACGGCATTCTCATTTCCGTACACCATCGGAATCTCCACATTTCGATACCTCAGTACTTGCATCCCGATGTCCAAGATTACTTCATTTGCTTTCATGAAGTCTATTCCGATGATGCACTCGTCGCATATATCTGCCACCAGA
Source organism: Pocota personata (assembly GCA_963082735.1). Classification (NCBI taxonomy): domain Eukaryota; kingdom Metazoa; phylum Arthropoda; class Insecta; order Diptera; family Syrphidae; genus Pocota; species Pocota personata. The sequence continues at coordinate 159,226,442 of OY720429.1, forward strand.
AACGCATGGGAGAACGTCAGTCCCGCCAGAGTAATCGTAAGACGAACTTCTCCAAACACTTTCGCCATTTCCCCTGTTGCAGTTTTCAGGCAGTAGCTGTTGGTGTTGTGCAGCCAGGAGCTTTTGACGATATCTCTTCTTACAATGGAGGCAGTGGCATCTGTGTCGATGGTGGCTACGCACTTCTTCTCGTTGATTAGTGCCTCCACTGTCAGGCTCTTGTTACCCCGTTTGGTTTGCGAAACTTGAATGGTGGTCCTGGGGGCCTCGATTCCAGTAACCAACTTCTGCCCCGCGAAGTTGGTCCTTACGCATCTCCCGACTGCTGGTTTTGGGAAGTCTGACCAACAGGATGCTTCCTCTCTGCTTCTCCTACTTCCGCAATGTGAACAATTTCCTCGTCTAGGTGCACTTCTGCACTGCCGTTGTAGGTGTCCGGTTTGGTTGCAATTCCAGCAACGGATTTGACTTCCGCGAGCTTTGACGGCTGTTCTCTGGCATGAGCATTCCACGACGGACATTTCCCTGACACGGTGTATTCCCTGGTATGCTTGGTCCGCAGCCTTCATTGACAAAGCGAATGCCAATGCCTCGGGGAGTGTTCGCTTTTCAGCCATCCTTACAGCCATTTGCAGTTGTCTGTCCTCTATGGCCTGAATAAAAGCTTCCACCGCCATTTCGTTGATAAGCTCCTCACCGGCTTTAGGGTACGAAAGATGGGCTAGTCGCTCTATATCCGCTTGCAACTGTTGGAGCGTTTCCCCCCTTTTCTGGACTCGACTACGCAGCTGAACCCTGTACACCTGCTGCATGTGTTCATCCCCAAACCGCATCTCGATAGCCTGAACCAGAGAGTCGTAGTTCTGCTGTTTATCTTCCGGGATGGTCTGCAAGAGCTCCGCAGCTGGACCCCTCAGTGCAAGTGTGAGTGCAATGGACTTCTCTTCATCGTCCCAGCTATTGGTCATTGCGGCCGCTTCGAATTGCCTTTTATAAATTGGCCATGATGTTTGACCATCGAAGATAGGAGGCTGCATCTCCTTTCTTCTCAGACCGTCAGTGGAATATTCCCGTGCTTTCTGTCTCTTCACGTTGCTGAGCTCCTTAGCAAGATTTTCGACTTGCTTTCCTACTATCTCGAATTGCGTATCCACTTTTTCAAACTGAGTCTCTATCTTCCCGAACTGAGTTTCATGTTTCTCAAAATTTTCATCGAATCTAATTTCGACTTTTTCGAGTTGCGTCTCGACCTTCTCGATTTTCTCTTCGATCACTTCGAATTTGGATTCCAAGTTCTTGTTTTGCTCATCAAGTTTACTTTCCAGAGCATCTAGAGAATTCTTTTGTTCGTCCATTGCTTTCTTTTGTTCGTCCATTGCTTTCTTTTGTTCATCCAGCTTAAGTTCTAGAGAATTCTTTTGTTCGTCCATTGCTTTCTTTTGTTCGTCCAGCTTAAGTTCTAGAGAATTCCTTTGGTCGCCCATTGCTTTCTTTTGTTCGTCCATCGCTTTCTTTTGTTCATCCAGCTTAAGTTCTAGAGAATTCTTTTGTTCGTCCATTGCTTTCTTTTGTTCGTCCAGCTTAAGTTCTAGAGAATTCCTTTGGTCGCCCATTGCTTTCTTTTGTTCGTCCATCGCTTTCTTTTGTTCATCCAGCTTAAGTTCTAGAGAATTCTTTTGGTCATCGAGCTTATGACTTTGATCTTCTATTGCTTTCTTTTGTTCGTCCATGACTAACTTAAGTTGCAGGAGCAGACTTGTTATACCCGGGTCGGCTACTGTACTTGCTGGTTCCTCTTCCACGTCAAACTCTATGTCATGCGGATTTTCACCTTCCTGCGTTACTGCTTCTTCCAGACGAATCAGTAGGGCATCTTTTCCCCCAGTTGTGTCGAGATTCCGCTTACTGAGTTCTGCCTTTAGTTGAATTATAGTTAGTTTTCCCAACTTGCGACCCATTTTGCGCAACTAATTAACACAACGCAGAAATCGTTTTTTTTTTTTTTTTTACTTGTGCAATTTCACACCACGGAAATAGTTATTCACAGAATAAGTTTTATCCCAGCTTCTGACACCAATGTAATATGCAGGCTACGGCTCGAGTAGATAAAACGATATTCTGTGAAATTTATTTCTTTATTTTCTACTCTATAGAACAATTCAAGTTCACACTATACTATTCTTCGCAAATTCTTTTCTTACAAGGTCTCTTTCCTCTCAAATCACTTTATCTCCTTTCAATTACTTAATTTACAAAATTCAAACTAATTACTTTTTCTTGTTCACTCTCAACTTTCAATTTATCACAAAATTACAACTTCGCCTAGTATCACTTTTCTAATCTCTTCGCCACAGTTTAAAAATCACTGTCCCTTTTTTTGATCGCCATCTGTCCTTATATAGCAGAAGTTTCTGATAGCCAGAAACTTCTAGCAAATTCTTCGACCACTGGAACAAGAGAAATAATTCTTGCAGTTATAATCTCCTTTTATCCCTAATATTATTCGTCTCTTTCGTTGACATGAGCTGTGGAGACTTCGTCCCAGACACGAACCTCGAATGAAAGGACAGTTTGAACCAAAATTCTGCCAGAATGGAAAGTCACTTCGGAATTTGCTGCATAGCCATAGGCGCGTAGTTATTATTATGCTACAATACTTTATTTGTCGAGTGCAGGTGCAATTACTTCGTCTTTCTTTATTTCACAGAAGACAGTAAATTCCAAGTGTGCAAATCGGGATTCCCGCGTCGCGTAATTTCGCTGCTGCAGACGTGCACTTAAGGCACAACACGTAAACACGTCCTTACTATTTTATTTCCTTTTTTTTTTACCATTTTATATAAAAAAGTGTAAAATGTCCTTTGGAGAGCTCCAGAACCAGCTATTGGCTCAAATTAAACGTGACTTGGTCAACTTTAAGAAGACAGGTGATGCACGCCGGACAAATAATTATCTAACGACTCGGCTTTCCTTGTTAGAAGACAATCTGGTAGCTTCTCGGCGTTATCACGAAGAAGTTATGAGTGTTGTTGAACTGCAAAAGGGATTTACAAAAGAGAGTTTAGTAGCATTGTATGGGGAAATTTAGGAGACTTACCTGGAGTATCGATGGGAGTTGCTCTCGTCAAGTGTACTGGTACCAGTAAGCTTCCTCCAGCTGCGACGACGGCTACTTTCTCAGTGGCTATTAGCGAAATTAGCATTAGCTTCGTCTCCCTAAGATTCACATCCCAAAATTTGCTGGATCGTACACCAAATGGCGGTCTTTTCATGACATGACCATGTCCCTAGTTCAGAGTAATAATTTATTAAGCGAGATTCAAAAATTGCATTATTTGAAGTTCTGTCTAACTGGTGAAGCAGCACGACTTCTTCAACACTTATCAATCGAGGCTTGGAATTATGCTACAGCTTGGAAACTGTTAACGTCGAGATTTGATCACAAACGGGTGTTAGTCAACGCCCAATTTAAGGTTCTCTTCGGTCAATCTGTGTTAGGAAGAGAGTCTGCAGAGGGGTTAAAGTTCATTTTAAACATTTCTTCTGAAAGCACTCATGCTTTGGAGAACTTAGGGTTGCCAGTCAAGGAATGGAATGCAATTCTGATTTAAATTCGCTTTCAGAAGTTATCTAGTCTGACGCAGCAATTATGGGGAGAGAAAATTTACATAACAGTTTTTTGTTGGGCGACTAAGGATCATCTACCGATTTTAAATCTCATAGACGATTCTTAAATTCAACTCGAGATAAACTAAACTCAATTTCGCTGCAAAGATCATTAAACGTGTGTATGCACCTAGTTATTGGCTCATTGCTACCATAATTGGTAGCATTCTATCAAAAAGCAAATTTCTCACCCGCAGAGATCTATGGGGAGCATATATATTTATAAGAAAAACAAATTCGGGTGAATTAACATTGTTGAGGAATCACCAAACATTTGAAACCATCAATCGCCAAACACATCATAGAGCGCTTTATTTGATTTATGACTCAATTATACAGTAGCATTTTATCACTCAGTTATTCTCTTCTCTCACTAATTGTTAACGCTACATATATTAGTTGATAGAAAAAAACCTGTTGCTGTAATTTTCTTTGGATCACCAACGTGATCGGTTGGCCTCGTTACTTAATATTGCTTTTGCTTACACTTTAACCGAATTTTTTATATTAAACAATCACACAATATATTATTTAAACCACATGTAGTTTTTTGTTATAACGAATAAAAAAAAAATTAAAATACACAATTATATACTTGCAAACAAAACAACAACACACAAGGAAACACAAACAGGTGATATAAAAACATTTCACAAAAATTAATTACACATACATACATATATATTTAAAAACAATATAACATATTCATAATATTCATACACAAACATAATAATTAATTAAATAGCGGATAAACATGACAGCAGTTGTCTTACGCCTGAAACTTATGGTTCGCAGGCCAATAAATTAAATTTGCATCTTTCGTCATAATTAGGAAGTTTTTCAAACATGTTTGATTTATGGATAGCATATCTCGTGAAATTCTTTTGAACTCTTTCGAACCTAAGTTCTTGAACACCGTACGGGGAATCCCAAATAATGGAGGAATATTCTAAATAAGGTCTGACCAACGAGCAGTAGATAGATTTAAGGCTATAGACATCTCGGAAGTCTTTACTATTTCGTTTAAAAAATCCTAACATAAAGTTAGACTTAGCAATGGTGTAGTCGAGATATTCAATTTTATGTCAAATACGACCCCGAGATCTTTGACTTCATTAAGGCGAAGAATATTAAGATCATTAATAAAATAATCATGAAAAAGCGGCGTTGTAATTCGGTGCGCTGTAAAAATCTTACATTTAGAAGTATTAAGCTCTAATGCATTGGGTTTACACCATACCGACAACCTGCTGATATCCGACTGAAATCGAATACAGTTAGCTCTATATTAATTATCCGCGCAAATAATTTTAAATCGACAGCGAAAGTTAAAACCTAAGAGAAATTGAATATTTCGTAAACATCATTTAAAAACAAAATGAATATCAACTGGCCCAGATGACTACCTTGTGGGACGCGAAAGTTACCTTTATTACCCAAGATATAAAACTATCAACTTTTACCAATTGGCTTCTATCAATTAAATAATTGGAAAACCACCTTAGCATTGAAGAGTGGAAACCGAATGATTTAAGCTTCGCTAAAAGTAAAGTGTAATGTACTCTATACATCAACTTGTAAATGTTTTTCAAAACTATCAAATATATAATTAGTTAATAACATTAAATTAGTAGTACATGACTTACCTCGAACAAAGCCATGTTGATTATTGGAAATATTTCCTTTAACCGGGAAAAAAAGTTCATTCTTAACAATGCTTTCAAACAATTGTGGAATTGCAGAAAGCTTCGATATGGGTCTATAGTTTTCAACTTTTTGTCTTAAACCGCTTTTAAATATTATAGTACTATGAGAATATTTCCATTCACTAAGAAATTCTCCAGTTACAAGCGACTGCTTAAAAATAATTTTAAGTGGATGAGATACGGAAGATAAACACTTTTTAATATTACCGCTGGAACTCTGCCGGGGCCCGGGTTACTAATTATCTTAAGATCCTGTAACGCATTTAATAAATCATCATCCGAGAGTTGCAACACACCAATATCGAATACTTCAGTTATATTAGGGAAATGGTCCATCATTGATTGGACTCGAGACTCATTATATACCGACTCGATAAAGTTAGCAAATAAGTCACATATTCCTTTCAAATCGGCTGAACTTACATTTTAAAATTCCATTACCTTAGACAAGCCTGAGGTATTTTGCCTTGAATTAAGGTAATTCCAAAATGATTTACCATTACCCTTCATCGCAGACTCAACAGACATGACGTATTGTTTATATAAAAATCTATTTAAGAACTCATATTCTTTTCTGAATCTCAAAAAAATTTCACGATTAGAGCACGTTTTATCTAAAATATAAGTTAAATACGCATTTTTTTACGTTTCATAAATTTACCAATTTTTTATTTGACCAAGGAATTCTAAACCGATTATTACGACGCGTTTTAGGTACAAATAACTCGAAACCAGAATTAATTTTTTTTATAAATGCATCGTAATTACTTTTTAAACAGGAGGTATTCAGCAATGCATCCCAATCAAAACTGTTAAGATAATTCATCAGAGCTGCGAAATTGGTCTTAGAAAAGTTGTAAGTAAACACGGAAGAATTATTATTACTTTCTTCAGAGTAAGGAAGAAATCTGAATTTTAAGAATACTGCTTTGTGATGCATTTTATTGGAATCAATTAGATCCAAAGCTTCTATAATATTAAAATCAATTTCATTATTTAAAAATACTAAATCTGAAATTCTATTTAAATTAATATTGTTTATTTGAAATAAGTTCAAAGATAGTAGACCATCGATAACCAATTGTTCTCATTCATGATTAACATGGAAAGGAATTAAATATTCATCACCATCTACATTCCTCTAAGTGACGTCACCAATATTAAAGTCACCCAAAACGTAAGGAAATTGATTGGCTTCAAGATGAGTAACAACACTACTAATATTATCAATGTGCTTTTTATACACATTGGTAACACTGTCAGGCGGAATGTAGGAGACAAAAATAAACAATTGATAACGAACTCCATCAACAAAATCAATATACACCCATCTGTTCAACGTCAACCGTTCGATGCTCTAACGTAATTTGCCGGATGAGAAAGCGAGATGAGACAGCTATTAAAACTCCCCCACTTCTCTCCTCACCATCTATCTATCATACTGTCTATCTATCATACATCGATCTTTCCGGTAAACCACATAAAACAGGTCAAAGATCTCTGTTGAAAAAATGTGTGGGTGTAACCAAGTTTCAGTTAAAACAATAATATCATATTGGTGGTCAAAGAGTGAAACGTAAATCTCTCTCAGTTTTGTTCTCATATCACCAATATTCTGATAATAAGAGAATATTTAACAACGGAGGTGGTTGGTTGTCGCAGCTGATCAAAGTTTATGTTTTGATCTCTGCGACGGGTAAAGCAACTCCGTTTCTTGGTACAAATTTTTTAACTTGAATTCCCGATGGCCAACTCGAGGGCTCCAAGGCGCGCAGGTAGACTTCTTCCGGTAAATTAATTTTAAAATTAGCAAACGTAATTTGGTTAAGTCAGCGGTTGACTTAACCAACTTAATACATTTTACCTGACCATTCGATATGCCTAATTTAGAAGAAATGTAGCTCACAACTGCACTTTCAGTAGTGTCAATACGAAAGCCAGCAGCATGCAATTCTTTCGGTGTTGTTGTGACGAAATTCGGGGCGTATTGATCACTACCTACTATAGGCATATTTTTCTTCGCGCGTTTTTTAATTCTGCGAGGTTTTTTGCGCGAATCCTTGCTCGAATTTTCGGTGACTTCAGTGGCATTTTCACTTATAACCGACGCTTTCTCACACCTATTCGGTGTGGGAGCAACTTTAATTTGCTCCACCACATCAGTTATTACGGCATTTAATTTAGCAGTAGGCATCCTACAGGCACCCGGATTTTTCGATGAATTACACTTCTTCAACTCGCGAACTGCCGATTTTAACAAGCTTAATTCCGTAGTTAACGAAATAAGCTTAGATATTAATCCCAAAAATGAAATATTGTTGCAGATTTTGCACTTATAGCATAAACTATCAGTTGACTTTATGAGCTGTAGGGCTGCTTCGGATAGCTTCATACAATTGGTGTGAAATTTTCTGCAGCAAAACCCTCCGCAGCTCATAAAGTCAGCAGTTAAAATGTCAGTATTGCAATCACTGCAAACATCAACCATTATGAGTAGATATGTAAAACTATTAATCAATTAAAAACCTCAACGCACCTACATTTCATCCAATGAGTGACAACCAACCCAATGGTAGCATACGTAATGCATTTTTTGCATCGCACCATATCAGCACAAGCGTCTTACTAGCTAACAAGGTTAGATCAACTGACGGGAGACTCTTTAGTTTTAGGGCATTAATTGACCCAGGGTTTGAGGTAACGTTCATCTCCGAATCAGCAGTGCAGCTACTTAAACTGGTTAGACATCTTATTCCCATTCAGGTATCAGGGCTGGGGAATGTCGATAACAGCACCAGCCAACACTATGTCGACGTGACGTTTGCGTCGAGGGTTTCGACGTTTGAAGACTCAGACAGAGCTTTCGTCTTTAAGTTGTTAACTGGGTTTCTTCCGTCCAAAGTAACAATACCTGACAACTGGAACCACATACATGGTTTGGAATTAGCTGACCCAGACTTCCACACACCAGCAAAAATCGATCTGCTCTTCGGCATCGATGTCTACACCCCGGTCATTCTTCCGGAGATCATTAGGAGTGATGACGTCAAATCGTCAATCGCCCAAAGACCAAATTGGGATGGGTCGCCGTAGGTAAGGTTCCTGAGGAGACACCGCATTCAATTAAGAGTTTCGTGCAAGTGACTGATCTCGATGCACAGATGCGAACATTTTGGGAGCTCCATTCTGAGTTCAAGCATCCGAAGAAGGCATCGCTTGCGAGAGACACTTCGTTACAACCACAAAGCGGCTGGCTGATGGACGGTATGAAGTCACTCTTCCGTTCAAAAGCGGAAAACGACCAACTTTTGGAACAAGCAGAGAAGTCGCGCTAAGGAGATTCGCTTCTTTGGAACGGCGTTTTAAGGGTAGCGAAAAGTTACATACTAGATACAGCCAGTATATCATGGAGTATCTGATGCTACACCACATGGAGGAGGTTGACGTGGACAACGACGCGGTGATAAAGTCACCTAACCATTCATTTCTCCCACATCACGCCGTTTTGAAAGAAGCCAGCACCACCAAAAATCTCAGGGTCGTGTTTGACGCCGCAGCAAAAAATAGTCATGAGACATCACTAAACGACAACTTGATGGTGGGTCCTAAGTTACAAACCGACATTGTGGACATTATCCTTCGCTGAAGAAAACATAGGTACATATTTACCGCAGATGTAAGCCCACCGGATAGCTACTATTAACTGATCCTGTGGAGATAAACCAAAGAGCAACCAATAGGAGCCTTTAAGCTCAAAACTGTTACTTTCGGTACAGCATGTGCTCCTTATTTGGCCATTCGGGTTTTACACTAAGCAGCGGATGATGAAGCCTACAGGTATCCGACCGGAGCACGAGTTGTCAAAGAAGACATGTACGTCGACGACCTTATTAGTGAAGCCGACAACATTGAAGAAGCCAGACAAAAGCGTGATGAAGCCCGCAAGATGTTATCATCAGCTGGTCTTAACCTCCGCAGATGAACTTCCAATGATAACGAACATCTACTTCTAGGGCCGTCAAAACATGTAAAAACGCTAGTAGTTAGATGGTACCTCAAAACTGATTCATTCCCTTTCAAAAGTTTGACTTCAGCGGTAGCCCAGTTTTACTGCCCACTTAGCTGGATAGCAATATGCATCGTCAAGGCCAAGATACTCATGCAGCAACTTTTGCATCGAGGTACTGATTGCAACCAGTTGAATGGAAGAACTTTCGTCGAAAGCTTCCACTGATTCGAAACATAGCGATTCCAAGATGGGTAAGGACAAGAAACAACGGCAACGGCATTGAACAACATGGATTCAGCGACCAGCCAACAAGGGCCTACGGAGGTGCAGTTTATATAAGGGTGCTGGACGACACGAACACCACTCATATGTATTTGCTTTTGTCACAGACTAAGGTAGCCCCATTAAATACGGTAAGTCTTCCTAGGCTGGAACTTTTTGGGGCAGTTACACTAGCCACACTGCTACACTCCAAGTGGGTTCTAATGGGCCTGATCGACTGTTTCGACGTGAAAGGAATTTCTACCAACCACATTAAATTTGAAGAGTGCTTTGATCTGTCGTCTGACCATTCCCCAGTTGTTTTGACATTGAGCAAAAAACTAGTCTATACCCTAGAGCCAGCGAGATTAACCGGTAGAACAACTAACTGGGAAGGCGTTAGGAACGAAATTGAACATAATGTTGAACTGAGCGTTCCACTTACGACACCCTATCAACTTGAGGTTGAAGTTGATCGCTTCGTTGAGATCGTACAGCTCGCCTCTTGGAATAATACTCCCAATCCAACGAAAACTCCGAACAAATACGGTCTACGATATCCTACGGAAATAAAAGAATTGGTCATGGAAAAAAGAAAAGCGCGTAAGAAATGGCAACAGAGTCGTGCTTCGCAACATAAAACTCACTTGAACCACCTGTGCAATTCGTTGAAGAAGACTATAAAGGATTTTAAGAATCGTGCGATAGGCTCTTATCTTGAAAGTTTAACAGCGAAAAAAAGATTCCAATTATTCACTTTGGAAAGCTGTAAAAGGCACCAAAAGGCCCAAGGTCCCCGCGCCGCCTATTAAATTAAATCACAATGAATGGGCAAGGGAAGATAAAGAAAAAGCGGACGTTTTTGCGGCCCACCTGGAAGACACCTTTAAACCGTACGATGGTCAAGTGTCTTACGACAATATCAATATGCCGGATTTACCATCTCACGATTTAGCACTTACAAGTGCAACGCTAAGGGAACTCAAACATGAGAAACCTAAGAAAGCACCTGGTTATGACTTGATCACCGGAGAAATTCTGAAAGCTTTACCTAGAAAAGCATTGATTAAGCTTCTTCATATTGTAAATGCTGCGCTCAGATTAAAACACGTGCCTAACCAATGGAAAGTTGCGGAAGTTATAATGGTTTTAAAACCAGGAAAGCCGTCAAATGAGGTAAAATCTTATCGACCAATTTCGCTACTTCCAGTTATATCCAAAATTTTCGAGAGGATATTACTAAGGCATCTCCAAACGGTTATAGAAGGAAATAATCTTATCCCTGACCACCAGTTTGGGTTCAGAAGTAAGCATTCGACGATTGACCAGATTCACAGAATTACTGACTTAATCGAAAAAGCACTTGAAGAGAAAAATATATTCTCAAGCGTATTTTTTGTCGTCTCGCAAGCCTTCGATAAGGTGTGGCATGATGGCTTGAATTGCAAATTACTACAAGTTCTCCCTGTATGCCTATACGGCATTCTAGAATCATATCTCGGGAAGAGACTCTTCCGTGTTAGACATGGAAATGAATACTCGGAGTTCAAAGAAATTTCGGCCGGTGTACCGCAAGGAAGCGTCCTTGGGCCACATCTCTATCTGTTATATACACGAGATATACCGAAAGAAGATGGCACTATCCTGGCTACGTTTGCCGATAACACCGCTATCGTAGCCGTAGGTAAAACAATCGAAGAAATGACTCCAAAACTGCAAAACGCACTGAATAAAGTAAATGAATGGACGAGGGACTGGCGGATCGCCCTCAACGAATCTAAATTTGTTCACGTGAATTTCACTAATAAGAAAACTAATGTCTTGCCAGTTTTCCTAAACTTGGCCCGAATACCTTTTGCAAACGAGGCCAAATACCTTGGAATGACTCTCGACGCAAAACTGAAATGGAATTCGCACGTGAAAATAAAACGTAAGGAAAAAGAATCAAGTATAGAGAAATGAACTGGTTGCTCGGAAAACACTCCCACCTCAGTACTGAGAGTAAACTGCTTTTATAGAAGCAAGTGCTAAAGCCGGTGTGGATTTACGGTATACAACTTTGGGGCTGTACCAAGAAAACAAACGCCAATATTTTACAAACTTTTCAAAATAAAGTGCTAAGAGAAATTGTCCACGCAAATGTGGTATACTAGAAACGATGATATCCACATGGATCTCGGAATTCCGACAATTGAAGCTGAAATTAGAAGCTTCGCGAGAAAGCGTAGAAACCAACTAATCGGACATGTCAACAATATAATGCTACAAATTCTGGATGAAAGCAATTTATTGCAACGACTACGAAGGACGAAACCTTTCGATTTGGCGAGATAGGAATAAACCTCGCCTAGATTGCGGAACATACAGGATCTTTCAGTGGAAAGTAAAATGTCAAACGGGTTTTTTTTCATTATAGAAAAATTGCTTGATAAGGTCCTTCTTAGTTGCAATATATACCAAATTAAATCGCAGGGTGGTGTTTTTTTTAGTCAGTAAGAATCTGACACTACTATGAGCACGTGCTTGCTATCCTCATAGTGTTTATGGAAGATTTTTCACCAACCATCGGGGGAAAAAAAAGAAACTCCAAGTGGGCCTTAATTTGCCAAATGACAACATCTACACTCGGTCGGATTCGACGGTAACACTAGACTGAATCCGTGCACCTCCTACCAAATGGACTACGTTTGTCAGCAATAGGGTTGCTGAGATTCAGCGTATAACCAATCAAGAGACCTGGAGACATATTCCCACACATCACGACCCTGCTGACTCAGTCTCTTGAAGCATTTCTCCGTCTGCCCTAAATGCGCAAGAGTTATGGTGGACAGGCCCATCCAGTTCGAGTTTTGGCCTTCTGATTACGATTCATCACAAATTGTAAAACTCGAATCAATTCCAGGAATATGAGGGTACTCGAACCGGAGGAGCTACAAGTATCGACACACATTGCCATTCGCACAGCACAAAAGGAGATGTTCTCTTCGGAACTACTCGATGAAGAAAACCCCAAGACGACACCGAGCAATTTGAGTTCACTCAACCCCTTCTTTGATGGACGGGATATCATGCGCGTAGGAGAACGACTTCAAAACGCAGCAGTACTTATGAGCAAAGGCACCCAGTTATCCTACAACCTTATCATCACTTCACTTAACTCGTGATTAGCGACGCACATCAACGAACTATGCACGGCGGAATAAAACAAATGGTAGCATATATTTGTACCACGTATTGGATGGAGCGAAAAGCATTAAGGCTTTTTTCGCAGCCTTCATCTGCTTGGCCACCAAGGCCATCCACATCGAGGTAGTTTGAGACTTGACAATCCAGGCATTCTTGGCGGCATTCCGGAGATTCGCTTCACGAAGAGTCACATGCATTAAAGTCTATAGCGATTCCGGCACCAATTTTATTGGTGCTAGTGCAGAACTCGACCGCATGATGAAGGATGCTACACACGATTGGGTAGCAGTTGCAGAACTTCTTTCGGACCACTTTGGGGGACTTTGGGAAGCGGAAGTAAAATTGGTGAAACATCACCTAAAACGAACGATTGGTAAGGAAAATTTTACGTTTGAGGAACTCCGCACACTGCTGACACAGATAGAGGCATGTCTAAATTCCAGACCTCTGTGCCCTCTTTCAGGTAATCCAGACAAGTTGGAAGTTATAACCCCAGGACACTTTCTTATCGGCGAATCAATGGAAACGAATCCAATGTTTGACCGACGGCTTTTGGCATAAGTGGTACACCGGGTATCTTTCGCAATTACAACAGCGGCCAAAATGGTTGAAAAGGGAGTAGACACCGAATATTGGGGACTTACGAGTAGTAACCTTTAAGGATGAACGATTACCACCATCTCAATGGATGTTTGCACGCATTAGAGAAGTCCACCCAGGAGGCGCGAAACTCTACACAAAACTTACGTACACCCAAAGACCGAGAAAAAAATAATAATAACCGCCGCGATACCACCCACTCAATGCACCGAAACTTGTACACGAACCGGTACAAGTTCATTAACAAAAAATTAAATCCACCCAAAATAATATATAATATATGGTACATAAAACAGAATATAGACATGAATAATAATAAATAAACTTACTCAAATGACACAAAATACAAAAAAAAAACTAAAATTAAAATAAAACATTACAAATAAAAACAAAAAAAACAACACTACACGACATTATGAATGAACTACAATCACTACAATTTACAAATCGAAACAACGTCAGCAGAAAATCGCATAAGTAAGAGGGTGGCCGTGGTGTAGTGGTAACATCAACGCTTGTCACGCTCTTGGTTCACGGTTCAAATCCTGATCTCCACAATCATCCATTTATTTCGTCTGAAATAAATAAAAAAAAAAGTCGATCAATTGCGAAAGCTTAGTCACCTCTACTGCGAAGGCAGGAGGGAAAAAAAATACTGTGAATCATGAGCAACGACAAAAAGCAAAACAAACAAGCTCCCCAGTTATCTGGACGCCACCCTTGGAGTTTACTGAAACTTAATACCACCTAAGTTTCAAACCCACTACACCAATCTTTCTTTCTCTCTCTCCCAGTTTCTTCGAACGCCCGTGCCCTGAAATAATTTAATGGTGTTCGTATCCCATTTGGCGCGCAAATTATAAAAAATAAATAAAAATAAAACACAGATTTCAAAAACCTAAAGAGATCTAATTCATGTATTTATAAACAAAATTATATTAAAATTAAAAACACTAAAACAAAACTATGGAAATTGAAAATAGATTATTGTACTAAAAACTTGGTGAATGTTAATCTATCAAGTATATGTGACGAGAGAATAAAGAAACTACGTGGAAACTATTTATTATACTTTAATAACTGTAAAATTAATATTGGCAATGGACATTTAGTAATACCAAAGATATATTCGAAGAAAAATGTATTATCCCTTATGAAATTTTAATTAACTCAACAAAGAGCTAGCTTACTTTTGATGATATTATAATCAAGCAAATAAAAAATATAAAACATATTAAAGAACTTACATTTTGAAGCAAAAACCATATAACATATACTGTGTATAGTGGAAATGCAATCCGTTTCTTTGTTGCTATCATCTACTTGTTTATAAAATTATATAAGTTTAAAAATATGATATCTATATCTCGGGAGAGTACTAAACCAAAAGAGGGAGAGGTTACGTCGAAGCCAACGACCAAAACAACATTCCCACGAGAAACAACCAAAAAGCCAACGTCTGCGTCTACAACAGATGTCACATTCAATTCCAAGGAAATTGCAGCAGATACTAGCAAGTTAATAACAATCGACAGGACAACATAAGCAATAAAATACAAAATGCAATCTCGACAAAATACCCTCACAAAACGAAACTTCGTGAAGTTCAAGCAGCAGCAATAGTTTTTAGTCTATCTCCCGTTGTTAACCTCGTCGCACATACTCGTATTAAATAAAGATTAATATCAATATTTTTAAAAATCAAAACTAAAGTGGTTTCATTTAATACTGAACTTAAACTCAAAAAAAAAGTGTTTAAAATTGAAAATTACTCGACCAATCGTTTTACCTATGAATGAAATTTTGAAAGAATCGACATAAATAAAGGAGTTCAGTGGAACAAGTGAGAGGTGGAACTATTCCTACCATGGTACAACGGAATCCCACTAGACAACTACTTCCTGCAAAGAAACGTGATTAACAAAGTACAAGGCCCAGCACTAGAAGCATTAAGGACCCTCGGAGAAAACCCATCATGGATCGAAATAAAAAAGGAACTCATCAAAAACTTTGGAGTGAAGAAGAACTATAGGGTGACGACACAAAAAAAAAAGAAACCAACTCTAAAAGCGATGAACTGTCGGGGTAGAGGTAATTGCAGAAACCATCAATGCCATTGCATCTGAGATCGACACGATGGACGACGAGATCTCGAAGGAGATGGAGGAGGATTTGTTTGCCGACCCCAAGCAAGTGTCCAAGCTGGCACGGCGAAAGAGGAGAACGCCAAAAAAAGAGGCCTCTCCGAAGGTATACAGAGGCTTAGGCTGTACAAAAAGCCGTACACCTGAAGCACATACTCTAGAAGAAAAGCATCCCCTCACTCTCCGACTTGGAGAAAGAAAAATTCGCGTGGGCTGTAGATATCATCAAAAAAAGACGCCTTGACGAAAACCCAAAACCGCAGTCGCTGCTAAGACGGGTAAGGGCAGCACACCAGCACCATCAAAAACAAATAGGAAGGAGTTTGCTTCCAATAGGGAACGATCTCAGGAAAGAAACAAATAACCCACCTAAAATGAAAAGGGACACCACAATGGTTCAGTTCAACGGGGCTACACAAAATGCTCTATAGCTTGCTGTACTGGATATCGGTAAGTCCAGCGAAATATATTCCTTCGAACGGGGGAAGTTGATCGCGAAGGTTATGGGCAATGTTATCTTCGACTACATTCGTAGAAATATTGGTACCACTATGCCCACGCTCGACCTAACTAATTGGAAGCGTGGAATAAGTTGACTGCACTGCAATGACCAGATCTCCTATGATTTCGCGAAGAAGACTATAGCAACTCTCAAACCCTGGGAGCTGTCCTCAGGTCAGTCCCCCTAGTCCTTCGTAAGGAGCAGCTTGACTTCGCCCTAATCCAGGAGCCATAGATTCTTCATAATCGGGTGAAGGATTGGGTTCATACAACTAAAATGTAGTGTACAATGGTAGTGAAGGTAAGGTCAGAACTTGTATCGTCGCCAAGAAAAATCTTCACGTACTAATGCTCTCCAATTACAGCTCGGGGGATCAGACGGTGATGGAGGAAGAGGAATTTATGGTTGGTGTCTCAAATTGGGATATGTTCCAAAAGCTTGGCTATAGATTAGAGTGGTTTTCATACCAAAGACGGTTAAAATAAACCACGCTAATGCCAAGGACTACAGACTAATAAGTCTATCTTCATTCTTATTGAAAACACTGGAAAGGCTAATAGATATGCACGTCAGAGTGATATTGGGGATAACTTTTTATTAAAATCACGTAATACGTACGTAAAATCAGTGGAAACTGCTCTTCACAAAGTGATCTCTACCATAGAAAACAGGGTTTTCAATAATAAAAGTACCGAAGCTATAGTAGAGAGTCTGCGCAAGGCCCAAATACAATCGGACATATGCAGGTGGATTGAACTAATGCTTAGTACCCGCATAATCAACTCCACATTAGGGGGCATAAAGGGAAGAAAGCGAGGCAAGCGGAGCACCCTACAAGGCGGAGTCCTTTCACCACTCTTATGGCTTTTAGTATTGGACGAGATGTTAGACATACTAGAAAGGAATGGTTTCAACGTAGCGGTCTATACCGATGATGTTGCCATCTTGGTATCCGGAAAGTTTCTTCCGGTACTCAGCGAGCGACTCAATTATACATTAAAACTAGTGAATAATTGAATCAAAAAGGCATGTGTTGCACTATACGCATGTAGAAGAGCCTTCGAGAAATGTTGGGGTTTTAAGCCTAAAGTTTTACACTGGCTATACACTGCGGTAGTAAGACCCATTTTGACCTATGGTTCGATTGACTGGTGGAAAACGCTTCAGAAGAAATACCAACTTGAAAGCGTTACAGAGAACGATGAGATCGAGACCGACAGCAGCTCTGGAAATAATATTGAATATTTCCCACTTGACATATGGATACAGCGGGAACACGGCAGCCAAAACTTCACTAAGACTAAAGGAAAGCCGGTCTATGGAAAGCTAAACCCTACGGTCATGCCTCAATTCTTAACCGATGGAATACATTGAGACTCCTGACGGAAACGGACTAAATCATCCCCATCCCAAACTGCAACCGAAAGTTCTCTATTAGAATTCCAAGCAGGAAGGAATGGGATGAGGGAAGAGTCTGTGTCCAGAACGAACTGGTCATCTTTACCGACGGATTCAAAATGGCTGCCAGTACTGGTGCCGGCGTCTACTGTGAGTCTCGAAATATACATCGCTCGTTTAGACTTAAGGATGGTTGCAGTGTCTTCCAAGCCGAAATTGCCGCAATAAAATAAGCTGTGGATATGATTATTGAGGAAGATGTTTCAGGGCAAATAACCAGCATCTATGTTGATAGCCAAGTGACCATTAAGGCGTTACAGTCAATGTCACTAAGATCCAAGCTCGTAAAAATTTGTAAAAAACGACTGGATATTATTCCAGCGACCAACACGGTGACCCTGTGCTGGATACCGGCCCACATTGATATCTCCGGTAACGAGAAAGTGGACGAACTAGCCAGAGAAGGTTCACTTGTAAGCCCTTCGCGGGCCCTTTCCGAGGCTACTGTACCCCTCAGCACCCTATACACGGAGACAGACATGGAGCCTAATGAGGAAGATAATGAACGCTGGTGTCGATTAGATACATGCGCTGCAGCCAAATTATTATAGCCAGTCTAGGACAAAAAGAGATCTGCCAATCTTATAGAACTAAGTCGAAGGGATATCCGTATAGCTGTTGGTGTTGTGACTGGACACTGTGTAATAGGTAATCACGCAGCATGGCTAGGGTTACCTCATAACGACTACTGTAGAAGCTGCAGGGACGTAAAAGAAATAGAATCCGCTCATCATCTCCTGTGTGATTGCTCAGCTCTGGCCAGCAAAAGAAGCCGTGCTTTTGGCAGATACTTCTTTTCAGAGCTGAAACTAGGTAGCATTGAGCTAAAAAAAAACTCCTGAGATTCATACATTTAACTGGGTGGTTTACAATAGTGCACGGAGATTGTAACTTCTAGGTTCCCAGGGTTCTAAATATTAGTCACAATGGACTAGTAGCGGTCTAAGTGAGCTGCTGACAAGCTTGTCAACAAGGGTAGAAATTTACCTAACCTAACCTAAATATAAAACTTAAAAAACTGCCTTAAAATAAATCTTAACCTACCTTATTTTACCTTATTCTATCTTACCCTAATCACGTAATCAAATCCTTACTGTTTTTAATTTTTTTTTTTTTTTGTTCAAGTGCATTTTTTTATCCAAGTATTACCTAAAATACCTAAACCTAAAATATGTAAGTCGACCATGGGCAAATAACAGTCAACTTCAAACATCAAACAGGCTACCCTGGATTATTGGGAAAAGTCGAACGTGTTTCCTGTCTTTTGGGTAGGCACCAGTAATGTCCGTACTGACGTTGTACATCCTCAATATCGCGACTCGATACCGCCCTACTAAACCGGAGACGCTCCACACTGCTGTGTGCAACGTCTCTGTCGTAGCTGAGTTGACTATCCACAGCTGTTCGAGCAACGTGCAGGATTAGCAACACCGCCAATCTGTCCTGGATCAGTCCCTTTTCATCAAAATAGATGAATGCCTCTGGGGAACAAATCCGTTAAGGCGCACTCTCTCGTGTTCAAATAAGCTTGCTCCCACGTTGAACCACACCCGACATCCAAATACGAGGGCTACGTAGCAGATTACCTTTACCCTTGCATCGAGCTGCTTGCTATAAAAAGTCTCTTTGTAAGGGCAAGAGCACCTTTGGCCCTGGCCAGAGCAGCATCTATATGTTTGTTAAAATATAGATATTAATCTAACCAGCCCCATATATCTGACTACACTTCGACACGCAAGTGGCTGTCGGTGCGGTCCAATGATTGAGAAATTTCGCCAATTCTCTCTGCTACCCCTAGAGGCCCCAGACAGTGGCGTCCTAAAAAGAATGGTTTCCGATTCAACTTCCTGTCATTGCAATGCCTGTACGCGATCAAGTCGTCTGCGTATGCTATGGCATGGTGAAGTGGTCCTATGAGATCGCTCGTGTAAATGTTGGAAAGGATCGGTGAATTAATAGCACCTTTTTGCAGACCGTTTTCAATTAGAAATCTTCCAGCAGAAGTCACATTGCCATTTTTGACAATGAATTGTCTACTGGTGAGCATGTTATGAAGTATGTACAGAAGTGGTTTGCTTATGCCCAGCCTGCTTAGCTTGTAGAAGAGTCCCTCTAACCATACGGTGTCGAAGGCCTTCTCCAAGTCAATCAGGCAGGCACCCGTGCATTGGTTCTTGCTTTTGTTCCATTGGATATCGGATACCAGTTTAGACGCGGGATGTATTGTATCAAGCCCCGCCTTAAAACCGAATTGGGTATCCGCATTTATATTACTGTTCTCAGTCCACTTAAGCAGGGCTCTATTGATCACTTTTTCGAGTACCTTGCTGATGGTCGGAAGAAGACTTATCGACCGGAGATTTGCCGGATTGTAGGTGTCCTTACCCATTTTGGGGATGGGTTGTATCACTACTGTTTTCCAATGCGCTGGTTAATGTGAATTATTCAGTGCATTGTTAAACAGAGTGGTGTAAATGTCAACCGCTTCTAGAGGGAGATGCACAATATTCGCACGTCGATTCACCCCGTCGATTCATACAGATTTCTTTCTCCTCAATGAGTCGAAGATCGCTTGGAGCTCCACCTTCGATATGTACGGGGGATGTACCCTTTCATCGGCGATGACATTATTTGCCATGTTATCGTCATTGAACTCGGGAAAACCTATGTTCTCGGATCGCCAGTGCTCTATATCATTTCGAAGGTAGAAGTTGTGCATAAGGACGCCATTTTCCAGGTCGTGGGTCGGGCAAATGGTATTATTCACCTTGTACACTTCCTGGAAAGTCGCTCCGATAGCCTCTATCTTCTCCTGCGGATCTTCGATCACAAAGAAGTTGTCATCCTCTACTGCGTTATCTGGATCTATACCTGCTGTTATCAGTATTCATCCATTGTACGTTGTTCGGGGGATCTTAAGACGGGGAAGGTCATTTTGATTGTTCCTCCGAAATATTTTATTTATTTGCGGGAACATACTCGGGTTGTTGGCTTTTACAGCCCGAATTTTGTTGTTCCAATGCAAATTTACAGAAAGTCTGTAGTTATCCCTGATTAATTTTTGGAGGTTTTTAATCAACGACTTACGTACTGTCCATAGTTCGTTTAAATGTCTCGTCCATTTGTTTTAGGTACAAGTCAATCTAACCGTTTGACAGATTCCTATTGGACGGTGGGTGGAGATAGTTTTAGGAGAGTGCTTTTGTCAAAACTCTGGAGAAGCGAGACCAATGCGTCCTACTATACTCGTAATTGTAGGAGTACTTTTGGACAAACAACTCCGCAATTTCGTTGGGAATCGTTATTAGGCACTGAGTCCGCAATGGTCACTGTCATACTCAAATATGTGCAGGCAGTTTATAGTTTGTCGGTCCATGTCGGTCAGTTGTAACCGTACGTCGAACAGCATAAGATCCAGATAGGAGCCGCTTCTAGGAAAGGACGGACTATCAGTAGCTGTGCCGACCCCACCAATTGAACAGTAGGTTCCCTCTAGAATTAGTTGTGTTATTTCCCCAATCTCTATGTTTGGCATTTAGATCTCCGGCCATGAGGAAGTAATTCTCCTCCGACTTCAGCCTTGTGCATCGAAAAAATGTCTCCAGCTCTGAAATAAAAGCAGTTTCTGCTTCTCCCTTTTGGCCCTTGCTGTGGTGAATGGCTTAACCTACGAATTGGAGCTCGTCGCACTCCTTCTCTTTAAGCAGCACAAGGAGCGTCTCCGGATCAGTTCTATCCCCCTCAGCAGCATTGTTTGCAGCTTTTCCCCCTTCGGGGTGAAGGAGAAGAACTCCGTCGTCGTGTCCTTCAATAACTCTTTAATTTGTTTGTACTACTCCACTGTATTCTAGTGGATCGCATGTCTCTCTTCATTTAAACGCTTAATAGAAAAATGTTTGCCAGTGGCCGACTTACATAGTTCAATTGTATCCTTCAACTCCACCTTATAGATATTAATTTGCGGCACCCTCGTCTTTGTAGTCGTCTTCTGCTGCGGTTGCTGCTGTTGTTTCTGCTTCTGCTCTTGCTGCGGTTGCTGCTTTTTCTGCTGTTGTTGCTTTTTCTGCTGCTGCTGCAGCTGTTGCTGCGTTTTCTGCTGCTGTTTTTGTTATTGCTGCTTTTTCTGCTGCTGTTGTTGTTGGTGCTGCTGCTCCACTGCTGCATTTGCGGCTGCTGTTGTTGTTGTTGCAGTTGGCCTTATGGCTGCTTCTGTTGTTGTTGCGAAGCGCGCTGAAGCTCTAGCTGCCGCTACTTCTCTCTTCTTGATATTTGTTTTGCCTTAATGGCAAGCACCCTCTGTTCTAGCTGTCTGATGCTGCTGGTCAGACTTTGGAGTTTCCCCTCTTCGTCATCCGATTCAGAGGCTGCCGCAATGAATCAGTCCCTTTTTTGAAACGAATCATCACTGGCGATGAATGAATGAGCTGTTTGCAGTACCGTCAATCGAAAACGATCTTGGTCCAGGCTTAATGAGCCAGCACAATCCACCTCGAAAGCTGATATCCACCAAAAGAAGATTTTGCTCTCAATTTGGTGGGATTGGAAAGGTGTGGTGTATTTTGAGCTGCTTCGGAGAAATCAAACGATCAATTCGGATGTGTACTGTCAACAACTGGACAGATTAAATACAGCGATCAGCGATATATTAATTACTAAGAAACAATTAGAAAACTTAGTACATGAACAGTTTTTTTTTTTTTTTTGGCTTTGTCTTATGTCTACATACATATATACAAATAAAACTTAAAAACTAACTTACAATAAATTTTAAACTCCCTTATTCGACCTTACTCTAATTACGTTCTTATATACGTACTTTGTTTTTAAATGCAGGTGTTGTGTTGTCCTGGATCAAACGTTTCTCATGTTCTCCTCTGGGAGAAGAAAGCCGTTAAGGCGCACTCTCTCGTCGTACCTGTTATTGGAGTAATAAGCCCCAGAGATCAGGTTATGAATCGAGGTCATTGCTCTTGCAATATGCCTTGGAATCAGCTTGATCACGAAATTATCCACCCTTATTATCTCATTGGGATAGAATTTTATGTACTGGGACTCTGGTGTTCTGTATAAATGAAGGCAAGCCGAAAGACAAGCCCTCTCAAACACCCGAATCTTTTCTAACAAGCTTGCTCCCACATTGAACCACACGGTACATCCACATACGAGCATGGACCGTATAAGGGCCGTGTAGCAAACTACCTTTACCCTTGCATCGAGTTTCTTGCTATAAAAAAGTCTCTTTGTAAGGGCAAAAGCACCTTTTTTTCTGGCCAGAGCAGCATCTATATGTTTGTTAAAATACAGATACTGATCTAATCAGAGCCCCAGGTATCTGACTACACTTCGACATGCAAGTAGCTGTCCATGCAGTCCAACGACTGATAACTTTCGCCAATTCCTTCTGATATTTCCAGAGGCCTCAGACAGTGGCGTCCTAAAAAGAATTGTTTCCGATTTCTGGAAGTTGATCTTCAACATCCAGTCATCGCAATATCGCTGAATCTTATCAAAGTCACGTTGCAAGAGAAGTGCAATGACCTGAAGCTGACCAATCTACCTTTGGATAGAGAAGAAGATGACCAGGAAGTCAGTTAGAGCCTCCGGTGCTCTAGACGCTGGGGCCTGAGAAACAACCTTCGGTCTTTTCTGTTCCATATTTCCCTGGCCTGCCGCCATTTGGACGTAGGTCACTTTGGGAGTCACGGATTGTGTTTAAATTCGAGCAGGTGGACGTTTCACTACGACCTTCTGCTGACGAACCAGATTTACTTTTTTTATATACTGCAACTTAGGACAACCCAGATAGTTTGCGGTGTAGCGAATTCCTGCATAAAGCCCACTAGAGCTGGCTCTTATCTGCCACTCCATCCTTACTTAGAGTGCTTCCTCTGCTTTGTGGTTGTTTCCACACTTGACACATCGAGGCTGCATTTCGCAGTTCGACGCGGCGTGCCCGAACCTTTGGCAGCGAACACATCGTAAAATGTTTTCGCTCCCTCACAATTTTTCCCATTCGACAACCTGGAAGTCTAAGACTTTTATACCTTAGACCATCCAGTTTGCTATTGGGTGAGAGCTGAACAAGGAAGCAACTCAGTTTCTGCTTCTCCCTTTTGGCCCTTGCCGTGGTGAATGGCTTGACCCGTACGAACTGGAGCTCTTCGCACTCAATGAATTTTGTCGCACTCCTTCTCTTTAAACAGTTTAAGGAGCATCTCCGGAACGATAGACGGTTCTATCCCTTCGGGGTGAAGGAGAAGTGCTCCGTTGTCGAGTTCCTCAAATGATTTTTAATTTTTTTGTCCTGTTCCGCTGTATTCAGTGGATAGCATGTCTATCTACATTTAATCGCTTAATGAAAAAATTATTACCTATGGCCGACTTACATAGCTCAATGGTATCCTTCCGCTCCATTTTATAGGTGATAATTGGCGGCACCCTCGTTTTGTAGTCTTCATTTGCTGCTGTTGTCGTTGTTGCTGTTGTTGCTGTGATTTTTGCTGCTGCTGTTGTTGTTGTTGTTGTTGTTGTTGTTGTTGTTGTTGTTGTTGTTGTTGTTGTTGTTGTTGTTGTTGTTGTTGTTGTTGTTGTTGTTGTTGTTGTTGTTGTTGTTGTTGTTGTTGTTGTTGTTGTTGTTGTTGTTGTTGTTGTTGTCGTTGTTGTTGTTGTTGTTGTTGTCGTTGTTGTCGTTGTTGTCGTTGTTGTCGTTGTTGTCGTTGTTGTCGTTGTTGTCGTCGTTGATGTCGTCGTCGTTGTCGTCGTTGTTGTCGTCGTTGTTGTCGTCGTTGTTGTCGTTGTTGTTGTCGTCGTTGTTGTCGTTGTTGTTGTCGTTGTTGTTGTTGTTGTTGTCGTTGTTGTTGTTGTTGTCGTTGTTGTTGTTGTCGTTGTTGTTGTTGTTGTCGTTGTTGTTGTTGTTGTTGTTGTTGTTGTTGTTGTTGTTGTTGTTGTTGTTGTTGTTGTTGTTGTTGTTGTTGTTGTTGTTGTTGTTGTTGTTGTTGTTGTTATTGTTATTGTTATTGTTATTGTTATTGTTATTGTTATTGTTATTGTTATTGTTGTCGTTGTTGTTGTTGTTGTTGTTGTTGTTGTTGTTGTTGTTGTTGTTGTTATTGTTATTGTTATTGTTATTGTTATTGTTGTTGTTGTTGTTGTTGTTGTTGTTGTTGTTGTTGTTGTTGTTGTTGTTGTTGTTGTTGTTGTTGTTGTTGTTGTTGTTGTTGTTGTTGTTGTTGTTGTTGTTGTTGTTGTTGTTGTTGTTGTTGTTGTTGTTGTTGTTGTTGTTGTTGTTGTTGTTGTTGTTGTTGTTGTTGTTGTTGTTGTTGTTGTTGTTGTTGTTGTTGTTGTTGTTGTTGTTGTTGTTGTTGTTGTTGTTGTTGTTGTTGTTGTTGTTGTTGTTGTT